>JARHVA010001503.1:480000-1850000 GCA_037957365.1 Torreya grandis
TACCATTTTGATTCTTTAGTAGGCCAAGCATAAAGTCCATACTAATTAAATCTCATGGCCTGCTAGGAATTTTCAAAGGCTTATATAAACTTGCATTTTGACTTGTTCCTTTGGAATATTTACATGTCCTACACCTTTCAAAAAAAATCTTTACATCCCTTTAAATTTTATTTCAATAATAATGTGCACTTAACTGATATAAAGTCTTTGCTTGCCCAAAGTGTCCTTCCAAACTAACACTATGCTTCTCCTTCAATAAATTATCTCTCCTAGAGATTTTTAGAAAACATAGTTGGCTACATTTAAATAACAGACCTTTTTACAGCATGTAGTCCATCTATGGACTCCTATTTCACCTCACTAGGTTATCACATACCTCATATATCTCTTTGAAGTCAGAATCTTCCTTGTAAAAGTCCTTTAATGAGTCAAATCCCAAGATTTTTACCTATGACACATATAAAATTAGACTCGTTATGGTTAAATAATTTGCAACCTTATTAGTTTTTCCACTTTTAATAAAAAATAAATTTTTAAAGTACTCAACCCACCTCATGTGCCTTTGATTAAAATTATTTTGACTAATAATGAACTGTAAATCATGATTATTAGTGTACAATAAAAGTCATTTAGGCATCAATTAATGCCTCCATTTATTTAAATATTGAATTATAACATAAAATTCTTGATCATATGTTGATTATCTATTCTTGGCTTCATTAAGTTTCTCACTAAAATAGGCAACTAGTTTCCTCGCTAGTTCCACTAACATCACCCTCTGCTTAGAAAAGTTTTCCAAAATTAGGCAATGCTAAAATGGGTTATTCTATGATCTTTTTCTTGAGAACCTAAAAATTATTTTAAGCTACCTAGGTCCATCTAAATTGATACTTAATTCTCTTTATTGTTTCCACAATCAGTGAAAAAATAGTACTAAAATTTATTATAATCTTCCTATAAAAATTGGCTAATCCATGGAAGCTCCTTACCTCAAATGCATTTATTGGAGCAGGCCACTCCATTATATCTTTGACCTTTTCCTTTTCCATTTTCAGTCCATCTTTAGATATGATAAATCCCAAATAAACTAGCTTTTTTTTTAGGAAACTACAGTTCTTGATATTGATTAGTAGTCTCTCTTCTTGCAACTTAATAAATACCATGCTAAGGTGTTCAAGGTGTTATTATTTTGATTGGATATAAATTAATATATCATCCAAATATATAATAAAAAACTTACCATTAAAGTCCTTGAGTAATTCATTCATGAGTCTCATAAAATTACTTGGAGTGCTGGTCAATCTAAATGGCATAGCTAACCATCTATAGATTCCATCATTCATTTTGAAGGTTGTTTTCCAATCATCCCCTTATTTGATTCTAATTTTATGGTATCCAATTTTAAATTCTATCTTATAAAAATAATTACCACCACTCAAATAATATATGAGGTCATCAATTACAGGCAATCAAAACTTGTACCTAATTATGATCATATTTATGGCTCTTGAATCAGTGTACCTTCTTCATTCTCCATCCTTCTTCGGTGACAAGATAGTTGGGGAAGCACAAGGACTCAAACTCTCTCTAACTATCCCTTTATCCAATAATTATTACACCTATTTCTTTATTTATTCATTCTCTCTTAGAGTCATCCTATAGGTTGCATTGTTTGGTAGGCTGGCTCCAATAATGAGGTCTATATGATGATTTATGCTTCTCTTTGGAGGTAATTCATTAAGTAAGTCATATAAAACTATATCCACAAACTCCTTAAGCATGTTCTAAATTTTTATGGGAAAATTAATCAAATGAGTAGTTGTAATTACTATCTTGGGTTTACCAACTAAAGCATAACATACATCCTCTTTTTTATGAGATGTAAGAGCTCCTTGCCACTAGTTAACACGACTTTAGTATGGTCTTTAACATCTACAACTTCATATCTTAGTGGAATAAGTTTTTTTTTATTACCATCCTTCTCAAAGGTATAAGTATATATTGTCCCTTCATGAATAGATCTCTTATAATATTTCCAAGGTTTGTCTAATAGAATATGGCAAATGCCCATAGGCATTACATCACAAATAAATTAATCTCTATAGCTAAATATTAGGAATTCCACCTCACATTATCTATTCACTAGAATATGATGTCCCTTATGTAACCATGAGACCTTTTATGGTATGGGATGTGTATAAATAATATTTTCAATCTTTAGCAATTATCGATGCTTTTTATCTTGAAAGAACCCATCGAGTCTCAATCTCTCTGAGTGCACACTTTAAGGGGTGTACTAGGAAAAGGGTTGGAAGACCATTGGTGCTTCATAGGATTTTTGTCCCTATACTACCACTTGATATCAGTCCAACCATCTCCTTAAAAAAATTCCCCTAAGCTCTACCTCCTCTTTTACACCCTCCTCTTGTCATCTTTTGCCTTCATTAGCCCTTCCTTATCCTAAAATTCTTTTTATTGATTTACAATACATTGTCAAACCCATCGACCCTGTACTCTAATTGACAAAACTCATTTAGGGTCTAGGTTAGACCTTGACTGACATAGATGATGACCTAATTTTTTTTTCAATAATGATAAAGAGTCAATTGGGTTGACCCTATTGGCTAAACTTTTAGAAAGGAATAGGGCTAGATCTAGATATATAAACACATTCATTTTTCCATTCTTAGAGAGACAGCAAGAGTTAATTATTCATTTTTGATTATTTACAATCTTCTCTTCTACCATTCTACTTGAGGAGTCTTAGATTAGAGTTTATACTTGGAGAAAAATATTGTCTTATGAAAAAGTCTTGAATGCTTTAGCCTTTCTTAGTGATCATTACAAACCACAACAACCTATTATGATGCACTTTGTCCAAGGGAGAGATTGAGTCTCAATGATTTCATCTTCAAGGTAAGTATCTCTAACTTTACTCCTCTCTTTAGTAGATAGAAGTAGCATAAGTAATGTCTTTTGATTATATTTTCTCTCTCCAAGCATTATGCTTTTACCTATACATAGCTTAAATAGGATTCTTTTATGCATGTTTAATTTTATGTTTACTAACCCCATTTTATGCCACAAGCTTTGGTGAGCATTAGATTAGATTTTACTTTACTTGTTATTAGTTTAGTGAATATGAAAACAAAGGACCTAGTTAGGATTATTGCATAATTTTACTTGACTAAAGGCTTTAGAACCCTCCTTAGTGATATTATTATGGTAAGAGATCCCTTAGCTAGGTCTAGCAGATCCATCTTGGTCATAACCTTGAATATATATTGTCTTGACAATCAGAAGTGTAAGTAGGATTTATCTTCTCCAAGCTAGGATTAATTTATAGATCAGTTACATTTCCCTTTGCATACATTTTGGTGAACCTGACATGAATCTAAATCTTGTAGGTTTTATTTCATGCCATCATTTTTTATCATCTTATTATGTTTTTCCATATTTTCAATATTATATTAAACTATTCGATATAGTTCTAACTTTTATGTGTAGGTTTAACACATAATCGCTTCAAAATAACTATGTTTTGTCTATGTAGGTCTTCATCAACTATAGGTTATTGGATAAAACCATTTGACACATTATTCTTATTCAGATCTAGATTAGTATACATTATCAAATACATCAACTCTATCTACTAATTCTTTCTGCCAACATATAGGTCAATGAACACTATCGAATAGGTTGACTATGTTCCTTATTCTTCTTTAACACATAGGGTTTTATAGAACTTGGTTGAACCAGTTGACCCTATTCGCATAACTTGAAATCAATAAACAAAGCATCATAACATAAAATTTTAAGTATAAATCATCTTCAAGCCTAAAAAGGTTCCTTTATTTTCTCTATCTAGCATTTCATTACTTCCTTCAATTTTTTCACAAGTTATTAGTCTTTAAAAATTCAAACCTACAGCTAACTAGGTCGACCTAGTCGACCTAGTTTTTTAGCCTATCTTTTGTTTGAGAGATATAGTCAACCTATTCAACTCTATTCTTAAAGACCTTACTTCTTCAGAATAACAATGACCCAGTTGAATCTATTCTGTATTATTTTCATATAGTGCCACCTAAACTGACTCTATAATATTCATAATCAATAAATTAACATATATTTTCTAGTAATTAATTCACATTTCCTTTTCATTTGTTTGCATGTTTATAGTAACTCACATAGTCTAATAGGTGGTTTTTAAAATTAAAATTTTATTTACACTATATTACTCTTTTTCACACACTACCAAATCACTTAACATTCAAAACACATTTTCAATATTTGTCTTTCCAAGTCCTACCTAATTGGATTTCATCACTAAGGGGGAAGCCAACTTGGTTTTATGGCCAAGTATAAATACATGGTTATTGGTATATATTGGCAAAGTACTTGACACCCTTATCGCTTTAGGAATGTGAAGTGAGGGGGTAGGTCCCAATATCAAGATAGTACCATTACCAATACAGATCCCTTACATGCCAAACATCCTAAAACCAAATTTAAACTACTTTAAAGTTCCCTATTTCAACTAATTATCCTATCATATTAAAATCAAAACTTTATAATAATCTAATAACACTTAAGGTGACTAATTAGTTAGCATTTACTTTTCAATTGATTGATTGTTCTTTGATCATTGCATGTTGTATTATAAAAACTTGCATTGGCCAATGTTAGTGAAAGGTTTTGCGTTGTGTGCCATAATTAGATTAATCAAATTGATACAATTTTTTTATGTTTCCTTTAATTATTGCTTCAAACTATCTTGCAAAAAAATTCATCTATTTTAGAACATTGTCATCTTAATCGACATAGTCTATTATAGACTATTCTACCTTCCTACCTGTGGTACACAATCGACCTACATGACTATGTCTTCCTATCTCTCTATTTTTCCCTCTATCCATCAATACACAGTCGACCCATATGACTTTGTACTCTTCACATCCTATGTTTTAGAATTAATCTATTGACCTAGTTGACTTGGTACCTATTAGCTGACCCTATTCTTATTTGGCCAACTTTGTTCTCTATCTAGCCAACTCTATCTTTGATTCTCATTCTTTCTTAAATTTTATATATTTCATCAAGCATCATTAAATCCCCTATTAGAATCTTTTTGGATAACATGAATCCATTTAGACACTATATGGGATTCTTTTTTCTTCCTTTCTTTACCTCCCAAGAGAATCCTCACTCTTAGAGTACTTTTTCCCTTCCCTCATCTTTGGATTACAACATGATTAAAACAATGCCTCAAGATGAGGTAGGTGGATCAGATCCTTTTTTTACCTATCAAGACAATTCTCATCTTTAAGTATCTCATCATAATGTGGGATTGATTGACACAAGTCTATCTAATAAACCCACTAGTAATCCACCTCCTAATAACCCTCCCCTTAATACCAATTCAAGGAGCCTTCCTACAAAAACCAACCCACCAATTTATACAACCCAAATTCTTACATAGATCATGAAATAAATGAACATAGTACAAACATCTCACACCTCCCAAATGATATAACTAAAAAATCATTTGATCAATATGGCTAATCAACCTCCCATTCTCCTCCCTCAAAATAACCAAAACTTTATTCATCCACCTCTTAGAGATTCCATAGTAGATGTCATTCCCCAACCAATCATGAATAACAAAATGATCAAAAACATACAAAATGAACATTTATCCCCTTTTATTGTTTCCATTGATATTTCTAACATATCTCCAACTATCAAGTATGATGGGACTAAAGACCCTTCATCTTTCCTCAAGGCATTAGACAATCTTTTCAAAGAATGTATCCAAACTAATACTATTACCACAACTAAACTTTTGGTTAAAAACTTAAATAGCAATGTATTATTATGGTACAACCAACTTCCCCAATATTTTATATGGTAACTAGAGGATTTAGTCAATCCTTTAATTAAATATCTTCAACATAATGATCTTCCCAAAAATTTCCTTAGCCATTTCATCAATGCTAAGCAATCTCCCATTGAATCAGCTCATGATTTTATTAAGTGATGGTAATCTTTGGCCCACAAATATAACCATAACATGACTAATGATAATATATTTAAACTCTTTATAATTGACTTAACTCTTTCTCTTCAATATAAGGTTTAAAATTTTGCCCCTTAAATGATTAATGAAGCTCTTGACCAAGCCAAGCATTAAGACTTCTTAATGAAATATTTTGAACCTAATACCAAATTCCTCAAAAGATATTTTCAAACTTATACTGATGAAATAACCAACAATATTTCTCAAACTAGGCCAAGAATTGCCAAAGCTGACAATCCCCCATCTTCTCACACACCATTGACTATACAACAAATAAAACAATTGTTATCACCCTCTAAACCATTTACTTATCTTGATAATCCTCCTAAATGGTATTCCCCTAATCAATTTTGTTGGTTCTATGTTGACATTGGTCACTCCCATGAAACTTGTAGAGGGTTTACCAAATTTTTTGTGTTATATATGCTTGGTGATTATTTCAATCACTAAGCCATGATTCAACTCTATCATCAAAAGTACAACACTGCTTCTCAAAAATGACAAGCTCCCAAAGCTTCTTCTTATAACAACCAAAAATGTTTTCCACATATAACACTCAATAAGATAACAAGGATGTGTGTGTCATTGACATCAACTATGATCAATATTACAATAATTCTCAATAGGTCAACATAGCTAGAGTCAATTATCATAAAAAACTAGCTCACAAAGATATTGTCACTAAACTTAAGAAACCATCTTTATAAGAGAAATTCCTCATAGATGCTACAAGCACTCACCTAGATTCAACAACTAATGAGGAACCATTTCTTTCTTCTAAACCACCAACCACTTATTTTCCTCCAAAATCTACCTTACCTTCTAAACCTCACACTAGTTCTTCTTACAAAACCCATTGGAACTTCTTAGAAGAGCTCAACTCCATGCCTTGCAAGATCCATCTTATGGAGTTAGTGTGTATTTCCCCTTATCATCACAACTTCCTCATACAACAATTACAAAAAATTAAAGACCCATCTTCTCTACAATAAGAACCACCCTCTCATGAGGCTCAACTAACTACCATGTATACCATTGAATATATTTATCCCTCTTTGGAACCTTCCATTGAATTTCTCAAATAAGTCTTGATTAATGAAGAGATCCTTTTTTTTGCTAATGATCCACCCCTATTCATTAAAATAGCCATTAATACCACTCTCATTAATAAAGTATTAGTAGATGAAAGGTCTGGTATTAATATGACATCTTTGTGGCTCATATAATAACTTGGCTATAGTAAAGATCATCTCAACCAAACCCACCTAACATGTCATGGATTTGACAAAACCAATCAAAATCCACTTGGTTGTATTTGGATTCCTCTTACAATAGACCTAAGACTATTTGAACTAAGCCCATGGTCCTTGATTTACCCCTATCTTATAACATACTCTTGGGATGACCATGGCCTCATAGAATGAGGGTTATCACCTCTTCTGGTAGGAAATGTATAAAGTTCCTTCATAATGACAAAATGTATAAAAATGAAGCCAATCCTAATCCTTGGAGTATTCAACTTACACATCCTAAATCTAAATATCGAATTCCTACCATTCCAATAATCAACAGTGCTCCCTTACCTAAATTTATCAACATAAATCTAGATTTACATGTCACTCTTGATGATTTGATGATAATGAACCTAATGACTTACAACGCTACTAAGCTACCTCCTTACATATCGAAGTGGCTTCCTCCCTTTTTATTGCCTCGTGATCATTCCAACCCTCTCATTGATGAGATCACTAATTTCCTCCATCCATGCAATGCTCAGTAAGCCTCTTACATAGAAGATGACATCATATACAATGATTATGGAGTGGCCAAATTTTTCCAAGATCCTTTAATCATGCCTCCATGTAAATTCAATAATCTAGGTATTTCCCCTTCCAAAATTCCTCCTAAATATAAAAATGTATAATTTATCCAACCTATGATGATAACTATATCATGACCTAATCTCAATCATGAGACTTTTTTGTTCAATATTATAAGAAATATTTTTCTCAAATACATGCTTTCAATCATGATGTTCATACCATTTACACTAAATTTGAGTTATCACCCGAAGGTCACATACCTCCTACTAACTCTCCACTCCTTTATACTCCTTGGGTGGTCGAACAAATCTCACCTTTTGAACCTCCATAAATTCTTGCATATTATATAACACCTATAGACATAGTCATTACATCCAAGTATTCCCATGTCAGTGATGCTAACAACATACCAATCCAATCTAATTAACCTTCTTCCCTTACTCCACCTACTCTTGACATTACATTAGATGCCAAGGCTACAAATGTATGTCAAATACACTCTAACTATGACCACATGGTAATCAAATTATTGATCTCAAAGTAGGTGTTGAGTATTATGGTCCTCTTCCCACCTTTCCTAGTGATGAATCCATCCTTGAATTACTTCATGCTTGAGAACCTCAACTACCTATGTAATATCACAAACTTGGGAATTTCTAGAATAAATCCCCTTATTTCAAAAATTTCATCACTAACATTGATCCTAAATCAAATCCCATTTCCTCTTTATGTAATGTACCATATCATTTCCAATATGGAAATGTTATTCTTATCAAATAAACTACTTGAATTGAATATGGTACCCCCTCATGCCCTCAACCAATTATAGTCTCTCATAAAATCACACTAACTGAACATGATAACTTCAGCTTATTCTTTGATAAATATTGTGATACTTTTGCTTGGTCATATGAGGACATGCTCGGTATTAACCCTAGCATTGTAATGCACAACATCATCACCTATCCTAATGCCAAACTTGTGTGATAAAATAAATTTAATTATTTGTAAGACATTTCAAATTTATGCCATAAAGAAATCATTAAACTTGTTGATGCTAAGTATATCAATCTTATGGCCTATTCATAATGGGTCTCAAAAAATGTCCCTATTAGGAATAAATCCACCATGGTCATTTGTATTTGCATTGATTTTTGCAATATTAATCTAGATTATCCCAAGGACAACTTCCCTCTACCTTATATAAATGCCATTATCAATTTCATAGCTAGTTATGAAATGTTGTCCCTTATGGATGGCTTCACAGGTTATTATCAAATTCACATTACACTCGAAGACCAACATAAGATAACTTTCACCATGGAACGGGCACCTATTGTTATGTTAAAATTCCCTTCATCCTCAAAAATTCTAGTGCTACCTATCAATAGGTGATGACCCATATTTTTCATGATCTTATCCATAATATCATAAAAACCTATGTGGATGACCTAATTTCCAAGTCTAAGAGCCACAAGACTCATCTTTCTGATATTTCTATCATTTTTGATTGCCTCATTAAATATAAATTTTGACTAAATCCTTACAAATTTATTTTTAATGTCACATCTAGAATATTATTGGGATTCTTAGTTTCTCTTTGTGGTATTGATGTTGACCTTGCCAAGATCGATGTTATTGTTAACATTCCTATCCCTCATCTTATTCCATATAATCACATTTACATTGGTAAACTTGGGGAAATTATATGATTCATCCCTAAAATGGCTTACCATATCTATTCTATTAATTATCTTCTCAAGAAGGTACTATCCTAGAATGGATGGATCTTTGTCAAAAAGCATTTGACAATATGAAAGAACCTTTGCTTTACCCACCCACTCTTCTTCCACCTTATAATGATCATCCACTAATATTATATGCTTCTTCCATACCCATATTATTTTGTTCAATGATTACCCAACATGATGATATTAGAAGGGAATATGTCATCTATTATATCAGTTATAGCCTCATTGACAGTGAGAAATGTTGTACAAAAGGAGAACATGATTGCCTCACCATACATTTTGTCATTGAAAATCTCTGACATTATATGCTTTATCAACCCACTTACGTTATCATTCATTCCAATCCGCTATGTCACTTATTATACAAATACTTTCTTCCTAGAGATATAATTGGCAAGTGGATGGTCCTCCTTATGGAATTTGATCTTTGAATTATTACATAAAAATTTGTCAAAGGACAAATGATTATTGATTAACTTGTCACAACTCCTATACCAGCAACCAACCACCTTCAAGATAGTCTTCCTGATGATAATATTCTCTATATTAAAGGTCTTAATCATGTTATATCTCTTAAATGTTGCTTCCATAACTTCATTAATGATCTATAATCAAGTAATCTTGAAGACTCTGTTATCTTCCCTAACACTACTAAACCAAAATTAGTCATTGAAAAACTTCCTAAAATTATTATTTATTTACATGAAGATACTTGGACTTTAATTTTAATGGTGCAAAATACCTTCAAGGAGCTAGGGTAGGTTGTATCATCACTATTCCTCTTAGTAAAATTATCCTTTTGGCATTTTAGTTTACATTTGATGTCACTAACAACATGGTAGAATATAAAGCCTTAATCTTAGGCATGAGAGTATCCCTTGATTTAGACATCACATAACTACATGTTTTAGGTGATTCCTAACTCATTTGCTACTAGGTTAATGGTGATTATCAATGCAAATTTGAAAATATCATTTCTTATCATCAAATATCCACTACTCATGCCAAACACATTGCTTATTTTACCATCGAGCCTATCCCTCAAGATCAAAATTCTATTGTTGATTCACTTGCTTCTTCAACATCTTTTTTCATCTACACCAATTTCTTACTAATTCCACTTTTCTTATCCAAATAATAAAATCCCCATCTTCCATTCAACCACATTATTCACTCATGTGCCACTTTAAGGTGATCACATTTTATAAATCCCATGGTACAAAGACATTATTCAATTTATTGAACACCAAACCTATCCTCCAAACATTGATTCCCATGAAAAAATTGAATTCACAAACAAACTTTCAAGTATGTATTTTTATATAACATCCTTTATTATCACAATGTTAAAGTTACCCTGCTCTATTGTGTTATGAAATGATAATTTCCTCTTCTTCTTGAATAATCACATGGGGGCATTTACGGTGGCCACTATAGCAGACATGATATAACCCATAAATGCTTACGTATGGGATAATTTTAGCCCATTCTTAAAAAATATGCCATCAAAATCACTAAAAAGTGTACTCCTTAAAAATTTCATGATGATCTAATCCATTCACCTCTAGATGAGCTTCAAACAATGGAGTCTCCCTTGCCATTCTCCATGTGGGTATTAGATCTCATAGGAAAATTACCTAGATCTTAGGATGGTCATGTCTTTATTATTATAGCCACTGAGTATGTTACCAAATGGGTTGATCCTATGCCCCTCATCAATGTCACTAGTACCACCATTTCCAAATTCATATTCAATGAAATCATTTTTCACTTTGGTGTTTCTCATACTCTCATTTCAGATAATGGTGGTAATTTTAAAAGTAAAGATGTCAAATAGCTCTATGCTAAATTTAAAATTAATCATAAATTTTCCACACATTATCATCCTCAATGCAATCTCCAAGCAAAGGCCACTAATAAAATTCTCTAAAATAAAATCTATGATACCTACACTGATTGACATTTTCATCTAAATCCTGCTTTTTGGGCTTATCACACTAGCATACACATTGCTATTAGGGCAATGCCATTTTCAATAGTCTATGGTTCTTAATCAGTCCTCCCATTAGAATTTGAGCTTCCCTCTCTATATATCTCTCTTCATGGTATCATACCCAATGAATAATTATATTAATCTCACCTTCATGTTCTTGATCTTCTTGATGAACACCATATTTCTACCCTATAACATAATCACCAATACAAGGCCCATATTGCCAAACAACATAACAAAAGAGTTAAAGTTCACACTTTTAATGTTGATTATCTTTTCCTTAAGATATACTACACTCATGACAAAGAAGTTAAATATGCCAAAATTGTTGATCCCTTATTTAGTCAAAGACATCATTGGTCCCATCCCCTATCACTTTCAAACTAATGAAGGCCATATGGGCGTAGTTCTTAAAAAAGTATTTTTCCTAAATCCTTCCCTTATATTCATGCTTTCTATACATTATCTTTCTAACACTTTTTTTAGGATACTTACATGGGTCTCACCCTCTATAGTAGTTCTCTCTTTCTACAAACCTTAGTCCTTCCTTTTGGTCCTTTGGTTTCCCTTTTATCACAATTTGCATTGTAAAACCATAGATAAGACCCAGTCTTCCTCATTATTTCATTTTGTTCTCATTATTTTACTAATTTCCAATAATTTTTTCACCCTCTTGGGTTTCTATTTTATGATTTTTAGTATAAGATCATGGATAGGACCTAGCCTTCCTCATAAAATCACCATCTTTCAATCAATGTTCCTTTTCTAGAATGTGTCTAGCAATGGTTACAAGTTCTTGATCCCTTGTTCTCAACTTTAGAGTTTGCTTATTTTTTAGATAAATTTTGTACAAAAAACTTTTTTATCATGTTTTCCTATAATTCCCTCATTCTTATGATAAGGAATCACACTTTTACTGTCATTGTACCCTTTTTCACCCTTAGTCACATTTTTTTGATTTGAAGTAATTCAAATTATTTTATGTTTCATTCCTCTTGATTTGCTTTTCTTTCATTCCATTATGGATAAACCAAGGTTGAATTTAAGATAGAACTCTTGTTTCACCTAAATTAACTAGACTCTTAAACATTGTGCTCTATAATTTCTCTTTCTTAGCAACCAAGTCCCATGCATTCAAATGAAAATCATTTTTAACACCCATGTTTGGTTTTCTAAATATATATGGAGGAGGAATATAAAAATACATCAATAAAGATAAAATCCAAATCATTTGAAATAAAAGGTAATGATATACAAAAGGAAACATATAAAGTTTAAAAGTCAAAATCACACCAAAAGACATGATTACAATCACATATCCTATCTCCAATCTAAGCTCAAACTCCATAGTTGGCCTCATGATAAATATGAGGTCTATTCGGGTGTGGTAGGCCAGTAGATTGGAATAAGAGAATTCAATAAAATCTATGGTGCTACCTACTTTCTCATGAAAGTACCTAATCTTCACAGTACACCAATGACTTTGTAAGGGGTCCTAAAGAATGGGGAACACATTGTGAGAATTTAGGTCCATTTTAATTTTTATGTATATAACCTTCATGGGATGATCTACATACTTTATTTTTTTACCTAAGATTTGTGTGGATAGGAGAAGTTCTTCATAGTCTTTAAGGTTGAAAGTCCTATTGTTTTAATAAACCTAATTTGAGTGTCTTGACTTTGATAAAGAGTTCCTCTACCTTAGTTCTTCCTTCATTCTCCCCTCCACCCATTTCATTCCCCCTTGACAGGCAAGTGTGATTCTAAGTTTTTTTTCCCTTATTCTATATTCCCTCTTCTTCACATCTTAAAAACATGCTATCACTACTTTGTTTTAGTTTTATCTATCTTTAGAACCCAATAATATGTTTGAGTGCCTATGGATTATTTTATTTACACCATTACTCTACATCTCTAAATGTACCTTGATTTCCTTTACCATTTTATACTATTTTACTACCCTTTTTACAAACACCTAAGTCTATTTTTGATTTCATTTAATTTTTCCATTGTTGAGTGTGGTTGGCTTATTACTTCTCACTCAGCAATGTTGTTTTCCATTTTATGATTTTTTCCATTGATGATTGACTAAGGATTGTTACTACTCACTCATCAATGTTATTTTATCTTTTTTCTTACCCATATTTGTTTAAGGATTACTACACCTTTTACATTGATGTTTGATTACCATTTTTGACATGTATCCTTGGTTTGAATTGGTGAGTTTACCTTTCTTACTTAAGATTTACTTGTTTTGAATTTTTTGGTCTTTAGTAGCCTTGGATTTTTGGTTACCTATTTTACTCTAAATTTGACTTGATCATTTAGTCTAACATAGAACTTATCACCTCAACTTTCCAAATTTCTAAGTATGTCTCATCCACATTACATCAGTTATCTTGGCTTTCCTACATTTGTTTGTTTTTCATTTTTAGTTTATATCATTGGGTTTGTCAAAAGTAGTCTCTATACCCTCCATGATCAAAATTACAAACTCAACAAACAAACAAACAACCAACAATAAAGGTAAGTCAAGGTATGCATACATTACATTTATTTTTTCATTTATTTCCCTTGTAGTCATCTAAATTTTAGTTGTTTTTTCTCTAAATTATTGTAAATTTTTTTAGCCTCAACATTTTGTGTTGATATATTCTTTTCTCTAAGCACCATCCCATGTTACACCTAAGTGAAATGTGATGAGCTTCAAGTAGGTCATATATATATTCAAAATTTATCAATTATTTATGATTTCTATGTTGTAAGAACACATCGAGTTTTAATCTCTCTAAGTGCACACCTTAAGGGGTACATCGGGAAATGGGTGGGTAGAACATTGATGCTTTGAAAGATTTTTATCCCTATACTACCACTTACTATCAATCTAAGCATATCCTAAAAATGTTCCCCTAAGCTCTGCATCTTTTTTTGTACCTAGTCTAGTCATTTTATGCCTTCATTAGCCCTTTCCTAGCCTAAAATCCTTTTTAATAGTTTATGATACACTATTGAACCCATCCACCCTATACTTTAATTGAAAAAACTCATTTATGGTCTAGGTCAGCCCTTGGCTAACATAGACCAAGACCTAATTTATTTTTACCAATAATGATATAGAGTCGATTGGGCTAACCAACCCTATTAGTTAGAATTTTAAAAAGGACTAGGGTTAGATATATCTATATAAACACATTCATTTTTCCATTCTTAGAGAGACAACAAGAGTTAATTATTCATTTGCACTTATTTATAATTTACTCTTTCATAATTATACTTGAGGAGTCTGAGCTTAAGGTTTCTACTTAGATAATAATATTGTCTTATGGAAAAGTCTTGGATGCTTTGGCCTTTCTTAGTCATGTTTACAAACAACAACCTATTGTAAAGCACTTTTGGTCAAGGGAGAGATTGAGTCTCAATGGGTTCATCTTCAAGGTAAGTATCTCTAACTTTTCTCCTCTCTTTAATAGACAAAGGCAACATAAGTAATGGATTTTAAATATATTTCTCTCTCCATGCATTAGGGATGTACCTATACATAAATTAAATAAGATTCTCTTCTGCATGTTTAATTTTATGTTTACTAACCCCATTTTGTGCCACAAGATTTGGTGAGCACTAAATTATATTTTACTTTACTTATTATTAGTTTAGTAAATATGAAAATATAAGACCTGGTTATGATTATTGCATAGTTTTTCTTGATTGGAGGCTTTGAAACCCACCCTAGTGATATTTTTGTGGTAAGAGATCCCTTGGCTAGGTCTAGCAAATCCATCTTGGTCATAACCTCGAATATCTAATGTGTTGAAAATCAAAAGTGTAAATTGAATTTATCTTCTTTAATCTAGGATTGATTTATAGATCAATTGCATTTCCCTTTGCATATAGGATGAACTAGATTCTTTAGATTCAAATTTTATACCATTTTAGAATAAACTAAATTATCAGTGTTCCCATTGCTAATGATTACCTTACATCACTTACCTTTTATCTTGTAATTAGTCCTGAATAAGGTATTTCTCTCTGGTGGTTCATTGATCTCCTTGACTAGTTTGATCACCACTCTCTTCATCAATAATGATTATCCTATCTTAGGTACATCCTCATGAGATGAAAATCCCATACTATCTTCTTCTGCTTGAGAAAACTAATTACTACCCTTTATCCTTGTATAATTTGTTTGAGGGTTCTCTAGACACTCATAAGACCTATGCCCTACATACTTATTTCATTTAAAACACTTACCCCATAATCCTCTGCCCCTTCCTCTAGTGTAAGCTCTTCTACCTTTAAATGCATAACCACCTCTTATAGGCTGATTTGGGTTTTGAGAGTTACTACTAACTATTTCACCATGAGTTTGTAATTGGCTTTTACCTCCATATTTCACTTTTACTCTAAAATTTTTGCCCTTTCCTCTAAAGTTTTGACTTTGACTTCTAAATAGCTTCTCATCTACCTTAACTAAAACTTGATATGCCTCCTATATTATCCTTGGAGACAAAATATTGATCTCATCTAATATATTAAACCTTAGCCCATTGATATACCTAGCAACCTTTATAGCATCCTCCTCAATGTGACCTACTCTAATAGTAAGTTTTTAAAACTATTATATATACTCCCTCACTATTAAGTATTTTTGTTTCATATTTTGGATCCTCTTAAATAGATTTATTTGGTATTATTTAGGCATAAATTTTCCCTTCAATTTGGCCACCATCCTATCCCATGACTTAATGTTTTCCTTTCCTCTTCTTCTTCTTTCCTCCTATATTCCATCCCACTAGAGGGAAGCATGCCCCTTAAACCTTATGATGGTAAAATTAACCTTATTTGCATCACCCACTCCCTCATATTTAAAATATTTTTCCATAGATACAATCCATTCAAATAGATATTCAACATTAAGTCTACCCTCATACATAAGTACCTCAAACTTGGGTTTTAAAGTAACCCCTATGACTGCTTTTATAGTCCTCTCTTCTGTAGCATCTTCTTTAGGAACTTATTCCTTCATATCACTCACATACCCTATATAAATCTCTCTCCTCTAATCCAATTCCATTACTTACAACCATTCCTATTAATTCCTTACCTCTACCACCAATGTATCCACTACTTATAACCTCCTTTGGGTTGTTCTAGTTCCATGTCCTCTAGCTGCCATCTTATTCAAGTTTCTTATCATAACTTTACAATGCCTTTACTAAGATATTCACTCCCTAAAATTTCTATATTTTGGCTCTGATACCAAAAGTTTGTCTTTCTTAATCTTACGTTCCTTCAAAACTTCGTTATACCATGTTTTAGGCTTATAGCTTTATAGCCATGTTTGAGTTTTTTTTGTCTTTATATAAAAAAACATAGTCTTTTTGGATCTTAAATCAATATAAAACATTAAATTTCATTATTTTTAACTTAAATATGCTTTGAATCCTCTTTAAATAACTTAAAACAATAAAAAAAACTTACAAAACTTAGCTTTTTAGGCCTACTTTATTATGTGCTCTCTATAATCTATATTATAAAGATATATACCATTATAAAAAATCCTAAATCCTCTATATCATTTCAAAACACATAATATTCCAAAGTTTCAATACATTTAGTTAGTTATAACAAGAGATGTTCACTTTTGAACTTTGAAACCCTAGTTTGTGGTTTATTAGGGTTATGACTGTCGAGAGCCTTCAAAAAGAGAAAATTTAAATTTTATTAATTTAAAAAACTTAAAATAATTTTTTAAGGACTATTATATATTCCTTAAACTCTTAAAATATTTATTTTACCTTGAACAATCACAACAGGACTTCTAATATACATTTGAGTAGTGTTTTATGTTTTACTACAAGATTATGTTAAATGTGAATGGAGATTTGAATCAAATCTTATGTTTAAGGAATTTAAATAGGTTATTTTCACCAATTAGATAATCTCTAATATTTACATGAATTACAACATTCAAAAACACTTGAATAAATCTCAAAAAAACATGACTAACATGTCCTTTTAATTGTGCACTAATAAAATTATTTCAAATTGAAGTGTACTATGTGTTACACCTTATTAACTTTGGAGTTGATTTAAATAACATGATATAATGAAAAATAAAAAAATATAATCACTCAAATATGTTTAATCCACTATAATTCCATAAAAACTCTATCAAAACATCTTTTTAGTTATTTATATCATAAATACATATACAAGCCACACAGAGAAATACAAGCAATTTCCTTTCTCTATTTCTTGACACTTTTCCTAGTATTTTTATTGATTTAATCATATATATACCTTGGAATAAATATCCTTATATTCCCTCATTATTATTTACATGCATCTATTTTCTTGGAATGAGTTCTTGAACTTTCTCCAATGAGGTAATGGTTTTGACAAGTCATCTTGTCTAGGCTTTTAACAAGATTAAACATAGGAACCATGAGTAAAATAATGTTAAGATATAAATAAAAATTAATAAACCTAAGATACCCCTTATTACATGGATTTACATCATTTATATCTCACAAAAAATATGTTAAAGATACTACAAAGATTAAACAAAATTTGAATTTTTCAAATGACTAGTTTTGGCAATAAAGCCAAAAAATCAATCTTAAGACCCTCAAATGATACAATAAGCATAATAATGGCTCTTTATTGAACTATAATGACTTATAAGACCCATATCACACCAAAAAATTAAAATTTTTGTTGAATATATACATGTTCCTACATCAAGTCACAATATCACTGATGAGAAAATGATGTTATTGATGCCATGGGAACATTGAGAGATGATGCCCTTAAATGGTATATCAAAACTTACTCTAACCTTTAAAATTCATAGGTTGATGTAAAAAAATAATTTAAATGATATTATAACTACCCACGCATTTCAACTGAAAGTGTAATTAAGATGAGGTAATTGATACAGAATGAAAAAGAGACAGTCAAATACTATAATCAAAGGTTTAAATTAATAGTGCAGAAAGTAGAAGAACCACTCAATGAAAAAAAAAGGATTAAATGGTTATTTTTTTTCCAAATCCCATACCTTAGATCAAATATGGACAAAAAATGTTCAATAAATTTATGAAAACATTGGAGATGGCATCATTGATAGAAGCTTAGTCATGGAGATGTGATATAGATACATCATTGAAAGATAATTGAGAGAGACTACAGTTGGAGTTAGATAAATTAAGGCTCAAAAAAGAACTACATATGAAGTTTAATGAGTTCATACTATCACATATTAATAATACCCCACTACAGCCTATAATTTGGTATACCACTATTTTGAAAAAGGACATTTTTGATAGAATCTCCCCATAGTGATATATTGAAAAGAGTGGCAGTAATAATATCAACACAGACACTTGTGGGAACATCTCCTCCCATTCAATAGGTCATATATAGATAAAGGTTATACTATGGAATTTTTAGGGTATATGATCAACATCTACAACATTTGTGTCTAATGATAGAAGGGGCTCCACTCATAAATCCATTAATGTACTACACTAATTGTGAATCTTATAACCATTATAATCATAACTTCCCTACCATATATGCACTATCAAATGTGAAAGACACTAATCAAATAATAACAATGGTAATTCAACAAATAGAACCACCAAATATATCCATGGAGCAATCATATTATGCCACATCCTATCTATTAGTATCAAACAACTCTCAAAATTCAAGATAACCAACCCCAGTATTATAATAGAAACTAAGGTGGATATAGTGGAGGAGGCCAGAGAGGATATAGGGGAATATTCCATAGAGGCCAAAGAAATTACCAAGGGGGAGATAATACAACCAAAATTATAATCAAGAGAGAACTCCACCTACATGTTACAAGTGCATATAGATGGGACATATTGCTAGTAACTACTTTGAATAATTACAAACAGAGTGTAGATTTTGTATGCAATAAAAAATGCATCATGTCTATAAATTAATCCTAACTCAGAGAAGATAGATCATACCATACACTTTTGATTGGAGACACATTAAATAATCAGTAACATCACCAATATGGGGATCCACTAGACCTACTTAAAAGATCTCTTATCATAATAAACCATGCTAGGGAGGGTTCTAAAACCTCTGATCAAGCACAATCATGAAATAACCCTAATTATCTCCTATGTTTTAATATCTTACTAAACTAATAATAATTAAAGTAATGTCTAATCTAGTGCTCACCAAATATTGTGGCATAAATTGGGGGTAATAAATAATAAAAGTAAACATGCATAGAAGTCATATACTCATGTCAATGTATACATAATCCTAATGCATGAAAGATAATTATAAATGCATATCTATCTACTCTTACAAAGTAGGAACAAAGTTAGGAATACTTACCTTTGAATATGAACCCGCTGAGCCTCAATCTCTCCCTTGGCCTAGGTGCTTTGCAAGATGTTGTTTTGGTATGTAAGGATGACAAAGACAAATCCACTCTGGGATACACAACCTATCAATGAATCCAAAAGACTTATCCATAATCTCTAAATAAAATATGAAACCCTAAGATTTTTATTTAAGTAGAATGGTCAATAAGCACATGCATAATATATCTTACTTCTCTTCTCTAAATAATGGCAAAATGATCTTGTATATATAGGCAAATTTAACCCTAAGCCCTTCTAAATATTTTGATCGATAGGGTTGACCCAATTAACTTAGCATAATTATGGATAAGAAATCACTAGGTCATGGGCTAAGTCAGCCAAGAGCTAACCTAGACTCTAAATGATTTTTACCCAAAACTATACAGTGTCGACCTAGTACAAAAGACTGTTGAAAGGGGATTAAGGCTAGGAAAAGGGGATAAAAGGTAGGAATTTACTAAGGAGTGTGAAATATATAAGAGAAAGCTTAAGGATAAGGTTTTCAAGAGACAAGTGTGTAGATAACACGTAGAAAAAGGGACAACAATCTTATGAAGCACCAATGGTCCACCCACCCCTTTCCCGATGCACCCCTTAAGGTGTGCCTTAAGAGAGATTTAGACTTGATGGGTTCCTATAAGATAAAAATTGTTAATAAGTGATAAAATTTGAAAATATTATGTGTATATAGATTTTGTCATAAAAAAGAGACACATGACTCATTCTCATGCTCTAAAGGGGAAATTTTTTATAATAATGGTGGAATAAAGACTGAGGATCTAGCATAATATCCCCCATGAAAAGGTGTAAAATAATTAAGAAAACTACCCAAATGACAAAATACAAAAGGATAGTGCAACGAAGTTCACTATCCAATAATAAATGATAATATTATTATTGTATAAGAAAAATCATTAAGACATACATCTATGTTTCAAAAAATCAGAGAATTCTAATACATATTGAAAGAGTAGAGGGAGAGATCATGGAATAAGGCCTTTAATATTATTAATGTTGATTCAAAACCTAGAGTGGTAGTAGCGACTCATAGTAGAATAAAAATTAGGAAAAAAAAAAGAATCATCCACTGATTTTGAAGAATAATAATAAACAAATAATGAAATACCCAACATCCATGAACATGACTAGGTAGTGGATAAAATAAGAAAAATAATATAAGATAAACAATATAAATATCAAATTGAAATGAGCTATTTCAATAAAGAGGAGATTAGATATTTAAAAATAATGTTGAAACTAAATAAGAAACATTATTTGATGACTAAATTATCACAATTTAGTAAGTATTGAAATAATCAATAAAGATAACATAGAGTGCATTAAATTGAGTAAAAATAGAGTAAAAATAAAAATAAAATATTTAGAATGAATAGGAAATGGAAAAAAAAATACCATTTTACTCAATATCAAGATAGATGACTATGAGGTCAAGAAGACATTGTTGAATCTTGGCACTGACATAAGTGTGTTATTTTGTAGTACATGGGAGACATTTGGTAAGCCACAACTACATGTCACAGCTTACAATATTGCAATGGATGATGGTACACCACATTCTCCAATAGGAACTTTAAGAGTTGTGGAAGTGAACCTAATGGGAATAAAAATAAAGGTAGGTTTTGAAGTGATCAATATGTATGATATAGGCTACCCAACCCTACTAAATTTAGAGTGGTCTATTAACTATAATGGTTCATTAAACTCTAAAGAAGATGAAATCACATTTGAAGGAAATGGCTTATTAGTCCACTTTACACTAGAAATGGGAATGGGAGCTACATGTTTAGATGAACTATGGTTGAAAGATTAGGATAGCGATTTTAATGATCTTATTGAGGTATATATGCTACAAAAAATCCTAGAACCAAAAGATGACCCTAAACATAATGACTAGGGTGAAATAATAGTAAGAGAAGAAGAGGAAGAGACATCATCCAAGGATGAAATTGAAGCATGGATACAAGGGATGCCTAAAATAATAATAAGGTATGTTATATGAGGAAAATACCGCATAGAGGGAAGAAAATTACTGCATTTCAAAATCAATTACCATAGAGATGAAGGATTTACCACATAAAAAGGGTCTCTCATAATAATTTACCCAAATTCACCAAGATTAAAATTGTTGAGGACTACTTACAACAGATGATAAGGGTATTCTCCCTAGAAGAATTAAGTATGAAGGCCATTGATGACATATTAACCATCATTATCGCAAGGTGCTAGAATACTCATAAATCCACCATCCAAAGTTGGAATACATTTATGGTATTAATCAAGATAAGATTTATTAAGTTATAAATTTACTTTCCTAAAATATAGAACTATACACAAACAACAAGTCGAAGAAGACATATTAAACAATGTGAAATGTATAGACTAAAAAATGTGAAATTGATAGATGTTAGTGGGCATAATTATTTTATTAGGACATTATATGTGTTTACAAAAACATAATACATACATCAAGGGATGCAAAAATGAACCAGTATATGAGAGGACCTAAAAAAAGTTTTTTCTAAAATTCCAAATTTTGGGATATGGATAATAAAGTCTATCAAGCACTACATAAAATAAAAATATGTTTATTTATGGAAGATTCTAACATAAAGCAATAGTTTTCTATATTAAAAAGAGAAGAAACACGGTTAGGACATATAGATTATTGGGAAAGGGTCGTGTAAACCTTGTTCTTGTCGTATGATTGGGATGGTATGAAGATCACCATAAAATCTCATCCATATGTCCTAATCTTGTTTCTTCTACTTTTAATCTTTAAAATAGTTGTTTTGTGGTAGTCTTCCATAAATAAAAATGATTTTATTTTCTATAGTGCTTGATAGACTCTATTATTTGGATTCCAATTTTTGAAAGTTCTACAAAAAACCATTTTTGGGTCATCCCATCTATTGGTTCTTTTATACATCTCTTGATGTATGTACCATGTTTTTGGAAATGAATTTAATGTCTAGTAAAATAATTGTGTCCACAAGCATCTAGCGGTTTTACCTTTTCCAGACCATAAATTTTCACATTGTTCAATATGTCTTCTTGGAATTGTTGTTCCCATATCATAATGTATATCAAAAAGTAAATTTATGACTTAATAAATCTTGTCTTGAGTATTACCCTAAAAGTCTTCCTAATTCAAATGGTGGCTTTATGATTATTCCACCACCTTATAAAAATGATGGTTAACATGTCATAAATGGATTTCATCTTGATTTATTCTTTAGGGAATACCCTTATCATCTATTGTAAGTAATCCTCAATAATTCCAATCATGATGAATTTTTTAAATTTATTATAAGAGGCCCTTTCTATGTGATAAACCCTTCATCTCTATGATAATGGATTTTTTAATGCGGCAGTGTTTTTAGTTATACATTTTATTTTCTTCATAAAACATACCTTCCTTAATATTATTTCATATGTCCCTTAAATCCTTACTTCAATTTCATCCTCTAAACTTATTTCTTCCTCATTTTCTCCTAATATTATTTCACCCTTTCCATTTGGTTCAAGGCCATCTTTTCGTGTTGGGATTTTTTTGAGCATATATACCCAACAAGATCATAAAAATCACTCATCTCATCATCTAGCCATAACTCCTCTGACCATGCAAATCACATTCCTATTTTTAGTGGAAAGTGGACTAATAATCCATTTCCTTAAAATGTGATTTCCTTTTCTACAAAGTTTAATTAACCATTATAGTCAATAAACCACTCTAAATTTAGTAGTTCTAGGTAGCATGAATCTTACATATCAATCACTTCAAAGTCTTAATTTTTTTATTCACATTAAGCTCATTTAAACATCTCTCAAAGTTCCTATTGGTGAGAATGTTGAATTAGCCATTGCAATATTGTAAGATATAGCATGTAGTTATGGCTTACCAAGTGTCTCCCATGTGTTATGCATTAATACATTTGTGTTTTCACCAAGATCCAATAATGTTTTATTGAAATTATGGCCATATATCATGATATTTAATAAAAGGGAAATTTTCTTCCATTTCTTACTCATTCTAAATATGTTATTTTTTATTTTTCCTCTATTTTTTTCTCAATTCACTACACTTTGTGCTCTCTATTGCTTATTCCAATACTTATAGAATCATGACAATTTAGTCATCAAATCTTATTTCTTAATTAGTTTCATCATAATTTTTAAATATTTAATCTCTTCTTCATCAAAATAGCTCATTTTGAGCTAATCTTTATCTAGTTTTTCTTGTATTATTTTTTGATTTTATCCACTATGCAATCATGTTTATGGATGTTGTGTATTTCATTATTTGTTTTGGATTCTTATTTAGAATCAGTGGCTAATTTCTTTTCTTTTCTATTTATTATTATGCTACCTAGGTTTTGAATCACATTAATAATATTGAGAGCCTTCTTGCATGGTCTTTCCCTCTGTTCTTTCAATATTTATTAGAATTCTCTAATTTTCTCAAACATACATATATGTTATAATGTTTTTTCTTCTACAATTATAATATTATCATCACCTATTTATTGGTGAACTTTATTGCACTATAATTTTGTACTTTATCCTTTAGGTAGCTTCCTTAAATGTTTTTCCCCTTTTGTGGGGGAGAATTTTCCAACTTCTTAGTCTTTATTCTAACATTATGTTGGACCCCAAATTTTGATTAAGTGTTTTATATTTTTGGTGTAGAATCAGCACAACACGAGAGGAGCATGGAGAAATAATACCATGGCATAGAACTAGCATGACACAAGAAGACCATAGCACAAAACTAATGAGGCATGAGAGGATAAGGGCATGTAAGTTATTAGCATGATAAGATCCAGTCAAATATGGAACATAACTATGAACTTGAGAGCATAAGACTCAAAATAATAGTGAAAGACTTGGGGACCACATGGGAATCAAGTTATGGTTGAGGAGTGATTCTCAAGGACCATGTAAACTTTAACCATCATGAATTTTACACTGATATGTGAGGACATTTGGTAGCAAGGATCTAACATTGAATAAGAATATAGGGGGTGCAAAGGCTTGGGTCATTATGAGAGAACAATTAAAAGACTATCACAACTCTCAGTCTACTAATACTTCATTGGCCAATCGCCCATGTTTTCATTTATTATAAAACTAATTATTCAGGGGAAGAAAAGTATACATACCCTTGTGTGGAATCATGTAAGGTGATCAATAATGGATAGCATATTATGACTATATAATATAGACTTGTGGATATTATAAGAATTTCAAGTGTTATGTATTTCTATTAGTTTGATATTTGAGTATGAATAGTGGGTTAAATTAGCTAATTATGTTTCTTATCTTCATAATGGGATTTATAAGACATGTATTATATGAGTTTGTGTGCATAATATTTTGAACTACATGGCATTTATCTTTATGTTCTTAGTAGTTTTGATTGATGAATTAAGATATATAGTAGTGTATTTATTTTTCTATGTAATTTATAATCAAATATATGAATAAACTCAAGTATATGACTAGTGTGTTACTGAGTAGCATAACCCACAAGAATCAATCTCTTGCTACATACTTCAGGTGAGCATGCAAGACCTTAGTCTTGTGTGAAATGCCAATGCACAAGCTTGTTGGGGATACACTCTAGTGTCTAATGAAATGAGACTAAGAAAATAAAAACTAACAGTTTGGTTTAGTTTCTAGGACTCATAGCACTTGCTACATAGTAATGAAAGATGATTGAACATATAACCCTTGAAAGTATTAAACAATGGATTACCGAGGTCGAGGATAATTTTGTGATTCCTTGTATTGAACCAATAATTTCTACATGTGAATGGGTGGAGCAACATCTCTATAGTGTATTATATGAAACCTTCTTTGTCGAAGTCCCTATTCATTTGCATGTTTGGCTCTCTACTTATTGTCAAGGTCAATCATGAAATTTTGGTATAAGACAAGCTTAGATGTTAGAACATCAAATGGCTTTGGCATGAGTAGGAAGACTATGGACACAAGATGTTACTACCTAGTGGAGAGGAGTGTTAAATAGCTATATTCTAGAGTAAGCTGCAACCACTTACTCTTGTCTTTAAGAATCCAAATTCTAGTTTCTCAAAGAACCACACAGTCGGTCTATTAGACATTTCCCACTAGAATTCAACAATTTGTTCATTGATTGTGGATTCAAAACTCTACCAATGGAGGGATAAATCCATACTTCCATGAGCCACATAGTTGCAAAGGGAATATAAAGGTATTGGAAAAGAAATTTAAATTTGTAATGGTAGCCAGTTAGTGTGTATTGCAAAAGAAAAAATATGATGAAGTTTAGTAGAGGATCATAGGTGGAAGTGACATAAGGAGGGAATGGGATAACTCAAGAAGTGTTATTAGGATCTAAAAGGAATCAAGAATGCACAAGGACTCCATCACTTTTAAACCATGTTCTATGCCAATTTTATCATATAAAGGTGAAACTAGCCAGATAGAAGAGACTGATAAACCAAGTTTACCAACCATAGTGCACGCTCATATTTTTGCATTAGATAAATTAATTATACATAATTGGGATATGGATAATGTAGAGTCAAAAATTTATCATTTAAGCGAATTGTAGTTGAGCTAGTTATAACTCATACTAAATTAAAAATTTATCTTCCTATTTAAGGGAATTTTATGATCCAACTTGGGATGCTTAGTAGACCTAGCATTCATAGTGGATAGAGTACATGCCCATATATTATTAATCAACTAGCCACCATAACCCATGTCACATATGTTGTAGCTGGAGATGTTAGAGATAGACTAGGGGGTGGCATGGGAGGAAGTGATGGACTTTCCCCTTAAGGAATATGATCTAAGGGTTATCAATAGGTAGCAGTGATAGCACCTCAACTATCAATAGTATATTATGAAATAATGTTTAATCTACCTGAATATCAGGGTGTGGAGAATGCTATAGAACATGTCCATAAGTGCAAACTCTTTTATAAGGTACATGGCATAATTTTTTTTGAGTGAAAGGCCACATAATTCACGACCACACTTATGTAAAGAGCACATAAGTAGTATAGGAAGTTTCAGCCTCAACAAGTGATAATTGACTATGATCAGCTCAAAATAATATTCCTTCAAGAATTTAACATCTCTAAATTTGAACAATAAAGTATTGCCACATTGAAAGATATAAAACAGGAGCTCACTGAAAGTGTAAAGGAGTATGATGCATGGTTCAAAACACTCTTGTAAAAAATTTCATTTGAAATTAATTCTTTTTATCATTCCCAATGGTTTATGGGAGGTTTATTTCTTCCCTTTAGATGAACACTATCTCAGAAGACCTTTATTAGCCCATACAAAGCCCTAAAAACTACCCTCCATGCTGAAGTTGTTGGTAGTATTGACACTAGAATCAATCCTTTCATGGAAGCCCAAATAGATTCAATGGCATCACAACTATAAAAATTGACTACAAATAATGTGTACAAAATTTTTAATGGTCTTTAGTGTACCAATTATGAGTTTAAAGGTCATAACCAAAGCAACTACCCATGCAAAAACATCCACATTATACTAAAGCAGTCATATAAAATTTGTCATGAAGAGAAAAATGTATAATCTTAGCCTCTCCTATAATAGGATACATATTATAAGGTGTCTGAATATTTCAAAATAAGCAATGCCTATACCCATGACATAAATCATTGCCAGTTAATTAGTGATATACTTAAAACATGTGTGTGGTACAAACCAACCCTCTATTTACAACAATCAATATAATGATGGATATCATGGATGAGGATAAGGATGTGGCCATTTCCCACCAAGAATGTGTTATAAGTGTGGATCTCTAGATCACTATCAGTGAGATTATCCAATCTACCCAACATGTGTTTTTTGTAAAAAAAGCATTGATCGGAAGAATGTCCCGACCTATACATAACCATCACTAAGGAAAGAAATGAAAAAGGTGTAGTGATGATTCATATTGATAAACCTCACTAGTGGTCACACCTTAAAATCCCAATAGCCTAACAGGTGAATATCATTACGTGTAGTAGTGGAAAATCTCAATCTACATCTACTGTTATTGAGAAGATATAATGTAAAGAGCCTAGTGCAAGGAAGTATCTTGATGCTCAATAATAGAAGGATGTACTATAAGATACTATGACATTGGTATGGGAAATACAAGGAAAAATAAAATTTATTAAAGACTGAGAAGCAAAATAATGTGTTGATCTACAAAAGGCCATAAAACCTCAAAATATGGCATGATATAATTTTCAAGAACTCTGCAAGCATATGTTGGATGAGGACATTGTTCCATAATTAAATAATTAGTTTAAAAGTCAGGTATAAGCACCAATTGACATTTGAAATCAATTGATTTGGCCAACTAAGGATCATCAATTGAATCATGCTCAGTGATAAGATAACCTTATTCCTCTTAACCCTAAAAAGGATAAGGAAATATTGATGAATGTTGCCATCAATGGTTGGGTGATTTAGGATATCTTAGTTGACATTAGCACTGAGTTTAATTAACTCACAAAAGATGAATGGTGGAAAATGGGTAACCAACATTGCAACCCTCACTACAGGTATTTTTTATGGCTAATAAAACTTGTGCTCTACTAATTGGCATCTTTAATAATGTAATAGTCGATATCCTTGGAGTACCTTTTAAATATAATTTTGAAGTTCTCAAGTTACTGAGGTAGACTGTTTTCCAACTCTATTGGGATGACCTTGGTGCTATGCAAATAATGTAGACTTAAGATTCAAAAAGTGCTACATTAGTTTTGAGAATACTAATCAATGTGGTGTTATTCTATTGGATCAAACACATGGGACCTCAGACATAGAACCTATTAATGCAAAAAAAGATATTAAATACATCTATAATGTCAAATATAGATATGGTGAGCATTATGATCCTACTCTTGATGGCATCCTCTGATGGACTAACACTCAGTCCCTTTTTGATACTATAAGTAATACTTATAATTGTTGGGCCCATGATGACTATGACCTCATTGGAAGAGTATGACGTTTAATTGGTAGTTGTGATAAAATTTTGTGCTAGTATCATAAATGCCACAAAGTTTTTCACCTTATTACTAGACAAGTCATGAAAGGACCAATTATGGATGCCCCATTAGAAATACTTGATGAATCTCCTTGGTTTCATAGATAAATGGAAGTCCACAACTTCATCCAACACCTTGAAGACTTCTATAACTCTAATAATGATTGTATGTGATCATTGGTTCACCTTTTTGATAGCATAGCCACAAAGTGGTAGAAAACCCATAATGAGTGACTTATCCATTAGGATAAATTATGCTCTAATTTGTATCACTAATTTCATCATAACAACCTATTTTAGGGTACAATCAGCTATAGTAGAGTATGAGCACCAAAACCACACTTAGAAGCCTATGAATCCATGTTGAAGACTGAAGAGTCTTTCTTACTAGAGTACCTATGGGTAAATTATTTTTATGGGACTTTGTAAACGTGGGCTAGAGCATGGTATGTTCATTAATAATGCCATATGGGTGCCTATTTTTGGCATCTATTGAAAGAGAACATGAATTCGACATTATATTACTCATATTCAAGAATGGATTTGTGCCTCACTCTCCAAGCTATACATGAAGTAGTCATTGGTGACCCTAGTCCCATTGAAGATCACCAGAGATATATACATTATGTCCTAGAAGATGGTTTAGTTATCTTTAATGATCCATATAAACAAACCATTCATATGCCATACCCTATCTTTGATCAAGAACATCATGAAGAGATAATCCCAAGGAAGCAAAAACTTGTGTTTCATGGGGATGAAGGTGAAGAGTCAAACCCACCTAACCCATTGGAAAACCATTTGGATATTCCTATAGATTATGGTACTTGAACTATTCATGATACTAGTCCTAATGTATATCACCCTTACTTAGAACCTCTTCAAAATATCTAGTGTAACATCAACATAGAGGAAAAACCAAAAATATCTACCATAGGTAACTATTGGACTGACACAGAGGTTTTAAAAATATTTGAATTGGTAAAAGAATACCAAGATGTCTTTGCAAGAAGTTATAGTGAGATGAAAGGTGTTCATCTATCTTTAGGAAAAATCCATATCAAATTGGTTGAGGGTGCTTGACCAATCAGTAAAAGGCCATATAAGATGAATCCAAATTTACATGCATGCATGAAGGAATAAAATAACATTATGATACACACCAAAGTGATCACCCTAATTTATGAGTCTAGGGGGACAGTCTCATGGTCATCATTTTAATAAAAGATGGGTGCATTAGGATATATGATTATTATTACATAATGCATCTTGCATTCCTGATCCCTTCCCAATGCCATTCACAGAAGAGATCCTTGAAGGCATCATTGGGTGTGAAATTTATACTTTCACAAATGGATACTTTGGGTACCATCAGGTCCAAATCAATGAAGATGATCGACCTAAGACTATTTACCATCAGATGGGGATCCTTTTCATATATCATCATGCCTTTTAGGTTGAATAATTCACCTATTGTATTTTCCTATATAGACGTTGAGGCCTTTAAAAACTTCATCCATAAATTCCTTCAAATTTACTTAGATGATTGGATAGTTTATGGCTTGTTAAAGGACCATTGTTCTAATCTACAGCTTAGGCTTAATCATTGACAAGTACTAAAAATATAATTGAATTTTAAAAAGTGTATTTTTACTACACTTTTTGGTGTTCCTATAGGTCATATTATACGCAAGGATGGACTTTTGGTAGACCCAACAAAGTTAGTTATAATTCTTTGCCTCCCAATGCCAAAGTCTTAGCATGAATTTCATACCTTTTTAGGACATACCAAGTATTATAGTAAATTAATTTAAGGATATGTAAATATTACCATGCCTTTGAAAGAAATCTTAAAACATAATGAACACTTCATCTAGACCTACTCTTGCCAAGAATCCTTTAAGGCCTTAAAAGACAAATTGGTCACTACTCTGATTCTATAGTTCCCTGATTAGACAAAACCATTCAATGTCTATGTTGATGTATCTATAATGGAGGTTGGTGTAGTCCTTTCACAACCGAGTGAAGGTCACCTTGATCACCATATCTATTTTTCTAGTAGAAAACTTACTTCAATTGAGAGTAATTACACCACCATAGAGTGCAAAGTACTTTGAATAGTTTATGCTCTACAAATTTTTTGACAATACTTGTTGAAAACTCCTTTTATATTCTATACAGATCATGAAGCTTGAAAATATATAGTAAATAAACATGTATTGCATGGATGCATCTACTAATAGATAGTGTTGTTTCAATAATTTCAATTCTCTATCATGGTTAAACTAGGAAAAACTAATTATGGTCCTGACCATCTTTCTCAAATTGATTTTGAAGAAAAACCACATGTTATTGAAGATGACCTACCTGATGTACAACTAATATATGTTTCTAGTGTTTCTAAGGAATTAAAATATATTTTAGCTTTCTTAAATATTGGCTTAGCACTCGATTGTCTAACTCCATATGCTATGAAATAACTCATAGTCTACATCACACCTTTTCAACTCATTGGAAGGGACCTATACAAGCTTGGCTCAGATGAATTTTATTCGATGATGTGTCATGAAAAATGAGTGCTCTAAAGTGATCCTAAAATTTTATGAAGACATTATAGGTGAATACTATGTTGGGGAGGTTACTGCACACAAGGTATTGTTAGCTAGATTATGGTGGCCTACCCTTTTTCATGATTCCAAAATGAATGTTAGGTAATATTATATCTATTAATGCATTGGAAAACCAAATCACCAATATGTCATGCCATTACATCCTATTCTATCTCAAGAACCATTTAAAAAGAGGGCCATTGATTTGGTCAGCCCCATCAATCTAGTTGGCTGACGTACATGTTCCTATTATATCATTATAATAAATGATTATCTCACATATTGGGTTAAGGACATGCCAAAAAGGGATTGTACTACTACCACTATTGCATGCTTCATATGGGAACATATAATAACCCATTTTGGTTGCCCATTAAGTTTTACTAGTGATCATAGTACACATTTCCTTAATGAAACTATATGCATCCTCCTTATTGACTTCATGATTTTTCATCACAAAACAACACCATATCATCCCTAGGCCAATAAAACTACTGAGGCATTCAATAAAATCTTAGGCATGACACATACAAATATTTGTAATATTGGTCACACTAACTGTGAATATAGAGTGTCTATAGTACTTTAGGCTTAAGGAATAACTTATAAGCACCTGAACAAGAACACACCATTTAATCTAGTGTATGGCATAGCATCAGTTATACCAGTTGAATTCTTAGTACCATCTCTTTGTATTGCATGTATTAGACAATTGGATGAGGAGTCATCATTAAAATCACATTTGGATACTTTGTTGCATTTGGATGAATCATATTTCATTGCTCATTAAAGTCAAGATGTGAAGAAATGCAAACAAAAGCATGGCATGATCGACACATCAAGTACAAGACATTTACCCCTAGAATGAAAGTCTTTCTCTATGACTCCAAGTTTGTGTTCCATTCTGGGAAACTTCATATTCACTAGGATAGTCTTTTTGTCATTCATAGCATTCGACCTATCGGTGCTTACCATTTACAAAGATTAGATGGTCAATTTCTTTCTGGACATTACAATGATAGCCAAATATAACCATATTTATCTACTTAATAGTATAATATTTGTAATAATAAGGATTATACCATTAGGTTAGGATTTCATATTTTTAATAAAAGTGTTGCCTTAGTTATGCATAATGATTTTTTATAAAAAAATTGTTTATTTTTATTTTATTTTACTTGTAATTTCATGGAGGAACATGACACACTTTTAGTGTGGGGTAGGAGGTAATATAGGTATTCATTATGAATATGTATTCACAACTTAAATCAAACAAATTAAATAGCCCTTGGATAAGAGATTCCCATGAAATAGTTTGAAAATTTGAACTATTTTCCAATCCAAAGAAAAGCATTAGACATAGTTGTCTTCCACTCCAAATAAAATCATGAGATAAGATGTGTTATTAATATCAAAGGAGTAGTATTTATGATAAATGTGCCAACATCATGACAATATAATACCATTAAATTCATTCATGGTGAGAAGTGATGAACGAATAATGGTAGCTATTAAAAATACATTAATAATGATAAGTGATTATCAAAAAGAAGGGGGTAGTAAATTCAAGTTACTCCCTCAAACATATAAAAAGAATTGAAATTTCATTTTAAATTTTAGCTTTATTTTCATTTGAGTTCTACAGAGTCAAAGAGCAAACTATGTCCAAGTGATTCTAGAGCAATTACAAGTTTAGAGCATCAAAATCCCATGAATATCTATTGAGAAATACATTAACTAAGTAATCAAGCACAAAGCTAACCTTGAAACATGATTTATGATAGAGAGAACTGGTAATTATAGGTTGTAGAGGTAGACATCTACCATTAAAGGGTGATGAAGCAGGAAAATCCAATTCATCTACATCGTAATCATGTATTCTTTTAGGAATGTTAGATAATCATGCCTCAACCTTCAAGCTCCACATAGGGTGATGTAGCCTAATAAGAAGGCCTTAAGAAATGATCCATTTCCAACCATATCTCAAGAAGAAGTCTCACTTGGGGAAGGCAATATTAATCAGAGAATAAACACCTAAAGAACAATCACAATGTGCAAAAGGCAAAGAATCTAGGATGGCATGCCAAACAAAGAATGCACAAGCACCTCCACCTTCAATATTGATGATAAAAGATATGCAATTGTTATGGTGATTACTTCATCATTATAAATAAATGAGTAATATTTAATTACTCATAATTGTTTATAATTAGTAAATAGTATACGATTAATAGGTTGTTGGGTTATTTAGGTTAGTAAATTTAAAATACATTTTAATCTTGGTATTTGTAAGTCCTAATTAATATTTGAGAAATTTTTTATTTTACTTCAATTTTATCTCTCTCTCTCTTTTTTAAGAGCTATTATAAGCTCATATTCCTATATAAATATGAAGCTCAACTATGTATTTCTTAGTTGGAATAAATATAATTTGATTATTCCTCCATATCTAGTATCAAAGCTTCATATAAATATCTAAACCTATGCATGAGGAGAAGCCTGAGCTCTCCCAAAATGTTTACAGAACTTTGTTGTGTGAGGAGAAGCTCATGCACTCCCACACCAAAGTAGCCATAGAAGTTGTAGACAAAAAGAAGAGAACCTATAACAAAGGCATATTCCTATCATTAGAATATATTAAACTACATTATTCCAATTTTTAATTAGAAGACATCAGATCTACCAAAGCATTGGAGACTAGGCATCCATATTTTTTAATTATAGATTAACATCTTTATCAATTTACAAAAGCCATTAGTGTTAAAAAACTATGAGCCAAAGACTCCTCTGATGTTATAAACTAGGCATTGGAAATGCAACTATATGTGTAATTTTTGGCATCCATTCTGATATGTTTGAAGGCATGGTAAGCTGGGTGTGATACTTGGATGCCAAAAGCAAACAAATATAGCATTGAGAAAAAAGATCTTCCAATATTCAAAGTTGGGTATATTACTTTGATGCCACTTCAAAAAAGAAATAAATGTAGAGAATTAACACTAATCTTGGTGTCATAAGGAGCTTGGTTTCATTAAAAAGAGGTTAGTATCATATTTTTTTAGTTTATAAACTGAAATCTATAGTTTATAAGTCTTTAGATCCAATATTAGGTGCCAAAAATCTACTAAATCCCCAAAACCACCACTTAAATATTCTATTTTCTACATATATTCCCAAAACCACCTTATTAAATCCTTAAAACTACCATTTATAAAATTCCTTTACTATAAAATTTAGTAAAAACCACTTATTTGAGAAACCTGTGGTATTGGAAAAGGAGTAGTTTTGCTTTCAAAACAACCATTAATTGACTTTAAATACCAATTTGTCCTTTTCAAATATTGAAATGATACATAGGAGAGTTGGTGGAAACATGTTTTGGTAAAAGATAGGTGGGAGGTGGGAGGTTCAAATCCCCCAAAATACTTTTTTGGTGAAAATTTTAGCAACCCTACAAATATAGCCAACTGCTAAATTTAGTTATAACTAACTTAATTAGTGGAAAAAGTAATATAAAAAAAAGAAAAGGCAAAATAAAAAAAAGTGATTTTTTTTGCCAAAAAGAGGCCAAAGATCCCAAACTTGAAAAAAAAGTTCATTTTTTATTTTTACATGCATTTTAAATTTTAATTTCATATTATATTACAATAAATTGTAATTGTATTCCACAAAATCACAAGTTTTTAAACTCGATACAGTGTTCAGTCATAGTTATGCTTATGACTCACATTTATGAGTAACGTTGTCATGCTTAAGTTACTACATACAACACCTAACATTGTTATAATAACAATGTCTGGGAATCATCCCTTTAAATCATCAAGAAGAAATAAGGTACATACACTCATAGCCTTTCTTTCATTTATCCATTCATTACAATCAAAAGGCTTAAATATTGACAAGTGGAATTTCCAAGTATATATCGAGGTTAAGTATGCATATGTGGAAATCCACCTAAGTAAGTGATAGTGATTGGACAAACTCTTTTCTGTACTATCTAGGTACCAAGTATCAAATTCCTTCTCATATATTTATGCCTCTTTCATGTACCACCAAGTATACAGAAAGGGCAAGATTCTTTTTCATACCGATAGGTATAAAGGAATGGAACATATAAAGAAAGGTCGGGTATATCAGTTTGAAGGTATATAGAAAGGGATACCTATATCCTAGAGTGATAAAGAACTAATCCATCACCCACATTATTGATAATGGTTACATAGGCTCTAAAAAAAATTCTATCAGATTCACAGCTACTAAAAGGTGATAACTACTCTACTTGGAAGACAAAGCTCAAAACTCAACTAGAGTTTGAATAAATTTGGTTTATAGTAGGTGGTTCATATACCCAAGATGAAATAGACATTGATTAGCAATGTAAGTTTTAAAAAGCTAACCAAAATTATAACTTAATAATCACGTTTAAAAAATTGGATGAAGTTTAACCACACATCTGTGAAGCCAAAAAAACTGAGGAAGTTTAGGACAAACTCAAAATTATATATGAGGCCAAAAATTAAAGCACTATTATGTATTTGTAAAGTCAACTCCACTTTCTCAAATTTAGATCAAGATAAATAGTTGATGACTTTTTAATACATTTTGTAATGTTGAGGGCATCACTTCAATCCTTAGGTGAGATAATTTTAAATGACTCTTTTGTACATATTATCTTGAGAGAACTTCCACCCTTATATAAGATTTTTATGACCACTTTGACTATAAAAAAACAAAAATCAAGTTTTGTAAAACTGGTAAATATGTTGCAAAAAGAAGAGGCTTTCAATACTCATGAAAACCAAGAAGAACATGTATTTAATTCACATCAATAAAAAGGAAATAAAATAGTAAAAGCTTCTTCAAAACATAATTCAAGGTAGAATTCACAAGGAGGAAAGTTGCAAAAATAATGGCTTATTTTTGGTCATTAGGGACATGAACTAAAATATTATTGGTACAATACCTTCATAAAAGGATCTTTTAGTAGTTATAAATTCACTAACCAATAATCATCCCTTAGCTCATTCAATAAGCCACAACAATTTAAAAAAGGGGACTTGGTAGAAGAAATCAAAGCAACAATGTAATATTATTGAACAAGAAGAACTTGATGAGGTAGATGACTACCTATACTCTATAGATATCGATGATGAATCCACATCATAAAGTGACATATGTTATGTTGACTCAAGTGCAACCTGACACATGATAGGTAGAAAAGATTGGTTTTTCACTTTGAAAGACACACCCAATAAAAATAATATTTCTTTGGGTGATGAATACCTCATACAATGTGCAAAGAATTGGAAACATTTCCTTACCCCTAGGCATGCAAACATGTAAAATCATAGATATTCTCTATGTACCTAGATTAACCAAAAACTTGTTATCACTAAGTCAACTCTTAGAACACAATTTGAAGATTGACTTTGATTATAAAGGTAGAATGAAATTGTGTTTGATTAGAGAAAAATATAGAAACTCCAAATTTATTGCATGAGCATCCAATGTGAACCGTATGTTTCAAATTGATTTTATTCATAAAAATAATCAAGCACTCATAGCAAAAGACACAGACTCAACACAACTATGTCACAGAAGATTTGGCCACATCAATTTTTGATATCTTAAGACACTCCACTACTATAACATGGTATGAAGCTTACCACCTCTTAAAAAGGGTATAGACAAATGTCATGATTTCTTATCAGGAAAACAACATTGAGTTACATTATATAAAATTACATATAGATCCAATGGTATACTTGATTTAGTTCACACCAATTTGTGCAGACCAATGACACCTAACCATGCTAGATTTAAGTACTTCATGCTCTTTATTAATGATTATTCCATAAAAATGTGGGTTTAATATTTGAAAATAAAATACTAAGCCTTTTAAACTTTAAATAACTTCAAAGTGGTTATTGAATCTGGTCAAAAAATCAAGACCCTTCATATAGATTGTGGGAGAATTCACCAGTAATGAGTTTTAAAAAAAATTCAATCAAATGGCATTCATTGTCAAACAACACCTCCACATATACCACAATAAAATACAATTTTTGAATAGAGGAATCATACTATTTTATAAATGGTGTGATGTATGATACATGATTTAGGCATGACAAAGACATTTTGGGCATAAGTTGCCAAAACTATCATTTATGTACTCAATAGAGTACCCAATGTATCTCTTAATGGAGTAACTCCACATGAAGTCTGGTTAGGGAAAATACATATATATCACATCTTCAAGTTTTGGGATGTCAATAAAGTATGCACATTTCTAAAGTAGAATGAATTAAAATTGATATGAAATCAAAAAAATATGTGTTCTTTGGGTACAGTGAATAAACATTTGCCTATAGACTCATGGATCCAAAAATTAGACAAATTTACACCAATAGGGATGTTGAATTATTTGAAAATCAAGAAGTAGAAAATACTTGTACAAGTACACCTAATAAAATAATCAGTCCCATATAAAATATATAAGATGGTAATCTCCCGATGAATATAGTAATGATGATGGGAATAATGTTGTATCTCCACCATGCACAAAAAATACTCAATGTATTCCTAAATGGTATACAAATACACTCAGATATGCAAAGTTGGATGGTGTTCTAAACACATCCACCAATGGACCAAGGACTCATAGTTAATGAGTATATTTGTTGAATCTATCAAGCCCTCTATAGTTCAGGAATCCCTACAGTTGAAACCTTAGAAAGATACCATGGATGTAGAATATAATTCACTGATGAAGAATAACACATCGTAGCTTGTAGATCCTCCACCAGAGAAAAATTCAATCAGATGCAAATGGATCTTCAAGATGAATTAAAAATTAGATGGCAATCTTGATAAGCACAAGGCAAGGTTGTTTGTGAAGGTGTATGCTTAGAAAGAAGGCATTGACTATGAGGAGACATTTGCTCCCACAATAAAGATTAAAATGATCAAGATTATTTTTGATCTAGTTGCATAGTTTGGATGGAAAGTATATCAAATGGATGTGAAAAGTGCCTTCCTTAATGGGGACTTACAATAATAAGTCTACATGACTCAACCAAAAGGTTTTGTCAAATCTAGAAAAGAAGATAAAGTTTGTAGACTTGTCAAATCACTATATGGTCTTAAATAGGTTCCCACGGCATGGTATATCAAAATTGATGAGCATATTTTGAAACATGGATTCAAAAGGATTCCATATGATCTGAATCTCTATCTTAAACAACAAGGGGGGAGATAGTAATTATAGTTGTATATGTTGATGATCTAGTCATTACTAGCAATTCAGTGAAGATGATTGAATTAACAAAGAAAGATCTAAATTGATCATTCAACATGACAGATCTTAAGATTATGCATTATTTTCTTGGCTTATAAGTTTGGTAGAGAGAAAATAACATTTTTTTAGCTCAACTCAAATATGTCAATACAATGCTCAAGAAATTTCAAATGATAGATAGCAAACCAATTACCACATTTATGGAGACAAAACTTCAGTTGTCTCAAGTAGATCCATCACCATAGATAAATGCAACTCTATATTAGCAGTTGATGGGGGGGTCTCATTTACCTAAACTACACTAGGATAGACATAAGCTATGTTTTCAATTATCTCTCAAGGTTCATGCAAGAGCCTAAGATCAATCAATTGAAATCAACAAAGTGAGTATTGAGGTACATTAGAGGAACAATTGATTTTAGCCTAGAATACAAGAATAATTATAACTTATTCTTGATAAAATACTTGGATTCAAATCATACAGTGAACATTGATGACAGGAAATCCACTTTAGGATTTGTATTCTTTTTGGGATCTAGATCGATATCATGGGGGAGGAAGAAGAAAATTTGTGTTTCAAGGTCCTCTACAGAATTAAAATAGCATGTCATAGGAGGATTTTTTGTGAAGTGATTTGGATCAAACATATATATGAAGGATTTGGATTACCATATAATAAACTAACAATTCTTCATGTAGATAATGAAGAAATAGTGAATATTATTCACAATCTAGTATTTCATGAACACACTAAACACATTGAGGTGAAATTTCATTTCATCTACAAACATGTTTAGAATAATAACATCCATCTCCAATATTCCCTGAAAGATCAATAACATGTAGATGTTTTTGCTAAAGCACTTACACAAGAAAATTTTGAAGAATTCATAAAATTTATCTCCCATTTACTTGAGATAATGTTGAATTAAGGGGAGGAATGTTAGGGTGATTAATTCACCATTATAAATAAATGAGTAATATTTAAATACTCATAATTATTTGTAATTAGTAATTATTATGCAGTTAATAGGTTATTGAGTTATTTAGGTTAGTAAATTTAAAATATATTTTAATATTGGTATTTATAACTCTCAATTAATATTTGGGAGATTTTCCATTTCACTTTGGTTTTATCTCTCCTAATATTTAGGAGTTATTATGAGCTCATATTCCTATATAAATATGAATCTCAGTTATGTATTTCTTAGTTGGAATAAATATAATTTGATTATTCCTCCATAGTAGTACCCAAAGATGGTGTTGCACATGAAAAATTTGGTATCAAAAGTACCCTCTTGTACTATAATTATAACCACCATGAACTAGGGAATGAGGTTGAGATACAAAATGACTACTAGGTTGAGCGCTGGAACACCAAAAATCAATTGGTGTATGATCTCAAAAATTTTAATGCCTTGGAATCTATAGGACTATTTTAGTTATTCAAACTTCCATACTTTGGAAAACCTTGAAAGTATTTAAGTTTCTACTCTCACATGTCCATGAGGATTACCTCTACTTTTCTAGGCACAACATGAAGATTACACCTGAGAGAATAAGCAAGGTATCAGGACTAAAATAATCTAGCATGAATGTGGAGTTTGACTTTAAAGACTTTGAGGAAATATGGAAAATAGTAAAAATGTTCATGTACCAAAAATAGGTCCATGCCATTCACATCAAAAACTTTCAATATCCTACCCTCTGGGTAGCCAAACGCATCATGATGACCAAGATCAATGATATAGATTATTGGAAAGAGGTGGAAATGGCTCACCTCTACATCATTCACCAAGTGACTGAGGACCTAAAATATAATTAGGTAATGTATTTTCCTATAGGATCATAGATTCAAAGAATACCCATCAGATACCATGCCATAGGTTTCTATGGGGGTATTTTTATTGTTAATTGAATTTGATGAGATCAGTGTCCTAGATTACACCTTAGTAAAACTAAAGTAGGCATAACCACCCAAACAAAAGTCCCCTACTAAGTGGTACAAGGAATTCACATGCCCCAGTCATATCACCCCTACATACAATAATAAGATGAAGTCATGGTATGATAGTAAGAAGGAATCCTTTGGGAATGAATGGCACATTCCTAAATATTTGCGCATCAGGTTGATGGCAATCCCAATTTGCCATAAAGCAACATTTCTCTTTGGTGCACATCAAGATGGTCCCTTCTAGATAAATTTTATCTTGGTTGAAGCTACCTTATGCCTTTATGGCATGGTACTTCATCGATTTGATGAATCACATTTTTAATGAACAACCTCTCACCCTATAAGTGAACCAGAGTGACTTTAAAATTCACTCTTTGGAAGATGTATGTCTATCCTGGTAAGAATTCCTATAAATAAAAGTGGGAAAATGATTAGATTGACATCAAATTTAAGCAGACCATGGTCAAAAAGCAAGTACACAATCTATTTTACATGTTATGGCCCAAGAAGAAATCTTTAAAAGGCATGGAGCATGTAAAGGAATAACTTCCACCTATACCACATTTAGTGAAGAAGAAGTGGGTTGGGCATGATGCCAACATAATTTCATGGCTAGATCCTTCAAAATGGTAAGGAACTACCTAGGTGCTACTACCAAGAGATTCACCTCCATAGGCTTCTCCACCCACAGCTTCACCTCCAAGAATTTCTCCACCTAAGGCTTTACCTCCAAGAACTTCTCCACTAAGGGAATCATCACCAAGGGTTTCACCATCAGGGGTTACCCTGCAAGATACACTAGAGAAATAACCTTAGGGGTTAGCACCATTACCCCTTATGAAATTAGTGTAGGAAGAACCTGAAGGATAATAAAGAATAAATGGATTTATCTAACTCTAAAAATACACCCTCCCTAATATGAGAGGAGGAGACTACCTTTGATGACGTGAAATTGGACATTAAGGGTCTATTTGGATAAGGGGGGATAGTTTGATACTCATCTAATAAGTGAAATGGATATTAGTATCACTTCATTGGCTACAAATGTAGAGGTCAAAATCTTTGAGCATAACCCCAACAAAATAAAGGAGCCTACCATTTTTGAAGTGAAACCACCTTTGATTAATGCATCTACCAACTTACATGTTCAATATCAAATAGGCATCCTATATAGGATGCTTTATTTATGGTTGCTTTTCTTTCCCTAGGATGTAACTATTGATACAAGGTAAAAAATTGTCCTTCCTTTTGGATATGTATAATGAAAGAGTGCCATTTAGATCCCTTCAGATAGTTTCATATTATATTTTTAAGCACTAACACTCCCAACTTCACTATGGGTTGATCCCTAGAATATCTCCCCTCTACAAGATAGCATTCTATTTTTTAAAAAGGATTTTGAAGTCACATGCCAAAATATACTTTTATATTCTAACACACATGATGCCAAGAATAAACTAGCCAAGTAGTGGCAATGTATGATAAAGAAGTTACCACTCAGAAGGCACTTGAAGAAGAAGTGGCAATGTTAAAATAACCAATGAAGGAAGCCACATAAGCCAAAGTAAAAACATTGAATTTATGTAAATATATTTTGGGCCAAGAACTGACATTGGTAGATAGAATGCCTTTAGATAGAGAAGCTATGGACAAATTAGAGACCCTATTAAAATTCTTATTAAAATGTTGCAAAGAACAATCCATACCAAGAAATGAAGCATTATGTGAGGTTAAGCATTTTATCGAGGCCATAGAAGTCTATAAGCATTCCCTTGAAATATTTAGGGAAGTGATCCCCATATTAGATGAGATTTTTTAAAAATTGACACGTCCTAATAAATTTTTAGAGGCTCAACTTAATGCAAAGGAGTTTCAAATTTAGCATTTAGTGGATGTTGCCATCCTAATAAAGGATCACACTGAGCATGCAAAGGAATTTAAATAAGTTGAATCTATGGAGGAAATAATAAATGCACATTAGCATCAACTTAATGCTAGTTTTATAGCTCTCTAAGAATAGGTTATTGTTGAGGTCTCTACACTTGAAGAGGTTCAGAAGGATACTATTGCATCCCTCAACCAATTGATTAATAAGGACAATGAATATCATGACCAACATGAGGAGATTAAGAAGTCTAAGGTGGCCATAGAATAAATAACCTCCAAGATGCTTGACACCTTGTCTCATTGAGACAGTGTCAAGAATAAGATAGAAAAAATTGGGCTTGAGTTTTTGGCTAAAGCTAAAATTGAGACTTAGTATAGGATAGACTAAGAGTGTAGTGTGGGGTGATATTGGACCCCAAATTTTGACTAAGTGTTTTGGATTTTTGGCATATAACTATCATGGTGCAAGAGGTGCATGGCACAAGAATACCATGACACAAAACTAGCATGGTGAAGAAAGACCATGGCATGGAACTAGTGAGGTGTGAGAGGATAAGGGTGCATAATTTATTAGCATGAGAAGATCCAGTCAAAGATGGAACATAACTACAAATAACCCAAGAGCACAGGACTCAAAAGAATAGTGAAAGACTTGGGGAGTGCATGGTAAGTAGGAGATGATTAAGGAGTTATTCTCAAGGACCATCTAGACTTTAACCATCATGATTTTTGTACTGGCATGTGAGAAAGACATTTGGCAACAAGGATCTAACATTAAATAAGAATATAGGGAGAACAAAGGCTAGGGTCCTTAGGAGATAAAAATTGAAAGACTGCCATGATTCTCAGTCTACTAAGAGCTCATTGTCCAATCACCCATGTTATCATTTATGTAACTACTTTGTCAGGGAAAAATAAGTATAAATACCCATGTGTGGAATCATGTAAGGTGATTGATAATGGATAGCATATTGTGACTATATAATATAGGCTTGTGGATATTATAACAAGTTCAAGTGTTGTGTGTTTCTATTAGTTTAATATTTGAGTATGAAAAATGGGTTAAATTGACCAATTTTGTTGCTTATCTTCATAATGGGATTTATAAGACATGCATTATACAAGTTTATGTGTACAATATTTTGAGCTATATGGAATTTGTCTTTGTGTTCTTGGTGGTTATGATTTATGAGCTAAGGTATATAGTAGTATATTTATTTTTTATGTAAATTATAATCAAATATATAAATAAACTCAAGTATATGACTAGTGTATTATCGAGTAACATAACCCATGAGAACTGGTCTTGTGTTGTGTGCTTCAGGTAAGTGTGCAAGACCTTAGTATTGTGTGAAAGGCCAGCACACAAACTTGTTGGGGCTACACTCTAGAACCTAAATAAATGTGATTAAGAAAATAAAACCCAACACATTATTATAAAATTGTCTTAGTTTAGATCATGAGAATGAGTCATGTGTCTTTTTTTCATGACATAATCCACACTCTATATGTAATTCTTCAACACAGCTCATGACAATATGTCACACATTTATACACTTATAACATGTAGGTGGATGTATCCTAATTATAACCCTCATTAAAATTTTGGTTATATCCTCTCCCCCCTTGGTAATTTCTTCAGCCTCCATGGAATCCTCACCTATATCCCCCTAACCATCTACCTATATCCAACTTGGTTGTTATTATAGAATTGGGGTTGGTTATCTTGAATTTTTAGAGTTATTTAATACTATTGTCTAGGATGTGGCATAATAAGATTTCCCATGGATAACTATGATGGTGACATTTGTTGAATTGTCATCACTCTTCTCTATTTACTATCTTGCACATCTTCTAGTGTATTTATGGTAGGGTAGTTGTGATTATAATGGTTAAAATATTTGTAATTAGTGCAATGCTTTAATTGATTTGTGGATGGATCCACTTCTAACATTAGGCACAAATGTTATGGATGCTAATAATATACCCTAAAAATTCTATAGTATAGTATTTATTCATTTATAACTTATTGAATGGGAGGATACATTCCAATAGGTGTTTGTGTTGATCTTATTACTACTGCTCTTTTTGTTATATCACTATGGGTACTTTTTTTCCTATATTGTCCTTCTAAAAAATAGGTGGTGCACCAAATTATAGCCAATGGTGGGGTATTCTTAATTTATGATAATATAAACTCATTACCATTCATATATATTTCTTATTTGAGCCTTAGTTTCTCTAACTCAAATTATAGTCTCTCTACATTATCTTTTAATGATGTATTTTTGTCATGTCTCCATGACTGAGCTTTTGTCTATGATGCCATCTCCAATGTATTGAATATTTTTTGGTCCGTATTTTCTATAAGGCATGGAAGTAGGTAAGACATGCACCATTCAATCCTTTATTTTTCATTCAATGGTTCTTATAGTTTCTGAACTATTGATTTAAACTTACGATCATAGTCTTTAACTATTTCTTTTTCCTTTTGTATCAGTTCCCTCATCTTACTCACACTATCAATTAGAATGTCCATGTAGTGAAAATCTCCTTTAAATAATTTATGGACATCATCCCATGTAATTTCATGGTCAAATTAAGCTTTCATATATCATTTAAGGTTATCATCTCTTAATGTTACCATGAAATTGAATAACATCATTTTCTCATCAGTGATATTATGACTCCTCCAATATGAGTAATATAAATAGGTGTTATTTTGCATCCTTTGTGTTTTTTTCAAATAGTGGAAACTTCATCATATTTTGCATCATGTTATATTTCTTATGTGGTATATAAATACCACTAGTATTGATGTTACTACTATTTATTAGATCTTTTGAAGTACTTGTCCTTGAAATATTATTAAAATTTTCTTGGTGTTTGTCTTTCTATTGTCTAACCAATTTTTTATTACATCCCTTATCTCTTTTTAACTCATCTTAAAACTATATTCTTCTTAATGCTTATGCATGGGGTATGGTGATTTTTCCAAAGGGTTCCTTTCCTCTTAGGGTCTCTTACAGTTAGGGTTTGAGGGGTCAATGTCACTTTGATTTTCCTCTTCATTATCTTCTATCTCTAATTGGTTGTCTTCTTTTATGTTTTCATTAACTAATCTCTCTTTTTTACTTTATTTTCCTCCTTATCTTGTTTTTGTGTATCTTTTTTATGACTACTAACAATTATTTTTGAATTCTCCTTCTCTTAACTACTTTCAACACTCTTTTGCACATTTCTTGTCCTTTTATATTATCTACATAACTTTCTTCCTAATTATCTCCTATTAGATTGCATTCAATTAACAAAATTTATTCCCTTAGTTCCACTATATAATTAACACCTCCTATCTTAAAAATATCCTCATAATATTTTATTTTATTATTATCTATGCCTCATCCAATGTAAGCCAAACTATTATTTATTGGTTGGTCTTCTGCACCCAAGGTTTTGAATAGTTTGGGTGTTCCTATCAATGTGGTTAAATATGATAACTATTGATGATCAACATCCCTCCTTTCTTCAAAGTCCAAAAATTCCCAAAATGCCAAGAATGTTTAAACATCTAAATGCATATTGATTTGATCTAATTTTCCATTACTTGGCTACTACTTTTCTTGGTTAATTACTCATTTTGTAAGAAGTATTAGTAATTATAAATATTTAGATTATTATAAGTCCTCTTCTAGTCTCATTCAAATAATGATTTATTAACCTTTCATGGTTCAGTGGCATGCGGATAGTCTCTTGATAACAGAGCATGACATGGTTCTTTATTGGACATGAATGCAACAAAATTCATTGAGTTTTATTAGATTAACCTTGTATTGTGTTTAAGTCATTCACTTGCAAGATTTTACTTCAAACTTGTTTAATTTTGCTCAAGATGGATAATCATGTCTTTCAAAATATAACTTAACCTCTCATTTGACCTTGCAGGGTATCAAAATTAAAGTAGAGGTTTGTGATGCCTCATGAGAAGTCAAAGTTTGAACTACAGCCTGAAAGGTCAGGTTTCCACCTCATCAAGTTGCATGACACCTTAGACATTCATTGTACCCTGTACAAAACATGTGGGGTAAATATATGAGTTTGTGAGCTACGTGGTACCATATAGAGAGATCATAAGAAGATTAGTTATTAGAAATCAAATCTAGAGGCTACATGTCAAGATCTTAGCCTTGCAAGCAATCCCATTCTATCTGAGCCACCACGCATCCCACCACAATTCCAAAGCCCATAAGATGCCACCACATGTCTCAAGAATGACTAACTAGACCTGAGTAACCTTTTAAAGTGATGTGCATTCCCTTTAGATTCATCCAAGATCAACACTTTACACCATGTTGCATCTATCTAAAGCTTGTGAGAGCTTATAAAGTAGACATGTGGTTGCACCCAAGCCATCTGATCTAGATTTGATGATGTATAGCTATCCAAATATCCTTCTAAGAGTTACACTTATCAAAGGAATAAATATTATCCCATAAAATCAATGCATGTCCCCTTTAGACCCATACGATGATGCCACATGTCATTCCCATGAAGTTACATTTTGAGATCAACCAGATCATCTCCAAGAAAGATGTGTGTCTCTAACTCAACCATGTGATTAATGCCAAGTTGATGGAAATTATTCAAAATCCTTCTAAAGAAGAAACCTAGCAAAGGAAAGTTGTGATTTCCCATGAGAGATCCACATGGCAAGGAAAATCCTTGATTGCCTATGAGAGCAACATGTGGAACTCAGACCAATCAAAACTAAAATCCCACTCAAGATCTTACATGAATTGAAAGATACCACATGGGAGGGTATAAATGATTCATCACACTTAACTACATTTTTAGAATACAAGATGCAATCAAAAGGTACCATGTGTCTAGACTTTAAGCCAATTATGTAGCTTTATCATATTCTAACCGCACAAATGCCTAGCTAGATCCAAGGTGGCATACCACATGTCAAAAGGTGGTAATATTTAGATTTCAATATAAAATTGATGGTGGATCAAATTTGAATTAGAAATAAATTTGAATTCTAATGTAATTAAATGCTAAAATCAATAGTTTGAAGTGTTTGGAATGCAAAGTTGATAAGCTCACCATTAATATGACATGAATTAGGATCACCATCAACCTTGAATTAATTAGAGAAATATTTCAAAATGCTACTCAACTAATCTATTTCTATTTTCATTTGAATCTATATGCATTTTCTCTCTCTATTATTTGCATTCTCCTAGTATGACAAATCTTGAGCCATTCAGAGATTATACCCTGACTACCATTATTGAAGCTCAAAAGTTATAGAGAGATACAAAAAGATGTTAGTTTCTTTGCATAATATTGTATAGATGGCATAAGCAATTCCCTCTACTTTAGGTAAGAGAGTCTTTTTTGAAAATGATGACTTCTTATTTTAGTATGGCAATTCAATTATTTTGAAGGACACTAAATTTAATTTAATGTAGAAGAAGCTAAGGAATTTGATGAGGTTGATACACTGCCTCATATAATTCAATTATATTTAGACATCCTCACCATTAACACTACTAGTTTTCACAAGGCTACAGCCAAACCAGAGGTCATGCCATAAATTGACCTAGTTTATGGGATCTTTTGGAGATTGATATGTGAGGATATACTACTCAAATTAATATCTTAAGGTCTACCTATCACCTTCATATCATGAATCAACTTTGATAAATAATATTATCTCCCTTCCCCACAGATTGAGTATACCTAGGCCATCATTGACAATTAGTACAAGGTGCACTCCCTAGAGAATGTCATAGAATCATGGGTAACTGACCCAACTAGAATTGTCTTAATGGATAACCAAAAAAATATTCATATTCAACAACTATATAAGGTATTTAGGATTTTATTATCCCTAATAAATATAATATTTGGTAACCCACACATTGGGTATGTAGACATAAGAACTCTCTCATTGTTGTAGATAATCATGGAAGATCAATAGATTCCCCCACTTGGGGAAATCATCAGTAATAACCTAATGTATGATATGAATGACACTTTAAATAATGGATCCCTATTTTTCATGATGACTTATTTTCTAGATGTAATTTGTGTAGCTACCCAACTAGGTCATAACTCATGTTCTCTTAAGAGACAAGGGGTTATTCTTCAGCTTTTCTCTGTAATGTACATCCACCACCTTAGACATAACATTATAATAATTTTAGAAGATTTATAACCAATTTTATATAAATCAATCACTTAGTGTGAGATGTTATGAGTTCCCTCAAATGTTAGGCAAACATTGAGATACATGCATAGATATTGGTTTTACCTTGACTACATAGTCATCAAAATAGAAGGGGTGATGGTGGATCCCCATAGGTTGCTAAGATATGTGCCTATGAAGTTGGCTGAAGAAGATATGGATTATCAACTACTACATGGAGTTGATATAATATTCAAGAATAAGAATAATATAGTCCCCCAAAAGGTGCCATACAAGTTCAGAAGGGCCAAAATCATAAAGTGGCATGAAATCATTATGGTTGCAAGGCATAGGGACTCATACCTATTGCCTAAGGATGATTTCAAACCTTGGGACCCAAACAATGTCATTGATAAACATTTGTTCAAGTTTAAAATGGATATAGCTATGGAGTACAAGAATCAAGAATAAGTTCATGAATGGATATATAAAGATGTTATGAATGATGAGGTAGTTCTCAAAAAGGCAATGAGGAAGAACATTTAGTTAGCGATGAGGCTTGACAAAGAGAATAAAAAAGAAGAACTTATAAATCCCTAACCACCACCAACTCATGGAATCATGTTCGATGTTGATTATGAGGAGGGACAAGAAGAGGAGGAAGAAGACAATGTTCCTCTCATTAGGAATAGGCCAAGTAGACCTCCACTATAGGCCATTTCAAGAAGCCAAGGCATGCCTTCAAGATCTGAGCAAAGAGGGTCTAACAGCCAACATGACCCCTCCCAAGGTCCTACATTCATCTCTACATCTACTATGGGAGCTACCCTAGAATCTTGAATCAACCTGACCCTGATATCATTGACCTTAAAAAATTATAACAAGGCATTGCTCTCTCAATAGAAGTACAAGCATTAGTTGGAAGGAATATTAAAAAGGTTTATGAAAGAAAAAAGGATCCCAAGACTAACATGAGAAGAGTCATGCCTCCTTTATTAGCTTCCCAAGAAACTATAGAGGTTTCAATCACATAATAGGCTCATCCTATAAATACTTTCCCATTGCCTCCTTTCCTAATTGCATTTCCTTCTATTTCTACATTTTCTCCCCCATCAATAAGCACTTACACTACATCTACCACCACCACTCAATCCTCAATTGATACTATCATGAGCCAAGCTAGTAATTCCATCAAATTCACCATTCCACACTTCATTTCCCATGCCACTACCAACATTTCATCTTCATCGAGCTCCTAAATCACTATTACTAGCCAAGATATGGGTTTCACTCCTTTCTAAGCTATCACTACTAGTGCATCACTTTCCCTTGGCTCCCCTATATCTATTAGGCCATTAAGGCCCACCTCAAAATTATTCACCTTTCAAAATCCACTCAACATTACTTCAGCTACTAAGATGAGTGTGCCTTCAAACTTACCTTCATTCATTCTTGACATGGGCCCTACAAGATCTATATTTGACACAATTGGGTAATTAGATCCAACAAAATTGTATATCCCTATTATAGTTTTATCATCTTCCTTAACCCAAAAACCTCTATTTCATCCACCTCCCACACAATCAACACCTACTGCTACATCAAATTAGGTTAGAGACATCATACAAGCATCAAGGTAGGAGAGGCTTCAAGTAGTCCTCTTTTCCCCCTAAATTGGCATGAGGTTTGATGTAGCTATGGGTACAATGAAGAGGGTGGTAATAAGGTAGTTTGAGTAGCCATAGTCCATCTCATCTATGGCCCATGAGATTGAATAACCCTTCTTCACTTTGACAAGGAAGAGAAAGGTTAGCACTGGAGACGTAGAAGAATATGCAGAGGACCTTGTGTCCTCAATTCAAGCATAGGCAAAATCCATAATAGCCTTGATAAAGGGGATGTATCAAGATTTAAAAAGGTTGAAGGAGAAAGCACTACCCACTATGCCAGAAGCACTACAATTCAAATAATAAATGATGTTATCAATGTTTTTAATTTTTATAAAGTCATGAAGAGGAGGCAGGAAGATAGGATCCTATAATCCATGGTGGTCATTAAACTTGATCAAAAACTTACACTCTATGATGCCAAGTTGGAAAATTTGGCTAGAGTTGTAGGAATTAATAAGTTCCTAGAATTCAAGGTTTTACCACTTGAGAATATCATTCCTACTAGACCATCTTGATAAATAGGAGAAGAATATTAAAGAGATGGTTGGATCAATTTAAGGCTACAACTACATCCATGGAGAAAATTGAGTTTAAGATTTCCCTCTTATTGAAGGATGCCATTGTCACTAGGGTAACCAACCCTGATGGTACCTTCATGGATGACTTGGAGTTCAAATCCAAGATAAATCTATTTGTGGTAAAGTTCTAGCAGGACATAGCTAGTGTAAAGATAGCTACTGAAGTAGTGTGGCATTTGTTAATCAGAGGATGGAAAGAGTAGAGGAAATTGTAGAAACATTGAGGCTAATACTTATAGAACATGGTAGGCTAATTCAAGAAATATATTATTTGTTTTGTCCCATGATCTTAGACTTCACCTAGATAGATTAGGATTACTTAGCTTGCATAGAGGTTTGGACAAAAGAAGAGGAGGGGAAGAAAAGTTAGAAGTAACAATAGGCATCTCAACTACATCCTTCAAGACCATGAGGAATATTTGATTATGTTTTGTAATTTTGAATTGAGAATATTCCATTATATATGTTCCATTTTGGCCAGTTGGCTATCTTTAGCCACCTTTCATGGGCCCACTTAAACTTGTATGGGAAAATTAAAGGCTATAAATAGGTTTATTCCCACTCATTTTAAATCAAAAATAATTATTATAAAAATTAATAAAAAAGAGCCAAGAATTTGAGAGTTTATCTGAAGTGCTTGATTGTGTATTTTTGTAGTTTTTGTTCCTCACTATTTTAGATGATTAATTGTTTCTTTCTAATGAATAATTTGATAATAACATTCAATATATGCATCTGTTAGTCTGAGTTTGACAATAGGCTAACAAATCTGATAGTATATTTGCTTTGTTTTCATTTTATTTACAACTAAATGTTCTTATGCAATTTATTGTGGATGAGTAATCTTTATGCAATATATGCTTTTAGGCATATGCATTTTATTTCCTTTGAAGCTTCAATTGCATTCATTTAGCTTTGAGTTTCATGCTAGGGCTAGTGAATGTTAAATTCACATGTTTTTGTCTTAGAATTTGGAAGAACTGGTATCTTTGTTCATCTAAAGTAAAACTTCTTTTCTACCTTACCCTACGTATCCTTTGGATCTACCCATGATTCACTTTAGATTAGTCCATTCTATAAATCTCCATTATTTTTTTGTATTTTGGGTAATAATTGGCAAAGTCTAAGATAATTTCACAATAATTAGCAATAAGTACTGTCACTACATAACATATGTTATTGCTACAATAGGGTCTACTTACAGACTTCTAAGTGGTGACCATATCTCTATTATTTATGATATTTCTAGTAGTAGTTGTATAAATAACTCAATCCCTAAGTCTTCCAAGACTTAAAATTGAGCTCATTACTTTCCCCCGTTCCCTAATGACATAGGGAGAACATTAAGTGCATCAACAAAGAGGGGAATTTTCTAGCACTAAGAGGGCCATTATACAATTACTTTCATGCATCTTGATGAAAGTGTAGTGTAATTCATTAAATACATGCATAATTATTTTAAAGTGCACAATTTCTTTTAAATAACACTAAATATATGCATTCTTTACATGAATCTTTACATATTTTGTAGGAATCTTTGCATTCTTTGAAGGATTTCATCAAAAATAGTGTTCATTCATGGAAATCTAGTAAATAATCTAGATATTTGTGTAAAATTATGCAAAGATAGGTGGAATACCTCAATTTTTGGGTATATTAAAGCTTATTTTGGTCATATTTATAAAATATGGCTTAAATTTGGTAAATAATCTAGATATTTGTAAGAATTTGTGCAAAGGTCAATATTTGAGAGCTCACTTGTGCTAGATCTAGGCATTTAAGATCATAATTTCTCTAATTCATTTAGAATTTAGTAAATATTTGTGTAGCTCAGTGTTGAAGGACATTTTTCAAGTGCTTAAAAACTTTTGGATTATTGAATAAGACATAGATGTACTTTGGAACACCAGTCTAACATCAATCTTTATATATTAACATGCATCTCTAATAATATTTATGCTAGTATTGAAGATTAGATCCTCAAGGATCAAGGTAAAGCAACTTGATCTAAGGCTTTTCTATTAAATATTGAATGATCTTTGTAATATTTTTCATTTAGGAGGCTACCTTTAAATATCCTCTACTCTCAATACATGTTCTACATCCTAGATTTGCCTAGGGTTATAACCAGATCTTGATCTGAACCCAAGATCCTTTTGACATCCTTAGAAACCCATAGGAAGGCTAGAGTAGACAAAGGTAAATATAGGAAGTTTATGACCTGGCCAAATTCCCCATCTAACCAAAATTTTCAACCCCTTATGCCAATCATGGCATGGTTAGTTGGCTCATCCATCAATGTCCTTGGGCCCATGCATGATCTATCTATAAATCTAAAAAAGTATCTACCTCTCTTTACCCCCACTGGGAGAGTGACCACTAAAGAGCACATAAATTCATTTAAATCATATTTTAGGTTGCTTAATGTGATCCATGATGGTGTGGCCTGTCACCTTTTTCCCTTTACCTTCTAAGATGTAGCTTATGATTGGTTCCTCAATTTGTTTAAAGATTCCATCATAGGATAGGGTCAGTTTAATGATACTTTTATTACCCAATTTGGTAGGGTAGTTAGCTCAAGAGTTGTATACCAAAAATTTATCACCCTCAAAAAGGACCCAAAATAACCAATTAAAACATTCAATGCAAGGCTTTAAAATATGTATAGCTTGGCATCCCCACCCTATAAGTTAGTAGATGACTTATCTTTAGAGATATATAAGAATTTTTTAGACCTAATGATAGTTTTCTTCCTGAGAATAGCTATGAATATTGACACTTTACCTTTAGCATATGTTGAAGTCATCCATATTGATGAGCAAATGCACCCACAGGGGCATCCTACCTTTGTTATACCAAACATTGACCCAAGAATGCCTATTTTGAATGTCATACCCAACATGAACTAGAACATGCCTTCATTAAACCAACTACCAATAATAAACAAATTTCCATCGAGCTACATTGTACCCAACCAATAGCTAGGATTATTCAACCAAGTAAATGTTAGGGCACATCCCTAAAACAATGTTAGCCAAGCACTAGTGCTTGTGAATAAAACCAGCATATAAACTGTGACCTAAAACAAGAACCTAGAGCCTTTAAAGGGATAATTAGATTCAATACAAAGAACTATTCAAAAAAATTCTAATGATTTCTTGGATCTTAAGAAAAATGGGAAATATGGTGAGAGTTTCAATATAAATTATAATTTCTAGAGATACAATAGACCATTCAATAGTTCTAATAATAATAGTGAGCCCTCTTTGAGTAAGTTGATTGAGATCAACATTTGTGAGCTAGCTTTGCCTAGTTGGTGTTGAGTGGATAATACTGCTAGACATGGAGAACTAAATTATGTAGAGTTTTGTCATGTATTTTAAGCCATTCAAATCCAAATGGATGGATTCAATATGTATCCCATTGATTAGAGTAATGTTAAGGGATCTGACAAGGCCAATGATGCTCCTAGAACACCAAAAACAATTTTCATGGTTGAATCTTATGATTTTCCTAATCAAGATGAAAATGAGCCTAAGGATAATGTTAAGGAAGTGCATGTTTTTAGTAATACTAGAGGAATAACTATGCTTAGAGGAGTAAAGGCCAAAACCCACATCTGATAACTTCCACTTGACCTAATAAAATGGATACACCTCTTTATAGTAGGACAAATAATGATCCTCCACCCCCTAAAGCTAAGGAGAGTCAACCAACAATAGAAGCTCCTTGCACAACATTTAAATGTGGATATAATATAGTGGAAGACATGAATAAGATCAAATAAAATATAATGTTACATGAGCTTACTTAAATCACTGAATAATGTGATTTTTTGTTAAAATCATTAAATAAAATCCTAGCTCTAGCAAAGCTAAATCATCTCATGCAAATGTGGTGATGTATAAGAGCAAGCATGAAGTTCTACCTTTTATTTTAACTTTAAGGATTTTTGGTAAAAATATTCATAATTTCTTGCTTGATTCTAGTGCTCCAATTAAAATTATGCCTTTAGGAATCTATGAAAAATAGGATTGAACCTAATCAAATTAGAGAAGACAATCATATAGCTAGATAAATCAAGAGTGAAAATGATGGGTGAATTTTGAATATTCACATATAGCTCACCTAGGAACCTTAGATCCAATAGTTCATCAACATCCAAGTCATTGACATGCCTGAGGCTTACAGATTATTATTGAATCATGACAAGACCAAATCCCTAAATGGATATATGTCCACTGATTATTCCACATGTGGCTAATTTGGTGCAGGATTCTCAATCAAATTAGGATCGATTGGGAACCCAAAATTAAATACATGATCATTGAATATAATTTCAAAAATGAGAAGGTAAATTATTGATCCTCTAATTTAGGCATGTATACTTTGGAAACCACTAACATTGTTGTAGATGATGAATTGAAAGAAGAAATCAAAGGTCCCTGGACATTACACATTGATGGTTCACAATCTAAGTAAGGTTTTGGCATTGGGATTATTCTAAAAAATCTTGAAGGAAAACAATATATAGCTTCTTATAGATTACAGTTTTCTTGTACTAATAATTTGGTAGAATATAAAGCTCTTATTTTAAGACTTCAATTTATAATAAAACATAAGGTAAAAGAATTATTGGTCTATATTGATTTAGAATTAGTTGTCAATCAAGTCAGCAGTAGATATTAGTGTAAACTTTCTTGTTTAATAAAGTATAAATTTAGATCTTGGGATTTAATTGAGTATTTTGACTCATTTAATATTGTTTCCTTACCTAGGGAACAAAATTAATTAGCAGATGCTCTAGCTTCAAAAACAACAAACCTTATCCCTCCATAACCTTTGATATGCAAGAATTCACTATGGAGATAATTTCATACCCCTTTGTGATAGATAACATCAATCATTTCCAAGTTTTTGATGATGATAATCAAATAGTTGACTTCTTATGTAATGTTCGTGTATTCGAGTCCCAAATCATTGATGAACAAGATAAAAGTTATAAAAAATATTTGAAGGATACTGAATATGGATTAATCCAACATAAGGAGAACTAAATCCCTAAAGGTATGATCTCTCTAGAAATAAATTTCAACCTGGATAAGCAAAGAACTAAAGATAAACAACCCAAGGTGAGCAAGAAAGATTACAAGCAAGTCAACTTAGGAAGTCTTGAGAGTGAGTAAAATGTTAACATTAGTTTAGTTTGCACCAATGAAGAGTTTAAGGAAGTCACCACCCTTTTAAACAAGTTCAAATATGTTATTTCTGAGTCATATGATGACCTCAATATATTTGATACTAGTGTGATTACTCACACTATCCCCTTGAAAGAGGCTTATAAACCTTTCAGGTAAAGACAGAGGCTAGTGAATCCAGTGCTAGAGGCACTAATATAAAAAGAAGTAAATAAAATTTTAGATTCAATTATAATCTTCCCCATAAGGCACTCAAAATGGGTTTCCAATCTTGTGCCTATCTGAAATAAAAATGGATAAAGCACACTCTATGTTGATTTCAAAAACTTGAATAGATCCTTAGAGAAGGAAAATTATCCCTTGCCATTCTTAGACAAATTCATTAAACTGGTGATTGGGTCTAGAATGATGTCATTTCTTGATGGTTTTTTAGGCTACAACTAAGTCCTAGTGAACAAGAATGATAGAATGAAAATTACCTTCACTACCAAGTGGGGATGTTTTCCTAAAAATGAATGCCTTTTAGATTGATCAACGCAAGAGAAACCTTCCAATGAGAAATGGATCATGTGTTCCAAGGATTAATTGGTAAGTGAATCACTATTTACATGGATGATATAACCATTTTTAATAAAATTAGAGGTGATCACATGATGCATTTAAAACAAGTGCTAAAGAGGTGCAAGAGGTATGGAATTTCTTTAAACCCCAAGAAAAGTATCTTCTATGTGATTGAAGGAAAACTTTTAGGACACTTAATCACATAGGAAGGTATGATTATTGAACCTTATAGGATAAATGCAATTTCAAAGTTATAAGTCCGTAATGGCAAAAAAATTTGAAATATTTCTTTGACAAAATTAATTTTGTAAAAAATGTTTTCTCTAGTTTTGTAGAGATTTTGAGAACACTCAATGCAATGCTAAAGAAAGATGTGAAGATAGAATGGACTGCTGAAGCAAAGAAGGCTTTTCAATAAATTAAGGATGCTATTTTCAAGTTCTTATTTTGATAAGTCCTGATTTCAACAAAGACTTTTATTTATACTCTTTTGCTTTTAATTACACTGTTGTTGTCATCTTAACACAGAAAGAGGATGACCAAAAACATCCATTGCCTTCATGAGTACCAATTTGAAGAATGTAGAACTTAACTATCCTATTCTAGATAAGTAAGCTTACACTCCAATGAAGGCTATCAAGAAGCTTAGACATTATATCTTGAAAAATAAGACATATGTCATAGTGTTCGATTTGGCTGTCAAGTTGATGCTAGGATAGAATGAACTTGGATAAAGAAGAGGGAAGTGGATGACCAAACTCCAAGAATATGATTTAGAAATAAAATATACTAAATTAATTAAGAGTCAAGGTCTAATCCAGCTCATTGCAAATCATGATCCACGTATTGAGATTTTTCAAGTTAAAGCAGGGTAAGTATCTAGATATCATTGGTAAAATGACATTGTTCACTATGTGTTGCATGGAGTGTGTCCCCCATACCTTAAAATAGAGCATAAAAGGGCCCTTAGGCTGAGATCATCTCATTTTATGATCAAAAGAGGAGTCCTCTATAGATAAAATTATGAGGAAATCTATCTAAGGTGTGTTTTAAATGCTAAAACCACCAAAAATGAATAATTTCCATGACAAGCTGGGAAGTGGTCACCCTTCAGGGCATACCATAAAACACAAGATTTTAATATTAGGCTACTATTGGCCAACTATATTCAAATATGTTTATGCCCATGTGCAGATATGTCATTAGTGTCAAGTATTTGATTGAAGAGAGACAAAGGTATTCATGCCTTTGCATCTAGTAATTAAAGTGAAGACGTTATTGGACATAGTCATTGAGGTCTAAAGAATTGTCATTGATGTCAAAGGCAACATGTGCTATCATGTATTAATGTCAAAGGTGTTGACTTGAACAGACTTATGTGTGTACTTTAAATGCCTTTTCTCACATGTTTATCTTGACAAGATATGGATAAGCACATAAGATGATGTTATCAACATTTACATGTATGGAAACATCTAAAGGAAATGATCACACTATGATAATCAGGTTTGTGTCTATTTTTTGTGGTCTAAGTTCTATGTCATAAGGATGAATAGAGAAAATGTTACAAATGCATAAGGTTGTTTCCATACTTAGTCAATTTTGCACCTTTGTATTTGCCAAGGGAATTCTTTTAGAAATATTGGTAAAGACAATTCTCTCGAATAAAAAGCCCACAACAAATAAGGGAATTCTTTCAAGAAAATGTTAAAGGTAATTTTTTTGAGAAAATTGGCTAAGTCTTTATTAGACAGATTATCCACAACAAAGTTTTTGAAGGAAATGAGTGCCACTTGGAATTCTTTCAGATTAAGTGTCTTGGAGAATTATTTTTGGAAAAATTATCCTGAACAAAAATTTTGAAGGGCAAGTGGATCATTCAAAAGTTTTGAAGGGATATTTTCAGAAAGTTTGAAGGGAAAGTGGACCGTTCAAAATTTCTAAAGGGATCATTTCAAAAAGTTTGAAGGGTAAGTGGACCGTTCAAAGCTTCTAAAGGGATCTTTTCAAAAAACTTGAAGGGCATGTGTCCTACACAAAAGTTTTGAAAGATATGAGCAAATGAATGAAGGGAAATTTGAAAGTCCCCAAAATCACTTAGACATTTTGTTGGGGAAATTTTCCTGAAGGGAACTTTGACAAAAAACCCATGGAAATTGTCTCAAAGGGCACTTAGACAAAAAAACCTTTCAAAATTTATCCCAAAGATCACTTAGACAAAAAGCCCACAATAATTTGTCTAAAGGATAGTTTGAATGAAGAAAGGACATTTACAGAGTTTTTGAAGGATACTTATAAAGTTCTGAAAGATAGTTTACAAAATCCTAAAGGGTAGTTTGATTAAAGAGAAAGGACACTTGAAAGTGTTGAAGGACAATTACAAAGGATATAAGGCCATTTCAAAATAGCCAAAAGGCTTCCATGATAAACTCCCTAAAGGCATATAGGTAAAGATAAATATCGAGCGTGTCTAAGACAATCAAAAGGAGTGAAAGCAAACCAATCATATAGGAGATAGCAAGATACAAGAAGAGCTTGATGGTTAATGCAAGAAAAATACATGTTATTTTAAAAGATCCAATGACTTGAGGAACCTTAGATAAAGAGATCAATGGTTCTATTTCCAAAGTTTAAATAGTGAATACAAAATATTTGACAGTTCAAGATAGACTATGAATAGTGCCAAAGACAAGAAGAATAATCATCATTTTAAAGACATGACCAACTAGATGGTTAGCTAGAAAGGTCTACATGGAGCCTGAGATTGATTGATCTAATTTATCAATCCTTAATTAGGTGGCATAGTTATGACCTAAATCTAGCAGTTGTCAAATATAGTAAAGAAATTTGAACATTGCAGTATGATGCATGAACTAAGACATAGGAAAATGTATATGTCAAAGCTGCATTGAATGAGAACTAGTTAAGGAGTGTTGAAGTGTGAACACATTGTAGATATGAAAACCTAGACTCATTTATCCATATATGTGGCATTTATAAATTTGTGTGTTATGCTACCACTACTGTTGTTGTTGTGATTGAAGAAAGAGTGTTATTAGAGCAACTCAAAGTGTGTCAATTTGATATGTATGCAAACACAGAGTAAAAGTCAAAGGCACAGAGAGTGAGGTAGAGAAGAAGAAAGGGCACATAGAAAATGTGTAGAGATTGAGCAGAGAGGGAGAAATAACATACAGAGAATGTACAGAGAGTGAGTAGTTACATACTAGACTCGTAATAAAGAAACTAAATTGGATTCATTTGTGAATCTATCTTGTATACTTGAGTTGTAGCTCCATAGTTTTGATTGGTTGGTGCCTTCATAAAAACTGAGTTGGTGCTCAGTCAGGGGATTGGTGTCTCCTAAGGATAGGTGTACTTAAATTTAACCAAGTGTGATTTTTTTAGTAAGGTGTTTTAATTGTAAAGCTAGATTAGAATGGTAGATTCTAGCAGTTATTCTCACTGTAGTTTTTCCCTTTGGGTTTTCCATGTATAAATCTAGTGTATTATGTTTTTGTGTGTATGTGATCTCTGCATCTATTCTTTAATATGTATATGAATTTGTATCTTCTATAAAAGTTTAAAATAACTATTTTTAGCTAATATACTGATTCACCCCCCTCTTAGTAGATAGTTATGTTCAATAGACATTTACACAATTGGGCCTCAACTTTCTAGGAATAATCAATCCCAACTCCTTGATGGGACACAAATTTTTACTCACTGCTATGGATTACTGCATAAGGTGGACTGAATTAGTGGCCACCAAGAATAGGAAAACAATTGATGTCATCAAATTATTAGAAAAAAACATCATCACTCAGTTTGGGACACCCCTGTATTTAGTACGTGATAATGGCCTAGCCTTTATATCAGTTGAATTCATTGAATGGGCATATGATAACTAGATAATCATCAAGTTTACTTCAAACTATTACCCTTGGGGTAATGGATTTGTAGAATCCACCAATAAAAACTTGATGAATGCCATCAAGAAGTCTATAAAATAGAAACCCAAAGAATTTTAGTCCCTATTAAAGTATGATTTATGAGCAAATAGAGCAAGATACAAATAGGTGTTCAAGGTATCCCCATTCCTACTTGTGTATGGATAGAAACCTATTTTTTCTATCATGTTAAATCTACCCACCTATGAGTTTATGGACAAGTATATGGAAGATGATCAAAGAGTATAGTCTCAAGTACTAAACATCATCCAAATGGAGGATGCTAGAGACGAAACATTGAATAACTTCAAAATGCATCAGGATGTTGTGAAGAGATGGTTCAATAATCAAGCTAGGGTTAACAAATTTTAAATATCAGACTTGGTCCTATTGTGTGACAAGGTCCATAAAAAGAAAGTATAGCATGACAAATTCACTCCCCTTTAGATTACACCATATCAGGTGGTAGAGATATCAAGTGAAAACACATTTAGACTTAAATACTTGCAAGGAAATGACTTAACCTTGTTATTCAATGGTCAATACATGAAGTATTATTTCTTTGTCTCTCTATCACAAACTCTAGAAGGATAGTAAGATTGGTTAGAATTAGAGTGGGTAGGATTATAATAGTTTATTTTCTTGATTTTCTTTCCTACTTTATTCTTTCTCACTTTCCTACTTTACTTTCTTGTTGTGTGCTTTCTTGGTTTCATTTTCTATTTGTTTTATGGCGTGTGTTGTAGCTTAGTAATAAGTCATCTAAACAAGAATTCATTATCTTAATTTATGTCAGTCTAGTTTTGAAAATAGAAGAAGGGATTTTTATTTTTAACATTGATCATCCAAATTTTGAAAACCTTTAGTAGTGTTCCAATTCAAAAAAGTTGGGTGGGTTTAATTAGAAGTTAGTTTTCTCATGAAAATCCTAAAGTCATTTTAAGGTTATAATATAGTTCAGGTGAATGAACATTTTCTTGAACTAGTGTTTCAATCTGTGTGGGCCACCATATTGTCACTCAAATTCACCAAATAAATTTCTAGCATAGGATTTGATCTCTGAAGGTGAATCACATCTAGGCTATGTCTTGACAAAACCCTACACCTTGAAAATTTTTGTTCCCAACCATTTTGGTTTATGAATATAGGTATAAAAAAATGATACACCAATGAAGTGAAATCATAAACTACTTTAGATTCTATGAATGGTGATTTAGGCAATCTCTACAAGATTGTCTACAAGATTTAAAATTATTACAAACCTGTGGGTTTTCATTAGTTCTAAAAATTAGTTTTTACACTAATTGAAGACCATAATGAGATGACTAATTTTTTATTCATCTTTGAATAAAAATTTTGGGTTCTAACATTTTACAATTTTTCCCTACAAAGGTCACCACTTTTTGATGATCAACATCCCCCTATTCTTAGAATGGGGACCCTCCTTTCTTCAAATTCCAAAAATGCCCAAAATGTCAAGAATGTTTTAACATCTAAATGCATATGGATTTGATCTAATTTTCCATTAATTGTATTGTTTCTTTTCTTGGTTAATTATTCATTTGAAATAAGTATTAGTACTTATAAATATTTAGATTATTGTAAGTCCTCTTCTAGTCTCATTCAATAATGATTTATTAACCATTGACAGTTCAGTGATATGCAGACATGTTCTAGATAATGGAGTATGACATGGCTCTTTAATGGACATGAACATAACAAGCTTTACTAAGTTTTATTCAATGACCCTTGTGTTGTGTTTAAGTCAGTCACTTACAATATTTTGCTTTGAACTTGTTTAATTTTGCTTAAGATGGGCAATGACATCTTCTAGAATCTAACTTAACCTCTCACTTGACCTTGTAAGATGTCAAAATTAAATTAGATATCTATGATTCCTCATAATAAGTCAAAGTTTAGACTATATCTTGAAATGACATGTATCCACCTCACTAGGATTCATGACACCTTATAGATTCATCGTGCCTCATTCTAGACACATGGGGTAAATTTATGAGTCTACAAGTTGGTGGTGTCATCTGAATAGATCATGAGAAGACTAGCCATTAGAATTCAAATATAGAGGCTACATGTCAAGATTTTATCCCCCAAAAGTGAGCCCATTTAATCTAATCTACCACACATCTACCATGAATCCTACCATAATGCAAAGCCCATGAAATGTTATCATGTGTCTCAAACATGATCAACTAGACCTGAGTAACCTTTCAAAGTGACGTGTGTTCCCTTTAAATTCATCCAAGATCGATGCATGTATACACCACATTTCATCCATCTAGAGCTTGTGAGAGATCATAAGGCAGACACATGCTTGCAACTGAGCCATATGATCTATATTTGATGATGTATAGTTGTTTAAGACTCCTTTTAAGAGCAACACTTTCTATAGGAACAAAAAATAGCCCATGAAAGTAATGCATGTCCCCTTTGGACCGAAATGATGATGTCATGTGTCATTCCTATGAAGATCCATTTTGAGATCAGCTAGATCATCTCTAAGAAAGATGTGTGTTTATACCCAAGCCATGTAATTAATGCCAGGTTGTTGGCAGTTATCTAGAAGTATTTTAAAGAAGACACCTAATGAAGGAAAGCTATGATTACCCATGAGAGATCCACCTGGCAAGGAAAATCCCTTATTACCTATGAGAATGATACATGAAACTCCCATGGCTAATCAAAACTAAAAGGCTTCCTGAGAGCTCACCACAAATTAAAATATGCCATGTGGTATGGTAAAAATGAGTCATCACACTAAACTAAATTTCAATAATCTGTGATGCAATCAAAAAGTACCAAGTGTCTACACTTCAAGCCAATTAATTAACTTAGTCATATTCAGACCCCATGAGTGCCTAGATGGATATGAAGTGGCATGACACATGTCAAAAGGTGGAAATATTTAGATTTAAAACTAATTTGATGGTAGATCAAATTTGAATTAGAACTAAATTTGAATTATAATGCAATTAAATGCCAAAATCAACAGTTCAAAGTGTTTTAAATGCAAAGTTAATAAGCTCATCATTAATACAAAATGAACCAAGATCACCATCAACCCTACATTGATCAGGTCAATCTTTTAAAAGACTACTCAACTAAGCTATTGTTATTTTCATTTGAAGATATATGTGTTTATTCTCTCTATTATCTACATTCTCCCAGTATAACAAAGCTTGAGTCATTCATAAATTACACCTTAATCACCATTATTGGAGATTAAAAGTTGAAAAGAGATATAAAAAGATGTTAGTTTTTACGTAAAATATTGTAGAGAGGGCACAAGTAGGTCCCTCCACTCTAGGTAAGAGCATCTCTTTTGAAAATGATGACTTCCTATTTTAGTATGGTAATTCAATTGTTTTCAAGGACACTAAATTCATTCTTAAGGTAATAACATCATGGGACATGCATTAAAGTAACATTTAATTTAATGTAGAAATAAATATGGTAGTTGATAAGGCCAAGACAATGCCTCATATAATTCAATTAGCTTTAAATATCCTCACCATCAATGTTGTCAATCTTCACAAGGTTACATCCAAGCCAAATGTCATGCCATGCACAGATCTAGTTTACAAGATCTTTAGGAAATCAAGATGTGAGGATATACTACTCAAATCAATGTCCAAATGGATCCCTATCTCCTTCATATTAGAACCCAGCTTTGATAAATATTATGATTTCCCTTCTCTATAGATTGAGTACAAATTGGCACAAGGTGCACTCCCTAGAGAAGGTCATAGCATCATGGGTAACTAACCCAACTAGAGTTATCTTCATGGATGACCAAGGTAGTCTACATATTTAATAATTATGAAAGGGATTCAGGATTGTTTTGGCCTTACTAAATAAAATATTTGGCAACCCACATATTAGGTATGTAGGCATAAGAACTCTCCTATTTTTGTAGATAATCATGGAGGATCAGTAGATTCCCCCACTTGGGGAAATCATCATGAACAACCTAATATATGTTATGAATGACACTTTCAAGAATGGAGCCCCATTATTCATGATGAGTTATTTTTTAGATGCAATTTATGCAACTTCCTAGCTAGGTTAGAACTCATGGTCTCTTGAGCAACAAGAGGTTATCCCTCAATTTTCATTTACAATGCACATCTACCACTCCAAACATGACATTAGAATAATTTTAGAATACTTCTAACTAATTTTCTATAAATCAATCCCTACGTGTGAGATGTTGAGAGTTCCCCTAGAGGTTAGGTAAACATTGAGAGATAAGGGTAGCCACTGGTTATACCCTAACTAAATAGTCAATAAAGTATAAGGGGTGATGGTGGCTCCCCTTAGGTTTCCAAGATATATACCTATGAAGCTATTTGAGGAAGAGATGGCTTATCAACTACTACATGGAGTTGATGGCATCTTCAAGAATAAGAAAAAGACAGTCCCCCACAAGGTGGCATACAAGCTGAGAAGGACCAAAATCATAAAGTGGCATGATATCATTGTGGCTGCAAGGCATAGGGACTCATACATATTGCCTAAGGATGATTTCAAACCTTGGAACCCAAACAATGTCATTGTAAAACATTTTTTCAAGTTCAAAAGGGATATATCTATGAAGTACAAACATTAAGAAATGCATGAATGGATATACAAATATTTTATGAATGACAAGGTAGTTATCAAAAATACAGTGAGGAATAACATTAAGTTATAGATGAGGTTTGACAAAGATAATAATAAAGAAGATATTATAAACATCAACCACCACCAACTCATGAAATCATGTTCAATATATATTATGAGGAGGGACAAGAAGAGGAGGAATAAAATAATGTTTCTCTCATTAGGAATAGGCCAAGAAGACCTCCACTATAGGCCATTTCAAGCAGTCATGGCATGCCTCCAAGCTCTAAGTAATGAGGGTCTATCAGCCAACATAACCCCTCCAAATTTCTTACATTCATCTCTATATCTGTTATGGGAGCTACCCTAGAGAGCCTGAGTCAACCTGACCCTGATATCATTGACCTTGAAGAATTATAGCAAAGCAATGAGCTCTTAATGGAAGAAGTATAAGCACTAGCTAAGAGGAATATTGAAAAGGTCTATAAAAGAAAGAAGAGCTTAGGACTACCTGTTGACCATTTTTTACCCAACAGGCCAAAAAATTGGTCCACTTCTATCCCTGCTTTTCTAGGCCAATTCATTTTTTGATTTTGCACAAGTCCAGGAATTTCTACAGAATCTACAGGTCTATTTCTATGGACTCTGTAGGTCTATTTTTATGGACTCTATAGGTCTATTTCTATGGACTCTATAGGTGAAGTTTTTATGGATTATGCAAAGAAGTTTTTCTATGGACTCTGCAGGTTTGTCTTTTGGCAGTTGAAGAATCAGTTCAAAGAGTGCTGGGTTTTACAAGGCTTCTTCGAGCTCTTGTCTGAAGAAATTCACAAAGAAGTTTGGCATCTTTGAACCATTGAACCATTAAACCATTGAACCGGTTCAACGCATTGGTTCAACACCTTGGTTCAATCGGCAAGTTCAACACATTAGTTCAATGCCTTGGTTCAATCGGCAAGTTCAATGCCTTGGTTTAATCGGATGGTTTAATCACTCGGTTCATCAGACGGTTCAACGAGCTTGGTTCAACACTCAGTTCAAAGGCTCAACTCAACAAATGTTTGAGCCGTTGAACTAGTTCAAGGAATTGGTTCAATATTTGGTTCAAAGGATAAGTTCAATGCAAGGTTTAGCGCAAAGTTCATTGGCAGGTTCAATCAAATGGTTTGATGCCTTGGTTCAATAAATGTTTGAACCGTTGAACCGGTTCAATGGATTGGTTCAACGGTTGGTTCAAATGAACAGTTCAAAGGATTGGTTTAATAAGGAGTGACATGTAGTGTTGAACCATTGAACCATTGAACCGTTGAACCTTTTTTGGTTCAATCGATCGGTTCAATGGCTTGGTTCAAAGGAGCGTCTCAAAGCCGAAGGACAAGTGCCGTTGCAGAGGGCAATTTCTGGGTTCAAGAGCCCTTGCAAAGCACAGGGAGCACTTTAAAGAGGCCGCAAAGAAGTGGCTAAGATCTTTTAGAATTTTATTAAGGCAAAGTCATGAAACCCTCCAAACTTTTGTCTAAAGGAATTCCTTCAGACAAAAGTCCAAAGGAATTTTAAAAAGGCCATGAGCAAGAAACTCAAAAGAAAAGGACAAAAGGACTGAGACAATTCTCGTTGACTTTTTGTTTGTGGAAAAATCATTCAAAGGAAAAACCCGTGAAAAAATCCTGTAGAAAAGACCCGAAGGAATTTGCCAAGGATGGTGACATCTTAGAAGCTGTCAAATTTAAGGAGGCAAATTAGCCATTGTTTTTTAAGTGATGACAGATGCACAGGCTTCAATTTTAAGGTAGTGAAATAGCCATTTGTTTTTGAATTGCCTGAGCACCAACCATGAAAAGAGCCCAAGGGACATAGTGACTCACCATAAGACCATCCCCAAGGGATGAAGAATTAGAAAGAGATAAAACTAGGATGAGACAAGGCAAGAAATGGACAAAGCAGTTCAAGTGGCAAAGAGGAAGCGAGTTATTGCCAGATGGTCACCAAATGGTGCGGCTTGTTTTTCTTCCAATTTGCATTTATAAGCAAAAAAGCCATGTAAATTAATTAAAAAGAGTAGTCTATTTTCAAAAAAGAGGTGTGACCATGTTTTTCACATTAATGTGGAATGCCAAAGTCAAAACAGGAACTGACAAGCAAACAGCTCCCTCTTCCCAAGGCTCAGAGTGCACATGGGCCAGCTTGCAAAAAGAGCGCCAAAATCTTTCCCATAACATGCCAAGTTCTCTTCCTCTTTCTATATATTGTAAAATTCTAATTTTTTAGAAGGATCCACTCTCTTAGCCTTAAGGCAAAACTCTGCCCAAAAATCTCTTGGGTTTGTAAGGCAGAGCTCTGCCAGTTTTTACTTTGAATCAAGACTTAGCATTTTTACCTCTATCTAGATTTGCACTTTAAATTATATGTATGTGTTCTTATTTTGTGTTGATTCATTGTCTTTCATGCTTCTCACAGATCGATTACAACATGTCTAGTGCATTGTGAAGTCTCTTTTCTGCAGGTCTGCAAAAAGTGTTCCTAAGGGAATGTAGGTGCCTATGAATAGGCTGCCATAAGTATGTATGAGGATGCCTCTGGTAGTTTCTTCCTCCCTGTACTTCCATAGACCCCTAGCTAACTATTACAGAAGAACTTCCCACTTTAGATGAAGTGTATGGACGCTTCCTTGTGGTGAAAAGTGTATATTCAAGCTGGGTGGGTCAACTTTTTTGGTGTATCACCTTTTCTTTTTATAGACTTAGGTTTTGTTTTCAGCATCTCTCTCTCTCTTTTCATTCCCCCCCTTTTTTTATGTTATTTGTTAGTAGTAGGAGAAACTAGGGCCTAAAAGATACATCAGAGGGAGCTATCCCTTATCTAGAGACTCTCCCCTCCAGCTTCACTGATCCCACAGGTGAGAGGGGAGTTTCCATTGTTGCGTGTGGAAGGGTAGGAGCTAGGCGTCCTGTCCCCTGGTGCAATCCACTGCATCAACAATTTTTTGGCATGCCTGGTGGGATCAACTAGGACAAGTTGTGTCTAAAGAGTTGAAGAATTTTTGGTGTGTTCTTCAACCAACTAGCATTTGGAGGCTTTTTAATCAACACCAATGGCGACTCTGAGTTAAATCAGCTGGTTAAGCAGCCTAGTGCCCTCAAAAATATTATTTTTTGTATGTATAATTCCTTTACACAAAATCATGGGTCTTGTATTCCTTCATAGTACTTCGATCAGACTCAAAAAATTTATGGAATCCCCTCAAGTAGCTCTCCTAGTTTCCCTTTAACAATAAGGGAGGTGGCACTAGAGTTTGAGAAGTAGGTAATGGAAATCAATAGACTGGATGAGCAATATGGATATCAGTAGGAGTTGATGTATAAAGAGGAGTGCTTGTTTAGGCAAGCTCAGCCCTTATAGTCCATGGAGGAAGAGGTATCAAAATGGAGGAATCCATTCATTGAAGGCAGTTAGCCTTGCATGCCCCCTCATAACCTAAAGAAATCCCCCTCTTATGTACCAAATCCTTTCTACCAGATGGCACTTGCTCATTCTGGCTCATCTGATGCATTAATCAACCCTACTCTTGACCCTGTGCACCTAGCCTTCAAGCATCAAAGGGACTAGAACAACCTCCCATGGAGATGAACCTTCTAAACTCCTTAGATCATGAATCTTCTTTTGGGGGGAACTTTTTGAACCAGCACATCTCTCTCAAAACTGCTCCTACCCATCTCTATGATGATTCCTATGAGCTCCAAGAAAGACTCTTTCAGGATAATCTAGCCAAGCAAATTGAAGATTTAGAGGCTAAGATGAGACTGCTTAGAGAAAGAGAGATGTAATTTTTAGACCTTGTAGAGTAGCCCCAGGATCTTGGAGAAACAAAGTTGCTGCTTGTTCACAGGAATAAAATTCCAATTCTGAGACCCTGAACTAGAAGAAAACAAAAGAATCATGGGGCAGGAAGGAGAAGAAGAAGGGTTTTTCTCAAAACCTTGAAGAAGATGAGGCTGCTCCTACTCATGATGATGCTGGTGACCTCCAAGAAAGGCTCTTCTAAGAGGATATGGCCAGAAGAATTGTAGAGTTGGAATCTAGAGAGAGATTCCTCAGCCAGTGTGTGATGGACGGTTCAGACCCAACGACACATTCCATGTCTAAACACACCCCCTCTACATACCTCTAAGAGAGCTATTAGGCCACACCTAATATTGATGAAGTGCTAACAAAATGGAAAGAGGAGAATCATTTGATTCTAGCTCAAGGCTCTTCCACATGATTTTTCCACTTCACCCCTTCTCAAGGAAGAACCTATTCTCTAGGAGGTGAGTGAGGAGCAGAAGCTCCAATCTATAGTTTCCAAAGAGGCTATCATGAGTGACAACAAAGAATAAATCATCATCGATGCTCCTTGTGAAGACCTTATCAGTAATAGAGAAGACACAGGTCATGCATACATGCAGATGTTCCATTAGTATGAGGAGTAACTTAAGCATGGTGAGCTCTCTCCCCCTTTGTTTAATGAACTTCCTTATTTTTCGATGAGGACTACTATGTTGAGGAGCTTGAGTTGGAGGAGAATCAGGAGAATATCTTTGAACATCTATAGATCTTGATCTTTGAGGAGGAAAAGGAGAGGTATGTCTTCCTTGAGGAAAGCCTTGAAGAAGAAAGTTTTGAACAGAGAGGTGATGTTTTATGGGATGAGCAATTAGTTTGTGATTCCATTTTAGACATCATCACAGTCACCCTTCTTTAAGAAGGCCAAGAGGAAGCAAAGGATGAGTCTGATAGAGTCTTCAATGAAGTAGAAGGAAATAGGTTAGACCATGATGCACTGTAAGGGAGCTATACATATCAAAGGGCTTATCTTGATGAGCTAGCAGCCATTGATTTCTTGGTGAAATGCACCAACATGAAGGACCAGCATTCAACAAGCTTCCAAGAACAAATAGAGTATGTATATGTTTGAAGCATGTTCGAATATGATCCACTCGGATACCAGCCAATCTAGGTGATAGGCAAGAGGAGCAGGTTACCAAATCTCCTTTTTATTCAGCCACTTGTTTGGCACCATAAGTTTTCTTGCTAGGAAGGGGACTTAAGAAGTTTTCCTTTTGATCCAGGAGGGAGGCAAATATTCTTGGTTAGTTATATATAGTAGTTTTCTATTAGTTTCTTTTCCTGCTTTCCCTAAGTGTAGTTTGCACAGCTAGTGTTTATATCCTTGTGTGTGTTTTCCCTTGTGTCTAGGGTAAAAAGCTTCATGTTTGATTCTTGGATCTTTCAGGCTATTGCTAACCTTTCTTCAAAGCTACATTTTGACTCTGTGCCCAATGGAATACAAGGCAACTGGTCTCTAAGCATAGCAGGCATGCTTCCCCTGGGAGTCACCAATTTGTCGACCATTTTTCGCCCAATAGGCCAAAAAATTGGTCCCCTTCTGTCCCTAATTTTCTAGGCCAATTCATTTTTTGATTTTTCACAAGTCCAAGAATTTCTACAGACTCTATAGGTCTATTCTATAGACTCTGCAGGTCTATTTCTATGGACTCTATAGATCTATTTCTATGGACTCTACAGGTCTATTTATACAAACTCTATAGGTGAAGTTTCTATGAATTCTACAAAGAAGGTTTTCTATAGACTTTGTAGGTTAGTCTTTTGGTAGTTGAAGAATTAGTTCAGAGAGTGCTGGGTTTTACAAGGCTTCTTTGAGCTCTTGTCTGAAGAAATTCACAAAGAAGGTTGGCATCTTTGAACCATTGAACCATTGAACCAGTTTAACGCATTGGTTCAACACCTTGGTTCAATGCATCGGTTCAACTCCTTGGTTCAATCAGCAGGTTCAACATGTTGATTCAATGCCTTGGTTCAATCAAATGGTTTAATCACTCAGTTCATCAAATAGTTCAATGAGCTTAGTTTAATGCTCATTTCAAAGGCTCAGCTCAATAAATGTTTGAATCGTTAAACCAATTCAATGAATTAGTTCAAAGGAGAAGTTCAACGCAAGGTTTAGCGCAAAGTTCATCGGCAGGTTCAATCAAATGGTTTGATGCCTTAGTTCAATAAATGTTTGAACCGTTGAACCGGTTCAATAGTTGGTTCAAGCAAATGGCTCAAAGGCTTGGTTCAATAAGGAGTGGCACGCAGTGCTGAACTGTTGAACCATTTTTGGTTCAATCAGTTGGTTCAATGGCTTGGTTCAAAGGAGCATCCCAAAGTTGAAGCACAAGTGCCCTTGCAGAGGGCAATTTTTGGGTTCAAGAGCCCTTGCAGAGGGCATGGAGCACTTTAAAGAGGCTGTAAAGAAGTAGCTAAGATCTTTTAGAATTTTGTTAAGGCAAAGTCATGAAACCCTCCAGACTTTTGTCTAAAGGAATTTAGAAAAGGCCATGAGCAAGAAAGCCAAAAGAAAAGGACAAAAGGACTGAGACAATTCTTGTGGACTTTTTGTCTGTGAGAAAATCATCTGGAGGAAAAACCCATGAAAAAAGCCTGCAAAAAAGACCTAAAGGAATTTGCCAAGGACGATGACATCTTGGAAGCCATAAATTTTAAGGAGGCAAATTAGCCATTATTTTTTAAGTGATGATGGGTGCATAGGCGTCAATTTTAAGGTAGTGAAATAGCTGTTTGTTTTTGAATTGCCCGAGCGCCAACCATGAAAAGAGCCCAAGGAATGCAGCGACCCACCAAAAGACCATCCCTAAGGGCTGAAGAATTAGAAAGAGACAAAACCAAGAGGAGACAAGGTAAGAAACAGACAAAGCAGTTCAAGTGGCAAAAAGGAAGCGAGTTATTGCTAGATGGTCACCAAATGATGTGGCCTATTTTTCTTCCAGTTTTCATTTATAAGAAGACAAGCCATGCAAATGCCTTGAAAAGAGTAGTCTATTTGCATAAAATAGGTGTGGCCATGTTTTTCACATTAATGTGGAATGCCAAAGCCAAAGCAAGAACTGACAAGCAAATAGCTCCCTCTTCCCAAGGCTCAGAGCGCACATGGGCCAGCTTGCCAAAAGAGTGCCAAAATCTTTTCCAAAAAATGCCAAGTTCTCTTCCTCTTTCTATATATTATAAAATTCTCATATTTTATAAGGATCCATTCTCTTAGCCTTAAGGCAAAACTCTACCAAAAAATCTCTCGGGTTTGTAAGGCAGAGCTCTGCCAATTTTTACCTTGAATCAGGACTTAACATTTTTACCTCTATCTAGACTTGCACTTTAAAGTATATGTCTGCGTTCTTCTTTTGTGTTAATTCATTGTTTTTCATGCTTCTCATAGATCGATTACAGCATGTCTAGTGCATTGTGAAGTCTCTTTTCTGCAAGTCTGCCAAAAGTGTTCCTAGGGGAATGTAGGTGCCTGTGAATAGGCTACCATAAGTGTGTCTAAGGATGCCTCTGGTAGTTTCTTCCTCCCTAAACTTCCATGGACCCCTAGCTGACTATTGTAGAAGAACTTCCCACTTTAGATGAAGTGTATGGGTGCTTCCTTTTGGTGAAAAGTGTATATTCGAGCTGGGTGGGTCAACTTTTTTGGTGTATCACCTTTTTTTTTTAGACTTAGGTTATGTTTTCAGCATCTCTCTCTCTATTCATTCCCCCCCTTTTTATGTTATTTTTTAGCAGTAGGAGAAATCAGGGCCTAAAATATACATCAGAGGGAGCTATACCTTATCTAGAGAGTCTCCCCTCCAGCTTTTCCAGTCCCACAGGTGAGATGGGAGTTTCCATTATTGCATGTGGAAGGGCAAGATATAGGCGTCTTGCCCCTAGGTGCAATCCACTGCGTCAACACTACCATGAGAGGATAAGTGGCTCTTCCATCATCTTCTCAAGTAACTATACATTCTATAGGCACATAATAGGCTCTTACTATAAGTATTTTCCCATTTCCTCCTTTCCCAAATTATATCTACTTATACTTCTACATTTTATTCCCCATTAATAAGCACTTGCACTGCATATACCAGCACCATTCAATCCTTAATTGATAATTGTTTCTATTCAAAATTTTGCTTTTTTCAGATTTAAGAGAAAGAAGAAACTAAAGAAGTAATGGACAAGGCTTGTGAAGTACCTGGATAAAGACTGCGCACCGTAAATCTAGACGTTGTGAATACTCCTCTTTGGCTGTGAAGGAATAACACCTAAAAGAGATAAACACTAAAAACACAAAGAATGTTAGTTGATAAGAGAGTGGATTGCCAAGCAAAAGCTTGGTCCTTGAAGCGCTAAGGCTTCTTCAAGGATGACAATCCACTGTTTAAGATAGAATATAACAGAGACAGAAAAGAGAAATAATGAAAGATGTGAAAAGAAAAGACTAAAAACAAATGCGTACCTGATAAGCTGCAATCTGGTAAACACAGTCGCCGACGTCGGTGGTATTGTCATCGTCGGTCAGAAGGTTGCCGACGTCGGTTTGAGAAGTGACCGGCGTCGGTCGGGGCAATAGTCAAGAGCTGGTTACAGGATTGGTTTCAGGGCTGTAGGATAGTCTATGGTCTTGTCTGGGGTCTGGGGTCTGTGAGGGTCTATTTGAGGTCTAAGGGACAGAGAATATTATCTGGGAATAGACTGGATAAGTGACAGAGGTGAAAGGCAGATGGACAAGAGAGAGGGCTTTTCAACCTCTCCGGGAAGAACACAGAAGATTATGGTGAAGGGTATTGGAATATACAGAAGACAGAGTATTTGATATAAATGAAATGATATAGAAATAAAGACAGCACAAATACTTAGCTGTGTTGAATAGTTGATGAAGATAGCATGCAGTCCCGGTACAAAATGTTGGATATAAGATCTCAGTGCCTGAGAAAAGTTGTCGAGTATGCTGATCCCTGCAAGAAAACAAGATGCCAGAACACCAAAAAGCAAGAGCACCAGAGCTTTGTTTCGCCGGAAGAGAGAGATTCACCTGTTAGATCACTCGAGATTCGAAAACTTCTGATTTTGATTGTGATTACCCAGAAAGAGGAAGAGAAGTCTGTTAAGTATAACCGACGTCGGCGATTCCGCCAGCGTCGGCCGATAGATGGCCGACGTCAGCGGGGTTAGAACGGGTAGAAGAAGCCACCAAGCCCATTTTTCATCCACCAAGTGTTCTTATGCATTGGAGAATGCCGAGGGTTGTGCTAAATACGCACGGGAGTTTGTTAGGAGGTTAGAAGAATTAGGGAGAGATCTTGAGTGAGTCATAGGAAGAGAATTAGTCTAAGGTGAGGTGTCTAGGTGAGGTGTCCTAGGCGAGGTGTCAAAGGAGGGAGGGCTTAAAGGGATTTATTTAATTAAAAATAGTTGATTATTTCCAATTAATAAGACTTAGGTGGGTTAGGGACCAAAGAGGATTAGGAGGGAGAAAGGACCAAGGGTTAGACACTTTTTCGGTGTCTACATTTGCCCCTTTTTGTCTTGTTGGTTGTTCTGGATGAACTGCAAGACAAAAATAGGAGTTGGTTGCCCCAGGTAAGGGATGATGTGGATTGCCCCGAAGTATGGACGAGGTATTCCCCCTCAAAGCGGGAGTCGAGGGAAGGGAACTTGGAATCAGGTGCTGATTTGATAAAAGGTAGATGAGAAGGATGAAGAGTGAGTGAAAATGCTGCAAAAGTCATGATTGCGCATATGCCACTGCACGAGATGGTGGGGTCAATTGTCACAGGTCAAGGGTCGAGGAGTGCCAAAATTGAAATAATCGGGCCCCAGCATTAGTCGTAGCTGATTGGGTTATTCAATCGAGGCTAAAGCTCCAAATGGTCATCGTGTTCCAGGTATCCCAGGCTTAGGAAGTGCCCCTGAAAACACGAAAAAGTCACAAGTAGTGTGGATCAACTGGCGTGTGATCCTATACTTGTGAGGGTCCAAAAATATAGTCTGCGGACAAATTTGCTAACCAGTCGTGGAATAGCATACATGCAAAAACAACCAAGGCAAACACTTTGGAAGTGGTCGCGGTTTAGGAGATGGACATGATCTCCAATGTCTGGTGGTTGATGGATAGATGCAAAAAGTAATCTAAAAGTGCCCCAAGGGGCCAAAATGACATGGTCTGAAGGACTTGACTTGATTAGAGACATGATTTAGGTAATTCGGAAGAGAGATAAAAGGTTAAACGCCACTGACGTCGGCTATATAACCGACGTCAGTGTCCAAAAGAGACCGACTTCGGTGAAAATCGGCCGATGTCGGCAGCCTAGGGCACGCCGATGCCGATGTCGGCAACCTGCCAAATCGGACAAAACCAGATTGGTGGCCCACCAAAAGTCATTTGATATTTGATTGAAAGAGAAAAAGGAGCTCTGAAATTTTGTTGAGTGAAAGTGACCTAGAGCTGACCAAGAAGTAGTGCGAGGTGGCAGAAGAGCATTGGTGGAGAGAAGGGGCTGATTGGACGCTGCAGGGACGTGTGTGGACCAAGTGAAGTGTGTAGAGCCACTAAGACAAAAGTGATGGCAGAGGGGAGTAGAGGACCTGCGGGAGGTCCACCACCAGTGGCACCTATCGTGCCACCACGCTGGCGTCGACGGGATGAGGTAGGAGGGTCTTTGAACCCCATTTGATTCATTTTGACTTTGAATTTAGTTTTTGAAAGTTTGTTATTTTAGGCAGAAATTGAGGGGGGGAGGGTAGCTAAGAAGGTGGGTAGGTTGTCCAGGAGAGTGTAGGAGTAATTTATAGGGTTTTTTGGGTAGTTTAGGAGACAAAATGGGGAAGCCCTAAAAATTAGGGCTCGCTCTGTTTGGCCCTAGGGCCGAACCAGTCACCGACGTCAGCAATACTGCCGGTGTCGGCCGACTAGCGATCGACGTCGGTCACTAACCTACCGACCGACGGTCGGTTAGGAGAGTGTCGTCGCTGGCACGCTAACCAATGTCGGTAGCTGCCTGGTCAAAAGAGGAATGTAAAAAGTTTAAATCAAGGGGTTGAAATTACGTCAAGGATTTCTCGGGTATCGAGGTAGGCATAGATGATCGAATAAGTTGGTAAAATAGGAAAAGTAGGAACAATGTTAACATGAGATTGCTTTGGGTGGGTATAGGCTAGACAGACTCTGATGCTGCGGGATCGCCTCTTGACTTTGCTGACGCAGATGCATGGAGGCGTGTCCGTCGAGGAGTGGGCACAGATGAGCGCAGTCAGATTAGGTAGGCTGAGACGTTACTGTAGAGTGGCGAGGGACGTGAGCCTCATGGTGGCTTTGATCGAGCGGTGGGACCATGCCACCAACACCTTCCACCTACCTACGGGCGAGATGACAGTCACGGTTGAGGACGTCTACCAGATTTTGCGGCTATCGGTGCACGGAGCAGACTTGTATGCATGCTCGAGAGAGGCACATGACATTCATATGGTAACGTTGTTTGGAGAGCATGCCGCAGAGACGAGCTATCACTCAGTGAGTTTTGCTTATGAGCCATTGTATGCGGCGGATGAGGAGGCCCATCAGCTAGCGATTTTGATGATGATAGGCATCACAGTGTATGCGTTGCTAGATGCAGAGGGCGGTAGGTTTCTAATTGCTATGACTAGAGTTTTGCTAGAGATGATAGAGTAGAGGACAGTGTTCATCTGGGCACCAGTATTTTTGGCCCAGGTGTACAGAGAGTTGTGGGGTATCAGCCGGCGGTGGCAGTACAGTCTATGTGTGGGCCACCTGCTACATTGTTGGGCCTATGAGCACATAGTGGTTACGCGACCTCTCGGCCTCCCCATGGCGATACAGGCCGGCTTTAGAGTTGGATTCAAATGATGGTGCGAGGTTATGGTGCAAACATGGATGGATGGAGTGGTCAGGGACATCGACCACTACAGGAGAGTGCTGGAGGGTTTGATCCCGATAGACATCATCTGGAGACCATATTTGGTCTATCCAGCATTCAGAGACCAGGGAGAGCAGCTGGTTGGAGTGCAGAGCTGGAGATGGATCAGGGGCAGACGAGTTGGTGAGCTCAAGAGGATCCCTACAGAGAGAGTGCGGCGCCAATATGGGCTGCTATAAGATGTGCCTCCCGCCTTCCCACAGTACAGACGGGATGACATAGAGGCACCGCTCCCACTTCTAGAGGAGACAAAGGAGCCTGATTTTGAGGAGTTGCTGGTAGGACCTAGGATAGTCGACCCAGGGTGTACAGAGGCCTACATGGCATGGTGGGCAGGTCAGTACAGAGGGATACAGATCAGGCAGCAGCCAGATTTACAGGCCATCACTAGGGAGCGGGATACAACCCGCGAGGAGAGAGACACGGCACGGGAGGAGAGAGACACGGCTCAGGCTTAGGTCTCAGTTTTGTAGGGTCAGTTGGTAGAGATGACAGGTCAGGTGGCAGCATTGACAGTGCAGGTCAATCTGTTACAGGGACAACTGGCTACAGCTTAGGGACAGCTGGTTGTAGCACAGGTATAGGTAGGTGCAGGGCAGAGTTTTGGAGGGCAGGGCCCATGGCAGTAGCCATCTCAGTAGCCAGCATTTTCACAGGGGGCAGGACCATCAGTATCAGTGCACCTAGGTGAGCCACATCCTCAGAGATCAGGATAGGCCACAGGAGCAGGGCAGATGGGTCCACCACAGACTATGTCTATGGTTAGATATAATGATGTGCTGGACGAGATCATGTACTATGAGAGGGCCATCAGAGGGATCCCTCATATACAGCGATACTCGGAGATGAGGGCGGAGCAGAGCAGACAGAGATCCATGTCACGAGCGACAGCTTTAGGGTCACACAGACGGCAGAGATCAGAGGGAGGAGGAGATACAGCCTCTTCTCGACCACCGCCACCACCACCACAGCCACAGCCTTGAGGGCAGCCCCAGCACTGTATTATTATTATTTTTTGATGTATATACCGGCCTACGAGCCGAAGACGAGAGATGTATGATGAGAGAGAGATAGACACTGGTTGTGTCTTTTTGTATAAAACTTATTTTTGATATATATGATGAAATTTTGGCTTATTGATGTGTTATGGAGATGTTATAAATATTTGATGTGTTTCATGTTTTGATATGATATTTATGGTGATGATGATTATGTTATGCTAATGATGAGAATGATGTAAATGTTATGTTTAATGATGATATAGTGATTTATGATGATAGATGTGATATGGAATGTTTAACTTGTGGATTATGCAAATGTTTAATGAGTTATGATGGATGAAATTTATGACTAATGACTTATGAAAATGAGAGTATATTAATGATTATGTGAATATATTTATTGACTGTGATATGATTGACAGGTGACGAGAGAAGAATATTGAAGAAAGTGACGAAAAAAGTGGTCGAGCTAACCCCAGAAGACCCCATGTCAACTGAGTGTTGCCTACATAGCCCCTATTGTTAGGGGCCTCAGGCCTATGTAGTTCTCCCAAAAGGGAGGAAGAGTCAAAGTGGGTGATGGTCTAGTCAAGGTCAAGGTTATGGTCATAGTCATGGTTATGTTTGAAAAGGGTTTGGTTAAATGTGACTGAAGTGTAAAAAGAGAAGTGAAAGGCATATTTTGCTCTTTCATTGACAAGGACCAAAAAAAGACAGTATAGATAGGGGTTATTAGAACCAAGAACCCCATTATGCATTGCGTCGTTGACCATAAGTTATGCTAGAGTGGTGATCGAATCACTTTGACACTAAAGTGAGCTCGAAGTCCCTTGAGCAGGTTATAGGAAAGGAGGATAGGACAACCCGTTTTAAGAGCAGAGATAACTTTGCCCCTTTTTTATAGGAGACCCTGAGACAACATAAGCCAAGTCCATGACTTTTTTTTTTTTTTTTGAGGCTGACCAATACGAGAAGCCTGTATAGTGATGTCATTGTGCTTGATGGTCAATTATGAAGCTGATCGATGCGAGAAGCTTCTAAGATAGTGTTGTTTATTGCCAGATTTAGTCATAGCCATCCTTCAAGGGAGTGGTCTAGATCTTTGCTTAATAAGAGGGCTTTTGAATAGCTGTCCTTCGAGGGAGCAGTCTATTAGTTACAACAATGATAGTACAGCTGTCCTTCAAGGGAGCAGTCTGCTTTTTAATTTGATTTTGTGACCTTGGTTATTTTGACATCTTGATTGATTGTTGATAGGAATTTGAGTCATGGACAAGACTTATAAAAGTTCAAGGGCTCCCTTTTATTAGGACAAAGTATCCATACTATATAAAAGGGTTTTAGAGGATTTATTAAAGAAAGTAGGGTTGAAAAATAATAGGATTAGCTGGATGAGGGATTGCTCAAGGGATGAGCTCAAGTTAAATGTTAAGTAAACGAGTACTCAACTAGCAATAAAATGGTCGTAGATGCAACGCATTAAGGGGTTCAGGTTCTGGTCGGCCTTCAAGAGAAGACAGACGATAAGTCCCTGATCCGTACTTGTGCGTTATAATGTAAGGTCCGAGCCAATTAGGAGTGAATTTGCCTCGCTTACTTCGTTCCATATTAGTCACATGTTGATTCTCTTTGAGGATGAGGTCTCTGATATTAAAATCTCGTTCTCTTAGATTTTTGTTATAGGCTCGTCTGATTTAACTTTGATAGACATAGAGATGATTAAGGGCAGCAAGACGACGCTCATCAAGTAACTCTAATTGAGCTAAACGATCTTGATGAAAGTCATCATTAGAAAGAATGTCACGTAGAGAAATGCGAAGAGACGGGATCTGTACTTTGAGAGGTAGGGCAGCCTCTGATCCATACACTAGAGAGAAAGGGGTAGCACCCATAGAGGTTCGGATGCTAGTGCGGTAGGCCCACAAAGCGAAGGGAATTTGAGTGTGCCAGTCCCTTCCAGTGTCGTTGACCACTTTCATGAGAATTTTAGTCAGAATTTTGTTGGAAGCCTCTGCCTGCCCATTTGCTTGTGGGTAGTAAGGCGAAGAGAAACTGAGCTTGATGCCAAATGAATCGCATAGCTTTTGGACAGTTTTGTTTTTAAAGGACTTGCCGTTGTCGGTGATGATTTTATGAGGGACATCGAAGCGATAGATGATGTGGTTATTGATGAAGTCGACAATCTTGTCGGATTTTGTAGAGACAAGAGGGATAGCTTCCACCCACTTAGTGAAATACTCAGTGGCAGTGATGATGGACTGATGACGAAGAGATGAATGAGGATTAATCTCACCGATGAGATCTAAACCCCATTGTGAAAAAGGCCAAAAATCTTGAGCAACTTGTAAGGCGTGGCTGGGGAGATGAAACAAGTTAGCGTGCTATTGACACTTGACACATCGCGGAACATAATCGCTACAGTCTTGATGAAGAGTGGGTCAATAATAGCCTAAACGAAGGATGCGCTTGGAAACCAAATTACCACTGAAGTGTCTGCCACAAATTCCATCATGGGCTTGTTTGACAGCATGAGAGGCTTCAATGGAGGTGAGACAACGAAGAAGGAGGCTGTCGAAACCTCGCTTATAAAGAAGACCACCTAGCATGGTGTAGCGAGCGGTGCGCTTGATGAAAGCCCATCGCGCATTGCTAGAGAGGTTGGGAGGAACGAGAGAATGAGTCAAGTAATCCTCAAGTTGTTTATACCAAACATCTTGTGAACTATAGTCTACGGTGTGGACGAGATTGATGTCAATGGAAATGTATGAAGGCAATGGCACATGATGTACCATGACATAAATTCTTGATGAGGATGATGATGATGAAGGACTATGAGAGGTAAGTGAAGCCATGGTGTCAGCAAATTTATTCGTCGATCGAGGAACAGTCTGCAATAAGTGATGGTCAAAAGATGCAAGGAGAATGTCAACACGGTTTTTGTACCTTTGTAAAATTTCATTTTTGCAGAGGTATGAACCATTGACCTAATTGACGACGAGCTGCGAGTCACCGAAGATGTTGATGGTCTTGATGTTGAGAGAAAGGGCGGTCTGAAGTCCCAAAATTAAGGCTTCGTATTCGGCCATATTATTGGTACATTCAAAGTCAAGTTTAAAAGACAGAGGCATGGGCTCCCCTTCGAGAGGGATGAGAATGACCTCGACACCTCCACCAAGTTGACATTTAGAGCCGTCGAAGAACATGGTCATTTGATAGATGGCGTCATCGGTGGAAAGAGTGGCGATGGACTCGTCAGGAAACTCACAGTGAGAAGGTTGATTGTCGGGAAGTGGGGCATCGGCTAATTGATCAGCGATTGCTTACCCCTTTATAGATTTTTGTTGGACAAATTTGAGGTTGAGCTCAGCAAGCAACATGAGCCACTGAGCCATACGTTGATTCTGATAAGGCTTGGAGTGCATATACTTGAGAGGGTCGGTGTGAGTGATGACGAAGGTTTTGTGGTTAAGAAGATAATGGCGGAGCTTAGTAGCAGCAAAGACTAATGCCAAACAAAGTTTCTCGGTATGGGTGTACCGAGTTTCATAGTCGACTAATGTTTGGCTGATGTAGTAAACTGCTTGCTCGCGGTGTTGCTCGTCTCGATGCGCGATCATGGCACCTAACGAATGATTGGTTGCAGAGATATAAAGGTAAAAGGGTTTATCATCTTGAGGTGGAATGAGGACAGGTGGGGAGATCAAATAGCGTTTAAGGGCTTTAAAAGCCTCTTGACAATCCTTATCCCATGTAAAAGAGATGTCCTTTTTAAGAAGATGATGAAAAGGTTGGCAGCGATCAGAAAGTTGCGAGATAAAACATTGAATGGACTAGAGTTTTCCTTGCAAACTGTGAAGCTGCTTGAGATTAGATGGGGGTGGCATTTCAAGGATAGCACGGATCTTGGCAGGATCTATCTCGATGCCACGAAAGGAAACAATGAAGCCTAGAAGCTTACCAGAGAGGACCCCAAAAACACATTTCTTGGGGTTAAGGCGAAGAAGTCGAGAGAAGATGATTTTGAGAATAGTCATATGGTCACGGCGAAGTTTGGACTTGCCTAATAAGTCATCCACATAGTCTTCCATGATTTTATGGAGGAGATCGTGAAAAATGTAGGTCATAGCACGCTGATAAGTGGTGCCTGCGTTCTTTAAGCTGAAAGGCATGACCCGATAGCAAAAAGTCCCCCATGGGGTAATGAAAGTGGTCTTGTGCTGATCTTCCAGTGTAACCAGGATTTGATTATATCCTAAAAACCCGTCCATGAGAGATAACATCTCATGACCGACTGTGAGATCAACAAGTTGGTCAATGTTTGGAAGAGGAAAGTCGTCCTTGGGACAAGCCAAGTTGAGGTCACGATAGTCCGTACAGATCTGGATCCCCCCAGTCGCCTTGGTAACAGGAACGATGTTAGAGACCCACTGTGGATAATCGATGGGTTGGATGAAAGAGACTGAAAGAAGACACTGAAGCTCTTCTTTAAGAAGAAGTGCAACACGAGGATGCATTTTGTGAAGCTTTTGCCTAACAGGCTTAGCCTCTAGATTTGTGACGATGTTATGGGTAGCGATGGTGGGGTCAATGCCAGGCATATCACTATAAGTCCAGGCAAAGGCCTTGCTATGGTCAGAAAGGAACTGAGTATAGTCAAGCTGCTCTTGAGTGTCTAAAGATTGACCAATCTTTAAGACATGAGGAACATCGAAAGATGGAAGGTTAATGTTAATGGTCGATTCATTTAACATAACCTGCGTTTCAGAAGGGAGAGAGCGCTGAATGAAAGAATCGTCAGCACCCATATATGTAAGAATGGCATCGTCATCTACGCAGTGGATTGTGTTGATGGTTGATGAATCATCATCTATCATGCTAGGATAAACGAGAGGAAGAGATTTGGGAACCCCGTTGAGTTGATAGGTTAGAGGTTCCAAGCGGATGGTGTTTATGGAAAAAAAAAACTAGGAGAGATGGAAACCACCGACTCCGTAGGTGAGGATGGAAAAATTGGTGAGTCTAGAAGAAATTGGTCGATGGCTAGTTCAGGGGAAAGGTTTGTGGAGGCCTCAGTGGGTTCTTGGAAACCCAGTCCATACCATTTCTTTGCATTATCGTCATTGGGTGTTTCGACAGGCTGATGAGAACTTTGTTCGTAACGTCCAAAGCCGAAACCCTTCCATGCACACCTATAAAGATAGGTATGTGCAAAGATGGGGTTGCTAAGAAAGGAGAAATCTGATGTGAAGATTTGAGGCGAGGAAGAAGGATTTGATTCAGTAGGGGCTTGATCAAGCCCCCCATAGACGAGATTAGTGCGAAGGCTAGGAGGACCATAAGGAATGACCATCCCGATCCGACAGTCATAGTTTGGGTGTTGATGAAGTTGTCCATACTCTTGAGGAGTTTGGAACATATCTAGAGTAAGGAGACGATATTCTCCTAGTGAAAGTCTTTGGAAGATGTCGTCCATAGGGTCCTTGGTTGGTAATTGAGAAGAGGATGTGGTGGCGACCACGGTTTGCGTACTAGTTGACGCTTCTACAGATGGAGATGAAGTTCGGGTTGATGATTTGAGCGGTATAAGAATGTCGTTTGGGCTATAGGTCGTGTTACAGGTTTTAAAAGGTGATGGGTCGGCGGGAATGACATGGATTTGTTTGTCATGTTCAAATTTAACACAACGGTGGAGGGTTGAAGGGACGCAAGCCATGGCACGGATCCAAGGTCGCCCTAAGAGGATGTTGTATTGGAACTCTCCTTTGATGATGTAGAAGAGCTTTGGGATTGTGCGTGGCCCAACGCGGATGTGGAGGACAACAGTGCCGATAGTGTTATCAGTTGTGTCATTAAATGATCTAAGGATTGCGTCAGTTTTTGATACACAATTCTTTGGAAGGGCCAATTGGTCAAAGGCATGGGAGGAAATGATATTGATACTAGCACCCCCGTCGATCATAACTCGTTTAATACGAGTTCGATCAACGTAGGCTGTGATGAAAAGGGCGGCATCCTGATCTTCCTCGGTAGAGGTAGGAATCTCAGAATTATTGAAAATGATGGATGCGATGGGGGATAAAGAATGGACTAAGGCAGCAAGTGGTTGAGGGTCTTCAAGTTGAACCTCAGATGCCTGTAGGGCTTTGATTAAAGCCTGGCGATGTTGGGGCAAGCTTTGAATAAGGTCATATAGGGTCATCTTCACAGGCGTTTGGTGAAGTTGTTTTATCATGGATTCTGTGATTGCCTGTGAAGAAGTGGGTTGGGACGCACCTAAGATGGAAATCTTGGGTTTTGGTGGTTGGGGTGCCTGGACAAAAGGATAGGTCCAAGGGATAGCGGCTTTTTCTTTCGCTTTGTCCTTTTGTGACCTAGTGGTTACATGAATGGCGTTGATTTCGAAGATAGTTGGTGAAGAAGGGGTTATGGTCTGTTGGAGAGATGTTGATGCGGTTGATGAGACTGGATGGGAAGGTGACGAGGGTTGGTCGAGAGTGTCCTCAAGTAGAAGGGTGTCTTTCTCCATAAAGTGGCGAATGACTGCCTTGAGGGCACAGTAGGTCTCAGTATCATGTCCTGGTGTGCGATGGTATAAACAAATCTTTGTATCATCGAACCAAGACGATTTTGACCCGAGGGGTTGGAATGGCTTGATGGAAGGAAGAGTAATGCTAGAGGTTTGCAAAAGTTGACGTAATATTAAAGCGTATGAACCTTCTAAGGGGTCCACGCTTGTTGATACATGACGTGCTGGTGACTTCTGCTTAGGGGATGCTGAAGAAGGTTTTCATACCACCTTTTGGGTTAGTGGTGCGGTGACAGGTGAAGACGGCACTTTCTTTGTGAGAGGTGCCAAATTTTTGAGAGGTTGACTTATGATTGGTGAAGGAAGTAATGGAGGCAATTTGTGTTGGTTAATGGTCGGAGTAGGAAGCACGCTGATTAATGTAGAAGGATGAGGACCCAAGATGGAGGGCAAAGTTGACGGTGGAGGAGGGGTTCGCCTTTGTGGTTTGGCAGTTTTCTTGGATTTGGTTGGAAGATTACTTTGGGGCGAAGTTTGGTTCAAGTCCACCTTCACTTGCGGGTGAGTGAGGGCAGAGAGAGGGCGAATGCCAAATGGCTTGATTGGTTTGTGTTGGGTAGATGTAGATTTGGAAGCAGCGGTTTGGTCTTTGTTTGGAGTCTTGGATGATTTTGCCTTAGGAGGATTGGCAGCATGAGATGAAGGGGCACGAGAATGTTGAAGAACTTTAAGATGTTCCCACAATCCCCGATGCTCCACTTTCCTTGAAGGGAGAAGTTCTAATTTCTCCACTAGTCAGGAAAATGGTTGGGAGGACGTTGGATGAGGTTGGGGTTCTGGAGAAGATGTGCTAGGTGTGGCAGTAATGTTGGACCCAAAGTGTATGGGAGTTATCACTGGATTGTTATTGGTTGAAGAAGATGGAGAGTCAGGTTCTTCTCTTGGTGGAGAAGGAACTGGAGAGTGTGACTCCTCAAGTGGGTAAAGGGCAGGAATTATGGTGCCCTCCACTTGTGGGCGAGGAGTAGGTAAGGTCAGGTCCTCCATAGGAAGAAGAAAAGAGGATGGTGAGATTGGTTGCGCTGGTAAAGTTAAGGCATCTTCCAGGATGAGAGGGGTTGATGGAGAATTGATCGGGGAAAGAGGTTCGTCCATACGTGATGGACTGGTAGATGAGTTAACCTCTTGAGGTTGGTTGGAGATGATAGGTGAGACCGTATTGATAGTTTGAATATCATGTTCATGTGTGTTGTCAATTAAGGTCTGGACATTATTATTTTGGGTTGGTGGATGATTGGGGAATGGCTGTTTGAATATGTCGATGCCTTGGTTTGGAGGTGCATTAGGATTATCTAGAATGAGCTCCCCCTTTTCAAGCATATCCTAGACTATGTTTTTGAAGGTTTTACAGTTTCTTGTGTCATGTCCCTTGACATGATGGAAATTGCAGAAGTCATTTTCCCTGTACCACGCAGGGATGGCGTGTGAGGGATCGAATTGAGGCGGTGGTCGAATCTGGGGCAGGCTGATAATCCCCTGTTTGACAAGATTTTCCAGTATAGATGTGTAAGATTCTCCAAGAGGAGTATATTGTCTTTGCACGTATCTTTGCTGGAATTGACGGGTGGCGCTCTGAGATGTGGAGGGTTCGGCTTGATTAGATGAAGAAGATGAGGGTCTAACGGCCACAGCGTTAGCTGCAGCTTTAGACTTAGGATTTGACGATGAAGGTTTAGATGAAGAAGAGTCATTAGTCTTGGAGTTGGGGTTCTTGCTCCGCAATTTGATTTTGTTCTCCTCGATGGCACGTAATTCAATTTTACGGGCCATCGTGAAGGCTTCGTCAAAAGTACGGAAGGTCTGAACCCTCAAAGTAGAAGAAATGTGTTTGGCGCAGGCTCGGGCGAATATTTCAATGAGTTCAGTTTGTGGTAAAGAAAAGGAGAGTTGGTTGATAAGGCCTCTCCAACGAGCAACGAAATTAGCTATTGATTCATCCTCAAATTGACGGATGGTGTAAAGGTCTGTGATCGAAACTTTTTTAGTGATATTAATGGAGAAATGGTCAAGAAAAAGCTGGGCCAATTGTGTAAATGAGAAGAGGGAATGGGTGGTAATGGAGCTGTACTAGTCAAGTGCAGCACCAGAAAGGGACATAGGAAATGTGCGCAAGAGTAATGCATCATCATGGGCGATAAGGTAGCAGGCATGTCTAAATGCCCATAAATGTTGTTGTGGGTCTTCCTTGCTTTGAAAGCGCAAAAATTTGGGAAGCTCCCACTAGCTGGGGTATGGTCTAATCAGAATGGAAGGATGAATAGGCTCATTGCAAATTTGCTCATATGATAGAGCATTGCGTGAGCCGGAAACGGAAGTCTCTAAACTAGACATTTTATCCATCAGCATTTTGATAATGTCTGCTGACGGATTCGTGGGTGGAGCGCCCCCTAGATTATAAGGCGCTTGAAAGATATTGGGAGGGGCGTATGATGTGGATGGTTGCATAGACGTGACATATGGATAAGTGGTTATGGGAGAAAAAGTTGGGGCCAATGGCACTTGTGTCATGGGGTTGGTTGGCACAAGTTGGATAGGAGCCATCAAGGATGGTTGAGGCGTGGCTACGCTTGTTGATGGGTAAACGGTTACTCTTGTATTTATGGGTGCAAGAGTAGGGGGAATAGAGACTAAAAGGTTTTGGAAAGGTGTGGGGTTTGGTTGGGTGACTTGGGGTTGAGGGAGTATCAGAACCCCCATGGAGGTAGGTTTAGATGGAGAAGTTACGTTCTGAAGGTAAGATACGGTTGGGTTATTAGTGGAGGTGTTGTCTAATGTTTGAATGGTAGGGGCGGTCGATGTGGTTCTCATGTCAACTAAGGACGTTGGCATCCCATAGATTGGGTTGCCTAGGGAGTCTCACATTTGGCTATTGGCAAGATAATGTTGCAAAGCTTTAATGTTAAGGTCTAAGAACCGTGCAAAGTCTTGGTCCCCTTCTGGGACGATAAGAGTTTGAGGCGGGGTTGGGCGAATGGGAGTTCTTTCAGTTTCTGAGTTGAACTCCATTATTGGACTGGTTGTAGGTGGCGAAGGTGGAAGCGGTTGTTGACTAGCGTGGTTAAGAAGGGCCTTGGTTTGACTGCGTGTCAAAACCATTCAAGGCTGGAAAGGGGCAGGTTTTAGAAAACTGTGTTCTGTCAGTCTCAGAAAACCAGAATGGATGATTAGACAGTCAAAAAGTTGGATTTTAAGCTTGTTGTTTTTGGGAAAAAGAAAATTGACAGAGATCGACATCGGTAGAAAAACCGATGTCGATTAAGAGGACTGCCGATGTCGGTCAGATGACCGATGTCGGTTAAAAGAAGTTGCCGACGTCGGTTACTGGACCGATGTCGGTTACTGTGTTTTCCAGAAACTCAGAAAAAAAAGTTTTTTGGAAATGAGGAAAACGTCCTTACCAGCTCAAAAAGACAGATAAAAACAGAATAGATGATGATGACAGACAGAGCCTAGCGTTAAATCCCTATAAACAATTTTATTAGGATCGTATGGCTTATGCCTTAACAAGATGTTTGAGGAAGTTGGCTATAAGAAGGGTCCTAGGATAGGCAATCTAAAGATGGTTTCAGGTAGTTAAGGTGCTCAAAAATCTGTGTTAGCTTTCGTACAGGCCTGGTGCTAAGGAGCAAGCTCCCCTCACTTCACGATTCCAGTGGTTAGCTGGTTTCGCTTAGCCAATAGATACTTTCACTATAGTTTATACTCTGCCAGAGAACAGAGTTGGCTTTCCCCTTGGTGGTGAAATCCAAGTAGGATTGCCGGGTAGGGGTAAGGTTGTCCGCTGGGTGATGAAATCCCAGACGGGCCTTGTCTCAAGTGTGTTTTATGTTTTATTGAGTGCTTGTGGTCTGGTAGTGTAACATCATGTGATCTACAGTTTATTCAATATGCGTTTAAGTTACTAGATGTGGACTAAAAAGATGCAAGAAAGCAAGAAATGAAATGCAACAAGTTTTAAAGTCCCAAATCGAAATATGATATTGGAATGAAATCAATTGGATAAAGGGTTTGAAGAGAATGATTTTTCTTTCTAGTCTAGAAAATGCAAGAAAAAGTAAGAAAGAGTTCTTTTTAATTTCCTGCTTATGATTTTTTTTAGAAAAGAAGGAGAGATGAAGGTTAAGAAGCCTAATGCAACTAAATGAATACAGAAGAAAGGGAACCCACGAAAGGCCCTAAAGGGGTCCCACCGGGCGTGCCAGAATGTTTCTATTCAAAAATTTTCTTTTTTTAGATTTAAGAGAAAGAAGAAACTAAAGAAGTAATGGACAAGGCTTGTGAAGTACCTGGATAAAGACTGCGCACCATAAATCCAGATGCTGTGAATACTCCTCTTTGGCTATGAAGGAATAACACCTGAAAGAGATAAACACTAAAAACACAAAGAATGTTAGTTGATAAGAGAGTGGATTGCCAAGCAAAAGCTTGGTCCTTGAAGCGCTAAGGCTTCTTCAAGGATGACAATCCACTATTTAAGACAAAATATAACAGAGACAGAAAAGAGAAATAATGAAAGATGTGAAAAGAAAAGACTAAAAACAAATGCGTACCTGATAAGCTACAATCTGGTAAACACAGTCGCCGACGTCGGTGGTATTGCCGTCGTCGGTCAGAAGGTTGCCGACGTCGGTTTGAGAAGTGACCGGCGTCAGTCGGGGCAATAGTCAAGAGCTGGTTACAGGATTGGTTTCAGGGCTGTAGGATAGTCTATGGTCTTGTCTGGGGGTCTGGGGTCTGTGAGGGTCTATTTGAGGTCTAAGGGACAGAGAATATTATCTGGGAATAGACTGGATAAGTGACAGAGGCGAAAGGTGGATGGATAGGAGAGAGGGCTTTTCAACCTCTCCGAGAAGAACACAAAAGATTATGGTGAAGGGTATTGGAATATACAGAAGATAGAGTATTTGATATAAATGAAATGATATAGAAATAAAGACAGCACAAATACTTAGCTATGTTGAATAGTTGATGAAGATAGCATGCAGTCCCAGTACAAAACGTTGGATATAAGATCTCAGTGCCTGAGAGAAGTTGTCAAGTATGCTGATCCCTACAAGAAAACAAGATGCCAGAACACCAGAAAGCAAGAGCACTAGAGCTTTGTTTCGCCGGAAGAGAGAGATTCGCCTGTTAGATCACCCGAGATTCAAAAACTTTTGATTTTGATTGTGATTACCCGGAAAGAGGAAGAGAAGTCTGTTAAGTATAACCGACGTCGGCGATTCCGCCGGCGTCGGTCGATAGATGGCCGACGTCGGCGGGGTTAAAACAGGCAGAAGAAGCCACCAAGCCCATTTTTCATCCGCCAAGTGTTCTTATGAGTTGGAGAATGCCGAGGGTTGTGCTAAATACGCACGAGAGTTTGTTAGGAGGTTAGAAGAATTAGGGAGAGATCTTGAGTGAGTCATAGGAAGAGAATTAGTCTAAGGTGAGGTGTCTAGGTGAGGTGTCCTAGGCGAGGTGTCAAAGGAGGGAGGGGTTAAAGGGATTTATTTAATTAAAAATAGTTGATTATTTCCAATTAATAAGACTTAGGTGGGTTAGGGACCAAAGAGGATTAGGAGGGAGAAAGGACCAAGGGTTAGACACTTTTTCGATGTCTACAATAATATCATGACATAGGCTAGTACTTCCCTTGGATTCATCATTCCCCACTTTATTTCCGATGCCACTACCAACATTTCATCTTCATCAGGCTCCCAATGCACTAATACTAGCCAAGCTATGGGTTATACTCCTTCCTAGGCAGCCACTACTAGTGCATCACTTGACCTGAGCTCCCTTACATCTGCTAGGCCATTAAGTCCCATCTCAAAATTATTCACCTTTTAAAATCCACACAACACTACTTTAACTGCTAAGATGAGTGTGCCTTCAAATTTGCCTTCATTCTTTCTTGACATGGGCCCTGCAAGATCTATATTTGACACACTTGGGCAATTAAACCCAACAAACTTATACATTATTATTGTAGCTTTGGCCTCTACCTAAACCTAAGCACCTCCATTACATCCACCTCCCACATAGACAACACCTAATACTACCCTAAATTGGGTTAGAGACATCATACAGGTAGTAAGGTAGAAGAGGCCCCAAGGAGTCCTCTCAGCCCCCCAAATTGGCATGAGGTTTGATGTAGCCATAGGTATAATGAAAAGGGTGATAAGAAGATAAGTTGAGTAGCCATAGTCCATCTCAATTGTGACCCATGAGAGTGAAGAATCCCTCTTGAATTTGACAAGGAAGAGAAAGGTCAGCCATAGAGAGGTGGAGGAATATACAAAGGACCCTATGTACTCAATTTAAGCATAAGTAGAATATACAATAACCTTGATGAAGGGGATGAAGCATAAGTTAAAATATTGAATGATTAATCACTTCCCATTGTGCTAGAAGGCATTATATTTCAAATAATAAATGTTGTTATCAATGTTTTCAACTTGTATAAAGTCATGAAGAGGAGGTAGGAAAATGGGATCCTACAATCCAAGGTGGTCATTAAACTTGAACAAAAACTTACACTCTATGATGCCAAGTTGTAAAACTTAGATAGATTTGAAAGAAGTAATAAGTTCTCAGACATCAATATTTTACCACTTGAGGATATCATTCTTGCACAGACCATATTTATGAATAGAAGAAGAATATTAAAGAGATGGCTAGATCAAGTTAAGGGTGAAAATACATCCATGGATAAAATTGAGTTTAAGATTTCCCTCTTATTTAAGTATTTCATGGTCACTAGGGTGACCAAACCTGATGGCACCTTCATGGATGAGTTGGAGTTTAGATCTCAGATGAAGGTATTAGTGTAAAGATAATTGTTTAAGTGATGAGTATTGTGGCATTTTCCAATTAGAGGCTGGAAAGAGTAGAGTTAATTTAAGAAGCATTGAGGCCAATACTTTCATAACATAGCATGTTAATTTATAAAATACCTAATTTATTTTATCCCATGATTTTAGACTTCACTCCGATAGATCAGGTTACTTATCCTGCATAGAGGTTTGGACAAAAGAAGAAGAGGAGAAGAAAAGGTAATATAAATAGTAGGCATCTTAGTAGCCTCCTTCAAGACCATTATTAATATTTGATTATGTTTTATAATTTTGAATTGAGAATATTCCATTATATACATGGCATTTTAGCCACTTGGATATCTTTGGGTGCATTTCATAGGCCCACTTGTGTTAGAGGTATAATCACTGAGAGTGGGGGGTGAATTAGTAATGAAATATAATCCAATTCAATTCCCAACTCTTAAACATTAAGTATACATCAACTTTATCAATCAACATAAATGTGAAAGAACATGCATCCAAAGCATACATAAGAGCATACATCACATGAACACATCATATATGTGGGAAACCCTCTCAGGGGATAAAACCCATTGAACCCTACAAGATGGACTATAGTCTTATAAAATAAGATCCAACATTTAAAATAGCACCCACTAATCAAGGAACACCCGTACCTTAGTTTAGTGAGACACTAATCCCATAAGGAGTTATTGCCCATGTCTATCTGAGCACCCACAACAACTAGACCTTTAGCAAGCTTTAACTTGTAAGAAGAAACCAACCCCTTAGTCAAATAAGAACCCACACAGATACCTTAAATGGATCATATTTAACACCTATTGTTACACTTCAAATAATGTTGATCACCTTTGTCTATACTCTTCACCTCTAATCTCTTTCAAGCCGCCTATAGGGATAATTTGCTCAAACTACTTCTTCTAGGCTCATTAGGTCCAATGACCTATGTGTCCTTCTATATCAACTTGATCAAATAAACATGTTTGATATTTTTATCTCTCTAATGGTCCTCACTAACCTATACCTTCTCTTTCAAAGGTTATCTTCTTCACTTGAATCCACACATGCACAACTAACACAATTAGTCCAATTAGACCTTGTACTATACCACTCTCTTCCTTTAACCCATCTTAGTCAGCCAATATTCTTTACATATTTGTTCTTCCTTTAACATAGGTCCATACACATGTTACATGTGATAACCACACTCTTCATAGGTTGGTCAATACCTTATTATCCCTAAAACACCATTAGGTCTTGGTGAGACCTAAAACAATTAGACCTTCATACTCACACATAACATGTGAGACTACTTGGACCACCTTGATAATTTACCAATTATTCAAACACATCAAATCTATTTCCAATATCCCCTTTATTACTCCCATATGGTTCCATGCCACCTGAAATACCAACTCAACACTTGAACCTACTAATTAAGTCTCCTTGTTCTTGAGGTCTTCACACACAAAAAATATGATCTCAAATTTATGAATCAACTAATAAAATATTTCACATATTCATATGATTATATTATATGGTTAATCCCTTTAAGACCTCTAAAACACATCCATGTTATTTATACACTTCAACACATGATCTAAGAACTCAAATCAACTCTCTTAGAATGACCTCTCAGACTGGTCACATATAGTCAAAATATTGTTATACTATTTTGACTCTCACCTTCTCATCAATATTTTAGACTTATTTAACATTTCATATTTATTTTTTTCCTCAATTTTGCTCAAAACACCCTCAACTTACCTTTTCAAGATGGTCGTTCAAACTGCTAGTGCATTCAACAAACACAGTCAACTTTTAAGGAATTGTTCACCCTAAATATGGATTGGTCAAACCTCCAAAAAACACACAAATGTTCCTCATGGATTATAAAACACTAGATAATATTTATTTCATCTTTAAATATCAAAATATTATCAAGAACAACTTAAATATCCTTCTTGGGTTACTTGCAAAACATGGTTAAATACACAATCAACTTTTGAGCTTAATATATCTGATTATACAAGCACTCAAACCCTCAAACTAATTTTTTTGTATGAACATTGAAGTCATTTACAAATATTATTTTTACTCTACCATGTTATTTGTCCTATATCAAAATATATAATCAAAATACTAAGCATTGGTTTTCAATTTGTAAAATTCAAAAGCCAATGGTCACTATGTAAACATTAAACATCAGACACTTTGACCTCATCTCGTACTCCTTAGAAACTATAGTTTAAATAGTGTGAAAAGAAACACCAATGTTTTGCACGGTTCTAAAGCAAACCACTAAGAGGCTAGTAGGCTTAGGGATTCTATGGGATATAGGAGGTCTATAATGGTTATCTAGTTTGTCAGCTTGCACCAAGCTATAGATAGACTTGTCAACTAGGTTGGGGTTAACTTGAATAGGCACACAAAGCATGTAAATTAATCTAATGGGTCAAACCATAGTAAATCAAGTGGATAAAACTATACTATTGGTTTCATAAACAATATGAAAGCAATAATACTGAATGAAATGAGATAACCAATGAAATGTAAATCTAGCAATTAGGGCACTTTGAGGCCAAATGAAAGACATTTTATGTAATAAAGATGTTTTTAAGTAAGGGTTCAAGAGCATGCCTATTCTAAATTTTAGTTATCCTTTCAAAGTAACACTACTATTTTCTAATAATGCAATGTTCTATTTTTTAGCAAGAGAGGGAGAGAATGTTTGATCAAGTTTTCTAGTGTGTTTTAAATGTGTGTATTTATATTTATGCAATGAGGAAGGGTTCCAAAGAGATAAATGGTATGCAAAAAAATAATATTTAAATCAATTAAAGTATTCTTTAAACATATATAAATGAAATAAACTTTGGAAACTACTCTACACAACATATAAAATAACTATTTCACTAAAACACTTCAAACCCTGGCATATACACTACATAAATAATGGAGTTTCACTTTACATAGAAAATTTCCATTAAATCAATCTCAAATATGAAGTGTAGATGTTCTACCAACCAAGAATCCAAGCTAGGAATCAATATAAGAGGAAGACCAAGCTAGGTTCAAGCTAAATTCCAAACCAAGAACCAAGAGCAAAGGAAGAGGTGAAATGAGAACTTGCAATGGTGTAAGAGCTCCAACCAAGTGAAAAAATTAGGTGAAATTACAAATGTAGGAGCTTGGGATCAATCCACAAGGAAAAAAGAAAAACTAAAGAGTAGTAATGGAGCCTCCAACCAAGAGTGTAGCAGCATATGGGATTCTCTATCCCCAATCAAGCTCAAGAGTGTCAAGAATAAACCAAGAAAGATTCAAGAAGGCATGAGAGTCAAGAGAGGAAATAATAATCAAGAGAGTATGTAATGAGAAGAGAGAGGGTCTCAAATTAATGAGAAAGAGGCATATATCCCCACCCAAATCTACCTAATAGCCTAAAACTAGCTAGTTTTGGCACATTCTACCCAGGCCACAGCCTAGGCTACAACTTTTGTGAAGTAAATGTGAGTCCTAGGCCACAGTTTTCCTTCACACAAGCCATGACCGAGGTCAAAATTCATCCTAGGTTGGTAAATAGGCTCTTAGGACGTTCAAGTAGGTGGAAGATGTCTCAGAGTAGGATGCCTAGGGTCATTAGTCTTTATGTGCATTAATATATAATCATAGGGAGGAGTAGGGTCATAGGAAGTATGATTACAAAAAGTTTGAACAAATACGCATCATCGATCTCCTCAAGAGTATCTTGGTCTTTACCTTGTAACACTCACCATTGATCTTCAATCTGAGTTCCTATGATTATGCCACTTGGTAGTTATATGTGCCTTCTACACATTTGACTCTTTGATTTGACCTAAAATATCAATCTCTATCTATATGAACACCTATATGCCATTGATCTTCTATTAAAGCTTTCGAGATTGTGACACTTTTCACTAGTGCATGCAGTATTAGGCTCTTTGACATATTGACTAAATATGCACCATTAGATCATTACTAAAAAGATCACGTGCTATGTTAGATCAATATCTATTCAGATTAAATGCTCACTAGTAGATCTATGATCTAAATAAATACTTGCCATTAGATCTCTTCCTATAAATTTGGCAAAGTATGGAAACTTAGTAAACTTCTGCCTAGAGGGCCTACTTTGCACCTTAATAATTTTTTCTATGCTCAACCTCATGACCTAAAATTTAAACCATATTTTCTCCTCACATAGGGGAATCCATCCATGTATCAAAATACTCCTGATACCTTCACATGTGTAAAATATGTCATCAAACTGCTTACTCAACCTTATCTGTCAAGATGAGTACTTGAGCTTAGACATTCATAAGACTATTATTATGAATTTTTATCACTTCCATAAGCATAATAATCACTTATATAATCCCATAGGATCTCTAAAACATTTTCATACCATCAATATCATCCATTAATTGCTTCACTAAGTCAAACACTTACCAAACCATCAATATGATCACTTTGTCATTAATGCATTAAGACCACATGCTCTCTTTGACATCAATGACAACCAAACATCAATTACCATGCTCAACAATCTCCCCTTTTGTCATTTATGTAAAAAAACCATTAAAATGACTTATTTCTCATTTAATCTTCTTTATTTTTATCTTTCTCCCCCTTTAACGTTAATGACAAAGGGCATTTTTTTCAACATGACAACAATCATTCCTTAACATCATGTATGCATTCAAATACTATTTAAGATGCTCAAGAAACTTACATATTTTTAATCATATGAATCAATTGCTCCCCCTTTAACATGAACCAATCTAAACTTAGAATTCTCTGATCCTTAGACCTGATAGACTACTCACAAAGCTTAGAAATCTCCCCCTAACATCATGCTCCATCTTATGTCATTTTTTATTTGACATACACCAATCTAAACTTGGAATTTTTTTATCCTTGGACCTATCTACCTATAGAAATCACAAGCTCCTTTTACTCATGCATGAAGATTCAATACTTTGTCAACACATATGACTTGGTTTAATCAAGTCATTATATCAATCCTATTGAATTCACAACTATAGTATAATTTTTCATACTTATATCATGACTAAAGCATATTTATATATGCTCCCCCTCACATCATGCATAGATTCTTCAAGCCACTCAATCTAAATGAGTTAGCTCCCTCTTAGCCACACACATACTCAAATGATATTCTTGTCCTACAACATCAACCAAAAATAAATTGATATCCACCATGCTTCCTCTTGCTTGTAAATTGTCTCCTTTAACCCTAGATAGAGACACACTAACCCACAATATCCTAGAACAATGTGAAACCAAGATTTTCCCACAACTCCTCATATTCTTTACCCTCCTTGGTCATCTAAAACTGATAGTTCTTCTTTTTCTTTGGCTTAAGAAAATCAACTTGCTCATCCACTACAATATTCTCCTTTTTTAATAATGAATTGACAATACAAGGAGAGAATAAATATTCATGACATACCTTTTCATCTGAAGAAAGACCCTCATCACTAGGCATTAATAACTAATGTTCTTTGCATGAAACATGCTCAATAATAGCAGGATGTTCACTTAAATTCATACCTACCTCAAACCTAGTCTCATCTAGAACCTTATTCTTCTCTTTGAGCTCAACTTGAACTTATTGTTTATTCTCCTTTTCTATCTGGATAGATGACATAATCTCTTGGTATTCCTGAACCTTCATAACTAATTCCTCTTTTACTTTAGCAGGCAGTCCACCTTGATCTTTCAAATCAACTAAATTAGTTTTCTTGGTCTTTACTGCCTTAAGACTCCATACCAAGGATTGACCTTTCTTGAGCACACTAGGATTTCCATGCACCTTCTTATGACTTGAGAGGTTACATTTACAATATATTAAAATATGACCAACTTGATGACAACTAAAACAAATAACATCTTGTCTCTTAGGTTCATTATGTTCAAGATTGATTGCCTTAGGTCTCCATACTTGGGTTAGTCTTTTCCCATGAATTTTAGAGTAGAGTATAGCAATATGTCCCATGTCATGATAATTATAGAAAATTAAATTATCCATACCTCTAGATAACTAGTTGATCTTCCTTCTATAGTTTCTTGCATTATGACCAAACCTATGATAAGCATAATAATGACCATTAAAGGATCTTTCATACCTCATGGCACTTGGTTACCTAATGGATCTTTTCTTATTGATCTTGGTGCTTGAATCCTTCTTGTCTTGAGCTAACCTCTCTTACTCTTTCTCAGTCTTGTTTACCTTGACAACAAATTTCTCAGGCTCATCCTTCAATGAATATAGCTTGGTCTTCAATTGAACACTCTCATCCTCTATGGCTCTCATACTTTAACTTTCAACTTCTAACTAAATTATGAGATCTTGGATGGTTTCCTTATCCATCTTAGCTTCTTTAGTCATGTCATCCTTCAATCTACATGTTTTTTTTTCAATAATATTTATAGAATCAAGATTGGACTTCAACTCATCATGCTCACCTTCCTTTGAACTCAACTTGGCATTTGTATCTTCTAACTAAGTCTTGAGATGCCTACATTCTTCCTCTTTTGAACTCAAATTTTTATTTGTAACCCTTAATTTATCATCAGGAATGTTTATTTTCTATTTATCATATTTTGATCTTGAGCTTGATTTCAAGGATTCTAGTTCCTTATTGATATTAATTCACTCATCCGTAATAACCTTAAATTTTTAGGCCATGATATTATTTTGAGCTTCTTCTTGATAATACTCTCTCACATTAGCTTTATACTTCTCAAAAAATGCCTTGATCTGATTACACTTTTCTTCACTTGATTTTAGACATGAAAAACTAACCTCCACTTGAGCCTTCAACTCTTGATTCTCTTTATTCAATTACTTATCCATATTTTAACCTTGGATCACCTTCAAGTGGTTAAACTTGTAAATAAGATCATATTCTGATACCAATTGTTAGAGGTACAATAACTAAGAAGAGTGGATGAATCAATGTGCAAGATAATCTAATTCAATTCCCAACTCTTAAAAATTCAACATACATCAACTTGATCAAGCAACATAAACATGAAAACACATACATCTAAAGCATATATAAGAGCATACATCACATGAACACATCATATATGTGGGAAACCCTCTTCATGGATAAAACCCACTAAAATTTTCAAGATAGACTACAATCCTATAAAACAAGATCCAACATTTAGACCAATACCCACTGATTAAGGAACACCCATCCCTTATTTTAGTGAGACACCAATTCCACAAGGAACTACTACCCTTGTCTAGCTGAGCACCCATAACAACTAGACCTTTAGCAAGCTTTACCTTGCAAGGAGGAACCAACCCCTTAGTCAACTAAGAACCCATGCAACTACCTGGAATAAATCATATTGAACACCTGTTTCTAATCTTCAACTAATGATGATCACCTTTGTCTACACTCTTCACCTCTAATATCTTTCAAGCTGCCTATAGGGATAACTTGCTCAAACTACCTCTTCTAGGCTCATTAGGTCTAATAACCTATGTGTCCTCCTATATCAACTTGATCAGATAAACATGGCTGATATTTGTCACTCTCTAATGGTCTTCATTGACCTATACCTTCTTTTTCAAATGTTCTCTTCTTCACTTGAATCCATGCATGCACAATTAACACAACTAGTCTAATTAGACCTTGTACTTATACCACTCTCTTCCTTTAATCCATCTTGGTCAGTCAATATTCTTTACATATTTTTTATTCATTTAACATAGGTCCATACACATTTTACATTTGAGAACCACACTCTTCATAGGTTGGTCAATACCTTATTAGCCCCAAAACACCATTAGGTCTTGGTGAGACCAAAAACAATTAGACCTTCATACTCACACATTACATGTGAGACTACTTGGACCATCTTGATCATTTATCAATGCTTCAAACACATAAAACCTTTTTCCAATATCCCCTTTCTTACTCCCTTATGGTTTCATGCCACTTGGACACCAACTCAACACTCAAACCTTCCAATTAGGTCACCTTGCTCTTCAAGTCTCCATACATAGAAAATAATGTCTAAAACATTTTAATCAACTAATAAAATATTTTACATATATATATGATCAGATCATATGGGTGAACCCTTCATGACCTATTCAACACCTCCATATTTTTTAGACACTTCAACATAGGATCTAAGCACTCAAATCAACTCTCTCAGAATGACCACTCAGACTAATCACATACATTCAAAATATAGTTCTACTATTTTGAATCTCTACATCTGATCATGGGAATAATATGACATCCAATAACTTCTAATAAATATTTTATACTTCCTTGGCATCTTCATATTTATTTGTTTCCTCAATTCTTCTCAGAACACCTTCAACTTATCTCTACAACATGGTCACTCAAACTGCTAGTGCATTCAACAAGCAAAATTAACTTATAATAAATTTTTCACACTAAATATGGATTGGTAATACCTAAAAAAACAATAAATATGGTGCTCATGTAGTCTAAAACACTCTCCAATAGTTAGTTCATCTTGAAATATCAAAATATTATCAAGAAAAACTCAAATATCTTTCTTGGGTCACTTGTAAAACATGGTCAAACACATAATCAACTTTAGAGATTAATATATTTGATTTTAGAAACATTCAAACCTTCAAACTAATTTTTTTAGATGCACCTTTAAATCCTTTACAAATTTTATTTTTACTCTACCATTAAATTCATCATGAATCAAAATATATAAGCAAAATACTGAGCACTATTTTTTCCTTTGTTAAATTCAAAAGACAACGATCACTGTATAAACATTAAACATTGAACACTTTGACCTCATCTCATGATCCCTAAAAAATTTAAACCAATATTCACCATTTATATCCTCGGGATTAGCCTATTATTTACCTTGCAATGCTCACTATTGATCTTCTATCTGAGCTCTTGTGATTGTGCCACTTGGTCTGTATTCCTTCTACACATTAGACTCTTTGATTTAACCCACACCATTGATATCTATCTCTATGAACACCTACATTCCATTACTCTTCTATCAAATATTCTTAGATTGTGACACTTTTCACCAGTGTATGTAATCTTAGACTGTTTGACATATTGACTAAATACGCATCATTGGATCATTACTGACAAGATCATGTGCTCCATTAGATAATTATTTGTTCAGATTAAATGCTTAATATTAGATATATGATCCAATTAAATTCTCATTGTTATATCTCTTCTTGAAAATTTGGCAAAGAATGGGAACTTAGTAAACTTTTGCTTGGAGGGCTAACTTTACACCTTAATAACTTTTGCTACGCTCAACCTCATGACCTAAAATTTGAATCATATGATATCCTCACATAGGGTAATCTATAAATGTATCAAACTAATCTTGAGACCTTCACATGTGTGAAATATTACATCATCAAAATACTTACTTAGCCTTATCTATCAAGATGACTACTTGAGCTTAGACATTCATATGACTATTCTGATGAATTTTGATCACTTTCATAATAATTATAAGCACTTATAACATCCTATAGGGTCTATTAAACATGTCAACACCATCAATATCATCCATCAATTGCATCACTAAGTTAAACACTTATAAAACCATCAATCTGATCACTTTGTCATTAATGCACTATGACCACATTCTCTCTTTGACATCAATGACAACCAAACATTAATGACCATGCTAAAAAAAATGAACTTAGATGGGAAATTTTGAATCCTATAATATGGGTATTCCCCCTCATTGTAAATCAAAAATAGTTATTAAAAGAGTTAATACAAAAGAGCCAATAATTTGAGAGTTTATCTAAAGTGCTTGATTGTGTATTTATGTAGTTTATATTCCTCATGATTTTAGATGATTAAGGTTTCTTTATACTGACTAATTTGATAATAGAATTCAATATATGTATACATTAGTTTGATTTTGACACTAGGATGACAAATTTGATAGTCTACTTGCTTTTTTCATCTTATTTGCAACTAAATGTGCTTATACAATTTATTGTGGATGAGTAATCTTTATGCAACATATGCTTTTAGGTATATGCATTTTCTTTCCTTTGAATCTTTAAATCCATTCATTTATCTTTTAGTGTTATGATAGGTCTGGTGAATGTTAGTTTCATAAGGTTTTGTCGTATAATTTGGAAGAACTGGTATATTTTTTCATCTAAAGTAAAACTTCTTTTCTGCCTTACCCTACTTACCCTTTGGATCTACCCATGATTCACTTTAGCTTAGTCCATTCTATAAATATCCATTATTTGTTTGTATTTTTGGAAATAATTGGCAAATTCTAAGATAATTTCACAAATATTATCAATTAGTGTCACTGCATAACATCTATTATCCCTACAATAGCATTTAATTACAAACTTCTAATTGGTGACCATATCTCTACTATTTTACTATTTCCAATAGTAGTTGTATAAACAACTCAAGACCTGAGCCTTCTAAGACTTAAAATTAAGATCATTACTTTCCCCCCATTCTCTAGGGACATAGGGAGCACATTAAGTGCATCAATAATAACCCTTGGTGCATGTCATTCATGACTTCTTCCAGTGTATGATATAGTAATTCTCATATTCTACTTCTCTTACTTGCCTTGTTTACACCTTACTTCAGTGTTAATACTAACTCATTTATTTCTAGCAAAGGGATAGTATCTATATTTAAAATATTAGGACTTTTTCTAGTAGAAACCAAATTAGTTTTAGATTCTATTTTGTTTCTTTTTAACATCATTTCTTCACTTTTTCTTTTGTACCTTTTTCTAACTATCCAATTGAATTTTCTCATTTTCCATCTATTTGTTTATCTCTTCATTTACCATTTTCTTCTAATTATCATAATTTATCCTCTTATTAATATTTTTTTCTTCCAAAATTAACTTACTTTGAATTTGGTACTTACTTCCCTATCCTCCTACATTTATTTAGCCTTTCCCAAACATTTAGACTAGATATTTTGAGTAGTCATATTTTTATAGGATCCCTCTTCTTTTTTCATGCCATCCTTAAGTGCATGTCCCCTAAATGAATTATTTACCTTATTTCCTTAATCCCTAACCAAAAAATAGTTTGTCGATGAGGAGTGGTACTTTTTTTTATAAATTTTATCTTGATCCTTCAACAAATTCATCTTTTTTTATGTTGAAGCTGGTCCAATCCTATATATCTCAAACTGTGATGAATGAGTTGAGGGTAGTCTCAAACCAATAATCAATAGCCTAATTTATATGTTTATCAAGGTGTTGGATAGCCTTGATTTTTTCCATAATCCACTAAATAGGTTTCTTAATGTGAACTCTACAACTTCTCATATAACTATCTTTCCATACTATTCAAGGCCATAATATTTGTGCAAATCTAACCCAAATTCCTCTTTTTAAGGGTGTAAAATGTTGCCTTGACTTCATGTAAAGATTCACTTGTTAGTTTGATCTTAGACTGAAAAAAAATATTTTTTCCCACCATTTTTCTATTTTTGTTAGCACAGGTTTCCATAATACCAAATGGTACCTTCCCCTAGACATTAGTTAACTAAAATATGTGTGGCACTACCAAATGTTGACATAAAATCTAAGTGATTGACTATAGATGGTTTATAATTTATTAAGTTAACTCTAGTTATAACAAATGTGATGCAAGGGTTATTATTTATTAGCAATAGTTACCACATACACTCATAGAATAAAAGGATTATGTATGTGCCTTCATAAGATTTAGTACACAGTACATAATATTTCATACTCTAACTTCTTTTTTCTTTATATATATATATATATATATATATATATATATATATATATATATATATATATCAACCACTGAATATAATGTTTTGATATCTCTTTAAACTATATCATCTTATGATATTACAAAGGTTACTCTACTCTATAAATTCTTCGTACTATGCACTATTATACTTCAACTCTCTCTATGTTATATTTACTCTATTACAACGTATTAGTATAAGTATTATCTTGATACCTTACAATTCAATGGTCATGCTTGTGTGAGACATACCCTTTCTTCAATCATGTCATTTTGTGTTATTTCAAGAGTCAAATTCTTACCACATTTCTTGGTAGGTAGAAGACTATATTTTCAGCATAGAGAAGAATTTTTTTGATACGGTAAAGGATCTATAGTATTCATGGTTTTGACCTTATCCATCTAATAATACTTCCAACATCATGTACGTCGATAGCGGTTGATACATTGGTTATTTTTATTTTTCTAGTAAAATTAGATATTTTAGTGAGTGCTTTCATAATTGGTGTCTTTTCTTCACCTCCTTTTATTTATCAACTCTTAATCACCCCTCCCTTCACTTGATGTAAATATTCCTTCTCTTATCATTATTTATATTCTTATTTTCTACATATTTTTATTTACTCTCCTCTTTTGTCTTCCCTAGTTCCTCCTCTCTTTTTTTACTTCAATTTGGGTTTTTCTATCCCTTTTTTTCAAACATGCCCCACCTCCTCACTATTACGAGTTCCATCTCACACCCCTACATCCATCATCCATATTACAGGTTAATAAAATGGTATTTGTATTATCTCCATGCACATTTCCCCCATTCATCATTATATTTTTTCCACCTGCATACTCATAACCTAGCCCAAGATGGTAGCCAATGGGATATTAGGAAGATTTTTTCTATCAAGACCAATAGATACATGCTTCGAACCAATCGTTTATGAAATAAATGCATACCTTTTTATAAGCCCAACTTAAAATTAAAATATTTAGGATTCATTTCAACCCACCATCTAATAGTATTCACTTCACACAAATGGTTCCCAATATTTTTAAACTTGAGGTTAGATTTAAGATTCAGATTATGTCACACTCTCTACAAGCATGCACTTAAAATATAATCATCCATCAAACCAAGTGCAACACTTTCATGCCTTAACTCATCTTTTATCTTTAGACTATGTTAAAGTGAGTGAGAATCTTATGAAGAAAGAGAATGAAGTTGACCTCTCAATAAACAACCTCAAGGATTTATAATTCATGTTTAAGACCTAAGAAAATAAAGTGAAATAAAAATTGGATTTGGTTTGAAAGGTTCTAGAGACCATTTTTAAAGTGAGTAAATCAAGATGAAATACCTTGAAAATAATATCTAGGAGAAACATAGTAAGCATAAAAAGTTTGATAGGAAAACAAACCTCCTTAACTGAGTAAAGGAGAATATAGATCATCTTGGGAAAATATCATTTTGGAAACCAATAGGTTATTGCCTACCTTAAAGTTAATTGACTGAGCTATAGCCTAAATTCAAATGGTAATAGTTGAGGTAGACAAATCTCTACAAGATATAGGTCCCAAATACCAAGAGGATATATTGTTTATGAGAACAGTGAGCACATTTCTTAAAGGAAATCTTAGAAATGTGGGCATAATAGAAAGGGCCATTGTCACTCAAATGGTGATCAATGTTAATGATAAAATAGAAATAGAAAAATATTGTGGCATGTACTTAAATATCCTTTCCTAAACCATCAATGGCATTCAAATCCACAATAATCTACTCATGTAACATGTACTTCCATTACCATAAGATTAGGATAATTCTAGAAGTACCTCCTACATTTATTTAGCCTCCCCTAAACATTTAGACTAGATATTTTGAGTGGTCACATATTTTTAGGATCCCTCTTCTTTTTTCATGCCATCCTTAGGTGCATGTCCCTTAAATGAATTATTTACCTTATTTCATTAATCCCCAACCCACAAATAGCTTGCCGATGAGGAGTGCTACTTTGTTCAAGAAATGTTATCTTGAACCTTCAACAAACTCAGCTTTCTTTACATTGAATCTTGTCTAACCCTGTCTATCCCAAAATATAATGAATGAGTCAAGGGTAGTCTCAAACTAGTAATGAATAACCCAATTTATAGGTGTATCAAGGTGTTGGATAGCCTCAAGTTTTTCCATAATCCACTAAATAGGTTTCTTAATGTGAACTCTATAACTTCCTATATAATTAGCTTTTCACATTGTTAAAAGCCATAATATATGTGCAAATCTAACCCAAAATTCTTATTTTTGAGGTTAGAAAATGATGCCTTGACTTTAGGTAAATATTCACCCGTTAGTTTGATCTTAGACTAAAAATAATATTTTTTCCCACCATTCTTCTATTTTTGTTAGCACAGGTTTCCATAATACCAATTAATACCTTCCTCTGAACATTACTTAACTAAAATTTGTGTGACACCACCAAATGTTGACATAAAATCTTAAGCGGTTGACTATAGATGGTTTATACTTTATTAAGTTAACTTTAGTTATAATGAATGTGATGTAAGTGTTAGTATTTATTAGTAATAGTTACTACATAAACTCATAAAATAAAATATGTGTGCACCTTTATAGGATTTAGTACATAGTACATAATATTTCCTACTCTAACTTATGTTTTCTTTATATATATATATATATATATATATATATATATATATATAACAACCACTGAATACAATGTTGTGATATCTCTTTACACTATATCACCTTATGATATTACAAAGGCTATTCTACTCTATAGCTTCTTAGTACTCTACACTATTATACTTCAACTATCTCTATTTTATATTTACTCTATTATAATGTTTTAGTATAAATACTAGCTTGATACCTTACAATTCAATGGTCATGCTTGTGTGAGACATGCCCTTTCTTCAATCATGTCATTTTGTGTCATTTCAAGATTCAAATTCTTACCGTATTTCTTGGTAAGTAGAAGACTACCTTTTTCAGGTGGAGAAGTATTTTTTTGATGCAGTAAAGGAAAAGGCTCTCTGGTATGTATGTTTTTTACCTTATTTGACTAAGAATACTTCTAATAGTATGTATGTTGATATGGGCTGATACATTGGTTATTTTTGTTTTTATAGTAAAATTAGATATTTTAGTGAGTTCTTTCCCAATTGGTGTTTTTTCTTCACCTCATTTTTTTTCTTAACTCGTAATCACCCCATTCCTTCGTTTGATGTAAATATTCCTTCTCCTATCATTATTTATATTATAATTTTATACATATTTTTATTTATTCTCCTCTTTTGTCTTCCCTAGTTCCTCCTCTCTTTTTTACTTCAATTTGTGGTTTTTTCCCCTTTTTTTCAAACATGCCCCACCTCCTCACTATTACAAGTTTCATCTCACACCTCTACACCCATCATCCATCATCTATATTACAAGTTAGGAAAATGGTATTTTTATTATCTCCATACGCATTTCCCCCATTCATCATTCCATTTTTTCTACATGCATACTCATAACCAATCCCTACATGGTATCCAATGGGATATCAGGTAGATCTTATCCATCAATACCAATAAATACATGTTTATAACCAATCATTTATGAAATAAATCCATACCTTTTTACAAGACCAACTTAAAATTAAAATATTTATGATTTATTTTAACCCACCATCTAATAATATGTACTTCACACAAATGGCTCCCAATATTTTAAAAAATTAGCGTTAGTTGCAAGCTTCAGATTATGTCACACTCTCTACAATCATTCACTTAAATTATAATCATCCATAAAACCAAGTGTAATAATTTCATGCCTTAACTCATGTTTTTTCTTTATACCATGTGAAAGTGAGTGAGAATATTAAGAATAAAGAGAATTAAGTTGGACTCTCAATAAATAACCTCAAGGATTTATATTCAAGACCCAAAAAAATAAAGTGAAATAGCAACTAGATTTGGTTTGAAAGGTTATAACAACCATTTCTAAATTTGAGTAAAATAAGATGAAATACCTTGAAACTAATCTCTAGGAGGAACATGGTAAGAATAAAGAGCTTGAAGGGAAAATAAACCTCCTTGAATTGAGCAAATGAGTCTATAGATCATCTTGGGATAATATCATTTTAGAAACCAATAGGTTATTGTCTACCTTAAAGTTAATTGACTGAGATATAGCCTAAATTTAAATGGTAGTAGTTGAGGTTTACAAATCTCTACAAGATATAGGTCCCAAATCCCAAGAGGATATGTTGTTTATGAGAATAGTGAGCACATTTCCTAAAGGAAATCTTAGAAATATGGGCATAATAGAAAGGGCCATTATCACTCAAATGGTGATCAATGTTAATGATAAAATAAAAATGGAAAACTCTTGTGGCATGTATTTAAATACACTTTCCTAGACCATCAATGGCATTCAAAGCCACAATAATTTGCTCATGCAACATGCACTTTCCTTACCATAAGATTAGGCTAATTCTAGAAGTAGACTTCCAAAAGACACTAGAGTAAAATAAAATGGATGGGCTAACCTTCCTTAAAAATCCTAGTAACCTTGCCATAGAGGATGTCTCAAATATTATCAAACCCTTAATAGAGATATAAGTTTATATGTATCATGTGGTGGTAAAAATAGAGGGTTTTTCATTTGAGAGTACCTTTGAATTATCCAATTTCAACTACACTCTTTAGAAGATTGAATTTCCTACTTAATAGGATTGGAAATTACTATAGAAATCCCTAATTATTCCTCCAATCAGGCCACCAAAAATAGTCTCATCCAAGACTTTAAATTGAAACCTATATGGGAATAATAAAAGTAGATTGGCCACCCAAAGGTAGAAGGTACATTGTTTAGTGTATACTTCAAAGTCTAAGACAATTCAAAACCCTAAAGATTAGATATATGTATACTCTAAATAAGAAAGTATAGAGAATAAATCCCATGTCTTGAAGAATCACACCACTTTCATAAATCAAAAAATGACACTCTAGTTACTGAAGTGTTAAGACTTTATACCATAGAATATGCAGTAGAAAAAGGTAATTCAATCTTTTCACTTTCAAAAATAATTAGTAAGAAGGTAGAGAGTGAACCTAAACTGTCATTTCTTGGCATAAAATGAATTCAAACTCATATACCAATTGCCATTTATTACAAATAAGGACCCCATTCAAAATGTACTTATAGAAATTTTGGGATCAATCAATTTAGTTTTTAATCCCTAAGGTCTAAAAGTGACTATTTTTTAGTACATAAGCTAGCCATTCCTTCCTCCAATGGATGTACTCCAGTTACCAAAAATGGTTCATAAGTGATCTCCCCTTCATGTAAGATTGATTGATCAAAAATCCAAATAAATGACTCAAGGGGTATAGTTTCACATAGACTTTTCTCTTTGAGGAAACCACACCCACCCTTCCAAATCACATTGAAGACTATCAAAATGGAAAAGAATGATTGTGTTGTCAAGTAGAAAAGGTTAATTCTCAATCTCATTCTTTATTTAGGTATAACGACACCAACCCTTTTTACCTAAAATAGAATGGAAAGTCTTATAAAAAGGTTGAGTAAATAGAAAGGTTTATTAGTCCAACTACTAGTGGAGGTAGTTATCATTTGAATTCACTCAACTACCATCACAAGTCTAAAATGAGAACATCTTGACCACCATTAGGATTTTCTAAGTATATCAAGCATATAATTAGATGTTTAATAGGCCCTCATACGATGAAAAATTCTTTCAATTATTAGGTCCTTATCATCTCAAAGTCCTTCTGATGAAATTCCATGATAGGGTGAGGTCACCAAATGTTCTATTGATATATCCTACTACAAACTAAATCACCCAAATGATGTCATTCATATCATGTAATCCACTACATTTTATCTTGTGACCTATATATGGTCATCACTCTTCAATTTCACATATCATATCATAACAATTTAATATTCCATAGATTTACACTTTCAATGGGCTTATTGCTAGATATGCATCTCACAAGACACTTTTGTTCAGATTGGAAGTGATGAACATGGAAAAAAGGAGGCAAGATGGTGAATTATAGATATAAATGAAATTTATCTTCCTCTCTACTAGATTATCACCATTTATAATCACCCATGTTCTTGTGTGTTCTAAATATTCCTCTCTCTTTCTCTCTCTCTCTCACACACACACACATAAATGACTCTATTATGGGTAGAGACTCCATATTCCAATTGATAGAGAAATAAGGTTTATAAATTATTTTAAGCAATGATCCCCCATAATATTTTCCAAAACTTGGTGCAAAAAAACTACACATTAAGGCCATGCCTTAGTCATTTTCATAGATCATGAGGAAAAACATAAAACTAATGCTTAAAGCTTTAGTCTAAATTTTATTATCAAAGTTGGGACCTATTGTGGTAAAATTATAAAAAATGGTGCAACATGACATATATTTACATTATCAATTGTGCAAGGAGGTGACATTAACCATTGATCTAAATAATGATCAAACAAAATGGAATGAACTAGTCAAACATAGTTAAAAGAAAAATCAGAGAACCCATATTTGTATCATCAATAGATGACCTGTATATTAATAGCGCTAGGTGTAAAACACTAGTAAATGGAATAACTTCAAGATCCAATCAACAAGGTATTAGGCCTTCATAATGGGCCATTATAAAAAATGAAGGAATAAAAGGGCCTACTTGGTCAATGATACAATCACCATAATGACCAAACCTATTGATTTCCATGATTGTGTAACTAATGTAGAGATGACTCATTTAAATTTGGCATTTGAAATTATCTTAAAGTCCTCAAACTACACAAACAATGGTCACTACCATTAAATAATACAATCATATGTAAATTTATCTTATTGATGGAGATATATACAACAATAAATTTAGCGTGGCTAACCATTGGATTAGTTATTCAACTGTGTTAAGGACACACAAGTGGAAATAATGCAAAGGAACCTAAAATTCCATTGAAATGCATTCACTCCCACCTATAAATATGGTGGATTCATAGACTCATTAGATTTTTAAGTCTATAATTTATTTTTGGAGATAATAAAATAACTTTATTGCTCCATTAGTTATACATCAACTCTCCCTTTATAAGCTCAATTGAGCAAAGGATCAAAAATATTTCCCCTATAACTAAACTATGCCTTTTTGTAAATTATGTAGCAATGGCCTTAGTATTTTTATTATTATTTTAATTTTCATGTCTAGAGACATATTTGCAAGTATTTTTTAATTGTGATATTATTTCATTAGAAATAAAATGCATTTTGGTTGTGATTCTTTCCTTTATCTTTGTTGGTATTTGATCCTCAAGCCATGGCAACATTGAGTTTTGCACCCTGTTGTATGTTTGTGTGTGTGTTAGTTTTTTAAAATAAACAACTAATATATATTTTGTTTAGTTTATCTTTATAAATATTTTCCATTCTTAAACCATAAATTATGCACTAGGATAAATAAGGAGTTAGCCTTATAATCTCATAGGTCATATTATTGGCAAGTCCTACACAATAATATTTCCCATTGATGTGCTTTGTGGTAGGTGCTACATTCAACAAATATTTGAGTATAAATATAAGCATAACAAACTCATCTCAAAAAGAGTCATCCATAATAGTGTGATATAATAAATGAACCATAACAAGTTGGTCGATAATGATTTTCCCTCTTACCAATGTTTATGGAATAAATTTAAGAATAAACTCCATAAGTAGCATGACCCACTTATCTATGTATCCAAATATAAGGCTTAGGAATGATATACCTCAGAGGATAAATCTTTGAAATATCACATGCCTCAATATTAATCATGAAATTCATAAGTTTATGTGTGGAAAACACAATAGCTAAACATAACATTTACATTAAATTCTAATTATTTTCATAATCAACCAATGTGTGACTGATGCAATAAGTAATTCTTTCTCCATGCTCATCATCATTATATGTTGACATGTTACCCAATGTATTCTCAATGGTATATATGCCTAATGAAAAATGTCTATCAAGAATAAGGAACATCATAATTAGTGTATTAGATATAAATTATTTGACTTCATCAAAACCCTTTTCACACCATTCATCCCATTCAAACTCAATTACTTTATATAATAATATATAAAAAATGAGTTTATCAGCTACCTAAGCTATAAACTATTGAATGGTTTAGATTTTTCCTTATAACCTCTCAATTTTTTAAGTCATGTGAGTTGAGTAATATCAACAATGGATTATACTTTATTAATATCAATCTTGATGTTTCATTGGTTAATGATAAATCCAAATGACTTTCTAAATGTAACATCAAAGTTATAATTCTTACGATTTAAATTTAGACACCTAATTTTGGTACAAGACCAATTTTCCATTATGTATTTCCATCATTTTGTCACACTTCATCTACTTGTGTATATTTGGATATGTTATGACACTTCTTACCCCATACTAGAATCTCTCTAGCCTTTGAACACTCATTATGTCTTATGCATTCATTATTTTTTAGATTTAAGATTTAAGAATCTATATTTTAAGCTATTTTCCCTCATTTTTAACATATGTTTCTCTAGGGACTATTGGGTGTGAAGACACTATTCACAAGTCATTATTCATAGAGTACTATTCACAAGTACTATCCATGAGCACTATTCATAGGTCACTATTCATGGTGACATGGCATGTGGGTGATACGGCATGTGGATATGCAGGTTCTATGGCATAAAGGTGATGTGGTAGTGGGGCCCATGATGGGTCCCAAGATGTGATCAAGATGATGTGATAGGTGTGGGGAATAGTACTCCACTAGAGGACATGGGTTTTGTCCTTAGCGAGTCACATTTGAGTTGTCACATGGTGAAAAATACAAAGGGTCATGTATGGGTTGAATTTATAAGGGGGCCCATGATTCACATGTGTATAGAAGGTCAAAAGGTAATCACAACACCTTTTGGATTCTTTTGATCACATTTGAAGATGAAGATAGGAATGCACTATTACAAATTGGCCTCACATGTGTGAGTGGGAAATAATTCTTGAAGTCACATGGGATGGCTTGGATATTATCTAGAGTGGAGCATCCACTTTGTTGACCCTTAGATATTAAGACAAGAAGAACACTATTGAGTGTTTGTCCTCACTTGTAGAGTGGGGGATAAATTTTGGTGCCACATGAAGGTGGCCTTGGATTTTATCTAAGTGGAGGGTCATTTTTTATGAATTTTGGCACATGGGGACAACAAACACTATGAATCACATGACACCCACTCAAATGTGGTGAATTTCTTTGAGTAGCCATGATGTTCTCTCCCTCTCTCTTATTTCTCTCTCATTATAAAATTCTATAAATAATTATGTTTTCCTCTCATTTTATTATCTAATTAGTGGATCACTTAGATCCTTACAAGTTTAAATATGAATAATAAGATGTTGGAGTTGTAAAGGCTTGTATGCCTAACTCACCTATATTCTTGGGTTGTAAACATCATCATGCTTAGGTGGTTAGAGCTTGTAAGTCTTAGATAGCATGGCTCACCTAGTTTATTAGAAACATGGTATGGATCCCTGGACAAAGAGGTAAAATATTAGAGCTCCCTTGGATGCTATGGTGATTAACATGATGTTAGAGTTTAGATCTTGTAATTCTAGGTGAAAATCATTGTTCACCTGGGTGCTTGTAAGCACAAGAAAGAATTTACTAAGAGGAGATATTGTAGAAGAGAGTTACTAATGAAATATGAAGTTTGGATGTTATTTTTGCCTCAGGGTTTTTTCCCTAGTTGGTTTAGTAGGGTTTCCATGTATATATTGTGTTATGGTTTATGCTCTCATTTTATGTTTTTATTATATCTTGTTAATTCCATAATTTATTTTACTTACACATGTATGAATGTTTTGTATTATTTACATGCAGTAAAATAGGATGTAGTTTGACTGTGGGCTCAAAAACTAATTTTAGGATGTGAAGTCACTATTCACAGTCACTAATTATGAATCACTATTCATAAACACTATTCATGGTCACTATTTATGATGATATTGCCTCATGGTGATATGGATGGTTAGTGATGTGGCTTTTGAGTGTTATGGCTAATTGGTGATGTGGTAGGGGCCAATGGAGGGTATCCTATGAGTGATCAGGTTGATGTGATGAGAGTGTGGCATAACACTCCACCAAGACACATGTGTTTGTTCTTGGTATTCAAATGGGTGGTGTCACATGGTGTAAAATAAAAAAGGGTTGGTTTGGGTCAAATTTCTAAGGGAACCCATGATTCTCATATGTGGAAGAAGTCAAAAGATGACTGTAATCATCTTTTGGACTCATATGGTCACATGGAGAATAAAGACAAGTTGTTTACTATTCCTATTTTTCCTCAATTTTAGAGTGAGAGACAATGTTTGGATCCACATAAAAATGGATTGGGTCTGTATATAATAGATGGAACGCTTTTTTATCCTTGCACATGAAGATAGACAACTTTTGATGATCATTATTTACCCCACATGGAATGTGGAAAATTTGTTTGTGCCACTATTCATCTTCTCTCCCTTCTCTCTCTCTTATTATAAATTCTATTAATAAGAATGAAGATGTCTTTGTAATTCATCCAATTTTGGATCCATGTAAGCATTGAGCTTGCATGCTTGGAGGTTGGATCTTGTAGGCTAGTGTAGCTTGGTTCACAACTTGAATGCTTTAGGTGGAAGCATTGAGTACTTGCATGTTAGCACTAATGGAGTTGTTGGAGGAGCTATTTTAGAAGAGAATGATGCTGAGTTATTAATGAAGTTTTAAATCTACCATTTTTATCATAGTTTTTTCCTATTCTTGTTTTCAAGGGTTTTCCATGTAATCTCTATGTAATATGTACCCTCTTTGTCTTATGTTTTGTATCTTATTTATTTCCACTATAATTTATTGAATTGTAGGATAAAGTTCATTTATATAACATGTAGTATCAGGACTTTATTCCTAACAAGTGGTATCAGATCCTAGGTTAGCTAGTTTTTTTGTGCAGGTGAGAACTACAAGTGGAGAGACCCAGATATAAATAAAAAGAAAAAGTTTTCATGATAGATTATTTTCTCTTTATGGAAGATGAAGATGCAGATGAGAATGGAAGAAAATTTGAAGAAGCTTTTCCAAATGGATCAAAACCAACAGTGTTCCTATTGAAATAAATATACAACTTTTGGTGGAGCAAGCTAGTCTCTATTGGTTTAGATGGAGGGAGATGACAAGGAATGACATTGTTTTAATTATCAACTAGAGAAGTGGTACATGGTGTGGTATCCTACTAACCACATGTTGTTGGTTGAGATGATTTATAAAAACTATGTAAAGGAAAGAGTTATAGACAAACCTAAAGTTGTACCTATTTTGAAGTAATTGAGGAAGAAGAAGATGATGAAGATGTAGATGAACAAGTGAGACCTGGTGTTCTTGAAAGGAGAAGGTCAGTGTTGACCATAGGATTTAGGGTGTTGGAGTGTTATGTATATGGTTTTGGTGATTGGACAAGTAAATTGATGCATGGACTAACACTGTAGGCACATGAATTGGTGTTTGGCAACATTTGGTAAAGTAGGGTGCATTTTAGATGGCTTGAAAACATGATAGGTGTAGTGATGTACTGAGTAGAATTATGACTTCCCTAGAGTTGTCATTGGTCCACTTATGTCATGTTGATATCTTAGAGGCTATGAGGAGAAGTCTGGTATTGACTTCTATGTCATCTTCTTTCTTTACTACTATCAAGAGTGTTTCATACACTAGTTTTTATTCAAGGAGTAGAGCAATGTGATTCCTACATGTTGATCTCTCTTAGGAAGAGATGAAGAAAAAAATGAGTTGAGGCAAAGGTGTTATTGGTTTGCATTGAAATCACTATATGGGTTGGTGCTCATACCTTACATGTAGTACAAGAATTTTAGTACTTTCATGGAGAGCCTATGTGTTCTATGAAATGTTGGATACAGGCCCCAACATGATCACTATTTTTATTGCTCAATTAGAACACATAAAATTAAAGAGGTATGGTGGAGTAAACCAAGGATGGAATACACAAAGATGGGAAAACAAGGAAGTACCCCACTTCTTGAATTTTGAGTTGTCTTCCAAAGAGTGTTCCAGAGGAGGAAAAGGCATGTTGTGTCCTATTTATTAGGTTCATCAGGAGTAGGATAAGCCTCATAATTCCATGGTGAGCACTAAACCAAATATTCCCATGTAGTGGGATTTTGGAGATGGTTCATGGAAAAATCTTGACTGGAGGATTGGTTTATGGTGTGGAAAATTAAAAATTCATTTCAGTGTTGTAATCTACTATGAAGGAGAAGCAAGCCAATCAAGATATAGAAGTTTTATTAGTGTAAGAAAACTTCTACTAGGTTTGTGTCAAGGTATTAGAGGTCATTGGTGAGCAACTAGTTGAAAAATACTTAGATGTGGTAAAATCCTATGTATATTGACTTCAGGTGGGAGAATGTTGGGATGTGAAGTCACTATTCATAGGCACTATTCATGATGACATGGCCTCATGGTGATGTATATGGTTAGTGATGTGGTTTATGAGTGGTGTGGCTGATTGGTGATGTATAAGGGGCCAATGGAGGGTATCCCATGAGTGATAAGTTGATGTGATGGGAGTGGGGCATAATGCTCCACCAAGACACATGGGTTTGTCCTTGCTAGTCACATGGGTGGTGTCATATGGTGAAAAATATAAAAGGGTTGGTGTGGGTCAAATTTATAAGGGACCCCATGATTCCTATATGTGGAGGAAGTTAAAAGATGATTGCAAGCATATTTTGGACTCATATGGTCACATGGACAATAAAGACAAGTTGTTTACTATACCTATTTATCCTCACTTGTGGAGTGGGAGAAAATGTTTAGAGCCACATAAAAGTGGCTTGGATATTTTCTATAATGGATGGACCACTTTTTTGACTCTTTCACATGAAGATAGACAACTTTTGATTAGCATTATTCTCCCAATTTATTTGTCCCACCATTCTCTCTCTCTCTCTCTCCTCTCTCTCTCTCTCTCTCTCTCTCTCTCTCTCTCTCTCTCTCTCTCTCTCTCTCTCTCTCTCTCTCTCTCTCTCTCTCTCTCTCTCTCTCTCTCTCTCTCTCTCTCTCACACACACACACACACACACACACACATTATAAATTATATTGATAACATGATTATCTCTTTGTAATTCATCCAATTAGTTGATCCATGTAAACAATGGGCTTGCATTCTTAGAGGTTGGATCTTGTAGGCTAGTTTAGCTTGGTTCACAACCTGAATGCTTCAGGTCGAAGCATTAAGTGCTTTCATGTTAGTACTAATGGATTTTTTAGAGGAGTTGTTTTAGAAGAGAATGATGTTGAGTTATTAATGAAGTCTATAACCTGCCATTTTTCCCATGGCTTTTTTATTTGCTTGTTTTCAAGGGTTTTACACATAATCTTTGTGTAATGTGTTCCCTCTTTGTCTTATGTTTTGTAGCTTGTTTATTTTCACTATAATTTCTTTAATTTTAGGATATAATTCATTGATATAACAAGTAGTATCAGGAGTTTATTCCTAATAGGGACATGTTTTGTGGTTACATGTGATATGAAAATTTTATCTCATTTGGATTTGGTGGCCCACTGAATCCATCCTCTTTATTTTTTTCATCTTTTTTGCATTGGCTCGATTTATAATGCCATAACTATATCTTATCACAATGTTTCTTAGTTGGCCTTTGCATGTCATTTTCTATATATATATATATATATATATATATATATATATATATATATATATATATATATATATATATATATATATATATATATATATATCATTCTTACACATTTAGAAAGTGAGAATCAAATAGATAACCTTCCCCAAGTTAGAGCCTTCATTGATCAAATATATTATTATAATTGAGAGGTGTGTGTGTGTGTGTGTGTATATATATATATATAAAAAAATCATTCTTATACATTTAGAAAGTGAGAATCAAATAGATAACCTTCCCCAAGTTAGAGCCTTCATTGATCAAATATATTATTATAATTGAGAGGGAACTTGCATATTGACCCAACATTAATTTTTCATCACTTGAGGCCTTTATGACATCATCAAAAATGTATTGGAAAAATACTCATGTCACTTTAATTTCACTTCACTATGAATAGGAATAAAATCCCTCACTTAAAATTAAACTCACATGCACAAAATAAATACATTGACTCTAATTTCAAGCATGTAAGATATGTAGCTATAACTCCCTGATGGTAGACTGAGTCAACTAACTTTGCACATAATTGTTTTGAAGGGTCAAGTCAATGAGTGAAAAAAAGATAAAACAATGAATTCTTCCCATAAATTTTGCATTGAAATTGCACAGCATTTTATGATACCAAAAAACACATTGTACAATAAAAACCAAAATCTAGAAAAGAGAAGAGTACATATTTAGTGGATCAAAACACATCAAGTAGTTATAGGCGGTATGAAATCAAAAGTCTAATCAATCTATCTATGTCATATATAAATTTTTATTTTAAATTTCAAATCCATATTTTTAGTTTATAGCATTTGGAATTGACACAAACCTACACATTCACTTCCAGATCATTATTCCAATTTCAAAATCCCAAGATTCTTCCCATGTGTGTCAGATTTATACCTTTGTTTGCTATTAATTTTTCTATTTGTTCCTATTTCAAGAACCACTTAGGATTATATTTTCTAATTTTTATTTTATTTATTTAAAAATCCTTTGTGCCCCTATTTATCTTAGTATGCATTAATTTACTTACCCTAGTTTTCATTTTAAGTAAAACATTTGGTGAACCCCTTTGTTCTTAAAACAATTACATCTTTTGAGGTTTCCACCTAGGTTTTATTTTTTATTTCTACATATTCATGTATTTTTTTCAAATATACATCTTATTTACATGAATCAAACCTTATCCTATTCTTTTCCGCTCACCTATTTCTAATTTCGTATTAACATTCACTTTCAAAAAATCAATGCATTCAACATAGGACCCTCATCCCCCATAAGGTTTGATTTTTTATTCTATAGATGAATTATAATTATTTACATTTCATTTATCAAACCCTAGCTTTACATTCACCTCTTTCTATGTTTTACATTTACATCCACCTCTCCAGAATTATTGCACACACATATTTTTCTTTCAATGTATACACTTTCCAATATTTTCCTTAGGGTTTAATCATAAACTTAAAAATATGATTTCAATATTTACATATTCTTATGTTTATTCCCATTTCTTCTATATTTTATCTGTTATCTTTTCTTTTAGGTTTTGTTTTGATGCATGTTCCAAATCTAATCTATTTATGGTTTTACTTGTTTATTATGATATCATTAGCCTTATCTTAACTATGTATCTCTCGCATATGTTGGATCATTCTTTTGATTTAATGTTTGTAAATGATATAAACTATCCTCTTGATTAATTTTTAAATACTTCTATAGATTCCATCCCTATTGCTACTTCATACAATGATAACAATAACTAGAATGATTTTGAATAGTATTAGGCTAGTGAGGATGATTAAGATGAACACTAGGGAATATTAATTTCAACCCCAATGGACCATGTGAAAATTTAAATAATATAAATGAATTAGGTGTTGGTTTTCCTTTTTTGACACATCATGAGTATGGGATTACACTATTTATGCACAAATATACTACTAAGAAAAGAAGCGTTTATCCTATAAAAATTAACCTAGAGTGATTTGGTCTCAAATCTCAATATGTGCAATACAATGATGAATCTTGTGTGAATGAAATTGTGTGTGTTCTCACTCTTCTAATAAATAGAAATGTTTAAAATGATGCAAATTTTGGAAATGTTTTTCTTTCTAATTTATCCTTGAATTCTAATGTTAAAATTAATACAAAGAATAAAAATGATTGTCCTCTTACTCTTCTTTTGAATGCAAATATTGAAAATGATTCCTTGAATACAAATAGTGAAAATGATAGTCATTATACTCATTTATTGGATATTCATAATAAGGAAAATATTACATACTAAAAAAAAAAAAAAAAATCTTTCATTTACAAAAAATGTGAAAAGGTGGCTATTGTGAATTCTTGGTGTGATCAAAAGATTATTCTATTCATAGTAGTGATTGTTCTTATTCTACCCTTAGTGCTCCTGTGTTTAAAATAAATAATCAAATTTAATTATTTAATGGTCATCTTCATACTATGATTTTGTCAAGACATGATAGGATTCCTACTATGCATGTAATAGGAAAATTATAAGGCCAAGTACAAACTTTATCTCCAAAGACTTTTGCATTTGATTATTCTGCTAACTCTAATGCTAGATATGACCAAACCAAATTGGATAATATTTATGATTCCACTCTCCCACGTGATTTTCCAATGCCTAAATTTTAATTTTTTAAAGGGTATAGGGACCCTTAATTACATCTTAAGTACATGTGTGCCAATATTGGGAAATATGGTGTTAATGATAGGTCTTTTTAAGACATTTCCTAGAATCTTGAGAGGTCATGCTTTAGATTGGTTTCACACTCTACCTAGTGTTCAATGTATACCTTCCTTAATTTAGAAGATGATTTCATATCATGGTTTATCACTAATAAGGGACCGATTCCTATACTTGATTGTATTTCATCTCATCACCAAGGAAAATATGAACATATTCATGATTACATGTCTAGATTCAACAATGACATGCATTCTTTGATATATCAACCAACACATCTATATAAATAATATATATTTAGTAGAATAATTTTACATTATCTCAAAGATAAAAGTGCTTTCTCATGCTTATGAGTCTTTCAAATATATTTTTTATGAGGTCATGTCACTTGAGGATGATCCTTTATGTTCACATGTACTTAACTATGATACTCATACTTCACATTATGATTCTAGTTTTGCAAGTCCTAATGTTATGCATGCAAAAATAAATAAAATTCCCAAACCACTAGATAATCATTGAGATACACTTACAAAAAGTCATACACCTTCCATTAGTGGATCACAAAAATTTCAAAAAACTTTAATAAAGTGAAAGTATAACATATAAAAGGCTAATTAATAATAAAATGATTGTCTTATCTTCTATTAAGAATTATGATAAGGTTTATGTGCCATGAAATTTTCATTTATTTATTTTTGTGACTATGAACGAATCATCATGCAATGGATAATTGTCACGAATAGAAACATAAAATACAATAGCTCATTGATAGTGGTAAATTTACAATAGATGTGTCTATTATGAATCCACAAGTCACAAATAAATATTCCAATGTAGAACATCCTATGCAAAGTGATGTTTCATCTTCTATAGTAAAAAAATATAACTCCTAAGTTTGAATCACTCAATGTGCATATAATGAATCCCAATTATCTTATCTCAACTAATCTATTGCATATATAACCTTTGGTTATGGGCATTTATGTAGAAATAAAAATACAATGAGGATTTAGGATAGAAGACAAAGCTTAATTCAACATGTGTATTCTTCATTTCCTTAAGACACTTGGATATGATATAGAACATATAGTGTAAATATTTTTTTTACCCTAACTTCGATAAAACACAAATAAATGAATTATAAATAATTAAATAGGTTTAAAACTAGAAATACCATAATTATAAAGATGTATAATAATTAACTATTCTAATTTTGATAAATTTCTAAATGTATAAAGGTTTTATTTGGGAAAAAACACTAATAAAAGACATACTTATCTTGTAAACAAAAATATTTTGATTATTTTAACTATCTAACACTAAAAAATAGAAGAGATGATTTTGCAAACTCAATATCATAATCAGGTACATAATCATAATCTAGACAGGTTTTTTATAAGTAGACAAAGGTGTAGTGCATCCCATTTTATTGACCATAGACTCGTCTCAATTGACTGTGACAGGCTATTGATATAAAAAGATAGAGAAAGTAGGAATCTATAAATGATAGATTAGAGATAATATTAAAAGATATTTTTGGACACAATCATTGTAAGTGGATGATGGCAATGTAGCCAAGTCTATTGACCATGGACTTGTCTTGACTAACTATGCATAAAAATTAATCATTACATCTTTTACACATGTAGATGTTGAGTAGTTTGATATGCCATAACTAGGGTTTGACTACATATAATTTGATGTTTATCTTTTCATGTCTTTAAAACCCTTAGGGAACTTTGATAGCTTGAAAACATGAAATAAAAATAGGGTATTTCAATGGGCTAAGCTAACCTCGATCATCCCTTGATGATTGATCATTGCCTATGTATCTAATAATCTTATGAGAGAAATCAATCCCACATAGTTCTTCCACCTATAGTGAATGTGAAATATTTATCCTTTAACTATATGTATGTAGCTAAAAGATGGCTTTGATAATTGGCAGTGATAGCTCTTAACTTGGTTTCAAGGGATATTGACACAGCTTATGGTTACTCCTTTTGAATGATTTAATTTGGGTAGAATAGGGCAGATTTTCTTAATGTGTAGAAGTATATATGTTTGTACCAAATGAATAGAAAGTGGGAAAAATGAATGACACATGATGTATATTTATAAGCAAATATTTTGACAATTTAATTTAAATGATCTTATTAAACATGTGAGAAGTCCCAAAAGGATATTTCAAATTTTGAAAATTAGTCATTATTTAGCATGGTACGTGACCACTGTAGGTGAAAAAGGGTGCACTACATTGTTGTATGCCTAGCAAATACCTATCTAAAAGGATCAGAGATACTTATCATCTTTTGGTGACAATATGCTAGTTATTTTAAACATATTAATGATTTGACATTAGAAGTTTTGTATAGTGATAATGGAAAACAATGGGTCTAACCCCCATATAGATGAATGGCTTAAAGGCATGGGGAATAAGATCCATGTATTTATGTGAAATTCATGTGGTTTAGAGTTTATCAATAATTACCATTATCAAGTACCTATTACCATATTTATATATCTACATTTGTCCCTTATTTATTTTATAAATTAAATTACTATAGTAAAGGAAAAATATTTGAACTAGAGTGTGTACAACATACTTTGTCTTTGATCAGATATTTCAATTGAGTAAGGCACTCAAATTTAGAAAACCTTGAAACATATCAAGAATTAGTCATTTTTTTCATTCAAAATTTGAAAAAAAAAATGAAAATTGAAAATATAGAAAGGTATGAGTGTGATTATATTTAGGTGAAACCAATTTTTCCTATAACCTATAACTGATAATGGATAATTATGCCCCCTTACTGAATCACTTTGATTATTTGAACCAATCATGAATTGAGAGTGATCGAGTCCCAATTTTAAATAACTAATCAAGATCTTGAGTTGTAAAGATGAATTATTCCAACTCTCATAAAATAAGAATAGTACCCAATGTACTAATCCAAAAAACGTGAAACCATGACAGATTTGATAGAAGTGATGTCAAGGTCATTGAATGTCACTAGACTCAAATGTACATCACCTACATATATTTGAATAACACTATTATAAACAGATCTAGATTATAAACTTATATGATCAATTTTGAATGAAGAATGTTCATTCCCCCATCATGACCACATTTCTCATACAATTTTATTTGAAATTTAATATTTTGATTTTATGCTTGAAACTTTGAATTTTACAACCTTTAAACTTTGAAAATTTTAATATGTTTAAACATGAATGAATATCATGCCCTCTATAAATATGTGTCAATGACATAGAATGTTGTATATGTATATTCTCAATTTTAACTATATTTGAAACCTATAACTCTGATCTTATAATTGTTTTGCACATGTTTATGTATATTCATTCAAGTGTGTATGATTAAGTACTTTGAGCTTTAGAAAAATAAGTGCATGTACATGTCATATTCCCCCAAATTTGTATGAAATTTTTAATATATGTCATATGTTTGTTTTATGAATCACTTTGAATTTTTGAAAGCCTATATTATGTTATAAATTTTGATTTTGCATAGCTTTGAATCTTTGAAAAGCCTATACTTTATATTTGTGTAACTTATATTTTTTATTTTTAAACCTATATTATATACCAAATCTATTCGTGGTCTCTAAGACAAACCCACTATGATGCCCCCATTTTAAGATGAGGGATGTATCCTATTATAGGTACAATCACTGGGGGTGAATCGATGAATCAATATATTTCAAAACTTCTATCTAAATCCTTCTAACCCTTAGTCATACACCATAAGCAATCAAGAAGAAAATAATCCACTCATAACAATGAATATGAAAGATAAACAAGATAACACAATATCTATGTGGGAAACCCACTTGGGGGAGAAAACCCACTCTTAAGCTTGCAAACACATGGAATACTTGTCCTATAAGATGAATAAAAACATGAAACTTTAGTGAAACACCCACTTCACAAGGAGTACCAAAACAACATATATGAAATGAACAAATTGAACTCTGATTGCTTCTATATTTTATGGATAAACCCTACAAAATAACCTCCTTCAATCCTCTTCACTCAATAAAACCTTCACACATAAGCAAGGCATCCAAAACCACCCTTTAAATCAATCTACACACCTTCACTTGTTCTCATGCATTAAACCTATAAATTTAACATTAGAGTTATGACCACAAGGTCATATATACAATACACACTCAGATATGCCTCTCAAGACATCCACATGGCTCTCATAGCCTTCACAAATATTTTTCTCATCTACACACTTTTTTCAACTAACTCAGTTAGTCCAATTAAACCTTGTACTTATACCACTCTATTCCTTTAACCCATATTGGTCAGCCAAGATGCTTTACATAATTGTTATATTTTTGAAATAGGTCTTCATACACATTACATGGGTGAAACACTCATCTCCATAGGTTGTCCATAGTTATTAAAACTCAAATCCTCCATTAGGTCTTAATGAGACCCAAAAACATTAGGCCTTCACATCCACACATTACTCTTGTAACCTCTTGGACCACCTTCAGCTTCTACCAATGCTTCAAACACATCAAACCTATTAGGACTCTTTCTTATAATTTGGACTTATCAACAATCTAAATTTTCAAAAACTATTAAAAATAAATTGGACTATATCCAGATTAAATTAGACTATATCAAGATTAAGTCAGACTTATTACAAATAACTCATATCTATCTAATTTATTTGTGATAAGTCCAAATTATTTAAAATGATCATAAATAATTTATTTATTAGTAGTTGAAAACTATCATAAATAAATTATACTTCATCAAGAATTACTTGGACTTATAACAAATAAATCACATCCATATTATATATTTGCAATAAGTCCAAATTATTTGGTCATTCAAACTAGTTCACAGACCATGCATTTATAGATATTATAAGACTTTATGGTATATTTCTCAAGGAAAAATAATTCATACATCAATCACACAGTCGATATGTGATTTAGAACACTTAGGATGATTGGGATGCCACATGTCATTGGTTGATTGGATCGTGAACTATCTATTTAATTTTATTCAGAGTGACATCCTCAAAACCATCAAAGTTTATCTTGTATTTATGTCAAATTACTGAGATTGTGATGCATGTTAAAATCTCAGGTACTCACATTAATCAGGACTTTTGTGTTTGGATTGGTCCTCCTTCTGCATAACCAAATTACTGAGATTATGCCACATGGCACAATCTTGAGTGCCATGTGAAAAGATGAATAACATTTATCAATATTGAAAATCTGAAGAACAAATCTTGATGTGCAAGTGGAACATTCAAAGGCATAAACACTGAAAACCTTTTCACATACATGGGAATGTCAAATTATATTTTGAAAAACACAAAAGTTGCAGTGCACTAAATTCTTAGATGTGCAAATTACAAAGACCTTTTTCCAAAGACCATTTTGAAGGATGTAAACATGTGAAGTGGGCGTTCCAATAGTTAAATGTTATTAAATAGATGCACAGTTACTAAAATACAAAATTGTCATAGTATAAAATATAAAATTTAAATGTTGAGTTGTATTTTCCAAGACCCAAAATGTGAAGTGCTACTAGAAATAAATATAAATAAATAAAATAATAAAACATTATACATTCTCAAAAAATAGACTAAATTTAAAAAAAAATATTCATATTTCTCATTCAAAAATTTAAGGAAACACCATTTCAGATTTCCCAATCCTATTATCACTATTTGTTTTAGTGCTTAGTGGGATGATGCATTCAAATAGTTTGTTACAATTCCTTATTTAAAATAAATGAGAACAAGTGTATGACCTCTCCAATTTTTATTTTGTTTCCAAGCATAGATGATTTTATCTATGAGTATGGATGATAAAGATGTGTTAGTTAGGTTTGGTTTCCATTTATTATCCAATTAGCTGAAATAAATTTATGCTTTTGCATCCTTTTTCCTTACATGAATTGGGATGAACCAAGCTATATTGACCCTTAATTCTATATCCTTATTTTTTTTAGTATCTCAATATTGATTTTAGCTCTAGCAACCCATACTATGTAGTCCACTCCTATAGAATCATCAGGTCTGAAAAATAACATATCTCTAATTTGCACATCTTGAGCTAGATCAAATGCAATTCTTGTTCTTTTGCTTCTTAGATCAACATATGTATCTATAGATAGCACTCTAAAATCAAGGGTGTTATCATGAACCATTTTATGTGAGATCTCTATGCAGGGGTATGTTATGATGATTTCTAGGACAAAACTCTCCTATGCACTCAACTTCAGAAGGGAACATGTATTCTTTCATTACATCATGGATGTTTTGGAAGTAATATGCTAGATCCTCCTTCCACTTACTATTTCCAATCAAACCAAATTCATTGAATTGCTATACATACTTATTCAAGTTATATTTAATTTCTTTTTCACTCTTTTTTCTAATTCTATTTGATTCTTTGGCAATAATGGAATCTTGAGACACTTCTCTATTTTTCAAGTCTTTGAAAAATATTTTTGTTGTATTACCTTCTGGAACATTTGGCTCACCATTTTATTTTGTTCCCCATAATGTAATCAGGGGGACTAATTTATATCTCTTATATAGTTTTTGTAATGCATAATGGGCCGACCTTGCTCCATGCATAGAATAAAGTATTGACATTTTTTCAAGCCTACTATTTAGTTTCTTCTCTTCAGCTAGTAACTATTAACATACTCTTGGAAATCCACTACCTCTTCAGTCAAATATGGTATGAATTTTATTATATTTTCACACATCTTACAAGTGTCCATCATCTCTACCACATTCCATACATCTTTCCTCTTTATACATTCAGATAAGTTTCTAAATGTATCATCGATATCCTCATGGGTATGTCCAACAATTAGATATCTAACCTTGACATCAAGGAAAACACCTTTGTAGATAAAGAAAGATAAATATTTCAACACATACCTATACAAAAAGACATGATTTTGTATATTTGTAAATGTAACATTAGTTCCATTTAAGATTTGACATTTTTTAAATATAATTATGGATGGAAGTACCTATTATTATTATCCCCACAATAATTGTATAGTTGAAGGTATAGCCTAGAAGGGATTTTTTTGAAGGCACCAATTGATTGTGTTTCTTCTCTATATTTCTTGCATTCAGGGTAGTAATTATTAGATAAAAGTGCATCATACAATGGATATTTTGAAGATCCAAGTTTATATAGTAAAGATCCATAAGTATCTAGCATTGTTGTTTGCATATCCCTGAATCACTTGTTCAATGAGGTGATAGTAAAGTTAGACCCTCCAAGAATGTATGGTAAAAAAAGTTCCCATATCCACCTAAACCATGACCATATGTTATAATCTCTACCATTGATAACTCTAACATTCAGTCGATAATTGCTTTGATTTTTATCACTGTCCTCAGCACAAATGTTATTTGACATTCCACCTTGTCATGAATGACACTAAGGCATTCTTTAGGGTATTGCTCTGACATTAATTTATGTGTGTAATACATTTGTCTCTCAAAAATTATTTGATTTGAGTGAATCATGAATTCTTGATCGATATGCTCTTCTTGATCTCTAGGGAGGGATCCAAATTTTTTCTATTGAGTCAATAAGATGCATGTTTTTCACCTATCAAAGTCATCAGACATGGCAATGGTCATATGATGAAAATTAATTATCCACATGTTATTAAATTTTGGCTGGGTTAGTGGCTCATATTCCATATCTACTAATTGTGCATTGATGTGGTGCCTCATTAAATCTTGAGTGAAAGATACTGGAAGATGTCAAAAATTTTCTCATGAGTCATCTATATCTACCTGGCATGTTAGTCATGGAGAAACATCTACAAAATCATCCACCAATTGGTCCAACAAATCTTTAGCTACCATTGTCTTCTTTTGTGGCTTTTTGTCAAAATTGCCCTGCATGGAATGCATTTCATTCCCCATTTTTCTGATAATTTTGAATGTCAAAAAAGTTACTTCTCTTCAATCCATATTTTTAATCCAAGCTACCAAACAGATCTCTATACCCTAAAAATCAATGCTAGTTTTGTTTTTATTTTTCTTAAACAAATCGACAGAAAGGGCATCCAAGACATGTTACCTCTTATATGTTGTGGTGGAATCAAGCAACCTCTTCTTTACAAATTTTAGAATCTCAAATGATAATCTTAACTAAAAACATTTTTTGATGCAACATTCATCCACATACATTATTTTAATCTCAATATCTATTCTTTCATCAAACTTCACTTGGCTAAGTGAATTGTTTGGTTGACTTCTTTTTCAGCCTAAGTAATTGTAGGAATGAGCTAATTCTTTTGGATGCATTTGCATTAAGAATGTTCAGGCAAGAAGTGACTTCATTATCCACTATATTCTAAAAATTTCTAAATTCTTTCTCCTTTGGTGTCATGTATGGTAAATTGATTACTCTACAAGTCTCAATGTCCACTATTTTGTTGGAAGGCCATCTAACGATAGATGTTTCAATTACCTATGTATTGCAAGTCTCACAATGTTGTATAACATGCCTTATATAAGTTCCCAATTCATTTTATAACATTAGGATAGGAACAAAACCAAAAATATTCCTTGATTGTGTAAATTCAACATAATCAAAATCATTTTTTTCATCATTTGCAAGAGTTGTACATTTATGCAACAAATGTATCTTTTTCCCAACAAAAGTTTTTCTTAGGATTTGAAATGTGGTAGGATCATTGATATATCAAACAAATGAATCCAAATAAGGGATTTATTATTGAAATGGTTGTATATTCAAAACTAAACACAAATTATTTTGACTTTGTTTTATGTCATTATCTATAGAAAACTTGTCTATGATGTGTTGCATCATTTTTGTGCCCATATAGTAAAACTATCAACTACATCCCCCAAATTATCTACAAAAGCTACAAGAAATGGAAGATTTATTTGACTCAAAATCTTTAGTCACATTAACACTTAAACATCCAATAGGTATTTCCTCATTGTGGAATGTGGAAGTGAGATTTATGGGTTCCAGAGATTCAACATTTGGACCTGCCACTTTGTGTATTCTTCTTTCACCAATGACCTTACCATTATTTATGAGAGCAACATAGTCTCCCCATTGGAAAGCCATTGATGTATGATTTTTTAGTTGAACATTTATAAAAGACATGAGAAGTGTTATTAATTAGGTTATTTATAAAATCAATCCAATTTATACATGTATGTAGGAGATAAAGCTATATTTATACAAGAACATAAGAATGGAGCTACGTTAAAACCTAAAAATATTAAAAAGGTAATGTATAACATTTTTTTAACATAGTTTATGTTAATCCAATAAAATATTAGCTTTTAATATCATATACTGCATACTTCAATTCTTGCTTCATCCTTTTAAGATATCTCCTAAGAGATACATTTCAAACATTCATCAGAGTAGAATATTCATGTAGAGAAAAATAGCTAATTAAGTTAATATTCAACCATGTATTTTATTACAATAAAAAATGATAATGAGCAATGGGGGTTTTGAGTGAAATTAGGCAAAATGATTAGCTTCTTATATTTTTGGATCATGTATTTGGATTTAACCTTTATTATGGACCCAAAAGTTTGAAGGTATCTCTTAGGAGATACTATTCAAACATACGTATGATAACCCTTCAAGGTTTGAAGGTATTAATGGGTAATACCTTCAAGGGTACCCATGACATTAATATTAAGGGTATGTGCCATGCACCCATGAACCCATGAATTTTTAACACTCAAAAAATATTTCAAGTTCACTAGGTGAGCGACTCTCTATGATTATGCCAAGTGTCTCCATCCTGTTTACCTAGAGACTGACAAATGGAACTTCATGTACAAAATCTTAGGGATATATAATAAGCATTATGGTAATATATGTCTCCCTCCAAACTACCTCTAAAATTCTTGTTAAAAATGGGGCCCATTTCCCTAGGCGAAGGGCATGCCTTTTTTTAAATAATAATTCCATTATTTCCTGAAGAGCACCTTAATGACACGTGTCATCCACAGAAAGGGACTAATACTTCAAGTTTACATCCATGCTCACCTATGCACTCAGTCTCTATGAGTTCATGATGAACCCAAGCATTGGCTTCAATTTTACAATCACATTCTTTATTCTCTCCCAAATAGGATACCTGCGGTCTAGGAGTGGGCAGCAAGGTCATTCTTTAACTACTATATTTTTTGGTCCTTAGCTGAGGCATTTTGACCCATCTACAGTTGCATCTATTATTGCATGCTTTTAGATTCTAAGAGGCTCTTTATGCATAGTAAAACTTATTAAATTCATTTAATAAGTTAGTTTGAAATGTAAAATATCATTATTTATACTTTGTCAAAGAAAGGAGATTAAGGAGAAATCTAGTAAAAAAAGTACATCAATCTCAAATTGAGTCCAAGAAAATGGTGGTGACAAGATAGGTATGGAAAATGGGACTGCTAACAGTCATGTAAGACCATTAATGGCATGGCATTTAGAAATATTACATCTTCTTTAAGGCAAATTGAGTTAGGATGTGATAGGCTATGGGGTAATTTCAATATTTGTGAAACAAAAAGGTCACCATCAAATCTAAAATATTAAAGATGAGGAAGAGTGCTCGTCTATAGGTATTCAATGCATTTAAAGAGGTTGAAAAGAGCAAATTGGATGATAAAATCCATAAAATGAAGTATATAAACAATGTAAAAACATTACAGACTTTGGTGAATAAGAATATTCTACTATCTGCTCTTGATATACTCTTATGTGTAAAAATTGATACCCAAATTTTGGTAGAATAAATCAATCTAACAATGCAGATTACAGGTTTAGTCATGGATAGGAGCAAGTTATTAATGCCACTCATAAACATAGAGAAGGTATAAATGGGGACTAGGCTAGGTCTTCAACAAACCAAATTCAATGACCTAAATCCATTTAACTTTGTGTAAATGGCCAAAGTTACTCTCTTCACCCTATCAACATAACTAGGTGCACAAGTAGGAGCTCTTGCACGTCAACTTCCACTTTAGGGTTTTGATGTAGAGAGGAGAATAAAATTACCTACATTTAGGCAACTAGATGAGGTCATGTATACCTTTTTAATTAGATACATCCAAGGGGATTTTCATTTATCTATAGATATCACCATTTGGATCAATGCACAGACCATGGCAAGAGCCACAGTCTTCTTGAATCATGGAAAATCATTATTGTGATACCAAGTCCACTACACCACCAATTAAACCATATGTTTAAGATAATTTTCCCATTAGGGTAGGTAGAGGAACCTTAATTTACTCCATTGAAGATGTTTCAATGCGCATTCTGGTAGAGTGTATTAAAAAGAGGTTTTGGTAGACAACAAAGTAGGCCAAGTAGGCAATAAAAGGAGTAATTGACATTATGTATCGCATGATACAAAAGAAAGAGAACTTCAATTGTCCTAATTTTATCACATTTGAGCTTACCACTAATATTGAAAATGTAATTTTAGGTAAATTATAAAATTTCCAATATCAGTTTCTAGTTTTATTGTTATGCTTCACCTAATAGAAGTTCCTGCTAGGCTAAGTTAATGTTACTATGGAAATTTGGCTTGCTACTTCCCTCATAGGCATCAATTAGACTAAAATAGGGAAATATTATGAGCAACTAGGGTGGTTTAACACATGGTGGCTTGAGTCTTTACCTTTGATCAGGTTACACCCTCAAATTCCATAAGATGTCATGCAATATTTGGGGTAGCATGCATTAGTAACCAAGTTTTACAATGGTATTCAAATTAAGGTGCATGAGTTATCCATACCAACTGTGACTACAATGCCCTTTCTCATCACAATGGTTAAATAAAAAGCTAAAGTATGGAGTTAGAGAGCCCTAGTCACACAATAAAGCTAGAAAGAGCAAGAACAACTACAGCCAAATGTACAACCACAAGCCTCACCCCAGCAGTCCATAGCTCCTTAGAGATCAAGGCAAATCAAGTCTTGGTTAGACAACCCACATGTGCCAAGGATAGCTTGGTAATATGATTTCATAATGTTTTGGGTTGATTAATAGGAAGTTATTCAATGCATGATCAAAGACGTTGGTCAAAAGGTCTATGATAAGGAGGAGGAGAAGGAGTTATTTTTCTAGAAATTAGTGCACACTTGCTAAGTGTGGAATAAGGTAAAAAGTGAACATTTGGTTGACATTACATAACCCCCTCTCATTATTATTATGGATATTTTAGGTCAATAAGAAGATCATCATGAACTTGTGATAGAAATTTTTGAAAAAGATCCAAAATTTGGTTCATCATCTGCATAATTTATAGATCTCCCAGAGGAAGGGAGCCTGGTATGACCACTGATGCACAAAAAATGTAGCCTTCATTGGGTAAGTCCTTCAACCACCATACTTGAACATTTGGTATGTTTTGCAAAGCTAGCCATAATAAGTAGTGTGCATCAAGTGAAATCTAGGGGCATGATGAGACATAAGGATACACTTATCCCTCCAATTGAGTTAAGAAAAAATTTCATGTGTAGAGGTGTCATGGTTATCAAATCTGAATCTTTGGAGCACTCACAATATGATATGGAAATAGATGATGTATATGTAATATAAGCATCCCCAAATACCACTATCTAAATTAGATCCATCATGCTTGTTTCTACTTCCATGGAATCATCTTTGGATGTTTTATAGTTACCATTATCTAAGGAAATTGAAGGAATAGATGCATTTTAAAAATCCATTATGCTAAAGGCTTCAAACTTGGAATAGATGGTTTTTTAGTTATATGAGGAGAAAGTGGAAGTATAAAATCAAATTATTGAGGCTAGATAGCTTATCAATGTGTTTTGTCCTACTCTGGTTACACAAGTCCTTGTTGATCAAGTAATGTCTAAGGATAAAAAACTCGCTATGTTGTTGACTCAACTAAGAAAGGATTGGGTGAGTACATATAAATTGTGTACCAAAGGATAGGCTATCCACACTGAGATAGAAGGCATTTATGAAATTCTAGAGGAATATGTACAAGTCCTAGATATAGCTATACATTAGGTTAAGCATATTATGCAAGGAATGCTTGATTGGAAGTAACATCTTGACAAATCCTTGGATTATGGTAAACCAAAGTTCATAATGGTAGATAAATCTAAATTTATAGTGAATGATTGAATAGCTACTGGGGAAACACTGAACAGTGCATTTCAATAGTTTTTAGAATCTAGGGATACCATTATGATGAAGCTCTAGGTCTTGTAGAATGAGATAATATGCAACACAATTAAAAAAATTCAAGCCTAAAGGACTGTAGACAAGTTGGATGATATTGTGTCAGATATCTAGTTTAAGCTTTCAAATATCAGAGACTTCCTTATCATTGCATAAGAAGTAGATGTGCATAATTTGATGGTCATTTAGATTTCACCATGTATTTTGCTTATCATGGTGTGGGAAGTACTTGATAATTGTAAAATTCTCAAGCATGAACTCTCATAGGTTAAACTAGTTATTGCACATATCATAGATGAGCCTAAGTTCATTCTATCATACGAGCTCCAAGAAATTTTGTAGAAGAGAAAGTTGCATATAAAGGCACAGTATGGGTAGCCACAACCTACATCATAGGTTAATGTGTAGTTCAAGTTTTGCATTTTAAGAACTGTAAAGGATGGTAGGCAAGTATGAAAAACTAGAAAATTTGGAGTGATTACTACCACTTATGTGAAAGGTTAATCTTTTCCAACTTTAGCCAAGATTAGAGTTAAAATTTTGTCTTGGGATGAAATAATAGTTTAAGTCCATAAAAGTCTTGGATGTGGAGTAGAGAAATCTATGCAGGGTATCTTTTGGATGTCTTCGACCTTGTTAGGTAAGTGATAGATATAATAATTCCATGTATCTTTTCTTTTTGTATGCCAAAAAGTTGTAATGTGAAGAGATAGAGCCATGTAAAAAGCTATATATTGTTTTTATGTTATGCTTTTCATGGTGCACAATGTTTTCTTTGTTTTATTTTATATTGTTTTATCTTGTATTATGTTGTTTATGATACATAATTCTTAATGCCATGTTATTTTATCTTTATATTTTCTATGGTGTATACAATTGAAGATTGTGTAAATTTTATCATGCTATTATTATTCTTGTTTCACTTCCTATTGTGAAAGCTATACCTATAATTTCTATGATAATCTATTAACATTTCTTCAACATACACATGATTAAAATTTTATTTCAAGTTATCTCTGAGGAGATACCTTGAATGGATTTGTAGTACCTATGAGTGTATCTTAATTCATGTTTGTAAGGTATTAGGTATCTCGTAGGAGATATTTTCAAAACATGTGTTTGTAGTACATTTAATGGGTATCCTTGTAGATACCTTGAAAATGCACATGATTGGATTTTTTTCAAGATAACAGGGCTTTGTAATACCTTCAACGGTTCCTCTATGCATAAATTTATCTCTTAGGAGTTACCTTAAAGGTATCCATGAAGGTACAATAATTCCCTTTAATGTGTGTGTGTGTGTGTGTATATTATTTGATTGGTTAAAATTTGGGTTGAAGGGGGTCATTCTCATTACAAAATAAACCTAAAAGATAGACATGACAAAGCCAAAGGATAAAAAATGAGCAATAGAATAACTTGGCAACTAAAGCCCCATGCTACCAAACTTATGCAAAGTATCAGCCAAAAAAAACCTAAGAACAAATAAAAAGAGACAAAGCAAGATCCAACTATTCCAAATAAAAATAAAAGACCAAATTTTATGTTATAGTACTATCACCTTTGTTTTTCCTTCCTCTAATATGACTTCCCATGAATTGATCCCTATCTTCTTCCTATCTTTTGTATTTGAGGCTGGTAGACTAGATCTCCACTTTTTCCTCCTTGAGATCCCTATTGACATCATCCTTTCTACCACTTTGAGTTTATTTGTTTCCCTAGGGAGGGCGTTCTAGATTATCCTTGCCCTATTTAGAGGCTACTTACTTGTGACATAATAGCCCTTATAACTTTTTGAACTCATTCATGATTTCATTGCACAAAAGTTTCTAGATGGAAATCTTCATGTGCAACTTTAAAGGGAATTATTGATATCTACCTTGACATGGGAATCAAGAACCCCTCTAACTCTAGTAGCTAATGGAAGGACGTAGGTAGGAATCCCCATGTCTAGTCTAGGCTCCTCTTACATTGATTCAATAGAATACTTAACATTATATTCCTCCAGTTCATCATCAAAAGCTGACCCTATGGAAAATTCCTCCCCCCTTCAGTTTCTACCTTCTCGCTGGGGATATCAATCACCTCAGTGATGATTTTAGACCACTAGGATTCCCCTTTTAATCAGTAGTCTAAATTAGACCTTAGTAAATTAAGTTTGTTGAAGGGTTCTTCTTGAAGTTTAGTACTGAAGCTTCCAAGGATTACAAAAGAAGAAATAAAATGATAATGGTGTGGCCTTTGAAATGATTGAGTAATAAGAAGTGATGGGAAAAAATCACAATATGTTTTCCTTCTAATTTAATATACCTCATTATCTAGAGGCAGACTTCAGGCCATTTTCTCTATAGTTCTAACCTCATGAAACCTTTCTACGATGAAATCTTGGGTTTCTTATTTTCCTTCATGAAGAAAATGTTGAGAAGATCCTCCTTTATCTTTTTGTCCTTGAATTATTTGACACTAAAAAAATGCATCTCGATAGTCTCTTTGATGATCTCTTCAGTGTTCAAGATTCTCAAGACATACATATAGACTTCATGATCTTTCCAACTATGAGTGAAGTCCTTGGAAAGCCCTGTGTCATGCCCAATGAGCCATTCCATGAAGGGAGCCAATCTGCCTTTGACCATTTTGTTCCAAACATATTCATTTTCCTTGACATCTAAGCATGAAATTAGTTTGAACTGATCTCAGTCCCCACCCATATTATGAATTTATAGACTTCTTCCACAAGCTTCGATGTTCAAGTTTGTAGAAATGGAAATACATATACTATGGGACTAAGATCTAAATAAAATAATTTGATGTGATCCCAGAGATACCCAAACATGTAAGGCCTTAGGAATAATTACCTTGCATGTGTTAATATCTAAGTTCTTGATCTGAATTTGTGTCATCATTAAAAAAATCATCATGATAATGCGAGGTATGTTCTTTTTTTGATTCAATAATTGGGATGGCATCATCAAAAAAATCCCTCTCATGCCAACTAATAAAATCACTCTTAGGATTAATATAGTTGATTTTAATATTGGTGAACATGTTGATTAAGATAGTCAAGTTTAAGTGGATTCATATTTCTAGATGTGTACTTGTGCTTTCATTGGTGTAGTTTTTTATGTGCACAGTACACCTTAGATAATTTACAAGCCTGAGCCAAGTTTTTAAAATTATTATTCAGGACTTTGGGTCTTTGTAATTTTTTGTTCAAAGTTTTTGCATTAAACATTTTGTGTGAACAAATGTTCTAAATGATTTGTGTGAACAACAATGGATTTCCCCTTCAAGGTATCACCTAGGAGATATATTTGATATTTGAAAACTAAATCTCTAAGTTTAAATCCTACATCTGATGACTTCCTATCACACCATCACTTATCCTCTTATTTTTGGATGAGATTCACATCACTTGCCTATTCCCTCACCTCTTAGATTTTGAGCAATTTTCAAACAAGGTTGAGAGTAGATTTCTCCAAATGAAAAGGCACTATTGGGTTATATTTTGAATCCCCTTGTAATACCTTCAAGGTATCTCCTAAGAGATACCTCTCAAACATACATAAGAATGGATTTCCCCTTTCAAGGTATTTTCTTGGAAATACCTTTCAAATAATTACAAGAGTGGATTTCTCCTTCAAGGAACAAGTGGAATTTTCCTTTACACAGAAGGACTATTGGGTGATATTTTGAAGGCCTTTGTAATACCTTCTAGGTATCTATTATGAGATACATGAAAAACATGTACAAGAGTGGATTTCCCCTTTAAGGTATCTATCTCTTAGGAGATACATTTCAAATAGGGACAAGAGTTGATTTCTCCTTCATGGAAGGAGTACAATTTTCCTTTACATGGAAGGCACTACTAGATGCCTTAGATGAAGCAGTCTAGGATATGAAGATTCAATATGAGAAAATAGAAATATATCTAGGTTTCCTTGAATAAATTGATTTCTTATCTTATGCTTGAAGAAGATATGTTTTGGGGCCCCAAATGAAATTGTCATGTTGCACCTTCAATGTGTTTTCGTCACTAAGGTTAGGAATTGCTTGATGAGCTAAATGAAAGACATGTGGTTATCTTAGGGGACTCATAAGACTATTTTTGAGGATCAAAAGAATATTTCACCCTTCCCCATATCAAGAAGGATGGTACAAAAGTGGAAATTTGGCCAAGAGTCTAAGCTAGCATCTAAGTTGGACACATGGTGGGTCCTCAGGGTTTTACTAGTTTCAAGCCCTTTTTCAAGATTGCCCTACTTATCTTTTGGTTGGCAAGGTGAAAAGAGTAACCAATGGCCTAAACACCCAGATTTGAAAAGAGAAGTGACTACACATGGTATATCCTTAGGGATTTTCAAGCTCTATGCCCTTATTTAAAATTGTCTCACTTACCTTTGGGTGGGCAAGGTATAAAAGGTCCCTGAAAGCCCAAAAAGTGCTAGAATGAAAAAGTTTGCTTATATGAATCCATGTGTTGTAAGGAAGATTGCCCAGCATAAAATAAACATTTGTGCCTTCTCTCTACTTTATCAAAAATAAACTCAAATGAATTAAAGAGGGTAGTTGGTAATTAGCCATTAAACTTTAAAGCATTAATGGTAACCCTAATTTTAAAATGCAAAGGATTATAACTAATAAAATTGACTTCATTCACATTTACATTTTGTATTTAGAGATTTTACTTGCATCTTCAAGCCATTTATGTTCCCTATCTACATGCATCTTGAAATAATGATTATGATGAATTCTTAAAAGGTCTTCAGTTTCAACTATGCATAGTCCTTGGGATTATCAGTAAGTGTTTTTTTAGCTCCTTGTATTATGTTCTTTGAGAAGGTTTGAAGGTGTGTTGAGGGTGATCTTAGTGAGGAATTTATTTGAGTTTAAGGTATTACACTAAAATAGACATGGAATAATGGTGGCTACTTCAGCATCTCTCAAGAGCAACATTATTTCTATTCTAGATGAAATCAAAGATACAGATGTTCAGGGGTTAGACTTTTCAGACATATTAAATGTCTTGTAGCAGCCAAACCCTCTCCCAATAGTCTCCAACATTGGAATGAGTTATATCACCCTTGTGGTATCATTCCCCTTGGCTAACCTATACCTAGAGTTACTGATTATATGTGTTAAAGTATACCGACCAGACACTAGGACTATCATCGATGGAAGCCAATTAGTTGTTTGCTCTTTCACTCCTTTGGTCCTTAGCACCATGCTTGGGATTCTTCCCTAACCTAAAAGTATCACACACTCTCTAAAGGAATGCCAAGAGAATGTATATAAGAATGACAAGATAATATGGGACATTATCAACTCCTGTTAGCTAGTCAAGTAAAGGCAAAAGGTCTCAAGATTGTGTAGGAGTCTAAAACTAGAAAAATTTAAGGAATTTCCCCAGTTTGTGATTTCCATGGTGGAAAGAGTTTATGGGATGCCCACTATAGATAAATTTGAACCTTGGATGTCCATAATCTTAATTTGTGTGTTGGAACAATGGAAGAAGTTGGACTAGGCTACCATTCTAAGTGATAATCTACACAAGCATATGATGCAACTCTAGGTTATAATCCACTTAAATGAGGAATTCAAAAGTATATTTTACATGTCCTCCTACCTGATGTAGATATTGGTGCATAATAGTACATTCTAGGGGCTCACAAGGAATCTTTGTGGGATGATAATATATGATTTTTATCTCAAAATAACTTTAGATAACTTCAAGAAGAATTTTTGTAGAGTTTACAATTTTTTCTTTAATACTATGATGAGTGTTTTCTATCTTTTAAGAAGCCTCAACAAGATGTCCAAGGGGGATAGAGACATAATTGATAAATATGGCACCTCGTATATTCAATTTATATCATTTAATTATATTAGGGTAAGTGGATACTCAGGGTCTCTATACAAACTACCGAGATACCTAGATGATAGACTAGTAGTGATAAAGTTAAGTAGGTAGATAGTGCCCCCACATGAGATGATAGCAGTGAAGAAGTTAAATAACCCTTTCAAGTTTCCAATTGAAATTTAACATTATTCATGTCCTTTTTTACCAAAGTTAAAAGACTAGAGCAAGAGATGGGCTAGTATGTGATTGACAAGATGACACCTAGGCCGAATTATGATATCAGATGGTGGGTGAACACAATGACCAATGTAATTCTACCTCAATAAAATTTTGAAGGCATCACTACTGATAAAGATGTCATAAAGTTATATTATATTATACTTATGGTGTAATAAGTTATTACTTACAATATCGCTCCCATCCCTAAAGACATGGAGGATGACAAGAGGACATTGTCTAGAGTATATAAGCAATCCAATATTAAAGCCTAGGCCCTGTCACAAGTGGAGTTCACTACTGAGGAAAATGATTCCATTCCATAGAATGCCACTATAATCATGAGAACAAACTTTAGGTGGTTTAAGGAACATGGGGTTTATCTTAGTACTTATGACACCCTTTCCCTCTGAGAAATCATATAAGTTTGGGATTTAAAGGGCTTCCTCCCAAAATATAGTGGTGTTCCTTGGGCTCCACCACTATCAATGAAGGGAAAATTGAAGAGAAAGTTTTTTAATGTTGACTTCACCAAGCTAATTGATTTGGAATATATAACCACATCATAGTACAAATCAATATTGTCCTTCTTAAAGTTAACAAATCTAGCTAAAAATTGGCACAAAATTGCTACTGAGGAGGTTACATTAGCCAGTGCCACCCCAATATCCATTGCATCAGAAGGAGCCCAAACTATACCAGCCATCCCAACAACCATCCCAATGGTTAATCTAACTATTGTCCCACCTACTCTAGTTGCACAATAGCCAGCCATTGTTACTCCCCCAAAGATTTATTTAAGGAAGAGAGGAGGTGAGGAAGAGGTAGAGCATCCCAAGCAAAAAATATTTAAAAGGGCTCGATAGCCTCCAACTAGGATTCCTAAGAAAAGGAAGGAGGTTGTGTTCAAATACCTACCTTCTAAGGAACTCCCCATGAAGAGGAAAGAGGATAAATCCTCATATGCTCAGAGACTTAGAGATATGAGTGATGAAGAAGGATCAGATAAAGATAGGCCCATTGTAGAGGTGATGAATAAGAAATGAGAATTCATTCCTCCACAAGTAATAACTAGATAAAGAACTCTAATGAAAGACCCTAGATCCTAATGAAGGTCTCAATGGTTGGTTTATTTGCAGAAGAGAGTCATTTAGGAGTAGAAAGTAAGGGTCCTCAATTAATCCCCTCTCTTTTAAATATGTTGTGAAGTTTGGATTTGAGGTGGCCACTCAAGTTTAGGCCCCTCAAGAAAAGGAAATGATCTCATAAAATACAAAGACATTTATTGATAATGTCATCACCCATCCACAAAGACAAGATGATCAAGGTGAAGTTGAGGAAATGAATAAATTTGATGAGAAGGATAAGGTGGAGCTAGAGTAAGATACTCAAGTCACCACTGATCCTAAAGGGGTGGTTGCATAAGAAGGACTACAGATAGCTCCATAGACATCACAAGTTATCCCTTCCCTTCTAAAGGTGCCAATTTTAACACCAGAGCAAAAGGTGAGTACAAAGTAAGGTGGGGGAACAAACCTTCAAATGGGTACCCCCAGCCATGCAAAAATAAATAAGGAATTGGACCAATCTAGTAAAGGTGTTGATGAGAGTGATTTAGGTAATGTTACTTCAATTGAAGTACTTTGAGGTCTCCTTCCTTGCATCAAGGTCCATGATCTAACCCACAATAAAGGTCCAGAGGTTGTGATTGGTGAAGAGTTGCCTGAGGGCAACAAGAAGGTCACCATATCCTCATCTATGCTTGAGGCTCATATAAATAAATTAGGTGAAGTGGGTAAAGAACCTTCCAATCAATCAGTAGGGTGAGGAAGATCCATTGAAATTTTACTCAAGGAGTCTCACCAATTCAATCCATATTTTGAAGTTTTAGAGTAGATAGAGATAAACATAAAAGGGGAACCTCAAGCAAACAAAGGTGGTGAGGATTTGGAAAGTGATGAAGAAATCAAATAGTTTTTGTTAAATCCACAACCCTTTCTTGTGTCACTTCCTACATCAATTAATCTGATGATACCACCCTTTACTATCTCAAGGTCTATATCCATGTCCAATACATAAATGGGATTTTAGACCAAACCCCTTCTTTAAGTCAAGGAATAGGTCAAGTAGAAGAAAGACATTATGAGAAAAATTGGGGAGATTGACATAGTGAAGATCACTCAGGCATATAAGGCCAAACCCCCCAAGAAGGCCAAGACCACATTCACTACCACAAGAGAAAGGAATGTGGAGGTAGCCATTCTCCCACTAGATACTTTGAATTAAGATGCTCTCTTTGATATTTATACTATTTATAGCTACAATGTAGGGGACCCATCAAAGAATTAGCTAAAGCATGGCTCATAGGTGTTGGAAAACATGGTGGCTCATAGGATGGATAAAGACAAAGCCACCATGGAAAATTTGAAGGCACAGAATCAAGCTATGATCTAGTACTTGCAAAAGATACTGAGTGAACCCAAGTCAGTAACTCTAACTACTAGCATTACTCTAGAGCATCCTCTCTTCTCAATAGATTCATTTAATTTTGGTTAAATTGATTATTTTTATTCTAGAATAAGAGAAACAAAAAAATGGCAAGAAGATCTACGCATTAGGGAATAAGAAATAATCCACTTGGAATTGAAATGCTTGAAGAACATAGTGGATAATAAAGGAGTGTGATGTTCAAATGCTTTTCTATGAGATAGATTTCAAGATGTGGGAGGAGGTCCAATGTAAAATGGATGAGGTTTGCAAGATGGGCATAGATACTTTGATCACATAAAGTATCATTGTTCCTAATGATCACAAGAATCCCAAGAAGTGTCAACTAGAAATCAAGCATCATTTGATGATGCTCAATGATGGCATCTTTGATTTAAAAGGAAAAGAGAAACCACTCAACACTAAAATAAAAAAGATAGATGTTGTATTAAGAAATATGGTAAGACTTGATGGTGAAATTGACTTGGAGGAAGAGATGATACGCATTACTTTAAAAAACCTCATAGATACACCATAAGAGTCTTTTGAAGTTTATAAAATAAAATAGTTGGTGTCACTTGAGAAGTCTTGTGACCATCTTAAAAAACTCATTGGATGAAAGTAGACCATGCTTAAAAAGTTTTTTATCTGAATTGAAGAGTATAGATTAAAATTCAAATACCAAGTGGGCCTAGACCAAGATAATCTCACCCTTATGTTGGAAGGATATACAAGTATAAAAACAAGTTGGTAAAAGATTCCAACATCTAGATTGATTGTAGAGCATAATCAAATATTTCAATTTTTCTGAGTTAGCACCACTTCTTTCTTCCCTTCTCTCCCTTATATTTTCTTCTCATTTCATGTTAGGAAACCATTGTACTTGGACTATTATTGGAACATCCCTTTCAGTTAATTTTCATGTAATCATGAGGATACGAAAGGGATATTTTTGTATGTTGTGCAAGAGGATAAAGGTTTTATTTTGTCCCTTGTGATATTTTCCTCCACATAGATAATTATAAAATATACCTTCAAGATGGAGGATCAATTTTGCCATCATCGCATGATCACAAACATATCCACACATGTTTTTTTTGTACATTGTTCTAAAATCTCATTTGGATTAATGGACATGTTTTCATATGATCATTGTTTTACCTCTTCCAATGTTATGAATTATTGCTTGTGTTTCTAGAATAAATTCAATAGACATGCTTAGGTTACTCCAAATGTATCTCCTAAGAGATACCACAAAGGTCATTGGAATAGCTTATTTTTTAATTCAAAAGGTCCTTACAAGTTATTTGATATAACCATGACACCTTTTTATTTGGAAAGAACCCTGATGCACACGATTGGAATTTTCTTTTGAGGTATCTCCTAGGAGATACCTTGAACATGCACACAATTGAATTTTATTTCAAGGTATATTTCCTCCGAGATACCTTAAAGGGCCTTAGAATACCTTCCAAGTTTTTTTAAAAGGTCCTTGAAAAGTATTTGATATAACCATGACAACTTTTTATTTGGCAAGAACCCTAATGCACACTAGTAAAATTTTCTTTAGAGATATCTCAAAGGAGATACCTTGAACATGCACATGATTTGGAATTTTATTTCAATATATCTCATAGGATATGCCTTTAAGGGTCATAGAATACCTTCCATGTTGATGTCAAAGGTCCTTGTAAAGTATTTGATATAATCATGGCACCTTTTTATTTGGTAAGAACCCTGATGCACATGAGGTATCTCCTAGGAGATACCTTGAACATGCACATGATTGGAATTCTATAAGAGATACCTCAAAGGGACTTGGAATACCTTCCATTTTGATTGAAAATTTACTTTTAAAGGATTTGATATAACCATTACAACTTTTTATTTGGTAAGAACCTTAATGCACACTATTGGAATTTTTTTTTAAATATCTCTTAGGAAATACCTTGAACATGCACGTGATTAGAATTTTATTTCAAGGTATATCCTAGGATATATCTCGAAGGTCCTTAGAATAAATTCTATATTAATTGAAAAGGTCTTTGCAATGTATTTTATAGAACCATGACACCTTTTTATTTGGCAAGAACCCTAATGCACATGATTAGAATTTTCTTTCAAGGTATCTCCTAGGAGATACCTTAAACATGTACACAATTGAATTTTATTTCAAGGTATATCTCTTAAGAGATACTCATAAGGGCCTTGTAATACCTTCCTTGTTGATTTAAAATGTCCTTGTAAATGATTTGATATAACCATGACAACTTTTTATTTAACAAGAACCTTGATGCACACTATTGGAATTTTATTTCAAGATATCTCCTAGGAGATGCCTTGAACATGCATATGATTTTGAATTTTATTTCAAGGTATCTCCTATGAGATCCATCAAAGGATCTAAATAGCATGAATATTTAAGGATCCAATGGTTTTCACTTCATCATCAAAGGATGATCCAATGGTGTGAAGGCCCCGACAAAGCTACATCCTTAACTTTCATCTAATGGTTCTCACTTCATCATGAAGACCCAATCAAATAGAGTGAGGTATAGTTAAAAACTCGAAGGAATATAGAAGTCTTAAATAATTGACATGTATCACCCTCACATTCAAGGATTAAAATCAAAGGGGCCTACCTAATAGAAATAACCAATCATGAGAAAACTCCTAGATCACGATCCTATGACCCTCACTTTATCATAGACTTTGATTTAATGGAGTGAATTAAGTCTAAGAACCTTAGAATCCATGTGGAATTTCCAATTGGCACCCTTGCATTTGATCATGAAGATTTAATGAGCTTAAAATTGATGTTTGTGTGACCATTTGGTCATGAAGATACATACTTAAAGTTTGAGTATCTTTGCAAGTCAACAATACATGCTTCATTACCAAAGGATGATCTAATGGTGTGAGGGCCCCAAAGAATTTTCAATGAAGCCATGAGACCCTATGGGATTGACATGTGGTGAAATCCCATTCAAATCAGAACTAATAGATGATCTAATGGTTCATGCTTTATCATTGAAATATGATCTAATGACGTGAAGGTACCCATGACTTTTTAAAGGCCCATGAGCTCACCTCATGGCCAATACACATTCAATAGATGACTGATGCAAGATATAAAGCATAGGGAGGCATGAAAAAATTCCAAGTATCATAACCATGAGGCTTGGAATAGAAAGAACTAATCATAGGCAAAGATCCAAATTACAATCAATGACTCACACTAATCCAAGATTTTGATCTGATAGTGTGAAATAAAATAAATTATTTTAAATACCAACAGCTAGTGCTCAAAGACATTATAAAATATGCCATGAAAGGTCTAGACCAATGCCACAGAGGTGCCATGCAAGTAGGAAAGGATAAAATATAAGATCTTATGGTCTCAAAAATGCAAAAGTATAAAGGCAAAGGTCCAAATCAAATCCAAGGAACATATAAGCTAGAGCCTAGATATATCCTACCATAAAAGCTCTAGAACCCTAAAGCCTACATAAAAATGACCCAATTTAATTCATTTAGTCAGAATTTGATCTAAAGAGAGCTTAATTATGTTTTTGAGTGCAAAAGAGCTTTTGTAGAGACCACTTTGGAAACTAGTGTGAATAATTTTTAGAAATAGAAACCATGGCATCTCACAGGCAATAACTAAAAGAGGAGACTAAACTCTACTTGTTAATAAATAATGAGGGTCAAATATTCAAGGACATAAACTTGGACATTATAGCCTTAAATTCTATGGGCATTAGGAATTGGTCCAAACTCTTCTTCATGGTGGAGGAGTTGAAGCCTGAGAAGAACCTCCTACAACAGATTACTTCCTACAATAGATTTAATCGAAATATGCAAAAATAAAATAACTCTTATGAATAATAGAAACATAGAAATCTTATATTGATCATAGGCCACTTCAAGGGGGAAACCTCCTTTGAGCAAGATCAATACAATAAATTTGTGGGTGCCTTCATTGGGCCTCAACACTTACTTATATACTAACTCTATTCTAACAACTACTAATTCCCTTGTATGTGGGATAATTTAAATATGCTCTAAGGGATGACTTACAAAGCATATGCATCCATAGAAATTATTACACTAATACTGAAAAGAGAAGAGTAAGGCATGGGTTCCTAACATCCCCTCCCCCTTAGAAAAATCTTTGCCCTCAAAGCTTCAGATGTGGTAATTATTGTTGAATCTAGAAGAGTGGTTCCCATGTTGCATCTTTTGGTTGCATGCCGTGCCATTTGATTAAGACCTTTGTGATGGAGCGGGATCAAAGTTGGTGGGTACACCTATCCAAGATTTCTTATAGCTCAAGAAGGGTAGAGCCTTCATTATCAAGTGCTGGTAAAACTATCTACACTCGGATGTTGGATCTAAGAACTTCCTTCAAATAGGAGACATGAAAGATAGGATGAACTTGGGAAGAAGGCAGAAGCTCTAACTTGTAAGCAACTAACCCAATCTTCTGGAGAACCTTATATGGCCCATAAAACTTTGGAGCAATCTTTTGGTGCCCTTTTAGTTTTAGTGATGATTACTTGTATGGTTGTAGATGAAGAAAGACCATATCACTAGGTTGAAAGGTACGCTCAGAGTGGTGCTAATCAGCCTACTACTTCATTCAATTCTATGCCATGTGGAGATTGTCCCACAAGGTGTAGAGAATCTAATCCTAGTTTTAGAGAGTAGTGTCAACTACCTGAACTGGTGAGTTGCCAAGATTATATGGAAGAAGTGGTGGTGGTGCTTGACCATAAACTGCTTCATAGGGAGTCATTTTGGTGGAAGTGTGGTATGAGGTATTGTACCACCATTCAGGTAGGGGAAGCCACTTGGCCCATTGATGTTGATGTTCTGAAGCAAATCAATGAAGGAAGGTCTCCAAGCATTTATTGACTATTTTTGTCTGGCCATCTATTTGTGGGTGTTACCCAGAGCTCATTCTCAACTGTGTGCCTATGCGATGAAATAGTTCTGTCCAAAAATGGTTGGTGAAAGTGGCATCACGATCTAAGACAATTGAAGAAGGAATGCCATCAAGATGGAAGATCTGATCTAAGAAGACTTGTGCAACTATGGAGGCTATGTATGGGTGGCTGAGTGCACAAAAATGACTATATTTGGAGAGGCGGTCAACTACGACTAGGATCACTGTCTTTCCCCTAGATTTAGGGAGGCCCTCAATGAAATCCATGGAAATATCTATCTATATCCTAGTAGGAATGGGAAAAGGCTTGAGCAAATTGGGAGTCAATTTGGTTTCACCTTTGTTTCATTGGCAGGTATCACATTCGGCCACCATCTATTTAATTTCAGCTTTCATGCCTTTCCAAAAGAAGTGTCAACGTGCCTACTCATAGGTTTTAAGAAATCCTAAGTGCCCTACTGAGGGGGAAGCATGGATTTCATAGAAGATAGCCTGATGCAAGTATGTACTTTGGGAAAGCACCAGATGACCTTTGTATCATAGAGAAGCACTGTCCCATGAATAATGTGATACTACAGAGGGGTTAGTGGCCAATTGATGAATGAGGTGTCATAAGGAGGTATCATTTGCATACCCTTGTTGGATATATTCCAACTAGTTTAGAATGGGCATGGAGATGGTAGAGAGTGAAGGCTGGTCCTCAAAGGTTCTTGAGAGAGCATCAGCCACAACATTGTCTTTTCCCTTCTTATAGGTGATCTCATAATCATAACCCATGAGTTTGTCGACCCACTTCTTCTAAGTTAGGGATGAGACCCGCTATTCCAAGAAATATTTCAAACTCTGATGATCAGTTTTGATACAAAAATAATTTCCCAGTAAGTAGGGTCTCCATTTTTGTACTGCATGTAAAATTTCCATCATTTCCTTTTCACATGTAGACAAAGCTAAATTGCAGCCAAAAAGGGCTTTGCTAGTGAAGGCAATTGGTTGGCCCTCTTGGAGAAGAACAGCACCCAAGCCAATGCCACTGGCATCACTTTTGATGGTGAAAGTTTTGGTGAAGTCTGGTAGTGCTAAAATTGGTGTGCTACACATAGCCTATTTGAGTTTGATAAATGCCTGATTAGCTGTTGCACCCCAGGTGAAAGCATCCTTCTTCAATAAGGAAGTCAAAAGAGCTATGATCTTTCCATAATCTTTGACAAACTTGTGATAATATCCTGTCAGGCCTAAAAAACAATGAAGGCTCTTGAGGGTGGTTGGTTGAGGCCAATTTTGCATAGCACTAATTTTTTTGGGGTCCATGCAAACCCCATTGGTTGAAACAATGTGCCCCAAAGAGTCAATTTCCTCTTGACTGAATGAACACTTGGATTGCTTGGCACATAATTGATCATCTGCTAATAGTTGTAATGCCCTATCGATATGTTGTAGATGCTCAGCCCATGTGCAGCTGTAGATCAAAATGTCATCAAAGAAAACTAAAATAAATTGATGGAGAAAAGGTCGAAAGATTTTATTCATGAGTGCTTGAAAAGTGGAAGGGGCATTTGTAAGGCCAAATGGCATGACAAGGAACTCATACTGACCTTCATGCGTACAGAAGGCTATCTTGGGAATGTCATCAAGATGCACTCAGATTTGATGATAGCCAGAATGCAGATCCAACTTGGAGAATAATTTGGCCCCATGGAGCTCATCAAGAAGCTCATCGATGATAGGAATTGGGAATTTATCCTTGATAGTGAGGTGGTTAAGGGCTCAAAAGTCAATGCAAAGGCACCATGACCCATATTTTTTGTGGACAAGAAGCACTAGGGAGGAATATGGGTTGGTGTTAGGGCAAATAACTCCAGACTTAAGGAGTTCCCAGAATAAGTTCTCAATTTTAGTCTTTTGAAAATGGGGGTAATGTTATGGCTAGATGTTGGGTGGGATGCTTCCTAAAAGGAGAGGAATGTGGTTATCTTTAGGGTGTGAAGGGGGAAAACCTACTAGTTCTAAAAAAATGGTTGCATGCTTGTCAAGTATGGCTTGTAAATATGTAGGGTGGTTAGTAGCAGTGGAGGGCTGGAGTTGAATGGAATGCAACTATGTAATGACCCCATATGAGCCTTTCTTCAAAAAAAATTCCATGTAATGAGAACTAATGATGCTAGCATATCCTCACAATAACCCTTTTAAGGTGTGCTTCTGACCATTATCTGTGAACTACATCCAAAGCTCAGAGAAGTCCCATAAAATAGGTCCTAATGTTCGAAGCCACTGTGCCCCTAAAACCACATCACACCCTCCTAAAGGTAGGGCAAACATATCATAGAAAAAATTATAATCACCCATTGCAATACACACATTTTGACACTTTCCTTTACATGGAAATGTGCCCCCATTAGCAATCATGACTTCAAAGCTATAACAAGGGTATACAAAGTAGTCTACCACCTTAGCAATGTGAGGATTGATGAAATTGTGAGTACTGCCCAAGTCAATGAGGATTGTGAGAGGGATCTTTTTAAAGCACCCTTTGACCTTCATGGTTTGGGGAGTGGTGACACCTACTAGTGCATGCACTGAGATCTCAAGTTGAGTCTCTTAAACCACTGGGTCTTCTTCAGTGCCGAGTTCTTCTTAAGCATCATGAAATTCTAGAATAGCAGGCTCGCTGTCCTGCTCTAGTGGTGACTCCACATCTAGCAAGTAAAGTTTTTGTTGGACACACCCGTGACCCCTAACCCATTTGTCATCATAGTTGTAACATAATCCATTCTCTTTGCGAGCCCACATCTCTACCTTAGTTAGGCACTTGATTGGTGTGGTTACAATTGTCCGTTGATTCACTGTGTTCTTTGCTGGTGAAAATGTGGGAGGTTGATGCTATGTGGAGAGTTTATCTTCTGCTAACTTAGCCAGACCCAAAGCATCCATCATATTTTTAGGTCAAAACATTATTACCTCTGAGTGGATCAGCTCTCTGAGGCCATTAACAAAGCAACTTTTGAAGAAGTCATCTGACAACCCTTCAATGTGATTAGTGAGTTTTTCAAATTCAATCTGATATTCATGAACAATACCTATTTGACAGAGTTTGGTGAGAGCTCCTATGAAATCCTTGAATTCTGAGGGCCCAAACCTACCCAAAATTAAGGATGTAAAATTTGACCAATCAGGTTCATCATTTGACTTGAGATACCAATGGTACCACTAAAGTGCTTCTTGTTTCAGATGAAAGGAAGCAATTGGGACTTTGTTTATAGAATAAGTATTATGGAGGTTGAATAATTGTTTAGCTTGATATATCCATCCTGTAGGATCTATACCATTAAACCATGGAAAGTCTAGCTTAGGTCCACATGAGAAGTTAGAAGTAAAGGAGTGATGCTCTGAAGAAGACTCCTCCTTCTACACTATGTTGAGCAAGATGTTATTATATTGATTCAAGCCACACATCATATCGGTTAACTCTATAACCTAAGATTTCAACCCCAAAATTTTATTTTTTTCCTGCTATTTTTTTTACTACTGCTACAGAAATAGATTGTCTGCAACTATGTGGTTAGAAATATCCTCAACTATGGATACATTGTTGTTTGCTCTCTGAACCTGATAAGTTAGATATGGACCCCAAGTTTGTTTGGTTGCCTAAAGGATTTTTTAAAATTCTCTCTAGCCACCAAATTTGTCTGATCAAGTATCACTCTCCAAAAAATTTTGGCCACAGTTTTACCCATTAACAATAACTTTTGATTTACCTCACATGTGAGAACTAGTCAATCAGGATGGGGCCATTGCCCTTTTCACTGGTAGGTCCTCTCAATGGGCCAGCTACTTCAGGGTTCTTGTGGTACTCCTCACAATGATTTTTAGGGCTTATGCCCAAACACTTCCCATAGTTAAGCAGATGGGTATTTACCCAATCTGAAATGATAGAACCTGCAATGAAAAAAAAATTCTTGCCAGAAATGGCATAGCTCCTAGAAAGCCCTGCTTCGAAAAAAATTGCTCCAAATCTACCCACAAAGCCAAGAAAGCACTCTGATACCAGATGAGAAGAACCTCCTATAGTATATTACTAATCAAAATATGTGAAAATAAAATAACTCTTACGAATAACAGAAGCACAAAAAGCTTATATTGATCACAAGCCACATCGAGGGGGCAAACTCCTTTGAGCAAGCTCAATACAATAAATTTGTGGGTGCCTTCATTGGGCCTCAACACTTACTTATATACTAACTCTATTCTAACAACTACTACTTTCCTTGTATGTGGGATAATTCAAATATGCTCTAAGGGATGACTTACAAAGCATATGCATCCATAGCAATTATTACACTAATACTGCAAAGAGAAGGGTAAGGCACGGGTTCCTAACAAAGCCCATCATAAAGAGGATAAAATAATTGCCATAGTGAGTTAGAGGCACTATGACCTAGTTGTTGTTTAGATGGCTGACCTCCACTATGTTGTGGAAAAACTTGAAGTACTACATTGCATAAATATCCTTGCCCCTATCTTTATTGACTATAAAATTGATAATGAATGGATAATATAAGAAGGGAATTATAAGAAGGTATCATATATTTATTTATTAGTTTTTGAGAAATATTATAGGCTCCCAATTCCCCATGTATATTTGTCCAAAATCAAAGATTGGACCTCCAAACATGACCTAGACTCTGTCCTTAGACCCTGGTGGCATTAAGGTCCCCATATCTTCAGAGACTTTGAGGGAAAGATCCCAATATTCCAATTTAGGTAAGGCACTAGGGTAATAATGAACCTATTAAATTGAGCCTTTAGAGCCCCTTAAACCACCTATGTGAATAAAATATGGGTTCCCTTTGTTCATTTCATGGTGGAAGAAAAACTCACCCCTCTAATTGGAGATTTGATCAGTGTTTTCTTGACCAAATAGTTCATTGCCATCAAAAGGAAGACATATAAGAAATTTTATATGATTTCATACCTATTGGATGCCCTACTTGCCTCTATCAACTTCCCAAGGATTAGGAATTGGTCTCCTGAGGTAAAAACTACCATCTCCCACCATTATTCCAAATTACATATCTTTAAATATAGGAACCATATGTAATTTATTTGTGACTATGTCTACCCTACCATAGTGGAAGCCATCACAGGTGGCCTCACGCCTAAGTTTCATCCATTAATCAAGAGCTATGTATAAATTTTGGGTGACATTTGGTACTACCCTGACTGCATGGTCATCAGGATTGAGGGGATCATGTGCTTTATAAATTACTAGTACATGTTCCTATCAAGTTGGTTGAGAAAGAAATTGCCTCCCAACTCATCCATGGCATTGATGGAATTTTCAAAGAAAAGAGGAAGGTTTTTCTCCACCCCTTCCCTCTAATTATTAGGACTACACTTTAGGATTAGAAATAGGTTGATACCATGGCCAAGCATAGGGATTCATTTGGGTTTTAGCTTGATGAACTCAAGATGTGGGATCCTAATAACATAGTGACTAATCATTTGAAGGAGAAGAAGCTCCCCAAACCTAAGTATATGTATCAACTCAGTGTCCATGACACCATTTGCATTAAGGCCAAAAACTATGAAGAGGTATTAGCTAGAAACAAAGGACACAACATCAAACTTGAGCATAGATTGACCAAAGACGACAAGCCACCAGGAAAGGCATGGTAAATGCACCCTCTCTAATATCAATTATTTCTTGGGCCATCTAGGATATCCCAAGAAGATCCCCAATAAGAGTAACCATAACCCTAAGGGTAGGTTATGCAAGAACAAGGTGACCAAGGTCATGGTAAAGGAAATTAGGAGAGAGAAAACTAGAGGAGAGGCCTAGAAAGGGGCCATCATATTCAACACTACCCCAAAGGCTACCTTCACCAATTGAATACATAGATATGATTGCCTTAGATCTGGAAGAGACACTTGAGGGTGCTCTTAAAGAAATTAAGAGGCATATGACACTGATAGGGAAGAGGAATAGCTTGAAGAGGCCCAAGTCCAAGAAGAAGAGCCCAAAGAAGATAAAGGAAAAGAGCTTGCTCTAGGTATGGTCCTTATGACATCTAAAGAGAAGAGGAAAGTAGAGATAGCATTGGTTCCTATTAGACAAAATAAGAAACCAAGATTGACCATTTCTCACCCCATAAGTTAGATAAATTTGTTTAGTGATAAATTCTCCATTCATGGGCTAGCCATTCCAAACTGGTTTATTTATGAGAAATTAAAAAATATTTCTTCTATTTCCCACTCATGGGCCATGACAAGAGTTGTTGATATTGAATTAAATGATGACATCAATCCATGGATTAAGGATATGGTAAAATAATAGGAAGAAAGGAAGATTTTGGTCACTCAAGGACTAGAAAGTAAGAAGATAGATGCTTCAAGAGCATCAGGAAGCATATGTGTAGAGGTCCCAAAGGCTCTTAAATTCACAAGATCATCCCCCACCATGTATTTTAATCCAAATATAGTTGGATTGGAGAAGGTCACCACCAAGACAACTATATTGGGAACTGAGAAATTCACCTTCCAAAAGGTGGATCCCTTTGAAGGATTAACCCATATGGGAGGACAACAACCTGGAAAAACTACCATACATGAAGAAGACATTTATATCTTGATTGAGGCTCAATCAACTCAAGTAAAGGTTGGGTTCCAAGGTGTGAAATAGAGGAATATAAACTTGAAAAGAGAAAAGGAAAATCTAGAAAACTAGACCATTTTGTCAGTCCCTAACTCCATAATGGACATGTTTGAGGACTCATTCTTTGATATGTTTAATTCTTTTAATTCAATAAATCTAAGGCAAGATGCCCTAAGTCAGCAAGGTGAAGTAGCCAAGGAATTAATAACTAATTGGAAAAAGGTAGAGACCCAAGTTAAGAATCTCATTAACATTGTAATTAGGATTAAAATTCCTAAGTTCAAAACTATCAACCTATCACATTTAAATAGTATATTGGGAATAATAGTAGACAAGATCTAAGGTCTAGGTACTTGGACAAAGAATTTGAATAGGATTCTAGTGGATGATAAAGAATTGATCCTCAAAATTAAGCAACTCCTAAGAATAATGTTGTTAAATCCTGCTAAAACCAATATAATTGGAATTATTGATGATGTTAAATTCAAGCACAGGGTCACTTTGTTCATGCAATTAATTAGGACCAAAATCCAAGGTTAGTCTATCGAATACAATAAAATAATTTTGGACATGATTTTCATAGTAGATTAGAAAATAACAGAGGCAAGGAGCATAAAAGAGGCCATGGCCAGAGATGATTAAGACATAGATGACTTGGTAGATCAAGAAGATGTTTGCCTAATGAAGCCAGCTATGGACATAGATCTCATCAAGGACTGGCACCAAAAGGTAATAGAACTACTACAAAATCAATAAGGGGATTCTTTGGAAATGGGCCCACTTAGTGGCTAATATTCCTTTTTGTAAAAAATATTGTAATATCTAGAATAAGAATATTCTTTTGTAGGGCATATGCTAGTATGTTAGCATATTGCCCCTAATTCTGTCTAAATGTGAAGAACAAGTGTATTCTAAAACTTGTAAGGATAATTCTTCTCATATTTTGTATACATGTACATTGTAGTTGACTGGTATACTTCCTGACCTTTCTATAAAGGCATGTATTACCATTTGTAAAAGAGAGAGAATTTTGACAAAATTTTGTACACTTGAAGAAATTAATATAATCAAAGAATTATACAAAGATTGTCCACATTTGATATGTCAATTTCTAAATAGCTTTTCTCTCAATTGTTAGTTTTATATCTTGAATTTGAATGGTTTCTTTAAATTTTAGGTTGCATTTTCTAATCACAAGGTTTCTAATTTATACATATGCTAGATTAGTTGGAAGATCTTAGGTTTTTCTTCATTAATTTTTCTCTGTAATCAGATGTGCTAATGCTATTTGACTATAGTAGTAAATCTTTAAAAGTATACATGGTTCTTACTTGTGATTCTTTACATTATCCTTTGAAGTTTGCCTGGTATATAGTGAAATCTGATCTTAGGCTATTTTGCATTATATATTGGTTTGAATGCATACTCAATTATAATTGATGCTGTGTCATGATATTTAGGACTAAAATTTGTAATCACTCACTTTCTTTTCTACCTTGCCCTTTTCTTTGCTCCTTTTTTTACACCAAATCATTATAGTTTAAACTTCATTATAAAAATCCACTTAGATTAATTTGTAGATTAATCTTGGGTCATAATTCACTAATTATTAACATAGATTCTATGTAATTCACAAATAATGGACCATGATGGCTCCCAACCATCACTTTTTATAAATTTGTGGAACACCAATTCATATCTCTGCCACTATTTCACCATAGGTGGCATTAAGTTGCCACAACCTACTACTCATGCTCTGAATTACTAGAATTTTAAAATGATAAATGTTCTTTAAAAACTAAGAAAACTTGTGGTGTACTTAGAGGCATCAACACATTCTTGGTCACCTTGGAGACATCATTGATAAACCTCCAATAGTTTCCCCCTCATTTATAACCAAAATACAGTTGTTACCAAAATTAATACAAGGAGCCAAAAAATTGAGAGTTTTTCTATAGTGTTCTCTTGGTATTTTTTGTTATATGGATGCTATCTAGGTTGCTAACAGAAATCAAAGGAGATATGTTGGTCTTTGTTGCTGTAAGGGAACTCTTTTTTTCTACCCTACGTTACTCCCTCTTTTTGGACTTTTTTAACATGAAACACTTTATATTAATGCTCATTATGTATATCCATTTGTTTATTTATGAGTTTGGACTTATATTGGTAAATAAAAAGCAATTTACATCATAGCAAATTTAGGTAGATTGTGTCACTACCATATTCTTGTTATCCCTACACCAAGGTCTTCTTGCATACTAGAAGGTGGTAAGTTGTAACCATAACCTCTCCAGTAAAACTAAGTGAAGCCCCAAGGTGTCACTACCATATTCTTATTGTCCCTATAATTAGATAAATGTTATTTTGATGTTCGTATTACATCCTTGACATAGACACACATCAATGGTCTAGAAGGACCTGAGGATGAATCTGAATAGTCTCAACCTACTATTTCCAATCAAGCACTTTTAGGTATTGCTCCTCCTCCAAATATTAAGGTGGTTTATTTCCTCAAGAAATATAAGTTGACTATATTTATTTACTCTAGAGTACACACAAATTCATCAACAATAAGTTGGTTTCTCAATTGGACTTTTTCATTTAGCCAGCTCCAAAATCTTTAATCCTAATTACAAGTGGGGGTATAGTCAATTGTTCTAGTAAATTCCATGGTATAAATCTATGGGAGAATACCTATTATATTATCTTATATTTTCTATTATCATGGATAGGACTAATATTTTTTTGGATTGTAATGGCTCACCACTTTATGCATAATTAAGATGAATTTTGAGTAACTATTCATGCTCATTCATTTAGAAGGAAGGACATTTGAATGGCATGGTTTATTGGTTAAATATACACAATTAGTTACTTTTCACCAGATGGTGAAGATGATAAAAAAAGGTGCAAAGTAATTATTGTGTGATTATTTTTTATAGAATTTAAACCAAACAAGGAGTCTACCCATATTGAATTACAACTAGTGGAGTCTACTCATTTTTGTCTTATACACCCGCTTGACTCCTTTGACCTCTTTTCCTTTTGAAATGGGCTTTATAACAAGGTTCAATGCTACCTAATCCAACCCAAGGCCTCCCTAAGCTCGACACACATTCTTAAAAAAATTAATATTTTTTATTAAAAATGGATTGAAGTATATACAAGCAAAGCATTTGGAATAATATTCATTGTATTATTTTATAAAATTTTAGTGTTATAATTTGAAAACCTTATTTGCCTGAACAATAGACATGTGCACGCTCCTTCAGCAGAAGGCTCACTGACATCATAACTAGATGCGCTCCAGGTAGGGCAAAAAATATTACAATAATCTAGGTAGACTATTTGAATCTTAGTGATTTCATAACATATTAAGGTGTTAAACAATGAATAAAAGGTCCAAGTAAACAAAAATAAATCACACATTCTAGATAGAGTAAAAAAATATATTGAACACTATTAATATTAAATACCTAAAAATAAGATTTTTGCACATTTTAGATGGAGTGAAAAAAATATTAAACATTATTAAGATTAAATACCTGAAAATAAGGATCTACAAAAATGATAGTAACAAATATGGTCAACACTTCGAATAGTATACATCCTACTTTGTTCCAATCTATCAGTGCTCTATAGTGTATGTTCAGAAAAAACTAAGAATATGTAGAAATAGTAATATATTTGGTCAGACATGTCTGGCAATTTTTGTTCCTCTTTAAAATGTGTGAAAATTATATGGGCCCTATCTTGCAAATTAAACTTGAATTTCAAATTCGTTGGGGACTCCCACCTATTTTTGAATGCAAATGCACCTCAAGTAGTCAAGTCAAATTGAAGGTGAATGATATATTTAATATATTAAAATGATATTTATATATATATATATTATATTAAAATATATAATATTTATTTAAAATATATATTATATAATGTAATATAATATTAAACTATTATATATTTTATTATTATTATATAATATATATGTTAATATAGTTTATAATCAAATTATAATTACATATTATATATTTCAATATAGGAAAAAGGTCCCAGTAGCCGTGCACCCTAACTTTGGACATCGAATTAAGGTGCCATAACATCACATTAGATTTTGAAATTTTTAATATGTCATCTTATCTAATTATATCTAAGGTTTCAAGTTCTAACACATTATACATTTTATAATATAACAAATTTTATCACGAGAGGTCATAAAATGCATTTATAAACCTATGACCAAACGTTAACCTTTGGAGTACCAATAGTTATGCATAAGAGTATCAATACTTGATTCTTACTTGTCAAGATGTGATTGGTTACTTTTAATTTTATAGAATAAATTTGAACAAGTATTAGATACTACATGTTAAGCTTCTAATGCACTTTAATATTTATACATACCAATATGATCCATTGATGGAGCACATGTAAACAAAAGCCCTATTCAGTAATTGGAATTTCGAATATGCACAACTATTGGGACTTTTCCTCTAATATATTTAATATAAAATATATAATTTATATATAATATTACTCAATTTAATATATATATATATATATACATTCATACCCTACACACATGTTGCAAAAAGCCATCCCAGAGTGTGCTTGAGGGTGCCCTAAGCCCGGCCATACTTGGCATCCCAGTAGGATTTGTTGTTGCCCAAACCAGCCCTAATATTCCATTGGACCACAAATATTTCAATAAAATTAAATCAATTTTTATGCTTTCAACTTAACTGGGAAATGTGCAAAGTTTCACTTGGTTTATTTTTCTCTTGTGCACAGGAGGGGATCAAAAAGGTGGAGACTTTAAAAATTTATTTTACTTCACTGTGTGTTCACCCTTGTCCATATGCATAGCTCTTCACACATGCACACACACACACACACACACACACACACACACACACACACACACACACACACACACACACACACACACACACACACACACACACATATAATGTGTGTGTGTGTGTGTGTGTGTGTGTGTGTGTGTGTGTGTGTGTGTGTGTGTGTGTGTGTGTGTGTGTGTGTGTGTGTGTGTGTGTTTGTGTGTGTGTGTGTGTGTGTGTGTGTGTGTGTTGTGTGTGTGTGTGTGTTTATTGGTGAGAGGGGTAAAATTATAATTAATAGTTAAACCTAGTAATTCCAAACCCTTAATACTGTCAAAATATTAATTAAGTTCATATTTAAAGATAATTTTGGATGCAGATCAATTGGGATCTAAATCACAATGCAATGATTTAGTCTATGATGGCTTGCATTCTAAGTTTAAAGAGAGAGACTCTTAGCATGTAATATCTACATCAAAACTAAAGTGGACATATATGTTTCAAAGACACCATCTATTCCAATGCATTATTAGAGCATAGAGCACCATAATTGGTTTACATCAAATCCAATTAGAAACACCACTATAATTAGATATGCACCCAACCTATCTTATCAAAAGTTTTTTTATTTTTAAAATAGATTAGATCCTGAAGCATCACAGACCATAAAGGAGCATAAATCATGAACTATAGTCTATTATGTGAGGAAATACCAAAACTATAGAAGCAGAAGAAAAGAAATAGTAAACAGAGATAATTTTCCATTTCAAATAGCACAGAACATCACATCCTCATGGATGGATAATAGAATATAAAAGTATTCAAGGTTACATATAAAGCATCCAATCACATCTGTGAGGTGCACCTGCTAAGGTTGAAAAATGAAAAATGCTAGTTGTCACTACTCCTAGTCTATGACAATGGTTGCTTATCATTTGTTTGTATTCCTACTTATGTAAATAGGTGCATCAAATACATGAATCTTAGTAACTATGCATTACAAACAAACCATGAACAAGGCCATGATATACTTGAGTCAAAAATAACTAAATAGTCTTATCTACAAGAACTGATGAATACATCTCTAGCTCACTTTGTAGCACCTGTAGTTAGAAACATCAATAAACACATCTCATAGTCAGACTTCAAAATTGAATTTAGTGAGAAAATTATCATTTGAGTCTTATAAATTGGAGAAATAAACTCACCATGATAGATATTCATTTGTGCTTTATCTTAACTTGAATCTTTTGAACAAAAGAATTGTGTGTCATTAATTTAAATTAAAGGTTAAAAGACTTGATCATTAAATAAAATTTGATGGTCATTTTGTATAAAAGTATAATAGACTCAATTCCTTTATATAATTTTTATGTAATATAAAATTTTACAAACTTTTTATAACCAATTTTTAATGGCTACTAAAAATTAATAATTTGCATGCTTTACTGCCAACTATATCGAATTCCAAGTGTCATCTGCAACATCAAATTTAATGTTTGTGACAACTTGGTGATATGTGATTGAAATTTTTAATTTAATTCCTCCTAAACATAATAATGTTTTATAGATTTTCTCTTTGAAATAATCTACCTCATCTACTACACACATGGTGAAGTGACATAGAGTTTTAAATCCATACTTGTGATCACATTTACCCATTTTATGATGTTACATGGCATTATACAACATATAAATTTATTTAATTTTGTTCAAAATTTAATATTTTTTTCATACAATTAACAATAATATATAGATATATTATAATTTCTATAATCTTTATAAATGAAGTTTTTGTGATTCTTGCTTTTACTACATTGATGTGATTTGGCCCTATAAATGATGATTTTCAAATCTCTTCACTACATATCCAATTGATAATGACACATGGATACATGATTTAACCTTCACAAATAAGTGATTATTTTAATTTAATGCCCATTGCGTATTAATGTTTGATATATTTTTTCTTCAACATAATATGTTGCGTATATGATTTTCATTAGATATTATGCACATATAATATTGATTTATATTCTATATTAAAATATATATTATATGATATAATAATATTAATTAATATTAAAATATATAAAGGGATTTGGATGGTGGATTGACATTAATGAAGTATGGAGGGTATTATTGGCTAGATTGATGGCATCATGTGGCATGAGGGAGCCTAGAGGCTTCCCTCATTGCTCTTTAAGTTTACTCCCACCTCGGTATTCAAGTTCTATGCTCATGGATTTTGAATTTTAGTGTGTTGTGTTGTGTTTGGTTAGGTATAACATAGAGATTGTGAGCGAGATAGAATTATCAACTACGTGTGTTTATGGAGTGAGTTATGTCATATAAATGGTATTTGATGGATAAATATCTTGTGCTCACTTCAAGAATATCTTTTGGATTCCTATAGAATAAATGCATGATGTAATTATAGACATTTTGGGGTAATATTTTATGGTAAAGGGGGTGAAAAGTAGGGTAATTTTTGAATTGGTTATATTTTTTGCTTCAAAATAAATTTTTTTGGTATCTGATGCTAAAGTTGTGGTGAAAGTGGTGGTTTTCTATGTTCATCCAGAGTTTTGTGTTGGTCTAGTAAAGAAGATTCTTCTGCATGATCTAATTCCCCTACCAAATCTATTGTTCTCTAGGTGGGATGGTTTGGGAGTTATTCTATCTTTTTCCTTTAAGGCTCTTGAGTTAAGATTTATGATCCTCTTACATTTTATGGAGGATTTGTAAAATAAGGTGATCCTACCAGATATGAAAATTGGGAAATTCATTTCTTTTCCATTTATGTCGTAGCTAAAAGGCCCAATTCCAAAATTGGTCTCACTATGGGAGTACCATCATGTGGAAAGGAGAGTAGAGGTAGTAAAAAAATTGGTAATATGGGTACTCAGAGGCAAAGTGGTAGCACTGTTATAGTATAACATTGAGTTGGGGGAGGAAACAGGCCCTGATGCATTGGAGGGCATCACTCATTTAGTGTCATCTTAATCTAGGAGAAAAGAGACATTATAACCTATCTTTGAAGAATTTATTATTATGGAGGAGGAACCTCTTGGTGAAGGTTGATAAATTATGCTCTTGACTAATACGAATGATGAGGTCTTAGTGGGTCTTAATGTCTAAAGCTGGTCAATTTAATTTCCTAGTAATATCTGGTTTTTTGGTTATCGATTCCATTTTGTTTTCTATTTTTGGGGTCTTCTGTAGAGTGCCTATGTTCATCTAGGGCTCTACATTCATTGTATTTGGTGGTGGTTTGGATTTTTCTAGTCTTTTAGTTGGCATTGTGTCATGCTTTGTAAAACTCTTTCTTTGTGGACTAGGGGCCCTATACGAACCCCGTAATGATATAAAAAAACATATAATAAATTAGTTTAATATATAAAAATATTATGATATTATTATATTATAATATGTCAATTATATTTATTTAATAACTAATATAATTTTTATGTATAGGGTGTAAGAGGGTTATGTGAAGTGAAAGATTGTAAAGTGACAATTAAACCTACTAGTTACTCCAAACCCATGATGATAATTTTACTTCCATTTTCATATTTAAGCTTCTATAATTTTCATTGTACTATGGTCTTGTAGGATATTATTGAATATTTTCTAATTCTAATGATCCCCTAAATGTGATCCAAAAACCTATGGTAGGAGACCCATCAAGTGTAATTTATATAAGCACACAAAATCCTTTCCCAATAGATCTTTTAGTTACTAGGTATGATTTTGTGTCACTAATTTTATTTACCATTTTGGAGTTGAATTTGTCTCTAAATATTAGTTTGTAAGTTCAAGAAAGGTGACTCACCCTCACATGTATTTGAATTGGTGAATTAAATTATCTCAAAGGTATAATTCGAAGTGGCTAAAAATTAAGGATTCAAATCCCTATTAGATAATTTACTTATGTTACATCTTCAAAAAATATGGATAAAACTCCACTTATCATGCAAGAGCCTATTATTTCTAAATCATTAACACAGTCTCTACATAAAAATTGTAACTCCCTTGGTTTTGATTAGGGGCATCTATATTCACTGAATAAGGAGCACAGTTGTGGATGATCAGGTTTTGTCTTGGTGAATTCAATGGAGAAATTGATTTTGTTACAATGGTGTTAAAAAATTTTGAAACAATCAAGAGGAATTTTAAGTTTAAAAATACGATAAAAATTTGAAATGGACATATATGTTCAAAAGACAACATCTATTCCAATGTGTATGCCTACCATTATACCACCACCACTTGTTTCTCCTAATAATTAATAATGTTACATCTTCAAAAAAATTGGATGAAACTCCACTTATTATGCAAGATCCTAATAATTATTTATAAATCATTGCCATCAGTTCCAAAGTTCCATGATAATAATTTTACTTCTATTTCCATATTTGAATTTCTATAATTTTTATTGTACTATGGTCTTGTAGTGGATTATTGAATATTTTCTAATTCTGATGATCCCCTGGATGTGATCTAAAAACCCATGGTAGGAGACCCATCAAGTGTAATTTGTTGCGATGAATTTGTTACTATTTTATTGGAATGAAATTCCCTAAAGTATATAAAATTACATTTAGATACAAATATCTATAAGTGGATTCAAAGTCTATATATAGTAAGTGTTCTGAGGTAGACTGTTTAATATTCACTCTCATAACCATAATTTAGATAAGCACACAAAATCCTTTCCGAAGAGGTCTTTGAGTTACTAGGTATGATATTGTGTCACTTATTTTAATTACCATTATGGGATCAAATTCATCTCCAAATATTAGTTTTTAAGTTCAAGAAAGTTGACTTGCCCTCAGAGGTATTTGAATTGATGAATTATATTATCTCAAAGGTATAATTCCTAGGGGTTGGAGCTAAAAATTAGGGAGTCAAATCCCTTTTAAATAATTTGCTTATGTTACATCTGCAAAAAATGTGGATCAAACTCCACTTATTATGCAAGAGCCTATTATTTATAAATCATTAGCACAATCTCTACATAAAAATTTCAACTCCCTTGGTTTCAACCCCAATATTGGGCTTCAAAGTTGAAGTACTCAATGTGTTTTTGGCCAAAATGTTTAACCCTGACTCTGCATTGAGATATCACACGGCTTGTTGTCATGAATGAAAATTTAATGTTTATAGATTAGTATGGTGTAAACTGCTTATGCCCTCACATAACCATAATTTAGATAACCTAACAAAATCCTTTCTTGAGTTTAGGTTTTGAATTACTAGGTACGATTTTGCATCGTTTATTTTAATTACCATTTTTGAGTCAAATTCATCTCCATATATTAATAGTTTGTTAATTCAAAAAAGGTGAATCACTCTCACATGTATTTGAATTAATAAATTAAATTATCTCAAAGGTATTCTATGGGGGCTAAAATTTGATTCAAATCCCTATTACACAATTTAATCATGTAATTTAGTGAACCAATATGAATAAACTTTTTTAATTAGAATAATTATAATAAATAATAAAAATTTGTAAATATTTTTATATCAAAAAACTGAGTTTATTATTTATTTTTATTTATGTTTAAATCATTAAATATTTTTATTAAACAATGTACATAATTAGATTTTTTTTTATATGTTTAAATATATAAATATTTTTTTTTTAAATAATTTTCTCGTATGCTTTGAAATTAGGGTTAAGTTTATATTTTTCTCTTTCCATTATTTTATCTCAATTTTTCTCTCTCCCTTTTGAAGGCTAAAAAATATTCTTTTATTGACTGTTAGGTTCACTATGGCATTAGTGGTGGAAGTGTTGACCCCATTTTTCCTGTCATTTTTGCAAGTGTGGTGTTAGTGGTGGAAGCTTTGACCCCATTTTTCACTTTCATTTTTGTAGGTGCTTCTTGTCAGGTATTTAATCTATGTAATGTATTATTTTATTGTATCTAAAATGTGTGATTTTTATGGCTTGACATGAACCTTTTATTAATTATTTACTACTTTAATTTATGAAGTCATTGAGATTTGAATAGACCTAGATTTTTGTTATGAAATGTCCAAGATAATGAAACGGCAAAGATTAGGATTGTTTAGCACTTAATTATATTCAATAGGGACCAAAATGGTGAATGTAATGGAAAAACATACATTTTTTATTAACAGTAAGCAAATAATAAAATGGTCGAGATAATGAAATGGACTAGATAATGAAATGGTGAAGATTATGATTGTTTAGCACTTAATTGTATTCAATAAGGACCCAAATGGTGAATGTGAGGGGAAAGATAACATTTTTTTATAAACTACAAGAAAATAATGAAATGGATGAGATAATGAAATGGTAGAGATTAGGATTGTTTAGGGCTTACTTATATTCAATAAGAACTCAAATTGTGAATGTGAGGGGAAAGTAGACATTTTTATTAACTGTAAGCAAATAATGAAATGGGAGATAATAAAATGGTAGAGATTAGTATTGTTTCATGTTTACTTGTATTCAATAGGGATCCAAATGGTGAATGCGATGGGAAAGTAGAATTTTTTATTAATTGTAATCAAATAATAAAATCACTGAGATAATGAAATGATAGAGATTATGATTATTTAGTGCGTACTTGTATTCAATAGGGACCCAAATGGTGAATGTGAAGGGAAAGAAAACATTTTTTTATTAACTATAAGTAAATAATCATAGTAAAAAAGTGTTGTGATATAAGAGGGTTTTAATGGTTTCACCATCTCTATCCCATCACATCGTTCGTCTATTGGGTCTATTTGGATACTACAAATTATTTTTATTTTAGATTGAGTTAAAAATTAATTTTTGGCCTATTCTAGATTATTATTATTTGAGTTGAATTATTTTCATTTTAGACTGATTTGAAAATTCATTTTTTGGGGTGGTAAACTTTTACCTCATGTCGTGGCATAAAATTTAATGAATGAATGATTAAATAACACCTAGCATTATTATTTAGGGTTGAAAAATTCTCCCTCATGATTTGATATTCTTGGGTATATAGGTCCCATGCATCATTATATATTAAAAAAATTCTTATAAAATATTTGTACCTATTATGTAAGAGCAACTATTATTTAGGGAGAAGTTTTTGAGGGGTGGGAAGTAGTAGGGGGTTGAATATTTGTATGGATGCTCCTTTTTTATATGGTTTCTAGCTATCATTCGCATCTAATCAATTTTTTATTTTTTCAAACAAAATTTTTGTAGTAAATGCTCCTAATTTCTCTCAAAAATATGTATTACACATAATTTTTTAAGTCTTTAGAGCACATCCAGATATCTTCAGAGCATCTAGTACAAGTCTTCTGATCTCTCTATACAGATCTTCAAAGTATTCTTGGACTTATTCAGAGCATCCCATGTATGTCTTCAGAGCACACCCATAGTATATTTAGAGTAATTTTAGAGCATATTTAGAGTGTCCTCTGAGCGTTCAATCGTCATAGCTCACTTGTTAAATCCTCAAAATTATAGTCAAAAGAGTTGTAAAAAATGTGTGTTACCTTCTCAAAATTACCCCTCATTGGGATGTTTTTTTATACTCAAAATTACCCCATCCTTGGGATGTGTTCCTCTACTCAAAACTACCCCATCTGTGGGATGTGTTTTTGTACTCAAAATTGCACTATTCAGCCAAGTTAGACATAATAACAAGGTAACGAATCAATAATAAATTACATATAAATAATGAAAAAATTTCACTCATATCCTACTTTGATCATACTTTAAATATTAAATAAAATACACTATATAACCAAACATAACACTTTAGGGATAGTTTATATAACTATGATGAGCTATAAGAAATGTTCATCATTTCTCCCCCACACTTTACCTTTTGCAAGTCCTCTCATAAATAAGTGGGATGGCTGATCCTTGATCTAAATTTCCTAATTTAAACCTATCAATCATATCATAAACTTCAAAATGACAGCCCTAATCATGGTGGCCCCTTGGTAAGAATCCAATATCTCTAACAGTTGTATGCACCCAAGCTTCAAATTCAACTTTTGCTTGAGAATTCCAACACCATCATGGAGATAGAGGACATAGAATGATAGGAGGCCTAAACCTCATCCCAATACAAAAAATTTAACCTCTTTCCTCTAAGCACTAAGTGATTATCATTAAAATTTCTTTGGCTCTTCTTAGACTCCATTTAATATTGGTGGGGTTGAGGGCTTCCCTGCAATTCAACTCAACATGTAATGTCTCCCACCTAGCAAGACTTGCACTTAAACCATTGGCATAATGGTTTTTTATAAAATCTCTAAAAGTAAAAATATTAAATCTCAATATCTCATGATACTTTATCTTCATATGTATATGATACAGTGGTTGAAAAGAAGAAATAAGTTTCTTTGCTTCTATAAATTGTGGTTTCATTCATAACCCAGTGGTGATTTGTAATTTTATAAATCTATTATTGGTTTGTTTCCATGTCATTAGGTTCTTAGATTTGAGATAAAGGCATGTAATTATGTATATCCAACAAATAAATCTATCAAAAAACCAGATTGATATCCTAACAACAAATTAAAAGTATAAAACTCATAAATGGCATCCTATTTTTCTTTAGTGCTCTTCAAAAAAGTATCCATAAATACATGCTCATCTTCAATGATATGTTAAAAATAAAGGGAAATTAACTAAATATACTATTTATAAAATTTCTCATATAATACAAGAACATTAATTGATGAAGGTTGCCTGCATGTTAATAGTTTCTCAAAAATAGCATAAATGTGTTGGATAGAAGCTTGTGTTTTCTACAATTGTAGTTGGGATTCTTCTAATTGCTTCTAGGATTATTCCTTAAGTTTTCCATTTTCATCCTTAAATTTTTGAATTTTATTCTAGGTGATATGCTAGGAAGAGACTATTTCATATAATGGGACAAGGAAAGAGGGAACAACTCTTGTTGGACCCTCTGTCTGAACTGTAATCTCTCATGTTTCTCTTTGCATGGCCTGAATAAAGGCTTGTAACTCAAAATTCCAAGTGATGAGTGATATTATTATATTATTATATTGGGCAATCATTGTATTTTTATCATAAATACTTTCTCTCAAATTATTAATTAGATTACACTTATCAATATTGGCATTTTGCAAATCAATCATCTTAGTGTCCTTGATAGCAAGAGAATTATTCAAATCAGTAATCTGAGTGTCCTTGATAGCAAGAGAATTATACAAATTACTTAATTCTTGGATCTATGAAAACATTAAATTTTAGACCATAGTTTATTCATTTTGTATTCCTTGAAGAATTATTTCTTGGTCACTAACTCTAGTAACAGATTCTTTCCACCTTTGTTTCAAATTAGAAATCATCAATTCCTTACCTTTAAAAGTTGAACTGAGAACATCTAACTCTATTTTTTTCACTCTAATTATTTCTTCATGACGTGATAAATCCATGGTATGCCATAATTCTTTTTCTTCATTGACATAATATGGAGAAGATAGATCTTCTTCAATCAAGGGTGCATTACCCTTATCAGCAATAAAGGTCATAGGATGCTCTACTTCTTGAGGTACTTCTTCTGTTAGGGTTGCCTCTATAAATACAAATTCTTCTACAGCCTTCACATCTTCTTCTTCTTCCTTTAAGATAAGTTGATGAATGCACTAGAGTTTAATTGGAGGAGGATGAAGGGTGTCTGAAGAAAGTCCCATTTATCAGTTTGATCTCAAGTGTAGTATCTTCAAAACCAATGGTAGTGGAGATGGTCATTCTACAATTTAAACTATGGGTTCTTTAATCTAAATTGTAGTGGAAGGATGAGAGGCAGAGCATGGTGTCTTTTTTGTAGGAATTAGAGAAAAAAATTTAAGGAAAGAGGACCAAGCCTTTTCACTTGTTGGTTTACTGAGAAAATAATAGAGATAAATAAGTGTTTTATCCCATGATGGTGGGTAGACCTAGTACCTCATCTTATCTTCTAAGAAACATTCATCAGAGCATTGTGAAGGAAAGAGGGAAGATTGATCATATATTCTTCTCAAATAGCTCATTTCCTCAAATGAAGGAATCTCATATCGTCTCCACAAACTATTGTAAACTGATCATCACAAGTGATATATTTCATTATCCAAAAAACAATATTTTTCCAAGGTTGAGGAAGACTTTCTCTCAGAATTCCCTTGGCCACTCCTTGGGGGGATTACACTAGTCTAGGGTGTGTCTCATTTCCTTCAAAAAACATATAAATTAGGTTAGAAAATTTGATCTTTTCAATGTCAACTACTCCATCCTCAATAATCCTAGATAGAGCATTGATTACAGAGGGATTCACTGGAATGTTCTTCCCTTTGATAATATCATGATCTTCATCAAAATTCTCATAGAATTCTTACATAATTTCTTCATGGAATCCCTAAAATATTTTTAATAAATTTAACCAACATTCTATTTCAAAGACATCTCTAGCTACTTCACCTTGCACTGATGCATCAGAGGATTTTGGTTCACTTTTTTCTTTCTCCCACCCATCTTTAGAGAAAGCACTATTTAATTGCAAATCTGACTATAGTGTAAAAATTTAGAGATTGAATTCACATAGGGAATAGGGGAAGCAATAGGTTAGAGATATGACCCAAAAATTACTGGCAGTGATAATACAAAAATGAATAGAAAAGTAAGATATATGATGTTATTATGACAATAATGATGGTTTTAGTTATGGTTATCTCTTTGAAGAATGTGAGATATAATGGGAAGGTGTTTTATATGGTCAAGTAGTCATGTGTGTCCTAAAGGTCATTATTGGTAGTAATAGGAGCAATAATCACAATTAATTATGTGTCATACCAAATTATTTTGAAATACCCTCTATTTAAAACATAGTTACATCATTCTTGTTTGAAAACATCATCACAAAATAACATTACATCAATTCTTTTGGAAATCTTTTAAAAATCCCAGCACATCAAATTATGGATTGTGTCATTGTTGGTCTAATGGAATTATTTTGATTCTTAATGATGGAAGTGGATTCTTCAATTTCATTATTTTTCATCTTAGGAGCATAGCTATCAATCTTTAGATCTAAGTCACTAGTCTTTGGAGCTAAACCTTCAAACTTTGGAGCAAAACTATAGTCCATTTAGACTTTGTTTATATATAAAAGTATAAAGTGCCTTATATATATATATATATATATATATATATATATATATATATATATATATATATATATATATATATATATAAATCACCTAATTTATTACAAAAACCTTATATATATTTAACACCTTATATATATAAATAAATAACCTTATATAATTGTGTTATTTGTATGTATTTGTAGCTAATTGTATATGCTTAATCATTGTCTTGTCTGAAGAACCACTTGAGGGCTCTATTGATGGAGGCAATGGCTGAGCTAGATTTTGTCCTATATGAATAAACAAATGAGACCTATTCTAACATGGTGGTTGCAAATGTTCTTACTTTGGCCATGGCTTTAAAATTTTAATTGATGAGATCGTATATTGTTTTAATGCGAGATGAATGCACAGAAGACCTATATTGGCAAGCTTGATTAATGGGAAAGCTTGTCAAACTTTAAACTATTGTTTTTAGTAATTAATAACTCCAAAATTTAATTTATATTTAATTTGAATTTGATTATCCATCAATTTTTGATTTAAAGCTAAATATTTCCCCCTTTTGACACATGGCTACCACCTCAGATACAGCTAAGTGCTCATGTGGCATGAATATGACTAAGCTATCTATTTGGCTCAAAATAAAAACACATGGCACCTTTTTATTACCTCATGGATTCTCAAAATGTATCTTTTCATGATGACTCATTTATTTATCACCACCTGATGATCATCAATTCATAGTGAGCTCTCAAGTGGTGCCTTTTAATTCTAATACCTTGAATGGGGAATCCACTCTTGTGCTTATTTGAAAGGTATCTCAAGAGATAACTTTAAGGGGAAATCCACTTATGTGCATTTTTAAAAGGTATCTCCTAATAGATACCTTGAATTTATTACATGGGCCTTCAAAATATCACCCTGTAGTGCCTTCCATGCAAAGGAAAATTCCACTTATTCTTTGAAGGAAAAATCCTCTCTTATGCTTATTTGAAAGGTATCTCTTAGGAGATATCTTGAATTAGAAATCCACTCTTGTGATTAAAATTTATCTCCTGGGAGATACCTTGAAGATATTATAAGGGGCTTCAAAATATCACCTAGTAGTGCCTTCTATGTACAAAAAATTCCACATATTCCTTGTAGGAGAAATCCACACTTGTGCCTATGTGAAAGGTATATCCTAAGAGATACCTTAAATGAGAAATACACACTTGTGCATGTTTTAAAGGTATCTCTTAGGAGATACCTTGAAGGTATTACAACGGCCTTCAAAATATCACCTAGTAGTGCCTTCCATGTAAAGGAAAATTCCACTTATTCTTTGAAGGATAAATTCACTCTTGTGCCTATTTTAAAGGTATCTCCTATGAGATACCTTAACGGGAAATCCACTATTATGAATTTTAAAAAGGTATATCCTAATAGATACTTTGAAGGTATTACAAAATCTTTTGAAATATCACCCAATAGTGCCTTCTGTGTAAAGAAAAAATGCACTTGTACCTTAAAGGAGAAATCTACTTATGTCCCTATTTGAAATGTATCTCCTAGGAGATTCCTTGAAAGGGAAATCCACTCTTGTGCATGTTTTAAATGTATCTCCTAAGATATACCTTGAAGGTATTAAAAAAAAATTTGAAATATCACTCAATAGTGCCTTTTTTTCAAAGGAAAATTCCACTTGTTCCTTGATGGAGAAATCCACTCCTATGCCTACATTAAATGTATCTCCTAAGAGATACCTTATGTTGGTTCCAAGTTATACGCCTCTATCACTCAGCCTTACACACTTGAAGAAAGAGGAAAGCAAAGATGGAAACCTCGTTAAGTATGTCATTATAGTTAGGGATGGATTTGACATCAAGACTGGACTAAACATACAAAATGACTGGGAGGCACCTACAAAGGGTATGGTCAGTTCCCTATTACTTCTAGCTCTACCTAAACCAAGGTGAGAGGAGAGGTTCTAAGGGGTATCTTTCTCTCATGAATTTATTATGTATGTAATTCAATATTCATGGGGATTATTAGCAAAAATAAATATAAATATGACTAAAACACAACCAAACTTACCCAATCCACCTAGCAAGGGTTGTCACATGGAATGAGCAAATGCTCTAGGTTAAATATAAGCTACTAAAGATAGATATAAATATGATTGCAACTTCCATTCTAAACAATCTTCAATAATAGGGGGTTGAATAAGAGATTACAATTCTAATCTTTAACATATGAAATACAAACACATGTTGATTATACAATATTTATGTGCTCATAAGAAAATAACACTTTGGATATGCAGAAGGTGTGTTATATACAAGGTAAAATAAGGTAGGAAAAAAACTATCAGTTCATAGAGATTAGAAGTGGAGGGTTAACATATGAGCACAAAGAAGTTCAAATAAATTACCATATCACCTCTACCAATAAATGTAACACCAACTTAGAATAATGACAATGAAACCATACATGAATGATATCCTTCTAGACCACGTCCTAGTTGAATCCATTAGCCCAGGACTACCCTTAAAAAGTCTATCAACACCCTATTTCCAAATCCCAAAGAAAAAAATATTTTATAATATAGATATACTCTTTAATTGACTATCATAAAGATGAATACATCAGAACACCAATCAAATAATCATGTAAAACATGGCATTATACTTCAACAATAGAAAAAATATAGAAACCATCAGAAAATTTCATTTATCGATTGAATTTAAAATGCATATAATGTGTAGTTGACAACATAGCAAATATATGTTATGCAAAAAAAATTGTAAAAAGGGAGACATGTGTGATGCTCTCAAATCTTTCCAATTATTTTTTTGGGAATGTTACACAGTGAGAACTCTTTGAGGCTATATCTCTTGACTCATAAATTTAACTAACCTTTGTAAAGGGACACACCCCCTTTTTTATACAATTGAGCTATGCCTAGCATAATCCTAAAGGCGCTCTGACTAGAAAATTCCTTCATGGGCCTAGAGTTTATTATACCTTGTGACTAACATGATTCCTAGGATTATGCACATGCTCTGGTGATGAACATAAAATTGATTCTCCACCAAGATAGAATGTTTCTTCTTATCCACATGGATGATAACCCTCTAAGAGACAAAACAAACCTCTTTCTTCTTGCCCAACAAAAAAACATCCCTTTCCAATGTACATGATTACAAAAACTACATCAAAAATGATGTGCCACTATTGGGTGAAGTACAATGGTTTCCTAGTGGGAAATGAAAAAATAAAAGGGAAAAGAAGGGAAAAAGGAAGTGAAAAGAAAAGAGAGGTGGTGCCAATTTAGAAGAAACTAAAATATTCAATTAGATTCCAAAATTGACTTGAATTATGGAATCCTTTGCCAACCTATTTTTTATTTTATATAGTCCTCGAGCATGGGGGTGAGACTCCCTTGGTCTGTACCTTGACTCTATATTCTTCAAGCTAGGCAGTAGTCTATCGAATCATGGTTTGCTTCTCTCTAATGAGTTCCTTGAGTTGGTCACAGGATTTCTCTAGTGACACCAATTATTTTATCTTATGGACATCAAAGGATTCTTATGGTGTATCAATGAGGTTCTTCAGATCATTACACACGGTATCCTCCCTTAGGGTCATTTACACCATCAAGGTTCACCATTTTCCTCAGTGTGGCATCTATCTCGCTTGTCATAGTCTTAAGAGACTATTTTTCTTTTTTTAGATCAAAAATGCCATCTTTGAGCATCATCAGATGATGCTTGATTGCTATTTGATATTCCCTAGGCCTTTTATGATCATTTGGATCAATGATCTTCTCTACAATCAAGGTATTTATGCTCATCTTATAGATCTCTTATATCTTCCATTGAGCCTCCTCCCATTTCCTAGTGTCTACCTCATAAGAAAACGTCTGGGAATCACACTCTCTTTTATTTTCTACTATATCACTCAAGCATTTAAATGTTGAGTGGATTTTTTCTTCTACCATGGTACCCAAGTCTTGTTGTTATTCTTCAGTTGCCCATCCTCTAGTCTTCAAATCATCAATTTGACTAGAGTTAAGAGATACAAAGGAGAGATGGAGAGGACTTGGAGCTATGGTGGTAGTTGGAGTTAATGCCTCAGGCTCACTCAGTAAATTTTACAAGTATTGGTTCTTTGCCTTCAACTCCTCTATGGTGGCCTTATCTTTATCCATCATGTGGCCCACCATGCTAGCCAAAACTTGTGAGTTATGTTTTAGTTCATTTCTCAATGGCTCCCCTAAACTGTAGCTATAGAGGTTGTAATTTTTTTGAGGGGAGAATCCTTATTTAATGCATTAGGAGGAGGTATGGATATCTCTACATTCCTTTCTCCTATAGTGGTGAAGGTGGTCTTGGAATGTATTTGGGCCTTTTTATGGGGCTTGGCCTTATGTGCCTGAGTGATCTTCATTACGTTGATCTCCCCTATTTTTCTCATAATGTCTCTTTTTTCCTTGATTTTCTCTTCAACCTAGAGAAAGGGTCTAGTCTAAAATCCCATTAAAGTGGTAGACATTATTGACGGCCTCAAGATAGCGAATGGCATTGTCATTAGAGTGTTATATGTAGGGAGAAATATAGGTTTTGGTAGTGGGCTCAACACAAACTATTTAATCTCTTCATCACTCTTTTGCTCCTCAACACCCTTTTCTAATCCATGTTCCTTTTCCAATCTCAGCTCAATCTGCTCCAAAACATCAAACTCTGACCCAAGCTGATGAGATTCTATGAGCAACTTCTCAATCAAACTTCCCTATTCTATTAAGTGGTTGGAAGGCTATGTGGTCACTTCACCTTCTTTATTTACTTGGGCCTCAATAATAGATGAGGTTATGGTGACATTCTTATTGCCTTTGATCAACCTCACTAGTCATGACCTCAAGACCTTCATTATGTGTTGGGTCATGGGCCTTGATGTGAGGGAGAAAGCTTCATGGTACTTCAATTAAAGTGACATCTCCTGAAGCACCCTCCTTAACATCCTTATTGAAATCATCTAATTCCTTATTTGCTTCTATATGGGTGGGGGTACCCATTTGTAGGTTTTCTCTCCCACCTTCCTTCACACTCACATTTTCCTCTAGTGTTGGACATGACACCTTTGGAGGTGAAGGTACATCTTATAGTAATTTTGGAAATACCTTTGATCCTCCTTGCTCAACCACCACCTCAAAAATGGTGTCACTTTAAATATTCTACTCCAACTCTCCTTCAGCGCTTTCACTAGACTTGTTTAATTCTTCAATTACACCATGATTACCTTATCCTAATGGTTGGGTGATAACATTATCAATGAATATCTTTATGTCTGATGAACCCATTTTTTTCCTTTGAGGGGCTTGAACTTGCATAGCTACCTTAACACCATCTTATAAAACATTATCTAAAGATAAAAGATCTTTAAGGTTAGGATGTCTTCCTCATCACCTTTGCTTTGTATTATTAAGGGTCCCTCTTCTATAATTAGGCCCATCACTGGGGCCTTCACTAGGGTTTGGGGCCTTTCCCTTGGAGTTCTCTACCTAGTTTTTACCTACAAAGGAGTGAATATACACTGATTTTTCATCACCTCAGTGATGGGCCTACCTTCATCCAAATCCTCATCATCACCCATATCCCTTACTCTCTGGGCATATGAGATTTGGTCATCCTTCCTCTTTGCCAAAAACCGTCTTGGAGGTTGCATATCCTTATTTACTCTTTTTTATTTGGGGTGATCTCCTTTTTCCTCCCCTCCTCTCTCCCTTGAGTGCATCTTTGGGGGAGGAGCAGCTGTTACTTATTGTATTGGTGGAGCAGGTGGAACATTCATTGGGTTGGCCATAGGGATGGCTACTAGAATAGCTAGAAATAGAAAGGGCTCCCTCTCCTAAAATGGATATGAGGGTGGAACTAGCCAATATAACCTCCCCAATAATAATTTTGTCCAACTTTTCTACTAGGATTGTTATCTTTGAAAAAGATAGTCCAACCTTAGATTACACTATTGTTAGTGATTTGATATCAACTAGATTAGTGAAATCAACATCACTAAGCTTACACTTACCCTTACCTTTCACTGCTAGTGGTGGATCCATAGGATCACCATTATACTCAAGGTGGAAACCTCTCAACTCTTTAACTCACATGAGCTCCTGAAGGGCAGGGGTATCATAAGCACCAAGATCAACCCCATTTTCCTTCAGCCAACTGAAAGTTCTTCTCATGATTTGAATGTCTCTCTAGGGGATAGAATCATTATAATCCTTATTGAATTCCACCTACAAGATGGCATGGGCTTCAATGTTGTTTTCACTATATAGTGGACATAGTGTCTTCTTGTCATCCACCATATCCTTGGAGATGGGGGTGATATTATACGTAAAAACCTCCTGCACTATTAGCCTCATGTAGTCCAATTTTTTGATGACTTCTTCAGTAGCACAATCAAAATATATGTCTTAATAGTGTGATTTATGCAAAATAAAATTGGTCACCATATTCGCCAACCACCTGATATCATAATTGGCTCACGGTGGTATCTTATCAATTGCATACTGGCCCATTTCTTGTTCTAATCCCTTCACCCTAGAAATAAGACATAAATAATATCCAATTTAGACTAGGAAATAAAAGGAATTATTTATCTTCTTGGTTGTTATCATTTAATGTGGAGGCACCATCTATCAGCTAAGCTCCAATACTGCCAATTTATTATCCAGGTACCTTGGCAATTTATGCAAGCATCTTGAGTAACCACTTACCTAGATATATGTGAATGACCTGAATTGAATATATGAGGTGTCATATTTCTTAATTACCTCCTCTGATATTTTAGACATTCTATTGAGGCTTCTTAAATGAAAGAAGACACTCATCATGATGTTGAAGAAGTAATTATACACCCTACAAAAGTTCTTGAAACCATCCATGATGATTTCTAGGTATATCTCATAAATTTTCATTCCATTAGGGTTCCTAGTGAGCCCCTAGAATGTTTTATTATGTACCAATATGTATATTAAATAAGAGGACATGTAGAATGTACTTATAAATACCTCTTTTGAAAGAATTGAATTTTTGAGCTGCATCATCTGCCTGTGTAGATTATCACTAAAAGTAGTGGCCTAGTCCAACTTCTTCTACTTCTCCAATATGCATACTAGGATCAAGAACATCCATGACTTAAATTTTTATATGGTGGGTATCCTGTAAACTTTGTAAGCCATGGTTATAACATACTAGTGTAATTTGTTGAATTCTACCAACTTTAAACTCTTGGACATCCTAAAGGCCTTTTATCTCTTCTTGGCCAGCCAACAACTATTGATAATGTCCTAAAATGCCTTATTATTATTCTTTGCATATTCTTGGCATTCCTCCATGGTGAGTGTAATTTTTTCAAGATGGGGAGGAATCTTGAGCATGGTGCTGAGAGCTATAAGGGTAAAAGAGTAGACAATTAAATGGCTACCATCGATAACAGTCCTAGTGTCTAGTTGGTATACTTGAGCACATGTAGTAATCAGTTATGGGTATGGGTCAACCAAAGGGAATGTTATTATAGGGGTGATGTACCTCATTCCAACATTAGCTACTACTTGAATGGGGTCTGGCCACTATAAGGCATTCAACAAGATCAAAAAATATAGTCCCATTACATCCATGTCCTTAATCCCATCCAAGATAGATATAATGATGCCCTTTAAAGGAGTTGAAGATGTCTCCATTTCTACCCTAGATTTATAATGTAATAATTAAAAAAATTATGAACTCTTCACTCAAAAAACCTTTGAAACACCTTTCAACTCCTCTCATAAATCACAACATAGATAGTTGAAAGAATACTTACTATTAATCCAGAGGGTTGCACACAATAAAAGCTAAAAATCCATTTAGGAATCATTGTAATCATATCCTCGTACTACATGTAGCTAGGGCACACAAATAACTTAAAGTCACAAATGTAAGATCTAAATACAAAGGGTGGATGCAAATGAAAAAAATACTTTAGTTACAATCCTTTGCATTTTGAGATTAGGGTTGCCATTAATACTTTGAAGTATAGTAGGTATTTACCACTTACTCTCATTAATTGCTTAAGCTTCATTCGAAAAAAGAGAGGAAAAGTACTAATATTTATTTTATGTTAGGTGATCTACCTTGAAATACATGGATCCATACGAGTGAAGGATATGTCATGGTACCTTTTCAAGCCCTCGAGGACTTCTACACCATTTTCACTCCTTACTTTTCTTCTGGTGTAGTGGTGCAATATGTCCCAAACTCTTTATAAGATGTAAGAACACCATGTGTCATTATTTAACTTTTAAAATTAGGGCACTCAAGCCTTTGGGGACCTTTTGAACTTTTCCCACTGAGAGGTAAGTGAGGCAAATTTTTAAAAGGGTCTAAAATCTAAAAGATCCTAAGGAGCTGTCATGTGCCATCACTTTCTTTACAGCTTTGGATACTCGGGCCTTAGAGACTTTATGTGCCTTGCTCACTTAAAGATAAGTGGGTGAATCTTTAAAAAGGGCCTAAAATTTAGAAATCCCCAAAAACCCACCACATGTCCAACCCTATATTTAATCTCAGACTCTAGGTCACCTTTTACCTTCGTACCACCTTTTTTCAAATGGGGAAGGGTGCCAGATCCTCTTGACCCCCAAGAATGTTCATAGGAGTCCCCTGAGATAAACATGTGTCTTTAATTTTATTCATCAGACAATTCCTCACATAAGTCATCAAAACATGTTAAAGGTACAATCTATAAATTTCATTTGGGGTCACACTTCCATCTTCTCTTAGTGGTTATTCTACTATGAAAATTTTTTTTCAAACCCCTATTTGAACTAAAGCATTTTTATAACAAGGGCCCAATTGTTCCAGTGAAATTTTGGTATCTCCACTCTTGTGCATGTTTGAAAGGTATCTCATAAGAGATACTTTAAGGTATTACAAAGGCCTTCAAAATATCACCAAATAGAGCCTTCTGTGTAAAGGAAAATTTCACTTGTTCTTTAAAGGAGAAATCCTCTATTGTGCCTATTTTAAAGGTATATCCTACAAGATATATTTAAGGGGAAATCCACTCTTGTGCATGTTTGAAAGGTAATTCTTAAGAGATACCTCAAAATATCACCTAGTAATGCCTTCTATGTAAAGGAAAATTGCACTTGTTCTTTGAAGGAAAAATCCACTTTTGTCTCTATTTGAAATGTATCTCCTAAGAGATACCTTAAAGGGGAAATACACTCTTGTGCATGTTCGAAAGGTATATCCTAAGAGATACCTTGAAGGTATTACAAAATCTTTCAAAATATCACTTAGTAGTGCCTTCCATGCAAAGGAAAATTCCACTTGTTCCTTGTAGGAGAAATCCACTCTTATGCCTTTTTGCAAGGTATCTCCTAGGAGATACCTTGAAGGGGAAATCATCCCCCTAAGTATTCCATGATAAAATCCTACACTCATACCAAATACTAAGAAGGAAACCAAGGGGCCTTGCAAGGAAAAGACTTTGGTAACTAATTTCACAAACCTAGTTATTAGATCCAGGTCTCAAACCTAGGGACCTAGTCCTTAAATATGACCAAAGGGCTGCTAAACTAGGGTAGCATGAAAAAATTTATTCTCCATAGAAAGGAACCGTTTTCATCATAATCGATCGATTGTGAAATGCTTTCAAACTAGAAGATTTAAAGGTCAATGCCTTAGAGATCCCCATTAATAGGATCAACTTGAATAATTTCATTTGACTTCTTACCATCCCCTATACATGTTAGATAGTTTCCTTTCTCCTTTATTGTGTTTCCCCTCCTCATCATTATTTTACCCCTTATTTTCCTTTCTTTGTTGTTTCTTTTCTGAATAAGTGTCATTGACAAAAGTCACTATTGGGATTGCCATGCATTTTTTCCACATGTTACAAACACTCTCTAAAAGATGGTTATCTACCTATTTATACTATCATTAATTTCAAGATGATCCATTATGTATGGTTCCCCATAAGGATCACCATAAATATTATAAGGTAATGCTTCAATCATGTGTATCACTCTTATTATTTATGGCACCAGGGCATAAATCCAACCCTTCCTACCCAAAATCGATCACTTGCCATTTTTATTTTTGAAGAGGGCAAAAAACAATTGAAGCAATCAAAAGGTAGACTCAAAACTAAAGGGAACTAGAAAAAACATTGACCTAATTTTCTCAAAAAAGGCAAAGAATTATCTTGAGAGTCAGTCTTCATCCTCTTGGGTAATGGAAGATTCTACATCTTTTTTAGGAAGTGGGAATCACCCATCAAAGTAGAGAGCTCATAGCTCAAGCAGTAGAAGACCCCCTCCTACATAAAGCATGAGAAAATCCTATGCTTTCGCCCCCACCCAAGCAAAATGGGAAGTCCCCAATACCTTGTTAGCCACGAAGAGACCTTGCAAAGATAAAGCTTTAGTGATAGACTCAATAGATGAGATTTTTGATCTAGACCTAACCCACAACCCTAAAAATATGAGGGAGGGTTCTCATACTTGAAATCTTGACAAAATTAGTAGGAAGGAGTATCCCTCATTCAGATGCAATATTTGGGATTGTGCCTTAGCATAGCACATGGTGCCCTACGTGCACCCTTGCTTTGAGATCATTTCCCTCTACATTAAATTATGATGCTCAATTTGGCATAATCACAAGAGGTGCTCACCTTAAGGTCAAGATTGGCATAGACAATTTTAGAGCAATTTTTCAACTCTCACATGAACATAATGCTATCATATGTAGCATTGAGATCCTCTAAAGCATCTAAGACTCCAAAGTAGAAGATAGGGCACATTTCCTTGGATCCTTCTCTACCATAAGATCATAAAGGTTCCTTCCATGCCCTTTCAATTATTGTATTTCCAATCACAACATGTAAAGGATACACTATCCATGCTAGCATTCATCTTGGGCATTGACATCGATGTCAACATCAAAGAATTCTAGTTGGGAGTAATCTTTCTCATGATCATGGTAGAGAATGTGAAAACTTTATAGATGGATTTTGATAAAGTCATCACCTCCACCATGAGAGAAGAGATTTAAAATTTATCAATAATAAGTACCTTTTAGTATCCATCTTACCTCATACACTTAATATTGTACCAGCATTCCAAGTTCTCCAAATATCTTCAAATAAACAACATAGATATAGATGTTTTACCAAACATCATTACCCTGATCACTATCTAGACCCGTGTCCTATTAATCATGGAAGACTAAAATGAGCTCTTAAAGCAATTTATGGCTCCAATTTTGACAAATCTCAGTAGGCAAGATGTCATCCCCTGATGACAAATAAATATCAAGCATGACTCAAAGGTAGTAGTGTCCTAGTTGATTGGTTCTAAGGGGACTATTTCTCATTCATCCAAGCACATGGGTTTGTAGGGGACCCTTTTTGACTTCTCTATATACTAATTGATAGGACTTGGACCCTTGAGTTGGCATGATGACTCAATAACATGGACTCCCTCTACGGGGTAGGAAAGAATAAAAAGGGGCCATATGACATTCCTTTTTCAAGGGATAAGATCATGGTGCAAAAAAGGCACCAAGAACATCTCCTTGTAGCTAAGCTGGTAAAGTTAGGGCTAGAGCTAATAGATGACCAATGGGATTGCAACCCAATGGGATATATAGTAGGATTAAAGGTTGCCAGTGCACCCAATCATTAGACTCGACCATATTTAGAGCAAATGAGGTCACCCATGGAAGATCTCCCTCAAAATTATGTGGACCTAGCCCTGATCTCTCAAGATGTCCCCAAGCTATGGGATTCTTTTTATGATAAGGTCTAAGAATTCAACCTAACAAAGAAGTTATCCAAGACAATGAAATAATAGCTAAACACCTTGGGCTAGAGTGAAGATAAGAAGGTTGATTTTTTAAAATATAGATACAAGATTAATTGGCCACATGTTATTTTATATGAAGATGCCTTAGACAAGAAATTTGAAGAGTTGTGGGATGAGACCCACCCAAAAGAGAATGAATATATCATGGAAAGGGATTCACACCAAAGATTGAGGTATTTGAGGATAATAAAGAGGAAGATACCCTAGAAGAAGTAGAAGCCATGGTAGCCCAACCCCCACCAACATGGTCATAATCCCTTCCCCCCTATGCTATGGACCCACAGTAGTAATAGGTACCCTTGGGTACCTTGTGGCTGGGTCATCTCAGCTCAAGCATACCAAGGCACTAGTTTCCAACCCACTAATGGACCCTTCACAAAAGACGACCTGACTTGCTAGTCCTATCTTTTCTACCTCTACCTCCTTCCCCTCCACATCTCTAGCACAAGTTACAGTGATAGATATTACCCAATCAAGCACTCTAACTCTTACTATCACCCCTTATTCAACCTTGATGACCCCACTCCAGGTTTTCGTAATTCTGACTACCCAACCTGACACTTAATTATCCCTAATCTTCTCCTCATAGCCTAATCCCACTATTGGATCTATCCCATTCTCTTATGCCTTTCCCATATCTTCCCTCATGCCTTTTCTCACTCCCCCACCATCATCAACCACCTCATCCTCACTCATCACACAGTCACCATTCTCCTTACCCCATAGGATCCCATAATTTTCACCTTCATCCCTTGTTTTTCATTCACTCACTCATGTAAGAGCAAGGTCCATTGATTCATAGCAATAACAAACCATCCCATTCACACTTATTCAAGGAACCCCTTTTATGAGTGAAATCATCTAAGTGCCAGATTAATAACATCAATAGATGGATGAAATGAGGGTAACTCATGTGGCCTAGATGGAAAAAAAAAGAGGGGAAAATGGTTCAAAGCTAAAGCCCAACCCCACATGCAATCATTTTAAGACCTCAAACAATAATCCCTCTTGATCACCCATCTGACCCCTTAGGTAATTAATCCCTAAGAATAGATGTAACCAGGGGATTACACCATCTTATTCCATTAGGATTAACCTCAGACAAGCCCAACCTATTAATAGGGTCAAGCTTATGAAGGAAAAACATAGGTTAGTAACTAAAGACTACATTAAAGTAGCCCATCAATTAGATAAAATCAAGTAGGAGCTCATCAAGGTCAAGGCTATGGTTGAATACCTCAAGGCTGAGGTTAAAGCCCAAGATACTAATCTCAACCAAGCAAGAATTAACCTCCAAAACTACATCATAATGGAAAGCTTCTAGGTCAAGGCTGACAAGTGGATGGTTGTTGAGACAAAATTATAAGAAGTGAATGCAAAATTGGTTTCACTTCACGAGAATATCTCCAATGTAGAGTGGGTGCTCTAACTACTCCAAAACTTGACACAACAAGACTCCTCGATCAAGGACTAAGAGATCGAGAGACTAAATAATGACCTCACCACTTGCCCTTAGTACACATAAATCCTTCCCCTAATCCAACAACTATATAAGTCTTACTGGGAATGGATTAAGGTCATGAAAGTAAGCCTAAAAGTGATGCTTGTTTTCATCATCGATGTATAGAATTTGGCAGCCCAAGTGAGCTTATTTGTAAACCAAGTGATTGCCTTCATCACCCCCAAGGTCCTAGACTCACAAAGCCTAGTCTTGAAGCTTTTTAATGCCTCTCTTGAGGCTTTATAGATAACAAGTGTAGTTGACCAAAGGTAGGTGGTAGAAAAGGTGAATGAGTTCCTAAGTTGTAATAAGGTAGCAAACAAATGTAAGGCATTCCTCAATGCCTTAGAATAAGTGGTCCAATAAAGGAATGGATGCATAGAAAAATTGGTCTAGTTAGGGCTCCCCTCTCCTTTTTTGGTTGAGAATATCATTCTCCTTGAGGATCAGTTTAAGGTACTGCTTAAATAAAATCATAATGACCAGCCTATTTTTATGGCCCTCAGTCAAATGTTTGACACTTCTAAAGTGGAGAACATTATATACCCCCTTGCCCAACTAAAGTTTCAGATGTCAATGGCAATTGAAATCCTAGTGAGCATCTCCTTTAAAGAGATATTTGACTTACATAGAGCCTTCGAGGCTCTCAATAAAAATACCCAACTAAAGGAGGAAGAATGGGTGCCCTTTTAGGTAGCTCTACAAAAGTCATACATGTTAATCTACCCAGAGTTTCTTGGGTTCTTTCATCTATAAGTTATAAATGTTAATTTACTCAGTAATAAGTAGTTCCTTAGTGCCTCTCAGATTTTCCCCCCTTTTGACCCCTTTTTCATCTTTAGGCCCCTTTCAAAAAAATTATTGTAAAGTGCCAGCCTCTTCCTACTATCTCCAATCTCATTTTTCATTCACACTCTGAAATGGCATTTTCTTGAAAATTTCATCTAATTACTACCTATAGGAAAATAGATAGGTAGATTCTACAAATAAGAACTTGATTTGGTTGATCAAGAGTATGGGTAATGACAAGCAAAAATGCTGGTACTTACATGTGAGAACTTCTCCATATGAGTAGGTGGCCCTTTAAAAATTTGTATTTTTATGGTGTGAGTGTTAGATTTTTTTGCAAAAACCCCTATGAGTCACTAAGAATTGTGGATCAAAAATACACATTTAATATTTTGGAGTATTTCATTTCTAGCTTTGAACTCACTATGCAGTTAGAAGTTCTTCATCAACTTTCCAATGACCCCCCTTTTGGCCTCTTTCTTCTTTAGGCCCACTTTCAAAAAAATTCCAAGTCCCAGCCTTCATTCACTTTTGATGTGTGGTAATCTAGTGCTCATTTGGATCAAAGAGACTTTCATCTCACTCTAAAGAAGCATTAGTTTGACATGTGTTACCCCCACACTTGATCTCACCAAGTAGTCCCCAGTCCCTCTGGAGAAGCATAGCTTGATGTGTGTCATATTCATGCTTGCCTAGAGGTAGTGTTGGGTTTCCAGAGCTTAGAATAGTGATATTAGATGAAGGTGTGGATCCCTCCTTATGAGTGAAGCTTTTGAAACACTTTAAGCTGATGATTTTTAGCTCTAGAAGAGAACACATGAGATCATCCTCACCTATATCATTTTTATGAGTTATCATATTTTTATTCACCATTGTAATAGACTACAAATAGAAAAATTTAGAAATTTTTATATTATATGGCTCATGGGTATGAAAATATGCTTTGTATGTGCCCCCTTTTGGTCTTATATATTCAATCTCTATCTACAATGAAGAGGATGTGATGTTATGTGTTATTTGGAATGGAAAATTATCTCTGTCTATTGTTTCTTTATTTTTGATTCTATAGTAAGGGAAATCCACTTTTGTTCATGTTTTAAAGGTATCTCCTAGGAGATACCTTAAAGGTATTACAAGGGCCTTAAAAATAACACCCAGTAATGCCTTCCATGTAAAGGAAAATTCCACTTGTTCCTTGAAGGAGAATTCCACTCTTGCACCTGTTTGAAAGGGATCTCCTAGGAAATACCTTTCACTGGAAATCCATGCTTATGATTGAAAGGTATCTCCTAGGAGATATTTTTAAGGTATTATAGGGGCCTTAAAAATATAACATAGCAGTGCCTTCCATGTAAAGTAAAATTTCACTCTTATCCCTGTTTAAAATATATCTCCTAGGAGATAAATACCTTGAAGGGGAAATCCAATTTGTGAATGTTTGAAAGTTATCTCTTAGGAGATAATTTGAAGCTATTATAGGGTCCTTCAAAATATAAAACAGTAGTGCCTTCCATGTAAAGCAAAATTCCACTTTTTCTTTGAAGGAAAAATCCTCAATATAGACTTTAGGCTAAACAAATTAGGCTAAGATTTAATCATGATTTGACCAACCAAAAGCTAATAAAATATCAATTCAACATTGAAGCACAAAGACCCTAAACATGTTCATTTCAAAATAAAATTCCATTGAACCTACAATATAGAAACACAAACAACATTAGAAGAGGTAAAACCATGATCATCTAGAAAAATGCCCATGTACAACCAAAATAGGTGTGAATGATCTCCAAATTGGAAAATGTCACTTAGCAGTGAGTGATATTGTTCCTATAGATAATAAGAAATATTAAAATTAGGGCTCAAAAACATAGATTAAAGTTTTCAACATGATAAAATGACCATGGCACAAAAACAGTCTGAGGAAATTAAAATCTCAAGGAAATTGTCTCAAGTAAATTATTTCATAGGCCAAAGTAGCAATGACAAATATCCCGAAGGGTCTTTGCAAAATAGGTCAAAGGGAAATTTTAGAATGTTTGAAGGGAACTTTACATCTGAGAAAGGTTCAAAAAAAAAAGTCTCAAAGGGCAAAGGGCCATTCCAAAAAGGTTGAAGGGTAATTTCAAAAAGCTCAAAGGGTACTTTCAAAAAAACTAATGGGTAATTTTAAAAATCTTAAAGGGTACTTTCAAAAGTATCAAATCACACTTCTCATTAGGGAAAGGGACTCAAAGTTCCTTTTCATCATCAACCATCTTTCTTTGTTTTTTCTCTTCCCCTTGTTGTTTCCTTTTATAAATAAGTTCCATTGACATAAGTGGTCGACCTATTCATCACATGTCATTTCCCCCAGTTCTCTCAAATCCCCAAAAACATTATATGAAAGATGGTTATCTATGCACATTACCTAAGACTAATATTATACACTCCATCATGCATAAATTCTCATGATGATCACCATAAATCACTAGTTATGACTCTCTAGGATTATGTGTCATCTGCATTATTTATGAGGGTGCCTCTTTCCAAAAAATTCCCATGATGGACACACCTAACAGTGGTAATAGTGCATAAATATCCTCGTTCTCCTTTCAATCCAAACACTTGACACTTTGTGATTTCAGAGCAATCATTGAGCAATTGGGAAGAAAAGAAAGAGAGTTTGTAGGATGAATGGGGTAGTAATCATTAATCTAGTCTAACAGGTAGAAGCAAAAAAGGGTCATTGAAACAAATACAAATATGGAGGCCTATATGTCCTCATCCAATAGTGGCAAGCATCCCTCAAAGTTGAAACCCATAGTTTAGGTAATGGAGGAGATTCTACCTTTAAGCACATAATAGACAAATCCTATGCTTCAACCCCTGCTTAAGCAAAGGAGAAGGTGCCATATACTAGACCAGAAACCAAGGGACCTTACAAAGACCAAGCTCTGGTAACTAATTTCATGGATAATATATTTGACTTGAAATTAGACTAAAACCTCAAGAATTTGAGAAAAGGTGATTATGCCCAAATACTTGATAGGGTAAGCAAGAAAGATTATAATGCCTTTGGATGTAGATTGTGGGAAAGCATGTTACCACAATACATGGTGACTCAAGTACACCCATGCCCTGAGATTATTACTCTCTATTTAGGAAGATATGATACCAATACTAGAGTGATCACTGGTAATACCCACATAAGGGTAAAAATTAGTGCATATGATATCATAGATATGCTTTGGCTTCCTTACAACCCCAAAGCCATTCTCTACATCATCGAGAGCCTCCAACTTGTCTCGTATTCCCAAGTCAAGGATAAGGTGGGTTTCCTTAAGACTCTACTTAACCATGAGGTCACTGAGATGCCTCTTTTATCCATGCCCTAGTTGACCTTTCCCATGTAGCATCTGAAAGACACTGTAACTATGTTAGCAATCATCCTAGGCATGGATAGAGACGTCAACATCTAAAACTTTTAACTAGGGGTGTTCCTCCTATTGACATCAAAAAAAAGGGTAGGAATTCAAAATGGACTTTTCCAAAGCCATTACTTCCAACATGAGGAATGAAATATAGAATTCCTCAGTAATGAGTACCTTCTAGTACTCATCTTTCCTCATGCACCAGATCTTACAATAACATTCCCATTTATTTTCCAAGTATCTTTGCCTTAACACCTCTAATACTGAGAATTTTCTACATGTAGTGGCCCCCATCATAGTATGGACTAACATCATGTCAAAGACCAAGGACTACTATGAGTTCTCAAAGCAGTTCATGGATCCAACTCTCATGGATCTCAGCCAAATGACTGGTACTTCTAGGATGGTAAATTATCACCAAGCTTGGCTCTCAACCAATAAAGTCCAAACTGACTAGTTTTGGGAAGCCCACTTCTATTTCATATGAGTACATGGTTTTAAAGGAGAGTCCTTCCATCTTACCCATACATTGATAGATAAAACCTTAGCCTTTGAGTTGGCTCACCAACTTCATGCGATAGACTTTGTCTACAGGGTTGAGAAGAAGAAAAAGGGTGTATATGATGTCCCCTTCATAAGGGGTAGCATCATAGTTCAAAAAAGGCATTAGAGGTGCCTCCTCATGACCAAGTTAGTATAACTTGGCCTTTATTTGATAGATGATCAATGAGACCATAATCTAAAAGGATACATAGCTAATTTGAAGACCACCAGTGCTCTTAAGCATCAAGCTCAGCCCTACTTGGAGCAAAGGAAGTTACCCATAAAAGATGTCCTCCAAAATCATGTGGACCTAGTTTAGATGTCAAAAGACACCCTTAAACCATAGGAGTCTTTTTATGACAAGGTCTAGAAATATGATTTGACCCAAAAGTTATCAAAGAGAATGAAGGGCCTGCAAACCCAATTAACTTGGAGCACAAATAAAAAATATGCCTTCATCAAATATAGTTTTAAAATAAATAAGCCATCTAAGGGCTTGTATGATGATGACTAGGATGATAAGTTTAAGAAACTTTGGGATGAGTTTCACCCTAAAGATGTCAGGTCTGAGGAAGAATCTACTCTTAAGGTTGAGATGGGGAAATGAAGAATAAGAAGAAGACACTCCCATAGAGGAAGCATAGAACACACCCCCAAAAGTGGAAGCAAAAGAAGCAAAGGTAGTGGCCACCTAGGAGCCTTCAATTTGGTTGACACCCACATCTTCAAATCCCTTAACCCCATAATAGTAGCAGGATCCCTTTGGGCACCTCATAACTAGGTCATCCTAGCTCAAGCACATTGAGGCACCCATTTCATCCCTACACTAGCTTCCCCTCAAAAGAATATTTGCTTCACAAATCTCTTAATTTTCATCTCTACATCATTTCTCCACTACCCCATCCCCCTCTATAGCTCCACAACAAGTTATAGCATCATCTACTACCCAGCCAAGTATTATGGCTCCACTTGTCACTTCATCATCTACCCTGGTAGCCCCACTATAGGTTGCATAACCTTTCACTACTCAACTTGGTACCACTTTAGCCCTAATCTCCTCCTCATCCATTCAACCTATCACCAGGCTTGACCCCTTTTCTTTTGATATACCTATCTCCTCCCACATCCCTTTCCTTACTCCCTTGCCTTCATCTTCCACCTCATCCCCCCTAATGATGCAATCCCTATTCACTCTACCCTAAAAACTACCATCTTTATCTCCTTTAACCCTTCACTTTCATTCACTCACCTCCACAAACATAGGGCCCACTACTTCATAGCAGCAATTTGCTATCTCATTCATGCTTCCATAAGGGACCCCCTTTGTAAGAGAGATCATTCAAGTTTTAGACCAATTCCAATAGTAGGTGAATGTAGCAAGGGAAGCCTAAACACCTGAAGTGTAAAATAAAAGGGGAAAACAAACCAAGTATTATGCCTAGGCTCACATGTAATCTTTTTATGACCTAATGCAGCAATCTCTTATGGTCACTCACTTGAATCCCCAATTAGTAAAACCCCTTGAATAGATGCAACTGAGGGACTACGTTATCCAAGCTATCAGCCTTAACCTCAATCAAGCCTAGCCCACTAATATAATTTGAGCTTATGGAGGAGATGTAAAAGCTTATGACAATAGACTATGTTAAGGTAGCCCATTAGCTAGAGAAGACTAAGTTCGAGCTCTGAAGAGTAAAAGCTATAGTGGACTACCTCAATATTGAAGCTAAGGCTAAAAATATTGACCTCAACAAGGCAAGACTATAGATACAGGGAAGTATCCAAAATTTAAGATTCCAAGTAGAAGTTGATTCATGTAGAGCCATCGAGACCAAGTTGCAAGAGAAAGAGACAGAGCTAGATGAGATCCACCAAAATCTTTAGGACACAAATTGGTCATATCAACTATTTTAGAACTAGGCATATTAAGACTCCTCAATCAAGGACCAAGAGATTGAAAATTTTAAAAATGACCTCATAAGTAACACCCAGGCCATCAAAATCCTTCTCATAGTCCAGCAGCTATACATATCCTATTGGGAATGAATCAAAGCTATGGTGGAAAACCTAAAGACAACACTAACCTTCATCATAGACATACAAAAGTTATCCTCTTAGGTGAGCACATCTATTAATCATATGATTTCTTTCATCTCCCCAAAGGTCCTAGAGTTATAGACCCATGTTCAAAATTTCCACAACACTTCTAAAGCATTAATGATAGCAGGGGTGACTGACCAAAGGTAGGTAACAACAAAGGTAAATGATTTTTTAAGCTACATCAAGGAAATAAATAAGTGTAAGTAAATACTTAATGGGTTGGTAGCAGAAAAGGTAAATGAGTTTTTAAGCTACATCAAGGTAGCAAATAAGTGCAAGGCATTACTTAATGCTTGGGATTAAGCATCCTGAGAAAGGTAGGTACATATAGAACAATTGATCTAGTTGGGAGTCCCCTCCCCTTTCTTAGTAAATAATAGTGTCCTCCTCAAGGATTGGATCAAGGCACTGCTTGAGCAAAAGTAAGATGACCAGAACATATTTCTAGATCTCAATCAAATGCTTGACACCTTCAAGGTGAAAAAAAATTGCTCCCACTCACCTAATTAGAGTTTCAAACATTGGTGATGGTTGAGGGATTTGGAGGCATCTCCTTTAAGTAGATGATAGATCTAGATAGAGCCTTTAAGGATCTCAGTAAAAGGACATAGCCAAAATAGGAGTGGGTGCCCTTACAAGCATCCCTTCAAAATTTGTAAATTTATTTTGTCTGGTTCAAGCACCAGAGTTTTGAGTTCTCCCACTCACAGGTGGATACCTATGTGATTCACCAAGAACTGTGGATTATAAATCCTTGTTTTTCATATTTGGAGTATTTCATTTCTTTCTTCGATCTTGCTTGACATCGACATAGTTTTTTGACACCTTTTGACAGATCCCCTTCTGGTGTTTCTTCTCCAGGCCCCTTTTTTACAATTTTGACAAGGTCTCAGTCTTCATCCACCTTTGACATATGTCATTTCCACACTTGACCTCACCAAAGAAGTCCCCAACTACTCCAAAAAAGTTCCATATGACACATGTCATCATCATGTTTGCCTTAGAGTTGTGTTGGTTCACTAGTATTTAAAGAAGTGCCATTGGATGATAAGGTAAGTGGTACATCTCTAGGAGTAAACATGTGGTACCACATCGCTTATCCCAAGCATAGTACTCTTAATAGAATAATGTAGTTGATCTAGAGGCTAATTAAAATCATGATCATGTGAACTCCTTTTAGTTGCCTCACTTATTTATTCAGAGCACTATTATTATTTGTGTTATTTTATAGAGGGGATAATGGATGTTGATTATGGAGTAAGAAGTTTATTTATTGTGTTAATTAGTCTAGTCCATCTTATATGATAGCTTGTCTCAAGTTAGCCTCAATATGATATTATGAAGGGGTGATGGGCATTATTAGAATACACATGCCTTTCTTTGCATTCTCATTTTTATGGAAAACCATTGTAATAGACTAGGATAGTAGTAATTAGCATTTTTCTATTCTACAACTTAGAAATCATAATTTCATCCCACATCTATAAATCTTATATAGGAAACTATTCACTGAGAGCGAGATTTTTAGGCATCAATAGTATCGAAAAGGATATTCCTTCATGGGTAACTTGGAGTATCTCCTAAGAGATACCTTGAAGAAATTACAAACCTCAATAACTTTGGATAAGTTCATACTCGAGGTATCCAATAAGAGATTCATTCAAGGGCCTTCTAATACCTTCATGAGTAACTTGAAGGTATTTCCTAAGAGATACTTTGAAGATATTAAAAGGACCATCAAGGGAAAAATTGTTAAACTGGATTGAGGTGGAAAGAGCATGTGCATAGAAGGACCTAAAATTCACTCTTGTAATAAAAATTCACTCTTGTGAATTATTGAAAGGTATATCCCAGGAGATACCTTAAATATACCTATTAGTGGGAATGTTGACACATATTAGAAACATACTTCCCCTCATCTTTCTCCTTTGAAACAAATATTTGTGGATTCATTTACCCATCAGATTATATTCATTGATGCACATAATTTATTTTCAATTTGGTCATACCTTATTAGTTAAAATGAGAGTTTATATATATATATATATATATACATATATATATATATATATTATATATGTATTTTGTATTGTTGTTTAGAATTATCATACATTTAATCACTACTCAAACACAAAAAAAAAATCATGCATCGATGCAATATATAACTTGTATTTTACAAAACATCAATATTTCAATCATTTCAATTGCTTTGCAAAATGTCTTCAGGCAAAAAAGAATTATCATACTTAAAAAGTAGAAGGCGGACTCACTCGAAGAAAATTTGGATAAAAGGTAGAATAAGGCCTCACTCCAAGAGAATTTGGATAGAGTAATGTATAAAATACCAAAACTAAAATTAAATCCACATGAGCATCTTCCATTTTATGGTGGTGACAAAATTTCTCTTGTTGATTGGTATTTTGAATTGTTTAGTTCGCTAAACATGCATCCAAAAATATACTTGTTTATCAATACATCAGGAAAAGAATCTTCTCTTATTGGAATAATCCTAGCTTGTGATAAGGATGAAATTAAAGATGCCCTTGAATTACAACTAGAAGTATGAAATGAAGAAGAGGGAATTCTCTGTCGAGCTATAATTAATTTCAATAATTTTACACCTAGTAAAATGGAGTCGACAAAAATTAATTTTTCTCTTTCTTATGAAACATTTGGGTTTCATTTGAATATCTATGACAACCTTCAAATGTCTAGGTTGATAGATAAAGATAAGTTGGTCATTAGAATACAAAACATGTTGAAATAAAAACATGAACAAGGGGAAACAACTTCTTCTACTTGTAACCATGCAAACATGTATTTAAGATACCCTACAGACATGAGAGAAAAAACATTGAAGAAAATAAGACAAGCAAGGGAAACATATTTGTATACAGATTTGAAAGAGGCCACACAAGTACTCACACTAGTCGATAAAATAAGATCGAACAAAGGTTGAAATGCTTTTGTTGACATAAACTTTTGATGAGACACACAAATAACTCTCTACATGGTATATTTCCTCTAGAAATTATGCCTTGAACATTCGTGTATAGCTTTGTGAATTAGGGGACGCAAATATCAAAATAAGAAATCTCAATGAAAGAGGGGTGAATGATATAATTCATTCATTTTTAAAACATAATGAGGTTATAATGAAGGATGCTTTGTTAATTGCTTTTGATCCAAGCAACCCTGACTATTTTATTGAATCAAAGGAAGTCCTAGAAGATATGATGGATAAAAAACCTGTAAGGTTAAAAATTGAAGATGGCCAACACACAATTATAACACAACAAAGAATTCTTTTGGAGGAGGAATACAATTCACAATCATTGAGAAATAAATATTGTGTTAGAAGGGTAATATTTATGAAAACTTGTACTCCATTTCATATTGTGCACAAAATATGTAATCAATATAATGAATCCAATAAAATAATTTATAAGGCTTTATTTGTAGAAAGAGTTTGATCTACACATGACCTTATCAAATTAAGATATTAGAAGAATCTTGAAATAGGAATGAAAAATATGGAAATAATACATGAACAATATAAACACTTGTTTACATAAATAAACTATTCAGCACAACAACTGTGGGACAAAAAATGCCTTCTTTTCATGGAACAGCCTGTTTGAGATTATTTTGATAAGGCATTTGATTTGTTTTAAATTGGTACTTTACCTAGTTCAGATAAACAAGATTTAAATCCAATTGGTATAATGTTATTTATAAATATTCAAGAGCTTTTAGACAAATAAAAAGTAGAACTACCAGATTTATTGGAAAAAGGGTTTATTTCCTTCTTGAAAACCCTTGGGTACAACGCATGGATAATTGGTGCAAAAAATTGAAGCTAAAAAGTAACATATTATAAAAAATTATAGATTATTTTAGCAATCATGATACGATACTGCCACCAAACCAAACAATCACACCTAAAGAGGTATTAGAGAATTATAAAAAAATTTGCAAAAAAGTTTGACAATTTGTGTGTCTTGAATGAAGGTATTTCAAAAAAAAAGGCTAGGAAGCATTATCTCATTATTCATTAAGCATATTTAAAATTTATCTACATAGTGATGGAGGTCATATTCTCGAGATAGATACAAAAAGATTCAATTACCATTACGGACCCCCTTATCTTTGGCCATCCATTTTAGAAGATTCTAGTGAAACATTCATTCTTGGTCTAAATGTTGATTTGATAATTATTGATATTCTGAATCTCATTGAATTTTTTAAGTAAAAACATCTTCACCTATTTATTTAGGCATTGATTGAAAAATTTATTTTCAGGGCCTTCAATGTATTCATCATCCACAAATTAGAACATTATCTTGTCATTCAGACCTCTCTCCAAAATTTGTGTGTTGATGATTTATGTTACACGCAAGATATAGGTGTCATACTATGGGGTCCAAATAGTTATGGATTCAATCGGATACATATAATAGGTATTAATGTTTGTCAAGATCCAGCTCATTTTATGCTACAATATTTCCACCTCCATTTACAACAAAGTAGATTAGAGAACGGTGTTGACATCTACAAAGACCTACCAACATTTCAAATGATTGATTCACATAAAATAGGAAGGCCATTCAAAAATGAAATATATACCATCTTTTAGGAGACACTTATCTCTACTTTCCACAATATGGATGCATGTGACATGCTAGGGGTATATATAGGAGCTGGATTAGTACATGCTTGTATAAAATTGAAAAGAAATTTATCTTGCATTACATAAACTAAAGAAAAAATGAATTTTAATGGTCAATTTCAAATTTGTTTGACAAATTCAGAGTAACCAATACAAGAACAACCACTTCAATCAGTACTAAGTGCATAACTTTTTTAATTTATTTTATAAGCATGCTTCACTTTCTAAATATAACATCTTAACAATCTTTCAGTGTGTATTCTTTATTTTTCAAACTTAACAGCTTAACAATCTTTTGATGCATAGCACCAATGGCATTGCATGCTATAGAGAGGATTATAAAGCAAGCTAGTCAAACATTAGTCCATAAATCATGAAAAATGCATAAATAACTAACTAACTAAGCCTATCTATTCCTATGGAAATTACAAAGGATAACAAGAAACAAATGAAATAAATTAACATCATATTACCTTCCCAAATGGATTCACCATACCCATGTGGCTCAAAAACATGTTCTCCCTTGATCAAGCATCCTTGTCTTTGTCAAAAAAGGTGTCAAAATCCTCCAATGTCTCAAGAACACTCCATAAAACCTAGGTTCATGATTCCAAATCACTAAACTATTCTATCAATGAGTTTGTAACTAATTTTAATGGTCTATTGCAAAGGATTGTGGAGATAATTCTGCATAATAACTTTGCATAAATCAAGCTTAAAATTCATGTCCATAGCCTCTCTATTTATATATTTTTAAGATTGGTCAGGATCAACTATGACCATTCATCTTAAGATTGAGATGTGTGGCAATGGATAATCCTAATATTTATAATTAAACTCATAAATATCCTCAAGATAAATAAGCATTAAAGAGGCATGGGAGGCATTAACTAGGCATGGGTGACCCATAATCTTGATATTTTATGCACTTATGGCTTGATGGATGCCACCCCATAGATGAGGCCACTAATTGATGCAATCATTCAAAATCAATTTCCAATAATGAGATATTCAAAAATATCTATTAAATTCTTACTTAAGCTCTTAAATTGGATTAATTAGCTTAATTAGGTTTAATCAAGTTTAGTGAAATTCTTTGAAAATTGGTGCACAATTAATCAAAATCATCAGAAAGTCACTTTACTAGATCATAATTTGACTAGAGAGGAACTGGAAGGCGATGTTAGATGTTTTGGAGTTGTATTCCCATTTAAGATGTTGCCAACACCGAATAACAAAGGTATGTGACATGTACCAATAAATTAAAATAAAAAAGTGATCTAGAGCACTAAATGTTACGCCCCTAACCTATCACATGTATGAGGATAGTATTAACCGACTTGTGGCTTACTTATCCCTCTTTGACATTATATTACATTTATCTATGTTTTATTTTGATTATTAGGAAGGCCTATGGAGTAACCATGGCCTAGATAGACTATATATAGGAGGTAGTGGGTAATCATTTATCATCATATTGTGAATTCTGCTCTTATTGAAGCTTGTGGAGGTTGCCCCCTCGAAGTGGCTTATCTATTATCATATATTTAGATATATTTCATTCATATTTAGATATAATTCTGATTTTATACTTAATTCTTGAAGTAATTTCATTACAAGTGGTATCAGAGCTGCGATTTGGGCAATCTTGTGGGTGAAACACTAAATTTTTAAATTTTGTGATATATAAAAAATGGTTGCAAATTTTTCTTAAAAATTTTTATTGGATGTGAGAAATAATAAAATAAATATTCCATTAAAATTTCAGCTCATTTGGATTTGTTTTACAAAATTTATCACTATTTTATGATTTTTCTTAAAATTGCTCTATAGTGCGCAATTCAAAGAATTTTTTTGATTTATTTACATATTTGGAAATATTAGAAAAATTTGGATATGGTTTGTTCTTTGTATATTTTTATTTGAGGTGGACATAATTCTAAAATTGCTTGGTCAAGGTTGGGTCAAAAGTGCCAATAAGGGTCGACATCATAAAACCCTTTTATGGCAGGTCCACAAACTCGGGGCCGAGGAAAGGGTGCTGAAACTCTAGGTAAAACTCCTAACAAGGATTAGATGGATTTAGAAGGGGGATGTACTAGACCCTTTGTACCATGGTTTTCTGACATAGATCACAAAGTGAGCCAGCTTGACTATAGTGTGCAAGGCATTCAGAGTGAGGTGCAAGACATACAATCTAATATGCAATCCATACAAGATAGTTTGGGAGATAGCATGACAGCTTTGAACATTAATCATTCAAATCATCAAGCTAGCTTTATTTCACAAACCCACCAAGGTGGTTCTCCTAACCAATCTACTTCAAATCTAACTCCATGGCCACAGAGGAACATATTACCAAAGGTGGATATGCGCAAATTTGTTGGAAAAGATCCACTCAATTGGCTCAACCAAATGGAAAGTTTTTTTGACCTACATTAGATTCCAAGTGGATAGAAGGTTACCATGGCATCCTTGTATCTTGAACTTGATCAATTCATTTGGTATCGATGGTTGTGTGCTCAAAAGAAAAAGATGACTCTCAATGTCACCTGGTCAGTTTTTAAAGTGGAGCTACAATTACACTATGGCAATAGTGTGATAGAGAATTAATTTAGCCAACTGGAAAAATTGTGACAAACTAGCTCTATCAAGGATTATATTCATCATTTTCAGAACCTATCCTTACATGTGGAGACAATTTCTAAAGCAAACTTGAATGACCTATTTTTGGGTGGACTCAAAGACCACATTCAACATGAGGTACGCATGTTTAATCCACTTAATATTTTTGATTCTATTATCCTAGCATGTAGAGCTGAGGAAAAATTCATATCCAACAAGAAGCAACCATTCACTCACTTCAAAGATCGTAGCATATCATCACCAACATTTCCTCCACCTGCTAGATTGACCCCTCAGCAAATTGAAGAGAAGCGTGCAAAAGGATTATGTTTTGGTTGTGATAGCAAGTGGAGTAAAGGACATAGATGTACTGAGAAGAAGTTATTCTACATTAAGGGACCAAATGAAGATGAAGAAGTAGATGATGCCTCCAATGATGATGAGGAAGATATAGAGGAGGTACCTAAAGATTCCCAACCTACAATCTCTTGTCATGCACTTGCAGGTATTAGCACTCCACAAACTCTTAAGGTAGTGGGGTTCCTCAAGAAATAGAAGGTGATAGTGTTGATTGATTTAGGGAGCACACATAATTTTATAAACCATAAGTTGGCCACTCGATTTAACTGTTTCATCTACCCAGCACCAAAATTTCAGGTCATGATTGCAGATGGTGGCATAATTAATTATTCAGGGAAATGCCATAGTATTAAGGTTACTATGGGTGGGTACAATCTCGACTCTCCTATGTTTTCTATTCCCATGGGTAACATAGACATTGTTTTGGGAGTTCAATGGCTCACAACCTTAGGTACCATTGAGATGAACTTCCAAGAACTATTCATGCGCTTTCATTCTGAAGGTAAGAAAATTGAACTACATGGATTACATGTAAAATCTCCACAATTGATTAGTTCACATCAGATGACCAAGATGCTAAAAAAGGGGGTAGAGGAAATTATTGCATGATTATTCTCCATAGATGTTCAACCCACACAGGTATCTACACATCCTGATCTACAAATAATTCTTAAAGACCACTCATCTATTTTTGGGGCCATGCCAAAAGGACTACCACCAAAAAGAGAACATGATCATGCCATTCAACTAATTCCAGGTAGTCAACCACCAAATATCAGACCATATAGATATCCATATGCACAAAAGAGTGAAATTGAAAAGATGGTCCATGAGATGCTAGAGGCAGGGATCATCAAGCATAGCAAAAGTGCATATTCATCACCAGTGGTCATGGTGCAGAAGAAGGATGACACATGGAGGATGTGCCTAGATTATAGGGAGCTTAACAAGTACACCATCAAAGATAAGTTTCCTATTCCAGTAATTGATGATTTACTTGATGAGTTGCATGGTGCTAATGATTTCACAAAATTGGATCTTTGCTCGGGGTACCATCAAATTAGAATCAAGGATGAAGATGTTCATAAAACTGCTTTTAAAACACATGAGGGCCATTATGAGTTTTTGGTAATGCCCTTTGGTATTACAAATGCACCATCTACTTTTCAGAGCTTGATGAACACTATTTTTAGGCCTTTTTTAAGGAAGTTTGTGCTAGTTTTCTTCGATGACATATTGATTTATAGTCAGACATGGGAAGCACATCTGCAACATGTGAAACAAGGGTTGATAGTTTTGGAGAAGCACCAACTTTATGCGAAGCCATCTAAATGTGCTTTTGGAGTACAGGAGGTAGAGTACCTTGGTCACATTATTTCCCATGAAGGGGTCAAAGTTGATCCCCAGAAGATCAAAGTGATAATGGAATGGCCCATGCCAAAAACTCTCAAAAACCTTTGAGGGTTCCTTAGACTAACAGGTTACTATAGAAGATTTGTGAAAGGTTATGGCAGCATAGCAGCTCCACTCATTTGCATTGCTAAAGAAGGATGCTTTCCATTGGAATGATGATGCCACCAAAGCATTTGAGAAACTAGAAGTAACTATGTGCACCACTCCAGTTTTGGCTACTCCAGACTTCTCACAAACATTCACTATTGAATGTGATGCTTCTAGGTCTAGATTGGGGGCATTACTAATGCAGGAAGGAAGACCCATTGCATTTGAAAGTCATCAATTCAAAGGTAAGAATCTACAAAAACCTATCTATGAGAAAGAAATGATGGCTATTCTTCATGCAGTTAAACAATGGAGGCCTTATCTGATGGGTAGACACTTTAAGGTGAAAATGGATCATGATAGTCTCAAATACTTTTTGGAGCAAAGATTATCATCTGAGGAACAACAAAAATGGGTAACCAAAATGTTGGGTTAATATTTTTAAATCATCTACAAGAAGGGTAAAGATAATGTAGTAGCAGATGCACTATCCAGACAGGATGCATCCATAGAAGCATTACTTTGTGCAATGTCCATATTGCAAGCAGATTGGGTGGATGAAGCTAGGTTATAATGGGAGCAAGACAAGGATACATAGGTTTTGATTTATAATCTCCAGCAAGGTAATTTATTCTCTGACAAATTTGAATGGAAAGGTAATGTCCTATGGTATAAGTGTAGGTTATACTTGTACAAAAATTCAGAGCTTAAGCATAAGATTCTTGCAGAGTTGCATGCATCTCCAATTGGGGGACACTCAGGGTTCTTGAAAACTTATCATAGAATTAAGAAAGAATTCTTTTGGGAAGGACTCAAGGGAGATGTACAAAATTTTGTTGAATCATGCTTGATATGCCAACAAAATAAAGGTGAAACAGTTAAGACCCCAAGTTTGTTACAACCGTTAGCAATTCCTAGTCAAAGGTGGGAGGAGATTTCCATGGATTTCATCACTGGGTTGCCTTGTTCTAAAGGTAAGAATGTTATTTTGGTCATTGTGGATAGGCTTACAAAATATTCCCATTTTTGTGCTCTCTCACACACATTTTTAGCAAGTACAATAGTGGCTATTTTTATGGAAGCAGTTCTCAAATTACATGGAACCCCAAAAATAATTATAAGTGATCGTGATCCTATTTTCACTAGTAATTTTTGGACTAAAATATTTTCTTGTTTGGGTACTCAGCTAGCTCATAGCTCATCTTACCACCCCCAATCTGATGGATAAATTGAAGTGGTTAACAAATGTTTAGAGGGGTATCTCCGTTGTTTTGTATCAGATAAACAAGAACATTGGTTTAAATGGCTACCACTTGTAGAATGGTGGTATAACACATCATTCCATACCTCTTATAAAATGTCTCCATTTCTAGCACTATATGGTTACCATCCACCTTCCATCACTTCTTCATTAAAACGCACACCAAGGTTCGAGATGTGGAAGAACACATTCAACATCAACAAGACGTTTTGGCTAGTTTGAGAGAGAATTCGGCCTTGGCAAAAAATAGGATGAAGCAACAAGCAGATCAACACTGTATTGAGTGAAATTTTGAGGTGGGTGACTGGGTATTTGTTCATTTGTAGCCTTACAAGCAGATGTCCTTGAAGCAACAAAAAAAGGACAACAAACTTGCTCCTAAGTATTATGGCCCTTATCAGGGTCTACAAAAAATTGGAAGTGCAGCTTACAAGCTCGAGTTACCTCATTCATCTCACATACACCCAATATTTCATGTTTCTTGTTTGAATAAGGTCATTGGACAGAAAGATTCCACCCAGACAGAGTTCCCAGAACTAGATGAAGAAGGACGAGTCATTTTAAAACTAGAGAAGATCCTCCAAACACGTACTAAGAGGTTGAGAACCAGAGAGATTAGGGAATATTTGATCAAGTGGAAAAACCAAAGCAATGAAGATGCAACTTGGGAAGGTAAAGATTTTCTACAACAACATCCAAAGTTGTTCAACATTGAGGACAACATTGGTTTGAAGGGGAAGGGCATGCTACACCCCTAACCTATCACATGTATGAGGATAGTATTAGCCAACTTATGGCTTACTTATCCCTCTTTGACATTATATTACATTTATCTATGCTTTCTTTTGATTAGTAGGTCGGCCTGTGGAGTAACCATGGCCTAGATAGACTATATATAGGAGGTAGTGGGTAATAATTTATCATCATATTGTGAATTTTTCTCTTATTGAAGCTTGTGGAGGTTGCCCCTTCGAAGTGGCTTATCTATTATCATATATTTGGATATATTTCAGTCATATTTGGATATAATTTTGTTGTTATACTTAATTCTTGAAGTAATTTCATTACACTAAATGATGAATTTGTTATTTTGACTCAAAATAATATGATCAAAGTCAACTGGCCCAAAAAATGCATTACCCTATTTAAGGATACTTTGACCTAAACTGACACTTGTAAGTGACAAGTTTGAACCATTTAAGGTGTTTTATGGATTTTGATGCAAAATGTACATTTGAGTATAATTCGAGTAAGAAATAAAAGGAGAGGTGCGAAAGCACAACAAAACACCAATAAAACTCAAATAAACACAAACAAACAAAAACCAAATTAGTGTGGTTTAAATACAAATGTTTATGCATGTGTGGTAGAGGCATTACTTTCCACCACATCATAACAAAGAATAATGACATGACAATTATTCCCTAATTAACAAGGAACAATGACAAAAGAAATGGGGGAAGAGAAGAAAAGGAAGGTGTTGGCCGAGCTGACTCCAGATGTATAAGATAAGTGGATGTTGCCTACATAGTTCTATGGATGCATGTTCCAACATGAACTTCAAGCCAAATGTAGTTCTCCCAAGAAATAACATAGAATAAAAATAATGATCAGACCATCATGATTAATGTTATAGAAAAAAATGGAAGATATGATAAACAAACAAGAATGGTCTTGCAAATAAGAAGTTAATGAGATAAGAAAGAATGATCTTGTAAAATTACAAGTGTGTGGGACACGATGAAATGAACTGGTGTTTATGTGCTTGCAAAATAGTAAGAGTGTAGCATGGTGGAATGGGAATGTACAAATGTATAAAATCATGAGACAATATTTTTGTTCTTTTATGGATCATGTTCTGATGTTTTTGGTATTCTCAAAGTATTTATAATGTTTTTGGTATTTTTGAGATAAAATATGCACTAGGTGGAACCATCTAGTCAAGGAGATGCACGTCCTGAGAGTAGAGGTTCCAATAAGATAGCTAAGTTGACTGTAACGGCCCATACTTTCAAATTAGTGAGAGTGAGGGTCTTAATAAAACAATAAAGAGCAGTAAATTTGATATAGAATAATGTGTATCTTGAAGTAAAAAAGAAGTATCTACATTCACCTATCTATAACAATGTAGCAATGGTCTAGACTTAAGAAGATGTTTTTTTTCACTTGTCTGAAGTTGCACAATAATGTCCTGGCTGAGCTGCTTTGTAGAACTATTATTGAGGATGTTCATAATGTTCATGAGACATAATCAAGATCATAATTGGTCAAATCATAAAAAGTGTTTAAGCTTATAACCTGCCCTAGACATAACAAAGAATATGATTCTCTAAGAGAGTAATCTAGAATGGGATGAAGAATATGTTCAGAGTGTCAAGGATTCAAAGCCTTTACTATCTAGAATCATGAAAAGTGGACTAGGGTAGTATAAAATGTATTCAAGGTAAGATAAAAGGGTGGGATAAAATTACATCAACTTAAGTTGCCCCCAAGTCAGGGGTCTTGTAGACAATGGTTCAAAGTTGTTTATGCATAGAACCTCTTAAGGTGTATGATGATAACTTTAGTTCCAAAAACAAGGGAGTATGGAATAACTCCAATTGGGGTGTGATGGTTAGTTCTATAAGCTGAAATGGTAGGAAAGAGTTGTAAGTTCCAATTACGATCAGCATCATTGACAATCTTCTTTCTGATGGCTAGAATGGTTTTATTTGATGCCTCAGCTTGTCTATTGCCTTGTGGGTTATATGGAGTGGATTTCTTGTACTTGATCTTGAATTTTTCACAAAGATATTTCACATCTTGGTTCATAAAGTATCCACCATTATTGGATATAATATAGGTTGGAATGCCATATCGATAGATGATATGGTAATGAATGAATTTAGCTATTTGTATTCCGATAACATAAGTGAGAGGAATGGCCTCAATCCACTTGGTAAAGTACTCAGTTGTAGTCAAAATGTGCTTATGGCCATCTAAAGATGTCAGGTTAATTTTTTTAATGAGATTGAGACCCCATGTTGATAATGGTCATGGTGTTGTGATCGACTGCAACGGTAAGTAAGGTGCATGCATCAAGTTACCATGTTGTTAACAAGGAACACACTTCTTTACATAATTACAATCATCTATCTCCATTTTGGGACAATATTAGCTTTTTATAGGGAGTTTATTTGCTAGGAATACACCATTGGTATGGACCCCACACATTCTTTCATGAGCCTCCTTTAGTGTCATCATGGATTCTCTCAAAGATAAACAATGAAGAAGCATTCCATCATAGCCTTTATGATAAAGCATGTTTCCAATGAGGATATAACATTTTAAGCAATGAAGGAATAGTTTTTTTTGGGTGTTACAAAGTTTGGTGGGGAATACATGATTATGAAAATAATTATAAAAGTCTTGGTACCATGGTAGCTCAGATGAGGGATTAGGATCAACAATGGTGCATATCCTCTCCAAATCTGATAGAATATGTGCCAGCTAAAGAAGATTTTCAACTAGGAACTAACACTCTTTATCATTGTCATGTATTTAAATTATGGAACCAATTATTTCCATGGCATCAATAGATCTTTTGTTGACTCATGAAAATTTCTCAAACTGCAGAGATTTAAAATGTGTTTTGAGTTTATTGATAATTTGTTTGTAAAGAACAAGCTTATCATCCTTTGTTTGATATTGGCCAGTTATTTGATTTATGATTAGCTGTGAATCTCCATAGACCTTTAAGATTTGAATATCCCACTATATAGCAAGATGGATCCCTACAACCAATGCCTCAGATTCAGCCATATTGTTTGAACAATGAAATTGTTTATGAAATGCTTTGGGGATCAAATCTCCTTATGGCATGATCAATAATATACCAGCTCCAAACCCTTGGGATGTGAAGGATCCATAAAAATAGAGTGTCCACTATTCATGTTATTATGATGCTTATTTTATCATCATGATATAATCATCTGGAAGGTCAAAGTTGAGAGGTTGAGTGGCCTTAATAGGAGCTTCTACAAGTTGGTCAGCAAGAACTTGTCCTTTGATTACCTTTTAATTCTGGAACTCAATATCAAACTCACTGAGGAGCATAATCCATTTATCCATGCATCCTTCAAGAGATTCTTTAGATAAGAGGAATTTGAGAGGATCTACTTTAGTGATAATAATAATTTTGTTATTTATCATATAATGTCATAATTTTTGAGTGGTGAACACCATAGCTAAACATGCCTTCTCAATAGGCATATAATTATGTTCATAAGCTACCAATGTGTGGCTTAAATAATAATAGCATATTCCTTACCATGATCATCATGCTGAGCCAAAAGTGCCCTTAGTGCATGTTTCATGGTTGATATATAAAAAAGCAGTGGCTTTCCTTGTGTTGGAGGTCGTAAGATTGGTGGATTGGCCAAGTATGTTTTAAGCTTTGAAAATGCTATCTGAAAATCTTCATCCCACTAAAATTTTATCCCTTTCTTTAAGAGATGGGTAAATGGGTAGCACTTATCTAGTAATTGAAAAATGAACCTACATATAGACTGAATCTTTCCTTATAGACCTCATAGCATTTCCATAATAGCATTAACCTTTGCACGGTTTACTTCAATCCCTCATTATGATACAATGAACCCTAGTAATTTTATTGATGTGACTCCAAAGACACATTTTTTAGGATTCAATTGGACTATATATTCATGAAGCCTCTCAAATATTCTTTGTAGAATGTCAAGATGTCTAGCTCTTGTTCTTGATTTTGCTAGTATATCATCAACATAGTCCTCGAAAATGTCATGTATCATGTCATGGAATATGACATTCATTACATGTTGATATGTGGTTCTAATATTCTTCAAACTAAATGGCATGACTTGGTAGTAGAATGTCCCCCACAGAGTGGTGAACGTGGTCTTATGCTAATCTTTAGGGGTTATCTTGATTTGATTGTAATCCTAAAATCCATCCATTAAAGATATTATCTCGTACCAGTCAATTGAGTTGATGATCATGTCGACGTTGGGCAGAGGAAAATCATCTTTGGGTTATGATTTATAGATATCATGGAAATCATAAAAAATACATATGCTTGGGGTCTTTTTACTCACTTGTACTATGTTGGAAACCCATTCAAAGTAGTCTAGTAGTTTGATAAAATTAGATCCTACTAACTTTTCCAAATTGACCTTAACCAAAAGGGAAATGTGTGGATGCATCTTTCTTAATTTTTGCTTGATTGGTTTAGCACCAAAGTGAACAACAAGATGATGCATAACTAAATTTGGGTCCAAGCCTATCATGTCAGAGTATGCCCATGCAAAGATGTCTATATAATCCTTAAGAATGGATATAATATGCTCACGTTCTGCTTTAGTAAGGGAAGCTCCAAGATAAACAATTTTGGGATCCTCATAGGTTCCCAAGTTTACTTCTATTGTGTTCTCCACAAGGTGTGTCGGTCCATCCTCTAGAATTCTAGGAAATATATGGTCATGATCATTTTTCTTTACTATATCTTCTTGTTGTTCCTCCCAAAGATCTAGATAATATGAAGAATCAAAATTTTCCTTCTCAGGTAAAGGCCAATTGATAAAAACCTCTAGAAACTCAAGATAAAAATGCTCAAATATTTGAAGTTGTTCTCAAGAGATGCTTGTACTAGTTATGGAACTTGGGCTAGATGGACTTTTTACATCCTAAGGGGATGAGCAAACTTTTCTACCCGGGAGCACCTAAAACAGGTTTTCACTCAAAAGCTTATCTTTTTCTTTACTTTTTCCCTAATTGACAAGTGCCTCAAAGAGGTTTTCACCTAAAGATCTCAATGTTTTTTATTTATTATGACCAAAAAAGTTTGCATGGTCTTTAAAGTAGGTAGAAGGATCTAATGAAAAATTAAAACTCTTCTTATAATCACCAATGGGGAATGCATCTTGTAGGCTCATGTATTATGTAATCAATTCTTCATTTTGAAACTCATTGAGGCTTATGACAAAATTTTGTTGGTCCCAATCTATGAGTTTAGGATGACAAAGACATAGGTTACATTGAGGGTTTACTTTAGGATGGGAAGCAGCAATGGTAACTATATAATGACCTGCTTCAAGAAGGGAAGCACTATTAGGATGGGTTTTTGCTTCAAGATGAGAAGCTCTAATAAGCATTATGGTCAATATGGCATTTGAATCAAATAAATCTGAGTCAACAAGCTCATCAAAAATGCTATAATAGGATGTTGTGTCACTACTAGGAGTCTCATTACTAGTCACTTTGGAAGAGTCACTATCAAATGTCATGAGGTCATCCTTTGGTGGTTTAAATCTGAGACCATGATTCCAATTGACAATTCCAGCTGATAAGGGTTCTAAAATTCCTTGCACTTGTGGGCTAAGGCCTTTCCCTGTATAGTCAAGATGATCCATTATCTTGTTAGGGATAGGATACTTTGGATTCTAAAAACAATTAGCAAGGCCTTCAGAACATAACTAATCTCCCTTGGTAAAAGCCTCTCGATCTTTCTTTAGTGTGATTACAATACAAAAACCATAAGAGGTTTTAGTTGTTTCTTATTTGGTTGCCAAATTTGATCAGGTCTGTTAGGATTCTAGGAAGTTTTAGGCTTACCAAATGTTTTAGGTTATTTTGGTAACTTTTCAATATGGAGGATGTCCTTCAGATGGTACATGGAAATGCCTACGTCTTTAATAATAACCTACTTGGCCTGAGCTATAGTAAATGGATCAGCCAAAGTGGAGGATAGATCAGTAGGGTATATATAATTAGATGGAGATGGATGAGAAATTATGGCTTTATTATTTCTTTGTAATGAATTCATAACCTAGGCAATAGTTATAATTATGAAACTCTGCTTTAATATGTTTGTAGTATTGATATGGTTGTTGATCAACGGGAATAGTAACCTTGATCCCATCATGAGGAAACATAAGGAATTGGTGAAGAGTTGATGGAACTACCTGTACTTCATGGATCTAAGGATAACCAAGAAATATGTTATAAGGAAGCTCAATATCCATAATATGTAATAATGTGTGATGAGAAATAGATCCTCATGACTGATAAACAAATTGTACCAGATGACTCCCTCTTGGCATTATCATAAGCTTTGATTGTAATAGTTTCTAGTTAAATGTCTTTATCCATGTATCCCAATCATCATACCAATTTAAGAGATATGACGTTTATCATTGAACCATTATCTATAAGAACCCATTTGATCTTGTGATCTGCAATGATTATCTCAGTGTATAGTGGGTTATTATGGTTTGGGTCATGGGTGGACATGTTTTTTTGATCAAATGTGATTTATTAAAATGAATACAAGTGTCCAACTAAGTTTTGGAATTGATCAAGGTTTATATCATTAGTCAAAATAGACTCTTACAAAATTTTGTTAAAGATGGTTCTATGGACATCAGATGTCCACAAGAGTTCTAATATGGAAATTTGTGTAGGGGTTTTATCTAATTGATCTATTAGACTATAAGGCCTTTGAATTATGGATTAAACTACTTTACTCTTTAGTGGGATAGTATTTGGGTTTGAAAATGTTGGCACAATGATCTCATTGGGTTTTATGGAAGAAGTGGGTGAAGGGCCCTAGATGGTAACTCATGAGCATCTAGTTGTGACTGCACAACCTAGAGGTTGCAAGGAGTTATTATAATTAAAAAAGGAAGTTAAAGGGCATCATATGGTGACTCATGGGTGACTAATTATATTGCTACAACTTTGGGTCAACGAGGAGCCTTTATAATTAGAAGAAAGGTGTCATTGTTCAAAATTAGTAACACATGTAAATGGAGTCATAACATGATTATGTGAACCCAACATGGTATTACTAGGGGGAGAGGATGTTGACCCTATAATGATGGGTCCTGTGTTACAATGAACATGAGATTGGCGACATGGTTTCACAGTAATAGTAGTAATGTGGGCTAAAAAAATGCATCTCACAGTATTATTATAGTCATAAGGTATGCTTTTATAAGCCAAATTGTTAGTATGGGCATTATGATCTCGATTATGCTCATTATGATTCTAACCTTATTATTGGTTTTGATTCTAGCTCTATCCTTGATTGTGACCATTTTGATTATTTCTTGGTGGTGGTGGATCATGTCGAGGAAAGGGGTCTTTGTAGATTCTCATATCCTTATTTGTGTCCTAATTAGCTGTCAACTTAATTTCTAGTTCACCACTTTTAATAAAGTCCTTAATAATATGTCATAATTAAACACAATGATATGCACCATAACCAGTAATATGATGAAAGTTACACCATTTGTTCTCTTTGTACCAATCTAGTTTTGGTTGATCTTGAAGAAATGGCCTTGATACTAGCCATACAATTAAATTAGCTGCAATGAGCTTTTATAACACTATTTCAACCGATTCTCCTAACTTGCTAAAGACTCTAAAATTGTTATGAAATGTCCTTCATGGAGGTTGTCTCTACAAAGTAGGTAGTGGATTTGGGGGAGTTAATTACATATTTGGAAGAGGCATATCCTGTACCATTTGTACATGTCTTGTTTCAGTCACCCCATTTCCAACCATGTTCTTATTTTTGCTAAAGCATTTAGGCTTATCCTACATAACTATTTGAACTAGTGATTTAGTTTGATTAGATGCTTGATCTTGCACAAAAATCTTAACAAGGCCCTTAGCAATAAGAGCCTTCTCCATCTACACTCCTTTATCAATAATTTCTTCAAATGAGTTAGTACAAGTTAACCATAGATTATGAGCAACTTCAAGATCCAAATTTTGTGCAAAGATATCAGCCAACTATTTGTCTGGCAAGTTATGTTGAAAGCAGCCTGTCAATGCTCTCTACTTTTGGAAATATGCAGTGATACTTTCACCATCACATTGTTTGGCTTTGCATAAGTAAACAATGGTTAATTCATGTTCTATGTTATATGATAAATGGTTAATGAAATTTTTTGATAAGTCATTCCAATCTTCAACTAATCATTTAGGTAGTTTAAGTAGTCAATCAAGAGCTTGTCCCACTAAACTTCATAGAAATAGTCATAGTAAGTACTCGCTACTACAAGCAACATCTTGACATAAGACAAATAATGCCTATATGTGCTTGTGTGGATCTATTTTTACTTTTTACTTGTCAAATTTTGGCACCTCAAAATGAGGTGGAAAGGGGTTTTGGAGAATAGATAAATCAAAATGATATGGGCATATCTCATCAAATTTGTACTTTTTGATTCTATTATTCATCTCCAACATTTGAACAATTTATTTCATAGAATTCCATTCTTGCATGTTCGGTGCATTTGTGGATTGAATAAGATGTTTTTGGGGTGGACTATGCCCCTATTTTTATTGTTGTTATGGTGGAATGTGCCCCTAGTTTTTTTGTTGTTGGGGGGGCAGGGGGTAGGGGAATGTACCCCTCTATCATGCATGCATGAACCTTTGTCTTTAAACCACACTAACTTGGTTTTTGTTTGTGTTTATTTATTTGATTTTTCTTGGTGTTTTGTTTTATTTTCTTGGTGTTTTGTTGTGCTTTCACAGCTCTCCTTTTATTTCTTCTCCTTTTCTCCTTTTATGACTTCTTATCTCATCTTGGTCTTGTGTTTCCTTGATTATTTTTGTTTATCTCTTTTGTGTTTCAGAACATCTTGATGATTCACATGGATCTCGATTATTTATATCTTGATCCTATGTTATTACATTCTTCTTGGACCATTTTCTTTAGTTGATTATTGTTGGTGTCGTATTTTTCTGTTTGATTTTGTTTTTCTCTTTTGTGTTCAAAAATGCCTTGATGGTCCACATTGATCTTGATTATTCATATATTGGTATCATGTCGTTAAGACATTCTTACCTTTTATTTTTAAACATTTTTCTTCCTACTTAAGATCATTTCTTGATTTCAATACAAGTTCATTTGTGTTTATCTTTTTCTTTGTCTTTGCTTTTTTTTTATTGTTGTTTAAATGTAAATCACTGTAACTCTAGTTTTGGTCATTGTTTTACCATTATCCTTAGTTATAGGTATTCACATTTGAACTGGATCAATGCAATTTGAATCTTATGTCATTCTAAGTTATTCATGCTTATGATGCCTAATTTGTTTTCCTATATCAAGCACTTTGTGCTCAAGTCTCAAAGTCTTAATGTCAACATCAACTCCAATGAACAATTCTCAAGAACACTTTGCAAAACATAGGCTCATGATATGGAATTAGGATTCAAGGTAACATGCATTTTAGGCTTCCTTATCTATGCTTATATATTCATATCTTTGCATACATTACGAGTCTAATTAATTCTTGATCATTTTTCATCATTCCTCATTCTATTCTCTCCCAAACTTGGGTGAACTACATTGACCTGAAGTTCATGTTGAAACATGAGTCCATGGAACTATGTAGGAAGCACTTAATTTCTATTAAGTTCAACTCAAACATATTCATTCTTATTTTCATCTCTCTCATCACTTTTTACATTCTCATATGCTTAGTTTTATATGTATTTTTAATCCATTAGACCATCACATGTATGTTTGTGCCCACTCACTTTAACCTATCTTTTCAAATATATCCTTAAGCTATTTTGCTTGCCAATTGCCCACGCTGGGTCATAACATCTAAACAACATCCAAATCAAATCATACCTATAGGGTTAAATCATTATATATACTTTATCAATGATCAAAATTTGCCCTACTGGGGTAAAACTATCTTATCATGATTAAATTTGCTCTACTAAAGTACTTATTATATTCTCTTTGGAGACCTCATTCTAGTGGTGCTTCCCTTCCTAAAGTAGAACGTTCTCTCTTTTCCTCTAATTCCAAACTCTCCACATTAAATCCCATGATATCAATATTTTAGTGTGCAACTTGTCTCGATATTGAATAATGTTGTAAGCATACAGCTTGTACTCTCAAATTAGGTACATTTAAAGTGTGTCCCTTGCATTTATGGGTTGTATCTTTCCCATTCCCTCATCTCTGTGGCCTATTATACCTCTCATTATATTATGATCATTGATGGTAATCACATGTGTAAGCATTAGCTCGTCTAAATGTGATCTATTCCATGGGTTAATCTCTCACTTTCTCTCTCTTTTCAAGAGTCCATCTTTTTTTCCATCCTAGTATGTCCTCTTGAGGGGGCATCATGGGTCTAATCCAATTTCTTCTTGACAACTCTTTTCTTTGAAAACACATTGCTTCACCTGAATGTCTCGCTATGCCTTCTCAAATAGGGGGAAAATGTAGACATCTAATTCCTAACATCATTTATGCTGAAATTATCAATCTTACTCGAATTGCACTCAAATGCACATTTTAGGTCAAAATCCATAAAATACCCTAAATAGTTCAAACTTGTCACTTACAAGTGCCAGTTTAGGTCAAAGTATCCCTAAATAGGATAATGCATTTTATGGGCCAACTAACTTTGATCAGATCATTTCGAGTCAAAATGACAAATTTACCATTTAATGCTCTAGATCATTTTTTTCTTCTAATTCATTGATACACAACATGTATCTTTGTTATTTGGTGTTAGAAACATCCTAAATGGGAATACAGATCCAACACATCTAACATCACCTTCTAGTTCCTCTCCAGTCAAATTATGATGTAATAATATGACTTTCTGACCATTTTGATTAATTGTGTACTAATTTCTAAAGAATTGCACTAAACTTGAATAAACTTGCTTAACCTAATTAATCTAATTTAAGAGCTTAAGTAAGAATTCGATAGATATTTTTAAATATCTCATTATTGGAAATTTATTTTGAATATTTGCATCACCTAGTGACATAATCTATGGGGTGGCATCCATCAAGCCATAAGTGCATAAAATATCAAGATTATGGGTCACTCATGCCTAGTTAATGCCTCTTTACTGCTTATTTATATTGAGGATATTTATGAGTTTAATTCCAAATATTAGTATTATCCATTGCCACACATCTCAATTTTGAGATGGATGATCATGATTGATCATGACCAATCTCAAAAATCTATAAATAGAGAGGCCATGGACATAAATTTTATGCTTGATTTATGCAAAGTTATTATGCATAATTATCTCTATAATCCTTTGCAGTATACTATTAAAATTAGTTACAAGCTTCATTGATATGCTAGTTTAGTGATTTAAAATCATGAGCTTAGGTTTTATGGAGTGCTCTTGAGACATTGGAGGAGTTTTCTGCCTTTGTTGACAAAGACAAGGATGCTTGATCAAGGGAGAACATGATTTTGAGCCACATGGATATGGTGAATCCATTTGTAAAGGTAATATTATGTTTCTTTATTTCATTTGTTTCTTGCTATCCTTTGTAATTTTCATAGAAATAGATAGCCTTAGTTAATTAGTTCTTTATGCATTTTTCATGATTTATGGACTAATGTTTGACTAACTTGATTTGTAATCCTCTCTACATCTTGGCATGTCTGATGGGACAAAATGCATTCCACACATGAAGAAGATCATTCTACAACTTTAAAATCCTCATTTGGATCATTAAAACTCTTGTAATTTGATTTTTTAACTTTGTTTTGCCATTTTTATTTGTCACAAAATTACACAGTAACCATCATCGGTTAGTAAAACTATCATCAATTTGCATAGCCATCATCAGTCATTGTTGGTATAACCGTTGTCAGTTAGATAACCATCATTTGTTAGTAAGTGTAACCATCATTGGTTATTAGAACTGACATTGGTCACTATGTTTTTCTTAAAAACACAAACTTGAGAACTCTTTTTTTCAAGTTAATTATTTCAAACCCAAAGTAGCTTCAAGTCTAAAGGACATATTAACTTTTTTTTTATAGGACCAAGCTTGAAATTTGCTAAAAACATGTTTAGATCACCTTGTACATGCTTTAAAATGGATTAGGAACCTTGTTTTGGTGTTTAACCAAAAAAAATTAGACGTTTATGGTGAATGTTTTCAAAGTTTGCAATTAAGACCAAGGGGTCAAATGAAAACCACCTCATTTTCCATTTGAACTTAAAAATGAACTCACCTTTCCAAGTTTATTATATTTACTTAGTTTTTTAAGTTTCATTTTGTTTGGCAAAAAGAGGGATGTTGCTTTTATGTTCTTCCATTTATCCCCTTTAAGGAACCCTTGGAATCAAACGTGTCATTCCTCTTGAAAAAAGACTATTCCAAGGCTTAGAAATAATGTCGACTAAATATCTCCCCAAAAACTTGTTAAAGTTTGTGTGATATTGAAAATGACCCTAAAGTCTTTCTATTTTATGCTTTCTTTATTTTTATGCAAACTTGGCTTGCGAGGGGGACGTCATTACCTCCCATGATTTCTTTAGGGAAGCTTTGCCCTAGGGTTTCACCTCCCGATATTGACTTCATTTGGCTCCTAATTGAAGTCTCACGTGGGACATATCTATTTTTGAACATCACACTAAACTAAACAAATAGTAGTATGTAGTGGTTGTAAAAAGAACAAGACCTTTTTACAACTAGCTAATTTTGTGGTCACTCAATTTGCATGCTTGTCTTTTACATCATTTGACATGAAAGTCATTATGCAATTGATTCTCCTAGAATGATCGAAAAAATTCTAGTTTAGTAGACCCTACTTTACCATACCTTGTCAGTTTAGACTTAAGACATTTTTTTTTGTCATTAGCTTACTTGGTCTTGATTTGTGTCTAAAACTACTTGTTAACTCATTGAACTTAACCAAAACACATTGTCCTCAATTTTCTTAAGCAAGGGAGGCATTACACTGTCCAATTGGAGAATTCACCTTTTTCTTGTTCAAATTGTTATCAAAAGCTTTGTGTCATGCATCCACTTTGCCATAGTCATGCTACCCAATTGATTCTAGATTTTTTACCCAATTAGTTTAAATCCTTCATTTATAATCCACATTCAAAATTGAACCTTTCTGAGTTCTAAGGGTTGGTGTGTCAAAATGGGTTCACCATTTATGCATTAAGCTTGTTCTAACTTGGGTTCAATTTTCCATTTAAATTGAAGGTCATTTATTAGACTCAAAATCACATTATCATCTTGGTGGACTCAAGTCATTTTGCATACCACTCACACTTTGAGTCCTAGAACATATTTTATCCTATTAGAACCATGTGGCGACGTTGTGCTGCCTATTTGGTCATAACTTTATAATTAGTGATTTGTATATGTTTTTACATCTTGATTTTCTTAGTCCACTTTGTCTTCTTCATAATCCAAAGATCTTTCCTCTAAAATTTTAGGGTCAACTTGTCGAAGTTGAAACTAGCTTTTACAGTACGAGTGTATCACAAAGATCTAGGCTTTGGTGTACTAGTTTTCACCTTGGGTCTTTGAGTTACCTTACCCTCTTCCAATCTATATGATTTCAACTTTACCAAAGGTTGAGTAAACTTGTGAACCAAATATTCTAAATTGTGTGTGGTTTCAAACCACCCTCTGTTATAGTCTCATTGGTACCTTGGTTATTTGTTTAAAAGAGAGTCAAAGCATACTTTGTTTGTTTGCCAAGCATTGGTCTAAAGTTAGTCAAACACACAAAATGATTATTTTATACATGACTCAAAATTTCACTCATATTGGGGTCTCTTATGGCCTTAGTTATGAAGATGAGCAATTTTATGATGGTCAAGATAAGCCCATTATTTTTTATGACATCCCCACAATAGTAAGATTCGAAGATGATTATAATAAATATCAACCCCAAGAAGATCAAGATGAATCCCTTCTTAGATTGATAGAATCAGGTGTTAGACTACCTTTTAACTTTCCTATAGAACAATTGCATACCTTAGTTAGAGAAGGAGAACAATGATGGCAAGAGCAAGATTTTGCATGAATAGACATACCTTCTTCTTCTAACAAAGGAAAAGAAATACAAAAAAAGTCAAAACTCAAAAGTCTAGATATTCTAGCTAAGATCAAGATAATAAGTAAATGATATTCAGATCAACTTATCATAGACTTAACTAACTCTCTAGTTTCCACTTCAATTCATAATGATGCTTTGAAATAACAAGAAAATGTGGTTGAAAGTATGCAATAAATATTAGATGAGGACATGTAATATAAATGAATAGTTAAAGTCGTAAGAGACATTAAAAAGTGTTCCATTTGACATAGAACATACATTATTCAATCACCAAGAACCTCTTGTCACTTTACAAACTCAAAAACCTAAACATTCAATTCGAATTGAGGAAATTCCTCAAAACAATTTGGCTAGTTATTTTCAACCAACACAAAAATTGGTAAATAAACATAGAAATTTCCAAAATCAATAAAGTATGAAATAGCCAAATTTAGAGAATGTTTTATAATCCAAGAATCAATGGCTTATGTTCTCAACTAAAGGAGAAAATCAAAACCAAGTCATTGATCAAAAGGCATACACTCCCTATAGATCCACACAAAATCAAGGGCACATTCCACCCCAATAGCAATAAAAACAAGGGCACATTCCACCCCAACAGCAATGAAACTAGGGGCACATTCCACCCTAACAACATCTTATTCAATCCACAAATACACCAAACATGGAAGAATGGAATTTTATGAAAAAAAATTTCAAATATTGGAGATGAATAATAGAGTCAAAAAGTACAAATTCGATGAGATATGCCCATATCCATTTGATTTATCTATTCTTCAAAACCCCTTTCCACCTCACTTTGAGGCACCCAAATTTGACAAATACAAAGGAAAAGAGATCCACATGAGCACATACATGCATTCTTTGTTTTATGTCAAGAGGTTGCGTATAGTAGTGAGTACTTACTATGACCATTTTCTCAAAGTTTAGTGGGACAAGGTCTTGATTGGCTACTTAAACTACCTAAGGGATAAGTTGTGGATTGGAACAACTTATCAAAAAAAATTGTTAACCATTTCTCATATAACATAGAAAATGAATTAAACATTGTTGACTTATGCAAAGCCAAGAAATGTGATGGTGAAAGTTTCACCACATATCTGCAAAGGTGGGGAGCATTGGTAGGTTGCTTTCAACATAACTTACCAAACAAATAATTGGTTGATATCTTTGTATAGAATTTACATCTTAAAGTTGTACATAATCTATGGTTAGCTTCTGCTAACTCATTTAAATAAATTATTGATAAAGGAGTACAGATTGAGAAGGATCTTATTACCAAGGGCCTTGTTAAGATTTTTGTGCAAGGTCAAGCATCTAATTAGACTAAATCAATAGTTCAAATAGTTATGTAGGATAAACCTAAAGGCTTTAGAAAAAATAAAAACATGGTTGGAAATAGGGTGACTGAAGCAAGACATGTACAAATGGTACAAGCTACGCCTCCTCTAAATATATAATTAACTCCCCCAAATCCACTACCTACTTTTTAGAGACAACCTCCATGAAGGACATTTCATAACAATGTTAGAGTCTTTAGAAAGTTAGGAGAATCAGTTGAAATAGTGTAATAAAATCTCGTTGTGGCCAATTTAATTGTATGGCTAGTATTAAGGCCATTTCCTTAAGATCAACTAAACCCAAATTGGTACAAAGAGAATGAATGTTGTAACTTTCATCATGTTTCTAGTCATAGTGCATATTATTGCATTCAATTATGACATCTTATTGATGACTTTATTGAAAGTGGTGAATTAAAAATTAAGTTATCCACTAATCAGGACAAAAATTAGGATATGGGAATGTACAAAGACCCCTTTCCTCAATATGATCCACCACCACCAATAAATAATCAAAATGATCACAATAAAGGATAGAGGTAGAATCAAAACCAACAACAAGGTCAAAATCGTAATAAGCATAATCAAAATCATAATACCCATACTAATAACGTGGCTTATAATAATGTACCTTATGATTATAATAATATTGTGGGACACATTTTTGTATCCCAAATTACCATTGTTACTATGAAACCACGTGACCAATCTTATGTTCCTCGCAACATAGGACCCATCATTATGGGGTCAACACCTCTCCCCCTAGTAATATTGTGTCAGGTTCACATAATCATGTTGTGACTCCATTTACATGGGTTACTAATTATAAACAATGACACCTTTCTTCTAATTATAAAGGCTCCTCATTGATCAAAATTTTTAGCAATAGAGTTAGTCTCCTGCAAGTCACCATCCAAGGCCCTTTACCTTCCTCTTCTAATTATAATAACTCTTTGCCACCTCTAGGTTATACAGTCACAACTAGATGCTTGTGAGTTACCATCCAGGGCCCTTCACCCACTTTTCTGATAAAACCCAATGATAATATTATGTCAACAGTCCTAAAGTTGAATATTATCCCAACAAAGACTAAAATAGTTCAATCCATAATTCAAAGGCCTTATAGTCTAACAGATCAATTAGATAAAACCCCTACACAAATTTTCTTATTAGAAATCTTACAGACATCTGATGTCCATAAAACCATCTTCAACAAACTTTTGCAAGAGTTTATTGTGCCTGATGATATAAACCTTGATCAGTTCTAGAACCTGGCTAGACACTTGTCTTCATTTTGGCAAATCACATTTGATCAAAAAGACATGTCCACCCTTAGCCCAAACCATAATAACCCACTATACATTGAGATAATTATTGAAAATCACAAGATCAAGTGGGTTATTATAGATAATGGTTCAAGGTTGAAGATCATATCTCTTAAATTGGTATGATGATTGGGCTATACAGATAGAGACATTCAGCTAGAAATTATTGCAATCAAGGCTTACGATAATGTTGAGAGGGAGCCATCTGGTACAATTTGGTTGCTAGTCATGGTTGGGTATATTTATCATCACACATTATTCCATATTATGAATATTAACCTTCCTTATAACATACTTATTGGTCATCCTTAGATCTATGAAGTACTGGTAATTCCATCTACTCTTCACCAATGCCTTAAGTTTTCCTATGATGGGATCAAGGTTACTATTCCCACTTATCAGCAGCCATATCAATAATGCAAACATCCTGAAGCAGAGTTTCATAATTATAAATATTTCCTAGGTTTTAAATTTATTACAAAGAAGAATAAATCCATCATTTCTCATCCATATCCATCTAATTATATAGACCCTGGTGATCTAGCCTCCACTTTGATTGATCTATTTTCTATAGCTCTTGCCAAGCAGGTTATTATTAAAGATGTAGGCATTTCCATGTACCATCTGAAGGATGTCCTCCATCTTTTAAAGTTAATAAAATCCCATACAACATTTGGTAAGCCTAAAACTTCCTAGACTCCTAACAAACCCGATCAGATTTGACAACCAAAGAAGAAATAACCAAAACTTCATATGGCTTTTGTACCTACAATAGCACCAAAGAAAGATCAAGAGGCTTTTACTGAGGGAGATTAGTTATGTTTTGAAGGCCTTGCTGATTATTTTTTGAATACAAAGCATCCTATCCCTAATAGGATAATGGATCATCTTGACTATATAGGGAAAGGCCTTGGCCCACAGGTGCAAGGAATTTTAGAACCCTTATCAGTTGGAGTTGTCAATTTGAATCATGGTCTCAGATTTAAACCACCAAAAGATGACCTCATGACATTTGATAGTGACTCTTCTGAAGTGCCTAGTAATAAGACTCCTAGCAATGATACAACATCCCATTATATACTTTTTGATGAGCTTTTTGACTTAGATTTGTTTGATTCAAATGCCATATTGACCATAACACCTATTAGATATTCCTATCCTTAAGCAAAAACCCATCCTAGTGGTGCTTCCCTTCCTAAAGTAGGACATTATATATTTACCATTGGTGCTTCCCATCTTGAAGTAAACTCTAACTATAACCTATGCATTTGCCATCCTGAACTCATAGATTGGGACCAACAAAATTTGGTCATATACCTTGATGAGTTTCAAAATGAAGAATCAATTGTAGAATACATGGTCCTATGAGATGCATTCCCCATTATTGATCATAATCAATGTTTTGATTTTTCATTGGATCCTTCTGCCTACTTTGGAGAGAAGGCAAACTTTTTTGGTCATAATAAAGAAAAAACATTGAGATCTTCAGGTGAAAACCTCTTTGAGGCACTTGTCAATCAGAGAAAAAGTAAAGAAAAAGATAATCCTTTGAATGAAAACCTATTTCAGGCACTCCCAAGCAAGAAAGTTTGTTCATCCCCTCAGGACCTAGAAAGTTCATCTAGCCCAAGTTCCATTACTAGTACAAGCATCTCTTCAAAACAACATCAAATATTTGAGCATCTTACTCTTGAGTTTCTAGATATTTTTACTAATTGGCATTTACCTGAGAAGGCATATTCTAATTTTTTATATTATCTAAACCTTTGGGAGGAACAACAAGAAGATATAGCAGAGGAAAATGATCTCAACCATACATTGCCTACAATTCTAGAGGATGGATCCACACTCCTTATGAAGAACACAATAGAAGTGAATTTGGGAAACTATGAGGATCCCAAAATTAATTATCTTGGAGATTCCCTTACTGAATTAGAACGTGAACATATTATATCCATTCTTAAGGATTATATAGACATCTTTGCATGGGCACACTTTCACATGCCAGGCTTGGACCTAGATTTAGTTATGCATCATTTTATTGTTCACCATGGTTACTATGTACCTAGGGATATGATATATTATGGTATATGGGTTGATGGAGATGCCAACATGTAGCACACATCCCCCTTAGTAGTTATACAGGTCCAATTTATTAATAATGGATTAACTTGTGGAATTACTGGATTGGGTAATGGTTAGCCTACATTAGGATTAGGAGGTTACCCATCCATTATATATCTATATGAAGGAAATGATTATCATTGAAAAGATATCAAGTAAGCATTGAGTCTTCTAATGTAAGAGGATATTGGAGGTAGTCCCCTTGAAAAGACATTATGGATTTATTCCTTTCTAAAGGATTATTGTTGGTGTTGCCCTACCTTAAGGGTATTCTGCATATATTGAATATTTATACATCTTTGACATGTGGCATCTCCATCAACTCATATAAAATAATATATCATATCCCTAGGTACATAGCACTGGTGTTAAACTAGTCAAGAAAAAATTAAGAAAGATACATCCAAGCATCACCCTTTTGGTTAAGGCCGAGTTGGAAAAGTTGTTAAGAGCCAATTTTATCAGACTACTAGACCCCAAGCATACATATTTATACTAATTTATATTATATCAACAAATCATGCCCCAAAGATGATTTTCCTCTACCCAACATCAACATGATCATCAACTCAACTATTGGGTATGAGTTATTATCCTTAATAGATGGATTTTCCAGTTACAATCAGATCAAAATAACTCTTGAAGATTAGCATAAGACCACATTCACCACTCTATGGGGAAAATTATGCTACCAAGTCATGCCACTTCGTTTGAAGAATGTTGGAGCCACATATCAGCGTGCAATGACTATCATTTTCCATGACATGATGCATGACATTATCGATGACTATGTTGATGATATACTAGTAAAATCAAGAACAAGAGTTGGACATCCTGACATTCTATGAAGAATATTTGAGAGGCTTTGTGAATATAAAGTTCACTTTAATCCTAAGAAATGTGTCTTTGGAGTCACATCAATAAAATTTCTAGGGTTCATTGTATCACAACAAGGTATTGAAGTAGACCCTACAAATGTCAATGATATTATGGAAATGCCTCCACCAAACAATCTTAAATAGATGTGAGGTCTATAAGGAAATATTCAGTCTATACGCAGGTTTATTTCTCAATTGGTAGATAAGTGCCACCCATTTATCCATCTCTTAAAGAAAGGGGTAACATTTTAGTGGGATGAAGATTTTCATATAGCATATACAAATCTTAAAACATACTTGGCCAATCCACCAGTCTTATGACCTTCAACACAAGGAAAGCCACTGCTTCTTTATATATCAGCCATGGAACATGCATTGGGGGAACTTTTGGCTCAACATGATGATCATGGTAAGGAACACATTGTTTATTATTTAAGCTACACATTGGTAGCTTATGAACATAGTTATATGCCTATTGAGAAGGCATGTTTAGCTATGGTGTTTTCCACTAAAAAATTACAATATTTTATTCTAAATAACAAAACTATTGTTATCACCAAGGTAGATCCTCTCAAGTTCCTCTTATCTAAAGTAGTTCTTCAAATATGCATGGCTAAATAGATTATGCTCCTCAGTGAGTTTGATATTGAGTACTAGAATCAAAAGGAAATCAATGAAAAATTTGTTGCTGACCAACTTGAAAAAACTCCTATTAAGGCCGCTCAACCTCTCAACTTTGACCTTCCAAATGATTCTATCATGATGATAGAACAAGCATCACAAGAACCTAAATAGTGAACACTCTATTTTTATGGATCCTTCACATCGTAAGGGTTTGGATCTAGCATATTATTGATCATACCATAAGGGGATCTGATCCCCAAAGCATTACATATACAATTTCATTGTACAAACAATATGGCCAAATATGAGGCATTAGTTTTAGGCATCTATCTTGATATACAGTGGGATATTCAAATCTTAAAGGTCTATGGATATTCATAGCTAATCATAAATTAGACAACTAACCAGTATCAAACAAAAGATGACAAGCTTGTTCCTTACAAGGAAATTATCGATAACCTCGAAACTCATTTTAAATATCTATGGTTTGAGAAAGTTGTATGAGTAAACAGTAGATCTATCAATTTTATGGCAATAATTGGTTTCATGATTCAAATACATGCCAGTGCTAAAGAGTATTAGTTCCTAATTGAAAATATTCTTCAGTCAGCACATATTCTATCAGATTCAGAGAGGATATGCACCATTGTTGATCCTAATCCCTCACTTGAGCTACCATGGTATCAAGATTTTTATAACCATTTTCATAGTCATGTATTCCTTGTTGACCTTTCCAACAACCAACAAAAACTATTCCTTCATTGCTTAACATGTTATATCCTCCTTGGAAACACACTTTATCATAAAGGCTATGATGAAATGCTTCTTTATTGTTTATCTTTGAGAGAATCTAAGATGGCACTAAAGGAAGTTCATGAAAGAATGCATGGGGCCCATACCAATGGTGTAGTCCTAACAAAGAAACTCCTTAGAATAGGCTATTATTGGCCTAAAATGGAGATAGATGCTTGTAATTATGTAAAGAAGTGTGTTCCTTATCAGCAACATGGCAACTTGATACATGCACCTTCCTTGCCATTATAGCCAATCACAACAACATGGCCATTCTCAACATGGGGTCTCAATCTCATTGAGAAAATTAACTCGACATCTTCAGATGGCCATAAGCACATTTTGACTACAACTAAGTACTTTACCATGTGGATTGAGGTCATTCCTCTCACTTATGTTATCAGAAAACAAATAGCCAAATTCATTCATTACCATATCATCTGTCAATACAGCATCCTAGCCTATACTATATCTGATAATGGTGGATCCTTTGTGAACCAAGATGTGAAATATTTTAGTACAAAATTCAAGATCAAGCACAAGAAATTCACTCTATATAGCCCGCAAGGCAATGGGCAAGCTGAGGCATCAAATAGAACCATTCTAGCCATCTTAAAGAAGATTGTCAATGATGTTGGCTGTAATTAGCACTTGCAACTCTTTCTTACCCTTTAGGCTTATAGAACCAATCATCACACCCCAAACAGAGCTACTCCATACTCCCTTATTTTTTGCACTGAAGCTATCAACCCAGTCGAGATTGAGATGCCTTCATTAAGAATATCACTGGAGCATATTGAAGATGATGAATACTATAGAGCCTCATGACTGCAAGAATTAAAACTTATTAATGGTAAGCATTTGGCTACCCTAGAAAACTTATAAGCCCATCAGAATAGATTGCATAGTAGTTATAACAAATGTATAATCCCTTGAGAGTTTGAGATTGGTGACTTAGTTTTGAAAGAGAACCAGAAGAACATGAATGTTGAACCCAAAAATAAAAGCAAGTTTCAGCGTAATTAGTTGGGACCATATATTGTCATAGCAACCCATGGATAAGGAGCATGTTGACTGGCTAAACCTAATGGTGAAAAACTTTTAGAGCCCATAAACATAATACACCTTAAGAGGTTCTACGCATAAGCAGCTTTGAACCATTGTCTATAAGACCCCTAACTTAGGAGAAACTTATGTTGATGTAATTTTATCTCACCCTTTTATCTTACCTTGAATGTATTTTATACTACCCTAGTCCACTTTTCATGATTCTAGATAGTAAAGGCTTTGAATCCTTGACACTCTGAACACATTCTTCATCCCATTCTAGATTGCTTTCTTTGAGAAGCATATTCTTTGTTATGTCTAGGGCATGTTATAAGCTTGAACACTTTTTATCCCTTGACCAATTATGATCTTGATTATGTCTCATGAACATTATAAACATCCTTAATAGCAGCTCTACAATGTAGTTCAGCCAGGATAGTATTATGTAGCTTTAGACAAGTGAACAAAAACATCTTCTTAGTTTTAGACCATTGCTACATTGTTACAGATAAGTGAATACAAATACTTATTTTTTACTTTAGGTTGCACATTATTCTATATCACATTTGCTTCTCTTTATATTTTTATCAAAACCCTTACTCTCGTTGATTTATGATCATGGGTCATTACAGTTAGCTTAGCTATCTTATTTGAACCTCTATTCTTAGGATGTGCATCTTCTCAGCTAGATGATCTCACCTAGTGCATATTTTATCCCAAAAACACCAAAAACATTAGAAATACTTTGAAAATACCAAAAACATCAGAACATGATCCACAAAAGAACAAAAATATTATCTCACACTTCTATATATTTATACATTCCCATTCCACCATGCTATGCTCTTGCCATTTTTTAAGCATATAAACACCAGTTCATTTCATCTTGTCCCATGCACTTGCCAATTTTCAAGATCATTCTTTTTCATCTCATTAGCTTCTTATTTGCTATACCATTATTGTTTGTTTGTTATATCTTCCATTTCTTCTATAACATTAATCATGATGGTCTAATCATCATTTTTTTTCTATCTCATTTCTTGGGAGAACTACATTTGGCTTCAATTTCATGTTGGAACATGCATCCATGGAACTATGTAGGTAGCATCCACTTGTCTTATACATCTGGAGTCAGCTTAGCCAACCCCTTTTTTTTCATTTCTTCCCCCATTTCTTCTATCATTATTCCTCATTAATTAGGGAACAATTTTCATGTCATTGTTCTTTATTATGATATGGTGAAAAGTAACACCTCTACTGCATATGCGTGAATATTTGTCTTTAAACTACACTAACTTGGTTTTTGTTTTTGTGTGTTTATTTAAATTTTATTAGTATTTTGTTGTGTTTTCTTGGTGTTTTGTTGTGATTTTTCACCTCTCCTTTAATTTCTTCTTCTTTTCTCCTTTTATTACTTCTTGTCTCATCTTGGTCTTGTGTTTCCTTAATTGTTTTTGCTTATCTATTTTATGTTTTAGAACATCTTGATGATTATGATTCACATGGCTCTTGATTGTTTATATCTTGATCCTATGTTATTACATTGTTCTTGGACCATTTTCCTTATTTGATTATTGTTGGTGTTTTGTTTTTTTGTTTGATTTTTATTTTCTCTCTTGTGATCAAGAATGCCTTGATGGTCCACATGGATCTTGATTATTCATATCTTGGTCTCATGTCATTAAGACATTTTTACCTTTTATTTTTAAACATTTTTGTTCCTACTTAAGATTATTTCTTGATTTCAATATAGTTTCATTTACGTTTATCTTTTTCTTTATCTTTGTTACTTTTTTTTTTGTTGTTTAAATGTAAATCTCTATAACTCTGGTTTTGGTCATTATTTTACCATTATCTTTAGTTATAGGTATTCACATTTAAACTGAATTAGCGCAATTGGAATCTAATGTCATTCTAAGTTATTCATACTTATGATGCCTAATTTATTTTTCTATAGCAAGCACTTTATACTCAGGTTGCAAAGTCTTAACGTCAACATCAGCTCTAATGAATGATTCTCAAGAACACTTTACAAAACCTAGGCTCATGATATGAAATTAGGATTCTAGGTAACATGAATTTCAAGCTTCTTTGTCTATGTTTAGATGTGTATCTCTTTGTATACATTGTAAGTCTAATCAATTATTTGTCATTTTTCATCATGCCTCATTCCATTCTCTTCCAAACTTGGGTGAACTACATTGGCTTGAAGTTCATGTTGGAACATGAGTCCATGGAACTATGTAGGCAGTGTTTAATTTCTATTAAGGTTAGCTTAGTTATCTCCATTCTTCTTTTCATCTCTCTCATCACTTTGTGAATTATCATATGCTTGGTTTTATATGGATTTCTAAGCCATTACACCATCGCATGTATGTTTGCACCCACTCACTTTAACCTGTCTTTTTAGTTATATTTTTGATCTCTTTTGCTTGCTAATTACCCATTCTAGGGCACAACATCTGAACAACATCCAAATCAAATTAGACCTATAAATTCAAATCATTATTTATTCTTTATCAATGATCAAAATTCACCCTACTAGGGTAAAACTATCTTATCATGATCAAATCTGCTCTACTAGAGTACTTCCTATTATATTCTCTTTGAAGACCCCATTCTAGTGGTGCTTCCCTTCTTAAAGTAGAACGTTCTTTCTTTTCCTCTAATTCCAAGCTCTCCATATTAAAGCCCATGATGGCAATATTTTAATGTGCAACTTATCTCAAGATTGATCAATGTCATAAGCATGCAGCTTTTACTCTCAAATTAGGTACATTTAAAGTGTGTTCCTTACATTTATGGATGGAATATTTCCCATTCCCCCATCTCTAGGGCCTATTATACCTCTAATTATATTTTGATCATTGATGGTAATCACATGTGTAAGAATTAGCTCATCTAGATGTGAAATATTTCATTGGATAATCTCTAACTTTCTCTCTCTTTTCAAGAGTCCATCCTTTTCTTCCATCCTAGTATGTCCTCTCAAGGGGGAATCATGAGTCTGTTTCAATTTTTTCTTAAGAAATTTTTTCTTAAGAAATTTTTTCTTTGAAAAGACATTGCTTCACCTGAATGTCTTATTATGCCTTCTTAAATAGGGGTAAAATATGGACACCCAATTTTTCACACCATTTGTGTTAAAATTGTCAATATTACTCGAATTGCACTCAAATGCACATTTTATGTCAAAATCATAAAATATCCTAAATAGTTTGAAATTGTCACTTCTAAGTGCCAATTTAGGTCAAAGTATCCCTAAATAGGGCAATGCATTTTATGGGCCTGCTAACTTTGATCAAATCATTTCAAGTCAAAATGACAAATTCATCATTTAGTGCATTGGATCACTCTTTTCTTCTAATTCATTGGTGCATGTCATGTACCTTTATTATTTGGTGTTGAAAAAATCTTAAATGGGAATACAGCTCTAACGCATCTAATATCACCTTCTAATTTCTTTCTAATCAAATTATGATCTATTAATATGACTTTCTGGCCATTTTGATTAATTATGCACCAATTTCTAAAGAATTGCACTAAACTTGATTAAAATTACTTAAGTTAATTAATTCAATTAAAGAGCTTAAGTAAGAATTCCATAGATATTTTTGAATGTCTCATTATTGAAAATTGATTTTGAATATCTGGATCACCTAGTGACATCATCTATGGGGTGGCATCCATCAAGCCATAAGTGCATAAAATATCAAGATTATGGATCACCCATGCCTAGTTAATGCCTCTCATGCCTCTTTAATGTTTATTTATCTTGAAGATATTTATGAGTTTAATTTTAAATATTAGGATTATCCATGGACACACATCTCAATCTTGAGATGGATGGTCATGATTGATCATGACCAATCTCAAAAATATATAAATAGAGAGGCCATGGACATGAATTTTAAGCTTGATTTATGCAAAGTTATTATGCAAAATTGTCTCCACAATCCTTTATAATAGACCATTAAAATTAGTTACAAGCTTCATTGATAGGCTAGTTTAGTGATTTCAAATCATGTGCCTAGGTTTTATGGAGTGTTCTTGAGACATTGAAGGAGTTTGTCACCTTTGCTAACAAAGACAAGGATGCTTGATCAAGGGAGAACATGTTTATAAAAGTAAATCCTATTTTGTTTGTTGTGATGGGCTGCGTAAATATATAAATATAGATGTTGGATTATCATACTTTCATTACTGTAATAATATAGATATTGGTTTATCGATGTTAAATTTCTATTAAATTATATGAGAAATGAGTTATGGCAAAATTGGACTGATGCAGATTATGATACATTCATGGTTAAGTTATAAGGATTCAATATGAACTTTTATATACATATGTGTTACAAAATTAGCAACAAAAATGGTACAACCATGTATAATGAGTATTATAGTTACAATGTGCCTGAGCATGTACTTATTTTTATTTTTTTATATGAATTTTTATAAGATTTAAATAAATGTAAAAAAAATGAATCAAATGAAATGTATTATGTTTTTATGTTGCAATAAGAAATGCAAATCAAAATCGCATCAACAACTAGTCTAGTAACATGTAAAATATTTTTTTAGAAAATTTTCATGTTATATCTCTTATAATATAATATTTTTAATAAATTATTCATTTCTTTTTTAACAAATTGCAGACATTTCAAAGGAGGAGCTAAAACCAACTTCTAAAAACTATTGACTTTGGGGTTGGATGACTTATTATTTGTTGTGCACAAAATAAAAGATATGAAAATGCATGATATGGGAAAAAAAGAATATTATAAAATGGAAAATATGTCATACTACATTCAATATCATTCCAATGTAATTTTGAAGGTAGCACTATAGTCTTTTTCTCATGTTGGTATTTGGTTAACGATAGAGGAGACTCATTTGGGGATACTCATTCAATCCATGGGTTACACAAGTTTAAATTTCATGTTTATTTGGGGAAAAAATATTCTAATCCGTTCAATATAAACATAAAGAAATTGGATGAAGTTATTTTTAAAGGGTCCTTCGGAGATGATTTTTTAATTGCCAACACGTTCATTAATTTTAATTCTCAAAATTGTGTTACAAATCAAAAATTGAAAATCAGTTATGTTACGTCAAGTAGATATACTACAAATAGAAGTTGGAAAGATGAAAAAGTTTAGAGAATCAAAATGATATAAATTATCAATTCTTGGGAGAAAGCAAAAAATATATGCCAGCAGCTATGAACCAATGTTTAAAAAGATGTAACTTCCCCTGATTCTTTCAAGTGTATTTCTTGATTATAAACTATAATTCTAGTAATAAACATTATTATCAATTTCATACAAATCAATTCTAAATTATTTCAAAAATAGTTTGATTAATTCAAAATAATTGATTCTAATTTAGAATTACTTTGCTCTAGTTATTGATGTAATTTGATTTATAATTGGAGATTCCTTGAAATTATTGAATTAGTATATTGACACTTGCTCATTCAAAATATTTTTCCAATGAACAATAAATAATTATCAGGATATTTATTATGTGCATGAACTAGATTGCTTAATATATTTTCATTCATAATTTGGCTAGTTAAATGGTGCCATGTGTCCCAGCAATAGAAGCTACTTCAAAGGATCAATGATTGGTATGAAATACAAGAAGGGTACCATGAGTTCAAAATAGTCCAATTTATTCAAAATGATCAGCTACTAAATGGTTTTAAATAATTCAATTTATTTAGAATATAGAAAATATATTTATGGAGAAAATATTCTTCAATCCACTTTAGTGGGTGTAATTTCAAATTATTTAAAATATCTTAATTTATTTAAAATGATCTATGCTCAAATTATTTGAAACAGTCTAATTTATTTGAAATAAACAAAAATTATTTTTAGAGAAAATCTTCTTCTAAATCACTCCATTTTATAGGTGTAGGTCTAAATTATTTAAAATAGCCCTATTTACTCAAAATGATCTATGCACAAATGCTTTGAAACAGTCCAATTTATTTTAAATATAACAAATTTATTTTTGGAGAATATTCTCTTCACTCCACTTTAGTGGGTATAAGTCCATTTTATTTAAAATAGCCCAATTTTTTTGAAATGGTCTATTTTCAAATGGTTTTAAACAGTCCAATTTATTTAGAATATATGAAATTTATTTTTTAGAGAAAATTTTTTCCACTCCACTTTATGGGGTATAAGTCCAAATTATTCAAAATAGTCTAATTCAATCAAAATGATCTATGGCCCAAATGGTTTGAAACAGTCCATTTATTTGGAACATAAGAAAATTATTTAGGAGAAAATTTTATCCACTCCACTTTAGTGGGTATGAGTCCAAAATATGATTTTTTCCATAATCCACTGAATAGGTTTCTTAATGTGAACTCTACAACTTCCAATATAGTTATCTTGCCACACTATTCAAGGCCACAATATTTGTGCAAATCTAACCCAAATTCCTCTTTTTGAGGGTGAAAAAAGATGCCTTGACTTCAGGTAAAGATCCACCCATTAGTTTGATCTTAGATTGAAAAAAAATTATTTTTTCCCAACATTTTTCTATTTTTGTTAGCACAGGTTTCCATAATACCAATTGGTACCTTCCCCTAGACATTAGTTACCTGAAATCTATGCAACACCACCAAATGTTGACATAAAATCTTATGCGGTTGAATATAAATGGTTTATACTTTATTAAGTTAAGTAATAATGAATGTGATGCAAGGGTTAGTATTTATTATTAATAGTTACCGTATACATTCATAAAATAAAATAATCATGTATGCAGATTTATAGGATTTAGTACATTTTTCTATTTTTGTTAGCACAGGTTTCCATAATACCAATTGGTACCTTTCCCTAGACATTAGTTAATTGAAATCTATGCAACACCACCAAATGTTGACATAAAATCTTGTGCGGTTGAATATAAATGGTTTATACTTTATTAAGTTAAGTAATAATGAATGTGATGCAAGGGTTAGTATTTATTATTAATAGTTACCGCATACATTCATAAAATAAAATAATCATGTATGCACCTTTATAGGATTTAGTACACTGTACATAATATTTTCTACTCTAACTTCTCTTTTCTTTATATATATATATATATATATATATATATATATATATATATTTCCCACTATTTTTCTATTTTTGTTAGCACAGGTTTCCATAATACCAATTGGTACCTTCCCCTAGACATTAGTTAACCAAAATCTGTGCAACACCAATAAATGTTAACATAAAATCTTAAGTAGTTGACTATATATGGTTTATACTTTATTAATTTAACTTTAGTAATAATGAATGTGATGCAAGGGTTAGTATTTATTAGTAATAGTTACCGCATACATTCATAAAATAAAATATGTGTGCACCTTTATAGGATTTAGTACACAGTACATAATATTTCCTACTATAACTTCTCTTTTATTTATTTATATATATATATATATATCAACCACTGAATACAATGTTTTGATATCTCTTTACACTATATCACCTTATGATATTATAAAGGTTACATTGCTCTATAACTTGTTAGTACCCTGCACTATTATACTTCAACTCTCTTTATGTTATATTTACTCTACTACAATGTTTCAATATAAATACTAGTTTGATACCTTACAATTCAATGGTCATGCTTGTGTGAGACATGTCCTTTCTTCAATCATGTCATCTTGTGTTATTACAAGAGTCAAATTTTTATCGCATTTCCTAGTAGGTAAAAGACTATATTTTTTAGCATGTAGAAGTATTTTGTTGATGCAATAAAGGAAAAGGCTCTATGTTATCTATGATTTTGACCTTATCCAACTAAGAATACTTCCAATAGCATGTATGTTGATAGGGGTTGATACATTGGTTCTTTTTATTTTTCTAGTGAAATTAGATATTTTAGTGAGTGCTTTCTTAATCGGTGTCTTTTCTTCACCTCCTTTTGTTGCTCTACTCTTAATCACCCCCTCCCTTCTCTTGATGTAAATATTCCTTCTCCTATCATTATTTATATTCTTATTTTCTACATATTTTTATTTATTCTCCTCTTTTGTCTTCCCTAGTTCCTCCTCTCTCTTTTTACTTCAATTTGGGTTTTTCTTCCCCTTTTTTTCAAACATGCCCCACCTCCTCACTATTACAAGTTCCATCTCACACCCCTATATCCATAATCTATCATTTATATTATAGGTTATTAAAATGGTATTTTTATTGTCTCCATGCACATTTACCCCATTCATCATTCCATTTTTCCACCTCCATACTCATAACCTAGCCCAACATGGTAGCCAATGGGATATCAGGCAGATCGTATCCATAAATACCAATGGACACATCCTTAGAACCAATTGTTTATGAAATAAATCCATACCTTTTTCTAAGCCCAACTTAAAATTAAAATATTTAGGATTCATTTCAACCAACCATCTAATAATATGAACTTCACACAAATGGGTCCCAATATTTTAAAACTTGAGGGTTAGATGCAAGCTTCAGATTATGTCACGCTCTCTACAAGCATGCACTTAAAATATAATCATCCATCAAACCAAGTGCAACACTTTCATGCCTAAACTCATGTTTTATCTTTAGACTATGTGAAAGTGAGTGAGAATCTTATGAAGAAAAAGAATGAAGTTGACCTCTCAATAAACAACCTCAAGGATTTGTAGGTCATGTTCAAGACATAAGAAAATAAAGTGAAATAACAATTGTATTTTGTTTGAAAGGTTTTAGAGGCCATTTTTAAATCTGAGTAAAACAAGATGAAATACCTTAAAAATAATCTCTAGGAGGAACACAGTAAGCATAAAAAGTTTGATAGGAAAATAAACCTCCATGAATTGAGCAAAGGAGACTATAGGTCATCTTGGGAAAATATCATTTTGGAAACCAATAGGTTATTACCTACCTTAAAGTTAATTGACTGAGTTATAGCCTAAATTCAAATGGTAATAGTTGAGATAGACAAATCTCTATAATATATAGGTCTCAAATCCCAAGAGGATATGTTGTTTATGAGAACAGTGAGTACATTTCCTAAAGGAAATCTTATAAATGTGGGCATAATAGAAAGGGCCATTGTCACTCAAATGTTGATCAATGTTAATGATAAAATATAAATGGAAAACTCTTGTGGCATGTACTTAAATATCCATTCCTAAACCAATAATGGCATTCAAAGCCACAATAATCTGCTCATGCAACATGCACTTCCCTTACCATAAGATTAGGATAATTTTAGAAGTACCTCCTACATTTATTTAGCCTCCCCCAAACATTTAGACTAGATATTTTGAGAAGTCACATATTTTTAGGATCCCTCTTCTTTTTTCATGCCATCCATAGGTGCATGTCCCCTAAATGAATTATTTACCTTTTTTCATTAATCCCCAACCCACAAATACCTTGTCAATGAGGAGTATTACTTTGTTCAAGAAATGTTATCTTGATCCTTGAACAAACTTAGATTTCTTTACATTGATGCTTTTCCAACCCTTTATACCCCAAACTATGATGAATGATTTGAGGGTAATCTCAAACTAAAAATCAATAACCCAATTTATAGGTGTATCAAGGTGTTAGATAGCCTTGATTTTTTCCATAATCCACTAAATAGGTTTCTTACTGTGAACTCTATAACTTCCTATATAATTATCTTGCCACACTATTAAAGGCCATAATATTTGTGCAAATCTAACCCAAAATTCCTCTTTTTGAGGGTGGAAAATGATTCCTTGACTTCAGGTAAAGATTCAACTGTTAGTTTGATCTTAGACTAAAAAAATATTTTTTCCCACCATTCTTCTATTTTTGTTAGCACAGGTTTCCATAATACCAATTAGTACCTTCCCCTAGACATTAGTTAACTGAAATATGTGCAACACCACCAAATGTTGACATAAAACCTTAAGCAGTTGATTATAGATGGTTTATACTTTATTAAGTTAACTTCAGTTATAATGAATGTGATGTAAGGGTTAGTATGTATTAGTAATAGTTACCGCATACACTCATAAATAAACTAAGTATGTGTGCACCTTTATAGGATTTAGTACATAATATTTCTACTCTAACTTCTCTTTTCTTTAATATATATCAGCCACCGAATACAATCTTTTGATATCTCTTTACACTATATTTCCTTATGATATTACAAAGGTTACTCTGCTTTGTAACTTCTTAATACTCTACATTACTATACTTCAACTCTCTCTATTTTATATTTATTCTATTACGATGTTTCAGTATAAATACTAGCATGATACCTTACAGTTCAATGGTCATGCTTGTGTGAGACATGCCCTTTCTTCAATCATGTCATTTTGTGTTATTGAAAGAGTCAAATTCTTACCGCATTTCCTAGTAGGTAGAAGACTATATTTTTCAAGTGAAGAAGTATTTTGTTGATGCGGTAAAGGAAAAGGCTCTACAATATGTATGTTTTTGACCTTATTTGACTAAGAATACTTCCAACCGCATGTATGTTGATAGGGGTTGATACTTGGTTCTTTTTGTTTTTCTAGTAAAATTAGATATTTTAGTGAGTGTTTTCCTAATTGGTGTCTTTTTTCACCTCCTTTTATTTCTTAACTCTTAATCACCCCCTCCCTTCGCTTGATCTAAATATTCCTTCTCCTATCATTATTTATATTCTAATTTTCTACATATTTATATTTATTCTCCTCTTTTGTCTTACCTAGTTCCTCCTCTTTTTTCTACTTAAATTTGGATTTTTCTTCCCCCTTTTTTCAAACATGCTCCACCTCATCACTATTACAAGTTCCATCTCATACCCCTACACCCATCATCCATCATCCATCATCCATATTACAGGTTATGAAAATGGTATTTTCACTATCTCCACACACATTTCCCCCATTCATCATTCCATTTTTTCCACTTGCATACTCATAATCCAGCCCTACATGGTATCCAATGGGATATCAGACAGATCTTATCCATCAATACCAATAGATACATGTTCAGAACCAATCATTTATGAAATAAATACATACCATTTTCCAATCCCATCATAAAATTAAAATATTTAGGATTTATTTCAACCCACCATCTAATAATATGTACTTCACACAAATGGTTCCCAATATTTTAAAACTTGAGGGTTCGATGCAAGCTTCAGATTATGTCACACTCTCTATGATCATGCAGTAAAAATATAATCATCCATCAAACTAGGTGTAACACTTTCATGCCTTAACTCATGTTTTCTCTTTAGACTATGTGAAAGTGACTAAAAATCTTAAGAATAAAGAGAATGAAGTTGACCTCTCAATAAATAACCTAAAGGATTTGTAAGACATGTTCAAGACCCAAGAAAATAAAGTGAAATAACAAATGGATTTCATTTGAAAAGTTCTAGAGACCATTTCTAAAGCTGAGTAAAACAAGATGAAATACCTAAAAACTAATTTGTAGGAGGAACATGGTAAGCATAAAGAGTTTGAAGGGAAAACAAACCTCCTTAAACTGAGCAAAGGATTCTAGAGATCATCTTGGGATAATATCCTTTTGGAAAATAATAGGTTATTTCCTATCTTAAATTTAATTGACTGATCTATAGCCTAAATTCAAATGGTGGTAGTTGAGGTAGACAAATCCCTACAAGATATAGGTCCCAAATTCCAAGAGGATATGTTGTTTATGAGGACATTACATATTTTATGTGTGGAAAACATAATATCTAAACATAACATTTACATTAAATTGTAATTATTTTCATATCAACCAATGTGTGATGGATGCAATAAATAACTCTTTATCCATGCTCATCATCATTCTATGTTGAAATGTTACCCAAAGTTTTCTCGATGGTATATATGCACAGTAAAAAATGTCTATCAAGAATAAGGAGCATCATAATTAGAGGATTAGCTATAAATTATTTGACTTCATCAAAACCCCTTTCACACCATTCAAACTCAATTACTTTGCAGAATAATATAAAAAAAATGAGTTTACCAGCTACCTAATCTATAAACTGTTGAATGGTTTGGATTTTTCCTTATAACCTCTCAATTTTCTAAGTCATGTGAGAGGATTAATATCAACAATGGATTGTACTTTATTAATATCAATCTTGATGCCTCATTGGTTAATGATAAATCCAAATGACTTTTTAAATGTAACATCAAAGTTATAATTCTTATGATTTAACTTTAGACACCTAATTTTGGTACAAGACCATTTTCCATTATGTATTTCTCTCATTTTGTCACACTTCATCTACTTGTGTATATTTGGATATGTTATGACACTTCCTACCCCACACTAGAATCTCTCTAGCCTTTGAGCACTCATGATGTCTTATGCATTCATTATTTTTCAGATTTGAGCCTTAGGAATCTATATTTTAAGCTATGTGCCCTCATTTTGAACATATGTTTCTCCATGGACTATTGGGTGTGAATCCACTATTCACAAGTCATTATTCACATATTACTATTCAAAAGTATTATCCATGAGCACTATTCATGGTGGCATGCCCTATGGGTGATGTGGAATGCAAGTGTGTAGTGATGTGGTATACAGGTGACATGGCATGAATGTGATGTGGCAGTGGGGCCCATGATGGGTCCTAAGATGTGATCAGGATGATGTGATAGGTGTGGGGAATATTACTCCACTAGAGGACATGGGCTTTATCCTTAGTGAGTCACATGTGGGTTGTCACATGGTGCAAAATACAAAGGGTCCTGTATGGGTCAAATTTATAAGGGGACCCATGAATCACATGTAGAGAAGTTCAAAAGGTGATTACAACACCTTTTGAACTCTTGTGATCACATGTGAAGATGAAGATAGGAATGCACTATTACAGATTGGCCTCACATTTGTGAGTGCGGTACAATTCTTGGATTCATATGGGATGGCTTGGATATTATCTAAACTAGATCATCCACTTTGTTGACCCTTAGAGATGAAGACAAGAAGAACACTATTGAGTGTTTGTCCTCACTTGTGGAGTGGGGGACAAATTTTGGAGCCACATGAAGGTGGCCTTGGATCTTGTCTAATTGGAGGGTTATTTTTGATGACTTTTGGCACATGGGTACAACCATAATTATGGATCATATGACACTCACTAAAATGTGGTGAATTTATTTTAGTAGCCATGAAGTTCTCTCCCTCTCTCTTATTTCTCTCTCATTGTAAAATGGTATAAAGCATTATGTTCTCCTCTCATTTTATTATCCAATTAATGGATCACTTGGATCATTGAAATTTTTAATATGCATGATAGGAGGTTGAAGTTGTAAAGGATTATATGCCTAACTCACCTAGATGCTTAGGTTGGAATCATCATCTTGCTTAAGTGGTTAGAACTTGTAAGGCTTAGATAACATGGCTCACCTAGTTTATTAGAAGCATGGTATGGATCCCTAGAGAAAGAGGTAGAAGCTTGGAGATCCCTTGGATGATATTGTGATTAACATCATGATATTTTAGTTTGGAGCCTATAAGACTTGGTGGAAATCTTGGTTCGCTTAGGTGCTTGTAAGCACAAGAAAGGAGTTACTGAGATGAGCTATTATAGAAGAGAGTTACTAAAGAAATATGAAGTTTGGATGTTGTTTTTACCCCATGGTCTTTACTTAGATAGTTTAGTAGGGTTTCCACGTATATATTATGTTATGGTTTGTACTTTCTTTTTATTTTTTATTGTAGCTTGTTAATTCCATAATTTATTTTCCTTACATGTTTAGGAATATTTTGTATTCCTAACATGCGGTATAATAGGTGTAGTTTGACTATGGGCTCAAAAACTAATTTTAAGATGTCAAGTCACTATTCATAGTCACTACTTATGAATCACTATTTATAGACACTATACATAGTCACTATTCATGATGATATGACCTGATGGTGATTTGGATGGTTAGTGATGTGGTTTCTGAGTGATATGGTTGATGGGTGATGTGGTAGAGGCCAATGGAAGGTATCCCATGAGTGATCAAGTTGATGTAATGGAAGTGGGGCATAACACTCCACCAAGACACATGAGTTTTTCCTTGGTAGTGACATGGGTGTGTAAAATAAAAAAGGGTTGGTGTGGGTCAAATTTATAAGGGACCCCATGATTCTCATGTGTGTAAGAAATCAAAAGATGATTGCACTCATATTTTGGACTCATATGGTCACATGGAGAATAAATAAATGTTGTTTACTATGATTTTTTTCCTCACTTGTGGAGTGAGAGACAATGTTTGGGTCCACATAAAAGCAGCTTGGATATTCTATACAATGTATGGACCACTTATTTTATCCTTTCACATGAAGACAAACAACTTTTGATGATCATTTTTACCCCATATGGAATGTGGTGAATTTGTTTATGCCACTATTCAACCTCTCCCACTTCTCTCTTTTATTATAAATTCTATTAATAAGCATGAAGCTCTCTTTGTAATTCATCCAATTAGTGGATCCATGTAAGCATTGGGCTTGCATGGTTAGAGGTTGGATCATATAGGCAAGTTTAGTTTGGTTCACAACCTGAATGATTTAGGTGGAAGCATTGAGGACTTGCATGTTAGCACTAATGGAGTTTCTAGAGGAGTTATTGTAGAAAAGAATGATGTTGAGTTATTAATTAAGTTTAGAAGCTCCCATTTTTCTCATGGTTTTTTTCTTTACTTGTTTTCAATGGATTTCTATGTAATCTCTATGTAATATGTTCCCTCTTTGTCTTATGTTTTGTATCTTGTTTATTTCCACTATAATTTCTTGCATTATAGGATATAGTTCATTACTATAACATGTAGTATCAATAATTTATTCCCAACAAGTGGTATTAGAGCCTAGGTTGGTTGGTTTTTTTATAGGTGAGAGCTGCAGGTGGAAAGACCTAGATATAAATCAAAATAAAAAGTTTACATGGCAGGTTGTTTTCTCTTTGTGGAAGATTAAAATGGAGATGAGAATGGAAGAGAAGCTAAAGAAGCTTTACTAGATGGATCAAAACCAATAGTGTTCCTATTGAATCAATTATACAAATTATGGTGGAGCAAGTTGGTCTCTATTGGTGTAGATGGAGGGAGATGATAAGGTATGACCTTGTTGCATTTCTCAACTAGAGAAGAGGTATATGATTTGGTATCCTATAGACCACATGTTATTGGTTGAGATGATGTATAAAAACCATGTAAAGGAAGGAGGTAAAGACAAACCTGAAGTTTTACCTATTTTGAAGTAGCTGAGGAAGATGAAGATGTAGATGAACAAGTGAGACTTGGTGTTCCCAAAAGGAGAAGTTCAATGTTGACCATAGGATTTAGGGTGTCATAGTGTTATGTATATGGTTGTGGTTATTGGATAGGTAAACCGATGTATGGACTAACACTATAGGCACATGAGTTAGTGTTTGGAAACATTTAGTAGAGCAGGGTGCATTTCAGATGCTATCTTGAAAACATGGTAGATGTAATGATGCACTAAGTAGCACGATGAATTCCCTAGAGTTGTAATTGGTCCACTTATGTCATGTTGATATCTTGGAGGCTATGAGGAGAAGTTTGGTATTGACTTCTATGTCATATTATTTCTTCACTACTATCAAGAGTGTTATGTACACTAGTTGTTGTTCAAGGAGTAGAGCAGTGTGATTCCTACATGTTGATCTCTCTTAGGGAGAGATAAAATGAAAAAAGGAGTTGAGTAAAAGGTGTTGTTGGTTTACATTGAAAACATTATACGGGTTGGTGCTGATACCACACATGTAGTACAATAATTTTAGAACCTTCATGGAGAGCTTATATGTTTTGTGACATGTTGGATATAGGCCCCAACATGACCACTATTTTTATGTCTCAATTGGAACACATAAAATTAAGTTGGTATGGTGGAGTAAATCAAGGATGGAGATTCATAAAGATGGGAAAGCAAGAAAGTACCCCACTTCTTGTATTTTGATTTATCTTCCCAAGAGTGTTCCAAAGGAGGAAAATACATGTTGTGTCCTATGTATTGGATTCATTAGGAGTAGGAAAAGCATTTTAATGCCATGGTGAACACTAAACCAAATATTCCTAAGCAGTGGGAGTTGTGATATGGTTCATGGTAGAATCTCAATTAGAGGATTGGTCTATGGTGTGAAAAAGTGAAAAGTCACTTCAATGTTGTAATATGTTATGGAAGAGAAGATGTTGACAAAACAAATCAAGATAGAGAAGTTTTAGTAGTGCAATAAAACTTCTACTAGGTGTGTTTCATGGTAGTAGAGGTCATTGGTGAGCAAATGGTTGAAAAATACTTAGGTGTGGTAAAATCATATGTATATTGACTTCAAGTGGGAGAATGTTAGGATGTGAAGTCACTATTCACAAGCACTATTCATGATGACTATTAATGATGACATGGCCTGATGGTGATGTGGATGGTTAGTGATGTGGCTTATGAGTGATGTGGTTGATTGGTGATGTGAAAGGGACCCACAGAGGGTATCTCATGAGTGATCAGGTTGATGTGATGGGAGTGGGGCATAGTACTCCACCAAGACACATGGGTTTGTCTTTGGTAGTCACATGGGTGGTGTCATATGGTGCAAAAGACAAGGTGAAAAATACAAAAGGGTTGGTGTGGTTCAAATTTATAAGGGACCCCATGATTCTCATGTATGGAGGTAGCCAAAAGATTATTACAAGCATCTCTTGAACTCATATGGTCACATGGAGAATAAAGATAAGTTGTTTACTATTCCTATTTATCCTCACTTGTGGAATGGAAGACAATGTTTGGATCTACATGAAAGTGTCTTGGATCTTGTCTATAATGGATGGACCACTTTTTTTTACCTTTGCACATGAAGACAGACAACTTTTAATTATCATTATTCACCCCACATGGAATGTGGCAAATTTATTTGTCACTATTCATCCTCTCTCCTCTCTCTCTCTCTCTTATTGTAAATGTTATCAATAAGCATGAATCTCTCTTTGTAATTAATCTAATTATTGGATCCATGTAAGCATTAGGCTTGCATTCTTGGAGGTTGGATCTTGTAATCTAGTTTAGCTTGGTTCACAACCTAAACGCTTTAGGTGGAAGCATTGAGTGCTTTCATGTTAGTACTAATGGAGATGCTGGAGGATATGTTATAAAAGAGAATGATGTTGAGTTATTAATGAATTATATAAGCTACCATTTTTCCCATGGTTTTTTCCTTTACTTGTTTTCAAGAGTTTTACACGTAATCTTTGTGTAATATGTTCCCTTTTTGTCTTATGTTTTGTACCTTGTTTATTTTCACTATAATTTCTTTCACTTTAGGATATCATTCATTGATTTAACATGTAGTATCATGACTTTATTCCTAATAGGGACATATTTTGTGGTTACATGTGATATGTAGATTCTATCTCATTTGAATTTAGTGTCCCACTGAATCCATCCTCTTTCTTTTTTCTCATCCTTTTTACATTGGCTTGATTTATAATGTCATAACTTTATCTTATCATAATGTTTCTTAGTTGGCCTTTACATGTCATGTTCTAGAGATACATATATAAAAAAATCATTCGTAGACATTTTATAAAGTGAGAATCAAATAGAACACCTTCCCCAAGATAGAGCCTTCATTGATCAAATTTATTATTATAATTAAGAGGGAACTTGCACGTTGACCCAACATTAATTCTTCATCACTTAAAGCATTATGACATCATCAAATTGTACCTAAAAATGGATTAGGCAAATGTCACTTGATGATGATCCTTTATGTTCACACGTACTTAACTATGATACTCATACTTCACATTATGCTTCTAGTTTTACAATTCCTAATGTTATGCATGTAAAAGTAAATAAAAATCCCAAAGCACTGGATAATTATAGAGATACACTTAAAAAAATTCATACAAATTCCATTAGTGGATCAAAAAAAATTCAAAAAGCTTAAATAAATTCAAAGTACAACATAGAAAAGGCTAATTAATAATGACATGATTGTCTTATCTTCTATTAAGCATTATGATATGGTTTATGTGCCATGAAAATTTCATTCACTTTTTTTGTGAATATGAATGAATCATCATGCAATGGATACTTGTCATGATTTGAAACATAAAATACAATAGCTCATTGATGGCGGTAACCTTACATTAGATGTGTCTATTATGAAGCCACAAGTCACAAATAAATATTTCAATGTAGAACATCTTATGCAAAGTGATGTTTCATCTTCTACAGTAAAAAAATATAACTCCTAATTTTGAATCACTCAATGTGTAAATAATGAATCCCAATGATCTTATATTAACTAATCTTTTGCATATGGAACCTTTGGTCTTGAGCATTTATGTAAAAATAAAAATACAATGAGGATTTGGAATAGAATACAAAGCTCAATTCAACATGTGTAGTCTTCATTTCCTTAAGACACTTGGATATGATATAGAACATATAGTGTAAATACTTGTTTAACCCTAATTTTTATAAAACATAAATAACTGAATCATATTTAATTAAATAGGTTTAAAACTAGAAATACCATAATGTTAAAGATGTACAATAATTAACTAGTCTAATTTTATTAAATGTCTAAATATATAAAGTTGTTATTTGGGAAAAAACACTAATAAAAGACATACTTATCTTGTAAATAAAAATATTTTTATTATTTTAACTATCTAATGCTAAAAAATAGAAGAAGACATGATTTTACAAGCTCAATATTAGAATCAGGAACATAATCATAATCTAGATAGGTTTTTTATAAGTAGACAAAGGTGTAGCACATCCCATTCTATTGGCCATAGACTCATCTCAATTTACTATGAGAGGCTATTGATATAAAAAGATAGAGAAAGTAGGAATCTATAAATGATAGATCAGAGATAAAATCAAAAGATATTTTTGGACACAAGCATTGTACATGGATGATGTCAATGTGCCCGAGTCTATTGACCACAGACTTGTCTTGACTAACTATGCATAAAAATTAATCATTACATTTTTTGCACATGTAAATGTTGATTAGTTTGATATGTCATAACTAGGGTTTGGCTGCATATAATTTGATGTTTATCTTTTCATGTCTTTAAAACCCTTAGGTAACTTTGATAGCTTAAAAACATGAAAGAAAAGTAGGTTATTTCAATGCACTAAGCTAACCGTGATCATCCCTTGATGATTGATCGTTGCCTGCGTATTTAATAATCTAATGAGAGAAATCAATCCCACATAGTTCTTCCACCTAGAGTAAATGTGCAATTTTCATCTTTTGACTATATGTATGCAACTAAAAGATGGCTTTGATAATTGATAGTGATAGCTCTTAATTTTATTTCAAGGGATATTGACATGGCTTATGGTTACTCCTTTTAAATGATTTAATTTTGGTAGAATAGGGTAGATTTGTTTAATGTGTAGAAGTATAAATGTTTGTACCAAATGAATAGAAAGTGGAAAAAATGAATGACACTTGATGTATATGTATAAGTAAATATTTTAAAATTTTCATTTCATCGATCTTATTAAACATGTGGGAAGACCCAAAAGGGATATTTCAATTTATAAAATTAAGAATTATTTGGCATAGGACATGACCACTGTAGGTGAAAAATGATGTACTACATTGTTGTATGCCTAACACATACATGTCCAAAAGGATCAGAGATACTTGTCATTTGTTGGTGACAGTATGCAAGTGACTTTAAACAGATTGATGATTTGACATTAGAAGTTTTGTATAGTGATAATGGAAAATAATGGGTCTAACCCCCATATATATGAATGGCTTAAAGGAATGGTGAATAAGAGCCATGTATTTGTGCACAAGTCATGTGGTTTAGAATATATCAATAATTAACATTATCAAGTACCTATGACCATATTTATATGTGTACATTTATCCCATAGCTATTCTATAAATTAAATTGCTATAGTAATGGAGAAATATTTGAACCGGAGTGTATACAAAATACTTTGTCTTTGATCAGATATTTCAATTGAGCAAGGAATTCAAATTTAGAAAATATTGCAACATCTCAAGAATTAGTCATTTTGTTCATTTAAAATTTGAAAAAAAATGAAAATTGCAAATAGAGTAAGGTAGGAGTGCGCTTGTATATAGGTGAAACCAATTTTTCTTATAATCTATAACTGATAATGCATAATTGTACCCCCTTACTGAATCACTTTGAGTACTTGAAAAAATTGTGAATTGAGAGTGATCAAGTCCCAATTTTAAATAACTAATCAAGCTCTTGAGTTTGAAAGATGACTTATTCCAAATCTCATGAAATAGGAATAATACCCAATGTACTAATCCAAAAAAATGAAACCATGCTAGGTTTGTTAGAAGTGATGTCAAGGTCATTGAATGTCACTAGACTCAAATGTACATCATCAGCATAAATTTCAATAACACTGCTATAAATAGATCTAGATTATAAACCTCTATGATCAATTTTGAATGAAGAATATGCATGCCTCCATCATGACCACATTTCTCATATAATTTTATTTGAAATTAATATTTTGATTTTGTGCTTGAAACTTTGAATTTTATAACATTTGAACTTTGAAACTTTTAATATGTTTGAACGTGAATGAGTATCATGTCCTCTCTAAATATGTGTCAACGATATAGAATGGTATATATTTATATTCTCAATTTACCTGTATTTGTAACCTGTAACTTTGATCTTGTAATTGTCTTGCATATTCCCATGTATATGCATTCAAGTGTGCATGATTATGTACTTGAGCTTTGGAAAAATAATTGCATGTGCATGTCATATTCCCCCAAATCTATATGAAATTTTTAATATGTCATATATTTGATTTATGAATCACTTTGAATTTTTGAAAGCCTATATTATGTTATAAAGTTTGATTTTTCATAGCTTTGAATCTTTGAAAAGCCTATACTTTATATTTGTGTAACCTATATTTACTATCTTTAAACCTATATTATATACCAAATCTATTCATGGAGGTTTGGATCTCTAAGACAATCCCACTATGATTCCCCCATTTTGAGATGAAGGATGTATCCTATTAGAGGTACAATCATTGAGGGGGGTGAATCCATGAATCAAAATATTTCAAAACTTCAATCTAAATCCTTCAAACCCTTAGTTATACACCATAATCAATCAAGAATCAAATAACCCACTCATAAAAATGAACATGAAAGATAAACAAGATAACACAATATCTATGTGAAAAACCCACTTGGGGGAGAAAACCCACAATAAAGCTTGCAAACACATGAACTACTTGTCCTATAAGATATTTAAAAACATGAGACTTTAGTGAAGCACCCACTTCACAAGGAGCACTAACTCTTAAAGATGACAAGCACCAACTTGCCTAAGATGTTGAGCACCAACACAACATATATAAAATGAAGAATACCAAAAGTTTGATTGCTTCTCAATATGATGGATAAAACCTGAAAAACAACTTCCTTCAATCCTATTCACTTAATCAAACCTTCACACACAAGCAAGGCATCCAAAACCACCCTTTAGATCAATCTACACACTTTTGCTTGTTTTCATGCATCAAACCTGTAAACTCAACATTAGAGTTATGACCATAAGGTCATATATGAAATCAACACTTAGATCTACCTCTCAATACATCCACATGGATCTCACATGCTTCACAAATATTTTTCTCATCTACACATTTTTTTCTACTAACTCAATTAGTCCAATTAGACCTTGTACTTATACCACTCTCTTCCTTTAACCCATATTAATTGGTTAAGATGATTTACATACTTGTTCTATTTTTGAAAGAGGTCTTCATACACATTACAAGGGTGAAACACTCCACTTCATAGGTCGGCCATAGTTCTTAAGACCCAAATCCTCTATTAGATCTTAATGAGACCTAAAGCAATTAGGCCTTCACATCCACATGTTACTCTAGCAAACTCTTACACCACGTTCAACTTATACCAATGCTTAAAACACATCGAACATATCTCTAATATCCCCTTCCTCATGCTCATATGGGCCCTTTCCAATTGTAACACCATCTCAACACTTGAACCTACCAATTAGGTCTCCTTGCCCTTTAAATCTTCATACATAGAAAACATAGTCTCAAACTTCTGAAGTACTTACTCAAGTATTTTACATATTCATATGATTAAATCATATGGTTAAACCCCTCAGGACATTTTCAACACTTCCATGTGACTTAGACACTTTAACACTAGCTCTAAGCACTCAAATCAACTCTCTCAAAATGACCACTCGGATTGGTCATATACAGTCAAAATATAGTCAAGCTATTTTGACTCTCCATAACTGATCAAGGGTAAATCATGACAACCAATAATTTTTCATCAATATTTTATACTTATATAATATCTTCATACTCATTTTCTTCAATTCTACTCAGAACTCCTTCAAATTACCTCTGCAATATGGTCACTCAACCTACCAATGTATTTAATAAACACAACCAACTTCTAAGCCTTTGTTCATACTAAATATGGACTGGTTAAACCTCTATATTCCACATATATGGTCATCATAGATTCTATAACACTCTTAAATAGTTATCTCATCTTGAAATATAAAAATACCATCAAAAAATATTCATTTATCCTTCTTAAGTTACTTGTAAAACATGGTCAAACCCACAGTCAGATTTGAAGATCAATACCTAAAACTTTACAAACATTAAAATATTCTAATCAACTTTTTTGGATGCGTATCAAAGTCCTTTTCAAATTTTATTTTTACTCCATCAGTGAATTCCCCTTATATCAAAACATATAATTAAAATACTCAGCACTATTTTTTCTTTTATAAATTTCAAATACCAATGGCCACTAGTAAATGTAAATATTGCAGACACGTGTCTTCATCTCATGTACCCTAAAAGCTAAATCAAATGCACTCCATTCATCTCCTAAAAAGTATCCTAGTATTTATCTTGCATCACTCATCATTGATTTTAGATCCTCGCTTCTGAAATCAAGCCACTTGGCATCCACGCATGCCCTATGTGTACCCTATAGTCAGTCTCCAATGAACTTCCACCACTTAGAAACATTGCATGTCTTCTAAGCATTATTCCATGCAAATAGAAATAAATGATGTGTGTGAAGTCAGTATGTCTTCTGAGCATCATTCAACATACTGACTTCACACACATCATTTATCTCTATTTGCATGATCATACGTTCACCATTGGATCTTTTTTTGTCAAATTAGACGTTCATTGTTAGATATTTTGAATGCTCACCATTATATTTCCTCTTAAAAATTTAGCTAAGTATACAAACTTAGTGAACTTTGTCTGAGAGGCCAATTTTGCACTATTATAACCTTTGTTACACTCAATGTCTATACCTAAAATTTTAATCACATGATCACCTCTCATATGAGAATCCATCCATATATCAAACCACTTCTGAAACCTTCACACGTGTGAAATATGATGTCATCAAATTTCTTACTCAATTTTTTCTTCCAAGATGACTAACACTCATATGATTGGTCTAATAAATTTATTTTACATCCATAAGCACTCTAAGCACTCAAAAAACTCCATAGGATCTATGAAACATGACCATACCATCAATAACATCCACCATTTGTCTATCCAAGTCAAACACTGAAGAACTATGTAAGAACATTAAAGCATACTTTGTCATTGTCATTCTATCACACATGACACCTCATCAACATCCTTGGTCATGTTGGAGACATCATTGACAAACCTCCAATATCCCCTACAATTCACTCATCTCAATATAAGATTTAAATATATCATATGATAAATATGTAATCATATAATATTATTTCATCATGTTGGAGAGTATGTTAACATAGAAAATGAAATTACCATTTGAAACATGTAGGTAGCATATTGAATGTGAAGCATATAAGTGTTTCATATAAATAAAAATAACATTGAAGTTTGCAATAAAGTAACTAGTTGTAAAATTGCATGATGTGTATCATGGCATCGTTAAGTAAACACACAAGAACAATTTCACACAATATCATACAACAAGGGTAAAAGCTGCATACAAGGGGTATGTTTAAATGTCATTAAGTAAATATTACACACATAAGGCTAGGAGACACAAGCAATTAACATGTTTAAATTTTGTATATACCAAACAATGATCTCATAGAGATGCTCAAAAAAATCACACAAGGGTCAAATTTCACACACAATAAGTAAAAAAAGTTAAGCCTATTATGCAAGAAAGTAAACAACATCGAAGGAGCATAGAATAAGTGAAACCTAGTCTATTTTATCCATATGTATCCATGTCATATTATTCAAAAACTAGCATATCCATGTAGCACAATGTAAAATATGAGTGAATTATCAAGACACTTTTAATATATTTAACTTAACATTGCATTTGTGGTCATAGATAGATATAACTTTTTATAGTGTAACCTATAAAATTTAGATGCCCCTAGTAAAAGCATGGCCACTAGATATAAGGGAGTCCAACATCTAATAATGCATATGTAATTTATTTCATGCATCACACTCATATAACTTATGAAATGCATGTGTGTATAGAATATAATATTCTCTCTACTAAATATATATGATAAATAATATATGTAAAGAAGTAAACTAGAATCTTTTGTCATGCATAAGACTTGATTTTTTATTTTTTGTTTTAAATTGAATTTTTTTTTTTCTTTTTTTGATATATTTGAAATATTTATGTATAATATAAATGTAGGTGCATTATGTTCATAGGTTTCATCATGGGTTTTTATTTTCAAGTATAGCCAAATGATAAGCTCTTGTATATATCTTTTTAATAACCATAAATGGGCCCAGCCAATTGAGTTTAAACTTGTTTTTAATGAATTTTATTTTCATAAGCATGTTTTATGTCATGTTGATAGACTTTGAGATGCTCGATAGCTTGGATATACTTATTGTCAATAAATTATAACTCATGTAATCATTTTTACCGATGTCTTTGAGAGAGTCTCATAAAGAAGCAATTTTCCACTCTAGTGGTAATAGTGATTCTATGTCATAAATGAGAAAATATAGTGTAGCCTTTGTTGGTGTACGTACACTTTTGAGATATGTCCATAGTGCGTAGATAATTTGATTGTACCAATATGTGACATGTTTTACAATAGATTTTCTTAATATTTTGAATATTGTATTATTTGTCACCTTTGTTTGTCTATTTACTTGTGGGTAATATAGAGTGGGGAAGGTATGACTAATTTTGAATTTATCACATAAACGCTTAACTATTTTGTTTTTGAAAAAAGATCCATTATTTATGACAATAGATGATAGTAGTCTAAACTGTGAAATGATATGTCATTAAGAAGGTACAAATATCCTCTCCTGAATTAGACTGTAAAGGTATGGTTGTTAGTGTAGGTTTTTTCTCACTATGTGGTTTTACCTACATAGTCTAATTAACTTGTTTAGTTTAATAATAGGTCATTAGGGTAAATGTACTTTAAGTCATTTTCTAATTGTTAAATTTGAGTTAATTACCTTTTTGAGTGACCTAATTCCTCACTATATAACATACCTTTCTATGTACTTTTTGGCTAATGAATTAATAATCATTTTACTATTATGATGTAATTTCTTCTTCTGGCTCATGTTTCATTTTAGTTATAGAAACAAGTAATTTATTCATGCATTTGATCATATCCAAACCAATTCTTGATTGTGACTTGATCCAAGATCGTATCAAACATTTTTTGGTAGTTAAATGCCATTACTCTTATTATGAAATATTTAATTTCAGCTTGCATGTCACATGTCTATCATTCATTGACATAACATATTGAAGATTCACCCTTTCCCAAATTTTAATATTCTTATGGGGTCCTCTATTGATCTAGATTTAGAAAAAGAATAGGAGAAATATATCTTTTGATGATCATATTTCATTTGATATGTTTTCATGCAAAAAAACCTACACCATTGAATTCACTCATCCTCACCCTTAGACCCTAGTCACATGGTAATTTATCCCATGTTCACAACCAACCCAAGGGGGCTTAAATTTTCCATAAAATTTTGAGTCAAATATTTTGAAATCCAAAAAACAATATGTATGTTATGAAAGTGTGATTTTTTTTTAACTCTATGCATTTCCAGTATTTTCAACCCTTGTAAAATTGATCCTCAATGGTTTCAGGAGGGTTGCATTTATTCTTCTCTTTTATATACTTGTATTTCTTTTATATATGTGTTGATTATGTACACATTTAAAGGTGTTGATTATATATACACTCAAATATAAAGTTTCAACCTATGCAATATTGGGGGGAATTTGGTGACTATTGTGTAGATTGCTCACTTGGACATATTTTTCATTGAATCTGACATCCATCACATTGAGCATTCATGGTTACTTTTGGTCATGTAGACTCACCTATCTCTAATTAGGAGATACCATATGAGGATAACTAATTCTACTCCAATTGTTCTTAAAAATACCAATAATGTTTCATGGTGGATGTACATGGAATATTTGTTCACAAAAAAAGACCTTATTCCATTTCTATATGGATAGGTTCCTACTCCCACTGACCCAAGTCAATATAATGATTGGTCTATCTCTTAGGACTATGTTTATAGTCATTTATGGATGCCTGTTTCATGAGATCTACACCACCATTTGGAGCACATAGAGTGTCCCTCCACTATTTGAAGCACACTCTTCAAAATCTTTTCAGAGATCCTACTGAGATTTATATCACTCATCTTCCTCATCTTCTTATTATCTCTTTAGATATTATAGTGGTCTCTCCACCTGCTTCTATTTCTTGTGATGGAACATTCCATATAGATAGTGTTCTTCCTTCAGTTGAGCCACCATTAGTAGATGAGATTCTAATGGACCTTAGTTATCCTTTTATAAAATCTACATACGTTCTTATTCAAGATATTGATCTTCAAGATCCATCACAAATTTGTTCTTCGAATGATCATCTTGTCTTCATTAACAATGTGAGCATACCTATTGAGAGCATCAACAACATATATCTTCCTATAGATACTCATTATGCAAATATGTGTGCTCATCTATAGTCCAGTCTTCATTTTTTAGGGTTGTTAATCCATGCTTCACTCTTCACATGAACATTATTTTAGCTAACGTTTCATACCATTCTTATGACAAGTTCACTTCAGTGGCATTACATTCAATTCTTTTGCATGGTCTTGCCAAACCTATGTCACACTTCATTTTCGGACCATACTCCATTGTGGAATGGGCAGACTTTCAATACACCTACTATGTTCTTCCTCTGGCAAAGGGATGCAGATGGATCTTCTTTAATCTTCAAGTAAAGGATATCATCATCAACCTTGGTCATTTTTTGAGCTATACAATAGGTAGCTTTGACATCTTTTATGTGGAATTATTAGTTATCTATTTGTTATGTAATTGGGTACTTCATCAGGCCTTTGTGTCAGGGCCCAATTCTACTACCCACCTAAGTTATGCTTAAAGGGGGTGTTTTTGTATGAGTGTTTCCACTATGTGGTTTTGTTTACATGATCTAATTAGCTTATTTAGGTTAATAATAGGTCATAAAGGGAAATGTACTTTAAGTCATTTTCTAATTGTGAGTTGTGTTAATTATATTTTTTGGATGACCTAATTCTTCAATATATAATGTACCTTCCAATGTGCTTTTTAGATAATGAATTAATGAGCATTTTACTATTGTGATTTAATTTCTTCTTCTTACTCATATTTGATTTTAGTTATACAAATAAGTAATTTTTTCATGCATTTAATCATATCCTAATCCTTAATTTTGGCCCACTGCAACAATGGTCTCAAGCCATTTTGTAAAATATTTTGTGGCAGTAATGATGAACTTGTGACCATATGACAATTTTAGATTTATATTTCCAATCAAATCAAATCCCCATAAGGAAAATGGATAAGGTGAGATAATGGGTTGCAATTCATATGCTGGAGCATTATTCAAGTTGTTATGCTTTTGACATTTTGAACAAAATTTTGCATGTTCTTGACATTCGCTCTCTATTGTAGGTCAATAGTAGTCATGTTGTAGTAATTTTTGAAACATGGATTTGCCACTAAAGTGACCACTACATTCACTATCATGTATTTACAGCATGGCTACTTTAGTTTCTCATGGTTTTAGCATTGAAGTAATTTCATGTCAAATGATCTTTTGAATAAAGATCCTTTGATTAAAAAGTAACATATTGCCTTACCTTGCAACTTACATTTATCATTGTATGTATCATTTTCTAAGATAAAATTATGATATAATAAATTATATATATCACTATACCATTCAAAATTTATTGTATCGAGAGTGACTTTCATGGCTTATAAAGTGTCTAAAGTTGTCATAGATGATAGATGCCTTAGTTGATGAATACTAAAAATTTATTGCTCATTGTTAATGTCAATATGGATCATTGAAGCTAAATTTTCCATTGTATCAATGTGTCTATTGTCCTTGTAAGGTATTTTTTATATTGAAAATGTGTCGAAGTGCATCATCAGACATCGTACCATTTCTTTATATGAGATTAACTTTTCCTCTTTATTTCAATAAATGTTTAATACTTGATTAACCACCAACTAAGAATCTCCATACATTTTTAGAGATATGATTTGTAATTTTTTAGTAGTAGATAACTCTAGTATGAGAGCCTCATATTTTTTTATTTTATGTGCATGAAAATATCAAGTGACAGGTGAATGGAAACAATTGACCTTGAGGAGTAATGAAGACTATCCCTGCTCTGGCACCAATGGCACACTTTGATAAATTTATCATTATTGATAGTGATATGCACTGAAATGATCATTAATTTATGATGTATCCAATAATGGATTTTTGATCAGATATATAAATAATAGATATCATTAATCACCATTCATGTTACTATATGATATGTGATCATTTTTCATATTACTGATTTCTAAGATACACATTTTAAATTGAATTACATGACTAGCATTACATATTTTATGATGCGTCCTGATAAATGTGACTTAGACATAAGGAACTTGAGTGGGTCAACCTTTGTGATAACTTGTGTCTCATTATTAAGCATATAATGTCATAATTTTTATCTTGTGAATACAAGAGCTAGACATAGTTTTTGCATTGCATTGTAATTTTTCTCATATCAACTAATGTATGATTAATATAATAAATGGAGTTATTTTTATGATCATCATCATACTGTGCAATTAAGTATCCCAAGGCATGATTTGTAGCTAAGATATATAGTAATAAGGGTCTATTTGGGATCAATGGCATGAGAATAGGTGGATTGAGTGTATTTGTTTTGATTGCATCAAAACTCTGTTGATAGTTAGTATCCCATTCAAATTTGGTATATTTTTTAATAAGCATGTAAAATATTTTGTCTTATCAACAACAGAGCTACAAACCATCTTATTGCTTGATTTTGTCCTTGTAGGGACCATAATTATTTAAATCCTATTGAAAGAAGCATTTGAAAATAACTTAAATAATTTTGATATCTACTTCAATACCTCATTGAGATATGAGGTAACTAAATTTTTGGATGTAGCTCTTAGGACACACTTTTGGGAATTCAAGTGTACATTCAATTTTGGTAATCTTTCAAATATTTTTCATAAATCTATAGCATGGTCTTGTCAATGTTTTGATTTTGTAAGTCATCCACATAATCTTCACAAAACTTGTATATGTAGTTATGGAATATGTGTGTCATAGCCTTCTTGTATGTGGCCCCTATGTTTTTTACTACATAATAAATTGTTCCCCATAGTGTGATAAATGATATTTTTTTTTAGTCTGTAGGGTTAATCTTGATTTGGTTGTATCCAAAAAAAACCATCCATAAAATATAATATTTTATATCCAGTGGTGAAATCACAAATCATGTCAATATTTAGTAATGTGAAATCATCTTTGGATCATACCTTGTTTAAATCTTGATAGTATGAACAACATCGAATGTCTCCATTAAGTTGTGTAACTAGTAATATATTGGAGATCCACTCAATATAATCCATAGCTTGACTAAAATCAACATCCAAAAGCCTTTTTATTTCTTTTTTACTACCAATGCTAAATTTAGATGCATTTTTCAAATTTTTTGTTTAATGGGCTTGGCATTTGAGTAGACAAATATGTTATAAATTGCAATAGCAGGATCAATTTTAGGCATGTTTTTATAAGACCGTGAAAATGATTTTGGTTAATCATGTAAAAAATTTTGAAGAGTTTCATCTTCTTCCTTGTCTATAATGCCACCAAAATTATTGGTTGTAGATCTTTATCCATTCCATAATGATATTCTATTGTCTCTTCATTCAGTAAGGTTAATTTTTCTTCCATATACAATGTTGTAGGGATGGGATCAGGACCATATGTTCTATAGCACCTCGGTCTTGTACACTTGGAAAATCTCAGGCTTTAGTTGTTCCTATTAATTTTAGACCTCTCTCACATCCACAAGTTCAATTTTGATTTATCTTATGCCCCTTGGCCTATATCTCTTAGTTTGACCAGTCTTATGTTGATGACCTAAGTCTTCTATCTTTCTTAAAATGTTTAAAATGTACTTATCTTCCATATTTATAAGTTCTAAGCCTATACCTATTTTCCTACTCCCTAGAAACTAATGTCTGAGATAAACACTAGCATTGATGTTAGTGTCTTGACCTAACATAAGTGTCTAATGCCCTAAATTCATCTAGTTTACAAATTAAATGTATCCTAATGGTCATCGTAAGTGCTTTAATGCAAGTTATTACTCTAAAGGGATTGGTATAAATATAAGATCAACCCTCATTCATTCCTCACCTAGCAATACCTAGAAAAATACCAAAGAGACCAAGACAACTTATCAAAATCACTATATCAAGCATTCAATTAAACAAATCTTCCTTATTTCTACACTAGTCATAGGTACAACACATATATAGGTCTAAATTACTAAAAGAGTAGTCTAAGAGCCCAATGTTTTAAGTTACAAGCTAAGTCATTATTGTACTTGATTTGCACAATATTGCATGATTCACATATAATCCAGCACATAGAAGGGAACTAATGAGTCTGAGGCCCTCTTCTAGAGTATTGGCTGTGTAGATTGTACCCTATGATAGTAGGGTCTTTGGGTTTAGATCGACATCATGTGCCCACTAACCTATTTTTCCCAAGGTCACCATGAAGATGAAGAACTAAGGTTTTATAAATTCATGAGGAACAATAGTCCATGACCCAGATCTAAATGCACCAGAGTGAAAGCAATGTAAAACCCAAAAGCATCCAGGTGGTTGCATCCCTTTTCATCAAGTATTCCATGTAAGACACTTGCATCTAACTAAATCAGTAGCATCAATGCAACCAACTCAGGTTGGTGTTAGTGTCTAATGTGTTAGAAGCATCAGATGTATAATCTAATAACTATTCTAGAACCATCTCCCAGCTTCTTTTCTACCTGTTCTAGATCCATCACTATGTTACCATCATAAATATCTAAGTATATTACTTCTTTGTCATTTGCATGCATAACTTAGTTGTACTTTTTATATCTATCCTATACTTGGCATAATAAATTTAATGTATGCTTATATCTAAGTATATCACCCAATTGTCCTATGATATATATGATTATCCCCTTTATGAATTATCATTTCTATATTCTTAACCCTATTATACTACCAAAGTAGGATAACCTCCTATCTAAACTAAGGATTAAAAATTTGGTGAACTTGATTCATTTAAATGCATTTTTCTGATTCCAAGGGTTTTAAACCAATTAGGGTTTTAGATTGTTGTACTTTTTTATTTCCTACTACTATTTTACATTCAACCTAGGTGTAGCCCTATATTGAGAGGTATGCCTATTGCACACATTGATCTTCCCCTCCCACCATATAAGATGTCTCAAACCAATGAGGGATCTCATACCTTAGATCATGATGATACCCATGTTGACAATGAAAAACACACTGATATTGTTATCATAGAAGAAGATTTTGAGAATGAAAACCATGAAACTAATGAATATGAGCACATAGACCATGATCAAGTGTAAGCAATTGTTTTATTTCATGAGAGTATTCAAAAAAATCTTAAAGATCTTTATGAGATCCTAAAAACTATAATCGAAGAAAAAAATTCTAAAACTATAGTGGAAACATCACTCACCTTGAACACATTACAACCTAATACATCTAGTGGGGGTACAGGTTATGTGTTTAAACCTTTGTTTCATAAAACTACTATTTCTACATCTATCATGGAATTACCCATCACTTTAACACAAATACCATTTTCAATACCTATTACTACTCAAAACATGTTTTCATCCCCTTTGATGACAACTTAAATTGCTAATCTAAATCCCATTGGGTCTAAAATTCAATCACTCCTTCAAGTAAAATACCTTGGAGGACAAGTTTACAAAAATTGAATTAAAAAGTTTAAAATACCCTCATCCTATATATTCACAAGATGTGTTGCATAACTCTCTTTCCCTTGAGATCTCCTTGCACCCTTTACCAACTTGATTTGTTGCACCTAAGTTCACATTTTATGATGGCAAGGGTGATCCTAAACATCTTCAAACCTTTTATATAGAATGCCTTGACTATGCCTCCAATGATAAAATTTTGACCAAACTATTTCCAAGAAGCCTCAAGAACTATGCCTTGACATGGTTATATGATTTACCTCTACAATTTGTAAAAGCATTCAAACCTTTTACAAACCAGTTTTTAACACATTTTTCCATTAATATTTTTGAAAAGGTTTCTTATGCTCAAATCACCAAAATAAAACAAGGAACCAATGAACCTATCAATGAATATGTCTTGAGATAAAAGATAATGCTAGCCAAAATGACCAATATATGGTAGATAAATAGTTCCAAGACATATTCATGCAATGTTCATTTGTTCTGTTATACAAGTCCATTGTTTTTAATAAGTTTAAATATATGCCATGTTGTATGGGACCATGAAATGAAGCTTATGCCATTCAATAAGCTCAAGTATGTAGCAAACACACCAGCTACATCTGCATATAGTACTAAATTTACAATCAAACCAAGTTATGAGGTAAAACCTCTTGAGCCTAAAAAGGAAACAACCACCATGATTAACACAGTTTCACAAAAATCTAATCGACTTGTCTTATCTAATGCACCTAGGAGACAATTTACATGTTTACCTAAGTCTCCAATTTCATTACCTCTACAATTACTAGAGTGTCAGCTTATATCTCTCCCTCATCCTATCGAGGTTGATATGATTTGACCTCTACCCAAAGGATATGATGCAAATGTTTATTGTGATTATCATCAAATACCATCACATTATACATATAGGTGTTTTATCTAGAATCACAATATCTAAGATCTTATCGATGACCAAAATCTTAAATTTAAAGATCCTCCAAAAGAATTAGGTTCATAACCTAGTGATCACCATAAACAAAAAATATTTTAACAATCCTTTACAAGACCATTCTAAGAAGGAACTAAAACTACAAATGGCATATAACACATAGCCTCCCCCACCACATTATGGACACCCACTAGATGAGATTATTGGTACTTACACATGACATATACCTCATATGGTTCAGAGACCTATTAATTTCAATGACAGTGAGATTAAAGATGATGACTTTGATCCGCATTCATTATTCATTCGAGCATATCTGGATAAACACCCTATACGTAGTGTTATGATTGATAATGGTGCAAGTGATAAAATTTTCACCATCACATTATTTACACACTTAGGCTATACTCATAATGATTTATATCCTTCTACTAGATCAGTTAGATCATTTGATGGGACCTCTTAGAAGGTTTTTGGTGAGATTGACATACCTTTATAGGTCAGTCTTGCACATGTGGATACTACCTTTTCAGTCATACCTTCTACAAGCATCTTTGATATGTTATTGGGAAGACCTTGGATACATACACTTAAAGTAGTACCTTCTACAGTGTATGGGTGTGTAAAATGCATTCATATCAATTGGGTAATAACAATTTTTAGAATTCCATATGAGCATCCTCTTGAAAAAAATAAACTTATACCCAGGTAATTAATTACCAAGCCTACTAAGGTTGATTCATCACAAAAGCGTAAACAACAAGAAATCCCTTTTACTAGGAGACCATTACATCAAAGATATGCAATGTGTTCCACAGAATGTGCATCTATTATGCACCACGTTCATATATCCAAAGCACATACACATCACTATTAATGTTATTCCAAAGAAACCACATAGCACTCAATGATGGGTTCCACAAACCACTACTCTTATTACTCCTATTGTTACATAACCACTGAGTCTTATTTTACAAACATAGAGTATCATCAATAATATTGTGATAGATATTGAATGTATACGTGCTCATTGGCAATGTCACAAGATTATTACACCAAGTTCACAATTTGGAGATATCTATGACCATACATTGTATGGCATCATAAGATGATATTTCCTCTTTAAATATTCCAAAAATACCAAAAAAAATCAAAAACCCAAAAACACTTTTGGCACCTACATGTTTTATTAGCTCCTAGGCATTTATGTGTTAGTTCCATGTCAATGGATGGCATAGTCAATTATTCCTACATACACATGTGTGTGTCACACTTCTACTTGATTGTAATATAGGCATACATAGATACATGATCTACTCATATTTCATATGTTGGGCCTTCCCTCTACTCATGTCATGCAGACATCGGGGCATCTTCTTCTTTGATCTTGATACTCACAGGTTATATGATTCAATGATCACTCTACATTATCATGTTTGAACTTACATATGTACTTATACATGCTTTTATCCATGATTATATCTTGCATAAGGTACTTAATATGTTATACACTTGACATTTTTTTATAACACACTTGATCCATGGGCTACTATGACATGTTTATGTGGGTTTCTTATGCTTTAATTTATGCACTACCTTGAGTGTCTTGCATTGATATTGTATTCCTTGTTAGAGTATTTAAACATGGTCCTTTGATTGCAGCTCATGTGCCTATAAATGCTTTCATTGAAATTTTCATATGTCATTGTTTATTGTATGGACATTTGAATATGTCATCCTTAATTTTTTGGACATTCGACTAAGTCATGTCCTTTTGATTATGTGGCATTTGAACATGCCCCTTATTTATGGTATCTTTGGACCATTACCTATTGAATTACTTTTGAGTGCACTTGTGTGTGTGTTTATTTTCTTGTTGAACTTGTATATTTGCTAACTAGTCATTACCATGATCCTTATCATACATCTTAGGCCTTCATATGATCACATTAGTTCTATGCACTTTAATGTTATATCTACTTAGACATGTTCCTTTTATATGCTACATGGTTACATTCATAGATTATCTGATTGTCTTAACCTTTTGATGTAATTTAAATATCAAGTCCTATCTTTTTCTCACCTCAAAAGGGGGCATATCAATGGGGTCATGTCATAGAAATGTGTTCTCCACACAACATAGTTTACAAATTCAAATGGGGGCATGTTTTGGAAGCACATACTTCACATTCATTCAATATATGGTACTTATATTAGTTTTTTAAATTCAATGGGGGCTTGATTTGGAATCATGTTCTCCACACTTATTTATATTTGGCATAATTCTCAAATTCAATGGGGGAAATCTTTGGAAGCATGTTCTCCACACCTATTCAGTATTCAGCATCTCAAGATTGTAGTGGGGTCATGTTTTAGAAACATGTTCTTCACATTGATACTTATATCAGTTTTCATATTTCTCCATATATGGTAGAGGCATGATTTGGAAGCATGTTCTCCATACTTACATATTTTTTTGAATTAGCTAAAGCATAAAGTTATATGATTCAGATTCACAGTTACGGTACTATACATTGGTACCCTTGTTATACATATTTTCAACATGAGACATATCGAAGGTGCATATATTATGTAATGTGCACCTAATATTAAAAAATCCAAGTCAGTTTTAGATTCCAAAACTCTTTTATGGATTATTACCATATCACAGAATTTTTTACTAATACCTTGTAAACTTTTATGGACTTTATTGAACCAATCTACTACAGTAGTTGGTTCACTTTTTAGTATGATTGAGGTGATCAAATCACTCAATCTTTCCATATTTTCAAATTGGAATTAACTATATCATCCAGCCTCACAAGATTATAAGTATCATTAGGTTACATGATTGAGCTAATCTCAACTGCCAGGTGGCAACTCACTTTTACTCCAAGGTTGGGGACATGGGTCTCTCTCTCTCTCTCTCTCTCTCTCTCTCTCTCTCTCTCTCTCTCTCTCTCTCTCTCTCTCTCTCTCTCTCTCTCTCTCTCTCTCTCTCTCTCTCTCTCTCTCCTTGGATATATGTGCTTTAAATATTTATCTATATTTTTTCTAATCTCATTTTTAGATCCTTACAATGATACATATTTTTTAAATCAACTTGTTAATAGACAAGGCAGTTACATCAACACACAAGTGTACTCCTAAACCATGCTCTTTTAATTTCAATCTATTTCAAGTACTTTCAAGCTAGATTGTATGCACTAATTATATACTATAATATGTTTTTGGTTTCAGGTCAGTCAGAAACAAAGCACATAAGTTGGGCACATGCAAAGATAAAGTGTGTTATACACACCAAGGTATGCATTCTTTCCTTTAAACTAGTAATTTCATTACTAGATTAAACAAGGGGAAAATTTAGATGATGTTTATAGATTATATGACACCTTAGTCTTGTACACGTGGAAAAACTCATACCTTGGTTATTCCTCTCAATTTTAGACCTTTCTTTCTTCCATAATTCTCACATCTACTCTATCATGTTTCCCTTTGCCTATATCTCTTAGTCCGACCAATCTTATGTTTATGACCCAGGTCTTATATGTTTCCTAAAATACTTAAAATATACTTAACTTCTATTTATGCAAGTTCTAAACATGTATCTATTTTTTTGCTCCCTAAACACTAATGTTTGGGATAGACACTAGCATCAATGTTAGTGTCCTAACCTGATATAAGTGTCTAGTGCCTTAAAGTCATCTAATTTATAAATAAAATGTATCTTAATGGTCAACCTAAGTGATTTAATGTAAGTTATTATTCCAAAGATATTGATAAAAATATAAGATCAACCCACATTCATTCCTCACCTAACAATACCTAGAAAAATACCAAAGAGACCAAGACAACTTATCAAAAACACTCTATCAAGCATTCAATTAAACAAATCTTCCCTATTTCCACACCTATCATAGGTACAACACATCTACAATTTAAAAGTACTCAAAGAGCAATCTAAAATCTCAATTTTTCAAGTTACAAGTTAGGTCATTATTGTACTTTTTTTACATAATATTACATGATTCACACACAAGTCAACACATAGGGGAGAATTACATGAGTCTAAGGCCCTCTTATGGAGTATTGGTTATGTAGGCAGTGTCTTCTAACAGTAGGATCTTTATAGTCAGCTTGACATTCTGTGCCCATTAACCTATTTTTCTCCAAGTTCACCTTGAAGATGAAGAACCAGGGTTTTAAAAATTCATAAGGAGTGACAATCCATGACTCAAATCTGAATGCACCAAAATGAGGGTAAAGTAAAACCCAGAAGCATCTAGGTGGTTGCATCCCTTTTCAGCAAGTATTATGTATAAGACACTTGTGTTGAACCCAGACAGTAGCATCAATGCAACCATCTCACACTGATGTTAGTGTCTAAAGTATTAGATTTATTAGATCCATAATTTGATGACTATTCCAAAACTATCTCCTAGATTATTTCTTGCTTGTTTCAGATCCAGCACTATGTTAGCATCAAAACAAGTTAAGTATATTACTTATTTATCATTTCCATGCATAGCTTAGTTGAATTTTCTATATTTAACATATACTCAACATAATAAATTCAATGTATACTTATATCTAATTTTAGCATCTAATTGACCTATTGTAGATATGATTATAACCCTTGTGCATTATCATTTATATATTCTTCACCCTTATACCAAAAATGATAGGATAAAGCCCCTTATCCAATTCAGGGTTAAATAGCTACATCCTTCATCTCAAAATGGGAGCATCATAGTGGGCTTGTCTTAGAGATTCAAACCTACATGAACAAATTTGGGATAGAATAGAGTAGATTTGCTTAATATGCAAAAGTATATATGATTATACCAAGTGAATAACAAGTGGGCAAAATGAATGACTCTTGATGCATATTTATAGGCGAATATTTTAACAATTTATAAAGAACCTTATAAAATGTGCAAGAAGACCCAAAAGGATATTTTTAAATTTTGAAAACTAACTATTATTTGGCATGGGACGCAGCTGCTACAGGTGGACAAGGGCACATTTCATCATTTTCAACCTAGCACAAAATTGTCTAGAAGGATCAAAGGTAGTTGTCCTCTATTGGGGGTAGTTTGTAGGTGATTTTATAGAGCTTCAAAATTTGACATTAGAATTTTTATATAGTGTAATGGAAAACAAAGAGTTAAACATGCATATAAATAAATAGCTTAAAGGAATGGAGAATAAGAATCATGTATTTGTATGCAAGTCATGTGGTTTGGAATGTGTCAAGATTTAGCATTGTCAAGTACATATGACCAAGTTTATGTGTCTATAGTATCACTTTATTTGGTGGAACATTTATCATTGGGATAAATTAATTTACCTATATATATTGGTCACCAAACATGCCATATAATATTCTATATGGTGTTATTCTTGTTTCACTATAATGCTATATTAGGAACTATGTGGTTGCAAACTTCGATGAATGAAATAATTGATAGTAAAATGAGCAGATTACATTCAAATATGAATGCAATGTAGTTAAAATTTAAATATATAGAACCTATAAAATATAATATTTAAATTATCCCAAGGTGGCTTTGTTACATCTCAATAACAAACTCAAATGGGTGCGTAAGAAGAAAGTGCAACAAGATCAAGCTCAACCAGAAAATGAACCATCTTCCAGTGAATCTCCAAGAAAAGATAAAATCATCTATACATATCCTTGTGTCATATACATTAGTTCAAAACACAATGATATGATAAACCATCCTTTACTTTTTCTATAAGAGCATCAAATGTGCATCAACATATTATCCATTTTAATCATTCAAGACTTCAAGGTATGATTGTTTAGCCTTCACTAACATACTTTGTGCTTCAACATTTCATCTTGTATTCCCATAATCAATATGCAACTTATAATATATACCTAAGATCAGAAATTTTGAGGTGGCTCTGAAGAAATTGTGGTGAAATTGCTTTTTACATCTTACTTTGATTTGACTTCTAGTTTCTAGAGCGGTCATTTTTATATTGACTTTATGACTTTTCATGACTTCTTTCCACTTGGATTTATTTATTGTCTTTTGCTTATTCCTCCCAATAGTTGTTTTTTTTGACATTTAACTTGACTATTTTTTCTCTATATGCACACACTTGATTTTGATTATTCTTGGTTGGCATCCTCAAAACCTTTATTTGCCATGATCCATATGGTATAGAATTTTTCCTAGATTTCCATGATATACATACATTTATAAATGACATATGATTTAGATGCTTACATCCTACCCTTAGGGAAATCCTACTCAAACATTTCTCATGAGTTATTTGATTTTCATATCTTATACCAATAAGAACATCTTGTTATCACTACACTCTCCATACTATGGGCCTTTATTATTGCCTTTAGGGACATCATACTCATATATCATCCATAAAATTTATTGATACATACCTCATATACATACAGAGGTTTCTCCCACATGATTTGTGTGTTGTCATATATTTCCCACCAAGGGGCAGGCTTATTCTATAAAATGAAAACCATTAAAAAACATTAAAAAATAAAAAACTACTTTATTGATGGATACATATTATGCTTATTTTCCTAAGTTAGATTTTCAATATACATGTTTTTTACACATGTACATCTTATGGTATTATTTTAGTGGGTGTAATGCATGATATACAGGTTATATATGATTGTAGACTTTCAAATGCAATATGACTACTTTCATGCCCACACCTAGGGGGAAACTCTCACATTGGTGGTATGCCTTATACAGGTAGCATCTCTCTACAATGTATTTTATGGTGATTTCTTTCTTTCTTTTTATATATCATATAATTTTACTTACATGGTTTACATCATATATTTTTATTGCCTACATCTTGCATGTTACATTGATATCTACATTATGTGGTTATATTGTGGTTGTTACATTGTTACATTGCATGTGTTTGTGTTTGTTTGATTAATTATATGTTTATGTTTGTGTGTGCTCTATAATATTATTTTTCGATGTCCTATCTAGTCCTTGTCTCTAGAGGATCCTCTAGTTTTTACATGATGTTGTCATGTCTTGTGGGTCATATGTCCTTCCGTGATTATTTTCTATATGTAGCCACATACTTGTATGCAATTATTGTGATATACTATGTTTGGTGTTGTACTAAGGAAATCTATAAATGAAAATAAACTAATAAATCAAATGAAATCTTAATCTAAATTAACTCAACTTATGATAGAGTTACAAATGAAAGAAACAAAACAAAATTATACCTTAACACAAAATTAAGCTTCCTTCGTTGCAATGTGAATTTGATTTGTTCTTTTTGAATTTTTGTTGCTCACTCTTCCAAAACAAGGGTAAATGGGCAGCATCGTGGTATGAAATCTATTATAATATCATCATGATAAACCTGTAATGAAGAAGCTTGATTAAATTGGAGGAATAACCTCTAATTTATAGAATTTGAAAATGAATGTGAATCATCCATCTTGAGATGAAGATCAAGAGATGAGAATAAAAGGTAATTTTTAATTCATAACAAGAATTTTGAAGTAAAAATTAGAGTGGATAACATGCGAGACTCATAAATGAATATAAAATTTATTTGGGAGGAAGATATGATATAAAATTAGTAAGTGAATGTGAGGTGGATTATTAAATTAGAGGAAATCAGATCATGAAAGATAATGGGAATAAATGTGGATTATTAAATTGGATCATGGAGGACAATAAGAATAAAGGTGGATTATTAAATTGGATCATGGAGGACAATAGAAATAAAGGTGGATTATTAAATCAAAATGGTAGGGGACAGGTGGAGCCTTTGGGCATATGAGGACAATTTTGATTTTTTAGATTTATGAAAATTATGAATTTCAAAAAAACCATAAAATTTTTAATTAAAAAAAGATTAGTTAATTAACTTTTGATTAATTTAAGGATAATAAAGTAGTGAATAATGAATAGTGAATGGCGAATAGTGAATAGTGAATAGTGATGATGAATAGTGATTAGGAAAAATTAAGGATGATTAGAAAGGATTAAATATGATTAGGTATTTAGTGCAAATAAGATTAAAATCAACATAAAATATCTGATTTTAAGTGTCTACATTTTGTCCCTCTTTGAAAAGTCATTGCAAGACATTGTTGAAGTATTGACTTTTCAAAGAATGAAATTTTTGATGAAAAGGTAAGAAAAAAATTTAAAAAATTGAATAAATAATATATGTTATGATTTTATCATTTATAACCAATATGGAAGGGAGTTTGGATAGAAGAATAAGATAATGATTGGAACAGAATGGACCCATGATGATGCCCCCTCGAGTGTTCATGCGATAAAATGGAGGAACACTCGAAATGATGTAGCAAGAAAAATTATGAAGTGGTGATAATGAAGGTTGTCAACAAATTGAAGCACTAAAAATAAATATCATACTTGTAAGAATAAAGTTGGTGTAAAATGATTTGCCCCTAACTAAAAACTAGAGAACAGATAGGAAAAAGAATATTTCTTGTGTGGAAGCTACAAACTTGGATGGTGATTATGACTCAGGGGTCACATGAGTAGAGGTCAAAATGATAAATCCTAGTAAGTTATGGGCCTTAAAATAAAAAATATAAATTTTCCAATTTGAGAGGAAGATTTTACAAAATTGATAGCTACAAGCAGTTGATAAATATTGATAGCATTTCAATTAATTGGGCCCTGAAATTGTGGAGAAAAATTGTAGCAAAATATGAAAAAGATGGGTTGGAGGGAAAAAATATTGGAATGGGAGGGGATAGGTTATAGAGAGAATATGAATCAAAAAAACTAAATGGATGGAGATTGCATGGATGGTTAGATAGGTGACTTGTGTTTGTGTTTGCCTTGCTTTGGAATTCCAACATGAATAGGTAAGAGCTGAGCAACTTAAGTTTTAATTTAACATAAAATAATAATCACCAATGATATTAAATAACCATGATGAATATAGTTGTTTGATGCATAAAGAATGAAAAGATTATAATTTGTGCAAAACAAAGTGCATCATGATATGTAAATATCATAATCACACTATAGTGTAATACACAAAAGAATTTAGACTCTAAACCTGATAAATATAAATAAAAACAAACAAGTGGAAAAAAGATGAATGCAAACAAAAAGAAAAAATAAAAGCAGACATAAATAAAAATGATGAATGTAGGATAAAAGAAGTAAATCACAAGACACATAATAAAATAATCAAGAGTAAACAACTTTAATGAAGACAAGTTTAGCAGAATCACAATAAAACATAGGTGAAAATTAAAGTTAAAGCAATCAACACCGAAAAAGGAAGTAAATGACATGACTAACATCCTAGGCCAGGGTTGAGACTTTGGGTAGCCAACATTTATGACAAAATTGAATGATGGATGAGAAGGACAAGAGATAACCATGTGATTTCAGATAGAAATGAGAATAATTGAAATAACATGTTGGATGAATGGAGATGATGGAGATAGTGGTCGAACTGACTCCAAGGGCCCCATGCCCCCGAGTGTTGCCTAAATAGTCTAAATGATCTGACCATTGAAAATAGTATGAATGCCCATGATAATAGGGATAAACTTCAGGCCACATGTAGTTCTCCTAGAAAGGTGGAGAAGAAAAAGGAATGAGGGAATGATAAGAAGAAATAGATAGAGGAGAATCAGATGGAAATGTACTCATAAAACAACAAGAGCATGGACAATAATAATATTCACAAAAGGGAGAGAGCCTTATGGAGAGAGGAGAGGAGTGGGATAAAAGATGAGTTTTCACTTGTTTAACGATGAGAAAATCACAGTGTCCACATCATCTAAGGCAAAATAGAGATAATAGATGAGTAGACACCCATAGAGTGACTGATACAGTCATGATGTCTACTGCATCTAAGGTAAGATAAACATAATATATGAGTGTGTACTCGTATAGTGACATATATAATCACAATGTCCATATCATCTACCGTAAGAGAGATAATAGACAAGTGGGCACTCGTATAGTGATGTATACAATCACAGTATCCACTACATCTAGGGGCAGAATAAGAGACACTATGAAAATGAAGGAATATGGGTGAACCAATAGTTGAAGGGGAGATAAGATGAACCTAGAGATGGTATGAATGTAGAGAATAAGCATTAGGTTGTGGATATCAATACAAGGTAACTTTGAGTAACCTTGGGATGAGGTGGTGCAACTGATTTTATAACAGGAAAAGGGTTTGAAAATGGCTATGAGGTGTAGGGAGTAGTTGAAGAGGGACAAGGTATAGAAAGAGTACCCATGCACAACATGCAAAGACTTGAAATAAAAAATTGATGTACTTTAAGTAGTGAACCTGATAATATTTTATGCATTAAAGCAAAAGAGTGGAAGATATGAGAAAATAGGCATGGATATGCATGTAGCAGTAATACAAACTGGTGACCACACTCCAATTAGTGAAGAGCTTGAGTTCTAATGGGTGAATATGAAGGAAAACCAATCATGGATGATGTGAAGGCGGATAAGGAGATGGGTGAAGTAGGAGTGATAAGATAGTGAGGTTACAGATAAGATGAAGATGGATAATGATGTAATAATCTAAACATGGAGAAGGAGAAAAAAAGGATCGTGAATCATGAGTAATGGCACCAAGTGAAATCAAGGAGGATAAGAAAAATGAAATGAAACGGAGAAATGAGAAGAAAAAAATGGTAGAAGATGAGGGTGTGAGGAATGTGCTAAAAATAACATATTGGAGAATTGAAAAAGAGTGTGAGAGAAGGTTAGAAAACATTAAGGGGAATGGGATGATTATAAATATTGCAAGCAATGAAAAAAGTGAAAAGAGGTCTAAAAGAGACCAAGGAGAAAATAGTTTAGTGATAAAAATTAAAAACAAAGAAACACATAAAGGAAAGGGGAACATGAGGAAAGAGGAGTGGAATAAGGACACAAAAAGGATGACAGGAGAGTGAAAAAGCAGGTGGTATCATGACCAAGTACACGTGGCTAGGAGAAATGATGATAGGCAAGGAGATGAACAGTGAAGCAAATCATATAATGGTGTTGGAGATGAGAATGGGATAGAAGATGTGAAAGTGGTTAATAAAAATGGGGAGAAGTAGAAGATGGATGGACAAAAAAGTGAAGAGATAGGATAGGTGTCAATTAGCTTGTTATAAGAGATTAACAATTTGAATGGGTAATTAGCAAAAATTGACAAGATGAAAAGTGGTGAGGTGGTGAAGAAATAGTGGATATAAAATGGAAAATGGATGATAGGAAAGGAAAGAAATGAATTAATATAGAAACACAATGAAAGGAAATGAGATGAAGATAATGGATGATAAGAAGAAAAAAAAGGAGTAAGTAATAGGGTTGACAAGGATACAAAGCACAGACACACAGATGAAAAAAATAAGTGTGTATAGAGATGGAAAGAGAAAAAGGGGAAAGCAAAGCGCAAAAGGTTGGCATAGATAAGTAGAAAAGGCAATTATGAAAGGCTTCTCAAAAGATAAAGACAATTGGAAGCTGGTTGTAGAGGAAAAAATAAGACAGAAACGTTGAAAGGATGAAAATAAATAAAAAAATGAAGAATGGAAAATGGAAAAGGTGTGAAGAATGGCAAATCAAAAAAAAATGGTGGCACATGTAAGAAGAAAAGAGGGATGTAGAAGAAAAGGGGGAACACTAGAGAAGAAGAATAAGATGTGCACAAATGGGGGCTAGAAGAAATAGAAAGAATGCAAGATGTAAAAGATGGGAAAGATGAAAACAAAAACCGAGAATTGGAATGAAAATGGCTAAGAAGCAATGGAAGAGAAGTAAGAAGGTGGTAGAAAAGAAGAGAAATATGTAAAAATGTCCATCAATGTGCAATGGAACATGATGATGTGGAATTGGTGAGGAAAATAAAGTGATGAAGAGGGTATAACAAATTGTCAAGGGAAAGGGAAAATGATGAGGATGGTGATAGAAAACAAGGGAGATAGAGGGCAACGTTAGGAAGAAGTGGAGAGAGGGCCAAAAATATGAAGTGGGTGGGGGAGTGAACAACGAAGCATGCACAATAAATTTAATGAAATGTGATGGGGAGACCAATGAAATAGAGTAGATGGTGGCTTTATAGGAGATAAGAGAGGCAGATGAGGAAGGTTGTCAATCCTTGTTTTAAAATAAATTGACAAGCTAGAAAATGGTTAAAATATATTGACAAGGTAGAGGGAGGGAGGTGGTGAAGAAATAGGTAGAAAAGTAGAGGAAGATAAATTAGGTGAGAAATGAAGATAGAATAAGAGATATGGCCGAACTGACCTCAGTAACTGAGTGTTGTCTACATAGTCCAAAAAGACCTCAGGCCAATGTAGTTCTCCCAAAAATAAGAGGAAAAATAAAGAATAAGTATTAGATGATGTTAACATATAAAGATGTTAAAAAAATTCAAAGCTTCCCTAATGTAGGATGCCCTAAAAAAGAGGGCACTGTTAGAAATTGAAATTAGTGAGAAGATAAGATGAAGAATGGGGACAATAATTAGTTATTAGTGGCCGATTTGCCCTTAGAATTTAAACGCCTACATATTCTATAGACATCAGGTCAATGTAGTTCAACACATACAAAAAGTGATGAGAAAATAGGTCGATAGATGAAGGTTAAGATGATTTCATGGATGTTATTAACCCACTTAAGATAATGATTACACATTGTGATTAGTTGAGATGATGGATTGATTTGCCCCCAAGCAACAATATATGCAAAGAATGGACTAGGAATGATATCTCCCAAGATAAGTTGCACGTTTTAAGGTACCCCATGAATCAAGGTTCATAAGAGCAGATATGGGAATGATATATCCTATTTAAAAGTTACAAGCTCATCTTAGTTGACTAATGTAATTGAATGGGGCAACAAATTTTGTTTTAACCATAACACTTTTCCAAAGCGTCAGTTTACTAGTTTTCACTCGTGGATGAACTATTATTTTTTTTATCTTTTCTCTTTTTCTTACTTTTTTGTTTTTTATATTGAATTTTTGTGTTTGTATTTTTGTTTTGAAATGTTTGAATCACATGCCCTCTATAGAGATGGATTTGACTAAAGACTTATTATACAAACTCGACAATAGAGGACTAGACATTGATGATATACCATGTATCCCTATGTTTTTATGAGAATGCTATGAAAAATGATAATACATGTTAGAAAAAAAATGTATTAAATGGATGTAACATGATGGATATGCATGAAACTTTGTGAATGTGCTAACAGTTGTTTTACACAACATATGACTTTCAATTTGTAGCAAAGGAATGAAAGAGGGAATAGGATAGGTATGAAATTGTGAATATGAAAACCAAAAATTAAAATTTTGCATAGAAAAGGAAAGTGGCCTAATCTTTACGAGCAATGGGGAAAAATGTATTTTTTGCTAACTCACAAAATAATAACTTTATTATTTGTGTCTAGAGAGAACTAGCCCTGATATAATCGATAAATAGAATAAAGTTACCCTTTTCAGCATAGATATATAGATAAATTTTTTGAAAAAAAAATATTTAAACACCTTTAGATTTAATATGCAATACATTTTTTTTGTGACCCCCTACATGTAATCTTATGTGACTAGGAAGACACATGGGCTCATCACCAAAAACTATACGTAGACAAGTAAGGGCATCTCTCCCTAATGCTAATCCCACGCAACTAGTGAGATGCAAGGGCTCAACACCAAAGATCAACAAAGGGAAAAAGATGTGAAATTTGAATTTGATGTTGCATAAGATTGAGATAAGGGTGTTATTATATTTTAAAGGAATTTACCTCCAAGTCTTGGCCCCATATATCTAATAAGGTGCAAGGGCTCATCACGTAAGACCAAGATAGGCAAGTAAAGTTATCATTTTCTTTTTGGTAGCATGCTAATATTTTTTAAGTAGAAGGAATTGTAAGAGGAGACTCTATCATGGACAATATTCTAGACTAAGTTGTAGGATAGTATTTTGTAAGTCTTGCAAGAAGATGTAGGGAAAAGGGATGTACTCTACTCATAAGAACTAAGGCAAGAACCAATGTAATGTTAACTTTGATAATGTTTTGTATTGGATAATAGGGTGATATGAAAAAGTGAAATGATATGATAAGTTGCATTTTGAAATTTTGTGTTATGTGAACTGACAAATAAATAATCATCAAACAGATATCTGATATGCAAGACAAAATGTAAATGATGAAAAATGCAATGCAACGAAGGCAATGTGAAATGTAACTGTAAATGGGTTGTCCCAAGTGTCAAGATACTTGTAGACAATAAGTTATTTTATTTTTTATTTTATAAATTTTTTGTCTTTATTGGCATCTAAACCCAATGGAGGGTTACGAGATGCATAACTTTTTTTTTATGTTTTGTGATTTATTTTTTGGCATCTCAATTATAAAAAGGTTTGAGATGCATGATGTTGACCCATGTTGATCATTCAAGTATGTGCTCCAGAGATGTCTTCAGCTACTTCTTTGATTTGTAAGTTGGATTCTTTCAAATTTACCAAGATACTATCATAACCCCTATGATAGAGGGTTTTGGCAAATATGGTGAAGCAAAAAGTATATTGGATGAAGGATGTGTGTTGAGTGCATAAAATATTCAGAGGGATGAAACGATAGTGAGGATAAGTATAGGTTTCATGATGTGAAAGGTGATTGGGACCAACAATCTCACATATAGAAAGACTAGGAGTGACCACAAGTTGGATGATTAGAGGATTCAATTTAGGATCAATGATGTTTGTAATATGTGATGGGGATCCATCCTAAAATTGTACTGATATAGGGGGTAGATTATTTGTTTCATACATCGGTGCCTTAGAAAGGTTTTCGCCAAGGAATTTTTCTTGATTGTTTTGATTGGGATGTAGATTTAGATTTTTCAATAATGTCTCAAATAAGTTCTCACTAAGGGACTCATAATTTTGATTTTTTATATTTTGATTTGGATTGGGATTGCAATTTGGATTTGGATTATCTGATAGTGCCTCAAAGAGGTTTTCATTAAGAGACAATGATTTCAGATTTGGATGGTAGGATTCATCTCGATCGAGGAATACTTGTTGTTCCTCAAAATATGTATATGTTTCATGATGCTCTTCTAATCAGAAATCAGCTAGGAAGTCTATGATTATATCATTGTGGGAGAAAACTAATGGTAAGTAAGACTATTGGTCCCAATCAATGGGTGTGGGATATGGACTTGCAATATGTGAGGAAGGATTGGTGTTGTTGATGAAAGGAGTGGCATGATTAGGCTCAGAAAATAAATGTTGGCATACCCCTAAGCTATGATTTTTGGGTGTGGATACACTTAGCTCTACCATAATGTACCCTTTGTCAATCAAATCTTGAATTTAATGCTTTAGTCTTATACAATGATTTATGGAATGACCACCTATTTTTTGATAGTCACAATATTTGTTATCTCTATACCACTTAGGTTTTGGGATGTTTTAGTCAAATTGTTTGGTGTTAAGAAATACAACTAAGTTTACAGCGACCAAATTTCAAAAGGACACATCATAGGGTTGTCCCAAAGAAGTGAATTTGTGTTTGTGATTTTTTTGACTAGGCAAACCACTATGCATAGTAATGTTGTTGGGAGGTTGGGTTTCAAAATCAGGAGGAAACTTGGCTTCTAGACTTAAAGCTTTTAGCAAGACCTCGTTTTTGTTCACTTTGATGTAATCAATGATGTGGGAATGTGGATTGGGGGATGGAATGTTGACAAATTGATTTGTGTTAAAGGATGGATTTGTTGATTTGTGAGATTAAAGGATGGATTCGGATTGAAGTTCATGTTTGGATTTGATTGGATTTGGGGATGACTTGTGATTGGGGTTTGTATCAAGCATAAATTTGAAAGTGATTGTGAAATTGAACCAAAAGGTTGATTTTCAATGATACTAAGGTTAGAACTTGAGGAATTGATCAATACAGTTTGATTTGTGGTTGGTAACTCTTGATTTGTGGATGGATTAGAACTTGCAAAATAATTTTAATTAGTAAAGCCTAAAAATTGTTTAGTTGTTATCCCCAAAATAAAATTTGGATGTTGATTGATGGGTAAACTTGAATGAGTATTCAAGTTTGAATTTAATTGATTGATGTTTGGATTAGATTGATTGATGGATAAACTTGAATAACTATTCAAGTTGGATTCGATTGGTAGATGGGTAAACTTGAATAAGCATTCAAATTTAGATTTGATTGGTAGATGATAAAATTTGAATAGGTATTCAAATTTAGATTTGACTGATTGATGGGTGAGAATGAATACACATTCAAACTCAGATTTAAATTTATTGGATAATTGATTTTATGTTGATTCAAATATATATTTGAACTAAAATTGACTGGATTAAACTCTAGGTTATGATTAAGATTATTTAGATTTGAATTTATGACTAGATTGATCAAGGGATTGATCAACAAAGCCATTTGTCTGGTGATAGGTGATATTGCTTACAAGAAAGGCTTTGACTCAAAAAAAGGATTAAAAAAACATTGACATTAGTCTACTAAATAAAAGACCAAAGTGTCTAAAAATTTGATTGACAACTAAATCCCTGAGTTTGAGTGTAAGCTTGTTGGTAGATTTTTAATGACTCAAAAGAACTTTGTTTTCAATAAAAGTTTATTTAGCACATGGTAGAGCACAAAGAAAAAAAAAAACAGGTTTATACTTTAAACAGTTAAGCAATTCACATAAAGAGCGGAAAACTAGGATAAGGGTCGTGAACAATATTTGGGCCTTCCAATGTCACTTACTCATTCGTGCTCTCATCTGCGACCTAATATTTCAAGGCACTAACTATAGAAGATCATGTCATTCTCATGGCCTACGAATTTTAGTTTTGAGGGTGTGTGGAATTTAACTTCTCAGCGCTATTCGATGCACCAAAGTCGAATGGTAAAAAAGATTTTCCTAACCTTAAAGTTTAAACAAGATTATCTAAGGGGAGTCTTCTGAGATACATTGTGGTACATTGAAGTCTAAAATTGTGGACTAAATAGAATAAAGTGAATGCACACTATTGGGTCTTGTCCCAAAGTGTCCAACACAATTGTAGAGATTTTAGTGTGTTGATAATCGATGATATCATATTTCAAGGCAATTATTAAAAACCTAGGTATTGGAGTATGAAAGTCCCTCACATCATAGTATGTTTAAAATACACTACCACTTAGGCAATTGAAACAGTTGGATCTCAATTTATATACCCTACATGTACATCAGGTTTGACCTACTACGTGGTGATGAAATCCATGATCAATAAAGCCCCTAGAAAAAGAAATAAAAAATAAGTATTTATTTTTGATTTCCAATTATCATCACCAATGTGACGCTAAGGAAAGAGCATACGTAAACACCACTTGGATAACATAAAAAATTATGAAATTATTTTTTATTCTCGAGTATCATCACCAATGTGACACTAAGGGAAGAGCATACATAATTCCACAATTATAAACAAAATGATTAAAAAGAAATAATTAACTTCAAACAAAATGTGATGCAATTATTAAAAACTTGAAAAACTGAATTTAAAGCGTAAGTAGCAAAAGAAAAATAATAATAATTTTTGTTTAGACATTTTGTGAAGTTTTTTTGACAAGCATTCTGCAAACAATTTGTTAAAAGAGTTTTTTATATATATAGTCAAGGAAACTTGCAACAAAGTAAGAACAAACCACAAAAACAAGAGAAAACAAAAAAATCAATTGAAAACTACTTCTAAATGCAACTATGATAAATATGAGATAAAAAAAATGAGGGAATGTCCCATCGGACATGCCAAAATGTATTAAGGAAATATAGAAATGCAAATAAGCCAAGAGACCAAATGAAATCTAATCTAAACTAACTCAACTTATTATAGAGCTACAAATGAAAGAAACAAAACAAAATTATACCTTGACACAAAATTAAGCTTCTTCCGTTGCAATGTGAATTCGATTTGTTCTCTTTGAATTGTGGTTGCTCACTCTTCCAACACAAAGACAAATAGGCAGCGTCATGGTATGCAATCTCTTATACTCTCAGCATGATAAACCTGTAATGAAGAAGCTTATAGCTAAATTGGAGGAAGAACCTCTAATTTATAGAATTTGGAAATGGATGTGAACCATTCATCTTGAGATGAAGATCAAAGAATGAGAAAAAAAAGTAATTTTTAATTCATAATGAGAATTTTGAATTAAAAATTAGATTGAATAACATGCGGGACTCATAAATGAATATAAAATTCATTTGGGAAGAAGATATGATATAAAATTAGTAAGTGGATGTGAGGTGGATTATTAAATTGAAGAAAATCAAATCATAAAAGATAATTAGATAAAGATGGATTATTAAATTAGATAATGGAGGACAATAGGAATAAATGTAGATTATTAAATTGGATCATGGAAGACAATGGGAATAAAGGTGGATTATTAAATTGCATCATAGAAGACAATGAGAATAAAGGTGGATTATCAAATCAGAATGGTGGGACATAGGTGGAGCTTTTGGACATGTGAGGATAATTTTGATTTTTTAGATTTATGAAAATTATGAATTTCCAAAATCTATAGAATTTTTAATTAGAGAAAGATTATTTAATTAGTTTTGGATTAATTTAAGAATAATAAAGTAGTGAATCGTGGACAATGATGATGAATAGTGATTAAGAAAAATTAGAGATGATTAGGCACTTAGTGCAAAGAAGGTCAAAATCAACACAAAATATTTGATTTAAGTGTCTACAGGTGCCATGATTTGTATCATGCACATTACTATATGTGGTATTACCATGTTTTATGTTATATTTTCATGGTCCTTACCATGCATCTATTAGGGCATACTATTATTCTGTGTATGTTTCATTGTTTTATATAACCCTCATAAGGGTACAATTGTGACATTGAGGGCATGTTATTAGACCTTATATTTCTTTTCCATTCGGGGGCATTGTACCTTTACCTATATTCTCTAGCTTATTATTGTGTGTCCAATGCATATACAAAGATTACATTAGGGCATAATTGATTGTCCATATCTTTCTCATCCTCATATGAAAATTCACATCTTTCTATTGAGTGATACGTAACATTATTTTTTGATGATTAAATACATATTTTTTAAAAAAAATCCAGGGATTTTACCAAGCTTTACCTATATTATGTAATGAATGACACATGGTGCATTTAACTCTTTCTTTTGAGATGAGTGATTACATGCACAAGATTTACAATCCCTTACCTCAAAAGGGGGAATATATTTAGATATAATATTTTTCGAGATTGAGCAAAATATTTTTCAAAGATTGAGCAAAATTGAATGTAATTGAAAAAAAAATGAGAAAATTGAGCAAAACTGATCAAAATGAGGGCACCAAATATGGCCAGACAATATGTATTGGTTTCTCTAATTAAGAAGTAGGATAGAGCTATCGGAACTTACTCTAAAGTTCTAATCGAAATAAGCGCTAGAAGGTTTTCTTTGTACGAGTTACAACAACATGGTTTATATATTATTAGGTGCATTCATTTTTATGCTCATGTTTGTATTTCCATTTTATATTTGCTATGATATGATATGAAATTGACTACTTGTTTACAATTGTTTATTGTTTTTAGGTATTATATATTTTTCAATAAACGACAACACATAAGGGTGGAGATTTTTTCAAACATCATTTGATTCATCCATCTTTTTCAAGGTAAGTCAAAGTACAAGTTTTAATTTACTATGATTGTTTACTTTGATGCATCCATACATTCACATCACATATGCATATCAAAGTATGGGTATTATATAAACACCTAATATTGGCACAAGACTTATTTCCATTGTGTGTTTTTCCCATTTGTCACACTTGGTCCACTTGTGTATATTTGTTTAGTTTTGGACACTACCTACCCCACACTACACTTTCTTTAGCATTTGATCCCTCTATATGTCTTCAGCATTCTTTTTTTTTCAGCGTTGAGCTTTATGCATCTATTTTCTAAGTTATTTTCTCTCATTTTGCAATTTGTTGTTTTCCAAGGACAAATCCATCCTCTATTTTTTTGTGGTCCTTCCTACCTTGGGTTGATTTCCCACACCGTAAATTTAGCTTATCACAATCTTCTATGGTAGACCTTTGCATGTCATGTCCTAGAGAACCTTATATATATATATATATATATATATATATATATATATATATATAATTCATTCCAAGTCATTTACAAAATAAGATTCAAGTGAGAATCTGACAAAGAGCCTTTCATAAGTTACATCCTTCATTGATCAAATATATTGCTACACTTAAGAGGGAGGTTTCACATTGAGCCAACATTGGTTATTCATCACTTTAAACTTTCTGACATCATCAAATTGTACCAAGAAAGCTTTTAGGTGATTGTTCATGTAGTTTTCATTGCTCTTCACTAGGAAGGGGAGGCGAAGCCCTCAAACTTCCACTCACATGCACAAGAGAACTACATTAACTCAAATTCTAAGTGTGTCAGATGTGTATCTGAAACTCCTTAAAGGGTATCTCAAGTCAATTAACTTTGCACATACTTACCTTGATACAATTTTCAAGCGGTGAAACCAAGACAAAAAAATAATTATGCATTACGAACATACAACATTAGACAACGCAATATAGAATACAAAAAAGAGCAGTGTGCATATTTGGTGGCTCAAAACATATTCAACAGTTATAGGTAGTATAGATTCAATAGTATATGAAATCTACCCATGGCATATTCAAAACGTGTAATTGAAGCGCCAAATCCATTCTTTCGGATTTTGACATCCAAATTTGATTTAGCCCTGCACATTCTCTACTATATCACTGTTCTAGTCTAAGAATCCAAAGATTTTGTCTAAGTGGGTCAATTTCTTATCTCCTTTGTCATTTCATTATTACTCCTAGTTACATTTATTACATGTTCCTATTTTTAGCAACACTTTGGGTTCTGATTTACTATTTTGTACTATATTTACTTAACAATCCTTTGTTTACCTTAGTATGAATTAGGTTATTTACCTTAGTGTTCAAGTTAGGTAAAGTGTTAAGCTTACATTTTATTTTCATAGACTCAAATATTATTCGCAAGTTTCTAACATGGTCTTCACATTTCTTTGAATTTACCTTGATATCATCACTATAATCTTCTAAACATCCATGCGTATAATCATGAAATATATGTGTCATTGTCCTTTGATAAGTTTCACCATCGTTTTTAATCCCAAAAGGCATGACATCATAGGAAATTGTACCCCATGGAGTGATGAAGGCAGTCATCACTCCATCTGAACCACCTGTTAGTCAACCCAACCAAAAGCTCTGATACCACTTGTTGGTATCAGCTCTTGAACCTACAACCAAGGCTCTGATACCACTTGTCAGGAACCTAGAACAATAAACATGCTCTGATGCCTACTTAGTCAGGATCTTGCTCCACCAATAGAGCACATATGATTACTTCTTGTATTAGCAACTAAACACAGAATTTAACCAAAATCAATAAGTAACTAGAAATATGAAACAACACAGGAATTGAGAGACAATATACAATTGTATTAATAATCACTCAGAAGAATATACAATAAAGAACATGCCACTTCTTCCTCCACCTCAAAGGTTCGCCACACCTCAAGACCTTCTTCCCTCTCTCTCTTGGTCACAACAATCAACTCCAATACATAATTGATGTTCACCTCTCCAACCAGTCAGTAACACGCTGCCAGTACACCAAGTACACAACCGTACTCCAAGTAGATCTCCTGCTCTCTGCTGCTACCTGCAAATCACTAGACCTTACTCACCATTGTAGATCTCCTATAGAAAGTCATGCACACATGCTGACCAAGATCATACACATACGAAGAACCCTGCTGATTCTCTAAACCAGTACCCACCTTGGTACTGTGGCACTAGGAGGAACGCACCATTGCTCTCTTCTCTCTGAAGGAGCTTATTGCTCTCTTGCTCACTAGCTACAAGTTTACAATACAGCCCATGAGTCCATATATAAATCTCATGCTTACAATAATTAGACTAACCTAATTACAATAATTAGACACGCAACTCAAGACCAAAAATAGCCTTTGCATGCAAACACTCAGTTCAACGAACTAACTGTCCATGGAACAAGCAGTTCTGGAACTGCCACAGGCGATCGACGTCGGTCCCTGTCTGCCTAGAGGTGACCAACGTCGACCGACATCCTGCCGATGTCGGTTGCCTTCCTGTCCACCCTACCGTCATCGGTTGCCTTGTGCACTGCACTCTACCGACGCCGGTCTCCCTGGAACTTAGCAACCTCCTCCCTGTTTGCACTAGTTGAAGCTTTTAGCTTCACATCCTAACAATCTTCCACTTGGAGATAAATAGCTGCAACTGTACCTGTATCTGTACACTGTCTAATTTGTACCCTGGCTTGTATCCCTCTTCAAGATCAATCCTGAAGACTAACCACCACACCCTGTGATGCTCTAACCTTTGTGCCTTTGTCATCCAAGTAACATGCCGCATCCGCATCTACAAACCTATGTAGAAAATAACTTGACTCTGCATAGCATGTCGACCTGCCGCTGATCCCTGTAAGAATCCACTGAACTGCCCTTCAATAACTCTTCCTCGAATTGGCTCCATACTTTCTGACAACTCCCACTGCTTTGAGAAAACTTAGGTCTACACTAGACCTCATGTGATTTCGAACACTTGTTCTAAGCTCTACTTGAACTGTCCAGTCCTTGGTGTGCTTTCAGATTCTGCATCCTGCATCATGAACCCCGCCAACACCATCTTCACATCAGCTCCCACTGGAGATAAAATCTCCATGTCTCTTATGCCAAAAAATTTTGCTGCTCCAAATTCTTTCTGACACACCTCTGAACTAACCTTACCCTTAGCTCAGCAAATCCCTATATGTACAAAACCTGCTAGCAAATTACCCATATACAGTAACTAGATAATGTCGCGACTCATCATCTACCTAGTAAGACAAAACCACAATAGTTACATTGACATTGACTAAAGCCATGCTTAGTCATCCACCTGTCAAAACCTGTACCACTGTCCTGCAACTTCCTCAAGACCATATGCCTTGGCCTTCCATCTCACGTATCCATCCACTCTCTTTTTTAACTTGAGAATCCATTCCGTCTCTCAATGCTTACTTCCAGCTGACAACTCTACCAACAAATACTTGTTTGGTTCTTCTCCAAGGACTCACACTCCTCATCCATGCCAAGCTCCCATTGTATCTGGATTCTACCTGCATTGCCTCTTCGCATCTTCCTGGTTCTTGACCATCAATAAGCAATATAAAGAAGGTGAACAATGAATATGAGGTTCACTTACCCTTTCTGACCTCGACATGAGGGTTTGAGACTTGTTGTCCGCCCACCATCCGTACCAGTGACCGATCTCGGCCATCTCCCAGTCTGCTCTCGACCGATGTCGGCTCCCTGTACTGACCCTGACTGTCGACGTCATTTCTCTGGCCGATGCCAGTGTCCTTTCTGTCAATGTCGGTTCCTTTATGACCGACGTCAGTCTTTTTCTGTCGACGTCAGTTACTGTATGACCGATGTCGGTACCTGTGTTCGTCTATGAGTGATAACTTTTTACCCGCGAGCTCTCCATGGATCAAAACCCTGTTCAAATCAACATATCTCTGCTCAGAATAATTCAGTCTCCTCACCTGATCTTTGTCCGTCATCTCCTCCATGAACACCAAGGCTTTCCAGTTCTTTAGCTTGTCAAAGACATCTGACTCCCGCTTCAAAACTTGCATTCTCCTTCTACATATGTGACTAAGTCTATGAAGCCACATCTCTGCAACAGAAGGTGAATCAGCAATATAATTAGATAGATAAAGGATACCTACTTTCTTACCACCATCTAATTCAAGTGTATCCGCTGTGAGAGTTACAGTGCATCTCCTATCACCCAAATTTCTTAAAAAAATTAGACTAATCTCCAAGACTGGTACCTGCATGACTTCTTTCACCACCTGTGTGTTATCTGTCTACAATTTCAGCTTCACTTCCCCTTCGTCAATAATCTGACAAGGCTCTCCAACCCTTAAATAAATCTCTCCAAAGTCTCCAAAGACATACCCATGAAAAGATGCTCTATTTCGGGCTGCATGGAAAGAGGCAAAAGAATCTGTAAACAAAGATTCTACTTTATCCAGAACATCCTGTGCAACATCGCCTGCAACATCTGCTCCTACACGCTGATCTTCTACCGACCAACAATCTCCTTTTACCTACTCTTTCTTTCCATCAATCAGACCATTCGTGCTATTCAGTTTCTCCATTCGTAGCTTACTATCTTCTGCCATTGCTATACTCCCACTCAATCTGAAACCCCTACGAGTGACCTGTAATCAAAAATACTACCAGATCTAAACCACCTGTTAGTCAACCCAACCAAAAGCTCTGATACCACTTGTTGGTATCAGCTCTTGAACCTACAACCAAGGCTCTGATACCACTTGTCAGGAACCTAGAACAATAAACATGCTTCGATGCCTACTTAGTCAAGATCTTGCTCCACCAATAGAGCACATATGATTACTTCTTATATTAGCAACTAAACACGGAATTTAACCAGAATCAATAAGTAACTAGAAATATGAAACAACACAAGAATTGAGAGACAATACACAATTGTATTAATAATCACTCAAAAGAATATACAATAAAGAAGATGCCACTTCTTCCTCCACCTCAAAGGTTCGCCACACCTCAAGACCTTCTTCCCTCTCTCTCTTGGTCACAACAATCAACTCCAATACATAATTGATGTTCACCTCTCCAACCAGTCAGTAACACGCTGCCAGTACACCCAGTACACAACCGTACTCCAAGTAGATCTCTTGCTCTCTGCTGCTACTTGCAAATCACTAGACCTTACTCACCATTGTAGATCTCCTATAGAAAGTCATGCACACATGCTGACCAAGATCATACACATATGAAGAACCCTGTTGATTCTCCAAACTAGTACCCACCTTGGTACTGTGGCACTAAGAGGAACGCACCATTGCTCTTTTCTCTCTGAAGGAGCTTATTGCTCTCTTACTCACTAGCTACAAGTTTACAATACAGCCCATGAGTCCATATATAGATCTCATGCTTACAATAATTAGACTAACCTAATTACAATAATTAGACACACAACTCAAGACCAAAAATAGTCTTTGCATGCAAACACTCGGTTCAACGAACTAACTGTCCGTGGAACAAGCAGTTTTGGAACTGCCACAGGCGACCGACGTCGGTCCCTATCTGCCTGGAGGTGACCGACGTCAGCCGACATCCTGTCGATGTCGGTTGCCTTCCTGTCCACCCTGTCGTCGTCGGTTGCCTTGTGCACTGCACTCTGCCGACGCCGATCTCCCTGAAACTCAGCAACCTCCTCCCTGTTTGCACCAGTTGAAGCTTTTAGCTCCACATCCTAACATCTAACATGGTCTTCACATTTCTTTGAATTTACCTTGATATCATCACTATAATCTTCTAAACATCCATGCGTATAATCATGAAATATATGTGTCATTGTCCTTTGATAAGTTTCACCATCATTTTTAATCCCAAAAGGCATGACATCATAGGAAATTGTACCCCATGGAGTGATGAAGGCAGTCATATTGGTCAATGAGATTTATCCTAATTTGAATATAGTCCACAAATTTATCCATAAAGGAAATCATCTTATAGCCCACAACAAATCAACAATCATATCATTTTTTGGTAATGGGAAATCATCCTTGGTTAATGCTTTGTTTAAGTCTCTAAGTTATGAACATATCCTAATATGTCTGTCAATTTTGGAAACCAGGACACTGTTAGAAATCTAAGGTGAACAATCAATAGTTCATATGACGCCCACATTCAACAACTTTAGATTTAATTTTAACCAAGAAGGAAACTTTAAGATGTATCCTTCTAATGTTTTGCTCGACTAGTTTTGCATCATGATGGACAAATAGATTATGAACAACAATGGATAGATCGATATTGGGCATATCGGTGTAAGACCAAGCAAATAACTCAATAAACTTATGTAGTGGCTCTCTATGGTCTTTGTCTTATTTAGGAGTCATCAATGCAATCAATAAGACAATCCTAGGATCTTCTTTGGTACCATAATTAAATTTTGTTGTTTCTTTGTTCAATAATGTAGATTAGTCCTTAATATATGGAGCAATAGGTAAAGAATCAAGACCATCTAATGGAATTTCATCCTCTATAAGTGAGGGCTCTCAATGGCCAAAATTTGCATGGTGATTTAATCTATATGGAAATCTAGGCTTTAGATGGAAATAAGGTAAATCCACATAAGATCCCACATATTCTTGAAGAGCTTCATCATTATAAAATTTGTCAATGATTAAAATTTCAAGTGAAGCATCTTCGTCATGTTGATGAGTTGTATTGGACTTTGAAAACTAAGAAGGTAAATATTTGTTTATCGAAGCATGATATTGATTATAAGCTTTAAGAGCCTCATGATCCACTTGGAAGGGTACCTATTTAGCTTGAGTCTCCTTATCATATCCAATTCCTAGTTTAAATTGATTCCTAAATACCTTGTTCATGTTTTCAAAATCCTTGACCTTTGTAGCCCATTTTCTTTGCACATGTATATGATTTTGTATTTTTCTAAATTATGAGCTAGACCAAGAGGTTGTATTGGTTTATTAGTATTGAAATATGTATTTGTCATAGGTTATTTACATTTATCATCGGGAGATGATTTACAAGCAAGCACAGATGATGGAAACATTCTTCCATAGTCTTGAGGGGTGCAATATAATTGACCGATACCAAATGTATAAATGCCATATCTATATTTTCCTAGACTTATAGGTGTAAAGATTTCTTCATCTATATTATCATTGTTAGTGCCACTATCCCCATTTGGCTAACTAGTTGTTCTTTCTTAGAGCTCAAATGTATTCAATGTTTCTATGGGAATGGATTGTGTAGGTGCCACAATAATCGATTGTAATATATTGAGTTGTAGAATAACACTTTCCTTAGGTTCTGAAAGTTTGCAAAACTGGAATGGAACATCATATGTGTGATAAGTATATATATAACCCTCTTTAAAAAATTATGCATGTATGAAATGTACATGGAACTGCATTCATAACATGAATCCATGCCCTGCCAAGTAAAATATTATAACTTGCATCATTAGATATCACTTGTCATTGTGTGGCCAAAGTTTGAGGTCCAACAATGATGTTCGATGTAATTTTTCTTAGAGCCCTTCTTAGTTGATTGTCAGACACTTTTATGATCATATTTGAAGGTGTAAGGGAATGACAACAAAGTCCAAGTGCATTAATAATTTATTCACTACAAATGTTCAATCTTGAGCCATTATCTATAAGGGCACATTTGAGTCCTTATTAAAAATAATAACTTAAATGTACAATGGTAAATGTTGGTTTATAATGTCATTAGGAGGTAAGTCCTTCTCAAAAGAGACGAGGTTCTCACTATCTTTTTAATCATTTACAATAAAATCAAAGTAAGATGGTTCGATATCATTTGATAAGGAAACATTACGCAAGGTCTCATAAAATATATCCTTATAAACATTTGACCTTTTGAGCAATTCTAGGATAGATATTTTGGTATGGATTTTCTTAAGTTGATCAATAATGTCATAATCCTTCGCCACTAATACTCTAATACTAGGAGCTTTATGAAGGGTCGGAGTATTTTGGTTTACCCCACCTTGAGATATAGAAGGAAGAGAAGGAACAGAAGCATTGTGTGCTCTACCCCTCTTGGTTGTTACAAAATCTACCTCATAAGGAATCATCACACTTTGAGACATAAGATGTATTTAAAGAAGGAAAAACAAAAAAACTTATTAATTACAAGGGTATTAACATATAGAGCATCGCTATCACATACAACCTTATCATGTTTCAACACTTGTGCCAATATTTTGTGATAAATGTAAGGAATGAAACATAGAAACATTGATTATCATCTGCACAAAAACCATATCATCAAGTCTAATAAAATGTGAATTATATAAACACTCCATGTGTATGCCATCATAGAAATAAAATATACATAGAAATCTGATCTACCCATGAATAAAGGGAAGAAACAGAATCATTTACATAAGCTACTTAGGGGAAAGGGACCAAAACTTAGCAAATCCGACATGGTCTAAGAATATGGAATCCTAATGACAAGACACAAGCAAAAGACAGTTTAATGAAAATTCAGAAAAAATCAGGGCTTAGAAACATTAGACCCTAAAGGGATAGGGATATGAAACCTTATGGTTGAATGATCGTTAAAATCAGGTTCACTAAAATGTTTTAACAAATAGTGACTCAAGGGATAAATGCCATTATGAATTTGGTAAAATAGTAGCACTAGGAAAATCATGTAAAATACAAGAAAACTATAGTAATTAAGATGTACCTATGGCAAACGCAGGAGCAATGAAAGTACAAAATAATTGTAAACAATCAATAACAATGAAGGGGATGAGGAGAAGATAAACATAACTAAAACAAACACACATGGGTTCCAATAGTCCCTCGAAATGTAGAGAGGAAGGTTCAAAAGTTATGTAGACTAAAATCTAGAAGTCAAACTATGTCTTATACAAATCACCAAAATCGATCACCATCGACTACAATTGATTAGAATCACACAAATGATTGGGGAAGATTTATGTCAATTTTGGTATCTTGTTATAATTATGACACTTAGCTCTTCATTGTATGAAACTTTCTAGGATCCTTCATCATCAATTAATGGGTAGGTACCTCTCTTAGATTTGTGAATTGGCATGGTAAGATGTCATAATCTTTTCTCTTCTTGAAGTAGCCATAATCTGGCACAACCACCTAGCAGCTTATCAAAAGACCAAATAAATATGCAATCAAGTGGCCTATGCCCCCTTGAGGGTTGCAACTACATATTGCAATGTTGTGAATCAAGGTTCAATGTAATTCTAACAAGCTTGTGAGTGTCCCCAGCCAATATGAGAGAAAAGACAAAACCTCATCTCCCTAGATAATCAAATGTAACTATATGATTTTTCATTTAGGTCCTCTTTTGGTAGAAGTTGCAGCAATTTAAACTGTTGAAAACACTTGAAAATCTTGAAGAACGGAAAGATAATCTTGATAATGTACTTAAGACTTGTGCAATGCCTTGATACTTGTCGTTAATTCTTATTGAAATGCTTTGTACACAAACACACACATACACTTTTCTCAAATTCGAATTAAGGACCTATTGGCATGCAAGTCGACACAAGAAAAGAGAGAAAATTAACAAACATGAATCCACAAATCGAAAAAAGAGAAAGAGTGGCAAAAGGGCCCACACAAGAAGAACGACCAAAATCAATGGCCATCAATTATGGTTACACTAGGATTGATGACCTTCAATTATGGTCAACACAGAAAAAACAAAGGAAAAGACAGGGGGCCTCCAAGCATAGGAAAAACATAGAGAGAAAACAAAGGCAAGATAGAACACAAACCACACTAAGAAGAAAGGAGAAGTGAAAACACAGACATGCGCCAATAATTACCTAAATATAACCAATGATCCATATGCACAAAGTCATGCTAAAAAACATTACAGTAATAAGCCTTGAAACAAAATTAGGTGTCTACACTAGGGTACATGTCTATTTTCCAGTTATTGGTCTAAATTAGGTGTGCATTCTAGGGACCTTGAATGTTTTCATCTATTTATATATCCCTAGGGGGGTTTTGCTCCCCTGTTCTCCACTTTTTTTTATCATTTATGTCTATTTACATGCCAATAGGATCCTAATTTGAATTAAAGAATTTTATAAATCTATGCCTTGATGCATTTAGGCATCTAGATAAAATCTAAAAGAGCATCTAGCATTTTATTTTCATACCAATCTTTTATGATTTAAAAAAATTCAACAAAAATCAAATGAGCATTTACTATAGCATTGAAGTTCATAGTAGCGACCCATTATATCATGCTAGGTTTCCAAGTTGAAGCACAATTACAATTATTAGTTTATTGTTTTTGAAATTGTACATCATTGAGAGTGTTGATAAATAGATAATGCTTAGAAACATGTTAATCATGAACGCAAAGCCCAAACCACGTCATTTTCATTATAATTTGCAAGCTCGTCTTCCCTTTTATGGTTTGGAGAAGAGGTGTCATTTCCATGTGATTGACACAGTTATAAAAAATTAAAAGGGGTTTTTGGAGCTTCAAATATGATGAACACAATCATCAAAAAAAATTACTCGTGCCCACCACTTCCCAGAACCATACTTTCTACGGTCCTAAGGTTTAAAAATAGAACTAAACAATTATAAGGCGATTCTCCATTTGCTCTAAATTTTTTAGGTGGTCTTCATCCCAATGTTTTAACATGTTTTGCATTGTTAGGTCCTTATGAATGTTTCTAGATTACCCGATATGCATGATAATATTCTAAACCCTATTTTTATCATTCATTGCTCTCATTTTAAAAAATTTAATTAGGTTTGATATATTCTCTAATATCTATTTAAACCTAGTTAAATGTTTATGGATATTTTGATTGAAATTCATTTATTCACCAAAATTTACTAGGAATAAATGGATTTCAATCGAATTACAACACATCCATAAATACTTAACTAGTCCCAAATAGATATAAAATGGTAAGTCAAACCTTATTAATTTTCTAAATCTAGATAAATAAATGACCAAAATAGGGTTTAGAAGAGTATTTTGATTTTTGAATGATTTAAAAATAGTTTTAGGATATGACGTGCAAAAAAGGTTAAAATAGCAAGATAAAGCGAACCCAAAATATTTGGAGTGAACATAGAATCTCTTCAAAATCTTAAAGTTCCATTTTTTGTCACCATAACCATAGACAATATGCTTTTGGAAAGTGACGAACAAACACGTTCTTTACAATTGTAATCGCGATATCTAGGGCTCCAAAAAGCTCATTTAGTTTTTTAAAACTTCACACTAATCATTAAGAAATTGTATTTCTTTTTCAAACCTTAATAGGGCAAGGGAATCTAACAAATGATGAGGAAAAGGATGTGTTTTGGGACGTATTCAAGATTAACGGGGTTTTTAAACATTGTATATTTATCAAGGCCCTCAACGATGTACAGTATTGAAAACAACACACTAATAAATGCAATAATGCTTCAGGTAGGCAAACCAATGTAGTGCAAGGTGTAGTAATTATGAACTTCAATGCTATATGGCATGTCCTCTATCTGTTTGATTTCTCTATAATACTTGTAAATAGTCAATAAATTGTGGTAAAAATAAATGCTAGATACCCTTTTATGTCTCCTCTAAATGCTTAAATATAGTAAAAAAATGTGTATTGATGGACTTTGTAAATTCAAATTACGAACCTATTAAGCATACAAGTTGACATGAAACAATGAAAAAACAAATATAACAAAGCCACAAACCCCTGAGAGACCCCAACAAATAAAGACACCCAAAACCCAAAAAAAAGATGGCAACAAAAGAGGAGAGAAAAAAAAAACGTGTATACTACATTTCAAGGCCCGAGGCCAACCTTAAATAGATATGGATATTTGTATTACAATTTGATTGAAATTCATTTATCCGCATTGCACATTGTTAAAGGCATTTGGTTTTGTACAAACATAAACTGATTTTCGACTTTTGGTTGCCTCATTTGACAAACATAGTGGATAGGTAATGCTAGAGAGGAAGTTATGGAAGGCAAGCAATGATTTGATGAAGGGTGATGTGTGAGGGTATGCATTGGTGACTGTGGAGAGCATGCATCGGTGACTATGGAGGGCAAGGCACAATTGAAAACAAAGTACACCCACAAAAGAATATGTAGTCCAATATACTTTCTTTTCGTATACATCAAACTCATATAACATGCCTACTCATCTCTATTGTATCTCGATCTTTTTGAAAACAAAAAAAAAACTTTTATACAATAAAATCATAAAAAGATGAGAATCATCTAATTTTCAAAAGAATTAAATTGCATATCAAAATGTTGGTTTCGTACAATAAATTAGCATTAAAGAAACTTGCAAGGTGCCTAAAAATGAACATATATATTAGTGTCCTAGAGATTAATAAGACTGCCCTAAGAATACATTTCAAATAACAGTTTGCAAGAGAAAAAGGGATAAAATACAAGAGTTAGGTAAAAACAAATACGAAAAACGCTTCAGTTAATTATTAGAAGTAATTATGAAATCGATTTTTTATTGAAATCGATTCCTCCTATTGTGTTTGTCACAAGGTGTCATAAGTCTAGCAAACATTATCATATCCTTTATGATAAAATTATTGACAAAGTTATTTGGCTCATAAAATATCCATCAAATTTCTATTATAGCCCTCACCCAAAAATAGGCATGAGATTGGGTGTAAAGTGCAAGTCTAAATTTGAAAGGAGAGTCATCCTTTGAGCTAAAAAATAATAATTTGTTTTAAACCAAAAATAAAAAGATTGTAAATGGATGCTTTACTTTTATTTAGTTGAATTTTTAAAATTAATTATAAAGGGGAAAGGATGGTATGTTTTAAGATATATGATGCACATTGTCCATATAAGACCCATATTATTTATGTAAGACCCAAAAATGAAAGGCATAACGTTGGGTGCTAGTCTAATGCTAAATTTGGTAGAAGAATTATCATTCAATCAAACAAATTTAATTCATTTTAAATTAAATTAAAGAAATTATTATTGAAAGGGTTGTAATCTAACTGGTGAGGATGATGGTTGCTTATATCCATTCACCAAGGTATAAATCTCTCTAGATACTTAACACAAAGAGTCAAGCGATTAAGGCCAAGATCATCCCTGGGTGATTTTGATGACATAGATGCGCCTTACTCGTGACTGCTTACTCAAAGAAGCTCATTAATTTAAATGTATGCTTACTCAACATTGTAAATTTGCTATATGTTTATTTTCAAATATATGCAAAAATGCCGACATTCTATATAAATCAGTGATAACATGTAATACCGTCAAAAATATCCAAAAGAAAAAAAATAAGTGAGATTACAATTGGTTAAAATTTGCAGTAAAGCTTTTATTTAGTTCAGAGTACCAATTAACTACTTGGGGAAAAGGAGAGGCAAGTATGTCTTAAGGTCCTTGATGTGCATTGCATATTTGGGGTGCCTACTTGGCCAACGGATTGCCCTCTGATCAACAGCAACAACCACACTCCTGACATACGAGAGTTAATCTGATCGTTGCATGTGAGGTGTTTGGTCGGCTGCATACTTTGTTCCTACATTCTTTACCTACCCCAAAATTGAACGAATGCCGCTAATAAGATATAACCACCACATTTTCACCATAATGAAGTAGTTGCGATTTGGAGCATTACTTTTATTTGGTTAGTAGTTCCCATTAACTACTGGGAATGAAGCGTTTTCTGCCAAAACAGCATATTTGTCTGTTTCTTTTTTCTTATTATGTTTATAAACTTATTCAGAATAATTTATTCTCGTACTTCTTTTATCTGGTCAAGGATATTGGATACCCTGTTAATGTTAGTTTTTTAATTTATTTATTTTTTGATAGATATTGGCTTTGGTAGGATCCTTACCTACTCACTTTTGACCGGAGCTCCACCCAGTGTAGGATACAATTGGGGACCCATATCTCTAAGTGATCATTCATCACAAATACCATAATTACCAACAACGGCCATAACCGGCCCGAAAATACCAACGACCTTTATTACCATATTGAGATTTGACCCTGGATGATGCTTGTATCAACTCACCCACATCTCATAGGTAGTTCTTTAATTTTTTTATAACTCTATAAATAACATAATTAAAATATAGTTAAAATAAGCTATTATATCATAGAACATCGATATGGCATACAGAAAACGTGTGTTTATAAAATGGCCACTAAAAAGAAATAAAATACAACATAAAACATTGATATCCTGCAAGGGCCTACACCAGAATGGTTGTACTTTATAAAATGGCCACAAGCTAGGCAAAATGTCGTGTACTAAGCATTGATCTAGATGTGATTGTAAAAGCATGTATGCTTGAGAAAGTTACAGCAAGAGCCACGAGGCATCAGAAAATGACTTCCAAGTGCAGTTACTATTATACAATTAAATCCAAATTTTGAACTAGTCATAATGTTTTAAATGCATTTGTATTCTGTTGAGTTTTGATATTGTATTCAATAATGAGTCAATAATGAAGAGTCGTAGTGCATTTGCGTAAGAGGAGTTTATGTCCTTGTTGCCTCCTCAAGTTCTATCCAGAGGTTCTATGCAAATAATTTGTTTCGAGTCAGTAAGAGATGTTTATCTTTGTTCTCTTAGATTGATTTGTTAACTGATATCCTTAAGATGCTAAGATGCTAAAAAGTTTCTGACAGTCCTAATCCTTGAACTTTCATATTATTAGATTCCGTTCATTTGCAAATTTTCAAGACAAGATTATGGATCAAAAGATCTTCCAATAAATAATTTTCTTTTTTTGAGATATTTACAAACCAGGCACAAAAACTAATACCATATAAATGTAGCATAGCTGAATCATATTAAACTCCATGCACGTAGATGGCAAATGCACTTCAGAAAATTACCGACACTGCTAGCTTCCCCTATAAGTTGTGAATGAGAAGGGAGAAAGCAAGACAGGAACATGGAAATGTTCTAACATTTGAAAAGGTTTAATTTCAAAGATGATGGACACGTATGGATAAAATCCACTTCTTGTCTCACTTCCTGGCATGTCAGCACCCATTTTCAGGTAATACTTACCTGTGTTGAAGGTTATCCTGTATAGACCAGCTGGTACATGATCCACTACAGGCATTAGTGATCCACACCGCCCATCATTGTCTGTAGTCGAGGATCCTACCAAAGTCCACCCAACAGCATCTCTCAAACTAGGAAATGTGCCAGGAGCTGCTAAAGGACCCTTCCATGATTCTAGCAGGACTTCAATATCTGCACCAGGCTTCCCATGAGAAACATCCAGGACGTGGGTTGTGATAGGAGGACGAGTTCGGGTTGAAGAGTGCAGTGGAACATGTTCCAAGCCCCCACCAGAGCTACTCAAATGCGCCCCGATTTGGCTCAATCGGCGATCTGCAACAAAAGAACCTGTCATGTATAGAAGCTTAAAATATCAATGGTTGAAAAGATATTCCAAGGAAATTATAAGAATGTCGATGGAGAAAAGAAATAAAGTGTGTGCAGTCTATGCAATAGCTCCAATAGCACTGCACTAGCTCCAATAGCACTCACACCAATCTTCCTTCATGAAAACCTTAAGCAATCAATCCTTCAGTTCCCTTTCAATAAGAAAGCTCACCTTTTAAGTCCACAGCTGCAACCTCATTGGATGCAGTGACTATATGGCTGTCGTTTCTTCCCTTCTCAACAAATAGTTTGGATAGACGCAACTCAGTTATCTTCTGTTGTTCCCCGGCTGCAATTTCAAGCTCAACTATAGGCCTATTTCTGAAGCGTTTCTACAAAGACAGCCACGGTAGCAATCAGTAAAATTATCAGAAAGTGATTTTTGTGCAAAATATGCATTGATTGAGAGTTACATGGACAAGGATAAAGTGAAGTCTCCGCATATTGCCACAACCCAAATTGTGTAAGTTCATGATATCTGGAAATTGCAGAAAATCATTGCCATACTTCTATCGTGAACCAATCCACCTCTAAAATTGTCTACATTTTAAGCTTTTTCTACCACTGCATAGTCTTTAGAAAACAGAGCTCACTGTTGAGAACCCAAAAAGTGAAAAAACCATTCTTACAAATAATTAATGGAGGAAAACTAGCAGATAAGAGAAGATATCATGCTAACTGGAATGTGAAGTGCGCCCTATACATCCATGAGTTTCATGGTTAAGAGTTTTCCTTTAGGGAGCATGATATTTGGGTTAAAAATAAAGCAGGTGTTTGCTGCCAACAACCCAGAATCCAGTAGCAAACCACAAAAATTGCATCAATCTTTTCAGCTTCATCCAGATTTAATCCAGTAGCACATCCAATATTTATTGAAAAGCACACTGATACTCAATATCAACAAACTTCTTTGAAACCTTTACAGATGCCTTAACAAAACATAAAGTTCATCAAGCAATAACTAGCTAGCTATTTCTCTGCAGATTCCATCCCTTACAATTTTATCTGACCGCATTTTTTTAGGCAGCAACAGATGCTACAGCAAATTATCGGAAAAGACATTCCCAGGCTTTGAGACTTTAAAGTCATGATTGCTTGAAGAAAGGTCAAAGATTCAAATATAGTCTAAAGCAAGTGCTGAAAACAAGTTTTAGCATAGCAAGGGGTGGTTGGTACAAAACATAGGACTTCAGCAATGCCTAGCCTATTGCCTGAAATATTTGTTTTGAGTAATGAGTTCCATACTTGCAGACACTTTGCAAAAAATATCAAGTGGGTTGAAGCAATAAATGCGCAGGTGTTTACTGGTAAAGCATCAACATATAGAATCAGGTGGACTTGTGAATTACCTATACAAAAGCTTAACCTCTTTACAAAACTTATTGTGCAGCTAATGCTATAAGTCTTGCATTAAAGGGTTGACCTAAATTGGAATGGGTGCATATTGTTACAGAGAACAAATAAAAATTGTCAAATTCATGCTCACCTACCATCTAACTGTTAATCTGTATTGCTGGTTTCATCTAGACAAGAAATTCACTAATGGGTTCCAGGTTCGCTACCAATTTCATAGATATGCAAAGTGAATTTAAGGATAAAACTATTTTATAATAAACGGTCGATTGAAAGATAAAACAATATAAAAGAGTCAAAGATGATGGGTATTTTAGAACCTTGAGTGAAAATTGAGAATGCTTGATTGGGTTGAGCCATGATTGGGATTTGCATTTGAGATAATGAATTGAGTAAAGGATACGATGGAAAAGTAAATTTGAAATTAGTTTTTACATAAATTCATTTGAAACATGATGATGAGACATTAAAGATAAAGTTTTGGATCCAAAATACATCAAAATCAACTACCATGGAAATGCAAAGATCAAGAGAGGTATATTGTCAAGGCCAAAAAAAATGAAAATTAGAGGACAGCATTCAATGTTTGAAAAGCCCAAAGAGTTTACTTGGATTAAGTTAGCCGGAGTTCACTGCACACTGAATCATCCCAACATTTGGTAGTGATGTTTTTCTCTACAGCTGTGTAGGCTTACCATACAAGGGCACAAAGATTTAAATTCTTGTTTATTTTAATAGCAATTTGTTGACCCAAACACGCTCTTATAGATGAGCTATCTCCCCAAAAAGAAGACCTCTATTTTGAAGAAGATTTTACACCAGGGAAGTCTTTATTCTAATGAAGAATGAACAAGCAGTTGGAAATGATACAAATAGGTTAAACTTTCATCATATTTGCTCATTTGATGATAAAGAGGTCTGATATTTTACAAAAGTCAAGAAGCCGAAAGCTTTATAGTCCAAAAGCAATGGTGAGTTATATATTATTTGTTTGATTATTGAGATGTCTGATACTTTATGTGGGTTGAAAAGCTCAAAGTTTTATATTTTGGATTAGGTATTGATTATAAATGATTTTGTGATATTTTATTGAATCAGATATATACTTGGAAGAATGAGGAATTTCAATTTTGTTCAAAATTTGAGCATATAATTGATGATTCCATCATGGTTATTGACATTTTTTTCCGTATTTTTATCATGCATTGGCATGCCTTGCTTTTTCATTTTGTGTACTAATAATTGGTGTTTCATATACTTTCTTAAACCTTTTGAAACTCAGACAATAGAACCATATTGAATAGGTAAGCATCATCTCCAAAAGTCCTTAAAGATGGACAAAGACCAAAAGCTCTTAACTTTAGAGGGGGGAGAAGATGACCAAACCCTTACAGAACCAAAATAATCACAATAGTGTGTAAGGTACATATATTACTGCAGCTAATACATGCCATATGGCTAGAGATGGAAGAGTGCATCATTCAAAGAGTTAAAGACATACTGATTAGAACGGAAACAAAAAGTCAAAACTGACCCTAAAGAATATTTTTCTAGAGACTAAAAGATTTATGGAGGTAAAAGTACACCGTCTCTTACTCAAGCAACTCCTCGTTTGATAAATTTTATGATGTGTTCATAAAAGAAACACCAGAGGGATGCAGAAGTAAACAGCCAAAGTGAAAATCCTCAATTTTAAAAGGCCTGCAGATTAGAGACAAATTGTAGAGCTTTTGGTATGTTCCTGCTCTGACCTGACAACAGAAATTAAACTTTACCTGAAAACAGAAAAACTTTTGAAAAGTGAAATATGATTTCTTTTTTAAAAATACAGACTATTTGATAAACAAACATATTACTGAAATGTCCAGGAAAGCCCTCAGAGCAAAATCTATTGTTCTTAAAATAACTGCATTTTTACGGTACATAAGCGAAAAATAAACTTTCTTGGGAAGGTGTGAACACCAACTCAGGCCTAATCTGCTCCAAGAGCAGTATAGACCATAGTGTACATAACCATAACCGGCGAGTACCCGCCGCGGGGGATTTTTTTTAAACTAGAGAGTAACCAACGGGTGGGGTTGAATAATCGGGAAAAACCGACAAAAGAAAAAAATACTTAAATTTATCAAAAAAACATAAATTTTATAGATATCACAATTGCAAAATGTAACAGATGAGTCTGTAAAATATTGGCAAAGTGTTTTATATTAGATTTGAACAAAAAAAACAAAATCACATAATCATGAGAATACAACTGTGATACTGTCAAATTGTCAACGACAAACTAGTACAATGATATATACAAGAATTTACAAGACTACAAGTACAAATTACAAGAATCTATAACTTTCTCTTCCCAGTGCTCTGAAAAACTAAGGGGTTGTGAGAAAGTCTAGTCCTCCCACTTGGCTACCCGTCCTCGCTCCACCTAGAATGTTGTGACTCCACCTCTACCTCATCCTCATCTTCAAGGATGTCCTCTAATCCAATGTCTCCTCCTTCTATTGCAGCTACACCCTCCATAACTTGCTTCTCGAAATCAGCAATTTCATCCTCTATAAACATGGAGGCCTCCTTCTGTGCAGTCCAATCATTGTGATGTGTTCTCCAACTACTTTGTGCAAAGGCAAAGGTTGTATTGCACAAAAAATCATTCAAACATTGTTGGCTCAACTTGTTGAGCTTTTTTGTGTGGATGGCATCAAACAAACTCCAGTTGTGCTCACATTTAAAAGCGCTACAACGCTGAGATAAAATGTGGAGGGCTAACCTTTGAATATTTGGGGTATTCCCACCCCAATCTTCCCACCACGACCCTGCAAACAAGATATTCAAAAATTTGTAAGTAATTGATAATTATAAATTTTTAACTGGTTAGGTACAAGTAAAAACTTCATTTTTTATTTCTCGATGACTGTGTGGCTCTCCCTCGGATAGCTAAGGCTAAAGAAAAGAGCCTCCCCTTAGCATGCTTGTAGTTCTGCAACTCTAAAATAATGAGGTCCCTTACCTCAACGTCAAGTGTCATACTCTTAATGCATGTTGAGAGCCCCTCCATAACCTCCCCAGTAGCATTTGCGAGCAATGTAGCCATCGAAGTAAAAAAATATGGTGTTAAGGTAGTACCCCACTAAATGGATGGGTTGGTGGAGTTGATTATTCCACCTCTTATCAATCAACTCCCGAATGAAATCAAATCCAACACGATCCTTCTATAATAGTTTTGAATGACCTCTTTGGCCTTATCCATGGCCTCATGAATATAACTCATAGGATTTTGCTCCCCATACACCAAGCACAAAACCCTCACCAAAGGCTCCAACACCTACAAAGTTACAAACAAATTAAAATTATAAATTTATAAATAAAATAAAAACCAAGTTTAAAAAATTGAAAATAAGAGAATCGACTTGAAATTTAAACTAAAATTTTAAGTTACTTTGACAATCTCTATAGCTCTTTTTTCAAAGACCTCACTGAAAACTATATTCCCAACCTTGACTTCATCAACTTTCTTGGAATATGACAAGTCCATCCAAGCTTAACTCACAAACATCTGCTTCAAAAAAGTCAACAAACTGTAAATACTTTGCAACATAAGAAAGTGCGTTGCAAACCTAGTGTCACCTATTCGAACAAACTTTTTTCCCTTCATGTGCTTTCATCAAGTTGAACCCAAGGGTGATTATATATATATATTATTTGTGATCTCTTTAGCTTCTACAACCAATCGCACCTAATCAAATTTGCCCATGTCCTCTAAAAAAGGTCAAGGCAATGGGTTGTGCAAAGGATCCAAAAGATTGATGGATGTCTCTCCTTGAGAAGTCTCCCAACCGCCACATGTTGCATTGTCTATGACAACTTGCACAACATTTTTTATGCCCACCTCTAAAACAACATGTTCAAGTATCAAGTTCAAAGTTTCTACATTCTTTATCTTGTTAGATGTATCAATGGATTTAAAAAAACCAACTCATCATTTTAAGAAGCCAAAAAATTGATGAGGGTACGGTTCTTCCATCCGTCCATCCGTTGAAAAGAATGGTACATCCAAACTTACACCACCTCTTTTGATCTTCTACAATTACCTTTGCATCTTTAACTACATTCTGGAGCAACCTCCCACTCAAGTCTCTTGCAAAGGGCGCCTTGTACCCTTTCCTTACAATTGTCAATGTTGTCACCAAATATTCTCAATACAGGGTCCTCGCTACGTTGAAGAGAAAGTTGTTGAAGTACCAAAAAAAATTGCACGTGCTTTATTTGCTTCCGCATGTGCCTCCTTGTTCCATCTTGTATCTTGCACCAAAGGTTGTGCCCCAGTGTGTTTCTAAGCACAAAAAATCTTTGTATATAGCTCAAACTCGATGAAGATGTGTCTGTGTACTTGTGTGGACCACAAGTGGAGCTTACAATTTCAGTCAACGCTGCATCTTCTTCCTCTACCGATGAGAGAGCAATGATCGCTGTTATGACTGCTTGCATCCTTGCCCTCTCTAATTTTTTCTCATCCAGCAATGCAAACTCTGCAATCATTCCCGTTTTGCCTCTTCTATTACACTGGGACAAGGCGTGAAATCACAGCAAAAAATGCATGAAAAGTGAGACTTCATGCAATTGATGCCTCTTGACATCTTCGAGCAAAACAAACAAATTGAAACCATTTGGGTCAGTCCAACCTGCACAACATACTTCCAAACAACAGTGCGATTTCAAACATTGAGGGAGGGTCGTTTGCCCACCACTGACTGAATCTGACCCCAACACAATGGCGGATGCCATTGTTTGCTAACGATAAACCTGCAAACATGTTCAAAACAACATCAAAAAAATAAAAACGTTTCACACAAATTAAAATACATTTAAAAAAATAACCTTAAATCATAAACAGTAAACTTGTAAATTTAATTTTAAACGTCTTGATATAACCCTAGGACAAAATATTGAAAACATTGTGAATGGTTCTCTACAATAAATAAATCATAATGGAATACGAAAACTAAAACTTGTATAAATTGTAATAATCAATTTACAATACGGAAATTTTAAAAAATAAAATAAAAAACATGCATAAATTGTAATGCATGATTATTTACAATATGGGAATGAACGAAATGCATGATTATTTACCAAACACATTTGTAATTAAATTGCAATTCATTTAAAATTAATTTACAATGCATAGATTTAAAAAAATACTAACTTGGAAGTGTTTGTTGAATTCGCTGACTCCAATTCGTTGTTGAACGCTCCAAATCTTGTGTGAATGCAATGAGGGTCTACTCGAATTTATAGGACAAATTTATACATTTTATCATCATTTTACCAACATCCATGCATCTGGACACATTCTGGATGAGTTCGGACACAGTCTGGTCCTTCTAGATGCGTCCACAAGGTCCCGACAAGTACCGTAGAGTACCCACCGAGTACTCGCGATTTATAGTGTTTTACCAGCATCCACGCATCTGGACGTGTTCTAGATGAGTTTGGATGCGTTTTGATCCCCCTGGACACGTCCACAAGCTCCCGACGAGTGCCCGTTGTGTTCTCACAAGTAAGCACGAGTAGCTGCCGTATTCTCGCGAGTAAGCACAAGTCCCTGCCAAGTTCTCACGAGTAATCACGACTACCCAGGAGCCCTAACAAGGCCAAAAAAAAACCAGCAGTTTCAAGCAGCAGTTAACTCCCTGCACTTTTTTCATACGAGTTCGCGAGAACCCAGTGGGTACTCTGCGGGTAATCGCGAGCACCTGAGAGCCCTAACAAGGCCAAAAAAAACCAGAGGTTTCGAGTGGCGGTTAACTGCCTGCACTTTTTTCCTACGAGTATTCAACTAACCGAAGAGTAACAGACGGTTATGTAATCTTTGATAAAGACACTCCACTTGATAAAGTACTTGGTCTTTCATGGACTAGCTTCATAAATGCTCCCAAAAACATCCAACTTCCACTAATTGTTAATTGTATATTTAGCGCAAATCAGGATGTAAATAATCTGTCCTATTTTTAATTGTTCTACATTCTATTTAACTTTTGTGTAACCACCAAGTTAAGTAAAAGAAAACATTTTGCACCCTATAAAACACCTTTCTAAAACTTGTAAAATATTTAAAATACAAATCCAAAAGCAGACCATTTAAAATAACCTATACTAAACACCCTGGATACAATTCTTTTTAATCCAAAAAATGGAGCTGAACACAAATAAACCTTGCCTAAAAATGGAATAAATGACTTCATTTTTTCAATTTAAAATATTAACATTGAATCATTATAGTGCCCACTCCTTCATTTGCTTTCCTCCAAAGCACTTGGAGTGCTAGATTTTGTACTAATTTTTTGACCTTCAATGTAGCATCCTGCAAGGTTAAATCCTTAATTAACTTGGGATACCTGTAGAGAGGACCAATGACTGGCTTAGATCCAAGTCTCATTTTCAACTCAATCATGTGTCCTTGCCCCTTTCACCTGGCAGCCCATGTGCTAGGTTCTGAAATATATCTACAAACTCATCAATCAACTGTTTGACTGAAGTCTCTCTCTGGTTTTTGTACATTTACCATGACATGAAATATAGCTCATCCTCAGCTAGCCATTTGGCCATTTAGTGCGTTGAAATCTGTCTGTTGGCACCAGATTGCAGCCTTCTAACTCTCATCAACTGCTTTTTTTTTTCCTGAATTCAAGTTCGATCCACTGAAAGTTTTCCACCATTGTGCTCCCATTGACCACATCATCCCATGCGAATGCTACAACATAAACAACTGAGATTAATTTATAGTTGTCGAGTTGCATGCTTAGTCGACTTACCATCTCTTTACAGTCCATCATTATGTCATCGGCCACTGATACTTGGAAAATTTGGAGTGGTTCAACTCCAAGCCAGCAAATAAACTAACTTGGAGCATATCAACTTATGATTGCAGCCAGGATCAACAGGAGACATCACCATTTTTACCTTGAACTTTCTTCCTATTTTCAAAGTCTGATGCCAACATGGCAATAGGGGAAAGTATTGGAATCTTGCTGTTCTCGGTCTTCAATATTGGCAACGACCTCAACTCAGTCCATCATCAATTTGAGCTAACATCCAATTGTTCTCCATGCAAAATCTCAATCATGTGGATCTTTCCATTATCCCTGCAGTTGTGCCCTTTAGACCACTTTTTTTTTGCAACACAATGATAGCTACATCTACGACTCTTTCTTAGGGTTGTTCAACAACGGGATTGAGAAAGAATTTTCATTTCATGACACCTTTTAGATACACCTCCGCTACCATAGAAGTTTTGGAAGAGGGCCCTCTAGAAAACTGACTCCTAACAATCTCTGAATAAGAATATGCCGGTTGAATAACCTACTCGAGTAGCAGGCATCAAAGCTTTCGTGTCCCCCTGATGGACTCTTTTCAGTCTATCAATATAAAGAGCATCAGCATGTTGAGGGAAAGAAATTCTACAATTTAGCAATAATTCTTCGAGAAGACGGGAAAATACCTTGCTACTAGTATTTCATGTTCTTTTGAGGGCCGCAAAGTAATTAAATTCGGTGTATCAAAATTTGATAAAATGCAGCCGCAGAGTGACATCAAATAGAAATTTTGGGTTGTATATCCACATCTCTCTCATGTTCAATCAGTGCCACCAATCAAACACTGGCCCATCAAGGTTTAAGGTAGTGTTTCGATGTTTTTGATAATATTCTATAGGAACTAATCACTGAAAACAAGACAAATTCCCTATCCAAACCCTCAGCTTGAAACCTTCATTGAACCCATCAAACTTGGGAATGAGAATTCTTTCAAGTAACTTTTGATTGATGTGTGGATATTTTGGGTCCTCTCAGTTGCTTTGGTTCCTAAAATCACGCACTTTTCTATGCTTTTTTATGCAAAAGGATTCTGATAGGGGTGTTGATTACTAGCCTTCCATTGGCTTTGGGTTCTTCGACATATTTCTTCACCATTGCTCTAATCTCCTCGATCCTTCTTTTGATTGTCACGATAAACAAATATAGGCCTTGCCCCATTGTCTATGGTTTCTCTTATGCCCTCCAAAATATTTCTAATTTTTTCCACTACTAATAAAGCTATTTCAAATTTCTATCAATCATTCCTATGAGTCCTTAAGAACGAAGTCATTGCTGATGTCCCTCCCTGAGGCCAGGAAAGTGGCTTTGATACTATTGTCATGTTCCTACCCTAAAACCAAAATTATAATTGAAAACACATCAAAAATCTAAATTTTGAGTTTTTTTGGGGACTGAAATCTGAAAATTTTGAGAAAAAAAGACTCTTTGGACAACTTGAAGTTAGAACAATACTTAAATATCCCAAAAAACACAAAAGCAATACCATAATATTATTAAAATAACTTTTTAAACAAAACGAAAAACAAGTTTCCCTGAGAAAGTGTCAATGGCAGCTCAATCCAAATCGACTCCAAAAGTAAAATAGATGCCACACTTAGCTAAATACTGAGTTTTTCAACAACTATTAGCATAAACACTCCCAAAAACACCCGTCTTCCTCAAATTGGTTTTCGCATATAAAGCACCTTTTTTAATTTAGGTATAAGGGCCCATTATTAATTGGGAAGCGGACCGCCCTTCCACAAAATAATATTTCTTAGCTGAGAAGCCAATTAACTCTTTACACCTCCACTAGTTCTGAATGCAATGTGCCTTTTATAGCCACTAAGTTTGGCAAATGCAGCTTTTTTGGACCCTGTAAAAACAAAACAAATATTAGAAATTAACATGGTGGAAACAGCCTTAGGTCTCATAGGGCTCACAAGCACAAAAATCGATCGATATCATATCCACAACCTTAAACATGCAATTAAATATTTATATGTATTAAGTACTAAATTTATTTATTTGACATGGGTCCATTTTACTACTTTCTCTTGTGGTCTAATAGTGATACATTGAAAACATGTGTGGGGGGGTCTAATTGAGTAAGAATAAAAAAGAGAGGGTTGTTGAGTGTAAGTTCTCCTTTAGGATTTCCCCTTTACGAATAAGTTCAATGGCTAAATCAAGTTGTTGGTCATGAAGATCAACTTAAACAACTTTTATTATGGAGAGCATATGCCTCTAGAACATTCCAAAAAGTCAAATGGTGAATTAAGCTTGGGTGCTGAGCTTTGTACACAGATTATCATCATCTGGAATTTGAAAAAAAAAATATTGGAAATTTGCATGAATAATACTTGAATCATTAGTAATTACACAAGTGTGCGCACACGCAAGCTTGACATACACGCACACACATAGATTCACACTCACGCATGCACGCACAGACGTAGAGATAGATAGATAGTTAAAGATGTGCATAACATAGTACACACAATTTTATGCCCTTTTGCCTTAGAAACCCTATTAGGCCATTATCTGATTGTGGAAACATAGATAAACCTAGCTAAGGCGCTAATTCGATAATATCTTGTACCTCAAAATGTAGCTTCATTGAAAGAACTTCTTTGAATAACATCATTGCTACCAGATTCAGGCAGACCAGGCTCAAGGTTAGTGCAAACCCAAACTTCACAGATCAGTCAAACAAGTTCCAATCAAACCTTGGACCTGCAATTTAAGAATGAAAAAAGCCAAAAAAATTGGTAGAAAACAAATGAAAATGAATAAAATAATAATTGGAAGGCTTCACAAGCTCCACTCACAAAAATAAAATAAAATAAATAAAAAAGAAGTTAATTATGTTGCATATAATTTGATTTATTGATTACTGTTTTATTTTTTCTTAGGATCCATTACCAACAGGGTGGACCTCCTTATCGTGATGTGGGGATGAGTTTTGGGGCAACCTTCTTGCAGATTGGGTTTGATCCTGGGTCACAAAATTATGAATGTAGCCCTTTTTCAATATTCCACATCCTCACTTTCCCAAAATTCAATACTCCACAAACTTTGTGACATGTCCTCCAAGTTATGGACCACCTTTTTTCTAGTGTGTAGATTTGCACCTGTATCAATCTCTTGCATGAGCACCCCTTTGACATTACATAACTGTTTGGATGATTTAGTGATTATTATTAGTGATATGTAAATTTCATATATTTTTATATTTGATTTAAGTTTTTAACCCTTTTCCAAAACTTTGAAGCTTTTTCAAAAACAAATACAAACTTTGATAAGTCTGCTTCCCCCTGTTGAACCCACTAGAAGGGCATATTTTAAATAATATACGGGCATATTTTGAATAATATACAAATCTCAGCCAGTAGAAGCATTGTTAGCAAAAGGAATTTTTTGTTAGTGATGATGAATTTGCAAATATTAGCATTTGGTTTCTTAAAGGAGAAGGTTTCCAATTTTGTACGAAGAAGTTTTTAATAAACATGTAGGTACTTCCATCTTTGTCACTAGTCAGATGTTGGCCCAACCAAGAGAAGTAAAACATGGATCATCTGTTCCATTTTATCTATATGAAAGAAGGGGAAACACCTAGTCTATCCAGGGAGAAGAGAGTGCAGAATACAAGAATTTAGTGACAGGGAAGATGGAGGTGACAACACTGCAATCGTCACAAACAAATCCAGCCAACTCCATCTTTCTAGTAAATGTAGCAAGTGGGATGTTTTAAGCTGGGAAATAGAAACTCGGGTAAAGAATCTATTTATTAAGAGTTTTACCATTCTGTAATGAAAAGTTATGGTAGACATTTAACAGTTGGTTGATTAGGACTTAGGAATGATTGAGAGTTAGGTTTCGGTTTATTGTAAAGGATAATTTTGTAAAGGCTTTGTACAAGTAGATTCATGTTAGATTGTTGGCCTTGTAGGCACCTAATTTTGGTACAAGTCATGTAGTTGCAGCCTCTTTGTCATGCTTTCATACATTTGGCTCATTTGCATATATTTGGCTCTTTTTGGTACACTTTCCCTTCACATTAAACCATTCATAGTCTTGTGTCGTTCATATTTCCTTGCGAACACTATCAAATCTAACCGTTGTCTTCCTCGAGATTCACCTAGTCATCCTGTAGTTCATTTTGATCTCTATTTTAATAGGTTTTTTGTCATGACCATTTTCGGAGCCATCCCGAAAGTGGCTTGACCACTTTTGAAGACAGTCCAAAAGTGGTCAAATTGCCTATGGGTTCTTTGTGCCACCATGCCTTGATTGTCGGCTCTCACACTTTTCCATGGTTAGCGTATGCACAAATATATTCCAACCGATGCCTTTATATACACATATACCCTAAGCTATTTCACAAGAAGCAGACATCTCCTAATCAAGTTATTGAACCTGCACATTGATCAAATCCATTGCACACTTGTTAAGGAGCCTACACATTTTGTTGTTATTACACTCTCTCTCTACTGAAGTCTTGTGGTTGCATATTTGCACCAAAAGGTTGCATTAAGGAGCATATAGTATTCATTGATTATCTTAGGGGGAGAAGGTGGAGTCTTCTCTCACGTGGATTGGGTCACTCATATACACTAGAACTACATCAGCCCTAATTTTGACCATGCGTGATATGTGGAGCAACCTCACTACAGCATCTCAGGGCACTAACGCTGTATATTTCCTTTAGTCTTGGATGTGTTGCTATATTGTGGAAAATTAGGCTTACATCAAAGGAGAAGACATTCTAACATCTACAAGCATCATCGAGTTGATTAGAAAGAGGATTATAGACTTCTGTTGCTGACGAAGGGTTTCAGAGAGTTTCAGCCCCCAAAGATCTACAAAGCCATTTTCGAACCTGCTTGAACACTTTTGGCAAAGGCTGTCACTTTCAGATTCCAACCCTGGTTAGTGCCTTCTTCAGAGCAATCCGCAACTGGTCATCATCAAAGATCATTGTTACCTTTCTAAGAGTTCTTCTACACTATTTCAGACCCTTTTTCCTGCACTCACAATCACTGTCAAAGCTTAGGTAAATTAGAAATTGGGTACATATTTCTCTATCTTCCTCTATAGCATTTTAATTTGCCAATTATTCAATATATTCCATTCTTCCCTCACTAGGCAAGTCTGATTTACTATAGTTTACTGTATTTTGCCTAATTTGCCTTGTGCCATTGGTTTATAAGATTTGTGTGGTGTTTTGAACACTTGTGTACCCTTTTTTGCGCAATGGGCCTAAATTTCTACAAGAGAGCAAATAAACGATCTTCAATAGCTGTGTTTTTCTACTGTGTATTGATTATGCGACTATTGAATAGCTATGCAATTATTACATTATTAATTTCTCCCTTCTATATGCTGCAAATTAAAATCTGCATACTCCCTAGCTGGTAAAATAAGAAACAAAAACCTATTATGTGTGCTTATTTTGCAATAGATGGCATGTGCAGTCAAACAAATCCCTAAAATATTTGTTTTACGCATATATGACAGCTGACAGCATGTCATATGCTGAATGTCAATTGTGCAAACTCAACACTAGTTAGGTTTAGCAGTGATGGAAAGCCGAAAGGCAATCTGCCTCTAAAGGTTAAATGAAATCTTAAGAGGCATCTCTACTTGTGTCTAAAGCTACGATCTTAGCTTTTATGTGGCTAACTTCTAGTTGTTTGGTATTAAAAATTCGATAGGAAATTGAGTTGAACCCCATTACCGGTGAAGGGTAACTATACTACATGTTCACTCTCCTTGAGACATGGTGTAGTTGCGATCAATATATTCCATGCACTCTATAGACTAGACAAGGCTTCACCACTCAACCCCAATAATCCCCATAATGTCTGTAGAAAATGAAAATAATATAAAAATTCAGCCTATCACTATTCCCACAAGAATTATGTTTAAATCCCTGACGCTACAAAACTTCTCGAAAAAGGTATTTAGCAATTTTATTTAAAGCTTTTAAAAAATAAAACAAGACAACCATGAATTTTGATAGAGTTGGTTAGCCTCATAAATAAATAATTTTGTTATGTACCTAGGGCTATGATATTAAAATGTATATGACTTGATGACGATGCCGACGTGTTGCACAAATCCACCTTAGTTGTTGGGTCAAATGAGAAACTTGTGGAATTAGTTACAAGGGGTAATGAGTTGACCTACATTGGGATTGTGTACCAATCTATTATTAGTAATCGAAGTTGATATAAAAAAGATGAATATCATTGTAAAGGATATCATGGAAGTGGAGAGTCTTCTATTCTATACAAGCATATTGGACGTTGTCCCCTTGAAGTGGCTTTTCTATATTGGGAGATCTTGTGGAGTTATTCCTTACTTAAGGAATATCGTTTGGTGTTGCCCTACCTTAAAAGTAATTATTCTATTTCTAAATATATTGCATAGCAGGGTATCTTGGCCCACCAATATTTTGTGTTGTGTTGATCTACATCATATTCTACATATTTATATTATTATATGTGTAGATCATACCAAGTGGTATTAGAGCTATGATTTTGGTAAAGTGGATTTTTTACGCAAATTCTGTAATATTGCAGATTGTTTTTCAAGAAGAAGGTCATTTTCCTCACACAAGTCTAATTGAGGTGATTTTTGTGTGGCTGGAAAGAGATTTTCAAAAGCTTTCCGAAATGTGGTCACACTAAGGATATTGGGCAATATCAAGGGAGATATGATCATGCAAAACTGACCCTGCAAAGCTGAATTCAGAGGACTTGTTTACGACACATAATTAAGGTAAAATAATTCAAATTCGGAGGCTTCGTTCTTTCTGCTAAAAAATGTGGTCATGCAAAGTTGACCTTGCGAACCAGATTTTTGTCAGTTTTTTAAAGCGCAACCTTGGAAAAATACTCATATCCTTCATTTTGGGTAAACAAATCAAGTGTTATTTTTTGCAATTCAAAATAAATATTTAGATCTACTTTTCTCCATATTTTATTCTTAGATCTTGAGTAGAAAAGGAGATCCAATGAATATAAATATTTTTGAAAGCCTAGTTTTTATAAATTGTGGATCATGGTGTTCCAATTTTTCTCAAGAGAGGATGATAAAGATGCTAGAGAATGGTGATCCAATTTAAGAAGAGCTATTTTCAAACAAGATTGTGGCAATTATGTTTGTCACTTCATTTCAAGGGTTCTGCATGGAGTTGGTTTGTTCGGCTACGCAAAGAAGCAATGGATTTTTCATGAGAAGAAATGGAACAAGTCTTTTTGAATCAATGGGATAGAGGAAAAAAAGATGCTAAAGAAGAAAAATAAGAGAAATAAAATGAGGCTGTAGAGTTGGAAAATGAGGATCGTGAGGAAGTAGAGGATCATAATGATGATAATGAGAAGGCTACGAATGATGCAGGAGAAGTAGAGGATCATGATGAGGAAGAACGAGAAATGGATGATAAGGGTTCAAACAGTTTAGCTCCACAAAAATATGCTACAATATTTCAGTTTCATGGATGCATTCAAAAGAAGAAGGTCACTATGTCCGTAAACTCTAACAGCAAGTCTAACTTCATCAACATGAATGTGGCCCAACATCTACATGCCCAAGCAAAGAATATCAAGAAAACTCAAGTAGATGGCAAGAAGATTCTATTTTTTGAAGATTTGAAGCTTTACTAAGGACAAATATGTTTTGCATTCAGATTTTTATGCTTTGGATATGGATGGTTCAGATATTGTTCTTGGATATCCTTGGTTAGAAAATTTGAGATATTGTTCTCGGATAATGTTCATGAAGCTTTGGTACAAGAGAAAGAATGTCACTCTGCCGAATATCATACTTGGCAAGGAACAAAAGGTCAAGATTGAGCATAAGTATGAATCGGAAGATGGTGAAGAAGGGTATAAGGAAAATTCATAAGAAGAATGAGAAAAATATGAAGAAAAAGTACAAGAGGAAAAGAACACTTCATCTACTCGAGACAAAGGCACTAGCACAAGAAAAGGTGGAAAAGGCAAAAAAGCAACAAAAAGGGTTGACAAGGTCAAAGTATCAAAAAAACATACTGACGTTGAGGCATAGAGGCACCCACTTCATCATGAGTGGCAACAATCATTGAGGCATGTCAAGGACGGTCATAGCAACATTCACTTTGGCTATACATGAAATCAAAGAAACAATCACTATGGCTATGCATATAATCAAAGGAGCAAAAACTATGGCTATACATCGAATCAAAGTAGTGCAATGGAATATGGGACAAGGAATTAGGGGAGTAATCACTATGGCTATGCATGGAAGCCAAAGATGAACTATTGTGGTCATGCATATAATCAAAGTACTGCAATGGAATATGTAACATGGAATCAAAGTAGAAATCATTATGCATGGACACCAAAGAGGAACAACTATTATCATGAATGGAATTAGAGTAGCGCAATGGAATTTGGAAACAAGGTTGGCAATCTATCTTCTGCCAAGATCCAATATGGGCAGTTGGATGATCAAGCATGGCAGCAAGGGTGCAATGATTTGAAAAACACTCATTACTTGAAATTTTTTCGTGTTTCGTCCTGGGGAATGGTATGTTATGAACCTAAGGATATGATATTATATTATGTGTTGATGGAGATGTTGACATGTGGCACACATGCCCCTTAGTTAATTGTATGGGTCAACTATATTGTGTCAAATGAATAAATTGTGGAACTAGTTACATTGAATACCGAGTTGGCCCATACTGGCATTAGGAGTATACCCATCCATCATTAGTAATAGAGTTCTATATAAAGGAGATGAATATCATTGTGAAGGATATCATGAAGTGGAGAGTCTTATATTCGGTAGGAGGATATTGAAGGTTTTTTCCTTGAAGTGGCAATCCCATATTGGGAGATCTTGTGAAGTTATTCCTTCCGTAAGGAGTATTATTTGGTGTTGCCTTACCTTAAGGGTAATTATCTATTTTTAAATATATTACATATTAGGACATCTTGGCCCACCAATATCTTTTGTGTTGTATTGATCTACATTCTATTTTGCATGTTGGTTCCCAGTTGTACACCTCGTACACTCGGCCTTGCACACTTGAGAGAACATGACAAGTAATGATGAAAAACCCGCTAGTATGTCATTGTAGCTGGGGAAGGGTTTAGCATCAAGATTAGACCGAATGCAGAAAATGACTAAGAGGCACCTACAAAGGTATGCTCAGCTCCCTGCTACTTCTAGCTCTGTCTGAACCAAGGTAAAAGGACCTATAAAATAGCTTGCTCACATGGAGAGATTCTGCAATTCAACCTCCATGGGGATTTTCAGCACAAAGAAGGCACAGATATGACTAGGGCACAACCAAACTCGTTCACTCCACCCGCGAAAGGTTGTCACACAGAATGAACAAATGCACTATGTCATATACAAGCTACTGAAGACAAATTTGAAAAGTGATTGCAACCTTCATTCTAAATAATTTTCAACAACAAAGGCACTAAATAAAAGACTACAATGCTAGGATTTAAAGCACAAAATGTAAACACATGTTAACTATGCATTTTCTAACAAATAACACTTAAGATATGCAAAGGGTGTATTACTTGTAGGGTAGGTCAGGGTAGGATGAGTTACATGATTATATAAAAGGGGAGGGCAATGTGCTAGTCGCTTTCAATCTATAGGGATTCTTTCAACATTCATGACATCACCTATTGCAAAGACGCAGAAAACTTAAATGCAAACTAATGGAACTACCAGGAGTAATTTGCACTTATTGGTGCCAATGAAATGCAAATACCCAAATGATCCTTGAAATCCTAGAACATACACTGAAACTAGAAGCTCACGTGTTTTTTCCTGTCAAATCCATAAACCTAGGGTGCCCTAACAAGTTATTCAACAACATATCCTAAAATAATTCAAAAAGGGTTTATAATCTAAATCTATGCTCAAAATGACAACCAATAATGAGCATAAACCCAAATGTCTAATCAACAACATTTGCAAAACATATTATTGCACTTCATCAACAGAAATTAGCAGAGAACCACAAGTATTTTTATTAACTTTGCAAGAAAATATTACACGCACTAGTGATTCAAAATGTTGCCATGGGGACAAGCATGATGGATTTGCTCCATATTGGACAGGAAAGACATATAAACATGCTCTCAAAGCTTGCTAATAGTTGTGCAAGAGAAGCAAAATACACACAACAGTGATTACAAAATTTTGAAGAGCCTATACTTGGAAAGAAAACAAAGACCCAAAAACACAAACCACCCTTGAATGGAGGAGAAGCCCTCTATTTATACATTTTCAAATCTAGGACTGTGGGTTGTAATTTGCAAAATTGCAAAACAAGCCTTCAAGTCCGCCAAGATACTTCTAGCTGGAATATGCCCTTTGCCACGCCTGAGATCCTCATCCACTTGCAAGAAAAGAATCATTGTTGCAACTGCCTTTGCAAGGAATGATGAAGATTCTTTTGACTGAAGATGCCGATGAATTCATGATCGGGACGATGAACTTCGTGGTGGAGGCCCAAACAACAATTTGTTATCATATGCAACCGCCTGGAGAAGCTTTTGACCACTTACCTGCACAGCTGGAGGGAGGAAATCGTTTAAGGAGCCAAATAAAATTTGTCCTCATGTGTAACCATCTGGAGATGCTCTCCTACTAATCGATTTTCAAATCATGGAAGCTTCTAGACAAAAATCCTCCCCTTTGTGCATGCCAAGGAAAGCCCATTACCATGTGATGATTACAATTGGAAAGCTCCAATTGTGATGAAAATAGAAACGATCCGCAGCCGTCTGGAAAAAATGCATTGGACTGGCGGTTAGACCTTCCTCTGTGCTTCAAATCATTGCCACATCCATGAAAAACTATCAATTTTAGCTGCCAAGCCAAAGTTTGCCATATACTGACACTTGGCACACCACATCAGATCCAACTGGCTATTTGTGGGGTCTAAGAGTGACTAAGTTGATTAATTGGCTCCAATCTGGGCAATTGTCGCTTCCTCGTGCAATCTGAACCCTTTGAAAAGTCCATCTCGGCTTGCACCATTGGATTATCTCTATCCGAGCAAACACAAGCCATTATCTTGTGCGAGATGCTCAAGCTCTAATTCGTGGCACACAGTTATGCCACTTGTCATCTCTATGTTTGTCCACAGGATCCTTGTCTTTTCAACCTTGGCTACACCCCGTCAAATCTGGCTGGGGCAAGCAAATGCGTTCCGTCGGATCATGATCCGAGGGGTGGACCGTTATTGGACACTGCCTGTACTTGGCCTCGAGGATGTGCCACTTGGCAACCCCACAAGGTTCTTGTCTACCTTGCAAACAGTCTCTTTTGCTTTGAGCACCGCGTCTCGTGGCGGCACGTTATGCTTCTTGACTTTTTGACCTATTCCGCTCACCTTGGGATCTGTTGTTTTCCCAAGATCTTGACACTTATCAATCTCATGTTCTCTCGCAAGGTCTTTGACTTTTTGAATCCTCGCTCGCCATTGGATCATCCTCACCCAAGCAAACGCGAGTTGTAGATCTGCCTCCATTTGAAACTAAATGGCTACTTCACAGGGCCTAAATTTGATGCTCGTGCAACCATCCTGGAACATTTGAATCCCAACAACTACTTTTTGTGCCTTAAAATTGGCGTTCGCACCCCTGTCAAAAGACATCTGCAAGACCGTCATACCTGCAATTCGGGCAAATTTCTTTGGGGAGTTTGTTTATCGAGCCTTTTGGTCTCAAGCATCTTGTTTTCATACAACTTTTTTGTGTCGAGAGTTTTGTTCCGAGCAAAATTCCTCTGCAGCAATTGATCTTCGGCATTCCTACTCTGCAACAATCCTTTTGGGCATTTTGTCGGGACAATTGTTTCGGACTTTTTGTCTAGAACAATTTCCCCGAAGCATATGAGATCTTTCAGACTTCTCTTTGTCAAGACAATTGTCTTAGACCAAATGTCCAAAACAATTTCCCCAAAACAAATGAGCCCTACATTTTTCCCGAAAAAAATTGACTTTACAATTTTCTCGAAAAAATGCAATTCTTTCGGACTTTTTGTAAAACACTTTGCCCAACGCAAATAGTACTTTATACATACTAAGTAAAGACCAAATAACACTTAGCCGATTTAACATGAACTTGACCTTTCAAAGGAACACTAGAAAACAGGTATATGGCCAAGGACTTAGGCTTTGATACTTGACTCAAGTTGGACTTAAGCATTTACACTTGACAAGCGCTCAATTGCTTTAATGCAATTTAGGCACTAACACTGGCTCTCGCCCGGGGATGCATACCCCCTGTGGGTGTGCAAAGAACTCTAAAACGTAAGACCAGGTGCCAATCCAATGGGCCACGGAGTCAAGACTTAGCAATTTTAGCAAACACTCAACAAAACAATGGCAGACTTGACAAAAATAGATCCAAAGGATCTGAAAATGAACACACGACAAAAAACATGAAGGGAAATTGCACAAACAAAACCCGAAGCAAAGGGGCGACAAAGCAACGAGATAACATAAAGACAGAACTATACAAAAATGTACACAAGTAACGTATTCAATCGAGGAAGTGTTTCAGATCCCTACCATTGATTGGCAGCTCTACTATTTCACCATCCAAGTCTCTTAGGAAAAAGGTGTGTTCCCCAATCCGACAGTCTATGGAATAGGGACCCATCCACAAAGCATCAAATTTGCCATGTTTTCCTTTCTCCTCATCCCTGTTGTCCCAAAGTAGAACCAGATCACCTATTTGAAAAGTTCTTGGAGTGACCTTCCTATCAAATTCTTTCTTCAGCTTTTCTTTGAACTTGAGGTGTCTTTCATGAGCTTGTCTTCGAATTTCATCAAGCTCAATAATCTAGTTCATCCTGCTTTCATAGTGGTTGATTTGCTCATCATCTTCTAGTTGTTGCATGAGCTAATACGTGGGCAACAACAAATTCATAGGCAAAACTGTTTGAGCTCCATAAACAAGCTCAAAAGGGCTTTTGCCTGTAGCTCTCTTGGGCGTAATCTTATCAGTGCATAAGGCAAACTTCAGTTGTTCACCCCACTTCTTGTTTGCTTCCAGAGTAGGTCTAATGATTTTGAGCAAATTCTTGTTACTGGATTTTGCTTGCCCATTCCCCTGAGGGTTGTAATTGGAAGCATAGGTCAACTCAATCCCGTACTCTTTGCACAATGCCACTAAAGATTTGGCTTTGAAACTCATAGCATTGTCAACAATAACCTTAATAGGGACACCAAATCTACAAATAATCTGATTCAGCAAAAAATCCATTACTACCTGGTGTGTTGCTTTCTTTGTAGGGACCGTCTCAACCCATTTTATGAAGTAGTCGGTTGCAACTAGTATCCATCTATGTCCAATGCTTGACGAATCAACAATTTCTCCAATGAAATCCATTCCCCATTGTCTAAATGAGCCTTCAATCGTCACAGGCTGCAAAGGAAGAGAACCTAAAGCTTTCATCCTCCTAGCAACGCGCTGACACTTCTCACACTTTCTAACTTTCTGAGCAACATCTTTGAACAACGATGGCCACCAATAACCAGCTCTCAGAATTTTATGGGTTGTAACCTTAGGTGCAAAATGGCCACCACATACTCCACTATGGAAGTCTTCAATCAGGTCAACAGTTTGTTCTTCTAGCACGTATCTTAGGAGAACCCCATCTGAATTCTTCCATGCTAGTCTGTTCTCAGTTAAGAGGTATTTTTGGAAAACAAGCTTAAGAGTTCTCCTTTGATTCTTGTCCAAATTAGGAGGACAACTCAAATTTTGCAAGTAGTAAACAATATCTCTATACCATGGAGACGCGTTAAATTGACTCAAGGAATCATCAACATTAAAAACAGCAATGTGTACCTCAACAGCTTGCAAATTGGTTGCAACCATAAGTTTGGCTAGACCCATCCCTCTTACTAACTTGGTGGTCTGAATATTCATGTCATACTCTCGCAACTTGTTGACCCTCCTACATCTCTTGCTAGATACGTCAGTCTCAGTCAAGATGTCCTTCACCATGGTATGCAGAACATAAGTGAAAGATCCCTGACGGATCCCTTCTATAGATCTGCTGTAATTTTTGTATTCTGAAATTGTGTTTTCTTTTTTCTGAATGTTTTCTTTTGTTTTTGAGTTTTGATGGATTTTTGCAACAAGTAAATAATTGTAATGCAATAACATAAATAACTTATGGAATTAAAACCTAAGTACAACCAAATCCAATTTCGTATGGGCAGAATTGCTAGAGATTTATTCAAATAAAGTACCAATTATGGATTCTCAATAATTTAGGTAAATTACAGTGACAAGCAGCCAACCTGAATCGCTAAAGATAATCTAACCAGAAAAAGAATGGCGGCCAGCTGAAGGAATCCCTTGATGATGCGCTGCTGTGATAAGAAATGGCTGTCAAGTACAGCCGTACGGTTTACAGAGGCAGCCAGGTACAGCCATACTATTAGAAACCCTCACAACCTGAAGTCGCCCCTTTATATTTGCTGAGTTCTGTCCAAACATCCAGCGCCTACCAAAGGAATATAGAAGAAAATCTCCCAACAAACCTGAATACTCCACAAACCACTGTATGGGGGCTAGGTCCCAACAGGGCAGCAATTGGGGTTTGGCGTCCCAATGCTAAAACGCCTCCAAAGCGCACTTCTCCAAAAGAAATATAATATGTCAAAAGATAATCATTATAATCTTCTCTTTGCCTCTTATAGCCTCTTCTCATTAAGTCAAACCCTAAAAGTGATCCATGGAGCGCTTAAGTCATAATTTGTTATAATTCCCTTTTAAGAGGCCAAGTGCATAGAAAATGATCCTTTTTCCACATTAAGAGAGATCCATCCACCGAAAGGTTCTGAGTCGAGAATGAAATATTTAGGAAAGTCCGAGACCTTTCCAACGAGCTATTACACCCTAGTGTATGCATCCAGATGAGGCCAAAAACCCCTTATTACACCAAAATGGCTATAAACTTAGCCTTATTTAATAAAAAGACGGAAACTTAGGAAATATTAAAAATAACCCAAGTAGCCACAAAATGTCCAACTGACATCACGAACCAACAAAACATCCTGTCACCTATCTGTGACTGAAGTCGGAAATCAAGAATCCACTGGCAGTCTCATCCCTAAAATCTAGGGATGCTCCTAAAATCTAGGAAACAAGCCCTATCCCTCTGAAACTGAACCCAAAGAGTAATCTCATGGAGTCCCAACCCTGGGCATGATTAGACCTCCTAAAAAGTAAGAATAACCCCCATAAATGTAGGAACTGCCTCCTAAAAACAAGGAATGTCTCCCAACTGATCAATAACTGCCAGAATACCAAGTCCTCAACACTGAATAACCAAACTGGGTCTCTATCCAACCCTGTCAACCTACAAGACCCCATAATAAGCTGACTCACATGTCTCTGCTAGACTGAGCTAGAGTGGGGACATGACAATAAGCAACAATCTTTGAACTCAAAATATAAGGCTTAAACGTCTTGACAGCTTTCAAGAAAGTAAAAGCTTGTTTTTCCATGATGGTATAATTCAGTTCAAGACCTTGCATAGCTTTGCTAAAGAAAGCTATAGGCTGCTTGTGACCTTCATTTTTTTGCAACAATACAGTGGCAACAATTTATATGATGCAAAAGAGAATATCTAAAATGGCTTCATGTAATCAGAGCTGGCCAAAACAGGGGCAAACTTTAAAACTCCTTTGATGTCATTGAACGCTTGCACGGCCTTCTCCTCCCATTTGATGATTTGGTCCTTCAGCATGGACGTGATAGGCAGAGTAATCTCTGCAAAGTTGGCACAAACCTCCTTACAAAATTAATTTGTCCAAAGAAACACTAAATTCCCTTCTTGAACTGCGGGATAGGCACTTTGGCAATGGCTTCTACCCTTTCAAGGTCAATCATGACACCATCCTTGGACACTACATGTCCTAGCAACTTGGCCTTTTGTACTCCAAAGTGGCATTTCTTAAGATTAAGAAAAATGTCGAACTGCCTGCATCTAATCAGCACCTACTCTAGATGCTCCAAATGTTCTTCTCTAGTCTTGGAGTACACAGTAATGTCATCTTGATACACAGCTATGAACTTGTTAATTATCCCTGCAAAAGCAACATCCATAGCTCGTTGGAATGTTGCACCGGCATTCATTAACCCAAAAGGCATCCTCATATATACATATGTGCCCCAAGGCATAGTGAACGCAGTCTTGGATCTCTCAGATTCCTTCACCACAACCTGATTGTACCCTGAGAAGCAGTCTAATGTCGATAACATCTCTGATCCAGTAACACTTTGCTGTAGGTTCTCCATATTGGGCAGGGGATAATTATCTTTCAAAGAAGCTTTATTCAAATTTTGGAAATCCACACACAAGCGGATGTCACCGTTCTTTTGCACAGGGACTAAATTGGCAACCCATGATGAATCCCTGATGGGTTGAATGATACCACCATCCCTCAGCTTCTTGAATTCTTCCCGCATCTTGGTGGCCAAGATGGGGTTAATGGGCCTCTGTTTCTGCTTGAAAGGCTTGCTATCAAGCTGCAATAGGATGACGTGTTGAAACAAGTCTTCCCTATACGCTTTTAGCTCAGAATAAGACCATGCTAAACAATCCTGGTACTTTTTAAGCAGCTGCATGTAAACTTCTTTCTCATTTGCACTTAGGTGAGTACCTAGCCAAACCTTCCTTGGATTCTCATGAGAACCCAAATTGCACTCAGTCACGTCTTTTGAGATAAATGAGTCTCTTGATTTGATTCTATCAGCTCCATCAAAAGACGCTTCTAAACTTACCAGTCCTCTAGGGAGTGTTTTCCGCTGAATTATGTCCTTACCAAACAAGGTTTCTTTCCCGTCACAAACTTGAATCATGGATTCCAGGTCTATGAACTGATCATGGAATTCAGCTTCACAATTTAGAAACCTCTTAATCTGTTCATCATCATCAAACACCTGCCAATGATGAACATTGTTTGGGACTGAAAACCTAACAAGCACCTCCACTTGGTACTGACAAAGAGGGCTCATATTTGCAATATCAAATTGAGCACCTAACCCTACAAGTCTGTCAGCCTCTTCATTGAAACTTCTATCATGATAACAAAGATTGAATGCATCAAAAAATTGAAGTAAATCCCAAACAGCATTTCGATATTGTTTCAACCTTTTATTTTTGGTGGCATAAGCATTACGGACCTGCTTTATCACTAACTCAGAATCACCCTTCACAATCAAGCTTTTAATTCCATGTTCACGGGCAATCCGTAAACCAAGCAAGAGTGCCTCATACTCAGCGAAATTAGTAGTGCACTCAAAGGACAACTTAAAAGAAAACTTGAAGCACGTACCATTGGGGGCATGGAATACAATCCCGACTCCATTTCCAAGATTGCAGCAAGCCCCGTCAAAGCACATCCTCCAAATTGCACCTTCGCTATCAGGTTCAATATCAAGAACAGCAGGTTGTTCATTAGCATCAACATTTTCCACAAAGCTGCCCAAATCAACATCTATGTACAGCACTTCATTTAGAGCATGTTTCAAATCCTCAATGACATGCAGCATTTTAGACTCTCTATAAAGTTTGACCATCTTACTCTCCAATGGAATGGTGGCATAAGACAAGTCCATCTGTACACTTCCACCCATGCTAGCAACTCATTTACGTGACAGCAGCATCCCCACTTAGGCGGGTAGTCTACAACTACCACGTCCATATTCAAATACTTACCTAGATGCACTGTCAACTGTACTACCAACCCCTTGACTTGTCCAACAACAGGAACTTCTTGTGAGTCCATGGCATAACACTTGCCAAACGCTGATGTAATCTTCACCCCGAGCTCATTTAGGACACCTAAGAGCATTATGTTGCAAGAAGCACCGGAATTAAACATGCAATTGTGAACAATCAGACCATTGTTCAGCAGGATTGTATAAAACAGATCCACATTCATCTAACTTTCTACCAATGCAGTCCCCAAATAGACTTCCAAAGCAGGTTCAACAATCTCTTTTGATTCTTCATCATTTTTTGACGGTGTTTGGGGTAAATCAATTTCATTTGCAGCTAATTTCTCACCAAATTCCAACTACTCAAAAGTCCTCTTCCTATGTTCAGGTATTCGTAATAATTCAACAAGTGGCACAGTGATTTTCAATTGGCTCAACACGTGGGCCATATCACATATGCTATACTGAGGAAGAGAAGTATTTGGTGGGAGGGTAGCAACACCTTCAGCTAGAATACAATCACTTGAGGTCTAAAGTGGAGTACGTTGGGATGAATTTGCATTTCTAACAGCAGCCTTCAAATGTGGGTTTTGTTTAACATCATTTGCACCCTTAGGGATACTAGACAATATGGGTACTTTATTCTTCGTTGTAGCACCTCTTGGCTTAGCAGCTTAGAAAATAGGTACAGGTTTGAAAGCTTTAGGGACTCATGTAACTTTTCTAGCGTCCTTATTAGCATCCCTTGCTTTTGGGTTTACAGGGGCAATGTCTTGAGGGGCAACAGCGTGATATTTGCTTATCAAGTGATATTCTTTCTCTTGGGCACTTGCAACATAAATTAGCAGTTGCCTGTCCTCAACCGACGGAGTTTCCCCATCATATTTTTAATCATAAATGATCTTAAAAAATCGAAAGCATGAATGGGCAATTCATATGCTTGTGTCATATTAACATCAAAAGCGAATTCGCAAGTTGGGACACTTACCCTTTCGACTGCACTCCAACACTGATTAACAGTAGTCGAGCACTCAGCAATTCCATGGAGGCAAACATCTTGCTTCGGGGAGTTTGACAATTGAACATCAAAATCTCATCTTCGAATGACATATACTTAGGTTCATCCGCATTTTCGTCAATCAATTCAGTTGTATCACATGGAGGATGTGAAAGGAAGCACTTATCACACCAATCAATATCAATGTCACAACCTACCGCATTCACCTTGGCATTTCACGGATCAGGTACTTTTTCAGTCTCTCTATTTTGGTTTTTATATGTTCTTTCTTCACGTGCAAGCCACTTTCCTTCTATCATTATCTCGATGGTAGAAAGCAGGGCTTCCTTGTGCTTGATTCGGATTTGAAGCCCTCTCTTGATTGGTAGACACATGAGGGATCCTCTTTTCAGCTCTAGCCAACTTGTATGACATTTCTTTGATAGTAGAGGCCAAAGTTTTAACAGTGTCCTCAAGGTTGGTTGTCTTTGTGGACTATGTCTTTTTCGGATTGACCAATTTCACATCAGCCCGTTTGTTTATGGGCTTTCCCACAGCCTTTATGTTATTTTCAATTTGGATGGCCATATTGAATGCTAACTGCAGGTTCGTGGGAGCTTTGTCCTTCAAGTAGTATGCAGCCTTCTTATCAAAGGCATCACAATACTTTATCAAGCACGTTGTATCACTGGCCCTGATGTTTTCGGGCAGCCACATCATGGTTTTGTTGAACCGTGTATTGAAGTCTTGAACACACTCATTGGGGTTCTTGATGTTTTCAAATTCAGCTAAAAGGAACCTCGGATCAATTCTATCACCAAATTGAATTCTGAAAACATTCCTCATTTCTTCCCACGAATCAATGCATCCACTGGGAAGAGAATTGAACCATTCGTGAGCGTCTTTCTCCAGCGTGTGCACAAACAACTTAATGCACACATCCTCATGCTCAACCTCATAATCTTCAATAATATGGTGAAAAGCCTTCAGGTGCTGATCACCACTCACTGCATTGTTCCCTTGGAATTTTGGAAGGCATTTCCTTACTTCATTCGGGACTTCATTAGGATAACCTTCCATGTCATCAAAATTTATAGGCCTGAATCTGGGAACGTGGAATGCAGGACGTTCATTCTCATCTAGGTCCCTATGCCTCATAGTTGGCTCAATTGGAGGTTCAAGAACTGGGAAAGGGATGTGAGGGGGTGAATGAGGCGGACTCTGTGGTTCACACCTAGGAGGGGATTCAGCTGGTTCAGAAGGGAGCAGGATAATAAATTGGACTACAAGTTTCAAAGTTGTTAGGAGAGCTATGATAGCCCTCAACAATATGTTCAAAATTATCAGAATCTTAACAGTCCAAGCAATCTTTTACAGCTGCACTATGCTCTTCAACGGGCCTCCAAACTTGTCTCCATCTTGGATGCAAACTTAGGGGGTGGGACAAGTTGTTTGGACGAGTCACCTTTGAAGGATGATCTTAGTCCCTCCAGCGTTGCAAACAAGAAAATACCCAAAGCTGAAGGTTAATAAAGATTGCAAACTAGGCACTGATTTTCCTTGAAACCAAAAAAATAAAGTCGGACTCGCCACTAGAATCAAACTTCTAGAATATGACAGTTGACAAACTGTTTTGATACATGCTGAAATCAAACTTGCTGAAGCTTTAATGAGATAGAGAGCAAAGACACTGAAAATTTTAGAATATGTTCAAAAGGAGAGAAAGCACCTTTCAACATGTAATTTTAACAGCTCTTTGCAATAAACTCAGCAGAAGTCAAATTGTCAAATATCTCAAATCCTAGCACGTCCACAATGGGGTGTTGCGACGTTGACAACCAAGATAGTCCAATTGTAGCAAATAACAAATAGAGAACCTTCAAACTTGAAATACTTACAGCTCTCTGCAAGAGTCCCTGGCAACACAAATAACTAGGCCCTGATGTTTTATTCCCTGGCAACGGTGCTAGTTGAGTGTTGGTTCTCAATTGTACACCTCGTACACTCGACCTTGCACACTTGAGAGAAAATGGCAAGTAATGATGAAAAACCCGCTAGTATGTCATAGCTTGGAAAGGGTTTGGCATCAAGATTAGACCGAATGCAGAAAATGACTGAGAGGCACCTACAAAGGGCATGGTCAACTCCCTGCTACTTTTGGCTCTTACCTGAACCAAGGTGAGAGGACCTATGGGATAGCTTGCTCACATGGAGAGATTTTGCAATTCAACCTCCATGGCAATTTTCAGCGCAAATAAGGCACAAATATAACCAAGGCACAACCAAACTCGTTCAGTCCACCTGAGAAGGGTTGTCACACAGAATGAATAAATGCACTATGTCATATACAAGCTACTGAAAACAGATTTGAAAGTGATTGCAACCTTCATTCTAAATAATTTACAACAAAGGGGCTGAATAAAAGACTGCAATGCTAGGATTTAAAGCACAAACCGCAGACATGGTGTTAAGTATGCAATATCTTATGCAACTGCTAGCAAATAACACTTGATATGTAAAGGGTGTATTAATTGCAGGGTAGGTCAGGGTAGGACGAGTTAGATGATTATATAAAAGGAGAGGGCAGTGTGCTGGTGGCTTTCAATCAGCTGGGATTCTTTCAACATTCATGACATCATTTATTGCAAAAACACAGAAAACTTAAATGTAAGCTAATGTAACTACCAGGATTAATTTGCACTTATTGGTGCCAATGAAATGCAAATACTCAAATGATCCTTGAAATCCTAGAACATACACTGAAACTAGAATCTCACATGCTTTTCTTATCAAATCCATAAACCTAGGGTGCCCTAACAAATTATTCAACAACATATCCTAAAATAATGCATAAAGGGTTTATAATCTAAATCTATGCTCAAGTCCACCAAGATACTTCTAGCTGAAATATGCCCTTTGCCACCCCTGAGATCCTCATCCACTTGCAAGAAAAGAATCATTGTTGCAACTGCCTTTGCAAGGAATGATGAAGATTTCCAACAAGCCTTTGATCTTTTCACTGAAGATGTTGATGAATTCATGATCAGGGTGGTGAACTTCGTGGTGGAGGCCCGAACAACAATTTGTTATCATATGCAACCGCCTGGAGAAGCTTTTGACCGCTTACCTGCACCACTGGAAGGAGGAAATCTTTTGAGGAGCCAAACAAAATTTGTCCTCACATGTAACCTTCTAGAGATGCTTTCCTACTAATCGATTTTCAAATCATGGAAGCTTTTGGGCATAAATCCTCCCCTTTGTGCACGCCAAGGAAAGCCCATTACCTTGTGATGATTACAATTGGAAAGCTCCAGTTGTGATGAAAACAGAAAAGATCCGCGGCCGTTTGGAAAAAATGCATTGGACTGACAGTTAGACCGTCTTCTGTGCTTCGAATCATTACCACCTCCATGAAAAACTGTCAATTTTAGCTGCCAAGCCAAAGTTTCCCGTATACTGACACTTAGCACGCCACATCCGATCCAATTGCGCATTCGTGGGGTCTAAGAGTGACTAAGACGATTAATTCGCTCCAATATGGACACTGGTCACTTCCTCGTGCAATCTGAGCCCTTTGAAAAGTCCATCTCAGCTCGCACCGTTGGATCATCTCTACCCAAGCAAATGCGAGCCATTGATCTTGTGTGAGATGCTCAAGCTCTAATTCGTGGCACGCAGTTATGCCACTTGTCTTTGTATTTGTCCACAGGATCCTTGTCTTTTCAACCTTGGCTACGCCCCGTCAGATCTAGCTGGGACGAGCAAATGCATTCCGTCAGATCATGATCCGAGGGGTGGAGCATTATTGGACACTGCCTGTACTTGGCCCCAAGGATGTGCCACTTGGCAGCCCCGCAGGGTTCCTGTGTACCTTGCAAACAGTCTCTATTGCTTTGAGTGCCATCGCATCGCGTGGCAGCGCCTTATGCTTCTTGACCTTTTGACTTATTATGCTCGCTGTTGGATCTGTTGTTGCTTTCCCGATATCTTGGCACTTGCCGATCTCTCGTTCTCTCGCAGGGTCTTTGACTTTTTGAATCCTCGCTCACCATTGGATCATCCTCGCTCGAGCAAATGCAAGCCGTAGATTCAAATGGCTACTTCACGGGACCTAAATTTGACATTCGTGCAACCGTCCTGGAACATTTGAATCCTAATGACTACTTGTCGTTCCTTAAAATTGACGTCCGTGCACCTATCAAAAGATGTTTGCGAGACTGTCATACCTGCAATTCAAGGAAATTTCTTCGAGGACTTTGTTTATCGGACCTTTTGGTCTCGGGCATCCTGTTTTCATGCAGCGTTTTTGTGTCAACTTTTGTTCCGAGCAATTCCTCCGCCGCAATTGGTCTTCGACATTTCTGCTCCACAACAATCCTTTCGCGCATTTTGTCAGGACAATTGTTTCGGACTTTTTGTCCAAAACAATTTCCCTGAAGCATATGAGATCTTTCGAACTTTTCTTTGTCGGGCAATTGTCTCAGACAAAATGTCCGAAACAATTTCCTTGAAACAAATGAGCCCTACATTTTTCCCGAAGAATTGACTTTACACTTTTCTCGAAGAAATGCAATTCTTTCGGACTTTTTGTAAAACACTTTGCCCGACACAAATAAGACTTTATACATACTAAGTAAAGACCAAATAACACTTAGCTGATTTAACATGAACTTGACCTTTCAAAGGAACACTGGAAAACAGGAATATGGCTAAGGACTTAGGCTTTGATACTTAGCGCGCGCTGCACTTAGGCATTACACTTGACAAGGGCTAAATTGTTTTAATGCAATTTTGGGAACTAACACTGCATATTTCTATTATTATATGCGTAGAACATACCAGATTTTGAGAGATGTAATGATAATTCATACTCTAATGATCCCGGACATATACGATCTGACTTAGAATCTTGCATCATTTTCCATCAATAAATCTAAGAGAATGACATACGTTCTGACTTAGAACCTTCCTGAATTGTCTTATAGTGCAAGGAGAAATTCTGAAAAGAAAGTTCTAAGTTTTCATAAAAGCTAGCTTTCTTAAGGAAATATGTGGGTAAATTACAATTTTCCCTTTGTTTTTGCCGTTGAGCATACAATCTTTACCACATGCAATATTTGTAATGCTTCTTTTTGAATTCTTACAATACTTGATTTCATGGTTTGGGTTCCTTATAGCTAATTTTGTTTTCAATTTGAATTTAGAAGGCCTTACTCAAAGGGCTGGTAATTTGGGCTGCCAACACTTTCTTTATTCATTAAGTTTTTAATGTCTTGTTTGATGCTTTCAAACTTTTCCACAATCCACACTTTTGATCATGGCAGTCCCTGCTGCTCATCCCATATTCCATATTGTTTTAGCACACAACAGCAGTGGGAGAAAACGATCTACTAGAAGGAATTGGAGGTTATCTCAACTTGCTCTCTTAGAGCATTAAGTTGTCAATACGTGTGCATTTAGCTTTGGAGATAGCGTGGATGACAATTGAGGAATCTCCTCCAATTTTTAAGTTCTCTATCTTCAGCTGTTTTGCAATTTTGAGGCTTTCTATCATGGCCAAAAAATTTGTGACTGTTCATCATGTTGTCCAAGAAAGAAGCAAATGCAAACACCGGTCTTCTTTCTCCATCTTTGCAGATACATTTGTAGCCATACAAGGTCAAGGTTATCAAAACATGCACAATCAAAGTTAATTTTGAGGTGGAATTCAATCAAATGTGACCACTGCAAAGAGTTCCTATCGATTTGGTACGAGAAAGAAGGCTTAGTTTTTTAAGCCTTGTTGGTGTCTTCAATGTCAACTTGAATTCTACTCCACAATTGATCTATGATTTTTCCCTTTCAAGGCCTCCCAAGGAACCACAGAGGGGACCCCCACTCTTCATTTTCTCTACTCTTCATGGTTACTCTGAGTTTCCCAACAGTTCCATGAATTCCTTCCATTTCCTCAGAAAAGTGCCATTCCTCTTGAATATATTCAGAATTTTCATCCAACTACTCCAAGAGTAATGGCATTGGAGAATTAGAATTGCTATCTTCCTTGGCTTACTTGCACAACACACACATGGATGGCCCCTACAATCCCCATTTTCAGAGTTGGTCCATAGTTAGGATTTTCTCCTGGGCTGCCAACCAAAAAACACTTTTGCCTTTGGCCAGCCCTCCCCCATCCATAGATAGTGACAGTAATTGATGTCCTATGGTATTTTTTTTTTTGTTGAGAACACTGCCATATCCACGTTTTACTGTATAATTGCCTAAGAAGTGCAGTGCCCCTTCTAAATTAACTCACACTCCCCCGTCTTGTTGGAGGTCCTGCTGCATGCTCATAAGAGAACCTGATTGTTGGGGAAAGAAAAGTGTAAAGTTCTTCCAAGAGCATTCTATTACCCCGAGATCAATATTCTCATTCCAATAATAAAAGACCTTGCTTTCAAGTTGTTGCTTCAGTGTTTCACTTTTCGTTCAATTTCTTCCCTTAGTGCCAAAGGATGATTCCAAATCCAAACATCATCCCAAAACTCCCCTTTTCTACCAACTTTATTGTCCCCAGCCAGCCATGGGGTATCCGATCCAGACACGGTTAGGAGGTCCAATGAAGTACAGACTTGTAACATGAAGTCTATGAATCCAACACACAACAATGGACTGACCCGCAGTCCATGTGCAAAACAATATGCAACAAAATATGATCTTTATTGAATTTAAGAGGAAATGTTACAACTTGCACACATCACACACCTATACAGTCTGATTACAGACTTAAAACCTACGTGCATTATTTCAGCAATCTCATAAGAGATGCGCTACACCCTATCTCACTACTCAGACTTATGGCTTGCTGCAAATCTTTGCTAGAACCAGGCTTAGCTCCCTCCAGTTTGGCTACTCTCCTTGCACATCTTGCTAACTCACAGTCTTTGCAAAGTTGTTCTATATATGCCCACTCTAACCAACTAGCCAACCAACTAACATACAATAGCCAATTTTCCAACAATGGCAAACAATCGTCCGCCAATAGCCAACGTTTTTCCTTCTTGCACAAATGGCCAACCCCATGCATAGTGGCGTTCGCACCTTATATAGACATGTAAACAAGAAGCTGCTATGGAAGTTGGAACGCTTCCTCTTCCATCTGTCAGATAACCATCATCAATAGGTGACTCTTCGGCTTGCTTCAGTTACAAGCTATAGATTGTCAGAGTTGTTATCTCTTCATCTCACAGGAACACTTGGCACTGAAACCTAACTCAGTTCTAGTGGACATGAATCCTTGATTAATGGAGACACTTCGCAGAATGACTATCTTTCCACACCCCTTGTGCAAGATTCGAGATCAACTATTCACTGCCTGCACAATAGGATCTTCAAATAGCTAAGCAAGATCAATGTGCGTACGCAGAAGTTTGCAAGAACTTTGAACGCAATAGTTGATGCACGGATCGCAGGACTCGCAAGCTCTTATCACAACCTTCATAGAGGAATTTTGAGCATAGAAGACAATGCGCAAGGCTTGCACAAGACCCTTCCAACATAAAGTTGTGTGTCTTCAAACTTTGCAAGCCACTTATCAAAACAAAAAAGTTGTGCAAATCATCCAGCCTCTTGCACGGAACTTCCCAATTCCTTTCACACAACTCATAGAGGTCTCCAAACAAAATGTGTGCAAGACTTTCAAAATAATGCAATTTGACACTTATATTTTGTGTACAAGAAAGGCTCTGTGCGCAAACAAAAGGTTGCACAAAACTGCTTGTGAGCCCAGATGCTCCTCCATCAATATGACGTTTGTACATTTCCTAATGAAATTTCAAATGTCTAACCCCCTGGGGTAACTCTTAAATCATGAAGATTTTTTCAGGGCCATCATCATCGAGATAGGTAGTAGGCCCTCTATATCAAGATCTTTGCCAATAAATTTTAAAACAATTTTCAAGGAAGAATGTAGATGAGGAGTTGATTAGTTGTGGGGTACACTAAGACATGTATAGGAGTTTCATAGAGGATATTTGATTTGGATCCTAGGAAGTCCTAGAGACAACACTCTAGATGAGGTCGTGTGTGTGCGTGCAAGCAATATTGAATAAGATGAAAATAGAGAAAGCAACAGAACCAGATAATTATGTATTATTTATCTGTGTTTTATATATGGCATACTCCTGAGAAAGATGTATAGCTGTCTACTTTGCTATTATCTCTTTGCTAACTAATGCTACAAATGTGTATACATAGATTACAATGCCACGAAGGCTAAGGAACCATTATGGAAGTTGAACCATTTGGTCTTCCATGTGTGACTCTTCAACTTTAAGGGATTATGTGGCTTACCTAAAACGAGTGTGGTATGTTGATAGTTGTTACAACATAATGCAGGCCCTAGAAGTACCACTTGGCATGGCACAGAGTGTCCACGTGGCCATTTTGTAATCTAGAGGTCTTGTATAGCAATATGCCTAGATATGTTAGGCCATTGGCCAATGTTGTGTAGAGGTTGCACACATGGCACAAAGTAGAACAGTGTTGTGTAGGTTGCTTAGACCGCACGGAGGTCGTGCCACGTAGAATGCGGAGTTGCGCCGAATGGCGATGCGATTGAATATCCACATTTTGGCATGGGGCGTTGCCCCTCAACACTACAACGACTAAGCTTGTGAAGCTTATGCATTTTGCACCTATAAGGCAAAATGCATGGTGTTGTCTTTTGGATTGTGTGGCATGGATCCTGGCACTACATGGGAGATGCATGATGCTAGGAGATACGATGCTTGAAGTGCGGAGTTTAGCTCTGGAGCAATGCGACATGGATCTTGGTGTTGCGCAAAAGGCGCACGATGTTGTGAGTTGTGCAGAGATTGTGCAACATGTTCCCTAGTGTTGCATGGGGTGTGCATGATGCAAGGTGTTGCGTGCGGCATTGCATGGAGTTGTGCAAGTGACCAAGGCACTCAAGGTGATAGAGCAAGTCTACACATCTACGTGCAAATCATTCACCCCTTCTTAAGAAGCAATTGTCCCAATTGCAGTAAGTTTTGGCTACAAGTGTGTTGCATTCTTCTCAGGTATTTGCATGCAATGATTAGAGCGTGGAATCACTTCATGATTTCGGTATCTCTTACTGCCCACTAATATGGTAATACATTGAGAATTGTCTGTGTACACACCACGGCAGCTATGCATGTATGCATGCCCAAGGAGTATATCGCAAGCATCAATTGGCGCAACAACACCTATTAGCTCTTCTTTGAAAGGATGGATAGCATATGTGAAGCGACGTTGGTGCACGATATTTGATCCATCCCAAACTATAGGAGCGCAGATGAAGCATGGTTGGAAGGTTCAGTCATTTAACAAGGGCTTCAGAGATGAGGTTCTTCATGTTATTTCCATCAAGCAAAAAATCCAATGGCTGCCATTGCACCCATATCTATGAATGGAACAAACATTCTACATCAGCATCAAACACTCTTGTGGTCGTTGCACTAAACAACCTTCAAGATATGTGGTCTCCAATTTTGTGAATGGCTCATCTTCAGGATCCTCTAATCCTACACATGCAAGCAAGTTCTTTTGTGTTAGAGTGACCGCTAGATTTTTGTTTGTCACACCATTTCCCTATCTTCGAACATTTGAACTTGTCTAAAGCAGATGTCTTCCTTGGCATAGTGGATGTTGTTTACCACTTGCCCTTCAGCTTGTACTCTTCCTCAATGATTGACACATAGCAATAGGCTTCTCCCATCGTCTTGACTTTAACTAGCTTCAATTTGGATTGAATGAATGGTCATAGGTTGTTGCCATACTTGAGAACTCTATGTTGCTCTAGGTCGAAGGATACCAGTTTTGCATACAAGTTCTGGAGTGCAGCAGTGTAGGCTTGAATTGACTAGTCATGTCCTTGCCGCAGTTGTGACAACTAAATGTAGCGATCATCATAGACATATTCAAGATAATATTCATCTTTGAGGGCTTCTACGAATTTATCCCAGGTTGGCTGAGACTCATCTTCTATCTAGTCTTTCTCCCATAGAGAGTGCACTTGCCACCACTTCTAGACTAGTGAAGAAAATTTTAAAAGTGCAATCTTGATCTTCTCTTCATCGACAAAGCCATTCATATAAAAATATGATTTTAAATGATCGAACTAGTTATCTACTGCATCTAAATTTACTTTTCCCTCAAACACAAGAATGTCTAGATTTACTTGAAATCTAAGGGGTAATCAACTACCAAAAGCTTTAATTGATGTGTGTGCCGATGGAACTCCCAATTCAATAATTTCAACGAACTGGCCGAACAGAAGTGTCTTTTGTTCTTGAATAACCTTTTTAATCTCATCCTTGATCATGTGGACATCATCTAGTGTTGTGTGATCTCTCGCCATCTTAACTTTGTTGATACGGCATGGTAGGTAGTATGAGGGATCTCATAGTTTGATGTCGAGCTTCAGATGCTTTGACCGCATTCAAAGGGACGTGCAAGACAATCAACTGTTCTAATACCAATGATCTGAATCTCAAGAGGTCTGGGGGACAATAGTCTAGATGAGGTTGTGTTCATGTGCAGAAGCAATATTAAATAAGATGAGAATAGAGAAAGCAATACAAATGAAACAATAAATGTATTATTTATCTGTGTGTTACATACATGGCATACTCTTGAGAAAGATGTATAGTTGTCTACTTTGCTACTATATGCCTACTAACTAATGCTACAAATGTGTAGACATGAATTACAATGCCGCGAAGGCTAAGGAACTATGATGGAAGTTGAACCAATTGGTCTTCCACATGAGACTCTTCAACTTCTCGCAGTTACATGGCTTGACTAACAAGAGTGTGGTATGTTGACAGATGTTGCATAATGCAGGCCCTAAAAGTGCCACCTAGCATGGCACAAAGTGTCCATGTGGTTGTAATGTAATTTAGAGGTCTTGCGCAGCAACTAAGTTGCACGATATGTCTGGAGGTGATGCACTGCCGACTAATGTTGTGTAAAGGTTGTGTGCATGGCGCAAAGTGGCACAATGTTGTGTAGGTTATAGAGAGTGTGTAGAGGTTGTGCCCCGCAAAATACAAAGTTGCATCGAAAGGCATTGCAATTGAATATCCACATTTTGGCACGAGGCATTGCCCTGTGAAAAGAGGCATTGCCCCTCAATCCTGAATTGGCCAAGCCTTTGAAACTTATGTGCCACACACCTGTCAGGGGAAGAGCATAATGCTCCTCTAAGTTGTGCAACGTGGATCTTGGCACTACGTGAAAGATGCATGATGTTGGGAGCTATACAGAGGTGTTCAAAGCATGGAGGTTCCCTTCAGAGTTGTGCAACATGGATCTTTGTTGCCAAAAATGTATGCCCTTGCTTTTATTTATTTTATTGACTTGCCCAACAAGCAGCAGCGCAATTTTGCAACATTGGATAAATCACCATGAGAGAAGTGATTTTCCTCTACATTTGAGAGACGTTGCTCCCTCGTATGATATGGATTTATTTGGATTTTTTAGAACTTTTAACCGAAAAGCAAAAAAAGGAAACAAAAAGGGGACATGGAGAAAGCTGAAAATGGAAGAAGATGGAGGTGAAAGTGAGAAACCTACAACGAAATAAACACAAAAGATTGCCTAAATAACTCAGATTTAGATAAAATGAATGGGGAAGTCTTCCCCTCACATGAAAATGAAAATAGGAGCAGCAGATGTAATGGGAACGAAAGGCTTGTCTGGAAGTGCAAAGTCTCCTCAAAAATCAAATTGTGTGCACTTGGTAAAAATCTCATCTACAGGAGTTTCAACACAATTTGTAGACACCATGAGTTGCACACAACCATTAAAAGTGCAGAATTTTAATGGCTTTCTATCTATGAATAGAAATAGAAATTCCATAAACAAAGAACATTAAAAATCCACAGAGCCTAAGAATGATCTCACCCATTTGCTTCTATTCCATAAACAAATTTGGAAAAGTACACAGCAAAACAAAGATTGCCGACAACTCTTCTCCTAAAACTGAAAGAAAGAACCCCTTTGATAATCCCAAATTACCACTTTTGTACAAATTTTCACCCACAAAGAAAGCTGGAGAGCCATTCTTTGCACTAACTCAACCTAGAGCTTTTTTTCCTCTAACTAGAGTTTGCCCATATTTTCTTTTTTATTATTCGGGCACTTTTACAAAATTAAATGTAATTGTGACTCTACATTTAATAAAATTGATTAATTTTTAAAAAAAACCACTTCAACTCCATAGTTTGATTTTGACACTCAATCAAATACACGTCAAATCCACTTGACGCTCTTTCAAATAGACATCAAATCTAATTGATGTTCTTTTATGACTTTATATAAAAATTAATAAAAAATTAAAGAATTAATATGATATAATACTATTAAGTCATCCAATTTTCAGTTCAGGCCCATGAACGTCAGCTCCATGCATATTTGCCTATAGCCTTGTCTTGTCCATTGGGGAATAGAGTCAAATAGAGCATTAGAAGATGTAGAACAATTATATCAATGGAAATTAACTCAAATTGAGTAGTAAAATTTTAATGGCAATATTTCACTACAATAGTTGGCTCTGACTATGGGACCACATACCCTAGCAAAATGCAAGAGAATCCTGGAACTCATTGCCTACTCTAACCAATGTCTTATATGTTTGATTGCAACATCTATATTTTCAGTTGTTTGATGAATGAGGTGCATCTAAATATCTTGGCAAACAATTCACATAAAATGAATACCCACACCATGCTTTTTTTATCACACTAATTGTCAATGTCAATCATCTTCACAACTATTGAATCACATTCTTGGCACATAATAGCGAACATGCTGATCCCTTTTGCGTCCAGCATCCATTCTATCTCAGGCTTGAATCCTTCCTTCTTCTCTCAATCTTCTTTAGGAAGACATCATCATCAAAATTTTGGCCTTTCTCTATTACAGTGCTCATTGGATTTGGTCTGTAACATTTTGCAAGGTTGTGTACTCTAAAGCACATTGAACACTCTTTGCTCTTTCTTTTGTCTTGTTGACCTCAAGGTTTAGATGTATTGACAGGTCTATATGCCTTCTCGACTCAGCATTGCAATCTAACATGTATGAACTCATAAGCATGGTAGACATCCTTCGGTGGTTATGTCTCTAACTAGAGATCATATTGGTTACTTGAATGACTGCGCCCAATGGATTTCTTATTTGTGCCCATGATGTTGCACCAAACTATTGCCATGTTCAAAAGCGTGTTGGTTCTTTACTACCAGTCCTACATCCACTTTTCTAATCAAAAACTTTCTTTCTATGCATTGCGTAGTTTTCTTGGTGAATATATCCACACTTGGATGCCATGGTTATTCTTTAAGCACGTGGATAGAAGGATTCAAAGTGCAAACGTCGAGTAGACACGTGTGTGTAATGTTAAACCATGGAGGAAGTCATCATGCATCAACGAAATGTGGTCATTTGCACAGCTTTTTCTTCAGAGTTAAAATGCAATTTCTATCACTCTTTTAGTTTCCTGGCATTCGTTACCTGCCACGTCTCCCTGTTTTGGATCAACCACCTCCAAGGTTTTCCCTTCAATTAATTTTACAATTCCAAAACCATTGTAAGCACTATGCACCTCAATCTAGGCAGCATTAATAGCTCCTTCGGCTTCTTCAACGGCAGTATCAAATCCAAACGTATTATCCATCACTAAAACGTCAGTAACTTTAGTTTTAAACTTTTAGGTACTCCAACTACAGCCACATTCAAGTATGCTTTGATGAATGTCCATACACAGTTCCAAAGCTCACGTTTTAACACAGGCTGGGAGGATGCTAGCAAAGGTCATGGAGTTTGCCTTTACATCTGCCAATTGCATTTGACTAAAAGTTTTTGACGCCTCTTCAACAAATCCATTTGGTGCATATCTGTAGCATTGCACTTAATGACACCACAAAACACTTTAATTCCATATTGAAAGTGCTCTACATTACTAGGTCTGGTTAGGGAAGGCCTACACTTCCAAATACTCACAAAATATCTGTTTATATTCCATAACCAAACCACTATACAGATCTTGAGCAAAAACAGAGAGTTAGATGTCCTTGAGGCTCTCATCTTTGTTGGATTAAAACGGTGCTTTCTTGACAATGGATGCTGAAGTGATCGAGAGTTAGATGTCCTTGAGGCTCTCATCTTTGTTGGATTAAGACAGTGCTTTCTTGACAATGGATAGTGAAGAGCTCACTCTCCAACTACAAGAATTGGAACGAGTAGGACTGCTATCCCCCAGAACTAGCTCCTGAACCAATTCAAGCATTTCCTTTACTTTTGCCAAAATCATGGCTGCTTCTGGGCAAACTAATGGCAGTGTCATCTCTAGTATTATTGCTGCATTGAGTAGATCTTCTTCTCTGGGACTCTCTAAAACTACAATGTCTTTGAGCTTGTAAGAACCACACAATGGGCATTACATGAGACAGTCTGAACCTTGCATTTCTCATTGAGTGTAATAATAACTCTAATTCTCCATTGCCATCTTGCCTGAATTGTAAACTTGGGCTTTAAAAACCAATATGGCTACACAAAGCATATTTCCACTTATCTATCAAGTCCAAGAGCACAAAGCATAGCAACCCAGTCCAATCCTGCCATAGTAGATCCTCTCTCTCCATAGTTGTTCAAACTTTGATCACTGCCTTCCCTATTATCAGATTCTATTCATTCAGTTCTTTGGTCCTTATAAGAACAAAGGTCTTCATTAAGGCCTACATATAAGATGGATGGATGGAGCTGCCATGACCTAGTTGGCATTGAACGGAAGATGGTTGAAACTTCAAGAAGTCCAATAGAAAAAACACATCTAATGAGGTGTTCTTGGTTGGAGTACTAATAACTGCCCATTCCTCTGAGCTTTCAAAGCCATGGCTGCCTCGGCCTCTTTAGTCCCTACACTCCTAAGAAACTAAGTTTCAACCAAGATTACTCTCAACCACTCCATCTCCATCATCTATTGGAGCTGATTAACATGCTTCTTGTTACTGCATCTTGATTTCAGATATCATTTTCACAATTTCACTAAAACAGCAAGCTCCAGTAAAAAACACAACCAACCAAACATCTTGTGGGCACAAGAGACAATTACAGGAAGGGGGAAAACACCACAATGTTGTTGCCTTTATTGAAAAAAGAACACACACACAACAGAAAACTGGAAGGAAAAGACAAACCAAAATTGAAAATGACAAAAACAAACTGTCTACAAGGGGAGACGGAGAACAACAAAGTTAAACATGGCCATTCAAAGGCTAGGAAAAATAGGAGCCTTTGCAAGATAATTTTTTGTAAGATGTGGACAGCTCTTGTAAAGTCATGGGCAACAACAACAGCACTGTTTTCATTGCATTTGCATGGAAAACATGAGGGATGTATAGGGAGGCAAATATGAACTCAATTACTCAACCATAGATATAAGAAATAAAAAGATTACTTGCATCCATAAAACAACATATGACACAAACATTTTCCTCATGAATGCAAGGAATAGGTTTCAAATAGGCATCTGGAATACAAACAACATAGGTCATCCCTTCAAAGTTCTTGCTTTATAGCTGCTCCTCCAGCTCTTCTACCATGAATGGATGCACCAAATCTTCATCAAAGGCTTCCATTAATTGGCTTGGAATCAAAACTTCATGAGCCTAAAAATCACCAGAAACTTCTTTTCGCTAATTGCTACTTGGCTCTTCTTTAAAGAATTATGTGTGCAAGTGCTCAACACCACCACATCTCTTTTTCACCAATGTGAAGCTTATTGTGCTTCATGATTCATCACATATTCTTGGAAGGAGGTTGAAAGTGGCTTTCCAATACATTCTTCAGTGATCTTTTTTTCTTGGGCTGAAATGCCAAGATCTTCTTTGGAGCACCAAACAAAGGAAGTTAGTTTCAGTATGGTAGTGTTCACCATGATGAAACTCAACCCATCATTCACATGCACAACACCAAAAACTTCTTTCTCTTCATATGCTCCACCTTGTGCAGGTTTTCAAGTGGGCACATTTCTCTTTGCTTTGTTCGCATACCTCCATAGAACTCCTTTTAAGACTGGGAAGAAGTTGAAGAGAATGGTACATCCACTTTCTTGAATTCATTGGTAACTTGATTCTCTTCAAAAGCAGGAGTAGAAAGATAAACATTTGATTGTTCACAAAGGAAATATTCAGTAGAAGCTTCCAAGAATCTACTTGGAATAATGAAAACTTCAGGCTGCTGAAAACTCCTTCAAGATGTCTCTCATTCCTCAGCTCGTCACCAAAAGAAGTGAAAACACCATTGCATTCAAGCTGAGCAGGTTTCTTTTGAATTTGTATGAAGTGTAAACACCTTTGAAGTTCTTTCAAAAATCGCTTAGACTTGTAATCTTGAAGAGGGTCTAGCCTCATCTTTTCAGCATTTGCAACACTCCCTCCACAGTGATTTGATACTATCATCTTTGGTTGCCAGAATCTCTTCAAACATTTGTTTGATCTGCTTCATAAGCAGCTTCTTGTATCATCTTCTTTTGGCTGCCAACTCTTTTCAAGGTGGACATATTCTTGTTTCAGGTACCTCTTCATGCTACGAATGTTTACAATCTCAAAACAAACCATGGGCAGCATTAGGAAAAATTAGGCTATCAAAGTATGGCATAAATCCCATTGTTTCCAGGTTCCATTTCAATAGAATAGCTAATCTTCATTTGAAAGAGGAAAAATCCCTTCAAGCTTAATAAATATGAATGCACGGTTCAATCCCCAATAAAGTCGTCAAAACTAATTAGCAAAGATTTGTCACTACTGTTTTTAATTCTTTTATTGATTTGCCCAATAGGGAATGGCACAATTTTCCATCATTGGATAAATCACCATGGGAGAGGTGATTTTCCTCTACATTTAATTAGAAAGCACAAAAAGGAAACAAAAGGGGAAAATGCAGAAAACTGAAAATGGAAGAAGATAGAGGTGAAGGTGAGAAACCCTTGACAAAATAAGCACATAAGATTGCCTGAATAACTAGGATTACTAAAAATAAATGGAAAATTCTTCCTCTCACATGAAAATGAAAATAGGAGCAACATATGTAATGGGAACAAAAGGTTTGCCTGGAAACACAAAGTCCCTCTCAAAAATCAGATTGGGTGTGCTTGGTACAAAGCCCATCACGGGGGTGTTAACACAAAGTTTGTAAACACTGTGAGTTGCACACAATCATGACAAGTACAAAATTTCAATGACTTCTCTATCTATGAAAAGCAATCCAAATTCCATAAACAAAGAATATTAAATAACCATAGAGCCAAAGAATGATCTCACCCATTTGCTTCTATTCCATTAACAAATCTGTCAAAGTACACACAGGAAGACAAAGATTGCAGTCAGCCCTTCTCTTAGAGCAGAAAGAAAGAAGAACCCTTTTGATAATCCCAAATTATCTCTTTTGTATGGATTTTCACCCACAAAGGAAGTTGGACAACCATCCTTTGCACTAACTCAACCTAGAGCTTTTTTTCCTCTAACTAGAGTTTGGCCATATTTTCTTTGTTATTATCCGAGCACTTTGACAAAATTAAATGCAATCGTAAGTTTGCATTTAATAAAACTAAAATTCTAAAAAGAATTAACTTCAACTAATGACTCCAAAAACCACAGCTTGATTGTGATGCTCAACAAATAAACATAAAATCCTCTTGACACTCTTTCAAATAGACATCAAATCGACTTGACACTCTCTCCGATAGAAGTCAAATCCACCTGACATTCTATTATGACTTTAAATAAACATTAATTATATCTAAAAGAATTAATATGATCTAATACTATTAAGCCATCCAATTTTTAGTTCGGGCCCATATGCATCTGCTCCAAAATTTACTCTGTACAGATTTGCATGCAGCTTTGTCTTGTCCATTGGGTAATAGAATCAAATGGAACATTACAAGATGTAGAACAATTATATCAACTAAAATTAACTCAAATTGGGTAGTAAAATTTTGATGAAAAAAAATCACAACAATCCTAGCGCTACGCAGAAGGCGCATGATGTTGGAAGCTTCACAGAGGTTGTGCAGCATGTTCTTGGCACTAAGCAGGGTGTGCATGATGCAAGGGGCTACACGTGGCATTACATAGAGTTGTGCAAGTGACCAGGGCACTCAAGCTGAAAGAGCAAGTTTGTGCATATGTGCGGAGATCAACATCATATTGAAATAAATGGACAAGGGAAGTAAACATCTAGATATGTATTATGAAAAAAGTCCACAGATAATAGTATTCTAGGAAAACTTTCACATCCCTTTACATGTGAATGCACTTCTAAGGTAATGGCATTCTGCAATGACAGATTGCCTTTAAATGAATTATTTCAGAACTTCGTACCAAACAAACTTGAATTTCTTTTCTTATAGAAAGAGTAAGTGATCTTTTGGAGTAGCCTTAATTTTGGCTTGTAGAATGAAGAAATATGTATATACATATATATATATGATAAAGGAATCTATAATCATTATCAAACGGGTTCATGAAGAAAAGTACACTAGACTATGAGATGACAGACAAATGATATGAGCATCCAGTAGCTTCCGAGAGAATTTACATAAAACATTTATAGAGTTAGAGACACTGAAAGATAAGAAAATCCAGCTGGTGCTTGGAGATTGATTTTGTATAAACATATTGTGTATATTATTGATTAAAAAGTTACTCAAGCCTAGTGTGGGGACAAAATAGGACGAGGGAGTATATGCAGTGTATTTTGCAATAGAATAAAACCAACAAAGGCTATGTTAGAAGGAAACGGATCCGAAACATAGAAACGACAGTTTTCCAAGAACCCTTGGAAGTGAAACGGCACGGAAATGTCCATATAATAAATTATTAAAAAATAGAAATATATATAAAAAATGCATAATACTCCATTTTAGTCCATAAAAGGTAAAACAATTGAAAAATACGGCATTCATGAAAATTCAACATGAAATTTCAAATGTTCATGTCATGTTTTTTAGGGTAGATTAGTTTACATTCAGGGTTCCATTTTCTTCTTTATTTCTAAAGCTTTTTTAAGTTTTTAAAAAGAAATTGAATGCTAGAAATGTGTCGCAAACACCTGGAAGCCTACTAGGAATTCCCAAATGGCTACCGGAATTAAAGCATGCGTTCCAGTGCTTCCAAACCGTTCCCGACACACTTCAGACTCGCAAATCACTTCGGAAGCGATTCTAAAGGGAATGGCCTGTGCAGGGGGCATTTCCTGCAACAAATGTATATAATACAGAAAGTACCAAATGCACCAGTTTTCTTACTGCAAATCCAGAAGGATAAAGTATTTTGGACAATTCTAACAAAATAATTCGTTCGTTATTCAACAACTAGTTCAAAGTTAATATGTAATAATTCCTAGGAAAAAACAATCTACAAGTCGATTCCAGCTTTTCTAAAAGTAAATCTGGAAAAAATATATGTCTAACCAAGAAATGCCAAAACCAAAGACACCCTCAAAAGCAACCTATTTTGGGAATAATAAAAAGGACAGCATACTTAGCTATAATACTGGTCCTCACAGGAATTTCAGGTGTCTACAATCTCAGGTAATTACTATTAGCAATGTTTTGCAGAACTCCCAACCTAAGCATTAGTCTGAATTCATCGAAATATCAGTATGTTTGCAGACAACTTAATATGATCAATCTCATTATCTTTCTTAGTGTTCCAAGGGGACATGTCCTCACTCCCCATCCCCATGCCCATCCCCATCCCCATGCCCATCCCCATCCCCATGTTGTTTTCCTATTCAAATGTTATTTCTATAAATTTGGTGGAACTTCTACGTATCCCCTATTTGCACTCCCAGGCTTCTCCACCTCCCCCAAAAGGGGACTCAATGGAACATATACTCCAACTAATACACCTCACAAACTAGGGAGCAGAATATGAAGATCAGATATCAAATACGGAAATACATTAATTTAAGAAATTAGTTCAAGTTTAGAACCAGACCTTTAAAGCATCCAATATTTCCGGAGTGCTTCTTCCGGTGGCACAGATCAGAAAAATGAACCCAAACTTTTCCTTGTATTTATGATTCCAGTCAACAAGTTCCTGCACACAAATTTCTAATTGTTATGAGTAGTAGATGGCATGTGTTAGTAGGTTATATTGTGGGTAAAACTGCTGACATAACAAGTACCAAGGTACATGTCAGAATGACAACAGCCAAAGAGTATAAACTCTGCAACATGGGCATCATGTCACCTCCACTGCTCAAATTGCACTGTTACAATTAAAGTAAGATTGGCACTGTAGCAGAAGTAATGTATGCACACATAAATATAGATAATTATAGGCACCTGAAAAGTTAAGTCAGTTGCAGTGCTTAAAGCTGCAGATTGTTCCCCTTTACACCAACTGCCATTGCCATCAAACAGTTTCTGAAAATATTAGAATATTTATATCATAAAAAGAAAGGCAATCTAGGTGCAAACAAATCAATTAATTCCCTTATGGTCCATGGGACAAAATATCATTTACTGTGAAAAAAAGTAACCTAATTGGGGCAATGTACTGTGAATTTTATTCCCCATTACATGCAACTTCTTAGCAACATAGGGATGATCAACTGGGCCTCTAGCAGGAAAACAGATTTGGGAATAGTTTTCTTCCTCTTGGGCAAAATCGTCATGTTGGAAAGCACGTGTTGATCCTTGCACCTCACTCTTGCCATAACAAGAGATGTGCCATTTGAGATGTATTCAGAAATATATACCATTTTGTAATGTCCCCATTTCCACATCATGATTAAACAAGTATTAAAGACCTTTAGTCTATTTTTCCATAGACTAAAGGAGCCCTTTTGGGGGATAATATTTTATTAGTTATTTATTAATTGTCAAAATAATAATTTTTATCATAAGGCAATTATTATTTAATTAATAGAATATTTAAAAAGTGGTTTTTACCACTAAAGTGCTTAAATGAATTGATTATTAATTTATTTGTGTTAAAGTAATTTTAATTACTATTTTAAAATTAAAGCAACTAATTAATATATTATTCAAAAAGGAGATGTCGGCATGGGAGCTAAAACAAGGGAAAAGGTGTTTTATCTTCTCAAAGTGGTTCACCCTCTTTGGAAGTTATAAATACATGGCGAAAGCTACAATGAAGGATATGCTGAATTTTGATAATTTGTTCTGCATGTTTGAAAAAACTATTGAGATGTATGCTTAATAGAAGTTTGTTATCTTTGGTGTTGATCAATCTAAAAAGGTATCTTTTGACACCACCTTTGCTAAGGAGATCTTGTTCTTGCCCTAGAAGTGGGGCAATTTGCTTTCGAGCGTTCATGTAAATTTTTGTGAAGGTTTCGTGGTTCTTTTCTTGCAGATTAACTTTGTTAAATATTTATCCTATTTTTGCAAGTGGAGCAAACCACCTTGGAAACTTAAATCTAGGGTTTGAATGCCTCTTTTGGTCTATTTTAAGCAAATTAAATATTCTTATTTTATTTGCTAATTTTTTGCGTGTTGGTGTGAAGATTTGGAAGAGTTTGTGAAGGATTTAAAGAAGAAAATTAAATAATAATTTTCAGAATTATTATTTAATTATTTTGACAGGAAACTAGGGTTTTCAAAATTTCAGAGCAATTGTTGGCGACCTACCTATAGAAGGAAAATTCTGAAATTATTTATTTGATAGCCATTATTTTTATAATCAATTTGAGATCTTGTTTGCATCATAATTCCAAATATTGAGGGAGTTATGAATTTTTTAAGTTTTCAGCTGTTTGTAGGAACAAATAATTGTTGAGGGCAAATTTGCAAGATTTTTGTTCTGAATTAATTATTGCAGTAATTTTCTAAGTATTGACGATTGGATTGGACTAAGCTTGAGCAAAGATTGGAGTGGGAAAGAAGGAATTCATTTCAGCTAGTGTGACGCTAGGGTTTGGAAGATTGAAACATTCATTTCAAGGTCTTTCTTCATTTCGGCAAGAGCCATTAGTGGCCAAATTCACCAAGTATTTATTTAATATTTATTTCAGGGTGAATTGGAATTAATTTTCAGTTTAGAGGTGCAATTGCAGCAGCTAGGGTTTGCTGATTTTAATTTCAGACTTTCAAAAATTGTGGATTTTAGGAAAAACCCCTTTTTGGTTAAATCATCTCATTTGGGGACATTACACATTTATAAAAGCATAATTGAAAACTATAGTTAAAATGCTCTTCCCAAGTTGTCAGGGACTCTCGAGTTTGACTCAATTCTCCGGGAAACAAACAGAGATTACTATTTGCTGAGTTTCGAACTGATCCTGAAATTTTGCAATTATCTTGAGTTAAGTAGTTTGAGTTGGTGTTTAGTCAAAAAAAAAATTGTTATGCCAAGAGTTTCCCAAGTGCAAACTCAAGTCTTACTCTTCCGTGTGAAAAATAATTATGATTCTAAGCCATGTGACCATGCCAAAAATGTCCCATGTTTACATCTATGCTGCCAGATACACACTCCCTCGTCCCAATACATGGATCACCATACCCGATATAGATATATGTATGATACACCTTGGATACAGCCTAGACATGTATTAGTATCTGGATATGGCCTAAGTATGGTTAGGTAATTATTGGATATAGCAATTGCAAAATTCAAGTCATTTCCAAAAAAAAAAGTTAAAAAGTTAATGAATACAAATCAATAAAATGCAAAAATAAAGCACCTACCAATTACAAAGAGAGACAAGACAACTTTGTTAATCTCATATACCACTCATCTTTGTGCTCATTTTGGAGGGGTTTTGGCTGAGAAAATTATGTATTAAACTTTTCAGTTTTTATAGTAAATGTCTTTGCAGTACAATTTATGATGTCTTTGCAATACAATTTATGATATTGTTACTTTTTCTGCATCCCGGCTGTGTCACATCCAAGATTTTTCTACAATATTGTCACGTCTAATTGGATATTGGGCCCATATTGGTACTTCTATCCATATGCATGCAACTTAGATTATTAGTAATACGATTTTTTTTACTAAATAAAGGCATCCAAGGCTCAAGGAAGAAATGACCAATGTACCTGATTTTTAATGTGTGTAGAGTTGATTAGCAACACTAGTATAATGTACAGTTTAGTGGACTGTATTGGATGATGGTGCTCCACAATTTGTAATTTGTTCTGTTTGGCTAAATCCCCATTGTTTTTTTGTGATTGATAAATGAGGGTTGGTGGGCTCTTACCCAACTGGGGCGTACCCTGGGTGTAGGCTTGGCGTACCCCACCAAAAAAACATTTTTAAGTTTTTTTCTTCCTTATTTCGCCGGTCAAAGTCAAATATGGACCTCAAAAAACATTTGAAAGTGCATTTGCAACCCTAAAATCATGACTCACTCATTTTATCAAAAGACAACAACACATTTACCTTTCATTGCATTTTACCACCCATTGCATATTTGTTCACTCTTGCTCATTTTTTCAATTGCATAAGCTTGAAACTCTTTCCTTGTGCTAAATCTACACCATTACCTCTACCTATGTGGCACCAAAGACCTTGAGGAGCTTGCAACAAGAAGGATTCTTCATTCAAGGTACGTTTTTTTCAGTTTTGTACGTTTTTTTTTTAAGTTTTTTTCTTCTAGTTTTTAAATGTATGTTTGTTTGTAATTAGTGTTGATTTTTTTTGTTGTTTTTTAATAAATTTTGAAGATTCTTTCAACAAATGCTAAATATAACAATATTAATTAGTATTACAATGGAATTTCCGATTTGCCAAAATGTCTGTCGATGCAAATGCTAGTTCAGTGGACCAAGGGTTACCCTCCAAAGCCAGTGCTTGAGGCCCTCTTTGGAAGTATGTGACGTTGTTTGAACAACTACCAGGTGGAAGGTGTTTCCTTTGATAATGTTCAAAATGTGGCTATCAATATAAGAGCTCATATAAACGGGTGAAAGCCCATTTGTGTGCAATTCCAAGCGAAGAAATCAAAATTTGTGGTGGGCCAAGTATAAATGAAAAATTAGGAAAGGGCTTGCCACATGCAAAGGTTCTTACATACATCAAAGAACAAGAAGCAGATGCCTTTTTTTATAAAAGACATAACCATCCTTTGAGCAAGAAAGGATCGACCCCTCTGGATATTGACCAATCTCATCCTAGTATGGCTGCCCCATCCCACCCATTTCTTGCTACACCTGACGTGGCTATAGGGGAAGAGGATTCACCTCTTGCTCGCAAGAGAACAAAAGATTTGAGCCCATTAGAAAGCTCATGCCAAAATGAGTCAAGGGACGTAGCAAAGCAGCGTATTGCACGTTGTCTCTATGCATGTGGGCTGCCATTTAATGTTGTTAGATCACCATACTGGCACGATATGGTGAGATCTATCAATGTTGCCCCTAAAGGGTTCATTGACTCGGGGTATGAAAAGGTGTGAACCACCTTCTTGACAAAAAAAAAGAAAAATTGAGAATGCATTGAAGCCCATCAGAGATTCATGGGTCGAGACAGGGGTGTCCATCATTTTCGATGGATGGAAAGATATAGCAAATAGACCATTGATTAATGTGGTCACAGTGAACCCTAAAGGACCAATGTTTTTTAGGGCCGTTGATTGTGAAGGGCAAGTGAAGGATGCACGATTCATTGCCAACATCTTAATAAAGTCCATTGAAGTGGTGGGGCCTCACAACATTGTCCAAATTATAACGGACAATGCTAAAAATTGTAAAGTTGCGGGCATGTTGGTTGAGGAGAGGTATGGGCACATATTTTGGACACCTTATGTTGTTCATTCCCTCAACCTTATGTTGCAAAAATTGGGCACAAAAATTAATTGGATCAAACAAATCTATGAGGAGGCGAGCGATATCGAGATGTTCATATCTATCTTATCATTTTTAACTTGTGCTTGGAGCTTTAATATTCTATTTGGAGGATTTTACTAATTTTTGGATTTATATTGTTACGCTATTCATAAATATATATTATATTATTATTATATATATATATATATATATATATATATATATATATATTATTGTATTATTATTGTTACGAATATTAGTACTATATATTATATAATAAAAATATTATATTATTTTGCTTCGTTCTCCAACGTAAATATGTAGATATGTGTGTGTATATATACTTCTCGAAGTTGCAGTTGTTGAAGGTAACTTTTTATTTAAATTTTATTCATGGATCATGTATATTTTTATTCATCATTTAATTTTTAATTCTATAAGTTTGTAATTTGAACATTTTTTTTAATTTTAATTTTATTTGATTTGGTGTTAGGTCATCAACAACCTTTGGAATATATGGAGGTAGGCAAACACTGAGAGGGCCACAAAAGTGAAATTGTGGATTCTTAATGATGCATGGTGGAAACGTGTGGAGTATTTGTTGAGTTTTACTAAGCCTATTGTCACATGTTGAGATATGTGGACATAAATCATCCATGTTTGGGTGAGCTTTATGATGGAATCGACTCAATGATTGAGAACATCAGATCCATCATAAATGCCAATGAGCAAGATCCCATAGAGAGGTTTTTCAAAGAAGAGCAGTCTCATCTCATTGAAAGGTGGAACAAGATGACCACTCCATTGCATCTTCTTGCTTTTGCCTTGACGTCCAAATACTATAATACAGAGATCTTTTCTTTGCCTAAAAGGGTCGCACCATATAGGGATGTTGAGGTTAGCGAGGGATATAAGGTGTCATTCTCTAGACTCTTCCCTGATCCAGAAATTAAGACCGAGTTAGAGAAGAGTTTGCACATTTCATATCCTCCGCGGGCTCCCTTGCCGCCATCCGTTACAAGTACAAGAAGGAAGCTCAATTTTGGTGGTACCTCCATGGGCAAGCATACACCCACCTCCAACCACTTGCTATTAGAATTCTATCAAAAGTAAGATTTTTTTTTTTAAGAACTATCTACTCTTCTTGTTCATTTCTATGTTTTGTTTTAACGTTTTTATTTTTATAAATTCTAATATAAATTGACTTTGTAGCTTGCCTCAATAGGTTGCAAGTTCCTCCTCTGTCGAGCGAAACCGGGGTACCTACAACTTTATCCATTTAGTAAAGCACAACAAGTTGGCAGCAAAAAAGGCGGAGAACTTGGTCTATGTGCATTCCAACTTGTGTCTTCTCTCACACAAGCAACCTAGATACAAGGGGCAACAAAGTGTTGGCATGTGGACCCAAAGACAACCAACTTGAATGCCTCCATTGCCTACCTTTCATTGCTTGATACGGATTTGGAGGGTGCTTCTCAGGCCCTGAATAGTGGAGGTAGTAGTGGGAGTGGCATTGTTGTTGCTTTTGGTTCTAATGAACCATATCATGATGAAGACATCACAGCCGAAGATAAAAAAAATTTAAATTAATATAAACTATAGCAAATGTTGAGTTGTCTTTATTGTTTTTCATACATTGTAATTTGTAACATTTGGACTATGTACTTATTTATAATTTATAAAACTATTCAAAGTTCAAGCTTTGGCATTGAAATTATAAGAATGTTTTGTGGTTATTTAACTTATTTTGTTTCCTCTATGCATATTATGTGGTTACTTTTGCTTATTTGGCTATATTTTTATATTTTTAATTTTTTATATATATTTTTGTATGGCCGTATCCAGCCGTACCCAAACCCCCAAAAAAAATCCCCCACATCCACGTACCCGATACTTGTACCTCGTACCCATATCAGCTACTTCGTAATTTTACTACATCACATCGTGCAGATTTTGGGTGTCCCTGTTGTAGGTCACCTGACCGCCAATGGGATTTAATACCATTGTTTACATTTCAAAAGTATTGCCTTTTTTTTCAGCACAAATTATGATTACTATTAGAGTTGTTAAGCTTCCACTGTCCGTACATATTTAGAACCAAGTTGGAAAGACCTGTGTAATAAATTTGCTAGATCGATGTTCCCACGTATCTTGAAATAGTGTAGAGGCTTAAGGCATATTGTCAAGAGATCCAAAATAAGAGACAATACCAAAATAAGGGTTGAACAACGCTATATCAGGCTTAAAGTCTTTGTAACATGAGGTGTAAAGTCTTATCATCTTTGGTTATTTTTCTTGCTTGCAAACTACTTATCCGGAATATGAAAAGAACACAATGAGAATAATATCCAAAATAATTTAGTGGTCACATTCCATAGATGATTCAGTCCAATTGTGTGGCATTGGGCACTAAGTGTATGTTCTTGGATAAATCCGTAATGATTGATCCAACTAGCAAATTGTAGATTTTGTGTTTTAATTAGTGGCTCAAACTTGTTTGTTATTATCATGATTGTGACAATATGGTGAACTTAATCTATTCTGTGTGCAAAACAAAATAAGAGAAAAAAAAAGTTTGTTGTCTTTTGAGAAGTATTGATGTGGTGGTGCGTTGCACTTGGTATCATCGATCCAGCAAATTTATTAAACAGATCTTTCCAACTTGGTTATAGCAAATTTGTGCTGAAAAAAAAGGGCAATACTTTTGAAATGTAAACAATGGTATTAAATCCCACTAGCGGTCAGGTGAAAGGCTATTCATTTTTATCTTGATGACAAATCACATCGGTTGATTCGAACCATCGATCCAGCAAATTTATTACTCAGGTCTTTCCAAAAGCTTGGTTATAGCAAATTGATTGTTTTAAGCTTGGTTATAGCAAATTATGATTGTTTTTGTGTCTGTATATATACACACACAGTGTAACTTAGGCCGACATTGTGACTGGACTTGGCAAACACCACTTTATAGAGTAATCAGCCATTCTAATCATTTATGACCAGTTTCTCATTCGAGGAGCCTAGGGGCAAACTAACCAAGGTATTCATGATATTACAAAAGTTGAATATGTGGGGAGGTAGTTATATAACTAGGGCATGGTGCACAATAGAGAGTGCTCGGGTACTATACCCACTGTTTTATTAGAACTAATGCAGACTAGATTATCTGTTTCATCTATGTGTCTAGGGTGCTATCAGCCACAAAATCGAATATGTCCTTGAGTTTGGGTTCTCTGATCGGACTTGGTAAACCCTAAAAGCCTATTCATTGGATCTAAGCCACTTGAAATCATGCAACAATTACATGAACAAGATAACCAGATAATTAAAAACTGGTAATAATTAAAAAAACTTGATAAGGAAAACTATTCATCCTAATTACATACAGCCCATAAAAAATTAATATAGAAAGTAAATGGTGTACTCTGCACTGCCCGCCTTTTTATTGTTTAGAGACTTTACGTCTCCAATCTGGGGATGTGCTGCAAAGGCCTCCAGCCAACCAGGTACATCTACCTATCAGCATCATGGAAACCCACAAGTTGAAATACAATTTGCACATATTATTAGCTCAACCCAGATTGAAGTTGGTGTAATAATATTAGAGAATGGCATTATCTTACCTTGTTCCACCAGATTTCTCTGGACAAATCCAGGGCTTGTGAAAGGCTAGAAAATGGGGAGCTGTTGGCCATCGCCGTTGCGAATTTGGTGCTTCCACAGCATGCTAGAAAATCCACTTCTGTTAAAAAGAGATCCATTATAATTGAGCCTGGCTGTCTGAGATTTAGAAGTCGAAACGAAGCTAAATCAGGACCGTAGCCCTTGTCTTTGAGGTTAATTTCTTGTCACGCCACTAACGCTCAATGGAGCAAGTGCTGTGATGCAGATTTCGCACCTGGTGAACAAAGGAATAACATTAAAGAGAGTATAGTGGATTCATTTATTACAATATTATTGTTCTTAAAAAATGATGTTTGAACTAAGTTAACAAGACGTGAGCGAGGTGAGCAACGGTTTTACTATGTACTCGTAGCGAATAGATTTGGTTTAGTTTTTCGCGGTTGTTATTTGGTCTTTGTGATATTTTTTTGTTTTGTTGTAATAATAATAATAAAAATTTTAACGTCCACAAGACTAAAAATAGTCTATGGGACAGCAAGACAACTCAAACAGATTTAAGTAGCACTGTTCGCTTCTTGTGTATGATAAGGATAGTTAATCTCTCTTTGGTTCTTGTGTTTATTCAAAGGTGTCATATATTCAAAATTCGCTTTGCATATATTATGTATTGCGTGTTGTAGTATTCGAGTTCTCAATATTTTTGCATGGCAGCATCTTAAGTATTTAGGGCTCTGAAAATGACTAGGTTGTGTCGAGGCTTTTGGGTTCATAAAGTGTTGTTTTATGGTACCATTCCAAGGGCTTGTAGGTGATTGGGTTGCGCTGAGACCCCTCGAGTGTCTAGGATGCTATCATGTGGTAGCATCCCAAGCACCCAGATATCCAGAGGTGACTGTGCTATGTTGAGACCCTAAGCACCTAGGGTGTTGCCATGTGGCACCATCCAGAGTGTCAAGGGGCTCGGAAGTGACTAAGTTGTGTCGAGACTTTTGGTACCTAGGATGTTACCTTATGGCACCATGTTGGGCACTCAAGTGCCCAAAGGTGATTGCATTGTGTCAAGACCTCCCAGGGGCTCAAGATGCTGCCATGTGGCACCATCCTCAGCATTCGAGTGCTTGGAGGTTATTGGGTTGTGTCAAGACCCCCCGAGTGCCCAAGATGGAGCCATATGGCAACATCCCAGGCATTTGGGTGCCTGTAAGTGATTGTGTTGTGTTGAGACCCCAAACACATCGGAGCTGCCACATGGCATCGTCCTGGGTGTTCGAGTCCCTGGGAGTGACTGAGTTGTGTCAAGACCCCTTGGGTGTTGGGGATGCTACCATGTGGCAACATGTCGAGCTACACAAGTGTTCGCAAGGAACTTTGTTGTGTTGAGACCCCTAATCACTTGGGATGTTCATACACGGGCACCCAGAAGGGACTAAGTTGGTTGCCATTATTTACACACAAAAAACACTGACAAAAATAGAAGAGCAACCCCTCTTTCTTACGTTGTGTTAAAGGGGCCTAAGAAACACGTATATCACTGGATTTGGGGCCATTTATGAGGAGAAATTGTAAATTTTTTTAGGGTTTTTTTTTAAGTATGGATAGATTTTGAAGATGAGAGAAATGAGTTGAACAAATCCAAGCAACAAAAATGACCTTATGGGCACCTAGGATGGTGCCACATGACAGCATCCCAGGGGCTCTAGGTCTTAGCACAACATAGTCACCTTTGAGCACATAGGTACCTAGTCACTGCCACGTGGCAGCATCTTAGACAACCAGGGGTCTCGACACAACCTAGGTACCTCCATGCACCTAGGTGCCCGGGATGGTGCCACGGGGCAACGTCTTGGGTACCCAGGGGTCTCAGCACAATCCAGTCATCTTTAGGCCCCTAGGTGCTTGGGTGTTGTGGTGCGGGACATAGCATATGTAGAGTGGATTTTAGACACATGGTACACTTATATGAGCCCAAGAGCCAAAGGTAAACATCAGAGACAAAGATAGATCAATTACCCATAAAAAATGACAGAAAGGCCAAGTAACAAGCCCTTAGTAATTTTTGGTCATTTATAGGGATAAATTGTAAAGTTTTTTTAGGGTATTTTTTGAAAATATGGACAAATTTTGAAGATGAGTGAAATGGGTTGAATAGATCTGATTAGAAGAAATAACCTCCCAGCCACTAAAACAACAAACAAGCTTACAATGCTAATGGGAAAAACCTCTTCTTAGACGTAAGGGTCATCTAATATGTTGAGTCACTTTTGGGTAGGTCCAGGCACCCGAGATGGTGCCACATGGCAACGTCTTGGATGCTGCGAGTCTCAACACAGCACAATCACCTTCAGACATGCAAGGGTTAAGGATGCAACAGCATCCTAAACAATTGGGGGTCTCAGAACAACCTAGGGACCTTCAAGCACCCAGGTGCCTGGGATGACGCCACGACACAATACTTCGAGCACTCAGGGGTCTCAGGATGACACATTCATTTCTTGGCCCCCAGGTGCCCGAGATGTTACCATACGGCAGCATCTCAAGAATTTAGGAATTGTGGTCTGAGATATAGAGCATATATAGAGTGGATTGTATACATGTGGCACACTCAGATGAACCTAAAAGCCAAAAGCAAACGTCAAAGACAAAAATAGACCAACTGTCCCTTCTCTTATCATGTGACAAAACAAAAAACAATAGAAAGATTAAATAATAATCATAAAAGACCAAGCCAAATCTATTTGCTATCAACAAATACTAAAATCATTACATAAACATTGTTTTATAAAAATAATTTAATAAATATAAAGATATGTTATTAATATTTTATTTATTATATATATAATATATCATGATTCCATTGATTTATATATTTATTGATATTTGGTAAAATTTAAAAATAAAAAATATGAAAAAATTTATTGTAATTTTGAAAAATAATTACATATAAAAATGAATTACATCAATTAAATATATATATATATATATATATATATTTTTAAATTTATATTTAATTTTCATATAAAAATATAAAATGTGAACACAAAAATTAATATCCAGTTAAAAAGAATTGTAGGAAACCTTTTAACTTAACATTGAATTAGACTCAACATTGTTTTGCTCAATCATCAAAATAAAGTAATGGTAAGAAATACAAAGTCAATTTTATTTTATAAATAACCCATACAAGAAAGTCATGACTTTTGAAAAAAGAATTAGAGTGAGCATTGTTTGTGCAAGAAATATTGAAATTGGTTAGAGTTTATGTAGAAATGTAGTTACAGTTATTAATACTATAGTCGTATATATATAGAGATAATATATAAAGAATAATAATTATATTAATATATATATATTATGAATAATACATTAGGTGATATAAAGTTATGTATGTAGTCAAAACTATTTCTTAATAAATAGGAAAATATAATAACAAATAATTTGGTAATAGATACAGAGATAATAAATTAATCAATATATGAAATATATTGTTTATAACAATATATTCATTTAAACAATAATAATTGTATTAATTATATGATAAATAATACATAGTAAATAGTAATATACTAAAATTAAATATTAAATTTAACATTTCTTTTTAATTTTTATATGGGGAGAAAGTACATGTGAATTGAAAATATAATTATAAGTTAATGCATATTGTTGTCTAGATCTTGCTACACATGATTACCTATATACAAGATCTTATCTCACTTTCACTTCTAGTTGAATGTATTCATCGGTCGACCATCTTCTAATGAAGTACAACGGCCAAAGGATCTTTGCAGTCAGAGGATTTTAGCAATCAGCGACCTTCTTATACAATTGTTTACAATATCAATGATATGCACATTCTCCTCTTTTCAAACTTAGTAGGGGAATGATTACACTGTTTTATTTTTTCACACAACTAAAAATAAAATAGTTTGATGACTAAATCATTATTGTCTTCTTTTGTAGCCTCTATCCATATTTGTTGCCACCTAAACAAAAACAGTATAGACAATCTTCACTGCCACTAATAAATGCCCTTGGCTTTAGCCAATTTAGCACAGACATAAGTTTCATTAATGCAATGTGTGGCCCCTGAATTAGTTACTAACTTGAAGTCACTTTTTAGTCTCCTTCTGATGCCTCCAAACTCCATTATATAGATCAAATAGCTAAATCAATGAATATAATTCCTCCCCCACACACTCTTGATATAAATTTTACAAAACAGATGTCAGTTACCCCTGATAATGCATCCTTTTATAATATAAGAAGATTTTTCAAACTTCAACACTTTTGAATGACACAAAACAACTCTAAATGAAGACACTAGATTTCCTATTTTTGACTAAGGACACTTTTTATAAAGACATACATCTTTTTTACTCTTTTAATACTTACGACCCAACAAGAAAATAAATAACTTAAATAAATAAAAAAACTATAACATAAAAATTAGAAAATAAACTTTTAAAGACAAGAGTCGCATAGCAGCAAGTACCTACGTTTAGTAATAGTATTACTGTGAATTTGTGATGATGTTCAAAGCTATAGCCAGTCTAACAATAGAAAAGTTCATAAAGTGATTACTAAATAAAATGAAAGAAAGTCACAATGCTTTATTCACAAATGGAGAAGCTTTTGATAAATAAATTGACAAATCATTGACAAATAAATTAAATATTCTAGCATAATACTATAAGAAATATGCCAACATTTTTTATGATCAAATTTTATAATTATTAAATTAATATGTCCAATATAGTTGATTACACTGTAAAAAAAATTTACTACAAATGAAAGCTATAGGACCATACACGGACTATTATTGTTATTTGAGAAGTTCATATGCATTTGAAAGATAAATAATGTGTTTGTAGACTTGATAAACACGTGATGTGAAAAAAATTATTTTAAAAGAAGATAAGAATTGTGTAGGGGATAGGAACTCCTTTCGCAGTGGGAGGCTAGTAAGTGTATGATGTGTCATCTAGTCCCTGCCTTTGTATCGAAAAATTGTTTATGCTTGAGTATTTGTCCATAAACTGAAGAATTGCAACGTGACGAGTCTTGTTGGTAAATGTTTTATATTAAATGAACCATAAAATTAAATTAATCAAATCTAGTTTGTAGAAATGTAATGAATAGGTAGTATCTCTTTTACCTAAACCCATTAATTAAGTTGTCTAAAATTAATAGTGTTCTATTGGTAACTAATAGATGAATTATAATAGTTGTCTTAGCTAGACCGTATTGTTAAGTTGCCTAGCATTGATGGGTAGAAAAGTTACAGAGATATAGTCTAAGTGATAGTTTGAATGTATAAGAAAAGAATCTTTGTATAACATACCAAAAACAAACTTGTCTTTTTTAGTCATAATTAATAAACAATTAGATGTTTATAAGCTTCGTCCACCTATAAACAAATTATATATTTTGAATTATGTTTCACACTTTAGCACTCCAATAATTGTGAAGAAATCCTAAGAAAAGAGGCAATTTAAATTGTGCACTCGAAAAAAAATACCAATATTTTGATATTCACATTAAAAAACAATCCACATTATGTATCCAAGCAACTAATAATATAAAATTATATATCTATATATATATATATATATATATAATTTTGATTGACAATTTTTTTAATAATGTAAACATGTATTACTTATTAAAATTGTTGACAATTTATTAGAATTGTTGACCGCAATATACCATCTAAAACACTTTAAAATGCGCTAAAGACCGTCAATCTCCAGCTTGATGGGGGTCTTCATTCTAATTTTCTTATGTCAAATGACATTTAGTTTAATCTGCATAAAAAAGTAAAATAACAAGCATGTATTACATCAAGACATAAATTGGGTAGTCGCGACAAAGTTAAATCCCCACACTACATTTTGTGGAAACACGTAAATCTTTGACAAAGAGAAGACATTGTTGTTAGCGTTAATTATTCTCTTTAAACAATAAGCTAACTAACGAGTTAACTGGATTTGTTCATGCAATGCAACTTTCGATTGCTCTCTTTTTGACCGCCCTTATTTTCCCTTCATGTAATGTGCTAACTGAGGGTTTCCAACAGTTCTCTTAGTTTTTACTACTCTTTCTCCGCATATTCTCTTTTTCTGCGGTTGTTTTAGTTAATGTAACATTTGTTAACATTTTTAATTTTTCAAGGAAATATACAGAATTAGAAACTGTTCCTGCTCATTTTTTTTCTTACTACTCTGTTTTTCTTGTTGCTCTGTTTCTTTTTTCTTTCAGGTTGATTTATGCAGCTGTAGCTACAAATTTCACGTGGTATCAGAGCCTAGGTGCTAGAAAGAAGTACAGTATTTTTTTTTGCAGATATAGAAGATCAGAGCTGAAAAATGGAATGTTCACCCTTTGCCATTCTCACACCATACAACTATTTTGATTGGAAGCCAAAGATTCTACTTTAGCTCAGAAGTAGAGGCCTCTATCAGATAGTTATGAATACAGAGGTTGAACCCAATCCAACAGTTGAAAAATATAAATACTTCAACCACATGGATGAAGCATTTGGTTTGCTATGCTTCTCCATCTCTCCAGAATTGTTGTTTCATGTTGAGGCAAGTACAACTCCAAACCAAGTTTGGAATACATTGGAGACTCTTTTTGGAAAGCAAGATGAAATGCGGGGTCGTATCCTTGAAAATGAGCTCAACTCATTAGATCCAAGGAGTTTTGATAATATTCAAGATTTCTTCACAAAGTTCAAGGCTTTATTGCTTCAGCTCAAAGGATGTGGTATTGACAAATCGAAGGAAGAAAGCCAATTAATCCTTGTTATTCTATCAAAAGTGGATCCAAAATATGTAGTATTTGTCTTTGCTTTCCACACAGTTAGGCTCACAAAGGAGCAACTTGGAAGATGCCCACATTGGATACCTTCATTGATTCTCTAGTACATGAGCAGGATAAGCTTATAAAGATGGGCACATTGAAGAATTCCAAAGCTCATGCACTTATTGTGCATGCAAGTGGGAAGAACAATTCCAAATCCAACCATCAATTCAAAGGCAAAGGGAAAAAGGATTCATATCCAAGAAAGGAAGGCAATCCCAAACCTCTAGATGGATCCACTGGCTCAAAAGAAAATGACATAAAGGGCCAATCAAAGTGCAGCTATTGTAACCATGGGTACCATCCAGAATCATTATGCATGAAGAAGACCATTGATCTCATGGCTTAGACACTTCAACAACATAATCTTGGTAGCCTTATCCCTGAGAGTGCCAAGAAGAAGCAGGAAGAAAAAACACTTGAAACAAGAGACAATGCTCGTGCATTGATTGCTATTCATTCTTCTTCAGATGCATGGATCATAGACTCTAGAGCTTCACATTACATGGCAGCGACAAAAGATGTTCTTTGTTCTTTGAAACCATATTCTGGTTCTCCTATTCTCATGGGAGACATTTCACTTGTAGAGGCAACTGGAATAGGGAGGGTAGAGGTTGGAATTGGAAGTTTTGAAAATGTCTTACATATTCCAAAGCTTTCTGTTAATCTTCTTTCTATCTATCAAATGACACATACTGGAACCGGTAGGAGGGTTGAATTCACCCTTGATTCGGTGACCATATTTGACATGCAAGACAACTCCAAAATTGTTGTTGGCAAGGCAAATCATCAATCTCATCTGTACACTTTTTCTGATTTTGTTGCTAAATTAGATTCTACTTTACTTCTAACACATGCAAATGATGAAAGTAGAATTTGGCATGAAAGATTTGGTCATTTAAACTTTAGATACATGCAACAACTTAACAAACAGGGAATGGTTAAAGGCTTGCTAGCCATAGAATTTTCTGATGGAATTTGTGAAGGATGTGCTTTTCGAAAGCGCCCACAAGAAAAGTTTCAAAAGGGGAATGCATGGAGAGCCTCTTCTCCTTTAGAGCTTGTTCACAGTGATTTCACGGGTCTATTTCCTGAACCTTCCATGAGCAAAGCCAAATATGTGCTAACATTCATTAATGATTGCACAAGATACACATGGGTGTATTTTCTCAAATTCAAATCTGAGGTGTTTGAGAATCTCAAGATTTTCAAAGCCCATGCAGAGAAGCGGTCTGGGAAAATGATCAAGATCCTCCACATAGATAATGGAGGGGAGTATGTCAACAATGATGTCCAACATCTTTGTGATGAAGCAGAAATACAATTACAGAACACAGTTCCATACACTCCACAGCAAAATGGGGTGGTTGAGAGGAAGAATCGATCTTTGAAAGAGATGGCTAGCTGCATGTTGCATGCTAGGTCCCTTCCCTCCAAATTGTGGGCTGAAGCAATCAACTGTGCTTTGTACATATAAAATAGATATTCTCATAAATCTGTCACAAGACAAACACCTTTTGAAGCATGGAAAGGCATGCAACCAGAAGTCACACATTTCTACATCTTTGGATCCTGTGCTTGGGCACGCATTCCTGTAGACAAGAGGGAACACTTTGGAGCCTCAAAGCAAAGAATGCATCTTTGTTGGATATCCAGATAGCATAAAGGGATACAGACTACTAGATCTTTCCACAGAAACACTCTTCATTAGGAGTGTCTACTTTGATGAAAGTCTTCCACATGCATCTCAGGAACAACATGCCTCCACCTCTATGCTTTTTCGTCTTACAGATCTCAGAGATACATGCAATCATTCTGATCTTATTTCAGATATTTTTGAATCTGATTCAGAGGAACATGAGCATGCATATGTTGATCCACAACGAATTCTTGATTTGGATTCTAGTGATGATTCAGTATCCCATGTGGAAAATCAAAGAACAAGGAGCTTAGCTGATATATATGAAGTCCCTCATGCACTCTCAGCTACCAAGCCCATCATGTCGATGCATGCCTATGTGGTTCTAACACTGACCCTCAGACTTATGCAGAAGCTATAGGGAATCCTCTTTGGGAAGCAGCGATGGATGAGGAGTACAACTCCCTCATTGCAAACCAAACTTGGGATTTGGTTCCACTTCCTTCCAATCACAAGCTTGTCAGATGTAAGTGGGTCTATAGGACAAATAAATCAGCAGATGGACATGTGAGCAGATACAAAGCACGATTGGTCGCCAAAGGTTTTCAACAAGTCCATGGCATTGACTATGGTGAGACTTTTGCTCCAGTGGCAAAAATGGACTCCATTCGATTGGCTCTTACCATTGCAACATCAATAAGGTGGGAGGTTCATCACATGGATGTGAAGAATGCATTTTTTCACAGTGATCTCGAGGAGGAGATCTACATGGAGCAACCACAAGGGTATGTACAAAATTCCTCATTGGTATGTAGACTCAAGAAGTCACTCTATGGCCTCAAGCAGGCACCTAGAGCTTGGTATGCTAAAATGGATTCTTATCCTCTATCTCAAAATTTCATATGATGCAAATTTGATCCAAATGTTTATATGCTGAGAACATCTGACTCTTTGTTGCTCATAGTACCATATGTAAATGATCTACTAATAACAGGTGATTCACCCACCGCCATTGCTGCAATTAAAACTGTTTTGCTTGACAGATTTTCTATGACAAACATGGGTCTCGTACATTTTTTTTTTGGCCTTAAAATCATCCAGAATCAATTAGGAATCACAGTTGCTCAATCCAAGTATGCACGATATCTCTTGGTTCAGTTTCACATGACTAACTGCAAGCCAGCTGTCACACCTTTTCTATCGGGGGTCAAGTTTGAAGATGGCAAGGATACACCATTGGTTGATTGCACACACTACCATCAACTTGTGGGGAATCTTCTTTATCTCACTCACACTCGTCCATATCTCTCATATGCAGTGGGGGTTGTTTCTAGATACATGCAAGAGCCGCATGAGCTACATTGGAAGGCTGCCAAGCGTATACTTCACTATGTGCAGGGAACCATTTGCTATGGGATTCATTATTCAGCAAGTTGTGTTTTGGATCTCATTGGCTACACTGATTCTGATTGCACTGATGATCACATTGATCGCAAGTCCACTTTAGGATATGTTCTTAGTTTGGGATCAGGCCCCATTTGTTGGTCAAGTAAGAAGCAATCTACCATTGATTTATCACCAACAGAGGCTGAATATAGAGGTGCAGTCAACGTTACCATTCAAGTCATTTGGCTGCAACACTTCCTAACTGAGCTTGGTGTCCTCTTTCATCGTCCGACTGTCATTTGGTGTGACAATAAGAGTACATTGAAGGTTTGTAGAGATCCCATACAACGGTAGCGGACCAAACACATCGAGATCCACATGCACTTCATTCGTGAATTGATACGTGATGGAGTCATCGACTTGCCGTACTGTGCCACTTCTGAACAGATTGCCGACATCTTCACGAAGACATTCACTAAGCAAAAGTTTCATTTTCTACGAGACCTTCTTGGGGTGAAGAACACTGCAAAATAGTAGCTGCTATGCACACTTAGTGTACTTTTGAGGGGGGTTTTGTTCCCACAGGGTTTTCCCTCCTTCCTCTTTTACTTGTCTCCTTAGTTAGACTTAAAGGGGGGTGTTAGCGTTAATTATTCTCTTTAAATAATAAGTTAACTAACAAGTTAACTGGATCTGTTCATGCAATGCAACCTTAAGTTGCTCTCTTTTTTACCACCCTTATTTTCCCTTCATGCAATGTGTTAAGTGAGGGTTTCTAGCAGTTCTCTTAGTTTTTACTGTTCTTTCACCGCATATTCTCTTTTTCTGCGGTTGTTTTAGTTAATGTAACATTTGTTAACATTTTTAATTTTTCAAGGAAATATACAGAATTAGAAACTGTTCCTGCTCGGGTTTTTTTCTTACTACTCTGTTTTTCTTGCTGCTCTGTTTCTTTTTTCTTTCAGGTTGATTTATGCAGCTGTAGCTACAAATTTGACAATTGTCTGTGTCAATTGCAGGAAGATAGGCAAATAATAATATAGATCTGAACCAAACAAATCCATTACCATGTTAGAACGAAGTTTTTAGATGAAGGAAGATTTGGGTTATCATGCCAGCATTCCTGCTATTCTCTTAACTCAAAGAAACTTATAATGGGTGCACTGAGTTCCTATATTAGCGACCCAGCACTGATGGATTCCATGTGCCCTTCTAAAATCTGGAGCCAGGCTCATTCTTTCAGTAAGTCGAGAACAAGGAATCAAATGCCCTACCTTTGACTCTTTCCCAAATGCCAACAAAATGATATTACTAATCGAATGCTGTAGCGTAAGGCTTATTATGCTTCCGACTCCGATCTTATTCATAAATTGCTGATTAGAAATATAGTCAACATAACTGGAGCACAAATCATCATGTGCATTAACATACAGGAAAGGTACCCACGAGTGTAGTACAAAAAATGCATTGTGGGATTCGATCCAAATGCTGTCTTTGTGTAGCATGATCAGGCTGAGGCCAATGTGAAGCCATAGCTTTACATTCTTGCTCTTAATTCTCTCCACAAGTGGTGAAATGAAGGGCAGATTGAATAAATGGACGTGTAAAAACATTCCTTGTTCCTCTGCCATTTTCCTACCGGGCTAACATGGCCATGGCACCACCGAGAAAATGGTCGGCAATCTAAATGTATTCAGAGCCATGCTTATCCACATTTTTTCCACCGCGTTGAATGCAGTGTGGAAGCGGCAGGCGGTATGGAGTATATTGGTGTGAATGTTGAAATTCAACATGAGGTCTGTGGCCAAGGAGTGCTTTTTCATAACCATACCTCTGAAGGCGACAACAATCTAAGGCATGCCTGCCGGCCGTGACCGGATGGATGCCTGTGGCCTTTTTGCTCCATTTGTAAACGGCACTGAATATGGAGCCATCGAGTTTGTCGTGCAGAGGGTGGAGGAGTTTGAATTTGAAGAAGCTCCACCGCATGTCCACTTGGCTATCGTTCCCATGCCCTACATGCATACAGAGCAAGACGTGATGGCAGAAGGTACAGTCTATCATAAAATTGATTGTATTTTACGACAAAGTCATCAGAATATTTAAAAATATTAAAAAAGTATTACGTTATTAATAATATGTTCACTTGTATTAAAGTAAATGATTATTCCTAAATAATACCTTTGAGAATATTTTATTATTTTTATGAAAACTTTTAATAAATTTTTATTATGCGTTTCAAAAAATTTGATTGGTTAGGAAAAAAATTAGATAATTAAAAAATGAAATTGATATAAAACTTGAAAGCTTTGGTTGAAAGATAATTCAAGAAACCAGGACAAGATAATTCAAATAATGTTATCTCTAAGAAGAGATGTTTTATTGATGTCTCATTTCTGAGAAAAGATGTCTCATTTCCATTTTGGGTTACATCTTCATTTATACATGTTTTGAAGGTGGGGGGAGAACGTGGAAGGTCACCAATCTCGAGGGAGATGAATTGGTTCGACTTCCACGATTTACAATAATACAGAATTTGAGGAATTACTATTTTTAGAAACTTACTATTTTTAAACTGCACTACTAAAATTGAAATTTGGGGCACTTTCGTTGGGTTTTTGAGGGTCAAATTTCATCTAGCAAAGCTCCTTGCCATCTCACCACTTTATCCTCATTCTTAACTTTCCAAAGGTTCAAACGGCGAGTCAATTGGAGCTACAGTGTAAAAGTTATAGCTCCCAAAAGTTTCGTCATCAATTGGGGTAGACCTGTCCCCTGAATTGTTGCCCGGATCATTCCTCCCTCCTTGAGAAGCAATGGTCCCCATTGCATCAAGATTTGTCATCAAGTGTGGCAGTTGTACTTTTATTTAATTCCTTATGCAAACTTGGAATGCACTGTGATTTATGGAACTATGCAGGGCTTGATTGTTCACCATTTCTGTCTGACCATCAATGTATGGATGGAAGGCTGTGAACTTCTTCAACTTGATATCTATTTGATTTTGTTGTTGTATTATTTGTGTAGTCAGGGCTGCAACATCAGCGCTTTTGAATTCTTGTGGCTTGACCACCATGAGAATAATTTTTTTGGCACTAATCAAAGAGATAGATGTAGAAGGTGGTACCTCTGGTACCCTGTAGTGCCATGTTCCAAGAGTGAGAGTAATCCTTCGAGTTCTTGATTCATAGATGTCATGTCGATCATACATGAATGGCTGACCAAAAAATACATCACAAACATCTAGATTGACCACATCACATAAGACCTCATCTTGGAAATATTTTATTGCATATGAGAGAAGACATTGGTGGGTGACATGGAGGTTTCTCCCTGGACTCAACCATCCAATACTGTATGGCTTTGGGTGAGGCTTCATGGATAGATTTAGGCTTTTCACAACATTAGCAGAGATTAAATTCTTTTGACTTCCACTATCAAGAATGAAATGTAGAGGCTTACCTTTCACCCATAATTTAGAGTGAAACAACATTTCCTTGTCATCTAGCCTCTTCTCGTGGGTCTGTGAAGAAGTAACAATGGCTTCGGGCTCAACATCTATAATCTCTTCTTCAACCTCTTCAATTGCAGGGTTTGTATGAGGTAGAGTAGTGGATGTTGAGGATTTTAACTCAAAAAGCAGAAACTTAATGGCTCAACATTCTTCTTTGGAGTGAGTTCCATATTTATGATAATCACACCACTTCCCAGTCTTTCCTTCCTTTTGCTTCCAATTTTGGCCTCGTGTTTGACCTTCTTTGTCACTTTTCCATTTTGAAGGCTGACTCTTCGTATTCATTCTTCTATGCTTCTGCTCAATTTTTATTGCAAACTTGTATGCTTCACCAAGGGTTTCCAAATTGAAGAGTTTCATTTCTCCCCATATGTACCATTGTAGTCTGTCACGGTATTTGAGAACCTTGTGTTTCTCACTTTTTTGGATGCCCAATCTCACAAATAAAGAATGAAAAATGTCAGTATAATTTTGAACAGACTGTTCCTTACCTTGGTGAAGTTGTTGCCACTCTATATACAAATCGTCATATGCTCCAATGGAGTAGTATTCTTATTTTACAGCTTCTATAAAATCATCCTAGGTAGGTTCTATCTCAAGGCCAATATCATCTACACTGAATCTCTTTTTGTACACTTCCCACCAATTTTTAACAGGCAATGATGTTTTCAAAAGAGAAAAAGCGATCTTCTCTTTATCAGTGTTACAGAAAAATAAGATGACAATTGATCAAACCAATTTTCTACTGCATCAATATTGATTTTACCTTCAAATGTAGGGATATCAAAACTCCTATGAACCTTAAAGGGTGTTGGGGCACTGAAAGGATGTGGGGGTGCGGATGAGGAACAAGAATTTCCCATCGAGATTTGTTGGAGAATTTGAGCGAATTGTTGTAGCATCTGTGCTTGCTGCTATTGGAGGGCTTCATTCACCATTTCCTTGAAAGGATCGGATGTCTCGGTGTTGTCCGCCATTTGAAGTTGTTTGGAGTGAATAGGTGGATACTCTGTTGGTTCTATTTTCTACCCAAGCTTCCTAAAATCTGACCTCGTCCTTGGATCATACAATCTAAAGACAAATCGGTCTGATACCACTGATCCAAAACTCGAAAGCTTTGGTTGAAAGCTAATTCAAGAAACTAGGACAAGATAATTCAAATAATGCTATCTCTGAGAAGAGATGTTTTATTGATAAAATTTGTAGACCCAAACATATGCTTATCTTTGAGAAGAGATGTCACATTTCCATTTCGGGTTACATATTCATTTATACATGTTTTGAAGGTGGGGGGAGGATGTGGGAGGTCACCAATCTCGAGGGATATGAATTGGTTCGACTTCCACGATTTACAACAATACAAAATTCGATGAATTGTTATTTTTAGAAACTTATTATTTTTAGACTGCACTACTAAAATTAAAATTTGAGGCACTTCCATTAGATTTGTCAGGGGTCAAACTTCATTGAGAAAAGCTCTTTGCCATCTTACCGCATTCTCCTCATTCTTAGCTTTCCAACAGTTCAAACGACAAGTCAATTAGAGCTACGGTGCAAAAGTTATGGCTCTCGAAAGTTTCATCATCAATTAGGGTAGACCCGTCACCTGAATTGGTGCCTGAATTGTTGTCCAGATCAGAGATTTATAATAACCTACCCTAATAGGTAGTAATAACGTCTATCGACTATTAGTTTGTTTAATTTCATAAGAAATTAAATAATTTATATTTTATAAAAGAAAAAAAACATTGAATAATGAGGTTGATGAATACAATCTACAAGTGTATGGAATGCATATGAACTTTTATAGCTGAAGTGAACTCTATATAAAAACTTACAATGCAAGCAGGGGTAGATGGAATGCTGAGGCTTGAATTTTGATTGCTTTTGATGAATAACCAACATACTTGGCAAGATGCATGGAGCTTTGACCAGAGTTTGATAATGTTACAGGAATAATGAAGATTTGTGAATGATGTTCATGCACGAGCATGAGAATGCACAAATGATGCATATGGACTATATAATGTCGACGTGTCGAAAACCAAACCTCTGAATTTAGAACTTCGAAGAATACGTGGCCAATAGCATTAATACATGTATGCACATAACGTAATTTGTAGAATAGGTCGTTGCAAGTACGTAAATGAACAACTTCAATACATTTATTGATTGAAAACATTTGAACTGATGTTTTTTCTCATCAATCGAGGTAGTTAAGAACAACAATGGTTTTACCCTATATAATGTCTCAAAATTTCATAACTTGTTCAGATACTAAATATTGAAATTGGTCAATGTTTATGTAAAAATGCAATTACAATAATTAACCATAGAGCCAAACACACAAAGATAATGCGTAAAGAATAACAATAATCACATTAATATATTGTATTCAACATATATTATGAACAATATATATGACTAATATATAACTATAAAAATAGCCAAAACAACTTCCTAATAAATAGGAAGATACGATAACAAATAACGTGATAATAAATAGAGTATAACAAATTAACATGTATACAAAATATATTATTTACAATAATATATTCATTTAATTAATAATAATCGTATTAATCATACTATAAATAGTAAATAATAATTTACCAAATATAAATATTAAACCCAAAAAAAAAAAAAAACAAAATAAAAACAACAATTTCATTTTATAAATAACTCATACAAAAATCAATAGGTAAAGCTCTTTTAGAACCCAAAAAAAAAACGACTTTTGAAATGAGCATTAAATGTATTTTCTCGCACTTAAATGGAGCGTCGGGTAAGATTTTCTACCTTAAATACTTTAAAGTTAAATACATGTATTTAATATTGTATAAAGTATGAAATAATCAATACCTTAATGTGCAAATAACTTCAAAAAAGTTAGATTCAACATGAAATAGGTAATTCCTTTATTTATATTATTGGCATGCTTTTCATTTTTAATTTTTTTCTTTAAATTTTTTTAATTTATTATGAAAATAAAAGGGTTAGTTTTTCACTAGATTTAATTATTAAATTTATTTCTTTCAAATTTATTTTAAAAATTTATATTTAATGATAATTATTCAACCCAAAAGTTATAGATCAGAATTTATTATTAAACAAAAAATAGTTTATAGATGAAGTCAAATCAAGATTAAATTAAAAGTGATTGTTTTAAAAAACCTAAAAGTGTTTTTTTAAAAAAAATTAAGACTTGTTTATAAATAGTTAAATACGTTGAAAACAAATTTAGGTTTTTATAAATCCCAATCTTTAACGATCATAAAGTAAAATTTTTGATAGGATTTGTTAACATAGAGTTGCATATCCAATTAAAAATTTAAAACTTATACACACAAAGACAAAAGGATCAAAACTTGTGCATTATAAATTGAGAAATTAGAAAAAACTTCAATTTGTATTTTGAAACTTGAACAAACACAAGACAAAAGCCTAAATCTTTCATATTGAATATTGAAAAATATTAAAATCTCAAATTTGCATAAACCTAAAAAACATGCTCCTTCCACTGCCAAACATCTATGCATTGCAAAATCTAAAAAATGTTTGTGTGTGCACACCTCAACAAGAAGTATTTACATAGAATCACTAAATTACATAGACTGTCGGCATCTCAACGCATATTTCAAAAATAAACATATAGCAAATTATAATGATGAGTAAGCATTGATCTAAATCAGTAAGCTCTTTCATCTAAGCAATCGTAAGGGGCATCCCGACGTCAAATTCACCCAAGGCATGATCTTATCATTAACCGCTTGACTCTATGTGTTGGGTACCCAGAGGGATTTGTACTTTGGTGGATGGATATAAACAACCATCATCCTCACTAGGACAACCCTTTCAGCTAAAACATTTATATTTTTAATTTGATTATATAAAGAACTGAATTGAATGTTTATGTAGTTAAGCAATGTTGAATTAGAACACATGTACTTGTCTACATTTTATTTTATTTTAGTATTGGAGCAATGTCTATAGAGTTTTAGAGGGTTTTGTTCCATTTTAAAGAGTACCTGCTCTTAAGAGGACTATTTAGAGTTCATTAGTGTTAAGTCTTTGATAACTACAATGTCACCTGCCATGGTGCTTGCCCAACTTTCTACTTCTGAGATTTAGGAATCTTAGTATTTTTTTATTGAATATTTAAGATGTCAAATCCAGGGCTATTTTGAATCATGCTTAAGAGCAATTATTACAAGTTAGTTTTGAAGGGGTAAAATTGATCACAAAAATTAGATATTAACATAGCAACTAGCATAAAAATGAAAATAATAATAAGGTTTAAGATCTTGTTAAAAAGATCCAATTTTCTTTGTGAAAATTTAGCATTGAAAAGATTCAATTGCAACATTCAATTAGTTTATTGTCTGCAATACTATAACCGATTGGATCAATAAACTAATTGTGTGCTACCATATATAATAATTTGGTGTAAAAGAGATGAGTATTACAGGTGGAAGTTAGCATAATAATGCATAAGTCATTGTAGAGGGACAAGTCCCAGTTCAAGAAACATAAGAGGCAATGGTCTCTGTAGCAAGTTCTAGGGCTGGTTAAGTAGCAATTGCAACAAGTTTTAGGGAAAAAATGTAGTAACAACTTTTGTCATTGATTTCAATGTTTGTACAAAACCAACATCAACCAATAATTCTAAAACTGAAGAAAGGAGTTTATAATATCATGTCTTTGGCATAAATATATCTAAAACTCAGAGGTATTGGATGTGGGTAAATCGAAAGAATTTTGGCACAGTATATGTAGAAAAACATACTGATGCAAATAACATACACATCACTAGATGATAATGAAAGAGAACATGGGATTACAATTGGCAAGAGGAGTTACAAAGACCGAAATTTGGATTTGAAATAACAAATGAAGAATGAAAGCAGACACAACAACGGTAGATAAAAATAAATGTATAGGTAAAGAGTATATAAGGTAGAATTATTTTTTCTTTTTTTTTTCCCATTTAAAAAAAATTAAAAAAGAAGTAGCATGGATAGTTCTATTGTGGAGAAGCATGTACTACTTGCTAACAAATATGATGATGTTGTTCATGGCAAGTGTGAGGTTGCCATGTAGTTGGAACCATCATTGTAGAAATATAGCAACTAAAATGTCTTGCTTATATTCATTGAAGGAGATTTTAATTAACTCTAAGTGGTTTTCTTCCAAGTGTGTTTGATTCAAAATGTAATCAATCTATCTATTTTCTATCTGTATGATTCACTACACTGAATGTTGGTATGAGTATGTTCAGTTTTATTGACAATTTATGCAATGTGCATAATCATCTGTTGAAGGCATGGTGGCTAAGATCAAGTTCTCACAATTGTTGCAATATGGTTGAAAAGGTCCTGCATGAACATTTTTTGCTTTCAAAAGACCTTTGACCTACAAATCAAAATTATTGTTTGTCATGTTGTGAAAGTATTGAAACTTTATAAATTATTGCAATCTATTTTTTTCTTGTGAAAAAATCAATGAATTTGGGATAGACACTTGTCTCAACATTTATTTTTGCTAAACTTTGTAGATGAGCTTTTGTATACTTGTCATTTAATATATCCATAAATGTGGACTGACTTGGGCGAAGCAAGGAGTGCCTTTAGTTTCATTCATAACAATGTTTTTGAAGAGCATTATAGGTGTGTTTGCAGATGACAATTTTTGTTGTAGCCCAAGATGTAGATGTTTGTAGTTTTCATTGATTCTAAGTTGTAAAACAATTGTTAAATGTTAGTATTTTGGAAAACAACATGCATATGTATATGTTAACACAGGGAAAAAACATTGTAAATTGTAAAGAACAAGAAGTACAATGTTTGAGTGTGGGTACTTACAGTTGTCATATCTTCTTCAGCTTCAACATCTTTGAGACGGAGTTCATATTGAATGTATTATTTTTTATATCCAACTATAATGGATCTAATGAACCCATTGCATATGTGCTATCTGATTGTACAAGGTCATGTATAGTAGTATCTAGAGTAAGCCTGCATTTCTTGCATATTGTTGTAATGTATTCTATAGTGTTGTATGTGTTCAACGCAAGGCAACATTCAACATCACCTCTTTCATATTGGCTTCTATTTTTTATAGCAAATTATGTGATCCATAGACTATTGCTAGGTGAAAACTCTGATAAGATTTTTTTTGATTAGTTTATTGTTGATGTTCACAGTTATTGTCAATGGATCAAATTTATCAACAAGATCTACATACACTATTTCTGTATTTGATGGTGAATTGGGATTTTTTATGAAACCAAGACCCTAATCAACTAATACATCACCTTCAAAAACATTGCCATGTCTTTTTGTTCAGAGGTCAATAATTGAAATTGACATTTGTTAGCCTGTGTTTGTGCTACAATAACAGTTTTCAAAAGCAAGGTATGAGTATAAATATTTTATAGTAAGATATAATTACCTTTTTTTTTTTTTTGTTAATTGTAAACTTAAAGGAAATTGCAAGTTACATGATAAAAAATAAAGAATGTTTTTTGTGCATAACAATTTGATAGAACAAGTGGGGAAAACAAAAAATTATCATTTTGGTGCATTTTGTTGCTCTATTTTTGTATGTTGGTTCATGTGTTGTTTTGCTTCCGTATTTAGTTTTATGTTTGGATTATGAAAAGGTCACAAAGATCTTGTATTTTGGCATTGTTAAGGAGCAAAAAGTGAGAAAGAAGAATTGTGAGTGTGAAAAAATAATAACTAATCATAACTAAGAATAGAATATTATTGTTTTGGCACCTTTTGTTGTGTTATTTTTGTTTCTTGAACAATATGCTTGGTTGGATCCACATCTAGTTTCCTACAAGCATTTTTTTTCAATTCATAAACATATTTTGATTGCAAGGAAAAGATAAACAAACAAAGAATCCATAACATAAGCAGTCGATTTCTGTCTACCAGCTTGTGTGTTCTTTTACTTCCAAATTTAGTTTTTTATTTCAATTATGACAAGGCCATGAAGATCCTATATTTTGACATTTTTAAGGAGCAAAAAGTAAGAAAGAAGAATTTTGAGTATGGAAAAACAATAATTTATGGTAACTAGAAATAGAATATTACCATTTTAGAGTGTTTTGTTCTGCTATTTCTGTTTGTTGATCAATGAGTTTGGTTGGATTCATATCTAGTTTCCTACAAGTATTTTTTGCAATGCATAAACATTTTTTGATTTCAAGGGGGGGAAAAGACAAAAAAACAATACATAATATAAGTGGCTTAAAGTACCATTTTGTCTGAACCAGTTTTTTTTTCTTTTTGTATTTGTTATTAATTATTGGCATTTGCAAATTGTCAATGTCTAAGGTGAAATACAAGTTTTGTGTTTACACAAAGTAGATTATATTGTATTTGTTATTGTATTCCTAGATAGTAAGTTGAAGATAACATGCATGATGATCTATCCAATAGGCTTAAACAATGTTAAATTGAATGGTGTTAATATCTATAGTTGTCCAAAAGTGGTCTATTAGAATGCCTTCATATGTTGTTGGGAACTTTTATATTAAATAGAAATTATGTTTATGCATTGTGTCCAAAAGTTGTTATTGGGATGTTGTTTGCTGAAGCATGCCAATATTGAAATCGCCAGCAAATATGATCTTAGTATCAAGTGGCAAAGTAGATGTTGTTTCTATAAATTATAATATATCAATAATTGGAGCATGTGAGACTAAGTATATATTAACTATTTGTATTGGTGTGTCTAAATATGATATATCATGTGTCATAGTCTCCTTGTTTGTTGTGGCAAACACCTTACTGATTTTTACGACAATATTTTTCTAAAACATGACATTATTCCATGCAACTTCATTGAGGAGTGACAATGAAAATTTTGGGTAAGAATAGAGTTATTTGCTATTTGTACAATTCTTGTTTCTTAGAAACATAAAATGTTTGCATTTATGAGGTCATAGTCATGTGTTACACTTTTTAAACTTTGTGTATTTAATGACAAAATAACGAGACTATTATATGTTTCAGGAGCATATGTTTACATGTGGACTGACACATACCTTACTCATAAGACACAAGTAAACATAATTGAAACCATGTTTATTACATAATTAAAATAATCAAATCCACTATAAACATAATGCCCATGATGCTTAGAAGTGTGGTATTGACATGTGGCTGCTCCCAAATTACCCTTGGAATACTATGAGGAAGGGGGGACCCACTGCTTTCATTCAATGGTGTCCCTTGAAGGTCTGACATGAAAATTTTGCTCATGAGGAGCGTTGGGATGACATGTGGTGGGTTTGCTTCCTTCATCATAACTACTTGGTGGGTCCCCTTCCCAACTCTGTTAACCAATGGCACAATCCTAAGTCCTAACAAAAGAACCTTTGCTCTCGAGAAGCGTCATGACACCATGTGGTGAGATGGCACTTTTCCTAAAAAAAATGATTGTTCCTTTTCCAAAATGAGCATGGGGGTACCACGTGGAAAATATGTATCCCTTCTTACAACTGAATGGTGGGCCCTATCTATTATCCCATCAGCTAATGGCACTACTTTAAACTCTGATAAAATAAAACCAACCTTAGATGAGCGTTGGGTCACCACACAAAATGTTGGTGCTTTTCCTAGGCAATATGAGAACCTTAAGTGATAAATGACTGTTGGGTTACCATGTGGAGAGCTTGGAAAGAAGCTGGGACTTAGCCAAAAAAAGAATAAGGGGAACCTAAGGGTTAAGAGGAGGTCAAAACAAATGTTAGACCTCATCAAGCACATCTGAGATTAAAAATTGACAGCTCCAAAACTCAAAAATGTGGATAACAATCAATAATTCCTTGTGATTCGAAGGGGGAATCCACCTACAGATGGAGGAACCCTAAATTCTAGTTTTACAGACCAGTCAAGACAAAACTACAAAATTGAGAAAAACCTACAAAACTCATAAGTTCTAAAGAGAAACCTTCAAAGGCATCCACTCTTCTTCCTTGGGTTAGGTCTTCTTCCTCAGAACCTCAAAGGCTCTATCTAGATCTATGATCTCCTTGAAGGAGATGCTGCCCAAAACCTGAACTACCACTAGCATTTGAAATTCCAACTAGGCGAGAGGCTTCAATATGGTTTCCACCTTAGAGACACTTGGTGATTCACTGAGAGCCATGAACACGGTATGGTCATTTTGCTTCTGCTCCAATAGCTCTTTTATTTTGTCCTCTGAGAGGACAATGTTGTCCATAAAGAATGGAGAGGGGAGTCCCAACTAGACCAGTTACTCGATGTGTCCCTTTGTATCTTGGACCACTTTTTCTAAGGCATTAAGGAATGCCTTTTACTTTGTTGTTGCCTTGTTGTAGCTCAAAAACTAATTTACCTTCATCATCACTTGCCTTCAGTCAGTCATCCTTTCTACTTATAGTGTCCCATCCATTGTGATATAAAGCTTCTAGACAAGGAGTTGTGAGTCCTGAACCTTAGGGGACACAGAGGCAAGGACCTAATCTATGGATGTGCTCACCTGGGAAATCAGCCTCTACAAGTTGATGATGAACTCGAGCATTGGATTTAAGCTATCAGCTGCATTCTTGATCCTCTACCAATAAGATACATATAATTATTTGACCACAGGGAGGATCCTTGTGGTTTGGGAGCAGGTGGCAAGGTCATTCTTCAACTACAAGATCTCTTGGTCCTTGGCTAAGGACTCCTACTCCATTTGATGTTGTAATTGTTGACGTGCCCTATTGGAATCTGAGAGACTCTGATAGGTCTATGCAAGCTCTAGCTCCTTTTCCTATAGCTTGTTTTATGTAGCCTGCTTCTCCTTATTTAGATCTTCTATCTCGATCTTTAACTCTACAACCTAGATTCATAGTTGGGATCTTTGGTTGGCTTCTACCTGGAAGCTCTCATTAGAGATGTCATTTTGTAGGTCAGACCTTATTTTTTTGAGTTCTACATCTTTTTCCTTTGCCTCAGTGTTGAGTCAATTAATTATAACTTTCACTCTAGTGAGTTTTAGCTCTTTCTTCTCCAACTATCTGCCAACTTTGATATAATCCATAGCGACAGACTTCTACATTTCCTCAATCAATTCAAACTTGTTAGCAGGTTTGGCCTAGCTGAGGTTAAGTCTAACGACATGGATTGAGTAGTCCCCTGACTACATCTATTCTTGGGGCTTGACTACTTAGGGTTCCATATGTGCAATCATTAGGGATTGTTGTGTTGGGTCAAAGAATGATTGCATATGAGGCACCACTAGGGCCTTGTCCATCTTTCCTTTCCCCTTCTCCACTCGTGCCTCTCATGCCTTTTTAACAGTCTCCATTTACAAATGAAACTGCTCTTAAACTAAATATTTCCCCTATAAATGGGGATCCTTGTGGTAGTCCAAATGGAACTATCACTTATTGCTATGAAGCAACACATGTTGTTCCCCCAAAGGTGAGCAGGTGAAGGGTTAGGGTGGAAGGAGAGAAAGGTGGGAGGTTGCAGAGTGGGGTGAAAGGTGATTGCACCATAATGGATGATAATATAGATGATGAGGGTAGAGGAGTGAGAAAAAACACAAGGGAAGTGATCAATATCATGAAATAAAGTGGTGTGAGCTTGGTGGTATCCTGGGTAGATGAAAATGGCACAAGGGAGGTGATCAGCTGGGTAGTGGAGAGTATCACAAGCTCAATAGAAATAGTAGAGGGAAAAGAGGTAGTGAAGAACAAAGTAGAGGTGGAAAGAAGGGGTTGAGAAAAGTGTACCTTCTTTTATGAGGGCTTGGGGGGACTGGAAACTTGTGCCTTAGGCCATTTGTGCTGAGATGACCCTGTTGAAAGATGCCGTGAAGAGACCTATTGTTGTTATGGGGTGATTGAATATGGGTACAATAGAGGAGACTAATTTATGGGCCTCTAGATCATTATAACTTCTTATTTCTCCAAATGGGCATCCTCCTCTTCCTTAGAGGGAGTATCTTCCTCTTCTGTTTCTTCTTTGATAGAGAATTCTCCTTTTGCCAGAGCTTTCACCTCATGGTGCTCATCCCAAAGGTTTTTAAATGTTTCATATGTGTCCACATCCTCAAAATTTAGAAAATGATTATTGATTTCCTACCTATATTTCTAATAGGCATCATTTTTTTCCTAGCTCCAGTCTCTTTGGATGAGCTACACCCTTAGCCCCTTTGTCAATTTCTTCATGGGGTCAAATTGTCAGACTATGTCATAAAAGGACACCCATGACTTGAGGGTGTCCAATGGGATCTTGGATAGATCTATGTAACATTTGATTTCATCTTCCATGGGTGACCTCTGTTGTTTGAGGTATGGTCGAGGCTCATGATTGAGTGGGGCGATAGTCTTCAAAGTGGCTATATGACCAATCAAGTCATAGTTCCACTGATCATCGATTAGGTTGAGGTTGAGCTCTGTAAGCTTGATCATAAGTAGGTACTCTTGTGACCTCCTCACCACTATGATGCTCCCTCTTTTGAAGGGGATGTCATATATGGACTTTTTCTTATGACCCATGTGGTCTATTAAGTCAACTGTATCAAGATGGCAAGCCAACTCCAAGCCCAGGGTCATGTTTGTGAGTAGGCACAAGAGCCAAAATGTCTCATCCTTGAATTTGTGTGCTTGAATGAAGGTGAAATAGGCCTTGAAGAACCATTTAGCCAAAATTTTGGTGCCAATGAGTCATGACCTCTATCTATCTATCATCCTAAAGGTGATGGTCTCTTGGCTGAGGTCAATGAGGACTGGGAATATGAAGAGCTATGAGAACTCATAGTAATCCTACATGACTAACAAGATATGGGTCCATGCTATGATGATGATCACAATGTTGGGATTGGTGTTCGTCTCAATAGAGTTGAAAGTGAAGTATGAAGATAAGAAGAAAGAGTGTTGAAATAGGATTAGATGAAGGAGGAATACCAAAAGGTATTTAGTGTTGAGAAGTTTGCCAATTCATTTTGCATGGTAGTAGTGATGGCATCTATAAAATATATCTTATACACCTTGTCCTTGGTCACCATCTTCAACAAGAAGACTGCCCCCAATTAGAAATCGATGACATTGGCATATGAGTCCATCCCAAAGATAAATGGTAACATAGAATGGGAATCTTTCATGTCCTACATCACAAATCTTGCAAGGGCGATAGGCAGAGGAGGTGCCTTGGTGTACTTACTCTTAAGAAGTAAATTAAGGAACTTTGTCTTATAGACCTAAGTGTCCTAGACATTATATAGGCTCTCCATATTGTAGACATTGACATTGGGGTCACTCAAGAATCAGAGCATCTCGCTTATGACATCTACACTAACATCCACTTTTAAGTGGTTGTTCCTTGTAATAATGCTAGTGCTGGCATCATACCTATCTACATAAAGGGTAATGATCTCTAAGAATGGGTGCATAAGAAGCACTGTGTACTAGGTCAATGTGGACTTCCAAATTTTGTATTCAAATGACTCGTAATCATTTCTCTATACCTTTTTGATCATCCAGGTATGGGTGCCCTCTCTTAGGTTCTTCAAGTTTTTGGCCAATTTGGGGTCATAAATTGTATCTGTATAATATATGATTAGCATGCAATCTGTACAACACCCCTTGGCTATACTTTTGATGTTTGGTACCTTAGGCTTTGGTTGAGTGAAAGTGGAAGCATATGATTTGCTTAGTGCATATTGTGAGGGAAGGTCTCTATGACCCCCTGACCCACAGGCTCTCTACTTTCATGGATGCTTTTTGCCACCAAATGAGGATGTAGAAGTCTCCATTCCCACAAATTCTTCTAAAAAGTTCTCTGAGCTTTAAAGAAAACACTAGATATCAGCTTTTGCTCACAATTCTTGGCTCAAATCTCTCTGCTCAATATGCTCTATTTTGTTTGGTGCTCTTGAAATTCTTAAGGCATTTAAGTGTTTAGCCTAATGAGGAGAGGGGTATTTATAAGCCAATTCTAGTAGGAATGATCATGATGCAATTTTTGAATTTGGATGCCTCATAGATGTCAAGGGTAGCACACATGCTTAAAGAACACCTCGTAAAGGATTTACGATGATCCTCATAGGGAATCATGCAATATAGAGCATCTAACATTAATAGCTGGGGGATGGGTAGATAATGATCTTTTATATAATGTTTCAAAAATAAGGAGAGTCAAGTTATGGACACCTAGCAATAAGATGAGCCACTTGTGCCAATGACACTTATTCAAAATAAAACAATAACAAATAAAGGAAAATGAATGAAAAAAGGGAAACAAAAACAAAGAAGGGAAAATAACTAACTATATATAATGGGAAGGTTAGTAAATTAGTTAAAGTGTTTTAAGTTGATTCCATTGACCAGACTCCCTAATGCATTCCCTTATTTATCTTCCAATTTGAAAACATTACTTTGTCTGTTTCCAATGATGCAAAATGACCCCCTCTAAAGGGAATCAAACTTTGCATGTTGGCCTGATTTCACATCCCTTTGATCATATTTAAGGACCAAGTCCCTAGGATTAAAGCATGGGTCTGATGATTTCTTATCAAACCACCACTTGATCACTTATTGTCAGGTGACCTTCATGTCACTTACTTGCTCTCTCACTTCTTAGAGGCTAAGTAATTCTGCTAGCCTAAGCCCCATCACCCCGTCCTCTACAATCTCAATAGCTTTTAAAAGTTGTAAGGTGGGGATTTCCACTGATATGGGTGTGACCACTTCCTTCTCGTATACTAACTCATACGGGGAGTTCTTAATGATCTACTTAGGGGTAATTCAGTCAGCCCACAAGGTCATTCTCACATGCATATGCCATTCCCTTTATTTGTCAGTGCCTATCCTTTTGATCATCCTCATGAGATTTTTGTTTGTTGATTCAACCAATCCATTCCCTTGTGGGTAGTAGTCGGATGAAGTCTTTAGGAAGAAACCATTTTGGAGCATGAATTCAAAAATCTTAGAACTGAGGAAGGCTTTTGCATTATCTAAAATTATCATTTTGGGCAAGCCAAACCTTGTTACTAGCTCCTCTAATAAGCCAAGGACCATGTTTTCAATTGCCTCCTTCATCGAGGTTGCTTCAATCCACCTAGTGAAAATAATCAATGGCTATAAGTATCCATTTGTGGCCTATGCTAGAGATAGAATTGATCATCTTGATGAAATCCAAGCCCCACTAAGCGAAGGGTTTACTGGTCACAATTGGATTTAATGACATGGTTGATTTCTTTCACTTTCCCATAAAGAATTAACATTGTTGATAACTCTTGACTACTTGATGGTAATCCACAAACATGGTTGGTCAGTAGTATCCCATGTGTATGATTTTGGTCATGGTCGTCTTGGTTGAGAAATGACCACCTAGAGAGGCAAAGTACATATCCTAAAGAATCTTCTCCACTTGGTGATTGTCCACGCATCAGAGTAGATCTCTGTCAAAATTTATTTTGAACATGACACCCTGGACTAGTGTGTAGCTAGCTCCTACAGCCTATAGAATCACTTTGTATGTGTAGGAATACCATCAAAATATTGGCTAGTTTACATGAATCAGGTTTTATCAGTGACCCAAGATCCATCGGTTTCATTTTGATTAAGTAAAATTGTTTTTGATGTATCATGTTCTTTCATCAGGTCATTTGTGCATAAGGCCAAGTATTCACAGAGTCCTCTTCCCCAGATCACCTTGGTTGGCCTGACTTCAATGTCATACTCTAGGATCTTGGTGATCTAATTGGGCCTTTTTTTGGCGATCTCTCCTATTATATATTCCCTGATGCTAGAATGCACCACATACACCATTATCTTGCTTCCTACCACAAGGTGTCTGAATTTCTTGAGGCCCTTAATAATGGCAAAATCCTATTTTTTGATGAAATTATACTTAAACTCATACTTGCACAAGGTTCTCAAATATAAATTAATGGGGTGCTCACTTATCTCTTCTTTTGCCTTTTGAGTTAGCATAGTGTTTTAGAGAAATTTTACTTATATTCTTTGGAGAGAGAGAGAAAAGAAACTTGATAAGGGTATGGTTAGTAGAACCTGATATGTTGTGTGTGCGTTGATCTAGATAGTTGTAGATACTCCTCTTTAGCTTGGGAGGAATGACCTGAAGATAAAAAAATACTCAAAGAAAGGGTTGATTAGTTGGATAGTAGGGTAGATTACCTAGTATGCTAGATCCAAGAAGCACGAGCTTCCTTGGAGGCTATCAATCCACACTTTTAAACAATCAAGTTTTGAAAATGAAAGATAAATTACTTACATATATCATAAAATATACTAAAATGAAATACAAGAAGTGCTTGATAAATGAATAGGTGACTTTGACTAATTATAGAAATAAATAGATTGATATTAATGCTAAATGAATTAGGTATTGTCCAGATAATAGGGTAGGGTTTTGTGATTAGGTGAAAGGTCAAAAATTGAGATTTGGTAAAGGTCTAGAGGGTGAAAAAAACATAATGTTTATTTATCACACAGTGACCATCGATGGTTGGGTGTGACCATCAGTGGTTAGGGTGATAGTCAGTAGTTAGGGAAAATCGTCGATGATTAGTGACCATCAAAGATTATTGTGGGTTTTGGTTTAGTTAAGAGAGATTTATTGACAAGGTTATAGAATAAGATTCTAGAAGGTGGGTTCAGGTTGGGTTATTTATGAATTGGAAAGAAAATAACTAATTACTGATAAATAGATACTTAGCTTGCCTGATCATTGATTTAAAGAATGGTTGAGGTAGTTGGTCGATGAATTAGTTGATGGGATTTGGAGAAATTTTTATAGAGTAATAGTACATGGTTGTTGGCTAATGAGTGGTAACACTTCAGATCTCTATCACACTCACTAGTTCATTAGTTCACTAGGAGAATAACCTACCAAAGAAATTCTGATACAAGAAGCTCTTGATAATTGTCGATCCATTTTCACCTCCTACTCCTCTCTTTTTGTAGGAAAATAGGAGAGGTAGAAGTGTAGGTTTAACAATGGGTTTAACTTGCTATCTAAATTTAACTTTGACATGCATTGATGCATGAGTGGACTAGGCAAGCTAATTATAGAAAAGTAAGTTAGAGTTAGGTGTTCAGATGGTGGAAACCTGACCGTCAATGGTCAGGCCTCACCATTGATGGTGAAGGTGACCATTCATGATCGAGTATCAAAGGTTAAGTTTGGTCAAGGTGGGTTAGTGAGTCATTTAGCTAATCAACTAACTTGACTTAGATTTGTGGTCGAAGGGTTGCGAGAGAGTCCCTAGAGGGTCCTGAGGTGGTTTAGGGGTATTTCAACATTTAAAACCATTGTGTGTGGTTTTTTAGTGTCTAAATTTTACCCCTTTTTGTTATGTAGTTTGTATTTGCAAGATAATGAATATAAAAACAAATTTTGGGTTGAAGTTTTGGTTGTCTTGAGCATGGGAGGAGGTGTTTCCCCTCAAACCAAGAATCAATGAGGTGAAACAAATTTGGGTATGAGTTTGATAAGCAGTTAAGTTAGTAATGAAGTGGGTGGTAGGTTAGGCACTAAAGCATGAATACATGCATAAAGTACAATTAAGTGTGTTAGCCAAGATCATGCAATGACTAGGTTGTCATGGTCAAGAAAAATAAGGTCAATACTAGAAAGACAAGTGACAAGTGGAACACGTGATCGTATGTGATAGTTAGGCTGCACTCATAAACTCAAGTCTCATATATAAGGTCAATGTTATCATAGGTATTCAAGGTAGGAAGAGCTCCCATGAAGACACAAGTTGGTCAAGTGTATGTAAGGTAGTGTAAGTTAAAAAAAATGTTTAACTTGGCAAATATAGTTGGTGCAATTAAAAGGACCAAGGAAGGTCATCGCAAAACATGAAAATATTGGGCAAAAATGACCAATGACAAGATTGATGTTGTGTAGTTATGTTTGTTAGAGAAGGCAATCTCCATAGGTGGGCACTTGGTATGGGTATGTGCTAAAAATTTTGTGTAAGAAGTTGGTGGTTGTTAGGTTGTAGAGCTAAAAGCTTCATTAATGCAGACATGGAGGAGGTTGTTGAGAGGTTGTTGAGTTACAGGGCAACCAATGTCAGTTTGATCAACTAATGTCGGTCATATATAGTGAAGACAACAACCGACATCGGTCAGGTATCGGCCGACGTCGATCATCTATAGCCTGACAGGGACCAACGTCGATCGCCTATGCGGTTCCAAAACTGCCAGTTCACGAATAGTTAGTTAACGAACCAGTTATTTGCATGTTAAGAGGCTAATTTTAGTCTTGAGCTATGGATCTAATTATTGTAATTGGATGTCTAATTATTGTTTGCATGAGATCTATTTAAGAGACTCATGGGCTATATTGTAAGGTGTGCTAGTTTAGAGTTGAGCTTGATTAGCTCCTTCTGTGTGTGAAGAGAGCAAGGGTAGCTCCTCCTAGTTCCACAACAGTGCCAAGTGTGGGTGCTGGTTTGGAGAATCAGAAGGGTTCTTCATGTATGTAGGATCTTGGTCGGCAGGTCTGCAAGGCCATGTTTGGAGATCTACATTTATAAGTAAGATCATTGATTTTCAAGTGTGTGTGTGTGCGAGGTCAAAGGAAATCTGCAGGTGGCAGCATGATCAAGGTGATAGCAACACAACAACTAGCAAGATCAGGAGAGATCTACTTGGAGTACAGTGTGTACTCAGTCATAGAGCATAGAGGAAGGCAAAGTAGATCCTTTCAAAAGTAAGATCATTTGAGTTGCAGATTGTTGTAAGTTCATGGGAGATCTACTTGAAGTATGTGGAGTACTTGTGTACTGGTAGTAGTGGATACTGACTGGTTGGAGGTGAACACCAACTCTATATTTGAGTTGTGTGTTGGGACCGTAAGAGAGAGAGAGTGAGCTCTTGAAGAGATTTACTATTTATGCCCTAGAGGTGTGTGAGCCCTAGAGGTGTGTAAGGAAGAAGATTGTGGCATCTTCTTTATTGTATTTCCTTCTGAAAGAGTATTAATATAATTGGGTATTGTCTCTCATATTCTGTGTTATTTTTGAATTCTAGTTACTTGTGATTCTGGTTTAATTCCACACGTAGTTGCTTGGTAATCAATTGTGCTTCCTTAGGTTCCTAACAGTTGGTATCAGAGCTAAGGTTGCAGGGAGCAGGTTTGTGTTTGATTACAAGTCACTCTCAGGGGTTTCTGATTGAGTGGGAGTATAAAAATGGCAGAAGAAAGTACACTAAGAATGGAGGAATTCAAAGGCACGAATGGTCCATTACAGTGTGATGGAAAGAAAGAGCAGGTAAAGAAATATTGTTGGTTGGTAGAAGATCAGCATGAAAGAACTGAAGAAGCAGATGTTGCAGGTGTTGTTACACACGATGCTCTGGGATGTTCCTTGGATAAAGTAGAATCTTGGTTCATAGATTATGTTGCCTCTTTCCATGCAGCCCCAATTAGAGGGGTTGGTGAGCCTTGTCATAGTATTGGCAAAGGGGAAGTGCGACTGAAATTGCAGATGGCCAACACATGGGTGTTGAAGAAGGTCATGCAGGTCCCAGTCTTGGAGATGCAGCTAATTTCTTTAGGAAAGTTAGGTGATGAGAGATGCACAGTAACTCTCACAGTGGATTCTTGGAATGTTACCAAGGATGAACTTGAATTAGCATGTAGTGAGAAAGCAGGTACTCTTTATCTATTTGCTTGTATTACTGATTCCACTTTTGTTGCACATGTGTGGCTTTGTAGGCTTGGTCACATAAGTGAGAAGGGAATGGATGTTCTTAAGCCAAATAGGAAGAGTTTAGCTTTGGATAGCATAGACTGAGATTTTTGTAAGCAGTGGGATGCTACAAGAAAGGATTGTGTTTATTGTAGGAAAAGGAAGACTGATGTATTTGATAAACTTAAAAACTAGAAAGCCTTGGTGTTCTTGGAGGAGATGACGGACAAAGATCAGTGGATGGGGCTAGATACCTCTGAGCAGGGCAGTTTGGACAGGGTTTTGATTCAAAGTAAGCTCGCGGGTAAAAAGTCATCACTCACAAGAAAACACAGGTATCGGCATCGGTCAAAGGTAACCGACGTCGAATAGACAGGTACCGACATTGGTCATGTGCAGACCAGAGGAGTCAGTGGTGTCAGGGAGGTGGAGACCGACGTTGATGGGATAATCAGCGTCGGTGACCTGGACAATCACATGGAACTGACGTCAGTTAGATGCAGACTATGTGGTGACCAAGGTCGGTCACTAAAACAAATTTTGGGAAGATAGCACGCTGTCAAGGAGTCTCAAACGCCCATATGGAGGACTGAAAGGGTAAGTAAGCCTCAAATTCATTATTCATCTTCTTTATACTCGTTGCTTACTGCAGAGTAGGAAGGATCCAAGAAACAATGGGAGCATGGCATGAATGAGGAATTTGATTCCTAAGATGCAAAACCAAACTGGAGATTTGGTAGGGTTGCCAACCAGAAGAAAACATTGAAAGACGAATGGATTCCTTAGTTAAAGAATAGAGAGAATAGATACATGAGATGGAAGGCTAGGTCATATGGTCTTGAGGAAGCTGCAGGACAGTGGTACAGGGTTTGACAGGTGGATGACAAAGTAGGGCTTTAGTCAATGTCAGTGTAACCATTGTGTTTGTCTTACCAGGTGGATGATGATTGCAACATTATTCTGTTACTATATGTGGATGGTATGATAGCTGAAGGTTCAGACATACAGGGTTTTGCTGAGCTAAGGGTAAGATTAGTTCAGTGGTTTGCCATGAAGGATTTGGGAGTAGTGAAATTCTTTGGCATGAGTAATCCTAGAGACAGGGAAGATCACAAGTTGATGTTGTCACATGATGATTGTGTGAAGGTAGTGCAAGATGCAGAACAGGGTAGCACACCTATGGATGGACAGTTCACAGAATAGGGTCCCCAATCACATGATGAGGTTGAGTACATGTGTACTCCCTGAGTTTGCCCAAGCAGTGGGTGTTGTCAGAAAGTTAGTAGTCAATTTGGGAAGGAAGCACTAGAAAGCGGTTTAGTGGGTTCTCAGGTATCTGAGAGGGACCAGCAGTAGGAATTCATGCTATGCAGGGTCAAGTACTTCAAATTTGGTGAGTTACTTGGATGACAGGTGTTGCACCACAAGATGTGTGGTGGTTGGCCTTTAGGGTTGAGCTTGAAGAGGGATACAAGCCAGGAAACAAATTAGACAGTGTACAGGTACAGGTACAGTGCAGTTGTTTATCTCCAAGTGGGAGATTGTTAAGTTGTGGAGCTAAAAGCTTCACTGATGCAAACATGGAGGAGGTTGTTGAGAGGTTGCTGAGTTGTAGGGAAATCGACGTCAGTTTGATCAACCGATGTCGATCATATATAGTGAAGACAACAACTGACATTAGTCAGGTATCGATCGATGTCGATCATCTCCAGCTTGACAGAGACTGACGTCAGTCGCCTGTGCGGTTCTAAAACTGCCAGTTCATGGATAGTTAGTTAATGAACTGATTGTTTGCATGTTAAGAGGCTAATTTTAGTCTTGAGCTACGGATCTAATTATTGTAATTAGATGTCTAATTATTGTTTGCATGAGATCTATTTAAGAGACTCATGGGCTGTATTGTAAGGTGTGCTAGTTTAGAGTTGAGCTTGATTAGCTCCTTCTATGTGTGAAGAGAGCAAGGGTAGCTCCTCCTAGTTCCATAGTAGTGCCAAGTGTGGGTGCTGGTTTGGAGAATCAGAAGGGTTCTTCATGTATGTAGGATCTTGGTCGACAGGTGTGCAAGGCCACATTTGGAGATCTACATGTGTAAGTAAGATCATTGATTTGCAGGTGTGTGCATGTGCAAGGTCAAAGGAGATATGCAGGTGGCAGCAGGATCAAGATGACAATAACACAATAGGTAGCAAGATCAAGATAGATCTACTTGGAGTACGGTGTGTACTCAGTCATAGAGCATAGAGGAAGGCAAGGTAGATCCTTCTGAAAGTAAGATCATTTGAGTTGCAGGTTGTTGCAAGTTCATGAGAGATCTACTTGAAGTACATGGAGTACTTGTGTATTGGCAGTAGTGGATACTGACTAGTTAGAGGTGAACACCAACTCTGTGTTTGAGTTGTGTGTTGGGACCGTAAGAGAGAGAGTGAGCTCTTGAAGAGATTTACTGTTTATGCCCTAGATGTGTGTGAGCCCTAGAGTTGTGTAAGGAAGAAGACTGTGGCATCTTCTTTGTTGTATTTCCTTTCGGAAGAGTATTAATACAATTGGGTATTGTCTCTCATATTCTGTGTTATTTCTAAATTCTAGTTACTTGTGATTCTAGTTTAATTCTGCATGTAGTTGTTTGGTAATCAATTGTGCTTCCTTGGGTTCCTAACAGTGGTTTGGAGGAGAGAACCTAAAAATTATGACCATCAATGGTCAGTGTTGACCCTTGAGGTTGATCATCGATGGTCACCTTAACCATCAGTGATCAGGTATCAGCCATAAAAGGGTGAGGTCAAAAAGATTGTCACAGGCCCTTTTGAGTATATTGACTTAGGGCAACGGGCATTTGGCATTTTGTGAGAAAATGGTTAGGGTTTGCTGAGTGTGATTGGTTGGGTGAGGGGTTTGTTGACTTTGATCGAGTTGTTAGAGGTTTGATTTGATGAGGATATAGTGTGAATGAGGGAGAGCATGAGGCCAAGTGGTGGTTCTGAGGGTTCTTCCTCGATGATGATTAAGGAATGAGGTAGGCATTGTTGTTCAATTGATAACTTAGCTTTAATTTAGTTAATTGAATTTGTTTGATGTGTTTGGTTATGGGTGGGTTAGGTATGTTGTAACCTAGGTTTTAGGGTTTGAGTTTGAATTGAAATTTAAATTGGCAGGTTAGATATTAGAATGGAAAGGGTATAGTAGGGTACAAATTTGTAGTTGTTTGCAGTTGTTTTTGGTAGTTGTAGAGGGGTAGGGTTAGGCTAGATCATTGATAATCACTTTACAGTGACTATTAATTATCATGTCTGACCATCATGGGTCACTACCGACCATTGATGATTGATAAGTAACCATTATAGGTCACTATATAATGGTCATCGATGTTTGATTACCTAACCATTGGTGGTTACCCTGATTGTTGATGGTCAACAAGAGTTAAAGAAGTTAAAAATTTGTTGAATGTTTAAAGTTTGAAGGAGTTAGGGTTTAGGTAATGTAATATTTAAATGTTTGGGTAAAATTGAGGTTGAGGGAAATGTTTTATGTTTGATAGGTATTAATACAAGGTTAAGGTTGATAGTTGAATGTTAAGGTTTAGTTTTTGAGGCTTATGTTTGAGGGGTAGTGGGTTGAATGTTTAGTTAATAACTATAGTGGAATGTTTATAAGTATTGATAGTTAAGGATAAGGTAAGTAGATGAATGGTTAAGAATAGAGTCATAATGATTTAGGGTTCATAGATAATGGTTGAGAATAGTTAAGGTTAATGATTGGTAGGTAATTTGTATGTTGTAGGTTGATTGTTTAGGGTGTAGATAAGATAGGTTAGTGTTTTTAATTTATGGATAAGTCATAGGTATAAGTCATAGTAGGTAAATGTTATGAGTTGAAGAGATTAACATAAGAGGTAGGTGTAAGAGGATGAGTTTGTAGGCAAAAATAGTATAAAGAACTATGTTTATTTGCTATCAAACCTTGTAGGCACGGGAGAGGATTCAGATGAGGGACAAAGTGCCCCATACTTTTGATGAGATTCATCAAGGTATGACTGTTGATGAATAGATGTACATAGACGATGTGGGCCTTAGTGGTATGATGCATTATTAGCATGTATCACATGATGTGATGATGTTAGTGGCACTCATTGAGAGATGGGATCCTACCACTAACACCTTCTTGCTTTCGACAGGTGAGATGACCATCTTGCCTGAGGATATTCATAAGATTGTGTGGCTACCCATATGGGGGGAGACGATTTACCACATCAAGAGGGATGAGTAGGATGAGTTTATGGATCTCTTGTATGGAGATGACTAGGATTTTGTGAGGTGTCACTCTAGAGGTTTCCATTACACACCATTCTACTGGAGGGACATGGATGTGAGGCATATTTTCACCATGATAATGATAGTGATGACGTACTACATGTTACCTAATTCTAATAGCAGGAGATTCCCTTATTGTTGGGGGTGCTTGTGAAGATGTTTTTGGGTCGCACAATGTTTACATGGGCTCCTGTACTACTGGTTTAGATTTACTAAGAGCTATGGGGATTTTGTGCCCACAAGAGATATGAGATCAGTGTCAGCTTTGTTTTACATTACTGGACTTACGAGAGCATTTGAGTGCTTAAACCAATGGGGCTATTATGGGAGGTTTATGCTTAGATGGGTTTTTGATTTAGATACATGCAGTGGAGTGATTATGCCCTCTTAGGACTAGGAGGAGGGGTTCAAGATATAGATTGGTTCAAGGGCTGATTGGATGCCTTGGTCATTAGAGATGTGATTTGGAGACCATATGTTAGTTTTTTAAGATGGGCTCATTATTGGAGACATACTATATCATTTTAGAGCTAAATATGGGTATATGAGAAACAAGAGGGTGAGTTAGAGTTGATACCATTTGACACGATATGGAGGCAATTTGGCCTCTTATAGGACATACCAAGGAATTCCCAAGATACAGGAGGGAAGACGTAGAGTTTCCACTACCTTCTCCACAACCAATGCATGATTTCATTGACCATGAGGAGCTATTTGTGAGGATAGAGATATATGATGTAGGTGTGATAAATAGTTACCCTACATGGTATCGGGCATAATATACTGTATCCAATATTGGTCCTGAGGATGGGGGTTAGTAGGATATAGATGTAGATGCAACTGGTAGAGGTGATCAATAGGTTCAGGTGTAGGGGGTGAGTGGGCTAGATATACAGGTGGTGATTGCAAAGAGGGACCAATCACGAACAACTTTAGCCACAACACATGCATCTTTGGTAGTGGCACATGTATCACTAGTAGTAGTGTAGGGTCAGTTGGTCACTGTTATAGGTGAGAGAGATCAGGGTAGATCTTAGGTAGCCTTGGTAACTTAAGAGAGAGATTCTCTCTAGCAAGCAAGAGGTGGAGTACCAATAGTGATGACACCAATAGGGATTATCCCTATGTAGAGATACGTAGTGACTGAGGAGGAGTTGTGTTATTATGAGGCCTTGGTCTTTAGGCATTATCTAGATGAGCCTTGATGGGGTGAATATAGGGCCAATATTATAATAAGTGTAGGTACATCGACACCAAGTTAGTGGGTTGCATCTATGAGTGGACAGGCAGGTACAAGAGGATAGGCTCCAAGAGGTGGTGGTGCCCTAGGATCTTAGAGTTGCTTATGAGATATTATAGTTTTTGATGTTACATATGATTTTGATACTAGCCTGTGAGCTAATGTAATGATATGTATATTTTTTTATAGAGATATGGATATTGATGTATGCACGATGATGATTATGTGATGATATACTCACAATTTATAAATATGATCTTTTCATATAGATTGTGGTTCATGGTTATGATGATCATCTTGTTTATTTTTATTATGGTTATGCTCATGATGATGTGGATGTAAACTCACCTAGCTAGGCATGTGATGATATGTTTCTTTATTCATGTTTATGATGATGTTTAATAAGTATTGATGTTATGATGTGATTATGATGATAATGTGATGTTGTTTATGATTATGATCATGTTTATGACATTTATGATTATGGTTCTTGATGCTTATTGTTCATGGATACTTTTTGCTATGATGTTGACATGATATTATTGTGGTGCTCATGTTGAAATTGAATGAGTATATGCTTCCTCATTTAGATTTAGACATGTGGTGAATATGGTTTATTGCGATTGTGATCATGGATGATTTATGTTATGATGTTGATATGATGATATTATTATGGATTTTGATGATGATATTATGTGATGTGGTTATGATGATGGTCATTTTGTTTAAATTAGGGTGAAGCACATAAAGTAAGTTAAAAAACAAAACTAGATGTGAGAAGGAGAAGACAATCTAAGTGAATGTATCAACTAGTGTGAGAGAAATAAGGAAGAGGCACGATGCTTCTTCTTTGGCAAGGACAAAAAAAGCTGAAGTTGGAATAACTTAAGGAACATAAGCCCTTGGAATGCTTCACATTAATGCTTGTTAGTTGGTTAAAAAAAAGCTGTCTTGATCACATAATGTCAATTAAGCTCAAAATCCCTTACTTATAGTGAATAAAGCAGAGATGGATAAAGATAGAACCTTCTTGTAAGACTAGCTTGCCTCTTCTGGAGGTTACCAAATAGTTAGCATAAACAAGTCTATGCCACATGATGTGTAGACTAATTGATGCAGAAAGACTACATATGAAAGTTGATTATGGCTATCAAAATTATTTTGCTTTTTTTAATGTTTGATAATGGGTCTTGTTGTCTCCAAATCTTACTCCCTAGAAGAGGGCTGTTCAAGCCTCCTCCAAATATGGGCAATGTTGGGACATTTCCAAGCCTGTGGGTGTGCCTATAAGTGGAAATGAACCTCTGGGTTGAAAGGGCTAGCTCCCTGTATTAGCTTTTTGTGCAATAAAACTATTGAACCAATTTGTATGAGTGAAAAGAGTCAGAAGTTTTCATAAATAAAAATCTTAGTCTAAGATGGCGATACACCAAGAATTAGTATCCACATGTATGCCCTATACTTATGCACAATACAACAAAATATAGTCTATAACTCAAGCTCTATAAGATTCCAACATAAGTATCTAAATGTAGAGACAAAATGAATGAGATCACACAAGGTAAATAATTGGAAAAGACAACCTGTATAGTCCAAAAAAAGTTTACACATGTGCAAAATCTCATATAGCTAGAATGCACTCTCCATGACATGTTGGATCAACTCTTTGCTCAAAAACATGAAGGACAGAGAACATAAAGATAAAACATCACTTGACGTCACTTTGGGTCTCTTGCATGCCCATGTAAATGTCTATAAATTAGAATGAAAATAAACTTATGCTTCTTTACTCAAAGGCAAGAAATGGAAAAACATTCCAACAGGGCTTCATCGTACCATCTATGGATGATAAAATAAGAGCCTAAGGGTCTTATTTATAGAAAAATATGGAAAGAAGAGAGAGATATTGGGAACCAAAATAGAAGCCTCCAAAATGGTTTGTAGTCGCCATCCTGGTGAAACTGATTCTCGCTGTTCTCTCATTTAGTTGGATTTTGTCCTTCTCTTTGATTTGCCCTCTTGAAATGACCAGGTTTACTACAAAATCAATGGTGAGATGACCCTCCATAATAAATGGCTTGGATCATTGCTATTAACCTTAGATTCTTTCTAAGAGCTCCCATGTTTTGCACTGTAAACCCATTTAGGTTTTCCAAGTGACTTTACTTCTACTTGCTTCTTTGGGTTCTTTGATTGCTTCTACTTGTATTAGTCATAAACAAAGCTCTTTGGGAAACCCAATTTGCACTATCTTCGCTTAAGACCCTATAAAGTTCTCTAAATGGCTTTACTCCTTTCTTAAAGACTTTAGGTATGAATTTGATGTCCTGCGGCATGTCATATTTGAATCCCAATAGCTAGTTGGCCACCCTGAATTTGACGTCCTATGGCACGTCGTCTTTGCACCCTAATGGCTAGTTGGTTGTATTAAGCTTGACATCTTGTGTCATGTCATGGGGATCCATCGGGTCAGGTTTATGCTTTTTTCAATTTTCTTGAAGTAATTCCTTTGAACAAATTGTTCAAAGGAATTACTTCAGGAAAATTGAAAAAAGCATAAACCTGACTCGATGGATCCCGATGGCATGACACATGATGTCAAGTTTAATATAGCCAACTAGCCATTAGGGTGCAAATGTTCAAAGGAATTCTTTCAAGGATTTTACGTGAAAGGCAATGATTAGTTCCTTTATGAACTTTTCCCAAAGGACACTTAGGAAAGTGTCCTTTAGAAAAGTTGTAAAGGAGACTTGGGGAAGACACAGGGTCCCTTCAGAAAATTTTGAAGGGCATTTCCAAAAGAAATGGCCCTTTGAAACTTTTACAAAGGCCATTTCCAAAGATAGAGTGCCCTTCTGAAAAGTTTGAAGGGTCACTTGAGAAGAAAAGTGCCCTTCAAAACTTTTTTGAAGGGTCACTTAGACAACAAAGTGCCTTTTAAAAAAGTCTAAAGGGACACTTGGGCTAAAAAGTGCCCTTTGGACTTTTCCAAAGGGTCACTTGGAAGAAAAGTGCCCTTCAGAAAAGTTTGAAGGGACACTTGGGAAGCAAAGGACCTTTCAAAACTTTTTTGAAGGGTCACTTAGAAAGAAAAGTGCCCTTCAGAAAAGTCTAAAGGGACACATGGGAAAATAAAGTGACCTTCAAAAAAGTCTAAAGGGACACTTGGGGGGAAACATTATCAACACCATTTTGAGTTTTTTAATTGCCTTTGCTTATAAAAGTCATAAACTAAGCTCCTTAGAAAACCCAAAGTCATGCATCATTGAAAACTCATAAAGTATTAGAAGGAGTAATTCGGGTTCATAAACCCATATTACTTTTACTCATGGAATTTTTACAAGTCAAGTCATTCAGAGAACCCGACTTGGTCTTGAGGAGTAACTCAAGTTTATGAGGGGCCAGGACTTGACTTGTGAAGAACCTGACATACAATACAATGGAGCCAAAACACTTTAGCCTCCTTGACTTGTAATTTTAGACCTCTGAAATGATCTATTTTTATAATTATTGTTTGAATCTCCATGAAAATGGTTGAACAAATTGTACTGAGGTGAAATTTAGTCAACATTCTTGGTGATTCTAAGGGGAGGCATGCCTGCTATGTCAAAGACCAGTCACCTAAATCCTTTCATTAGGCATGGAGTCACGCATATAGGCACTTCAAAGAGAATTGAACAAGATTTGGCTCAAAAACACACTAGCTAGGTTGATTACACACACAAGATAGAGACACACACCAAACAAAGGGAAGGAAAACACACCTATGCTATAAAGCACTTAGGGAAAACAAACATAATAAAGGAAACACACCAAAATAAAGTATATACAAGACATGGCGAACAAGGATTCAAATGGATTCCATTCATTGGAATAGGTAGCTCTTCTCCATTCATTTTGGATAGCTGAAAGGAGTTTATTTGCTTGCACTTGCTGATAAATACCACTCCATAAGGTATCACACTTTGTATGCTTGCCTAGTTTTGCTCTATATTCATCCCATTTTAAAACCAAGTCACCTTCTATGAACACTTTTGCCCTTGCCCTTTTGTCAAAGGATTTCTTCATGAGAACTTGATGGTATTCTAAAGCTTTGTGTGCATCATCTCTTTCCTCTTACAACTGCATTAATTCTGTCAATCTGACCTTTATAGGAGTGTTTTCAAGTAATTCTAGTTGTTGTGCAAGTTCCAAGGTAGGGAGCTCTTGTGATATGGACAACCTAGCTTCTCTCCCATAACAAGTACAAAGGGAGAATTAACAATTGACTTCTTGAGAGTGATTCTATTTGCCCATAAGGTTGTCTTTAGCTTGCTATACCATGCCCTTTGATTGGTTTCCAACATCCTCTTGATGATCTTGATGAGCTTCTTGTTGGTAGACTCAACCAATCCATTACCTTGAGGGTAGTACTTGGATGAGGTACTAAAATGAACTCCACTTTTTACTACCCAATCAAGATTTTTAACACTTGTGAAAGCAAGTGCATTATCTAAGATGATAACATGAGGAGCTCCAAACCTTGTTATAATGTTGCCATAAAACTCTAAGATGGCATTTTCATTTGCTTCCTTCAAATCAATAGCCTCTACCCATCTTGTGAAGTAGTCTGTAGCAGTTAATATCCATTTGTGTCTAGTACTTAATGGAGGGTTCATCATGCCAATGAAGTCAAGGCCCCATTGCATGAAATGTTGATCCACTTGGACAGGGTTCAATGGAAGGACAACAAGCTTTTGTTTGCCAACAAAGAAAGCACATTGAGGACAAACCTTAGCCCAATAGTAACCAACTCTCATTATTTTTGTAGTTATTGTTCTAGGAGAGAAGTGACCACCATCTACACCATTATGGAACTTTTCTAGCAACATATCAAATTGGTCATTGTTAATGTATCTTAGCAACACATTGCTCACATCCTTCTTAAGTAGAATGTCATCCACAAGACAATAAGGAATTGCTTGTAGCCTAAAATTCCTTCTTTGATATTTGTTTAAGCCATTAGGACACTCACCATTTTGAATAAAACTAATGATGTTTTGTGTCCAACTTTGATTCTACATTTGATTAGCTGGCTAGTCTTAAAATTGATTTACCAAGGCTTGCTCTTTTGGATCTTGAAATTTAGATGCTAAGTGCTCACATAAACCTCTTCCTCTTACTAAGCTGGTTACCTTGATGTTAATGTCATATTTTATCACCTTCATGATCCATCCAGCTCTCTTCTCATTGAGATCTCTGCTTAGGAGAAACTCCTTGGTGCTAGGATGGGAGACCCGGACATGGATCCTATTGTTAGAAACCATATGCCTAAACTTTTTTAAACCTCTAATGATGGTTAAAGCTTGCTTCTCCACAAAAGAATATCTCACTTCATAGTCTTCTAAGCTTTGGTTGAAGAAAACAATTGGCTGCTCAACATCCTCGTCATTCTTTTACATAAGCATGGCCGAGATTGTGTCCAGGTTAGAAAAAGTATAAAGAATTAAATACTTAGCAAAATTAAGCTTTAAGAGAGTGGGAGATGTTGTAATTGCTTGCTTGATTGCCTCAAAGCTGCCTTTACCTTCCTTTGTCCAAGTAAAAACTTGGTTCTTTTTTAGCATGGCTATGATAAGCTTTACCATAATTGCAAAGTTTGGGATAAACCTCCTTACAAAGTTTATTTCAAGAAACTTTGTATCCCTATCTTGTGTTAAGTCAAAGACAAGCCTAGAATAGCTTCAATCCTTTCGAGGTCAATAAATAATCCTTCTTTTGAAACAACATGACCCAAAAGCTTACCTTCATGGACAACAAAGATCCATTTCTTTGGATTGCGGGATATACCATAGTCTCTACACTTCTAAAACACTTGCCTTAGATGTCCCATATGATCAGTAGCATCTATTGAGAAAATGGTTATATCATCAAGGTAAACAAGCAAAAACTTATTGAACAAACCTTTGAAAGCCATGTCCATTGCCCTTTGAAATGTAGCTCTAGCATTAGATAAACCAAATGGCATCTTCTTGTAGGCAAAGGTCCCCCACTTGCTGGTGAAGGCTATCTTGAATTGATCCCCTTCATTTACCAATATTTGATTATAACTTGAATAACCATCAAGAAGTGCGAAATGTTTAGAACCTGAAACAACTTACAGAATTTGTTCCATGGAAGGGAGTGGGTAATGATCCTTGAGAGACACTTTGTTTAGATCACAAAAATCCACACAAAGTATGATTTATCCATTCTTATTTTGAACTAGCACAAGGTTGGCTACCCAAGTTGAGTGTTTGATAGGAAAGATAATCCTAGACTCAATGAATTTGGTTATCTATTTTTTCATGAGTTCTTCTATCTTGGGGTTGATAGGCCTTTGCTTTTGTCTTACTAGTTTGGCTCCATGCTCTAAATCAATGGTGTGATGAGATAGACTTGGGTCGAAGCGGTTCAAGTCCTTGTATTCATAGGGAAAGATGTCATGAAAATCTTTGCATAATGCAATAAAAGCTTGCCTTTCTAGCTGAGAATAAGCCTTGCCAATCTTCAAAAGTTTATCTTTGAAAATCAGAACTCTTTCATAGTTCTCTTCTTTTATTGACATGCTAATTCTTTGGTTTTTATTTTGATCATCCTCATTAAAGACACTCTCTAAGGTAATCATCCCCTTGGGTATTTTATTTGTCTTCAGTTGTATAATCTGCTCTTTATAATGATCACACAACTTCTTTTGATTTCTTGAAGAGAAGCCTACCTCATTTTGCAAGTGTGCAATGTGTTCATCACTTTCAACCACTTGCCATGACACTTAATCATGTGGAATGGAAGGTCTCACAATGATCTTGATATGAGTCTAATCTTTCTCTTTTTCAATGTCAGTAGCCTAGTCAAAATGTGCTCCTATTGCAACTAGTCTATCAGTGTACTTGTTCAAGTCTCTTGGTATGGGCTGGATGTTAAAGGCATCAAAATCCTTAAGTAGATCCCATACCCTATGACTATAGGACTTGAGAAAGGGGTTCTTAGTTGTATCTTTACTTCTCACTTGATGAATGACCAACTCACTATCTCCATATACTTTCAAAAGCTTGATTCCTCTCTTATTTTCCCATTGGAGACCATGAACTAAGCCTTCATATTCTACCACGTTGTAAGTGCAACTGAAGTGAAACTTATAAGAAGAGTAGTAATGATTTTTTGATGGGGAAACCAACATGACACTAACACCTTCACCTGATTTGCTTCTTGAACCATCAAATAACATTTCCCACATGCTAACAAGCTCATGATCTTCATTGATGAGTGAAGGAATTGGGACATTTTTCTCATGCATACAGTAAACTCCCAAATTATTTTACTCAATTAAAGTGTAAGGATCAAGGCCATGTGTTTTAATTTTCAAGATAGAGTTCAAAAATACCTTCAAGAGGAGAAGATGTTTCACTATTCAAGATTGCCTCTTCTTCCTTGTTGATTAGATAGTTTTGATTTGTCATTATCTCCAAGTATGACTCAATGTGGGAATTTTATAAGGGCTGAGTCATTATGGTTACCTTGGTTCCATACCTCTTCTTGAAAGCTAAAAAGGACCAATCAGTAAAAAAGTATCCTCCTATCTTGGTTGTAAAGTCCCTAGACAAGCATATAGCAAAGTGTGCAGGAAGGTCCACCACCACAATATCTTGCATGATAGGGAAGCTTGGGCAGCGAAGTAAAAAAAATTTCAGACCTTTGACCAATCCTACCATCTTGGTTGGAGTTCCATCTAGATATAACACACATTTACTATGTGTCTCATAGTTCAAACCCAGCTTATCAGCCACTACTTTAGGCATGACAATAGTGCTTGCTCCACTATCCACAATACAATTTTGGACCAACTTATCTCCTATAATGAGTGTGAGGTAGAAGGGTGGAGGCTTTTTAGATTTAGTGGAAGGATCTAAAAGATTATTTGGATAATTTTTGAGAGCCATACTATGATGCCTTGAAGATCGAGGAGCCACCTGCATGCTTGTTAACTGCTCTTGCAAAATCTCCTTTTGACCAGGTATATGTAGAACCTCCAAAAGGGATATGCTTGTCTTAGTGATTTTTAACGAGTCCACAATATTTAGAGATGGAGTACTCAATTTCTCTTACATTTTTGATTATAATAAAGGAGCTATAGCCTATTGTGTTACAATCTTGGCAGCTGCATTTACACTCTGATTATGTTGAGGAACATGGCTTGTAGAAGGTGAAACACTTTGATTGGCATTTTGTGGCCTTGGAGAGGCATCACTTGGAACTATTCATTGCTCCTAGCCTTCTCCCAAGGATCTCTTCTTGAACCTTGTATTAGCTACAATTAACATGCCTTGAGTCAACACAAAATCATCCTTCTTTTAAAAGTTCATCATCCCCCCACTTGGGTTGCTGCCTTTTCCATGATTATCCTTTTGGCTGGGACATGATTCTTCTATTGTTGTGTAAGGAGTAACTTCTTCTTGTGTAGTAAAAGAGTAGTTGGTTCCTCCATCATCATGTACAAACTAACCTTGAGGTTTCCCCTAGTGGTCCACATGATCTTTTCCTTGTACTAGATTTGCATGAACTGGAATAACAACCTTTACGGGAGAAGTAGAATTTGGATTATATGCATTTGGTTGCCTACTATAACCTTGTTGATTCTATCCTCTCCCTTGATAATTATATTGGGATGGAGCTCTATATCCTTGTTGAGGATAGTATTATGTATTAGGAGGAACACTTACTTGATATTGAGCTTGCTTGAGTTGAGTTCTCAATGATTTGATTTCTTCATCCTTGTCCACATTGTTATCTACCTTCACGGGAAAGGCTCTTGGCTTCACATTGGCATTAGGAACCTAGGACATGCTTAGAGATTCAATCAAATTATGGGACAACAAAGTCATGAAAACTCTTAGAGGGAGTCTTCCAGCTTGAATCAAACTATTTTTAGCCTTAATTTCTAGCTCATATGCACTTAGAAGAGTGAATCCTCCCATTAATTGCAACATAATAACAACATTAGTACGAATCCCTTTGAGGTATGTTGGGAACATAAAGCTATGAGGAGGTCTCATGATTGGTGGCAACCTATACCATGTTCTTTGAAATCTCTCATTAAAATCTCTTATGGATTCATTTGGACCTCTTCTATTTACATTCAGCTGATGTATTAGGGAAGCATGATCACTCTTATTTTTGAATCTTGTCACCAATAGGTGTCCAAAACCATCCCAACTTGTAATACAACCCCCTTATAATGTTCTCTACCAGTCAAGTGCTTTACCTTTTAAAGACATAGCAAGCAACCTAATTGCTATGTTGGCCCTAGTAACATTATAGAAATTGCAGAAATTAGAGATGTCTCTAATATGTTTAGATGGGGTAATAGGATCCTCTCCATTGAAACCAGGAAGATTTTTGGTCGCATTTGGAGGAATGGGGTCATATGCAGGAAGCTCTATTGGGTTTTGGGTATTAAAAGTAGGGAAAGGTTGACGTCCATCTATCTCTCGCCTTTCTCCCATTTCTCTTCTTCCCCTATGATCCTCTATTTCTTATTCTTCTTTGACTTGCTCCTCTCTTTGAACTTCTTCAACCTCTTCTACTTCTTCCCCAAAACCTCCTTGCAAAGGATTTATTAGGGCTAGGAGTGGTTTAGGGCATTGTTATTCAAGAAAAGATTAAACTGAAGGGGCTTGGTTAGAAAATATTAAGGACCTTGTGAGGACCATGTAGGATAATGTATAAAACTTGGTCTAGAATCAGGGATTCACACCCTTTTGGAGTCAGCAAATGTTGGGTTAGGGGTATTTCTACTACTTAGGCCTGTCAAGATGAACATTCGCCTTGAGTTAGCAATAATTTAGGTCCTATCGAGTGTGTCAAAACTTGTATCTCCAAATCTTGCACCCTAAAAGAGGGTTTTTTAAGCCTCCTCTAGATTTGGGCAATGTTGGGACATTTCTAGACATGTGGGTGTGCCTATAAGTGGAAATGAACCTCTAGGTTGAAAGGGCTACCTCCCTATATTAGCTTTTATGTAATAAAACTATTGAAATAGTTTGTATAAGTGAAAAGAGTCAGAAGTTTACATAAATAAAAAGCCTAGTCTAAGATGGTGATACACCAAGAATTAGTATCCACATGTATGCCCTATACTTATGCATAATACAACAAAACATAGTTTATAACTCAAGTTCTAGAAGATTCTAGCATAAGTATTTCAATGTAGAGACAAAATGAATGAGATCATACAAGGTAAATAACTGGAAAAGACAACCTGTATAGTCCAAAAAAAAGGTTACACATGTGCAAAATCTCATACAACTAGAATGCACTCTCCATGACCTGTTGGATCAACTCTTTGCTCAAAAACATGAAGGAAAGAGAATAGAAGGATAAAACATCACTTGCTATCACTCTGTGTCTCTTGCATGCCCAGGAAAATGTCTATAACTCAGAAAGAAAATATATTTATGATTCTTTGCTCAAAGGCAAGAAAATGGCAAAACATTCTAGTAGGGCTTCGCCGTACTTTCTATGGATGATAAAATAAGAGCCCAAGGGTCTTATTTATATTAAAAGAGGGACATAAGATAGAGCTCTTTGGTGCCAAAATAGAAGCCTAAAAAATGGTTTATAGTTGCCATCTTGGTGAAATTGATTCCAGTTATTCTCTCATTCAATTGGAATTTAGCCTCTTTGATTTGCCCTCTTGAAATGACCAAGATCACTCAAAAATCAATGGTAAGATGACCCTCCATAAGAAATGGTTTGGATCACTCTTAGCTGAGATCTCTTGCGTTTTGCACTATAGACCCATTTGGTTTTTCCAAGTGACTTTACTTCTACTTACTTCTTCGGGTTCTTTGATTAGTTCTACTTGTAAAAGTCCTAAGTAAAGCTCTTGGGAAACCCAATTTACACTATCTTTGCTTAAGACCCTATCAGGTTCTTTGAATGGATTTAATCCTTGCTTTAAGACTTTAGGCATTAATTTGACATCATGTAGCACATCATATTTAAATCCTAACAACTAGTTGGCCACCCTGAATTTGACATCCTATAGCACGTCATCTTTGCACCCCAATAGCTAGTTGATTGTATTAAACTTGACATCCTATGGCACATCATTGGGATCCATTAGGTCAGGTTTATGCTTCAGATAATTTTCCTGAATTAATTCCTTCAACCAATTTGTCTGAGGGAATTCTTTCAGGGATTTTGCTTGAAAGGCAACGACTAGTTCCTTTGAGAACTTTTCTCAAAGGACACTTGGGAAAGTGTCCTTATAAAAAGTTTTGAAGGACACTTGGGGAAGACACAGGGTCCCTTTGGAAAATTACAAAGGGCATTTCCAATGGAAATGGCCCTTTGAAACTTTTTTGAATGGCATTTCCAAAGATAAAGTTCCCTTCAAAAAAGTATGAAGGGTCACTTGGGAAGAAAAGTGCCCTTTAAAACTTTTCTGAAGGGTCACTTGGACAACAAAGTGCCCTTTTGAAAAGTTTGAAGGGACACTTGGGCTAAAAATTACTCTTTATACTTTTTTGAAGGGTCACTTAAAAAGAAAAGTGCCCTTCGAAAATGTTCGAGGGACACTTGGGAAGAAAAGCGCCCTTAGAAAAAGTTTGAAGGGACACTTGGGAAAATAAAGTGCCCTCTAGAAAATTTCAAAGGGACACTTGGGGGGAAACATTATCAAGACCATTTTGGGTCTTTCGATTGCGTTTACTTATAAATGTCATAAGCAAAGCTCTTTGGAAAACTTGAAGTCATGCATCATTGAAAACCTGCAAAGCATTGAAAGGATTAATTCAGGTTCATATATCTAGATTAATTCTACTCATGGCATTTTTACAAGTCAAGTCATTCAGAGAACCCAACCTGGTCTTAAGGAGTAACTTGGGTTTATGAGGGGCCAAGACTTGACTTGTGGAGAACCTGACATACACTATAATGGAGCCAAAACACCTTAGCCTCCTTAACTTGCAATTTTGGACCTCTAAAATGACCTATTCTTACAACTGCTATTTGGCTCTCCATGAAAATGATTAAACAAATTGTACTAAGATTAAATTTGGTCTACATGTCTTTTACTAATTTTTTATTATTTTGGAGGGGTTAGGGAAGCTGATTGATGCAGGAAGCTTCCAAGAAATTGCTATGCTTTGACAAATGCTTTACTCAGCCATCCTTCAAGGGAGTGGTCTAAGTTTTGTGTTTTTATTAAGGCCTTTTGTTAGTTACCCTTCAAGGGGGTAGTCTACCTTATATTGAGTAATGTTGATATGTTTTGGTAACTATCCTTCAAGGGAGTAGTCTGTGAATGTTATATAGTGATCCATGTGGGTTATTTTGATTTTTATTTTAATGTTTACTTTTGATGTCATGGACTTGCTTATATAGGCTTAAAAGGTCACCTTTTATGAAGGCAAAAATAAAAGCACAAGAAGGTTGATTAGGTGTAAAAGAGGTTTAGGTGACAATGATCATGGGAATCCATCCTAGGAAAGGGGCAAAAAGTACCATGAAAATCATGCTATGGGTAGAACCATGGTACCCATTGTTTAAGATTAGGCCATGGTTGTGATGGATATAATTACATGATTTAGTTTTAATTGGTTGTCCCTAACATAGGGAGATAGATGGGGTTTGAAAACAAGGGGTGAGCTTAAGTTAGATAAAAGCTAAGTTTGATCCTATTTTAACAAAAGAAAGGATGTAGATGTAAAATATTGAGAGGCTCAAGTTTTGGGTTGCCTTCAAGAGAGGACAACCAATAAGCACCTGATCTATACTTATGCATTATGATTAAGGTCCGATCCAATTGAAAACAATCTTAACCTTGCTTGTTTTTCTCCATATTGGTGAATGTTGATTTTTCTTTAAGATGAGGTCTTTGATATTGAATTATCACACTTTAAGGTGTTTGTTATAAGTGTGCTTGATTCATTCTTGATAGACATGAAGATGGGCGAGTCATGCTAAATGACACTTATCAAATAGCTCAAGTTAGGCTAAATGTTCTTGATGATAATCACTCTCGGGAATGATATCTTGAAAGGATATGCGAAGAGAGGGAATTTGAACTTTGAGAGGCAAGACAACCTCTTCTCCATAAACCAAAAAGAAAGGAGAAGTACTCCTAGGGGTTTGAATGCAAGTATGATAGGCCCATAAGGTAAAAGGGATGTGTAAATGCCAATCCTGACCATATGTATTAACCATTTTAGTTAGCATGTTACTTAGAGTTTTGCTAGAGGCTTCTGCCTGCCCATTTGCTTGAGGATGATAGGGCGATGAGAAACTCAAATTGATACTGAATGCATCAAAAGACCTTAAACTTGTTTTTTTGAAATATTTTCCATTATCAGTGATAATTTCATGAAGAACATCAAAATAATAGATGATATGATGGTTTATAAAGTCAATATTTTTTTCACCTTATATTAAGACAAGGGGAATAACCTCTACCCATTTGGTAAAATATTCGATCGTAGTGATGATAAAATGATGTCACTGTGAAGAATGGGGGTTAATTTCACCAATGAGGTCTAAACCCCATTTTGAAAAGGGCCTTAAATCTTTGGATACTTGAAGACTATGGCTTGGTGCATGATGTAAATGGGCGTGGTGTTGATATTTGACATACTTTTTTACATAATCACAACAATCTTGGTTAAGGGTAGGATAGTAATAGCCAAGGTAAAGGATGCATTTAACAACAGCTAAGCCACTAAAGTGTCCCCCATAGATCCGATCATGTATTTCCCTAATAGCATGAGATGCTTCATGACTACGCATGCAACAAAAGAGGATACCATCAAAGTTGTGTTTATAAAGAATTCCCCCAGTATGGTATAACATGAGGTACTTTGGATAAACACTCTTTGAACATTCCTAGAAAGATCAAAAGGAATGACAACAAGGTTGAGATTTTAGAGAGGATTACAAAGCAAGTTAGTCAAACATTAGTCCATAAATAATGAAAAATGCATAAAGAACTAGCTAACTAGGCCTATCTATTCCTATGGGAATTACAAAGGATATCAAGAAACAAATGAAAAAAAGCAAACATCATATTAACTTCTTAAATGGATTCACCATACCCATGTGGCTCAAAATCATGTTCTCCCTTGATCAAGCATCCTTGTCTTTGTCAACAAAGATGACAAACTCCTCCAATGTCTCAAGAACACTCCATAAAACCTAGGCTCATGATTCCAAATCACTAAACTAGCCTATCAATGAAGCTTAGAAACAAAATAAATGATCAAATGCAAAGGATTTTGGAAACAATTCAAAATTATAACTTTGCAATATTCAAGCTTAAAATTCATGTCCATGGCCTCTCTATTTATAGATTTTTGAGATTGGTCAGGATCAACCATGACCGTCCATCTCAAGATTGAGATGTGTGGCCATGGATAATCCTAATATTTAGAATTAAATCAATAATTATCTTCATCATGACCTTGAAAGAAGGGGCATTGAAGAGGCATGAGAGGCATTAATTAGGCATGGGTGACCCATAATCCTAATATTTGTGACATTTATGGCCTAGGGATGTCTTCCCAAAAAATGATATCACCCGATGATCTAGTTGATAAGAATCAATTTTCAAAAAGAGATATTCAAAAACACTCATGGAAAATCCACTTAAGCTCTTGATTTGGATTAATTATCCTTAAACAAGGTGAATCAACATTTGTGCAATTATTTGAAAATTGGCCCTCAATTAATCAAAATGGTTAGAAAAGTCATATTATTGAGTTGTAATTTGACTTGAGAAGAATTAAAAGGTGACGTTAGATGTGCCAAAACTGTATTTCAATTTAGGATGTTTCCAACACAAAATAACCAAGGTACGTGGTGTATACCAATGACTTTAAGAGAAAAGAGTGATCCAAAGCACAAAAGGTGAAATTATCATTTTGACTTGAAATGAATTGATCAAAGTTAGCTGACCCATAAATTACATTGCCCCATTTAGGGATACCTTGACCTAAATTGGCACTTGTAAATGACAAGTTCAAATCCATTTTATGGATTTTGACCTAAAATGTGCATTTGAGTGCAATTCGAGTAAGATTGGCAATTTCAACATAAATGGTGTTGAATTAGATGTCTATAGAGATAGTCAAAGGTCTATTGATACCAAAGGTCAGGATGGGTCTCTTTCACTTTAAAGATGGTGGGAAATATGATTTGACATAAGAAGTGGTAGGTTGTGGAGCTAAAAGCTTCACTGATGCAGACATGGAGGAGGTTGCAGGGTGAGTTGCTGAGTGTCAAAGGTCATTGGCGTTGGTCTGGCCAACCAACATCGGCAGATAGAAGACAGGAAGTTCGACGTCGGTCAGAGATCGGCCGGCGTCGGCGACCCCCAGGCGGACAGGGATGGCGTCGGTCACCTGTGTAGTTCAACTGTGAGTATTACGGGCAGTTTGTTATCGAACCAAGTGTTTGCATGCTTAGTGCTAATTATAGACTAAGAGCTACGGATCTAATTATTGTACCGAGTGTCTAATTATTGTTTGGATGAGATCTATATAATAGACTCATGGTTGTATTGGAAAAGTGTTCTAGTTTGAGTTGAGCAAAGCTAGCTCCTTCTGTGTGTGAGGTGAGCAAGGGTGTTCCTCCTAGTTCCACAGTAGTACCAGGTGTGTTGGTGCTGGATTGGAGAGTCAGCTGGACTCTTCATGGATGTATGATCTTGGTCATCAGGTGAGCATGGCTTATAGGAGATCTACATGGTAAGTAAGATCGTTGATCTGCAGGTGTGTGTGTGTGCAAGGTCAAGGTTCACAGGTGTGCAGAACCATTATTGATCTGTAGGTTGGAGATCAGATAGGACAGCAACACAACAAGGAGCAGAATCAGGCAGGATCTACTTGAAGTACTTTGAGTACTTGTGGAGTGCGTGGAGCACTTGTAGAGTGCGTGGAGCACAGGTGTAAGGTGAACACCAACTCTGTGTTTGAGTTGGGTGTTGGGACCTAATAGAGAGAGCTTTGAGGAGAGAATTACTGTTCACTTGAGGTGTGGGAAACCTCTGAAGAGGTGGTGGAGAAGAAGTGGCATCTTCTTTATTGTATTTTTTTCTGTAAGAGTTATTAATACAAGTTGTGTATTGTCTCTTATATTCTGTGTTATTCTGAATTCTAGTTACTTGTTGATTCTGGTTATTTCCGCATATTAAGTTGCTTGAATTTGGTAATCAATTGTGTGCTTCTGGGTTGGTCATATTCCCAACAAGTGGTATCAGAGCTAAAGTTGCAGGAAGCAGGTTTTGTGTTTTTGGTTACAGGGCACTCTCAGGGGTTTCTGATCGAGTGGGAGTAGAGCAACAGCAGATCAAAGTAAGCTAAGAATGGAGGAGTTGAAAAGCACAGATGGTCACTCACGGTCCTATGGAAAGAAAGAGCAGGTAAAAGATTATTGTTGGTTGGCAGCAGATCAGCATGAAGAAACTGAAGATGCAGATGTTGCAGGTGTTATTGCACAGGATGCTTTTGGAGGTTTCTTGGATAAAGTTGAATCTTGGATAAAAGATTCGGTTGCCTCTTTCCATGCAGCCCCAGGTAGAGGAGCTGGTAAGCCTTGCCAAAGAATTGGCAAAGGAAAAGTGAAGCTGAAATTACAGGCGGCCAACACACAGGTGTTGATGAAGGTCATGCAGGTCCCAGGTTTGGAGATATGGCTAATTTCTTCAGAAAGATTGGGTGATGAGAGATGCACAAGAACTCTCACAGCAGATGCACTTGAATTAGCTGGTGGTAAGAAAACAGGTATTCTTTATCTACTTGTTTATATTACTGATTCTTCTTCTGTTACGGAGACGTGGCTTCATAGGCTTGGTCACATGAGCAGGAAGGAGATGCATGTTTTTAAGCGGAAGACAGATATATTTAAGGCTTAAGAACTGGAAAGCCTTGGTGTTCTTAGAGGATATAGCAGACAGAACCCAGTGAATGGTGTTGGATACTTCTGAGCAGGGCAGTTTGGACATGGGTATTGATTCAAAGGAGCTCACGGGTAAAAAGTCATCACTCACAGGCGAACACAGGTACCGGCATCGGTTAGGAGGAATCGACGTTGAACAGACAGGTGCCGATGTCGGTCATGTGCAGACCGAAGCCGACAATGTCAGGCAGGGTAAGACTGACGTCGGTTAGGAGGACCGACGTCGGCAGTAGGTAAGACCAATGTCGGTCAGAGGACCGACATCGGCAGAAGGGACACCGCAGGGTCGGTAGTCAGGGACAAACGCATGGAAACCGACGTCGGTCGGATGCAGACTGTGGAGTGACCGAGGTTGGTCACTGTAACGGATTTTGGGTGGACAACGAGCTGTCAAGGAGTCTCAAACACCCATACAGAGGACTGAAGACGTAAGTAGGCCCTCAAATTCATTGTTCCTCTTCTTTATACTCGTTGCTGATTGTAGAGCAGGAAGGATCCAAGAAACAGGTGGGAACATCAAAATAATAATGAGAATGGCAGGGATATGATGCAGAACCAAATAGGTGTTTTTGGTAGGGTTGCCAGCTATGAAAGCACAGAGACGAATGGATACCTTAGTTGAAGAATAGAGAGAATGGAACGTGAGACGAAAGATCAGGTATATGGTCTTGAGGAGCTGCAGGACAGTGGTACAGGTTTTGACAGGTGGAGGACGAAGCATGGCTTCAGTCAATGTCAGGGTAACTACTGTGGTTTGCCTTACCAGGTGGATGATGAATGACATCATTCTGTTGCTGTATGTGGATGGTATGTTTTGCTAGAAAGATTGTACATACAGGGTTTTGCTGAGCTAAGGGTAAGATTAGTTCAGTGCCATGTCATGAGGAGTTTGGAGCAGCGAAATTCTTTGACATGGGAGACATAGAGATCACAGGTGATTTTGTCTCGAGTGGGAGCTGATGTGAATCAGGTGTTGGCAAGGTTTAGGATGCAGAGCCGGAGCACACTAAGGGCTGGACAGGTAGGTTCAGTGTCCAAAATCACATGAGGTCTAGTATAGACCTGAGTATTCCCATGCAGTGGGAGCTGTCAGAGAGTTAGGAGCCAATTAGGGGAAGTGGGTTCTCAGGTACCTGAGAGGGACCAACAGCAGGGATTCATGCTATGCAGGGTCAGGACTTCACTACGTGTGTTTGTAGGTTCAGATGTGGCAGGGTACTCAGATGACAGGAGGTACATCACAGTACGTGTGGTGGGTTGTCTTCAAGATTGAGCTTGAAGAGGGATACAAACCAAGAAACAGATTAGATGGGGTACAAGTACAGGTACAGTGCAGCTATATCTCCAAGTGGGAGATTGTTAGGTTGTGGAGCTAAAAGCTTTCTGATCAGACATGGAGGAGTTGCAGGGTGAGTTGCTGATGTGTCAGAAGTCTTTGGCGTTGGTCTGGCCAACCAACGTCGATAGATAGAAGACAGGAAGCAACCGATGTCGGTCAGAGATCGGCCGACGTCGGCGACAACCATGACCATCCAGGCGGACAGGGACCGGTGTCAGTCACCTGTGTAGTTCAACTGCGAGCTTATTACGGGCAGTTGGTTGTCGAACCAAGTGTTTGCATGCTTAGTGCTAATTATAGACTAAGAGCTGCGGATCTAATTATTGTACTGAGTGTCTAATTATTGTTTGGATGAGATCTATATAATAGACTCATGGTTGTATTGGAAAAGTGTTCTAGTTTGAGTTGAGCAAAGCTAGCTCCTTCTGTGTGTGAGGTGAGCAAGGGTGTTCCTCCTAGTTCCACAGCAGTACCAGGTGAATTGGAGAGTCAGCTGGACTCTTCATGGATGTATGATCTTGGTCATCAGGTGAGCATGGCTTAATATCTACAAGGTAAGTAAGATCGTTGATCTGCAGGTGTGTGTGTGTGCAAGGTCAAGGTTCACAGGTGTGCAGAACCATTATTGATCTGTAGGTTGGAGATCAGATAGGACATCAACACAACAGGGAGCAGAATCAAAATAGCCAGGCAGGATCTACTTGAAGTACTTTGAGTACTTGTGGAGTGCGTGAGCACTTGTGGAGTGCGTGGAGCACAGGTGTAAGGTGAACACCAACTCTGTGTTTGAGTTGGGTGTTGACCTAGTAGAGAGAGCTTTGAGGAGAGAATTACTGTTCACTTGAGGTGTGGGAAACCTCTGAAGAGGTGGTGGAAAGAAGTGGCATCTTCTTTATTGTATTCTTTTCTGTAAGAGTTATTAATACAAGTTGTGTATTGTCTCTTATATTCTGTGTTATTCTGAATTCTAGTTACTTGTTGATTCTGGTTATTTCCGCATATTAAGTTGCTTGAATTTGGTAATCAATTGTGTGCTTCCGGGTTGGTCATATTCCCAACAAGAAGGTTGGGTAAGTCGATGGATAATGATAGATAGCTTAGAGTCAGAGGGTGTAGACAAGATCTGAGAAGTGATGGAAGCCATTGTATCGACAAACTTGTTCATAGATCATGGAGTAGTTTGGATACGATAGTGTTCAAATGATGCTAAGAGTTGTCGACCAATTATTTGTACTATTGTAAAACATCATCTTGTATTGATAAGAGCCATTGATTTGATTGACCACAAGTTAGGAGTTACTAAAGATGTTGATCATTTTGACTCCCAAAGCTAACGTAGTTTGGAGGCCTATCACTAGGGCTTCATACTCAAACATATTATTGGTACATTCACAATCTAAATATAAGAATAAAGGAAGAGGTTCATCATGAAGGGGAATAAGGATGATCCTGATTCCCCCACCATGATGACACTTTGATCCATCAAAGAACATGGTCACTTGATAGGTGAAGTCTGCTTAAGAGAGGGTTACGATGGACCCATCAAGAAATTTGAGAGGAGGAGGTTGGTTGTTTGCTAATGGTGCTTTATCCAATTGTTTGATAATGACTTATCCTTTAATTGACTTCGAAGAAACTCAAGGTCAAACTCAGCCAAAAACATGAGCCACTTGGCCATACATTGGTTTTGGTATGGATTGGAGTGCATATACTTGAATGGGTCGGTGTTGGTTATGACATAGGTCTTGTGGTTGAGAAGGTAGTGGAAAAGGTCACAAATACCAAGGTGAGGCAAAGTTTCTCAGTATGGGTGTATCAAGTCTTGTATTCTACAAGTGTACAACTAATGTAGTAGATGACTTGCTCTTTATGTTTTTCATCTTGATGAGCAAACATTGCACCTACGGAATGGTTGGTGATAGAAATATAAAGGTAAAAAAGTGGTCATCTTGGGGAGAAATTAGGATAGGTGGAGATATAAGGTACTCTTTAAGTGAATCAAAGGCCTTTTGATAGTCGTGACTCTACTTGAAAGACACATCCTTCTTCAAAAGGTGATGGAAGGGTTGGCAACGATCAAAGAGATATGAGATAAAACAACAAATGGATTAGAGCTTCCCCTATAAGCTACAGAGTTTCTTGAGGTGGGTAGGAGGAGGCATGTCAAGGATTACTTTGATATTGTCTAGAGCGACTTCGATTCCCTGAAGGGAGATAATAAAGCCAAGGAGCTTTTTGACAAGACCCTGAAGATCCACTTCTTAGGGTTAAGGTGGAGATGGTAATGGATGAGTCACTCAAAGATAATATTAAAAATGACCAAATGGTCTTTATGACATTTGGATTTCCCAAGGTCATTGACATAGTCTTCTATAATTTTATGGATAAGGTAACGAAAGATGTAGGATATGATGCATTGGTAGGTTGCACTAACATTTTTTAGTCTAAAAGGCATGACCCTATAGCATAAAGTTTCTCATGGGGTGATGAAAGTAGTTTTGTGTTGATCTTTAGGGGCAATTAAAATCTGATTATAGCCCAAAAATCCAACCATCAGAGATATCATCACATGGTTGGTTGTAAGGTTAACTAGCTAGTCAATGCTTGGTAGAAATAAGTCATCCTTTGGGCAAGCAAGGTCGAGGTCCACATAAATGTGAAGTCCCCCTATGGATTTGGTGATAGGTATGACATTTGAGACCCATTAAAGATAGTTAATAGGTTGAATGAATTGATGGATAGGAGATGTTGAAGCTTTTCTTTGATGAGAAGTGCTATGTGAGGATGCATTCATTAAAGTTTTTTCCTAATATGCTTGGCATCGCAGTTGGTGACTATGTTATGGGTAGTGATAGAGGGATCAATTCTTGGTATGTCACTATAATACTAAACAAATGCTATGTTGTGATCTTATAGGAAGGAGGGGAAGTCTCAAAGTTCATCAACATTTATCAAGTGGTCAGTTTTGACAATGCATAGGTTATTCAGAATGCCCAAGTTGATATTGATAGTGGATTCATTCAACATGTTCAAAGTCTTAAGAAGAAGATATCTATGGATAGAATAATGTGGTGCACCAAGATAGGTGAGAATGGTATCATCATCTTGACACTGAATGGTGCTAATGGTAGGAGAGTCATCTCCTAAAAACTTAGGGTGGGTCAAAGGAATGGTTATAGTCGCCCCTCCTTTTGATAAGTTAGGGGTCCAAGGTTGATCATGTTGATGAAAAAAAAGTTAGGGGGGATGATGTTAGAATCCTCAGCTATTGATGGTGGATTCGATGGTGAGGATGGGATTTCCTTCTCAATGATAGTAGTGGGAGGTAGGTTGGTTTGTTGTTTAGGTGGCATGAAATTGATGCCATGCTTTTCATGAGACTTTTGGGTTTTGATCAAAATCAACTCATGTAGCCTATGTTCATACTAACCTAGACCGAATCCCTTCCAAACACACCTATAAAGGTATGTTTGGGAAAAGTCTAGTTTGTAGAGATAGGAGAAGTTGGAGGTGAATGGTCAAGGTTAAAAAGAGGTGGCAGAAGTGTCAAGGGGTTTATCAAGTCCCTCATAGATGAAATTGGTTTGACAAGTTGAGGGTCTAAAAGGAAAAATGGTTCTGATATTGGGGTCATAGCCGACTTTGTGGTCAAGTTTCCCATACTCTTGGGGAGTATGGAAAGCATCAAGGGTTAGAAGGTGATACTACCCCAATAAAAGATGTTGAAAGGTTGATTCCAAAGGGTCCATTATGGGGGTTTAGGTAGAAGTGATGAATGAGCTGGTGGATACTTTAGTGGCAAAAGAAGATGTAGCCTCATCTTTTATTGGTGAAGGTTTATTGGATGGAGGAAGGATAACATTGTTGGGTCTGTACATCATATTACATGATGCAAAGGGACTGGAGTCAACTTGTATGGTAACAATTTGACCTTTGTGCTCAAATTTGATTCATAGATGTAGGGTAAATGGCACACAACCCATGGAATGAATATAGGGGCATCCCAATAAGATGTTGTACTACATCTCTCCTTCTACTACATATAAGAGCTCAATAAGGGTGTGGGGTCTTAGGTGAATGTGAAGGATAATAGTTCCTAAAGTCATGGCCATGGTATCATTAAATGATCAAAGCACCACATAGGTTTTTGACATAATGTTCTCGAGTAATTTGAGTTGGTTGTATGCATGGGAGGAAATAATGTTGATACTAGCTCCCCCATCAATCATAACCCTCTTGATGTGGCTTTAGTTGTTGGACATGGTAATGAAGAGGGGAGGATCTGGGTCATTGGTAGGGATGGAAGGTATTTATAAATCCTTGAAGGTAACAAGGTTGGAAATGTTAATAGCTCTAACAAAGGCTGCTAGAGGTTATGGGTCTTCCAATTGGACCTCTATGGATTATAGATCCTCTATCATCATTTGACAGTGATGGGGTAAGGTATTGATTAGTTTATACAAACTCATCTTTTTCGACATTTGATGAAACTATTTTAGAACTACCCATTGGATTGATTTAGAAGGATTATATTAAGAGGGTCCCAAGATGGACACTTTGGGTTTGGTTAAAGGTAAAGGTACTTGGTGTTGGTTAGGTGATTGGGTGGTAGAAGAGGGATATGTCCATGGAATAGACACTTTTGCCTTTCCCTTATCCTTTGGTTAAGCCTGTGATTGTGTGACCACATGGATGGTATAGATTGGGGGAGGAGTCAAGCTAGGTGATTGCATTGGTTCCTCTTCACTTTGAGGTGAGAGTGGAGGAGTAGGTAGGTGTGGTCAATGGCTATTGGTTCTTGGATCAATGTTGGGATAAGAAAAGGCTCATATGATAATAAATCATCCTCATGATATAATTGATGGGCTATCACTTGGAGAGATTTATAGTTATTCATGTCATGCCCAGGTTTCTTATGGTATGAACATACTAATTTGTCATTGTACTAGGATGGTTTAGGACTGTGTGGGTCAAATGGTCTAATAGGTGGCAAAGTTAAGCAATATGCTTGTGTAGGATGTTTGAGTAAGACTTAGGCAATGGTGGCAAAGATATAGAGGTCTTGGTTTTGGGAGTGAGCTTGGTTGTAGAGGGTTCAGGTGAATGAGCATTCTTGGTTGATAGTTTTGGTTTTGGTAGAGACGTTGATAGCTTGGGGTTAGAAGGTTTTGGGGTAGACATATGAGAGATAAGAGGTCTGTTTATGGGGGGTTCAATGAAAATAGGTGTGGATGAATTAGGAGGGATGGTGTAACTAGAAATGGTGGATGGGTTTTAATTGGGATGTTTGGTTTCTCAATTAAGGTAGAGGGGTGAGGTCCCAAAATAGAGGGCAAAGTGGAGAAGGGAGGTAGAGTTTTGGTTTTGGGGTTTTTAGGTGGTGTTACCTTTTTGGTTAGATTAGCTTGGGGTTTGTTTATTAGATTTAGTGGGCTTAAATACAACTTTATTGCTGGGTGAGTAATGTTATGAGTAGGAAATATGCCAAGGTTCTTGGTGGGTTTGGTTCAAATGGTAGAAGGTGATTTAGTGACTTTGGGTGAGTTTGGTTCTGATGGTGATGCTATTGTTTGATGGTTAGAGGTATTTTATGGTTAGGTTGTGGTGATAGTGGATTTGATAGTGGAAAGGGTAGGATGTTATGATGGTGAAGGCTCTTACTTGGTTCTTTACATGAGTCTAAGTTATTTCCAAAAGTTTGCTTGATCAAGGTTAGGGTTAGATATGAAATCTAAGTTTTTAACTAATCTAGAGAAGGGTTTATAGATGGTTCTGAATCCCTTGGTAGCGGATTCAAAGGATAGACCTAGGGATTGATGGGGAGGAATGATTATCTCATCCTTTTCCTAGTCAAAATGTTCTAATTTATGGGAAGAAAATTCCTCGATGGGAAGTGTAAGTAAAGTGGTTTCTTCCTTAGCAGTGAGTGCTAAAGGAAGAGTGGAGTGTTGTATGATTGAGGAAAATGATAAAGTGGGAATGGTTTCCTCCTCTGATGTGCATATCAATGGAGAGGCTTGTGACTCCACTACCTCAATAAGTAGAGTAGGGAAAGAGGTGATCTAGTCATTTATCTCCTCAGCAACAAGTTCACTAAGAATGATATTGATAGTATTGGCCTCATGAGCATGAAAAGATGTTGCTTTGTTTTTATTTTTGGCAGAAGGAGTGTGGTTGGGAAATGGTTATTTGAATATGTCAAGTGATTCATTCGAGGGTGCATTGGGGTTATACAACACAATTTCCCCCTTGTCAATGAGAGTTTGGACAATGTTATTGAAGGTGTTACACCTACTAACATCATGTCGATTGACTCGATGGAAGGCACACAATTCATTCTCCTTGTACGAACTTAGTAAAGGACAAGAGGAATCAAATTGATGTGGAGGTTTTATCGAGGGAAACTATATGATATTGGCCTTTCAAAATTTATCCAAGACTAAAGCATATGACTCTCCAAGTGGAGTAAATTGTTTCTGGGTGTTTTGATTTGAGTTCCTACTATTTTGATTGGGGGAATTGGAAGAGTTAGATTGGTTGACAATAGGCAGAGGGGTGGTCTTAAGGACAACTGCATTTGTGGTTCCCTTGTTTTTGGAGTTACTATTGGTTTGGTTATTGGGATTAGAGGAAGAAGCCTCATTTGATTTGAAGGTAGAATTCTTGTTTCTCAACTTCAACTTCCCCTCATCAATGGCTCTATTTTCTAGTGTTTGTGCCATGGTAAAGCCTCGTTAAAGGTCCTGAAGCTTTGAACCCACAAAGTAGAGGAAACGTGTTTTGCACAATCCTGGGTAAAGAGTTCAATTAGCTTGGGTTAGGGTCGAGAGAAGGAGAGTTGGTTTATCAAAAAAATTCAATGGGCCATGAAGTCAATAATGGATTCATCATCAAATTACCAAATGGAGTAGAGATCAGTGATGGAGACTTTCTTAGAGATGTTTATGGAAAAGTGGTCTAAAAAATCTTAGCTAGTTGGGCAAAAGAAAAGAGGAAGTGTTTTGTAATAGCACTATACCAATCTAGTGTCGGGCCTGATAGAGACATGGGAATGCTACAAATAAGGAGAGCATCATTGTAGGTAATCATATAACATGAATGCTTAAATTATCTCAAGTGATATTGAGGGTCCTCCTTAATCTTAACCTTCAAAAACTTTAGAAGTTCCCATTGAGGAGGGTATGGTCGAATGGGGATGGATGGGTGAATTGGTTCATTAAATATTTGGTCATATGACAAAATATTATGAGCTCTATAAATGGATGATTGCAAAGTAGTCATTTTGTCCATTAACATTTTGACAAGGTCAGTTTGGGGTTGTGCACCCCCGTAGGTGTAAGGTAGGTTGTGTTGGGTTTGGGTAGGTGTAACATATGTATAGTTATAGGGGGTTGAGAGGCAACCACATGTTGTTATATGGATATGGGTGGTTAATATGATGCCACATATGAATACGTGGAGATAGGTGGTTGGGTGGAATGTAGAGGTATATACCCTTGTGTGTTAGGGATGTAGCTTGGACTTGGTGCGATGGGCACATGTTGAGAGGTTAAGGCAAGTTAGGTAGGAGGTATGATTGGGTTAGTAGATAGAGGGTAGGTGGTGATTTTGGTACTGGTAGGTGTAAGGGTAGAAGGTATAGGAACCACCAAGCTCTAAAAGGGAGTGGAGGTAGGTAAGTTGGAAATGGGAAGAATGGTGGTGGCACTAATAGAGGGTGCTACTATAATAAGGGAAGTACTAGTTCCCAAAGGTTAGGTTGTTCCTATACTAGGAGGGTTATTTGTTGGGGAAGAAGGTGCTTGGGTGTTTCTTGGTTGAGTGGGTCCATTTTGGATGGTGGTATCGATAGGATTATGGGTAGAATATGATGCTTGGGTTACTAGAGGTTTAGTGGAGATGGTGGAAACAAAAGTGTCACCCATAAGGTGGGATGTCATGCCATAGGGCTGGCCAATAGGTGGAAATGAAGCATGGGTACGGTGAGGTATGGTGTTAAGGTAATGCTAGACGACAGTGGGGTTGTTATCCAGAAAGGTAGCAAAGTCTACATCACCTTAGGCAACCATTCGAGAGATGGTAGGACTCCTATAAGGATGAGGATAACTCTCTGCATCTGAGATATACTCCATAGATGAGGGAGAAGAGGAAGATGGATGATTAGGAGGTAGGTCCTGGTTTCTTAGTTATTGCCTAGTTAAAACCATGTAAATAAGTAAATGAGAAAGATACAAGCAATATCACAACTCAAACAAAGAGAAGACAAGAAAATGTCAAGGAAATAAAACACACACTAAAGCTTGTTAAATCCTAAGGTTATTTTTAGTCTCTCTTGTGGCTTATGCCTTAAGCTTTAAGAATTGTGTGACTCAAATTGTCTTGTAGAGCAGGTACTAGAAAATAATTCTATGATTGGTTTCAGGTTATGTTTAGGCTCTCAAAGGGATCTATATTAGAAGCAGTATGTGGCTTGATATTGGGGCCTACCCCCTCGCTTCACACATTGCAACGATAAGGGTATTGGGTGCTTAGCCAAGATATATCGATTAAAAGAGGTTATACTTAACCAAAGAGTTGAGTTAGTTCTGCCCTTGGTGATGAAATCCAAGTAGGATGGTCAGGAAAAGTGACCACTAGGTAATGAAATCCTAGTCGAGCTTTATTTCAGTGTTTGATGTTTGATTGAGTGTAAGTGGTTTCATCTTGTGTGTGATAATAGTGAAGTTACAATTGATTCTCTTGATTAATTAAGCTATGAGAGCTAAAATAAGCAAGCAAATAATGGATGTAGCCAATTTTAAGATTAAAAATAAAATTTGATTTGATTGTATGAGTAGAAAATAGGGAGAAGAAGCCTCGAGATGCAACTATGAACCAAAGAAAAAGACTCAAATGTCCCTTTAGGCATGCTAGAATGTTTCAAATAAATTTTGCTTAATTCTTTAGAAGAGAGAGAAAAAAACTCAAGAAGGATATGTGATCCAAAACTCAGAAGTTCTGGTTGATAAATATTTCAATAGCATAGAAATAACAAAGTAACAGTGAATTCTCTGAGAAGAGATGTAGTATTACTCAAAATTGCAATACAAATATAGGCTTATCTCTGGGAAGAGATGTTTGCCTTCCCATTTTGGGTTACAATGCATTTATACATATTTCGAAGCATGGGGAGATATATTCACTCAAGGAATTAATGGGTGATGATTTAAGATTGAGTGGCTCGAGGAAATAACTGTCACCAACAACTTGACTTCCAAGAATTAAAACAATACAACGCTCGAGGACATAACAGTTGAGGATTTAAAACAATACAAAATTTGAGGAATTAACTGTCACCCGAATGGTCACCTAAATTGTTTCCACCCGAGTGGTCACCTAAATTGTTGCTTGGATCATTCCTCCCTCCTTGAAAAGCAATAGTCCCCATTGCGTCAATATTCCCCGTCAGGTGGGGTAGTTGTGTCTTGATTTGATTCTCTGTGAGCCACTCACCTTGGTGGCTAAGCTAGCCTCTTCTGACCACTCGATACAGTGGAATATAGTGTCCTCTTGTTGTCTTCATCCAAGTATCCACAATCTAATGCTCTTCTATTGGAGCAAAACTCTATGGATCAAGATCATCAATGTCTAGTTGTTCTGCCACAACTGAAGTGTCCAATAGAGGTGGGTGATATGGTTTGACGAGCTCCACATTAAATATTGGATGCAGACCAAGGTAGGCTAGTAGGTTCAACTCAAAAGCATTTTCTGTAACTTTTCTGGCAATGGTGTATGGACCATATCGCAGAGGCTAAATCTTTCTGTGTGGGCCTGCAAGCCATAACCAAACCTTGTCACCCATAGCAAAATAGTGTGCAATCCTATGTTTGTCATGGTGTTGCTTATACTTTTGATTCATCTTCTCTAGGATGTCATGAACTTGTTGCTGGATGTGTTGCATTTGTTCAATAAACTTTGTTGCTTTTGCTGCCTCAGATCTTCCATGAGGTGTGTATTCCATGGTGGAAAATGGAACAACTATATCAATTGGTGCCATGGGATAGAACCCAAAACATACTTGGAATGGACTGTGCTTGGTCGAGCTGTGCAGTGCCTGATTGTATCCATGTTATATGAAAGGAAGTCCCTCATCCCATGTGCATGGATGTTTGGAGTGATACATCCAAATCATGTGAACACTCAAGCGGTTTACCACCTTTGTCTGACCATTAGTCTGTGGATGGAAGGCTGTGGAATTCATTAGCTTAGTATCCATCATCTTCCATAGAGTGGACCAAAAGATGCTCAGGAACCTGCTACCTCGATCTGAGACAATGGAGTTGGGGAGACCAAAATGGAGCCATACGTGACTAAAATATAGTTGAGCAGTTTCCTCAGTAGTTATATTTTTCTTACAAGCAAGCATGATAGCCATTTTTGAAAAATGATCAACTACCACAAAAATATAGTCCTTGCCATGGTTGGAAGTAGGCAAACCTAAAAGAAAATCCATTGAGATGGATTCCCAAGGCCTGGTTGGTTCTAGCAATGGCATGTACAATCTTTGCTTCTTATTTGTTGGCTTGGCTATTGCACATGGGGTGCAAGATTTGAGATATCTTTCCACATATTTCTGCATATGGGGCCAGTAGAAGTGTTTTTAAAGAATTGCCAATGTCTTTTCAATACCAAAGTGTCCAGCTGTCCTACTGAAGTGTGCTTCCCATATCATATTTTATTGCTTTGCAACAGGAACACAGATGTGCCCCATATGACAAAGGACATTATCTTGCAAATAGAAGTCAAGAACATGTTCACCATTTTAGAGCACTTGATATGTATCAGTAAAGGTAGGATCTGCTTCATACAGAGCACCCCAAGTGGCAGTCTCATGTCTGCACAAGTCAAGAACTATTGTGAGTGCATTAATTGGTGGGCGGCTTAGACAATCTACAACTGTATTTGAGCTCCCCTTTTTGTGTTTGATTATCAGGTGGAATTGCTAAAGATACGTGGCCCAATTTTGGTGCCTCTCATTTCATAGTTTGCTTTGCATTTGGATGAATTCTAATGGTATGTGGTTAGTGTGGATGACCGTCTCTTTCCCCAAAATTTAGTGTTTCCAGTGTTTGCAGGCTTACACAATGGCATAGAGCTCCTTATCATATGTTGGATATTTCCTGACTGTATCAGTGAAATTTTCACTATGGTATGCAACATGATGGCCATGTTTCATGATGACAGCTCCCATGGCATATTCAGATGCATCTGTCATTAACTCAAATAGTTGATGCAAATCTGGCAAGGCAAGAATAGGGGTTGAGCAGAGTCTATTCTTAAAATTCTCAAATGCCCCTTGTTGTATTTCACCCCACTGAAATGTAGCTTTAGCTCCTCCTTTAGTCACTTGGGTTAGTGACCAAGCAACATGTGAAAATCCGAGAACAAACCTGTGGTAGAAATTTACAAGACCCAAAAAGATGTGAAGCTCTGTGAGGGTCCTTGGTGTGGGCCATTATTGAATAACCCAAATCTTTTCTAGATCAACATGGACCCCTTCCTCATTCACAACATACCTGAGGTACCGAATTGTTGTCATTTCAAATGTGCATTTGTCTAGATTTGCATACAACATGTGCTCTCAAAGAGTTTAAAGCACCTTACGAACATGTTGCAAATGTTCTTCCTATGTTTTGCTATAGATGAGTATGTCATCTAAGTAGATAACCACAAATGAGTTGGTGAAGGGTCGTAGGATGTCATCCATCATCCTCATGAAGGTTTTAGGTGTGTTAGTTAGGCCAAAAGGCATAACCAACCATTCAAAGAGCCCCTCCTTAGATTTGAATGTAGTTTTCCAAACATCAGTGGGATCGATGGGAATTTGGTGATAACCAAATTTGAGATCAATTTTGGTGAAGAACTTCGCACCATGGAGCTGGTCCAATAGGTCATCGATCCTGGGGAGAGGGTAGCAATTCCTCACAGAGATTTTATTCAGGGCTCGGTAGTCAATGCCAAGCCTCCATGTTCCATCTTTCTTCGGTGCCAAGACAATTGGGCTACCACAAGGTGAAGAGCTTGGCCTGATGTGACCCCTTTGGATCAATTCTTGAATCTGTCTTTTTATCTTATCATTCTCCAAAATTGATCTACGATACATAGGACTATTAGGCAAGGGTGATCTTGGGATCAATTCGATAGAATGTTTTACCTGGCAATGCAGTGGAACTCCTGTGGGTGACTTGAATAAGTCATCATATTCTCCTATGATTTGTCCTATCTGCTTTTGTTGTTGTGTTGATTATGTATCTAGGACTGCAACATTGGCCTCCTTGGATTTGTATGGTTTGAACACCATGAGAACAAATTGCTTTGTCTTCTCCACCAATCTCTTGCATTGCTTAGCACTAATCAGGGAGACAGATGTGGGAGGTTGTACCTCTGGTACCCTATAGCACTATGTTCCAAAAGTGAGGGTGATCTTTTAGGTTCATGATTCATAGATGCCATGTTGCTCATACATGAATGACTGACCAAGGAGTACATCAAAAACATCTAGATTGACCACATCACACAAGACTTCATCTTGGAATGGTTTTATAGCATATGAAAGAAGACACTGATGGGTGACATGAAGGTCTCTCCTTGGGCTCAACCATCCAATACTATAGGGCTTTGGATGAGGCTTCATGGCTAGATTTAGACTTTTCCCAACTTTAACAGAGATTAAATTCTTTTGACTCCCACTATCAAGAATGAAATACAGAGGCCTACCTTTTACCCATAATTTGGAGTGAAATAATCTTTCTTTGTCATCTGGTCTTTCCACACAAGTATGTGATGAAGTGATGATGGTGTTAGGCTCAACATCTACAATTTCTTCTTCATCCTCTTCGACTATGGGTTGTGTATGAGGCAGAGCAGTAGATGTCGAGTATTGTGACTCAGCGAGTAGTGACTTCATGGCTTGACATTCTTCATTGGAGTGAGTTCCAATTTTGTGGTAATCACACCATTTTCTAGCCTTCCTCTTCTGGGATTTCTTATCCTAAAACTCCTTCTGCTTCCAATTTTAGCCTCGTGTTTGACCTTCCTTGTCACTTTTCCATTTTGAGGGTTGACTCTTCGTATTCTTTCTGCCATGATTATGTTCAATCTTCACTACAAATTTATATGCCTCACCGAGGGTTTCCAAATTGAAGAGTTTGATTTCCCCCCATATGCACCATTGTAGTCCACCACAATATTTGAGAGTCTTATGTTTCTCACTATCTTGAATGCCCAATCTTGTAGACAAAGAATGAAAAGTGTCTGTGTAATCTTGAACAGATTGGTCCTTGCCTTGGTGAAGTTGTTGCCACTGTATGTATAGATCATCATATGCTCCGATGGGATAGTATTCTTCTTTTACTGCTTCCATAAAATCATCCCAAGTAGGTTCCACCCCAAGGCCAATGATATCTATACTGAACCTCTTTTTGTAAACTTCCCACCAGTTTTTCATGGGTAATGATGATTTCAAAAGAGCAAAAGTGATCTTTTCTCCATCGGTGAACTTATTTACAGAGAAGTAAGAATACAGTTGATCCAACCAATTTTCCACTACATCAACATTGATTTTGCCTTCAAATGTGGGAATATAAAAATTTACCTAAACCTTGAAGGGTGTTGGGGCACTGAAAGGAAGTTCCCTAGATGAGGAGCCAAGATGTGTAGCTACAGAGCCATAATTTCCCATCGAAAGTGTCTGTATAATTTGAGCAAATTGTTACAGCATCTGCACTTATTGCCATTAGAGGGCTTCATTCACCATTTCCTTGAAAAGATCAGATGTCTCAGTGTCATCCCCCATTTGAAGTCATTTGGGGTGAATAGGTGGAAGGTTTGGAAGCTCTGTTCCTTCCCACCCAAGTTTCCTATATCCTGACCTCGTCATTAGGATCATACACTCTCAAGACAAACTGCTCTGATACCCCTAATCCAAAACTCAAAAGTTTTGGTTGATAAATATTTCAATAGTATAGAAACAACACAATAATAATGAATTCTTTGAGAAGAGATGTAGTATTAATCAAAATTGTAATACAAATATAGGCTTATCTCTGGGAAGAGATGTCTACCTTTCCATTTCGGATTATAATGCATTTATACATATTTCGAAGCCTAGGGAGATTGAGTCACTCGAGTAATTAATGGGTGATGATTTAAGATTGAGTGGCTTGAGGAAATAACTATCACCGACAACTTGACTTCAAAGAATTAAAACAATACAATGCTCGAGGACATAATGGGTGAGGATTTAAAACAATACAAAATTTGAGGAATTAACTGTCACCTGAATGGTCACCTAAATTGTTGCCACCCAAGTGGTCACCTAAATTGTTGCCCAGATCAATATGGTTAGTAGAAACTTATATGTTATGCATGCATTGATCTAAATAGTTGTAGATACTCCTCTTTGGCTTGGGAAGAATGACCTGAAGATTAGAAAGTACTCAAAGAAAGGGTTGATTAGTTGGATAGTAGGGTGGATTGCCTAGAAAGCTAGTCCAAGAAGCATGAGCTTCCTTGGAGGCTATTAATCCACACTTTTAAATAATCAAGTTATAAAAATGAAAGATAAATTACTTGCATATATCACATAAGATACTGAAATGAAATACAAGAAGTGCTCGTTAAATGAATAGATGAATTTGACTAATTATAACAATAAATAGATTGATATTAATGCTAAACGAATCAGGTATGGTCTAGAGAATAAGGTAGGGTTTGATGATTAGGCAAAAGGTCAAAAACTAAGATTTGGTGAAGGTTTGGTGGGTAAAAACAACTTAAAGTTTATTTGTCACACAATGACCATTATAGTTTGGGTGTGACCATCGATGGTTAGGGTGACCATCAGTGGTTGGGGCAGACCATCGATGGTCATAGTGACTGTCGATAGTTACTATGGGGTTTGGTTGGGTTAGGAGAGACTGATTGGCAAGGTTATAGAGTGAGATTCTAGAATTGTGTCGGGTTAGTTGTGAATCAAAATGAAAGTAACTAATTATTGAAAATAGATACTTAGCTTACTTGGTCGTTGATCTGAAGAATGGTTGAGGTGGTTGGATAATGAACTAGTTGATGGGATTTGGAGAATTTTTTATAGAGTAATGATATGTGGCTATTGGCCTATGAGGAACAACACTTTGGATCTCTATCTCACTCGTTGGTTCACTTGGAGAATGACCTACCAAAGAAATTTTGATACAAGAAGCTCTTGATAGTTACTGATCCCTTTTCACCTCCTACTCCTCTCTTTTTGTAGGAAAATAAGAGAGGTGGAAGTGTAGGTTTAATAATAGGTTTAACTTGATATCTAAATTTAACTTTGGCATGCATTGATCTAGAAGTGGATCAGGAAAGTAATTATAGAAAATCAAGTTGGAGTTAGGTGTTCAGGCAGTGAAAACTTGACCATCAGTGGTTAGGCCTAACCATTGACAGTTGGGGTGACCGTCGATAGTCAAGTATCAAAATTTAAGTTTGGTTAAGGTGGGTTAGTGAGCTAATTAACAAATTAGCTAACTTGACTTAGGTTTGCGATCAAAGGGTTGTGGGAGAGTCCCTAAAGGGTCCTAAGGTGGTTTAGGGGTATTTTGACCTTTAGAACCATTATGTGCAGTTTTTTAGTGTCTACACATAGTTTCTAGGCTATGTTTGCTCCCATATACATACATGATGAAATCTTTGGAGAAGTCAAGATTGACTAACATGGGGGTAGTTGATATCACTTCTTTAATTTTGTCAAATGCTGCTCTTCCTTCCACTATCCATTTGCAGGGTTGGTCTTTCTTCAACATCGGTGTGATTGGCCTTACCAACCCTAAGAAGTTGGATATGAATCTGTTGATGAAATTAATCTTTCCTAAGAAATATTAGACCCCTTTATTGTTGACCAACAAGGCCAAATCCCTGATGGCCTTTACTCTTTATATAACAATGGTGATCCCTTGTTTATATACCATGTATTTGAGTATCTTGCCTTATAGGACTTTGAAAACACATTTTTTGGGGTTAAGAGATACCCTAAAATCTTGGCACTTATGGAAAACCCTCTCCAAATGATCAAATTGATCTTCTCTCTTCTTGGAGAAAATGGTGAGGTCATCTAGATAGATGAGGATGATCTCATTGATCAAGCCCTTAAAAGCTACATCCATAGCTCATTAAAAAGTAGCCCCTATATATGAGAGGCCAAAAGGCATCTTCACATATGAGAAGGTCCCCCACTTTGTGGTGAAAGTGGTCTTATGTTGGTCATCTTCATTGACCCATACTTGGTTGTACCTTGAGAAGCCATCCAGTATAGAGAACATTTCTATGCCCACCACTATTTGGAGGATTTTCTCCATAGAAGGGAGGGGATAATGATCCTTTAGGGACACTTTGTTCAAGTCTCAAAAGTCCACACATATCCTAATCTCTTTATTATTCTTCCTCCATAGAACCAAGTTAGACACCCAAGTTGAATGCTTGATTGAGTATATTATTTGTGAGCTGATCAATTTACTCAACTCTTGAGCCATGAGAGACTCAATCTTTGGGTTTATCAGCCTTTGATTTTATCAGATAGGTTTGGCTCCTTCTACCAGTTCTATGGTATGTTAGATGACTTCACGGTCATACCCTTTCAAATCATCATAGGTTCATGCTATGACCCCTTTATAATTATTGCAAAAATAAACCAATCGGTCCTTATCTTCTTAAAAACTTCCTTCCCAACCTTCAATTTTCTTCCATCTTCGACATCAAGCTTAGAGTAGTCACTTTTATCTGCAATAAAATTTTGTTTGTCATTCCTCACATCATCAATTTTGAATAGATTCTCTAGGGTGATCAACCCTTTTATAAGTTTGTTGGATTTTAGTTACATGATCTTATCCCCATAGGCTTCCTCGATCTTTGGTTGTAACTACTTTATGAATTTGAAACATGGTGATTTAGGCATCACTTTTAAATACTTGCCAATTTTGATCATTATCTAGGATGCCAAGTCTGATAATCACCCACACTGCTTGCTCATTAGTTAACAAATCTATCACCAAATCAAAATGAGAGCTGATCACTACCATCCTATCAACTTTCACATTCATATATTTGGGAATGATCTAGATATTAAATTCTTTGAGTAGTTTAATCAAGTCCCATATCTGATGTCGATAGAATCTCATGCAGACATTCTTTGTGATCATGATTCCACTTACCTGTTTTACAAGCAACTCAAATTCATTGAACTACTTTTAGCCTTTTTACACCCATAAATTTAAAAAGACTAAGGCCATAGACTAGGGCTTCATATTTGGATTCATTATTTGTATAAGTAAATTGGAAGCGAAAGTCCTGGAGTGTCTCTTTCCCAGATGGGGACATTAATCAGGTATCAGCTCTAAAACTAGTCATATATTTTACATCATCAAAATGCAGAGTCCAAAAATTAAACTCACTTTTAGGCTCTTCACTCTGATCCTATTTATTTTTTATGACCTCAGGGATGGCCTAGTCTTCATTATGAATCACATAGGTCCCTAGACTGGTGGCATCGAAGTTCATAAATGAATTACTCTTAATGAATTCATTGACAAAGACCTCTTCCTTTAGAAATTAGTTTGATCTAGAGTACATTTTTGAACATCCCTAATCCTCCTTAAACTAGTACCATTGCATAGGGATTATTGAGAGATTTTTGATGATATGCAAAACTCAAGAAACAGAGCCTGTATGCTCTAGTTATCATTGGTCAAAGTTTGGTCAATAGATAGTCAAAGCTAGTCAAATTAGAAAAACAGATGACCATGTAACTTTTTTGAACCAATTCCATGGTGTAGATCTCATTACGAATTTTCTAATGCATTTTTAACAGACTAAATTTGAGTATGTATGTGAAAGTTATGACAGTCAAAGTTGTGGTCAAACCTAATTAAAAATGATGACATGGTAATAAAGTCACATGGCTGACATGGAAATAAAGTGACATGGTAGAAAAAGTACAAACTGACACATGGCATAATGTGAGTCAATCAATGATTAAAAAATGACATTACGTGAAGTGGGCCCTTGAAGACTAAGTTTATTTGGATAAAAAATCAAGGGTTTAAAAATCATAAAGGTTTTATTTAAAAGCCTACCCTATCCCCATGAATGTGGGATGTGGGATTTAAATCCTTTCTGAAACAACCAAACCTAATAAAAGGTAAGAGGTGTTTGGGGAGGATTGAACCCCCAATTCCTCATTCCTATTTCAATTCCTTTGTCATTCCACCAAACGTGGACGATTGAAACAAAAAGGGAGGATCTTTTATTTGAAAGAAGATTATCACGATTTTGAGAGAAGAAAGGGCATTTGACCTCATAACCTTTTCCCAAAAATATAAGTATCCTTTCCACTATGTCTAGGAGTTGAAACATGTATATAAAGGCACAAATTGTGTTTTATTGAGCATTGGAAATTTGGCTGTGTTTTTATTGCACACAACCCAGTTTGTAGAAAACAACCAATTAGGCCAACTTAGGAGCATTTTCAGATTTTAGAGTCTTCTAGAGATTTATTTAGAACTTAGAGACACTTCTAAGGGTATAATTAATTTCTCATTTGGATCTCATTTTCCATCATTTTGGAATCCATTTTAGATGCTTTTGATGGATAACTAAAGGAGACAACCCTGCACGTGCTTCAGGAAGGTGGAGGATAGTTTGATGATCATTTTTAGAGTCCTTCAAAAATTTGAGAGCATATTATTGTAGGTTTTATGTTTTCATTAATTATTTTAAGATTTAATTAATGTAATTTCAATCTTTTTATTAGTGGAATGATTTGAAAGAACTCATAGATGTAAGCAATTTTATGAACTCCATAATCAACTTCTTTGCATAGTGTGCTTGTGATTTTGCATTAACATTTCTAGTTGATTTCTTAGAGTTTTGTTCAGCATTTCAAAAATTGATTATAAGGATCCATTTATAACATTTCATATCATGTGGTTGACTTGGGTTTTTTGATCATGGTTGTCTGCTACCCTTTCTTCTTCAAGCATTTATACATGATACATCTCTCTCTTGGAGAAAGATGTGTGCGTTGCTTCAAAGTTTATCATATAATCTTTTGCTATGTGTTCTTGGTGTAGTGGTTTAGATAATACATTAAAATTCAAACCATATTTGGTCCTCAAATATCAAGTGGGACCAATCCAATGATATGTATCTGCCTATCTTAGCAGTGAAATCTCTTGATAGATATAGTCCGAAGATTTGTAGGATGTCTATTACTACAACTTCCTATGATATAATGATTTTGAGATAAGAATATAAGGTGAGGGGAAGAGACTTGATGATACTTATGGTTTGATCTTTCTTCCCATCCAATTGCATTACTCCTTTACTCAAAGGTTCATAGTGCAGTTGCAGTGTATTTGCGATCTACTTAGGCATCATCGTGATGTTAACACTAGAATTGATCATGAAATTGTGTAACAACTTCTTCCTCATGATAAGTGTTAAATATAACATGTTAGTTTTTATCTTAATTACCCCCTCTTTGGAGTTTACAAATTTGGAAGGTGCTTGGGGTTATACACCCATGATGGCTTCTTTTCCCTTTGTTTGTTCAGGCTCTATAGCCGGTTTTCCTCACACAGGCTTCTTTTGGTCCTCCAAGGATTCTTTCAATAGAGACTTTTACTTTGGGATAGATAGGACATCCTAGAGAGAAATGTTGGATAGAACTTTATTTATTTATTCTACCGCATCGTATAACCCTAGAGGCGAGATCTTGGAGTCATTTACCTTATTTTGTGCTACATCACCCTGCCTTTGATGTGTCAAGGGTAATTGTTGGGGTGGAAAACTCTTCTCTAAAGTCACTTTAGGCATCATGGGAGCTTATTGGACTTCATCCAATCTCTTATTGGAGTGAGTGTAATAGTCCAATTGGACTTGCAGATCTCTATACATAGGGACCTCACTCGCATAGATTACATCATTACCTTCTACCCAAGATAAAAGTGCATTCTCCAAATCTATCTCCTCTTCTTATTCTAAGGACATTTCTTGAATTTATGCCATCAGGACAACATTTTCAATTCCCAAGGATTGATACCCATAAGAGGATGAAACAAATGTGTCACCTTATCTCCACTGCTTGGTAAATTTTTACTATATATTACCTCTTAGGCAATTTTAGGGTGCATGTGCATCATTATAGGGAAAGCAACATGAATTCGAGTCATCCACCAAGTTGTTTTGGCTTGTGACCATTTTTTATTTGTATTTGACGAGACTTTTTGTAAAGGATTAAGCACCAAAATAATTTTATTTGTGAGTTGTGTTTGATGATTCAACACTTGATGATTTGGTGCTTGATGATTCAGCCTTTGCCTCTCCTTGTACTTATTATTCTGATAGGGCACTCTCCTTTCTAGGTAGTTTTAGAAAGGGGGATTTAGAGGCATAGCTTGTTGCCTTTCAAGATTTATGATCTCATTGGAGAAGTTTGACAAGATACTCTTCATGTCATTCATCTCCACAACTATCGAGGATGAAGAGGACCTACTCACTTGGGTAGGTGGATATACATACATGGAAGGTGGTGGTTGTAAGGTTCTTGGGACTTCTTATGATGACATCGATATCTTTGGGAACATCAACATGGGTGACCAAAGAGGAAGCTTCCTAGTGTCTATCAAGTTGGTCTCAACTTTAACTACTAGCTCATATGTATCTGGCAACATCTGGCCTCTAAGAGACTAAATCATGATGATAATGTCTGAGTTAAAGGCCTTGAGGTAGAAGATAATGGACATGCCTACTGGCAATCAAGCTGTTATTGGGATTCTCTACTAGTTCTTATCAAACCTAGTATTGAAATCAAAAATTTTGCCTCTTATGAGGCTCTCTTAATAATTATTAGTTGTTGTAGGATAGATTACTAGTTTGCCTTATCATTGAAATTCTTAAAGAATTTGTTACCCATGTCATCCCAAGTGGCGATGGAGTTAGGCGGCAAGGACCGATACCAATCAAGAGCTCACCCTTTGAAAGAGGTGGCTAGTGGCCTTAAGACCATGTTATATTGTGTAACATAGTGCACAGTGCATACATTCACAACATCTTAAAGATGTTCCACTGCACTTTTGAAATCTTCCCTTGAAAATTTAGGGAGTGATTTTTAAGGTGTTAACAGGAATAATGTCCCATGTAGTTGGTGGTACTGGAGGAATGAGTGGGATACTACTGTTCCATGCTACAAAGTTTCTTAGTGGCCTTGGGATCACTATTTATTGTAGTTATGTCATGATAGATCCTATAGTCCTTTAACGAGTTGGGGCTACTAAAGGTGGTGTTAACAATCTTGGATTCTTAACTATTTATGACCTTGTAATGAGCCTATAGCTCATAAACTATGAATTCTACTCACTTAGACTAGTAATTTTATCCCACCACATGCCAAAAAAAAAACTATTGACGCCTAAAACTCTCACCCTAGGCAAACAACCTTCTATGGGAAATTCTATAGGTGTGGGGCTCAAATGCATTGTAAAACAATCTCTGGGGTTTTTGAAGCTGGCTCTTTGAATTGGTTTTAGGGAAAAGGGTTAGAAATAAAATCAAGTAAAACTTGAAATAAGGACTAACTAAGGCGATGCATCAAGATCTTTAAAATATTTAACCTACAATTGCATAAAGTAGCTAGAATTCTTGGTCATTACAGAATATTAAAGGAGCATATGCATGAATTAAAGTCCATAACATAGATAAGAATTAATACTATAGAAGCAGAGAAAGGAAAACAACAAACATAAATAACTTTCCACTTATTTTGACACAAAACACCACATCCTCTTCATTGTTAGGTGGAGAACAAAATACAAAAGGCTTCTATGGGCAAAGTATACAATATTCAATCCAACCCATGAGGGGCACTTATTAAGGTCGAAGAATAAAAATGCTAATTATTACTACTTATATTATATAACTAAAACTTATTATAATGGCTGCTGTAGTACAAAAAATTATCTAAAATCTAGCCCTTATAAAAGAAAAGAGCCCTGGTTATATAAGCATGATGGCCTCGTGAGAAATGACACCTAGAACTAGGCACTCATGTCATGATGAGGGCATTGAATCTGATAGGGGAACTTGACTCATGATTGCAATCAATCTTCAGAGATCCTAGATATGATGTGATTGTAATGCCCTATGATGCCCATGACACTCATAAGAAACACGGTGGTAAGACGTGGCTGCTCTCAAACTACCCATAAAATACTATTAGGAAGGGGAGACCAACTAATTTCATCCAATGGCACTGCTCGAAGTTTTAATAGGATAAGTTTGCTCATGAAGAACACTTGGATGACACATGGTGGGTCTGCTTCCTTCATCATAACTACTTGGTGGGTCCCCTTCCCAACTCCATCAACCAATGGTATGATCTTGAGTCCTAACAAAAGAACCTTTGCTCCCAAGAAACATCATGACACTATGTGGTGAGCTTACACTTCTAGAGAAACTGATTATTCTTTTTCTAAAATAAGCATGGGGACGCCACATGGAAAATATGCATCCCTCCTTACAACTAAATGATGGTCCCTATCTATTATCCCATCAACCAAGGGCACTAATTTATGCTTTGAAAAAATAAGAACAACCTTGGATGAGCACTAAGTCACCATGTGGAATGCTGGTGCTTCTCCTGGGCAAGCCAAGAACCTTTATTGATAAATGAGCACTAGGTTACCATATGGAAAGCTTGGAAAGAAGTTAGGACTTATCCAAAAAAGCAGGGGAACCTAAGGAATAAGAGGAGGTCAAAAAAAATGCTAAACCTCATTGAGCACATTCAAGATTAAAAGCTGACTACTCCAAAACTCAAAAATGTGGATAACGATCCACAACTATATTGTGATTTTTTATAGCCAAATTCATGTATTTATGCAAATGGCATTCTCAAAGCAACCAACCTCTCCTTTAAAAGTGTTAACTTTTGCACAACAGTTATATTTTGTTTCTTCTAATATTAAAATGAGTATTAAATATTATAAGTTTTACATTGTCAAGAGATCTTTTGTATTATTTGCTTATTTTTTGGCCTAGTGCAAATGTTTTAACATTAAATCAGCCAAAATACAATGAAATGTTTTTACGATGACATTGCTAACTAGAAAAATATCTTTCTGAAACTACAACCATTCACAAAGTACACAAATATGAGTGGGCATGTCTTTAATCAATCTTAGATAGTTGTTGATACTTTTTATAGCTTGTCGATCATGCTGTGTGCATGTAAAGTTTCCATTTTTTTGGCAATATATCATTGCTTTTATAGAGTGCAATGATTTTTTATATTTGTTCATGCCATTACTTTTTTTAGATTTTTCATTATATGGTTTGGCTATATGTTTTTTGTTTTTTTATCTATGTATGTCTTATTTTAAAAAGTGTAACGAAATTTGATGACTTTTTTTAGACTGAAATATATGTGTAGTAGAAGTGTCATTTGCATGTTGTTCTATAACCACAAAGGAAGCTGATTTTGTTTCAAAACATTTCAAAGTATCAACATTTGGTAAGTTTTTGTAAATGCCACGAGGCACTTTAGTTATAATATGACTTCTGCAAATTGTTTGCAATGGCTCATAGTGAATATGATTTATAATATATGTCTCAAAATAAATTATGTTATATATTTCTGTGGACAAGACAATTGTAATATATTTTTGAAATGTTTTGAGTTTTTGCTGACCATATTTGAATGTTGCTTTGTATAATGTTTGAAAGCCATGAATAAAAAAAGTCATTACCTTCAATGCCACTTTGTTCAAATGGCATTCCAATTATTGCAATGTATACTCTCTAGTAAAAAATGGTTTTGGCGTTTAATTTTTTGAGTTTCTATTTACAAACTTCTAAAGAAGTCATTGCATTACTTTGCACTTCAATAATTCCATTACAAAAAGACTGGGTCATATATCACCAAAGAGCATGACCATTGAGTTCATGTTCAGTTAACAAACTATTGGCATTGAATAAGATTTATCCATAATTTGAGTCAAATTCACTTATTCTATATATGAAATGTGATTTTATTTCATGAAAAATGTCATCCCAACACAAATAAATATTGTTACAAGTATTTCATAGCTTTGTATTGGAAATTGAATTGTGCATGCATGTTTTTTTGTAAAACAACGGTTCAAAATGGCTATGAGTCAGGTTTATGTCATGAAACAAAATTGAATGCAAATCAATGAAATTTTATTTTTTAAAATTCATTTTTTATTTTATTTGTTAGACTAGATAAAAACTAGTATGTCGAACCATTTGCACAACCACTGGATACAAAATATGTCACCCCCAATACCAATCGCACCTCAATTTTTAAGTTTTATTTTTGAAATTCTCATTCTTCAAAAGAATGTGCTTTTGTCATGTATTTGATGTAAATCTATAACACATTTGGGTGTAGTTAGTGAGCATACAAGTTTATTGCCTTTCAATCACCATTTTCAATGAGTTTAAAAAATAGTTAATGATCCTCGTTCGTATCATTATTGATGTGTAACAGAAATGCAATAACACTTGTAGTGTGTCAAAAAGGCAATTATCAATGGTACAATTGAACAATATGATATTAATAATATTTTCTTATTTTAAAGCATTGTCAGTGGTCGCAAAATCTTATGTTTTTTGTTGTTTATATTGTATTCACATCAATTGATATTTTCAAAGGATCTGATGTGATGTTGATTGTTTATATTTTAATTTTCAATTTAATTTATTTTTTTTGCAAGACCATGTAATTGACATCATAAAAATATAAAATACGAAGGTCCAAATAACATCAATGTTCTTATGTTTTTCCCCAACATATCAAAATAATCTAGATGACAAGGTACCTACTTATCTGTTGAAAAAATCTATCGACTAGGTACTATATTTATCTCCTCGATGATCAAAATAAGTAAAGTTTATTATAGAATGCTTATCTCTTTCTCTAGAACCTATTCAAATCATTAATAGATGACTATCATGATAATCTAAGTGCTTGGATGCCAAGCGTATTTAATTATATACATGACATGTTGCTTGTATAGCTGTAGATGTGAAATAATGGTTGATTGGTTTCATCCCCCCCCCACTCCCTCCCCCCCAACCTACCCCGCCCCCCCAACCCCATTTTTTGGTCAATACTCCAATGCAATTATTTTCGCTACCTAAAAAAAATTTACAAATCAATCAATAAAAACTTTGCCACAAAATTTGTCACTTGGCATGAAATCATCCAATAGGTAGCCATTAAACTATTTTAGTTTTATTTTTCAATTTTTCACAACATATATATTGCAAAGCCAATGCCTAAACCCAAGAAAATAAAAACCACTTTAATTCGATTGCTTTTACATTTTCTAATGTGAAATTAATTGAATACAATAATTACAACATTACTTGCACAACAACTATCAATAACATATGTTAATCAGGTAGTATAAATAAATTATTCCATGCACCAAGAAATGGTTCAAACACTAATGTGTTTTGAAAACTAAGTGAATGTAAAAAAATAAAAATAATTTTTTCAGTGTCACATTTTCCAATGAAAAAATACATGGATTAAGCAATTACAATATCACAAGTAACCCACCCACTTAACTACCTGCATCTCATTAACCATAATGCTTCACAATGAAAATAATAAAATATATCTAGATGCAAATCTTTATAATAGAAATTTATTAACAATTTGTAGATGGTTTATAAAAAATGTATATTTTATACCACACAAATTGAATTTTATGTCTAATACGCTATTATAAAACGACAATACATTTTTATTTTTAAAATTAGAACAACATAACTTGCACATGAATTTGTTATATATAATAGGAAATAATAATATTAATAATTTAATCATAGTAAGCGGATTAATATCTATGCCATTATTATTATTATTATTATTTTATTTTTTTATAAAAAAATAAAAATAAAATAAAAATAAACAAACAAATAAATATAATATAAAAAACACCAACTTAAACATAAAATATTTATAATTAGAAATCTAATAATCTAAATCTCATAATTATCAATTAACTAATATACAAATGCATCATTTGTAATATTTATAATCAACCTATATAAATAGGTCAATGCCCAAATGCCACACCAAAAACATCTATTGAGATCCTCGCACAACACCTGTTGAGTAATTACTTAGCTTGACACATATTGATCCTAAATATTATTTGGACAAAAATAAAAACCTTTATTTTGCCAGCTACATGAGGGCTTCAAGAAGGGTTGTTGTATGGTTGCTAGTGTTGGTGGTTAATAGGCTAATTGTGGGTCTGGTGCCATATTTTGAATTCTGATGGGTTTGGTTTGATCCTAATTACACCTTTTAGCCTTGATATTATTATTTACCAAAAGGACTTTGACTTATAGGGCACTAGATGCTTTCATAGGACTGTTTAGTGGATTGTTGGAGTGTTAGAAGAAGCATGGAGTTGATCTAGATAGAATTAGAACCGCTCTAGATGACCTAGGTAAAACCAATCCTTTGCTTAGTAACAATCACACATGACACTACAAATTGAAGCAAATAGGATGCAAAGAGATCAACCTTACAATTTGGTAACTTTAAGACCCAATGTCACATTATCAACTTGCTCTTTTCTTTTTTTGAGAAATAACCCAATAGAAAAATATTTGGATGTATTTTTGTTGTGTTTTACGTAGTTAATATTTTTATACATAGCTAATATTATTCACTCTTGTTTTTTCATTTGTACATGAATCGAACCCCAACCACCATCTAGTGCAAAAGTGTTGTAGGTTCTATGTTTGAGTGGACATTTTATTATATTATTACATTGATTTTGGTTTACACTTGATCTACACCCATACCCACACCCACTCCCACACACATAGACACACAGACAGACATATATATATATATATATATATATATATATATATATATATATATATATATATAGGCTAGCTTACTCGTTAATAATAAGTTTTTTGGGTATTAAAAGTAGCCATATCACCATGATACATGAGGGAGCTGCAAACATACCTTTTCAATTAGAATCATGGGTCTGCAGAAATTCACATAAACACTATAAGTTGACACCAACACAACTTGTTGTAGATTGACAATGATGCAGCTTTAGTTATGTGGAATAACAATCAAAATAGAATAATAAATGGAAGAATGACATACTATTAAATGTCAACTACCGCCCTTGTATTGCTTAGCATTGCTATGATAAAAAATAAATTAAAAATAATAAATTTTTCTTTTATTTATTTATTTGATGTACTACAGACGTGTTTGATTGAAACATTGGCAATGACCACCTATGCCAAAAATTATTTTTTCAATGTCCCTATGTTTGTTTCCTATTGTAGGAAAATCTATAATTTTTAATATAAAAATTTTGCATTTCCCCAAATCAATGATCATATCACACAATTTTATCCAATGAAAAGGCATTATATTATTTTACTTTCTATTTTTATAACAAATATATTTGAACTCTAATGTCAAAAACAAAACCAAAAACAAAAAATACTCTGCCTCTATTAGATATATACTGTCCAAGATAAAAATAACAGTTGAACCAATTATAATAAATACCTGCTATACAAGTACTAATAATGATGTAGTTTATTAGATATCTACATAAAAAATAATTTTTACAAGTTAAAAATATGAAATATTAAATGAGAAAGATGCAAGTTATATTAACGTTAGGCACTGCATTTTTGCAGTACTCTACACACTCATTTATCTATTCTAAATGAGAAAATATGAAATATATGTGGACAAATAAAATTGTCACTTATTAAAATTGAATATAAGAGGCCTCAAACTAATCTATTGGCTAACCACACTCCAATAAACCTCCATCTCTATTATAATGCCAAAATTTTGAACTTTCAACTAAAATAAGGAGCATGCCAATTATTTTGATCATGTTTTTAAATTGTAATTGTAATTTTATTTGTACTTTTTAATTTTAAAATAATGTAAATAATAATAAAAAGGGGTGACTAAGTAAAAACATTACTAGCAACCATTAATAATATAAATATGTCTCGGTGGTGGAAGGAAGGAAGAAAATCTCTCTTCCATATGTTGAAATATAAATACTCATCATAGTCTATGATGCATGTATGATAAATTAGGGCTTTGAATTCTTCTCAATGTGCATGGCAATCATAAGTTTTCTTCTTATGCAGCCTAACCACGTTGTTAAAATTGTAAAGTGTGTGTCAACATTACAATTCTTAACCACACATAAACTTCATCATATAATATATATTAGTAGTTGCCTTGAGGGTGTAAAGAATGGTGGAAAAAAAAGCAAGAGTTATTTATTTTTATTTATAGAGTATATTATCTATTTAAATATTTCTCTTTTGAGTGTATGATGTGGACACTCCATAAATAAATCACCAATCATTCACCTATTATCTCAATTAATGACTCCTCTATCATGACATTCACATTATATCAACAATGATGCCCTCTTAAGTACCCATGTGTTATGAACTTTGCATATTTGGAACTCAATTTAAATGCACCCTTTTTTTTTCTCTCCCACTCACTTTTAGCTCAGTCCCTGACTCAATTTTGACTTTTAAAGCATTTGTTTACTTTCTCAAGACCCCTAATGCATATTCAACCTTTTCTTGGCACATTTAAGCTGTCAAGGCTTTCCCAAATTCAAGTAGAATCTAATGTGGCTTGAACATTCATAATTTATTCACCCAAGTTCAACTCATTATGCACTTGAGCTCAGAAGCAATTGCTTCTTGGTCGATAAACACTCCCCTAACCCCAAGAAAAAATCTAAAATACCAATATCTTTATCAGGATCAGACTCTTCCATCCTCTACTATGGTGTTAGAGTGCACAAGGCTTGAGCTTAACGAGAGGAAGGCATGAAACCAAGGAAAGGCAAACACATGGCCCTTGCTAATCAAAACCCATCTTAGGCTGGTAGGGAAGATAGACCTTGGGGATAATGATTGAGTTGGGAACCAAGTGGACATAGGTTGGTAGGTCGATGAATGCCCATCAAAAATAAGATTATGATATTTGTGAAGCAAAATTAGGATTCGAGAAACATAAAAGGGGTCAGAGAGGAAGTAAAGAAGTAGATGTGGAGCCCATAGGAACTAAGACTTAGCCATGTGGTGAATGTAGAGTGAGGCCAAGAGATATTACACTTAGGTCTACAATGTGACATGTTTCAACCCCCCATTGGTTTTAGGGTGGCAAAACACATAGTGCTTGAGCTTAATGAGAGAAAGGTATGTTAAGGGGTGAAATCTTGACTTGCCAATTTTGATAGGGCCTAAGAATGTTTAGAACTAATGAAAGGTGAACATGTGGACCTTGCCATCCCCAACCTATTTTTGGGATGGTAAGGAAGTCATATCTCAAGGTGAATTAAGGCTTGCCAAGTGGCACCTGTAGTTTTGAAATGAGAACCAAGTGTATATAAGATGACAGGACAGTAAGAGCTCACTAGAAGGCAATGTGGAGCCAATATAAGGTAAGATTTTTCCATGAAATGAATGCAAAATAGTGCCAAGAGATATGACATATAAGTTTTTGATGTGACACATGGTAACCTCCAAATACATTCATCCTGAAACATTGATATACATTGTGTAAATCTCATTATTTTTTTATATATTTATAATGTTTTATGTTAGGATATTTTCATCTAATATTAGTGTGGAAATTTGAAAAAGTAGGAGAATTCTTATTTTTTTATAAATTTTTAAGGAAGAAATATTATTTTAGAATGTTTTTTTCTTCTCCCATAGTTATTTGATTTAAACTATTATTTTATAGTGGGAAAGAGGAATTTGATATATTTTTAAAAAGTGGTTACACTAAGGACTTTAAGTAGTATTAAGTTATCATATTATCTATTTGAATATATAAACATAATTTTTGATGATTTTTTTCATGATAAATTGATGCAAGCCACACACCTCTCATCCCTGTCCTATGCAACTTCTAAGTGTCTAGCTACGTGATGGGTTGTTAGGAGGATGATGAATAAATATATGAATATAGCATAATTTTAAGTGAGTTAGGTGGTGATGGTGAGGGGTAATGATAGGGAATTTCAAGTGAAATTGTACCCCAGAGGGCCTATATTGTACACCAGACTCACACTCCTACCCCCTTCCTAGGATGGAAGGGAAGTCAAACCCCATGGCAAATGAAGGATTACTAGGTGGTAGCTACAACCTTGAGCTAGGAAAAAAGTGGATATAGGATGGTAAGCCTATCAGATCTTGTGAAAAATAAGATCCTGATACTTGTCAAGTGATACAAGGATTTGAGAAACCTAAAAGGGGTTTGATTGGTTATAAATAAGGCAATGAGCAACAGATTCTAAATTTGATGGTCTCCAAGCCATCGACCTAACAACACATGAAAATGATGACAAATGAATAAAATAGGTTAGTTCAAAAATGTCACACTACAAATACTTGTTGAGCACCCCTATTGGATGATTCCCCCTGACTGGTTTTGTAGAATAATTAGAAACCTATCTCATAACCTTTTAAAAATATACCCAATATAAAATCAATAGAAGAAATATTTCAGTAGATATGCATCAAACAAGAAAATTCAATCTTTTGGTAACCTATGTATTTCCTCCTTTTCTTTGTCTAAATACCCATTGAACTATGTCCTAGTGAACTGTGGCACAAAAATCACTCAAGCAAAAAAATGCAAACCCTATTTACATATAACAAGCTATTCCTATCATGGAAAATATATGGGAGAGGAGGATCTAATTGCCACAATTCTTGGAAGGAGTATGTAAAACTAGTAGAGGTTCAAACCTGCATCCAACAAACTACACAAAATTGGATACACTTGTGGTCATCCTAAAATTTTTACCTTTATTGCTTTCACCAAATAAAGATAAAGAGAGTCATGAAACCCTACCATAATCAAAATAATGCTCATGATGCCTTAGTTCACCCTCGACAATAGAAAATAATCAAATGAAGATGTTGCCACCTTGCTTTGATATAATTGACATGTATCATTATGCAATGGTGTTACATTTATATTCCAATTTATAATGTCTTGTCCACACATAAATAATATTATCACGTAGACTCGAGTCACTCATTACATGTGGAGTCATGTCATAATCACATCAACATTCATGACATCTTCATCCACCATTAACAATAGAAAATGGCTAATTAAACAAGTTATAAACTTAAAATATACGCACCCCTCTGTAATATGGGTAAGTCATGTAAATCCTATAACTGGTCATAATCCTGGTTTGGTGTATGATATGGGATTTATGTTGTCTGCTATCACATGAAATACCTTAACATTGTACCTCACCATTATTGTTACTTACACAACATGCCCCATTTTTAGACTAAAAATGGGAACCCTCTTTTCACCTTTTACTTTACTCCTGTATACACTCATGATTCATTGGTCTTAGCACTACAATTTGCCTTGGTGGTCTATCTTGATTTACCTGTCTAATTGGTACTTAAAACCACAACTATTATAAAAACCACATCCATACAAATCAACTTGGTATTTATACTTAGCATAAAAATAGAGTTAGGGCATCCTAATTTACCTTTGAAGTCTAGCTCTCACAACTATACTAGCTTGTTCTCAGAGTTTTCTCTATGTCATTGGGTGATGGTAGTGTCATCAAGCAACAACATTATGACCAGTTGATGTAATATTATCAGGTGATGGTGATATCATCACTAGATGACATCACCATTAGGTAATGTTATTATCATTGGTTGATGACAATGTTGTCAAGTGACTATATTATCATCAAGTAATGATGATGTCATCAATCGATAGAGATGATATAGGGTAATGGTGTTACCATGGGTCAATCATATTATCATTGATTGATGTAGATGTAATGGGGTGAAGATGTTATCATGGGTTAACCATATTATTATCGATCAACAAAAATGTTATAGGGTGATAGTGTTACCATGGGTTGATCACATTACCAAAATATAATACAAAAATACTTTATAATGATGATGTCATCAGTCAGTGACATTCCTATCAAGTAACCACATTATGGTTAAGTAATGATGACATCATCATTCATTAGAGATGTTATGGGGTGACAACGTTACTATGGGTCGATCATATTATTGTTGATCGATAAAGATGTTATGGGGTGATGACATTGCCATGAATCGACTACATTTATTGTTAACCTATTATTAGGCCAATGGGAGAATTTATTATGTTGGGTCAATTACATAACTTGAATACAAAAAATTGACTCTATAATGGCACTGTCATTAGTTGGGGACATTACTATGAGGCGATCACATTACTATCAAGTGATAACAATGTTGTTGATTGTTGGAGATGTAGTAGGGCGATAACATTATAGTGGGTCAACTACATTATCATCGATCGATGGATATGTTATAGGGTAACAACATTTCCATGGGTTGATTAAATTATCATTGATTGACCACAATTATCATCGACCTATTGCTAGGCCGATGGGTGATTTTATTGTCATGGGTCGACCACATTGCTGAAATATAATACAAAGAGACTTTGCAAAGTGACATGTAAATTTTATTCAAAACTCATCTAAGTGATTGGGAAAATTACATAGGTTGTATTTATACACATGTTAGCATTTGATTGGGAGATAAAATGTTAGAAAAATAAGGTTTATCTACAGGCAGGTCTTGTGGTAGTCACAATTATCAATATGATGTGAGCGACATTAAAATATATATGGATGAATCTTAGCCTTATTCCTCTCAATAGAAATTCCTCTGATGTAAATACAAATTTCATTATGCATTTGAATCCTATTCATCTCATGTGGTTTCTGACAAGCAACAATAATTTTTTTCTTGCACACCCAATTGTGTTCTTAAAATTATAAACCACATGAAAACATTGAAATCTTTAACTACGTAAAAAATTCACAATATAATATACCAAATAAACTTTATTTTTCCTCTCCTATATTACTCCCTAAAACACATACCATTTCTCAAAATTCATGCACCACATTTTGATTGTCTCATATTATTTTATTTTCAAAAACTTCAATTTACATCTTGGAGAAATTTTTACAACTGGATAGAAGTAGAATTGATGGGTGAAGGCACCAAATCTAGGCCAACCTATAATGGAGGGTACTATTTAGTAGGAGGACTAGTTTCTTCACTGACTACATCTCACAATATTCCTAAACAAAGGCAAAGTTCTTTTTGTGGTCTATAATACATCCTTAAATGTTTCTTAATGTTCCTTATAACCACCATAATTATTTTTGGGAATCACAATTTTTTTTATATGGTGTAGATACTAAATTTGAATTATATAACACCTCAATCTTATAGACTTAGCAAATACCTATCATGGTTATACCCTTCATCTCTAAGACCTTTCCACTACTGAAAGGATCACACTCTTTATCTCTTTGTGCCAAATTGCTTATTTCTTAGTCCAACCATATGTTATTATGATGATCATGGCTTCTATGTTGTGCAAAATTATCTAAACTTGATCATTATCTTTCTTTGCCCAATTTAGACCTTTACCTATTTTCCAACTTCTTGGACACTTGTGTCCTAGCTAGATACCTACGTTAATGCAGATGTCCCTTTTTTAAGTAAGTGTCTGGTGTCCAAAAATCATCTAATTTTTAAATGGAATGTGTCCTTATGGTCGACCTAAGTGCTTTAGTGCAAGATATTTTCCCAAACGATTGCTATATATACAAGATCAATCCTTATTCATTCTTTACCTTAAAATATCATATCTCTCACATATAGAGAAAAAATAAACTATCAATTGAGCATTCAAGTGAGCAAAGCTACCCTTTTCATTCTTATTTCCATATCAGTCATAAGAGTAGTCTATCTATAGGTATACAATATTAAATGATTAGCCCATGATCCATATTTTACAAGTTACAAGCTAGGTAATTGTATCTACTTGATTATCACATATTGCACCCTTGTAGACACACAAGCCAACACATAGGGGATACCTACATGAGTTTGAGGCTCTATTCAGAGCATTAAATATGTAGGTAATTTCCATTGATAGAGGGATCCTTGGGGTAGCTCAACACCATGAACCCACTAACCCATTTTTCCCATAGTCATTCCAAGTGTGACGAAGCTAGGGTTTGATCATTTGACAAAGAATAATAGACTATGCACACAATCCGTATACATCAAAAGAAAGGTGAAAAAAAGACCCATAAAGTTTTAATTGGTCACATCTAGATCTAGTTTGTATTTCATATAGGACACCTAAGTCAGATCATATGCCTGTGTCAACACAACTATCTAGATTTGATGCAAACATCCAAGGCCATAAAATGTTAAATTTTAGGATCTGTCAACTATTCTAGGAACCTAATCTAGTCCACTTCCAGCCTATTTCAACCCATATCTACATATGCATAATAAACGATGTACTCTTGTTTCTAATTTATCCCAATATCAATCAATATCTATACATTATATTTTTGATATATCTCAGTGTTTAAATTCAAAATTATTTGAGTTTTCAAATTAATTTGTCTACTATATATTTGTTTATTAACCTTGCACTTAATCATTTCTATATTCTTAACCCTTTTTACACTTGTATCATCAATTTAGGGTTTAAACATTTGGTGAAATTATCCTCTTATGTATTTCCATGCAATGTTTAGTTTACTCCAAGGTTTTTATGATTTTTTTAATCTCTCAATTGTTACAATTTATTTCAAAATTCAGAATTTATTTTCTTAAAATCATGTTTAATATGTCTAAAAAGGAACTTCTTCCTCTTCCTATCCCTAAGAAGGGTGATAACTACCATCCCTCTAACCAGGTCTATGTTATCATTGATTTAAGGGCTAAGGTGGCCCATAATATAATGTCAAATGAGAGTAGCTAACAAAACCTTCCTAAATCCCTAGATGGTACATGTATGCATATTCAATCCAAAGCACCTAAGGTTGTGTTTGTGAAACCCTAAAATATCAAATCACTAGTAGGATCAAGTTAATAAAAGAGTTACAAAATCAAACTACATAACCAAGAAGGTTTCTTAACTAAATGAAAAGCTAAAAAATATTAGATCCAAAATAAGTGACTCCAAAAGTGAACAAAAGACTAATAAGAGTCCAAGTTAATTCCTAAGAGAAATGATTCAAAACAAAGTAATCCAACTACCTCCCCTACATCCTATAAGGAGATCCAAATCCTATCATGCATATCATAGAATGCATGGGCCTCATACGGATTGTTGTGTTGCATTAAAGTAAAAAATACAAAGTCACAAAGGTAGTGGTGATCACATCATTGATACATCAATCAAGAAAACCACTCACATTATGAGTACCTCTCCTAAAGCACAACTGTCAAAAAATCAAATGTGGGCATCAAAGGATAATGCATAACATAAACAATTACAAATGTAAAACATAAAACAAGAAAAGATTTTAAAATTAAATCAAAACAATCAATATTATAAAAATATCAAAATGAAAAGGAAAAAATAATTAAGTACAATACTACAAAGTTTATGTTTTTATCCTCAAACAAAGAAGTCAATGCATGAATTACATCTTTTTCTAGCGTCTAAGCAAAGATGCATGACTCTTCTCTATCCCATAATGAGATGAAACATTTTGACAATGAAGAATATACTCAAATCCAATCTATGGTGTAGTTGGTTTTTCATACACAGATGCTCAATGTCGTATATCACAAGTTCAAGAACAACCTAAAAAGTTAAATCTTTCCTATACTACTAACATATAAGATTGGCATGATACTAATGCCATAGAATATTGGTATGATCCTAATGATAATGATCATGCACCACATGAATATGATATATGTGATACAAATCCTTAAAAAAAACATATCCTTGATGAGTACATTAGCTTCTACTATCACTTTTATTTGTACATGTATTATTTGCAAAACATTCTTAGATATTCTAACAAATACCAAAAAAAATCAAAAATCAAAAATAAAAACAATATTCAATATTTCCATGTTTTATTAGTTTCTTAATATCTATGTTGTTGGTTCCATGTTGGTAGATGGCATATCATTTCTTTCTATACACACACATATGTTTCAAGCATCTTTTGAGTGTGATACAAACATACCTAGCCACATGATTTATGCATATATAGATGTTGTTCCTTCCCTCTACTCAAAAGTCATTAGTACATTGGGGCATCCATTTTTTTGATCACAATACACCCAAGTTATATTATTATATGATCATTTTCTATTATCATATTTAAGATTATTTACTTACACATGCCTTTATCCATCCTTATATCTTTCATAATGTACTTGATATGCTATATACTTAACATTTTTGCTAACACATATATCTAGGGACTACTATGATATGCTTATGTTGGTTGCTTATAATTTCATTCTTTTTTTTGCACTTCCTTGAGTGTCTTGCCTTTCTTGCTCTTGTCTTGTCTATTTGAGCATTTGAAAATGCTCCATTGTTTACGACCCACATGTCTTTATTTTCCTATTATGACATTTGAACATGTCATAGTTTATTCTTTGTGAATATTTGAATATGTCATTTTATGTTTTGTGGACATTTGATTAGGTTATGTCCCTTCGAGTGTGCGATATTTGAACATGCCCCTTGTATAAGGTCTCCTTAGACCATTACCTTTTGTTTTGATTTTGAGTGCTCTTGGGTGTGTGTTTGATTGCTTGTGGAGCTTCTACTATTACTCTCTAGACGTTACCATGATCTACATCATGCATCTTAGAACTTGATATGATCACATTCTATATGCTTCAATGATATATCTACCTAGAAATATTCCTCCTATATGCTACATGATGCATTCACAATTTATGCAATTATCTTATCCTTTTGAGATAAGGTAACTACCAATTTCTACTTACCTCACATCAAAAGGAGGGATATCAGTGGGGCATGCCATAGAGGTTTGACCTCCACATTTTTCACATTTTCATATTATAGTGGGGGTATGTTATGGAAACAAGTTCTCTACACTTACACTAGTTATTAGATTCTCAAGATTCAGTGGGGATATGTTATGGAAACATGTTCTCCATAATTACACTAGTTCTCAAATTCTCTAGATTTAGCCAAATTTCATAGTTATATTATTCAAATACACATTTGTGGCAATATTATATACATTGACACCATTATTATACCCAAATTTCAACTTGATACATATGAGACACATATGCCATGTAGAGGGTACCTTAAATTGTAAAATCAAATTAATTTTTTAGATTTCAAATACTATTATGGATTGTTATCATACTTAGGATCAACTTTTATAGTGTTATTGAGATAATCTATTACTATAGATGATATTTATGAACTCTATATCATCTTAGTCTTGTACACTTGGAAAAAATTAGATTGTGGATGCTCTTCTTAGTTATGACCTTTCCTACTTCCACAAGTCTCACATCTCATTTCTCTTATGCCCCTTGGCCATGTCTTAGTTTAACCAGTCTTATGTTTGTGACCGAGGCATTTTATCTTGCTTAGAATGCTTAAAACTTATTTATATTCCACCTTTACAAGTTCTAGACCTTACCTACTTTAATGTTTCCCTGACACTTGCATCCCAATTAGATTCCTAAATCAAAGCAAATGTCCTTACTTGATGCAAATGTCTAGTGCCCTAAAGTCATTTAATTTGAAAATAAAACATATCTTAGTGGTTGGCCGAAGTGTTATTATATGAGATATTCTCCAAAGGGATTGGGACAAATATACGATCAATCCTCATTCATTCCTCACTTAGCTCAGACCAAGGCAACTTATCAAAATCATTCTATCAAGCATTAAAATGAGCAAAACTTACTTATTTTATCCTATTTCCATATCAGTCATAGGGATAACACATCTATAGATCTAAAGTATTAAAGTTTTCTAAGTTATAATTTGAGTCACTATTGTAATTGCTTATCACATATTGCATCATTCACACACAAGCCAACATTTAGGGAAAACTACATAATTTTGAGGCCCTCTTCAAAGTTTTGGATATGTAAGCAGTGCTCATTGATAAAGGGGTCTTTAGGGCATATTAGCACCATGTTCCCACTAACCTATTTTTTCCACAACCATTATGAACATGAAGAAATAGGGTTTTTATCATTTGACAAGGAGTGACAAGTCCATGACCTAGATTTAAATGCACTAGAGTGAAGGCAATGATGAACTCAGAAGCATCTTAGTGGTTACATCATGTTTCAAAAATTATTATGTATTGGAAACTTGTGTTTGATCCAAACACTAGCATTGACGTAACTATCCCAGGCTAACACAATTGTCCATGGATACATAGGCACTTAATCTAGAATTTGGTGACTGTTCTAGAATATTTTCTGATGTACTTCTTGCCTATTCTAGATCCATATTTATATCAGCATTAGAACTAGCTAGACATCTTATTTTCATTATCATTACAATATATAGCATGTGTATTTTCCATTTTTAGTATATTTTAGCATAATAAATTTAATATATGTTTTAATTGAGTTTTAAAATTAATTATCCTATTATAGGTCTGTTTATCACTAATCCACACCATGGGGCCCAAGACTGCGGTGTGTGTGGGGAAATTAAGTTATGGTTATGCAGAGCGAATGTAAAATGAATTATTCAAATAGAATAATCAAAACTCATTAAAAATGGAGTGGAAGTCTTACTTGCATGAAATGAAACTTCTATTTATTAACAAAGAATAGGGGGAAGATTACAATGGCTATAGAGCATGTATACAAAGTAGGTGCATGCAAGCAAACTATCTATGTTATGATTATATACCAGACATTAAATTACAAGATGTTAAGGTGTCTAGTTCATCCTTCATTGTTATTATCAAGAATATGTATGTTACACATATATAACATGCAAAATACATGAGCAGTAATAACTATTATTTTTTAATTAATGTCCATGGTAGGTGTGGTAGTTGAGTTCCCCTTGGTAATAGTAGTTAGAATGATTAATATTATAATTATTTACAATAACCCCACTTTATTGGAAACAAAAAGGAAAGGCATGGGATTTGAATGCTAATGATTAATTGCATGCCAATTTTTGAGCCATGCAGTCAAAGTAGACTAATAGGTGCTAATGGTTAATTGCATGCCAATTTTTGAGCCATGCAGTCAAAGTAGACTAATAGGAGGTTAAGCTAATGTGGAACCCGAGGAGTGCGTACATGTCTAAGACCAAATGTATACAATATATTCACTCTATGATCTCATGTGATTAGTGTGAAAAAATCTATGATAAAGTGAGGCACTTAGCCAGAAGATTGACAACAAGCTCCTAGTGGTGGCAAACACACAAATTGGGGAGTGGTGTGAGCTTTATGCAAATGAATGAATGATGAGTGCATTTAGTTATGCACAGATCATTCACCCTTTATTAAAAAGTAATGGTCTCAATTGCATCAGTGTGTAATTGAAGGAACTACACCTGAAACTAATACAAGGTGTACCACTTAACTTTATTAGCATATTTCCCAACCTTGACCACTCTGAAAAGTTGATGTGTGCCATGGTAGGTGCATGTGTTTATGATTTCAATGATCTGGTCCTTATCTATGATGTGCAAGTGTTTAGGATCCAAATTAGAATGATGTTGTGTTACTACTAGTTTAAGAAGCAATGGAGTGTAAGGCTTGAGAAGTTCCACATTACATATTGGGTGCATGCCCAAATACTAAGGTAGATCAAGAATGAAGGCATTCTCACCAACTATGAGCATAATGGTGTAAGGACCATAGTGCAGAGGCTTGATATCTTGGTGTGGACCTTTGAAGCGCTCCTTCTAAAGTTATAATTAGGATTTATTTCCAACTCAAAATGAATGAGGTGTGTAATGTGCATCATGGTGTTCTTTGTACTTAAATTGAGTATAAGAGATAATTTTTTGAACATGTTGGTGAATAAATTAGATGTGGTGCATAATTTTTTTGGCTTTGTCCACTTTTAGTTCCTATGCACATGACTTAGTGCTTGATGGTGCATGGTAGGAGATGTCTAGGGGTACCAAAGGTTAAGACCCAAAATATGCTTGAAATGGACTATGACCAGTAGAGCTGTGAAGATCCCTATTATAGGTGTGTTGAATATACAAGAGAATGTCATCCTAAGTGGGAGTGTGTGTGTAGTTGTACATTTATAGAAGATGAACAAGTGTATAATTGATCACTTGGGTTTACCCATCTATCTGAGGATGAAAAGTTGTTGACTGATCTAGCTACATACCCATCAAATCCCATAATGTTTTTCAAAAATGACTCATAAAGTATGAATCACAATTGAAGGTGACAAATGTTGGTATCCCAAAATGAACCCAAACATGGTTGAATAATTCTTACATAATGACAATTATGTCAATGTATTTCTTGCATGTGACCATGATATCCATCTTGGAAAATTGATCCACTACAATGAACACAACATCATATTATCATCTCGTTGTAGGTAGCCTAGTCATAAAATCCATGCTGATAGATTCTCATGGTCTAGATGAAACTGGTAGAGGTGTGTAAAGTCCTAGCTTCCTATTCGTGGGTTGGAAATACAACAAAGAATGTAAGACTTCGTGTGTCACTCCACATTTGTGCACATATGCAACCAACATAAGTGTGACTACAATGTGGCTAGATTTTTTATCATGCCAAAGTGTCTGAAGGTCTTGGCATAGTGCACCCCTTAGATGAGTCATTGGTGAGGTGTGTCAAAAGGAATATAGAGATGTCTAAGCTTGTAGAGAAGTTGGTCAAACATGTAAAACTCTAGCACTTGTTTACCTTATGCAAGGCTAGTTTAAGTCAATACGAAGTTATGATCAGTTGAGTAAAGGGGTACCAGGTATGTGAAGTTGTGGTTACACATGTCCAAAACCATAATGAGCATTTGAATTAACGATCAACTGAGGCAATTGGCAACCTTATTATCCTTCCCTTTCTTATGCTTGATCATGAGATAGAACTTCTGTAGGTAGGTCATCCATTTCATGTGGCATGAATTTTTCTTCGTGTTCTATGATTGCAAGAACTGAAGTGGTTTATGGTTTGAATAACCAATTGTCTCCTTCTTGAGAATGTAGTGTCACCATTATTTGATTGCTTGCTCAATAGTATATATTTCCTTCTCATAAGTGGAGTACCTTTGCATTGTGTTAATGAATGTCTTTGAGTAATATGTGATTACATGTCCATGTTACCCTAACACTATACTAAGTGCATAGTTAAACACATCATTGTGAATTTTGAAGCTCTATGTAATGTCAGGCATTACGAGAATAGGCACTGTGTAAAGGCATTTTTTGATTGCCTCAAAATCATGTTGTTACACATGAGTCTAATTAAACTTGGATCTTGCATGCATTATATGGGTAAGATCCCAATAGATATGTGAGAAACCAAGGATGAAGTTGTGGTAGAATATAGTAAGTCCAAGAAAACTCCTCAATTATGTGAGATTGCTTTGAGTAAGCCAATCTTGGATCACTTTTATTTTCTATGGATCTACCCTGATGTCGATATGGTCAATGATGTATCCTAGGTATTAGATCTATATTATGTTGAAGGTACACTTCACTAAGTTTATTTTCAACTTGTGTTAGTTCAAAGTGCCTAGGATGCATGAGATGTGCTCCATATGCTCCTTCCAAGTCTTGTTAAATATAAAGATGTAATCCAAGTATTATATGATGAAGTTCAATAAGGGCCTAAGTATATCATTCATCAAGCATATGAATGTGGTTAGTACATTATTGAGTCCAAAAGGCATGACCAATAATTCATATAATCCTTCATGTGTCTTGAAAGTTATCTTCTAGATGTCTTTAGGATGAATAAGAACCTGATGGTAACCAAATTTCAAGTTGATCTTGGTGAAGTATTAAGTGCCTCAGAGCTAGTCCAAATGTTTGTCAATGCATGATAGTGGGTAACAATTCCTCATCATGATTTTATTGAGTGTGTAATAATCTATATAGATCTACCAAGACCCATACTTCTTGGGCGCAAGGACCATCAGACTTCTGCAAGGTTAAGAGCTTGGCCTAATATTACCTTGATTGAGGAGCTTTTATATTTGGCACTAGACTTCATCATTATCCCAAATTGATCTACGATATATGGGATATTTGGAAGAGGGTATCTAGAGACCAAATCGATGTGGTATTTTAATATGTAGTATGTTGGAAGGCCTTCAAGTTATGTGAATATTTTATTTTGTTTCTCTAATAACATGTTGATCTCTATTGTTGTGATGGTGTGTAATCACTATACACTGCCAAGGTTCACTTTATCAAATTTTTGCAATGTAGGTGTGTCAGGGTGAATAATATGTTAGAGGTAAAAACCATTGAGAGCGGGGGGGGGGGGGTGAATCAGTGGTGGAAAATAATTTGATTTAATTTACAAACACTTAAGCATTCAATACAACCATTCATGAAGCATTCAAGATGTTTAAAGTAATGAATAAATAGATAATGTAGGATTACACACACAACACAAGATCTATGTAGGAAACCCTCTTGGGGAGTAAAACCCACTCTCAAGCCTATAAACACATGGACTACTTGTCCTATAAAAAGTATGCAAACATGATACTTTAGTGAAACACCTATTCCATAAGGAGCACCTAACCCTAGGATGGTCAAGTCTTTTTGACTAGACTTTAGTGAAACACCTATTTGATAAGGAGTACCTACCCCTAGGATGGTCAAGTCCTTCTGACTTGAATTTAGTGAAACACTTGTTTTACAAGGAGCACCTACCCCTAAAGATGGTCAAGTCCTTATGACCTAGATGTTGAGTACCCTCCCAACACCTATGATATGAACATCTCCACCTTTGAATTGATGTCTTCAATACCTGATGATGGACATTTGATTTTATAACCCCTACAAAACATCCTCTCCACTTCTTCACACACTCACAAACATCCAAAACCACCTTTTGGATCACTTTACACATCTCAGTAAAAACTTTGTCACAACCTCAAAAACATGAAAAAATGGTCATACACATAATCCATACTTTGATATGCCTCTTAAATCAACCACCAAGATCACACAGACATCATCTATCCTTTGCTCACACTCAAGGCATCTAAAACATCCTTTTAGATCACCCTATACCTCTTCACTCATCCTCAATCTTCAAACTTATATGAGCACTATTCTGACATCATAAATATGACCTACATGTCATACACACAATCATAAACTTTATCTAATCTACAACCCATCCACTAGGCACTGACCCTTTCTTCTTTCCTTCACTCTACAAATCTCACATACACCTCTTCTCTCAAGTCTAGAAATCACCACCTTTGATTTCACCTTTTATGGATCCTTCATGATTATTATCTTCTAGGTCAGACATAATACTTGTCTTATCCCTTAAGACATATAACATATCTCAATATCATCCACACAGGTTTACCATAGCAAATATGGGTCACACTTAAGCAGCTATGCCTTTCAATTAGTCCTTAGTAGCCTTTATAGGTCTCATGGAGACCTATTCACCCATCTATCACTTCATTAATTAATTTATAAATACAAGACCACTTCAAAATGCACAGGTCCACTGAAAATGACCTCTTAGACATCTTCAAATGATTATACTCATCATTACATACCTCTGCATATGCTCAATCTACTCAAACATTAGCCTTGTATATAAGAACACCATTGATGAATAAATAATCAACTTATAAGCATTTGTTCATACTAAATATGGATTGGTAAAACCTCCAAAATCCATAATATGATCCTCATGGAGTATAAAACACTCTCCAATAGCTTAGTCCCCTTAAAACATCTAAATACCATCAGAACAACTCAAATATCCTTCTCAGGCCAATTACAAAACATGGTCAAACAAATAGTAAACTTTGGAGCTTAATAATTTTGACTATATAAAAATTCAAACCTTATAACTATATTTAATGTATGCATCTTGAAGTCCCATACAACTTTTCTTTTTATTGCATCAAGAAATATGTTCTGGATAAAAAATTATAGCTCAAAAATTAAGCATTGGTTTTCCTTCGTTAATTTGAATATTCAAATTCCAATGGTCATTGTTAAACATCAAACACTTTGTCAAAATATCATGCCCTCTCATATCTTGAATGAATACAGATTGCCTATCTCCCTTGAAAGTATCTTGATCTTTAACTGTGCTAAATAATTGTCAATTTGACTTCATCTCGTGCTACCTAGCAATTTTGACCAAATACACACTATCAATCTCCTTAGAAGTAATTCTGTCTTTACCTTGGCTTACTATTAAACATCAAGCACTTGTCATCATCTTGATGCTTCTTGATAATTTGGAATAAACACACTTCATTGATCTCTTTTAAAGTATCCCAGACTTTAATTATCTTAAACATCAGACACTTTGACCTCTTTAACTCAATATGCATTGTAGATCTACATATGTACGAACACCCACTCACTATTATATACTTATCTGGTCTTGATATTTACCTTTTGTAAATTTGGCCAAGTATGGGAAACTTTATAATCTACCCAATAGTCTAACTTTGAACCTCAATAACCTTTGTTGTACTCAATCACATGTCCTAAAATTTAAACCATATGATCTTTCATAGGGGAATCCATCTATATATCAAGTTGCTCCTAGAACCTTTATGCATGTGAAATATAATGCCATAAAATTAATTACTTAGATCTAATTAAACTTAGACATTAATCTTAGATTAATTTCACACCATAGATCTATGATGCAAATAAACATGCACCATTAGATCTCCTTTGCAAATTTGGCTAAGTATGGGAAAACATTGCAAACTACTTGGGAAGCCAACTTTGCATAGTTTTATCTTTTTCTACGCTCAACCACATGACCTAAAACTTAGACCATTGCAAATTGGGACTAATTTGATCACACCCATATGACCAACTCCCCCTGACTCATCTATATGTGGCAAAGGTGACGCCAGCAAACTGCCTACTTAGATTTTTCTATCACAGAACCAACTATGCCAAGATGAACATAATGAGAGAAATGACTGAATACCATGCACTTTTACAAGATCTCAAATTATCCTTGAAATATGATATGACCCATCACACATGTTCAATACTTCTGACCCATCCCTAATCATGCAAAAATTTAATATCAACCAATCTTACTTTAAGCATACTAGGACAAACACATTGCACACTTTGTCATTGACACTTAGATTATCAAGACATTTTATTCAATCATTTGGACACCTCCATGATATCAATAATAACTCTCCAAAAATCTCCCCCTTTGTCATTGATGTCAACACTCATCATATGAGTCACCTTCCTTCTCTCTCTTTAATCACTCTCATAATAAGAACCTTCTACCCTTTTAACACAATGACAAAGTGGGCACAAACTGATCCTAAGGACTTGAAAAGACCACTAACAGGAGAGAACCACCTTAGAAATATGATACAAACTCCCCCTTACCATGAGCCTACTTCTTCTTGCCTTGACAACTTCCTCTTACTACATGCCAACACTCTCTTCAACCAAGCACTACAAACAATGAAGAAAGAACACAGAAAAAAATTGTGATATGATAGAACTCAGTAAGAAACATCTAAGAGTGACTCCCCTTAAGATATCTAAGCCATTGTACCCCTTGATCATCTTCAAATCTCCATACACCATGAAGAACCACCACACATGCTTACTAGCCTTCTCTCTCAAGCCACCTCTAGAGCAAGCTCATGAACTTGTTGCTCCCCCTTAACCAAAAAACCTTCTATTGATTCACATAGAAAGAAATGACAACCAAACTTTGTCTTAGATACTCAAATGTAGCTTTTAACAATGTTTTGGTTATAATATCTAAAAATTGCTCTTTCATAGGCACATAATCCAACTTAACACTTTGATTACTCACTTGTTCTCTTAATAAATGATATCTAATAGGAATGTTCTTAGTTTTTGAGTGCATAACAAGATTCTTTGAGATACTGATTGTACTAGTATTGTCAAAATAGATAAGACAAGGTCCATTTTGTCTTACTTTATAATCTTCCAAAGTTTGTTTCATCCACATGAATTGTATGCAACAAGAGGTAACATCTATATACTCAGCTTCTACAGTTGATAGAGATACTGAGGCTTGCTTCTTGCTTAGACAAGACACCAAACATTCCCCCATGAAGAAGACCCCACCACTGGTACTCCTTTTATCATCCACACATCCTGCCTAGTCTGCATCAATATATGATTTCAAAGTGAATTATTTACTCTTGGGATACCATAAACCATACTCTATGGTGCCTTTGAGATACCTCAAGATCTTTTTGACTGCTTTCAAGTGAGATTCTCTAGGATCAACTTGAAACCTTATTACAAGACCAACTACTTGCATGATATCAGGCCTAGAAGCAGTAGAGTACAAAAAACTTCCAATCATGAATCTATAAAAATTTTGATCAACTTTTGGTGAGTCATCTAGTTTCCTTAACTTACATCCTATGATCATTGGAGTACCCATTGGATTGAAATCCATCATGTCAAACTTCCTTAGCATATCCTTGATGTATTTAGCTTGTGAAATAAATATCCCTGCATCAAGTTAGTTAATCTACAATCCTAATAAGAAAAAAAGCTCTCCCAACATTGACATTTCAAACTTAGTCCTCATAGTATCTGCAAACTCTCTACTCATATTATCATTGTTAGATCCAAAAACTATGTCATCAACATATACAACCACTATCAATTGACGATTACCTTATGTTTTAATGTACAAATTACTATCAGCTACCCCCTTTTTAAATCCTTGACTCAAAAGATACTTATCTAACCTGTCATACCAAGCTCTAGTAGCTTGTTTAAGACCATAAAGATCCTTCCTTAGTTTACACTTAAAATCTTGATTATTTGACATGAATTATCCTTTAGGTAACTCAATGTAGATTTTTCTTCTAAGTTGTCATTCAAGAATGTAGATTTCACATCCATTTGGTATACCTTAAAACCTTTGAAATTTGTATATGCCAATAAGAGTTTGATTAATTAGGTTCTTTCCACAGGAGCAAAAGTATCATCAAAATCTATTCCTTCAATCGGAGCATATCTTTTATATGCCAATCTATCTTTATTCTTTGTGACTTCTCCTTTTTCATTCATCTTATTTTTTAAAACCCACTTGGTACCTATTACATTTTTATCTTTTAGCCTAGGAACTAAATCCCATGTTTCATTATTTACTATTTGATCAAGTTATTCATCCATTGCACCATTCCAAATTTCATCTTTGCTAGCTTCTATGAATGCCTTAGGTTTAATCATGGATAATAGAGCTAAGTCTTCTTGATTTTGATTGATCAACATTCTCCTTCTAGTCTGAAAACCTACACCAACATTTCCAATAAATTGAGAGATTATATGATCTTTCTGAATTCTTCTAGATGGAGCTTTAGAGTCTTGTATTTCATCTTCCTCTTCATCTTCATCATTTGTTTGAATAGATAACTCATCATTGTTTGGAATAGAATTATGAATTGAGTCACTTATCTATAATTTTGGCTTCTTGACTCCACTTGTCTCATCTATCCTTACATTTGAACTTTCAACAATTTTATGAAGTCTCTTAGTGAAGCACCTATAGGCAGTATTGATAGAAGAGTAACTTAAAAAGATGCCCTCACCAGACCTTGAATCATATTTACCAAGATTCTCTTTATCTCTTTTGATGAATCAATTGCTCCAAAACACTCTAAATTGCTTGACATTGGCTACTCTATTCTTCCATAACTCATAAGGAGTCTTATCGCTATTTACTCTAATTCAACACTTGTTTAGGATGTAAAATAAAGTGTTGGTTGCTTCTTCTCAATAACCATTTGATAATTTGTCATCTTAAAGCATGGTTCTACTCATCTCTTGAATAGTTCTATTTTTCCTTTCAACAACACCATTCTGTTGTGGTGTTCTAGCAACATAATATTATCCTCTTATCCCTTGTTTCTCACAAAAATCATCAAATTCATGAGACCAAAACTCACCTCCTCTGTCTAAACTTAAACACTTGATTTTTGACCCTTATCATTTTCACAAGTGCTTTGAATGCCATAAATCTTGCAAAAGCTTTTAATTTTTCTTTAAGATAAAATATCCAAGTCATCCTTGTAAAATCATCAATGAGAAGCATGAAATAGCTATTACCTTGAATACTTTGAGTTCTCATAGGTCCATATAGATCAGTGTGGATCAAATATAGTGGATTTGTACTAGAGAACTCCTTAGATTTGTATCTTCTTTTGGTTTACTTCCCATGAAGACATGCCTTGCAAAGAGAATGAGTAATCTTAGAAATCTTGGGCATATGCGTTACCAACCCCTTTAAACTAATCTTTACCATATTATCAAAATTTATATGTCCAAGCCTTCTATTCCAAAGCCAACTTTCTTCTAGTTTACACATGAAGCACTCCTCCTTCCTAGATTCATGGAATACATACATGTTGTTATCTATTTTATAAACATTTGTAACTAATCTGCTAGATTTTACCTTTTTTACTTCACATACATCATGAAAAGTTACAACATTTCCTTGCTTACACATTTGGCTCACACTTAAAAGATTATGTTTCAAACCTTCTACATATAAGACATTCTCAGTCCTAGTATGACCATTATCCAAGCTCATAGTACCTTTGCCAACTATGTTAGCAGATTTGTTATCACCAAATCTCACTGAACCTAGGTTGGTCTTCTTAAGAGAGATAAACTTGTTCTTGTCTCCTATCATATGATTTGAGCATCCACTATCTATGAACCATTTCTTGTTCCCATCTTCTTAAGTATGCAAGGCTACTTGAACAAACATTGACTCTTCCTTCTATGAACCATTTGAATTTTGCTTCTTTTATTCTTCATTCTTAGACTTAGTCTCCTTGAACCATTTGATGGTGTCAATGACTTGTATATCCTTTTTTCAAAAATCCCTTTTGCATTTCTTGGCTATATGACCTTGTTGGTTACAATTATAGTATATGAGATCCCTTTTGATCTCTATAGAGAAAACACAATCCCTATATCTATAACCAAATTGATTTCAGGAGAAACAATACCCATGGAAGACATTGTTCATGTTTGACCTTCCTTTCTCTTGACCATTACCGATCCATTAATTTTCATTCTTGACCCTTTTGGTGAAGCTAAAATCCCTTTTATCCTTGGATAAAAGCATATTTGAGTAAGTCATGACTTTATTTTCTAATTGTTCCATCCTTTGGTTGAGACCTTTATCCATTATAACCTATAGATTCTTGACTATTGATTCTAGATATTTCACTTGTGACTTCACATCGTCCATGCTTGTATTGACATTTGATAAAGCACATACTAGTTTGTCTTGAAGATAAGCCACAACCTCTTTGTCAACCATTGTACCTTTGATCACCTTTAAGTGGTTCAACTTGTAAGAAGGACCTACGCTAATACCAATTATTAGAGGTACAAACCACTAAGAGGGGGGGGGGTGAATCAGTGGTGGAAAGTAATCTAATTCAATTTACAAACCCTTCAAACACTTAAGCATTTAATATAACCATTCATGAAGCATTTAAGATGTTTATAACAATGAACACTTGTCCTATAAGAAGTATGTAAACATGAGACTTTAGTGAAATAACTAATCCATAAGGAGCATCTACCCCTAAGATGGTCAATTTATTATGACCAAACTTTAGTGAAACACCTATTTCACAAGGAGCACCTATCCCTAGGATGGTCAAGTCCTTCTAACTTGAATTTAGTGAAACACCTATTTCACAGGGAACACCGACCCTTAAGGATGGTCAAGTAATTTTGGCCTAGATGTTGATCACCCTTATAAAACCTATGATATGAACATCTCCACCTTTGAAATTATGTATTCAACACCTGTTGAAGGACCTCTGATTTTCTAACCCTTGCAAAACACCCTCTCCACTTCTTCACACACAAACATCCAAAACCACGTTTTGGATCACTCTACAATTCTCAATAATAAATTTGTCACAAGCTCAAAAACTTAAAAAAATGGTCATACACATAGTCCACACTATGATATGCCTCTTAAATTAACCACCAAGTTCACACAAACATCATCTATCCTTCACTCGCACTCAAGACATCCAAAACATATTTTTGGATCACTCTAGACCTCTTCACTGATCCTCAATATTCAAACCTAAAAGAGCACTACTATAACATCAAAAATATAACCTATACATTATACACATATTCATTAACCTACTCTTTTCTATAACCCATCTGCTGAGTACCCACCCTTTCTTCCATCCTTTGCTCTATAACTCTCACACAAACCTCTTCTCTCAAGTCTAGAAATCACCACCTTTGATTTCACCTTTTATAGAGCCATCATGATTATTATCTTTTAGGTCAGCCATAATAATTGTATCAGCCATTAAGATATATAACATATCTCAATACCATCCACATAGGTTGGCCATAACAACTATGGGTCACACTTAAGCAGCTATGCCTTTCAATTAGGTCTTATTATCCCTTATAGGTCTCATCGAAACCTATTCGCCCATTTAGCACTTCATCAAACAATATATAAACACATAACCACTTATAATTTGATAGGTCCACTCCACATGACCTCTTATACATTATCAAATGATTACAGTCATCATTACACACCTCTGCATATTCTCAATGTACTCAAACATTAGCCTTGCACATAAGAACACCATGAACGAACAAACATTCAAATTTTTAGGATTTTTTCATACTAAATATTGATTTTTCAAACCTATAAAATTTATATATATTATTTTCATGGAGTATATAGTACTCTCTAATAGCTTAATCCCCTTAAAACATCCAAATACCATTAGAACAACTCAAATATTCTTCCTGGGTCACTTACAAAACATAGTCAAACACATAGTCAAATTTAGAGATTAATAATTTTTATTGTATAAACATTCATACCTTCTAACTAGATTCACTATATGAATCTTTAAGTTCTTTACAACTTTGATTTTTACTAAATCAAGAAATTCATCTTGGATCAAAAGTTATAGCTCAAAAACTAAGCACTAGTTTTCCTTCATTAATTTGAATATTCAAATTCCAATGGTCAATGTTAAACATCAAACACTTTGTCAAAATCTCATGCACTCTCATATATTTATCAAATATACATCATTTATCTCCCTCAAAAGTATCTTTATCTTTAACTATGCTAAACATCTATCAGTTTGACCTCATCTCATGCTCTATGGCAATTTGGACCATATACGCACCGTTGATCTCCTCAAAATTAGCTCAGTGTTTATCTTTGCTGACTATTAAACATTGAGCACTTGTCATCATCTCAATTATTCTTGAAAATTTGGAACAAATATACTCTATGAATCTTTTTAAGGGTAGCTTGGAATTTAACTAGTTTAAACATCAGACACTTTGACCTCTTTAAGTCAATACACATCGTCGATCTACATCTGTATGACACCCACTCCCCATTAGATCCTTATCTGGTTTTGATATTTACCTTTTGTAAATTTGGCTAAGTATGGGAACTTCTATAATCTACCTAGAAAGCCAAATTTTAACCTTAATAACTTTAGTTGTGCTCAATCACATGTCTTAAAATTTAAACCATATGATCTTCTTTTATAGGGGAATCCATTCATATATCAAGCTACTCGTAGAACCTTCATGCGCATGAAATATAATGCCATCAAAATGATTACTTAGATAAACTTGAAATTAGACATTAATATTAGATTAATTTCATGTCATAGATATATGGTGCGATTAAATGCATTTCATTAGATCTCTTTTGTAATTTTGGCTAAGTATGAGAAAACATTATAAACTACTTAGGAATCTAATTTCGTACAATTATATATTTTGCTCCACTCAATCACATGACCTCAAACTTAGAACATAAAAATTTGGGACTAATGTGATCACACCCATATGATCAAGTTCCCCAAACTCATCTAGACATGGTAAAGGTTACATCAACAAATTGCCTTATATATTTCTGTCACAAAACCAACTATGCCAAGATGAACATAATGAAGAACTAGATAAATACCATGCACTTCCATAAGTTATCCAATTATCCTTAACCTATGATAGGACCCCTCACACAGGATGAATACTTTAGACCCATTCCTAATCATGCCAAAACTAAAGATCAACCATGCCTACTTTAAACATACTAGGACAAACACATTGCACACATTGTCATTGACACTTAGATTATCAAGACACTTTATTCACTCACCTGGACACCTCCATGACATCACTAAAAACTATAAAAAATTATGAGTAACATGAAATTTTGTGCATATGACATAGGCTTGCAACACTATTTATAAAAAACCAAGGTGACTTTGGTTGAGGGTGCTAACTCAGAGAGCTTTTAGAAGCAATACTGTGTGCAGATAACCCACTATTGTGGCTTGGTTTGATATGTAGCTTTGTGGTCGAATAGATACAATCTTCCCAACAAGATGGCATAGACTTTAAGAGGTGTGATATCATAAGTGATGTTTTCTTCCATCGACTTGACCTTGTGCTAAAAATGCATTTTTTCCCAACCTATATATCTTTGCCTTGCTATAGCCTCCCTAGAGAATAAGGCTTAGGGTGCGTAGTTAAGGTAAGACCAAGGTGTTATGTGGTGGATTGTGTAATGATGTTATTCTAGCTTCCATTATTGATGATGATGTGGATAGGCTAACCCTTCACCTAGAACTGAGTGTGGAAGAGACTTTCATGTTCCTTAAAGATGTCTATTAGTATGGGTCCTGACATAGATTGTGTGAGTAGGGACTATTACACATGGAGTTTATAGTCATTGTGGGTGGATGAACGATAGAAATGACACCACTTTTCATCGAGATTCTTCTTACCTTTATCTAAAGTAGAAGGAACTAGAGCCTTTGAGTGTTGTGTAGTCTTTTGAGGCTACATGCTCTTATATGAATAGTGTTGTTACTTATACATATAAGGTTATGATGTGGAGTTGTCCATTGGTGGGGACTTGTAAATTGTATTATATTAAGAGGTGGCATCTTAATTCATCTTTGCCTTAGCTTCAAGCTTAGTGGAATTGAGATATGCTTGTCCTAATGTGTCAGAATTCAAGAACTCCATCTTCACACATAGAAAAGGTGAGAGTCTACTGATGTAATTCAACACCCTATTTTGTTCACTCAATTTCTCTTGTAGGTGCATATCAAAGTCATTGAAAATGTTGGTGTAGTATTCCATAGACTAATCCTTATACTTTCACAGTTATTGAAACTTGATGTATTCATTTTAAAGTGTTAGAGAGGGTACTATTCCTCCTTTAGTGCATCAACAAAAGTTCTTTAGGATTCTATTAAAACACACTCTTATGCATGATATGAACTAAAGATTTCCCACCATTGAATGATAAAAATGGACATCTTTAGTAATCTAAATGTGATCTTCTCATCATGAATAAATAAATCGACAAAGAAGTATGCCTCAAGTTATTGAATCCAAGAATTTAATGTTTTGACATTAATTTTATCTTTGAACAAAGGGATGTCGAGATTGACTTGTACTTTAAAGGGGTTTGTTAATAAAACTAGTATGGAGCTTGTTATTAAGATGAAGATCAGGACACTGAGTTAAGTTGTATCATTAAGTCACATAACTGACCAAAAAGTTTAGCGCATTGTGCCTCTAGAGCATTGATAATGAGCCTTCAAATATTGAGGTTTACCTTAGGTTGATTCTAGGCATCAACCATCTTACTTTTACTGTGGCATTCAGATGGAGTCTTTAAAATAGAATCAACTAATAATTCTTCTCTTTCTCATTATGCTCTTATGGTTACAGGCATAGAAAATGGAATAGAGTAGAACTCTGATACTAGTTGATCTGCACTATGGGGCCCAAGATTGAGGTGTGTGGGGGACAACCAAGTTATAGATATGCAGAGTGAATGTGGATTGAAGTATTCAAATAGAAAAATTAAAACATGTTCAAAATGAAATGAAAGTCTTACTTTCATGAAATGCAACTTCTATTCATTAACAAATAATGGGGGGAAAATACAATGGCTACAAAGCATGTATACATAGTAGGTGCGCATAAGTAAGCTATTTATGTTATGATTATATACCAAGCATTCAATTATAAGATATTTAGGTGTCTAATTCATCCTTAATTATTATTATCAAGAAAAAATATGTTACATGTATATAACTTGTAGAATACACAATTAATAATAACTACTATTTTTGAATCAACCTCCATGGTAGGCATATCAGATGAGCTCCCCTTGGTGACAATAGTCAAAATGATTAATGTTATAAACATTACAAACAACCCTCCCTTATTAGTGACAAAAATTAAAGTCACATTATTTGAATGCTAACAGCTAATTCCATCTTAGTTGTCAAGCCATGTAGTGAAAGTAAACTAATAGGTGGTTGAGTTGAGGTAGAACCCAATAAGTGCATGCAAGTCTATGACCAAGTCTATACAAGGTGTGCACTCTAAGATCTTGTGTAATTAGTGTATGAAAGTATATGATAAATTGAAATACTTAGGTAGAGGATTGTCAATAATCTCTTTAGGGTGGAAAGCACATAAATGGGTGAATGGTGTGAGCTCTACACAGAAGAATAAATAAGGAGTGCGTTCAAATATGTAGAGGCTGCACACAAATCAATCACCCTTGTGTTTGTTAATTTATAAAATATTAACCCTATCTATCCATAGAAGGATCCACATATAATAAAAGGTTAAACATTTGGTGAACCCAATTGGTATGAATGAGAAAAATTATGATTACTAGGGTTTTCAATCAACTATGATTTTAAATTATTGTACTTTTTCATTTCCTTCTTATATTATTTTGTATAGAACCTAGGTATAGACCTAGATTGGGAGGTTTGCCTATTCAACACAGTGAGATCCCCCTCCTACCAACTAAGATGTCTTAAACCAATGAAAATCCTAATCCCATGGTCCATGATGATACTCATGTTGAGAATGAGCAACATGCTGATGAAGTTACCATAGAGGAAGATTCTAAAAATGAAAACCATGAGTCCAATAAAAATAATGAACATGAGCAAAGAGATTCATGAAGTGTATCAATTTCATGGTTTTCTAGAGAAGATCATTTTGGATTGAGATCTGAGGATGACTTTTAGATTTTAATTGACTCTAAATTCAACTTTGGGTATGCAGTTGAACTTCAACACTACATATCACCCACAAACTGATGGAAAAATAGAATGAGTTAACCAAATTTTAGAAGATCTCCTTCATATGTATTACATGGATCAATAATATAAGTGGGAGGAGTACCTTCCATTGGTTGAGTTTGCTTACAACAACTCATACCAATCAACATTGAAGATGGATCTATTTGAGGCATTGTACAAAAGGAGGTGTAGAACACTAATCAGTTAGGATAGGTTGGAAGATAGGGTAGTATTTAGACCTAAAATAATTTTAGAAATGGAAGAGAAAGTTAGGATAAATAAATAGAGGTTGGATGAAGCTAATGATAGACTTAAAAGTTATGCTGATTTGAAGAGAATAGTTAGGAAATTTTTTGTTGGTGATATAATGTTTTTTTAGGTTAATATAAATAAAAGCTCGATAAAATTTGGGAAGTCAGTGAAACTTTCATCGAGAGATGCAGGACCCTTAGAGGTTTTGGAAGTGGTCAATCCTAGAGTGTAGAGGCTTGCATTGTCATCAACTCTAGCTATTTTACATAATGTATTTCATGTGTCTTATCTTAAAAAGTATGTTATTGATCCTTGACATGTGTTGGATTGGAATGCTTTGTAGGTTCTGGACCTTGGGGTAGTCATGGTAGAACCAATTAAAGTAATTGACACTCGTAAACTCCATTTATGTAATAGAGAGGTGTCATAGTGTAAGGTCTAGTGGGACCAATATTCTGAGGATAGTGTCACTTGGGAGGACTATGATGATTTTTATAGGTTGTTTCCACATTTTTTTGCTTGATTTGTTATTGCATATTATATTATTTTTTACTGAATAATGTTTTAAATTCATAAATTATGTTTGAATAAATGTCATTAAGATGATGACCAACTTTAGGGGGGAAGGATGTCACATCCCAATTTATTTCTGAGCTGAATAACTTGTTTTATCTGTAGATTATTATGTTTGATTAATTGATTAACTAATATTTGATTAAGATTTATGACATATGCTGATCATGGGACAATTTGTGTTGCCTAATTAAAATGATTAGTTTGCTTAGAGTTAATAGTAATTTTATTTTATATTATGATCATGTTTGATTATTTTACCATTTTATTTTATGAATATAATGATGTTTTGAGCTAACTACCTTCATTGTTGTGAGGTGAATACAAGACAGATTCATCCCTTAGAGTGTGACAGAGGGAGAGCATCATTGGAGAGGGTGGTTTAGATGAAGATGTTGGGGGATGAATGAGAATGAATCTAGACACCCCTTGTACATACCAATTAATATATCATATTTCATAATTAATTATTTGATATAAATAATGTAGCATGTTTTGTGTACTTTTCTGTTAGGAGATTGTTAATATGCTTTCTGATATAATTTTGATTGTTGATGATGATCATGTTGATTGTTTGAGTGATTTCACTAGTTTTGTGATCGTACTAGCTTATCTTATATAATGAAATTATTTAAATGAATGAGTGAATTCAATTATGTTTTACTTACCTTAATGCCTTGTTGGTATGGATGCATAGTATAATGATATGATGCTTTAATAAATTTCATTATTGTTATTTGATTTATAAGATTTATATAATAATAATTAAAGAATATTATTATTATATATGGTAAAGTTATATGTCAAAACATATAAATAACAATGTTTATAAATATCTTTGTATTCGATTAACTGTTTGACCCAAGGTTTGATTTTCATAATATATGAGTACATTGTTTTAGTTGTTAAATGATTTTAGAAAATAATTGTATTTGCTATGTATGTTTGTCGATAACATAGTAACATGGAACTATAGTCTTGTAATACTTAAGAGTATTATCATGCAATATAATCATTATTTTATTTGACTCATAATCATTGCATGAAAATATAATGGTTATCGACTAAGATAATTATTACATGGAATAAACTTGAGGACTATGTGACTTATGGTTTAGTTGGTCAATTTTGGGAAGTTGATGGTGGTTTGTTAAGTCAATGACAATGCATATTTTATAAGGGATATAAAATGATTATTTTGAAATTCAATGGAAGTCTTGAGATAATTAGGGTTTTTAATCATCCGTTGACTTTGAGTTAACCATCATTTGGCAAAAACATGGAGAGTTGGCTATGGCTGCATGTTGGTGGACTTTAGAGTTTTGTTGAGAAATTTTAGCATGCATTTTATTAGTTAGTTTTGCCTAACAAGAATGGAGGCAAAATTAGAGGAAAATAAAGTGACGGTAAAAAATTAAAAAGAAAGGAAAGAAAGTGTGATGACGAGAAAGACATATGAAAAAGTTACATATAAAAAGAGAAAGGTTAAAGGTTTTAGAGCTTAGGAAGTTTGGCTTACTTGGCATAATATTCAGGGTGGTTTTGTACTTGAATTTTTATATATTAGTGATGGATAGAAATTGATAAATAAATTTATAGAATAATGAGTTTTCATTTGTTTGAAATAATATATTAAAAAAATATATAGGGGGTTGTATGCAGGTCCTTGTGGAAGACTCGACCTCCATAGAACCCTACATCCAACCCCATAATCCCAAAGGGGTAAAGGGTAGGGCCATAGGTGCTTGGTTGGTTTGAATTCACCATCATGAAGTATCTACCCTTAACCCTCTGTTAGTTTGAAAATGATTGAAATTTTCATTTAATTGTTATTTAAGTTGTTATGACATTTTGATTAGGATATATACAATTAATTTTTATAAATGGGTATACTATATATATAACTAGTTTGACTGTGTAGAAAATGGAAATGGGGCTATTTTTATTATTTTCTTAGAAATATATATTATTATAGATAGAGGTGTGTATATACACCCTATATGAATTTGATAGTCTAAGATATATATACACATCGATGTATTATATATATGAAAGAATATATAAATATGACTAGAAATAATGTTTATAATAATTGTGAGTTGATTTATGGTTGTCTTGATATGAGATAGATTGGTTATTATAAGAATTGTTGTATGTAGTCAATTGAGTAAATGGGCCTATGAGTTTAGATTGTGTGTATATAAATATAGTGACTGTATTCATTAGGTTTAAAATTTTGGTTTATATTGACAATAATTAAAAATAATTGGGTTTGATTTCATATTAAAGGGACTGTGTCAAACTATGAAATGAGTTTAAAATATTATATTATATTCAACTTGGTTGATTTGTAGACTGAGCAACATTTTTATAAAATGATTTTAATAATGTTATACTATTTAAAGATTATATTTTGGTATTAATTTGACTATGTTGAATAAGTAATAGTTTAGGATATATCATATTAATTCAACTGTGTCAAAAGTCAATGTGTTTTAGGTTACGTTGATAAACATTTGACTGTGTTGAACATTTATTTGATTGGGGTTATGCATTGGGTTTATAAACAAAGTTATCATTGAGGTTAAATGTATAAGACTTGAATCTTGGACAGATTATAGACTAAGCATGAAACGAGTAGATGAAATTATAAATCTGTCATGCCATTCGAATTTAAAAGAATAAATAAATCTTGATTTGGATTGGTTTGATAACTTTGTATAAATGACAGTATGTGCATTATGATCAATAGAACTCATAAATCATGAATTGATTAGTCATTCTATTTTAATTTGAAATAATACATATTATATGTGTTTTATTAGATAAAAAGAATAAGTGTGATATAACTTATGCATGCTTGGAGTTTATAATGAATGAGTTCTTAAATCATATACTAGATGTTTAAAAAGAATAAATGTATTAAATGAAAATTTGTTTAGGGAATTTATTTTCGTAACCTGAAACATTACTCCATACCAAGATGTTTATTTGTTGTGTATATTGTGTGCAATATTTAACATAATAAGGATTAGGGATATTTGTTATAAGTTGGATTTTGGTTGTAATTTGAAGTTTATAGAATTTAATTTATAAATGGTAGATTGTTTATAATTGATAAAAGATTGGTTTTTTGTTATATTTGGGACAATATGAACAATATTTAAACTAGGTTTAAATAAATAAAAGTTGAGGGAATAACTTTTACAGTTACATAGTGATATTAAGTAACTAGTAGTCTAAATATGATTCTTACTCGGATGGCAAGATTCTATTGAGAACTATATTTTGATTTTATTTATTATTCTATAATAAGTTAGAGAATCATAGATTCATTGCATTTTATTTGATGGACTAAATGAGTGGAAATGATATTTCTGTACTTAGCATATTTTATCTTCTAATAGGAAATATTATGTTAGAATCTATTGAATTTTTTATATATTATTATATATTAACCAAATCTCGCATTCATGACACTAAATAAGTAGTGGACGGATTCCACTAGCTTAATTAGCGACATCAATGCAAGATGAAGTGTAGTCCGATCAAGTGGTGTGTATGAATCTAACTGATCTTAGAGATAATTAATTATTGAAAAGTTTGGCCAAATTAATGTTTTAAATAAATATTGTCATTTTATATGTTGATATAGTTTTAATATTGTGAGATATCATGTTAAAATAGATTTGTTTATGGGTACACATTATGTATTGAATATCTTCAACACATAATTTTTGGTTTGTTACTCTAGATTCCAACACCATAATTATCTACTCATCCATGAAGAGAGGGCTATCCCCTTGTTTGGGATATAGTGTGGGGGGCGGGGGGGGATCTATAGTCCATGGTTGGTGTGGAAAAACACTCAGATGATGCTCTCCCTCCTAGCTAGAGTACTATACTTGAGACTACACTTGAGATTATAGATTGATATTTGAGTCATGGAGACTCTACTCCGTGGAACTTTGTATCATATTTTATCATTTGAGATATTTGTATATATTTCTAAAAATAGTAACATATATACATTATACTTATAAATTAGTGGCTGTAATGTTATATCAATCATGGTTAAAATTGTAATATTTTATTTATGATGAGATGCAGTATTTATTATTGTTTTAGCATTGTTCATGATTTTTATATCTATTCATGGTGATCCTTAGCTAAGTAGACTAGCTACAAATTTTTTTGGTCAAATAAATTAATACAATTAGTTAATTATCACTATTTAAGTTTCTCAGAGTGAAATCTATATTTGAATACAAGTAATTTTTTTATATAAATTACTGCTATATTTTGATAAAACCCAGTGGAGTTGTTACATTATGGTATCAGAGTTAAGGCTCAAATTCTAGGACTTAATGTATCTACTAACACAAATTAATTCTCTTGATAAATAGGAAGGACAATGGTGTGAACTAGACCAGGAGGTGAGGATAATTCTAATATCGAACCCCCTATTGATCTAAATCAGTTTGCCATTGAGCAAGCTACTAAGTTGGACTTAATCCTCACAATAACACAAGAGACTAGAGATCAAATCATAGCCCTAGAATAGGAAGTACATGGCCATGAAGAGGAGAATGCTCAAGAGGAACATGAAGAGCATCTTGATGACCAATAACATCTTCAAGAGTAGAGGCATGAGGAAGTAACATAAGATGTGAGAGCTCGAGTAGTTGCAGAGTTGGCATGCAACATGAAAAAAGTGAATCCACCCAAGTTTGATGGAATTGTATTAGGGGATGGAGCTAAATCATGACTGATTGAAATGGAAAAGTATTTTGTGATTCAAAATTATTTTGAAGTCACAAAAACAGTCTGAGGAGCTTATGATCTTGTTGGTGAAGCAATGATTTTGTGGGTAAACAAGAAGATTGAGATGAACCTAGACTCAACCACCACCACTTGAGAATAGTTTGTGACACTATTTAGGTCATAATGACTTCCACAACTATGCTTTAATAAAAAACTTTTAGATTTTTAGAGTCTTGAGTAAGGGGATTTGATGGTGAATGAATAATGGGATCAATTCATCAAAATTCTCAAGTATGCACCTTAGTATCAGGCCGATGAGAGATTCAAAAATCAAGAAATTCATCATGGGATTGAAACCCTAAAGTGGCTATGAAGTAGATGTGCATGGTCCATCTACCATGGATTATGTGTTTGAAAAGGCAATCAAGCAATAACAAAAATTGAAATCTCTTGCCTAAGTTAGAGATAAGTTTAAAAACAAATTTAGAAGTTCTATACCAACTTTCAATAAGAATAATTGGAAGCAAAGGAGTGGATATCATAAGGGTCAGTTCAAGAATTAGAATGCCAAGTTCAATAGTGGATCAAAAAACATGAAACTTAGTAATGGTTTCAAGAGAAATCAATAGTCAGATAGAAAAGGAATAGGTAGAGGTTGCTTCATTTGTGGAGGTGACCATTTTGCTTGAGAATGTCTTTGGGACAAGTCTATGAACAAGGGTTCAACTTCTCAGCAAAGTATGTTTCAATAGTAGATTCATGCAGTTGTTGATAATTGATAAGGTGAGTATCAAGCTTCCTACATAGAATTGTCAGGTACTTTCTTTGACCATCTAATTTTTATTTTGATTGATACATGAGCTACATAATGTTCCATTACTCCTAGAATGCTTAGTAAATTTTTTATAAAGGTTGGAGTAATGAAAAATGCATGGTTGGTACAATATGGGAATGAGTCAAAGGTCAAAATAGACAAGTGTCTAGTTGAAGAAGATATTACATTGCGTGAGTTCACTATGGTAGTAGATATTTATGCAACACCTTTGGGATTATATGATGTGATCCTAGGAGTCAATTGGCTTGCAAAGCATAAAGACAAGGTTGACTATTTTCTAAATAAGGTTGAGTGTCAAGATGATTTCATAAATTACACATAACTTCAGGGTGAGAGAAGGGAGTTAAAGCTAAGCAAATTTATACAATTTAACTCAAGAAAGCTCAAAAAAAGGGATGCTAGGAATTTATCATTAAGATAAATGAGATGGAAGAATATAAAGAACCATCTATCAAAGATTATTCTTTTATGAAAAATTTTCATGACATGTTTCCAAAAGAATTACCAAGAATGTCACATAAGCATGAGTTTGATTTCTCAATTGATATTATACCTTGATCGAAACTACAGTCTAAGGTGATATACATAATGACAACCACTAAATTATTTGAGTTAAAGGCACAAACTTTGGAGTTATTATCAAAAGGGATAATTTGACCAAGTGTGTCACCATGAGATGCTTCTATTGTCTTCATTAATGAGGATGACACTCTTCACCTGTGCATAGATTATAAGATATTGAATAAATTAATAATTAAGAATAGATATCCATAGCCATGCATTGATGATTTATTTGATTAAATGCAATGGGAAATAGTCTTTTTTAAGATTGATCTTAGAGCAGGGTATCACCAGTTGAAGATCCATGAAGAAGATATTTTTAAAATAACATTTAAGACTCGATATGGGCACTACGAGTTCACAATGTTACCATTTGGATTGATAAATGCTCCAACAATGTTTATGAATCTTATGAACAGTGTGTTCAGAGATTACCTAGATCATTTTATATTGGTATTTCTTGATGACATACTCATTTATTCCAATGATGAGGAAAAACACTTATAGCATCTAGAACTAGTTTTTCAATGTTTCTGAAGCATAGATTATATGACAAGTTGTCTAAGTGTGCACTTTTCTAAAGGAAAGTGCATTATTTGGGTCATATTATCTCAAAAAATTGTATTTTAGTAGATCCATCAAAGATAAGATCCATAATGGAGTGGTTGACACCAAAGAGTGTGCATGAGGTAAGGAGTTTCATGGGATTAGCGGGTTATGATAGGAAAATCGATCTAAATTCTTCTAAGATAACTAATCTAATTACCTCTCTTTAATAGAAAAATTGGAGTTTCATCTGGTCAGTTATGCATGAGGTATCCTTTTAGGAACTTAAAAGGAGACTTAATTCAACACCAATGCTAAGAGTTCTTGATCCTAATCGTCAATTCTCAATGATCATCAATGCATCTAGGGATGGAATTAGAGGAGTTCTTATGCAGGATGGTTTAGTAGTAGCCTATGAGTCTAGAAAACTAAAGCCATATGAGGTGAATTATGCCCTTCATGACTTAGAATTTTCAATAATTATTCATGCTTTGTAAGTTTGGAGGAATTATCTGTTGGGAAGACTATTTGAGCTCAAGACTGATAACTTGGGACTTAAGTACATCTTCACCCAACCGAGTCTAAGTGTTTGTCAAAGGTGCTGCTTAGAGTTTTTATCTAACTATGATTTTAATATTAAATATATCAAAGGTAAGGAGAATAGATTAGTTGATGCTCTAAGACATGGGAGGTACATAATAACCATGGCTACTATTAGGAGTACTTTTAGAGACCAAGTGATCAAATTCTTTCCCAGAGATGAGTTTTATGATCAGGTTAGAAAAGTGTTGTCTGAGAATGCTTATAATACTAAGTATAAGGGATTCAAAGTAGAGAATGATGGTATTTTGTGATTTAATGGTAGGATGTATGTGATTGATAAAGAGAACTCAAGGAACACAATGTTAAAGGAATTACACAATGCCCCATATTTAGGACATCTAAGAGTAATTAGGCTCATGGCTAAGCTTTGACCAATATATTTTTAGAATGGAACTAAGAGAGATGCAACAAATTTTGTGTCTCATTGTCTAGAGTGTTAGTGTGTGAAAGTTGAACATGTGCATCCAATTGGATTGCTATATCCACATGACATACCAAAATGTAAGTGGTAGGTGATCAATATGTACTTTGTCTAAAGTTTGTTGTTATCAGGAAATATACATGACATGATCTTGGTTATAGTTGAAAAACTAACCAAAGTATCCCACTTCATATCTAGCAACTTGACAGATGATGTACCTACATTTACGAAGAAATTCATGAAAGAAGTGTATCAGTTGCATGGTTTTCTAGATAAGATCATTTTAGATCAAGATTCAAGGATGACTTATAGATTTTGGTTCACTTTGAATTTAGCTCTGGATACACAGTTGAACTTCAACACTGCATATCACCCACAAACTAATGGAAAAACATAATGAATTAGCTAGATTTTAGAAGATCTCCTTTGTATGTATGGTATGGATCAGTAATACAAGTGGGAGAAGTACCTTCCATTGATTGAGTTTTCTTATAACAACTCATACCAATCAACATTACAGATGGATCCATTTGAGACATTATACAAAAGAAGGTGTATAACACCAATCAATTAGGATAGGCTGGAAGATAGGGTAGTCTTTGGACCTGAGATGCTTTTAGAAATAGAAGAGAAAGTTAGGACAATCAGGAATAGGTTGGCTGAGGCCAATGATAGACCAAAAAGTTATGTTGATTTGAAGAGAATAATTAATCAATTTTTTGTTGGTGATAAAGTGTTTATGTAGGTTAAGCCACATAAAAGCTTGATTAAATTTGGGAAGTCATTAAAAATTTCACTGAGATATGTGGGACCCTTCAAGGTTTTTGAAGTGGTTAATCCTATAGCCTATAATATTGCATTGCCACCAACTCTATCTCTTTTGCATAATGTCTTCCATGTGTCATATCTTAAAAAGTATGTTGCTGATCTTTCACATGTGTTGGATTGGAATGCTTTGTAGGTTTTGTATCTTGAGGTGGTAATCGTAGAACCAATTAGAGTAATTAACACTCGTAAATTTTGTTTGCATAATAGAGAGGTGTCATAGTGCAAAGTCTAGTGGGAACAATATTTTGAGAATAGTGCCACTTGGAGGACTATGATGAGTTTTACAGGCTATTTCCATATTTTTTTGCATGATTTGATATTGCATATTATATTATTTTCTAATGAATAATATTTTAAATTCATAACTTATGTTTGAATAAATGTCATCGAGATGATGACTATCTTTGCGGGGAAGGATGTCACATCTCCATTTCTATTTAAACTGAATAACCTATTTGATCTATGGATTATTATGGTTGATTAGTTGATTAACTAATATTTGATTAATATTTATGACATATGATGATTATGAGATATTTTGTGTTGCTTAATTTACATGATTAGTTTGTTATGAGTTAGCAGTACATTTATATTTTGTATATCATGATCATGTTCAATTATTATACCATATTATTTTATGAATATAATGATGTTTTAGGATAACCACCTTCATTATCATGAGATGGATGTAGCACAGATTCATCCTTCAGAATGTAATAGAGGGAGAGCATCATTAGAGAGGGTGGTTTAGATGGAGACATTGGGGGATGACAGAAAACAAATAAGAAACCCCTTGCACACACCACTTAATATGTCATGTTTCATAACTAATTGTTTGATATAGATAGTGTAACATGTTTTGTGTACTTTTCTTTTAGAATATTTTTAATATACTTTATGGTATAATCTTGATTGTTGATGATGATTGTGTTGATTTTTTGATTGATTTCACTAGTTTTGTGATAGGACTAGCTTATCTTATATAATGAAATTGTTTGAATGAATGAGTGAATTCAGTTATGTTTTACTTACCTTACTACCTTCTTAGGTATGGTTGCATAGTATAATGATATGATATTTTAACAAATTTTATTATTATTTGATTTATAATATTTATATAATAATAATTAAATATTATTATTATTATTATATATATGTTAAATCTATATGTCGAAAGATATAAATAACATTGTTTTAAATATATTTGTATTCAATTAACTATTTGATCCAAGGTTTGATTTTCATAATATATGAATACATTGTTTTAATTGTAAATGATTTTATGAAATCATTGTATTTACTATGTATTTTTGTGGATAGCATAGTAACATGGAACTATAGTCTTGTAATACCTAAGAGTATTATCATGCAATATAATCATTATTTTATTTGATAGATAGTAGTTGCATGGAAATACAAGGGTAATCAACTAAGATAGTCATTGCATGGAATAAACTTGGAGACTATGTGACTTATGGTTTAGTTGGTCAATTTTGGGAAGTCGATGATGGTTTGTTAAGTAAATGACATGAAAATTTTATAAGGAATATAAAATAATTATTTTGGAATTATATGGAAGTCTTGAGATAATTAGTGTTTCTAGTCATCTGTTGAATCTGAGTTAACCATCATTTAGAAAAAAACATGGAGAGTTGGCTATGGTTACAATGTGGCAGAATATAAAGTTCTATTGAGAAATTTTAGTATGTATTTTATCAGTCAATTTTGCCTAAGGGAAATGGAGGAGAAATTAGAGGAAAATAAAGTGATGGGAAAGAAAGTGTGGATGATGAGACAAACATAGAAAAAATTTATAAACAAAAAGAGAAAGATTAAAGGATTTGGAGCTTAGGAAGTTTGGCTTACCCAACAAAATATTCTGGTCAGTTTTGTACTTAAATTTCTATATGTTAGTGTTGGATAAAAATTGATAAATGAATTGATAGAATAATGGCTTTTTATTTGTTTGAAATTAATTATAAAAAATCTATATATAGGGCTATATACAGGGCCCTATGGAAGGCTCAGCCTAAATGAAACCTTACATCCAACCCCATAATCCCAAAGGGGTAAAGGGTAGGGCCATAGGTGTTTGGCTTGCTTGAATTCACCACTAGGAAGTATCTACCCTTAACCCAGTTCAAAAATGATTGAGAATTGTTATTTAATTTTTTATGACATTTTGATTAGGATATATCTAGTCAATTTTTATAAATGGGTATCATGTTTATATAACTAGTTCTACTATGTAAAAATGGAAACAAAGTTATTTTTATTATTCATTTGGATATATATATACATATATATTATTATAGGTAAAGGTGTGTATATACACCCTACATGACTTTGATGACCTGGGGTTTATATAATAATATATATACACACATATATAACTATATAGAAATAATATATAAATATGACTAGCAATAATGCTTATAATAAATGTGAGTTGATTTAGAGTTGTTTTGATATAAGATCGATTGGTTATTATAATAATTGTTTATATGCAATCAATTGAGTACATGGACCTATGAGTTTAGATTGTGTGTATATAAATATAGTGACTATATTCGTTGGGTTTATGATTTTGGTTTATATTGAATAGCGTTAGAAATAACTATGTTTGATTTAAATTAAAGGGACTATGTCAAATTATGAAATGAGTTTGAAATATTATATTATATTTGACTTGGTTTATTTGTAAACTTAGTAAGGTTTTTATAAAATGACATTGATAGTGTTATACAGTTGAAAGATTATATTTTGCTATAAATTTGAATGTTTTGAATAAGTGATAATTCATGATATATTATATTAATTTGATTATATCGAATGTCAATGTGTTTTGGGTTATGTTGATAAACATTTGACTGTGTTGAACATGTGTTTGATTGGGGTTATGCATTGGATTTGTAAATAAAGTTATCATTGAGGTTAAACATAGAAGACTTGAATCTTGAATAGGTTATAGACTGAGCATGAACTGAGTAGATGAAATTATAAACTTATCATGTCATTCAAATTAAAAGAATGAATAAAGCTTGATTTGGATTGGTTTGATAACTTTGTATAATGATAGTCTATGCATTATGATTAGTAGAAATCCCAAAACATGAATTGATTATTCATTCTATTTTAGTTTGAAATAATACATATTATATGTGTTTTGTTAGATAAAAAGAATAAGTGCAATATAACTTATGCATGCTTGGAGTTTATAATGAACGAGTTCTTAAATAATTTATTGTATGTTTATAAAGAATAAATGTATGGAATGAATAGGTGTTTAGGGAATTTATTTTAGTAACCTAAAACATTACTCCATACTGATATGTTGATGTTTTGTGTATATTATGTGCAGTATTTAACATAATAAGGATTTAGGGATATCTATTATAAGTTGGATGTTGGTTAAAATTATAAGTTTATAGAATTTAATTACTAAATGGTAGATCTTTTAAAATTGATAACATATTGGCTTTTTGTTATATTTGGGAAAATATGAACAAAATTTAAACTATGTTTAAATAAATAAAAATTGAGGGAATAACTTTTACAATTACATAGTAATATTAAGTAGCTGGTAGTCTAAATATGATTCTTACCTAGATGGTAAGATTCTATTGAGGACTATATTTTGATTCTATTTATTATTTTGTAATAAATTAGAGAATCATAGATTTACATTTCATTTGATAAACTAAATGAATGAAAATGATATTTTTGTACTTAACATAGTTTATCTGCTAATAGGGAATATTCTATTAGAATCTATTATTATTATTATTATTATTATTATTATTAATTGAATATCACATTCATGATATTCAATAAGTAGTGGATGGATTCCACTGGCTTAATTAACATCATCAATGCAAGATGAGGTGTAATTTGATCAAGTGGTGTGTATGCATTTGGCAAATCCTAGAGATCATTAATTATTAAAAATGTTGGCCAAAGTAATGTTTTAATTAAACATTGTCATTTCATATTGTTATATAATTTTCATATTATGATATATCATGTTAGAATGAATTTATTTATGGTACACATTATGTATTAGATATATTCAACACATGAATTCTGGTTTGTTACTCTAGATTTTTGCATCATCATTATCTACCCATCCGTGAAGGGAGGGCCATCCCCTTGTTTGGGAGATAGTGCAGGGGATCTATGGTCCATGGTTGGTATGGAAAAACACTTGGATGATGCTCTAACACATAGTCTCATTAAACATACGTAGAACTTCACATATACAATAATGACAAATATTACACCTATACATGTTCCTTGGTAGTGTTAATAGTTTATTACACTAGGTTCACATTGGGAAGATATCTATGAACATCATTTAGATGTGATCATAGGATAGCCTCTTCACATATTCTAAAAAAAAAAATAAAAATACACACTCAAAACTCCAAAAATATTTTTGACATCTACGTATTTTATTAGCTTTTTGACATCTATGTATTAATTCCATTTTGATGGATAACATATCAATTACTTCTATATACACGTGTTTCATAATCCTATTTGAGTGTGATACAAGCTTACATAAGTACATGATTTATACACTTTTAGATGTTGGGTTTTCCCTCTACTCATGTCAAAAAGATGTTGGGGGCATCCACTTCTATGATCATGATACTTTCAGGCTATATCATTCTATGGTCACTTTACATTATCATGTTTTAACTTATGTACTTACACATGCCTTTATCTATGCTTACATATTTTACAATGTACTTGATCTGTTATGTACTTGACATTTTTTACTAACACATTTGATCCATGGGTTACTACCATATGTTCATATTGGTTTCTTATGTTTTTATTTATGCACTTCCTTGAGTGTCTTGCTTTGTTATCATCTTATTTGTTTGAGCATTTGAATATGCTTCATTATTTGTGGTCCCCTACCTTTGTTTGCCTCTTTGACATGTAAAAATGTAATTGATTATTATATATTGATATTTTAACATGTCATTTATTATTTTATGTACATTTGACTAAGTCATGTCCTTTTGATTATGCAACATTTAAACATGCCCTTTGTTTGCGATCTTCTTGGACCATTGTCTTTTGACTTGATTTTGAGTTATCTTATATGTGTGCTTGATTTGCTTATTGAGATTATACTATTAATATCTAGACATTGCCATGATATTTAGCATGCATCTTAGGACTTAATGTGATCATATTCTATGCACTTTAATGATACATTTACCTAGACATGTTCTCCTATATGCTACATGGTTCATTCATAGTTATATGGTTATCTTATCCTTTTGAGGTGAGGTAACAACCCTTTCTATCTTCCCTCATCTCAAAGGGGTGGCATATCAGTGGGGGTATGTTATAGAGGCATGGCTTCCACACATACAAAAATTTGGATTTGGTAGAGTCATGTCATTTAGGTAAGGTTTCCATGCATTCACAATCCTATATTCAATGGGCGCATGTTTTAGAAACATGTTCTCCACACTTAGTATTCAACATCCTCAGATTAAAGTGGGGACATGTTTTGGAAACATATCCTCTAAATTGAGACTTATATTATTTTTCAATTTTTGATTATAGTGGGGGCATGTTTTGGAAGCATGTACTACACACTTATTGATAGGACCGAAGTTCCCCAAAGCTCTGACACAACTTGTCAGATTTAAGAGCAGATATGATTACCAATATATAAGCAATTAAACATGTAGAATTACACAAAAGTACAAGTAACTATCAATGAGAAACAACACAAAATATGAGAGGCAACACACAATTGTATTCAACTCAGTTAGAAGGAAATTACAACAAAGAGATCACACTCTTTCTTCCACTTTGTGGGCTTACAGTAATCTTCCCTCAGGAGTAATCTTCTCTCAATAGGTCACAACACACAGCTAACACAAGCTGTTGTTCACCTCATTGTACGCCTGTACAATCAAGTATGAACCAATACTCCAAGTAGATCTCACCATGATCTTGCTTCTTGATGTATTGCTGTCACCTTGGATCTTGCTCTCCCACCGATCTCCTTTTGACCCTCGCATACACACATCTCTGCAGACCAACCTGATCTTACTTACCACATGTAGATCTCCTCCATGATCTTGCAACACCCTGCAGATCAAACCTGATCTTACATACATGAAGAATCCTACTTGATTCTATCATGGGAAGAACTCTCCAAGTTATACAAGTTCTCCACTTGAGTTCTTCACTTAACAATACATCCCATGAGTCTATTATATAGATCTCATGCATACAATGATTAGACTTGCGGCTCAAGACTCGAACTAGTCTTCATCATGCAAACAACCCGTTCACTTAACTGACTGTTTGTCAATAGCAGTTTTGAAACCACCACAGGCGACCGACATCGGTCCCTATCTGCTTGGAGGTGACTGATGCTGACCGATCCCTGTCGATGTTGATTGTTGTACACTGATCCTTGACCGATGTCAGTTGTGGCCTGCCGATGCCGGTGACTCTGGAACACTCATAACCTCCATGTTTGTAGTAAGGTGAAGCTTTTAGCTCCACACCCTAACAATGTCCCACTTGGAGATAAATAGCTGCACCTATAACTATACCAGTACTTTGTCTAATCTGCATCCTAGCTTGTATTCCTCTTCAAGCTCAATCTTGAAGACTACCCACCACACTCCTTGTGGTGTTAATCCTGTGCCTGAGTTTCTTCATTCTCAGCTTACCTTCTTCTGCCATTGCTATACTCCCACTCAAATAGAAACCCTTGTGAGTAACCTGTAATCAAAAAACACTAACCAGATCTGGGCCATCTATTAGTCAAACTCACTCTGAGAACGTCCAACCTCGCTCTGATACCAATTGACAAGATCGAAGTTCCCCAAAGCTCTGACACAACTTGTTAGATTTAAGAGCACATATGATTACCAATGTATAAGCAATTAAACATGCAGAATTGTCAGGGAATCCAAGAACAAACAAACCTATTCTGATCCCACTTGTTAAGATCTTGCTCCTCAGAAAGAGCACAATATGACTACCAAATACAAGCAATTAAACATGTGGAAATTATACCAGAAGTACAAGTAACTAGAATTCACAAATAACACAGAATATGAGAGACAATACACTATCTTGTATTAATACTCATACAAAAAAGAATACAATAAAGAGACGCCACTCTCTTCCACCTTACAGAGGCTTGCCATACCTCAAGTGTATAGTAATTCTTCTTTAAAAGTTCACTCTCCTACCAAAATGGTCCCAACACACAACTCACACACAGAATTGGTGTTCACTTCTCCAACCAGTCAGTAATAACCCTGCCAGTACCAAGCACTCTAAAGTACTTCAAGTAGATCTCCCATGAACCTGCAACCTACAATTCAACAGACCATACTTACACATGTAGATCTCTTATGAGCTTGCAACAACCTGCAACTCAATGATCTTACAATGGAAGGATCTTCCTTGCCTTCCTTTCTAGCTCATAATTACAATACATGCCAATGGGTCTATAAATAGATCCCAGACTTAAACAATAACTTAGACTCTTAGTTTACTATAATTATCCACGCAACTCAAGACTCAAAATAACCTTTACATGCAAACACTCAGTTCAACAAACTAACTGTTCGTGCAACGAATAGTTTTGGAACACACAAGCGACCGATGTCGGTCCCTGTCTACCTGGTGCTACCGACGTCTGCCAACTCCCTATCGATGCTGGTTACCTTTTGCATTGATCATGATTGATGTTGGTCATACTGCCGACATTGGTACTTCTAGAACTTCAACATCCTCCTTTTCGTCTGCATAGTTGAAGCTTTTAGCTCCACAACCTAAAAATCTCCCACTTGGAGATAAACAGTTGCAACTGTACCTATACCTGTACATTATCTAGTTTGTGCCCTTGGCTTTGTATCCCTCTTCAAGATCACTCTTAAAGACCAACCACCACAAATCTTGTGGTGCACCTCCTGTCATCCAAATCACCTACCACATCCGCATCTACAACCCATGTAGAAAAGAACTTGACCGTGCAAAGCATGTGCACCTGCTGCTAGTCCCTCTAAGAATCCACTGAATTGCCCTCCAATGCTTCTCTCCCGAATTGGTTCCTAACTTGTGACAACTCCCACTACTTGGGAAAACTCAGGTTTAGTACATACCATGCACTTAACCTCATTATGTGAATCAAGACACTGTTCTATGAACTGTCCAACCATCGGCGTGCTAACCGGTCTCACACAATCATCCTGAAACAAAGTCAACATGTGACCTTCCATGTCCCTAGAACACACTCATGCCAAAGAATCTTGCTGCTCCTAGATTCCTCATGACACACCTCTGAACTAGCTTTACCTATATTTCAACAACTCCCTGTATATGTAACCCTGCAACAAGCACATCATATAGTAATAGGATAATGTAGCTAATATTATCCAACTTGGTAAAGAGAAACACAATGATCAAACCTCCATTGTCCTGCAGCTTATTCAAGATCGTATACCCTGGCCTTCTGTCTCACATGTCCATTTTCGCTCTTCTTCATCCTGAACATCCATTCGTCTCTCAATGCTTCCTTCCAGCTGGTAACTCCACCAAAAACTCCCATTTGGTTCTCCTCCAAGGAATCACATCCTTCATCCATGCCAAGCTCCCACTGTTTCCTGGATCTACCTGCTCTGCTTCTTTAACAACTTCTTGGTTCTTTACCATCAGTGAGCAACAAGTAGTGTAAAAAAGGGAAATGAAGAATTTGAGGCTTACATACCCTTTAAGTCCTCCATATGGGCGCTTGAGACTCCTTGACAGCTTATTGTCCACCCAAAATTTGTCTCAGTGACTGATGCTGGTCACATCTCAGTCTGCACCTGACTGATGTCAGTTCTCTGTGACTACCTCATCGCCGACATCGATTCCCCCTGGCTGACACCAGTGTTTATCTATCCCTGAGTCACCGACGTCAGGCTACACATAGCCGACATCGATCCCTGTCTAGACGCTGATGCCAGTTTTTTAGCCAACATCAGTCTCTGTGTTTTTCTTGTGAGAACTGACCTTTTCTTGTGAGCTCCTTTTGGATCAAACCCTTGTCCAAATCAACCTTGCTCTGCTTAGAATTCTTCTGCCCCTTGTGTTGACCTCTGTCCGTCACCTTCTCCTTGAAAACTAAGGTTTTCTTGTTCTTGTCACTAACATTGGATTCCTCAAGAAACGTTACCTTCTTCTTCTGCATACAAAAATCTCGATCCATGCCTTTTAAATCTGAAAGCATACCCTTTGAATCAAGAACATGCATCTCCTTCTTATTCATGTGACCAAGCCTATTAAGCCACATCTTCGAATCTACAGCTGAAGTAGATAACCCAGAAAAAGAATCAGTAATACAAGTAGATAGATAAAGCGTACCTATTTTCTTACCTCTTGCTACAATAAGTGCACCCTTGGTAACCTTCCAAGAGTCCATTGTGAGAGTTACTGTGCAACCCTCATCACCCAAACTTCTTACAGAAATCAAATTCCGCTCCAGAACTGGGACATGCATGACCTCCTTCAACACCCATGTGTTACCTGTCTGCAATTTCAAATTCACTTTCCCTTTGCCAACCATCTGACAAGGCTTACCATCCCCTAAACAAATTTCTCCAAAGTCTCCCTGGACATACTCATGAAAAAATTCCCTATTTGGGGATGCATGAAAAGAGGCACCAGAATCTAAAACCCAAGATTCTACTTTATCCAAAGAACATACTAGAGCATCCTGTGCAATGAAATCTACATCTGCTTCTTCTTCATGTCCTTCATGCTGATCTTCACACGACTTGCAATCTTTTTTTAAGTGCCCTTGCTTTTCACATTTCCAGCAGGTTATTCTGCCATACCTGGACTTAGATCTCCTGCCTATCTTTGACCTTGATCTCCCACGCTCTATCTTCTCTCTTTGCCTTCCTCTGCCTTCAACACTCAAAGCATTCCCTGATGATTCACCTGTGATTTTATTGCATATCTCTTCATTCAAGATCACACTCACAATATCATCCACTTTTAAGATTTTTGAAGCAGACACAGTATTAGAAACTGCCATTACCAAACTTTTCCAACTTTCAGGTAATGAGCATAAGATTAAGAGAGCCTTAATTTCATCATCAAAAACAATATTGATCGAATTTAACTGGTTTACCAAACCATGGAAATAACTAAGATGACTATGTACAGATCCACCTTCCAACATTTGCAAATTAAATAATTGCTTCATAAGAAATACCTTATTTAAAGATGAGGGTTTTTCATATAAATTTGCCAAATATTCCATCAACTCTATCATTGTCTTAGCATGTGATAAGTTGGAAATCACAGACGATGCAAGACTCAACCTTATAGATCCCAGAGCCTTTCGATCAAGAACCTCCCATTCTTCATCCTTCATATCCCGAGGCTTGCAATCAACCCCACCCAACGGTAAGTACAAATCTTTCTGATACAGATAGTCTTCAATCTGCATCCTCCATAATTGATAGTTCTTGCCATTAAACTTCTCCATTCGTAGTCTACTATCTTCTACCATTGCTCTACTCCCACTCAAATAGAAACCCCTGTGATTAACCTATAATCAACACACACTAACTAGATCTGAACTAACCTGTTAGTATCCCAACCAAAAGCTTTGATACCAGTTGTCAGGGAATCCAAGAACAAACACACTTGTTTTGATCCCACTTGTTAGGATCTTGCTCCTCAAAAAGAGCACAATATGATTACCAAATATAAGTAATTAAATATGTGGGCATTATACCAAAAGTACAATTAACTAGAATTCACAAATATCACATAATATGAGAGACAATACACTATCTTGTATTAATACTCGTACAGAAAAGAATACAATAAAGAGACGCCACTCTCTTCCACCTTATAGAGGCTTGCCACACCTCAAGTGTATAATAATTCTTCTTCAAAAGTTCACTCTCCTACCAAAAATGGTCCCAACACACAACTCACACACAGAATTGGTGTTCACCTCTCCAACCAGTCAGTAATAACCTTGCCAGTACCAAACACTCTAAAGTACTTCAAGTAGATATCCCATGAACTTGCAATCTGCAATTCAATAGACCATACTTACACATGTAGATCTCCTATGAGCTTACAACAACCTACAACTCAATGATCTTACAATGGAAGGATCTTCCTTGCCTTCCTTTCTAGCTCATAATTACAATACATGCCAATGGGTCTATAAATAGATCCTAGACTTAAATAATAACTTAGACTCTTAGTTTACTATAATTATCCATGCAGCTCAAGACTTGAAATAGCCTTTACATGCAAACACTCAGTTCAACAAACTAACTGTTTGTGCAACGAACAGTTCTGGAACACACAGGCGACCAACATCGGTCCCTATCTGCCTGGTGCTGCCGACTCCCTGCCGATGCCGGTTGCCTTCTGCATTGATCATGATCGACGTTGGTCATACTATCGACGCTGGTACTTCTAGAACTTTAGCATCCTCCTTTTTGTTTGCATAGTTGAAGCTTTTAGCTCCACAACCTAATAGAAATTACACAAAAGTACAAGTAACTATCAATGAGAAACAACATAGAATATGAGAGGCAACACACAATTGTATTCAACTTAGTTAGAGGGAAATTATAACAAAGAGATCACACTCTTTCTTCCACTTTGTGGGCTTACAGTAATCTTCCCTCAGGAGTAATCTTCTCTCAATAGGTCACAACACACAGCTAACACAAGCTGTTGTTCACCTCATTGTATGCCTATACAATCGAGTACAAATCGGTACTCCAAGTAGATCTCACCATGTCTTGCTTCTTAATGTATTGCTGTCACCTTGGATCTTGCTCCCCCACCGATCTCCTTTTGACCCTCACATACACACATCCCTACAGACCAACCTGATCTTACTTACCACATGTAGATCTCCTCCATGATCTTGCAACACCCTGCAGATCAAACCTGATCTTACATACATGAAGAATCCTACTTGATTCTATCATGGGAAGAACTCTCCAAGTTCTACAAGTTCTCCACTTGAGTTCTTCACTTAACAATACAACCCATGAGTCTATTATATAGATCTCATGCATACAATGATTAGACTTGTGGCTCAAGACTCGAACTGGTCTTCATCATGCAAACAACCCATTCACTTAATTGACTATTCGTCAACAACAGTTTTAGAACCGCCACAGGCGACCGATGACGACTGATCCCTGTCGATGTCGGTTGTTGTACACTGATCCCTGACCGATGTCGATTGTGGCCTGCTAACGCCGGTGACTCTGGAACACTCAGAACCTCCATGTTTACAGTAAGGTGAAGATTTTAGCTCCACACCCTAACACTTATATAGTTTTTAAATTAGCCAAATTGTTGGTATAGTGTTATCATTGATGTCAATCTAATGTCATTAATGTTAAAGTATGTTGTCATTGATGTCTAAGATGTATTTGATGAAGATGCATAGTGTGTGTGGTATGAGATTGTATTCTTGATATGAAGACTTTGTATAGAACATAGTGAGCTATGAAGATCCTTAGTCAAGCTCCAAAGATATGCATAAGTATCTCCGAAGATGTTTCGTCAAGCTACAAAGATGTTTTGTTGAAGCTCCAAAGATATAATAGATAGATCCAAAGACATTATGATGAAGATCCAAAGACCTATCTAACCATTCTCTAAAGATTCCCAGCTATACTCTATAGATTAATATAACAACTTTAAAGATATTTACTATACATATATAGATTTTTCCTCTTTAGATATCTTATTTTATATATTACTATTTATAGTAATAGTCTAAAACAATATGATAATGTCTCTCTATTGAGAGAGAATTTAGAGTTAATTTGATGATTCTTTTAAGGTTGATGTCAAGTTCTAGGTTAAGGTAAACATGTTTTGAAGTACTAGTCTTTGAATACAAAGAGACTTGAGAAGGCTTGTGCATAAGATGCCTAGTCTTGTACATCAAAGAGCATGGTGGCCTAGTGACATGGATGCACAAAGGTATAAGAGGATGTATAGAGTTTTTTGAGTATGCATATGAGACATTAGATCACTTAGGTGAGTCTTAAGGTGTGCTTATAGGGGTAGGACATACAAACCTAGCATGCAACTAAACTAGTTCTAGACCCTACTTGACCTAATGAGGTGTTATGAGGTATTGTCAAGACATATGAAGTATGTATGGTAATGGTTGATCATGGTAAGAGGTTTTTTGACATGCATATTATGTGTTAATATCTTGGATAGTGGATAGAAGGTTAGTTTCAAGGCCTAATGTGACTTATAGGTCAAAGGCCTAAGAGAAAAAATAGACATATGGTGGCTAAATGGGGTATCAAGATCAATTTTCAAGGTAAGTGTGAGTATATGTGAATTTATTGAGCTATGTCATGTTTTTTTAAGTATGTTGACCAAGTTTCAAGTCAAAATTTGAAGGTTCGGGCAAGAAAAAGTGTTCTGAGGTCTCTCATGTACATAAAATAAAGGGTTCTCAACCCGAGAACAACTTTTAAGTGTTTATTGGCATGTGTAACCTCTGCATGAGAAAATAAGATATTAATGGTATATGGGGAAGGGTCCTAGCTCAAATTTTTAAGAATTATTTTTTGGAATAAGGATCTAAGATTTATGAATGATCATTAAGACTTTGAGATGGTTTAAAGCTTCAAAGAACACTAATAGTGACCCAATGTGAAACAACTTGTTCTAAAATGTTAAAAATGGATTGGTTTGTATATTTTAGCTATTTTATCATGAATTAAACTCTCTAAAACATCTTAAAATGTGATTTTTCTATCAGGAGAGTAGGTGGACCCTACAGGAAAGGCCTTGTTTCTAAGAGATTTGTTGTAACAGGTAGAGTCATCTGAGTCAAAGTTGATAATTAAATAAAGATTGGATATTGAGACTTGTATATTATGTACATGGTGGTCTATTATCATTTTTTATCCCTTATGGGTGATAAAATGGTTATATAAGTTGACTAGTCACTAACAAACCTAGTGGTGCAAACAATGAAAAAACCAGGTAAAAGTGAGAAGTCAATTAGGGATACATTATCTTAAATTAATAATGGATCCAAATGCATTGGGTTTTTGTTAAATACATATAATATATGTTTTTTAGGTATGTATTAATGATGAAAATATTGCTTATAAGTTGACCTATTTAGTGAAGATGAGACATTAAAGGTGCAAGATTGTGAGATTGGTCTGCAAGACCAATATTACCATATGACCATGTTATCTACCTATCTAATAATGGTATAATGATAATATATGATAATAAAAATATATTATTATATTTTTAATGTGTCTATATAGGTGTTGAAATTCAAAATCACAATGACTGGTCTTCAAGGCAAACTGGTAGTTTTGGGTAAGCAAGTTGCAGCGATGGGTTTGAGACTTTATGCAATGAGTTGATATATATAATGCACATTTTTTTGTTGTTGTAAATTTAATGATATATCAATGATTTTAATAATCTTGGAAGTTATTGTAATAGGTTAAAATATTAAATCCAAAATGGCTCTTCTGCCTGAGTAAGGACTGCGAGAGAGAAGGCCAACAAATTAGTCTGCAAGATCAATAATTGCCATTAATAATTAAGATTTTTTTATTTGAGGTTGATATAAGGATGTTATAAGATCATGTTTATGAATTATAATTACTTTATTATGTTTTATTATATGTCATAATTTCATGTTTACATGACCATATTTTGAGACTAGTTGGCAGTTCTGAGTGAGCTTCTTGTAGAAAAGAGTTTGAGCAATATACCTTGAGTTGAAGAATATTATGAAGTTTGTGATGAATATGAGGTCATTAGGTTTATTAATATATTATTTTTTAGCAAAGTTGTGTTTATGCTTTGGTTATTCAAAATAGACTTTCTGGGTATACAGAGGCCTTATATGAACACTACTAATGATGTGCTCTAATTAGTGGTTTAAGATAAAAAGTGTTATGAAGCCTAGATAAGCTTAGTAGGGGTATATTAGAGTGGCATATTATTTTTTAATAATATTTTAGGTGTTTTAATATTCTTTAATAATATCAAAGGGTAGCATGTGCTAAGTAGAACTCATAGAATTTGGTCTCCATGAGACCTAAAGGAGAGATAAGGCCTAATTGAAATAGGTTAGACCTAAAAAGACTAAAATAAAATTTAATCCATATATATGATATGTATTAAGATCCATTATATGTTTTACCTACAAAGACAAGAATTTTTGGCTAACTAAGAAGGATATGATCAAGTGACTTGTATAAATACTAGGCAATTTTAGGTCTATTTGGTGAGTGGTGAGTATGAAGAGAGTACGCAAATAATATAACACTTGGTGAGTAAAAGGTCTTATATACCATCATAAGAGTATAGAGGATAAGTGATGAAGCTTTGATATAGGTTATGCATATGAGGATTAATATCATATGACCTAATCAAGTCAAAAAGAGGGCTATTTGAGTGAAGAAGGCTAGAGGCCAGTTTGAGAGGGATATAAGTGTGCGAAGAGTTGAGGAAGAAGATAATCAGTTATTGTATGAAAAATAATGTATTTTGAAGGTGATAAAGTGTTTTAGGTGAATAATTTTTTGCTGAGTCATCTAGGGGTTGGTTTCTCCTTACAAATTGGTGCTTACTAAAGCCTAGTTGAGTTGATGCTTAGCTAGTTGGGGTTAGTGCTCCATGTGAAGTGGGTGCTTCACTAAAGTTGGTGTTTATCTTACAAGATTGTAGTCCATTTTCATCATCAATGTGTTTTACTTCCCTTGAGGGTTTTCTACATATATACTGTGTTCATGTGTTTCATGCTCTTGTGGATTGATGTTTATGCTTGCTAAGATGTACATAAGTTAGAAGGAAAGGAAAATTTATAAATAAAGAAAAAACTTGTGAATTAAAAACACAGAGACAGAGAGAAAGCAAGAGAATTTGGAAGAATGGAATTGGAAGAAAATAAGAGAAATATTCAACAAATTATATAGGTAGGTTTCATATTTATTTTCTGTGTGGGTGTCAAAAAAATGATTTGTGTAGTCTGTGAGTTATTATAAACTAACATTTTATTTTTCTTTGGCCTACATCTAAATTGATTATTTACATTTTATAAGTTACATTTAATTTAAACTCACACTTGTACGATGTAGTAATTACTCTCTAACCTGTATCATATCTCAAAGGAGCATTGATTTTTGCTTGACTATTTTAGTATTCAAGCCTTTGGGATGGTTTTATTTAGTTATATAAGCATGTGTTTGATTTACTAAGCCTATGTTTAGACTCTATAGCTACATTTTGATTTGGATAGGTTGAGTTAAACTTTGTGTGATAATTGCATTTTGATTTGGATAAACTGCATTGAACTTTGTGTGATAGCTACTTTAGATTTTATATAATATAGATGTTAAAATTATGTAAGTTAATTTGAATCTTGTTTGAATATGTTGTATCTTATTTAGTAGTGTCTTACCTTTTATCCAGTATATTAACCTCTTCATTTTGTGTCCCTTATTTGGCAGCATTATATTTTTCTCTAGCCCTGTACTATTTTAATGTTGTGTTTATTTCCATTTGGCCATGTTATGATAAGATTGTGCATTATTTTTTTTAGTGATCATTTATCTATTTGTAAGGATGTATCATAATCACTGAGACCAATATTTCATCTTCCTATCCTGAGTATTGAATGTTGGAAGCTTGCATTCCATACTAGTGGTTGTGTTGAAAATCATTGACCTACGCTCCTATTAATAGAACCTATGTTTAATATATTTAAATCTATGTTAACATAATTCATTAATTTTCATGTGGGAAAGATTCCAATGTTAGATGTGTTCCACCTAATTGAGTTTGGAAATATAAAAGGCAAAGTTTAATTTATTTTATTTTATTGGTTGTGCTGAGTGTTTAATTAGAAAGCGATAAGCATGATATTGAAATGTTGAGTTTATAAAAATATAACAATAAGTTTAAGATGGAACGTTAAGTATATTAACTTATTAACACTAAGACTATTAATTGAAAAGCCCAACCATTTCTTCAAAGAATTGAACCTTTTATAGGAAAACTAAAACACAATGAGTAATGTTGAAACACCATTATATTATTGACATAATATGAATAGACTATAAAATGCTGAGTAAATTAACCAAAAAGTGTATAATATTGTAATGCTAAATATTAGTGGAAACTCTAAAGTAAATATTGAATTCTTAGAATATTAAAATAATTACTAAGTCATTAATAAGAGAGTTGAGTTTAACACTGAGTATACAATAGAATATTAAGGTATAAATACTAAACATTGCTTAGGTTTATATTTGGAAAATGTGGTGTTTTCATAATGAAAAATCAAGTGTATTTTTTGAATCATGAGTCAATATGTATATATATATGTATTTATTACAAGCTGATTATATAATCTTATACTGCTGAGATAAAAAAAATGATAGCTAGGTTTATAGCTTAGAATGATGAGTTATATGGATAACATTGAGTATTTATTTGAAAATGCCAAGTCCTATGTAGAATTGATGCAACAATATTCTCGAAAGGAATAGAGTAAGAAATAATATTTCTTCTTTAATGCAAGATCAGATGTTTGGTGGAACCTTATTTTGCCTTGGATTTTATATTGCAGCTTGAGTGAGTTGTATTTTGATCATGATTATCATGGGATCCATATGGGAATATAATAATAGTTGTTTGTTAGTAAATAATAATTATTAAGTATACCTTTGGGGTAGTATAAAGCTTGAGTTTTTAAGATAACTAATTATTGGAGCTTTTTGGTAAGACAATTGGTTTTAGTATAAATATTTAAGAATGATCAAATAGATGACATGTTCACATGATATATATTCTGAGTCATGCTAAAACATCCTTGAGAAGGTAAATGATAATACTAGATGATGAGAGTCATTGGTCGAAATCCAAATGATTGTTGAAACCTTAAAATCCATTTTAGTATTGGTAGTAAGTACTTTAACTGCAACTAAAGAGTTTAGAGGTGTTCTTATAGAAAGTGATGTTTATATGAATACTGACCATTAAGTTAAGTTCCTACAAAAGTTTAACTTGATTTACAGTTATCCAATATTATGGTAACTATTGAAGATTAAAGCTTGTGTGTAATTTATTTTGTGTAAGTATTTATATGCAAAAGTAATTAGATTGTTATTGCATAAAATATGTGCATCATTATTAAGTGTGGAGCCCTTTTGGGCTATCACATGACCATAGGAATAAATTTTGGGGGCCTAAAGAGCTTCAAATATGTGGGGGGCATAATTTTCATGTTCTTCACATGTGAGTGGAATATTATATGTATTCCTAATTTCTATGTATTCCATATTTCATGGAGTTAGTTGTTAGATGCCTTTTCCCATGTTGACTTCCCTGTTTTGAGGAAGCTAGTTATTTTTTGAAAAAGGGAACTCCTTCCTTATTGAGTAAAATTGGTTATGATCACATGCTTTTGGGAAAATGTGCCCTTAGAAGGTGGAGATATGAATATGGTTATTTCCTCCTAAGGAGAGCTTTTGGATAAGCTTAATGAGGTGGAGGAGAGTTGTCACATGCTGGATAATGCTTATCGTAGATAAACATTGCACATTTTATCCTCTTTTTGTAGATTTTTTTCATTTTTCTATATATACAAGGTGTGGTGTGGCCTTTAGAGGTTGATAGTTTATTTACAGGGTGTGGCTTTGAGGATCAGAGTCAAAGTGAAAATATTTTGTAAAGTGCAGGTGTTCATTACAGGGTGTTATTTAGTAACTTATGAGATATAGCTATGTCCAGGTGCAGGTGAACGTGTAGTTTTTTATGCAACACTTACTACAAGAGATTTTTTTTATCTCTATGAGAATTCATTGCAATCTTGTTTTAAATTATTGATTTATTTGAGAACTTTCATTGGTGGATGTAGCCCACATTGGGTGAACCATGCTAGATTTGTGTTATCTATGTTTATTATCTTGCTCTCATTTATTATTTCATATTAATGATAAATTAAGGAATGTTTTCATGATGCATTTTATTGCATAGCTTTAGATTTGGTTTATAGTAATAGTAGATCTAGATTTAAGTGTTTTATACCTAACAACTGGTATTAGAGACATTGATTATGTGTTTTGTTGAAGTGGTAAATTATAGGAAGGCTATTAGCTTGAGTGGGAGCTATTGGAGAAGATATTAGATTCAGAGTTGATAAGTTTGATGGTAAGCATTTTGGTTTGTGGAAAATGTAGATAGAGGATTACCTATATTAGAAGGAGCTTCATGTCCCTTTGGAGGGGAAAGGATGCCAATTTATAAGTATGAGTGATGTAGATTGGTCATTACTTGATAGGAAGGCATTAGGATCTATACGATTATGCCTTGCATCTTCTGTTGCATTTAACATTATAGATCATATAACTACAAAGGATCTCATGGATAAACTTGAGAAGTTATTTGAGAAACCTTTAGCTTCTAATAAAAAAATTCTTATGAAAAGATTATTTAACATGAAAATGTCTGAGAATGGTTCAATTACTAATCATCTTAATGATTTTAATATGGTTGTAAGTATGATCACTTCAATTGGAATTAAGTTTGATGAAGAAGTTAGAGGTTTGTTAATCTTATGTTCTTTACCTGATAGTTGGGATAGTTTGGTTATAACTGTAAGTAATGTAGTCCCTACCAAGGGAAGCTTGAATTTTGAAGATGTTGTAGGTGTGATCCTTAGCAAGGAGATATGAAGAAAAATCACTAGTGAATGATATTCAGGTAATGCTTTATTCATTGATACTAGAGGGAGGCAAAAGGACAAGAGCAAAGGCAACCGAGGAAAGTCAAAAGGTAAATCTAAGTCTAGATCTAGATCCAAGATGATATGCTGGCATTATGGGAAGAGTGGACACTTAAAGAAGGTTTGTTGGTCACTTCAGGAAAAGAATGCCAACAAGGAGGAAATGAATGAGGTAAATGTGACATTAGGTAAATCATGTCAAGATACCTTAATTATTTCTATGGATAGTTTTTCTGAGTCTTGGGTATTAGATTCAGGGGCTTGTTTTCATGCCACCCCACATTGGCATTATTTTACTAATTATGTTCAAGAGAATCTAGGACATGTATATCTTGGTGATGATTAACCATGTGAGATATTAGGGAAAGGTTGAGTTTAGGTTAAGATGCAGAATGGGAACACATGGATCCTTAAGGATGTTAGACATGTGTCTATGTTGAGATGGAATTTGGTTTTAGTGAGGCAATTGGGTAGTGAGGGATGTTCAATATTATTTACTATAGATTCTTGAAAAGTTACCAAAGGTGATCTTATGATATTTAGAGGTAAGAAAGTTGTTACTTTGTCTTTGACTAGTAGTATTGATTCTATTGATTTAGTTGCTATAGATGGAGATGCAACTATGTGGCACTATAGGCATAGTCATATGAGCCATAAGGGTATGCAAATCTTAAAAGATAAGTTGCATAGATTAAAATATCTAGATCTAGACTTCTATAAAAATTATGTGTATTAAAAATAGAAGTGGGTTAAGTTATTGAAGGTTAGACCCACAAATAAAGAGCACATGTTAGATTTGGTACACTCAGATGTATGGGGATCAACTCAGGTATATTCTATTGGTGGATCCAATTATTATGTTACTTTTATAGATGATGAAACTAAAAAAGTTTAGGTTTATTGCATTAAAATGAAATATGATGTATTTAACACTTTTAAGAAGTGGAAAGCCTTAGTTGAGAATGAAATAAGTCTCAAGTTGAAATGTCTTAGATCAGATAATAGAGGTGAGTATTGTAGTAATGCTTTCTTTGATTATTTTTCTAACAATGGAATCCATAGGCAAAAGATGGTTCAAGGAACTCCACAATAGAATAGGGTATCTGAAAGGATGAATAGAAAAATAATGGAACGTGCTAGGGGCATGAGGTTACATGTAGGGTTGCCTTTATAGTTTTGAGTAGAAGCAGTTATCACGATAGTATATTTGATTAACGAAGGACCTTCTATGCCTTTGGATGGAGGCATTTTAGAACAAGCTTGGTCTAGTAATATTGTTGATTATTATTTTCTTAGAGTCTTTGGATGTGAAGCATTTGCTCTCATCAAGCACGAAGATAGGACCAAGCTAAACGCTAAATTAGAAAAATGAAAATTTATTGGTTATGGTGAGGATGACTTTGGTTTTCATTTATGGAGCATTAAAGATAAGAAAATATTTTGGTCTAGAGATGTAGTCTTTAATGAAAAAGTCATGCATAAGGATCAGTTGCAGGAACAAGATCAATAATAAAAAGAGTACATAGTATTGGATGATGTAGCGGATGGAAAAGTATCTAATGATTCAGTTCAGGAACCTTCTACATAAGGACCCCAAAATATTATGGTAAGAAGGTCTTCTAGGGTAAGAAAAGCACCTGAACATTTTTCTCCTTATTTGAATTATTCATTACTCACTGACAATGGAGATCTAGAGTGTTATAAGGAAGCAATGCAAGTAGATACCAAGTTGAGATGGGAACAAGGCATGGATGAAGAACATAGATCTCTCATGGAGAACCAAACATGGGATTTAGTTAGGCTACCCAAGGGCAAGAGTGCATTGTCAAACAAGTGGATCTTTAGAATCAAAGAAAAATATGAAGGAAGAAAATAGTATAAGGCTAGGATGATGGTCAAGGTGTTTGCACAAAAATTAGGTATTGATTTTGATGAAATTTTCTCTCCTATTGTAAAAATGACTTCTATTAGGACTTTTATTTGTTTAGTTACAGTTGAAGATTTGCACTTCGAATAGTTAGATGTGAAAACTAATTTTCTTCATGGTGATTTGGATGAAGAGTTGTATATGAAGCAACCACAGGATTATGAGGTCAAAAGGAAGGAGAACTATGTATGCAGACTAAATAAGAGCTTGTATGGCCTGAAACAAGCTCCACGATAATGGTATAATAAATTTGATTGTTTTATATTGGAACAAGAATATCAAAGGTGTCATTTTGACCATTGCATGTACATCAAACATTTTTGATGATGGTTCCTTTATTATATTATGCTTGTATGTCAATGACATGTTAGTTTTAGGAAAGAACATATAACATATTCATATGCTCAAGAAATAACTTAGTGACTCCTTTTCTATGAAGGATTTGGGTGTTACAAAACAAATCCTTGGTATGAGGATTTATCATAATAGGACGGAGAGGAAGTTGATCTTATCCCAATCAGAGTATGTGAAGAAAGTATTGGAAATGTTTAGCATGTTAGATGCTAAATCTATTGATACTCCTTTAGTAGGCCACTTTTAATTATCAAAAGATCAGTGTCCCAAAATAGAAGCTAAAAAGCTTAGGATGCCCAAGGTACCTTACTCATCAACAGTTGGCAGCTTGATGTATGCCATTGTTTGTACTAGGTCAGAATATTACCTAAGTAGTGGGATTTGTGAGCAGGTATATAAGTGATCCAAGTTATGAGCATTGGTAGATAGTGAAATGGATTCTTCAGTATTTGAGAGTAACCATTGATTTTTCATAATGTTATGGTGGATTAGATACCACTTTGCATGGTTATGTGGACTCAGATATGGCAAGGGATATTGATACCAGGAGAAGTACAATAGGATATATATTTAATATTGAAGATACAATGGTTAGTTCAATTTCTAGGATATAGAAGGTTGTAACTTTGTCAACCATAGAGGTAGAGTATGTTTCTACCATGGAGGCTAGCAAGGAGATGATTTGGTTATAAGAGTTGGGGCATGAGCAATAAGTTGAGGAGACTACACAGTGATAGTTAGAGTACTATTCATTTGGCAATGAAATCCACTTTCCACTCAAAGATGAAACACATTCAATTATGTTATCACTTCATCAGGATAACTTTGGAGAACTTGGTGAAGTTAAAGAAGATTCATTCTAGTTAGAATCCTACAGATATGATGACCAAGGTGGTCACATTGGACAAGTTGAGACTATATTAAGATTTGGTTGGCCTTAGTGGTCATGGAGCAGTGATAGATTTTGTTAAGGACAAATGGTCTCCAAGTGGGAGATTGTTGAGTGTGGCACCGTTTAGGGCTATCACATGACCATAGGAATAAACTTTGGGGGCCTAAAGAGATAAATATGTGGGGGGCATAATTTTCATGTTCTCCACATGTGAGTGGAATATTCCTTGTATTCCTAATTTTTATGTATTCCATATTTCATGGAGTTAGTTATTAGATGCCTTTTCCCATGTTGACTTCCCTATTTTGAGGAAGCTAGTTATTTTTTGGAAAAGGGAACTCCTTCCCTATTGAGTGGAGTTGGTTGTGATCACATGCTTTTGGGAAAATGTGCCCTTAGAAGGTGGAGAGATGAATATGGCAAATTTCTCCTTGGGAGATATTTTGGATAAGCTTAGTGAGGTGGAAGAGGGTTGTCACATGTTGGATAATGCTCATCTTAGATAAACATTGCACATTTGCTCCTCCTTTTGTGGATTTTATTTATATATACATGGTGTGGTGTGGCCTTTAAAGGTTGATGGTTTATTTACAAGGCGTGGATTTGAGGATCAGAGTGCAAGTGCAAGTATTTTTAAAAGTGTAGGTGTTCATTACAAGGTGTGGTTTAGCAAAATGTGAGATACAACTTTGTGCAGGTGCAAGTGAAAGTGCAGTTTTTTATGCATCACTTTTTATAGGAGATTTTTTCTATCTCTATGAAATTTCATTGTAATCTTGTTTTAGATTATTAATTTATTTAAGAAATTTTATTGGTGGATGTAGTCCACATTGGGTGAACCATGTTAGATCTATGTTATCTATGTTTATTATCTTGCTCTCATTTATGATTTCATATTAATGGTGAATTAAGGAATGTTTCTATGATGCATTTTATTGCATAGCTTTTGATCTAGTTTATGATAATAATAGATCTAGATTTAAGTGTTTTATTCCTAACAATGATGTGTGCCTAGAGATATGTTTTCATCTGATTAGTATTGTGCAAATTGATCTAGGACATACCCAAGTGGTATAGTCCCATAATTACTGATTTAATAATTAAAGTGAAAGATTATTTGTTCATGTTGAGTAGGGTGCTTTGAGCATAATGAGCTATGATATTATGGGATATCATAGAATGATTTAGCTTAAATGTATATGCCTGGATGGTCCATACTATTTTTGCATGCCTAGGCTCTCACCTACGTTGATTGATTTAATGTATATTTTGGTTATTCTTGAATAGTATATTTGTAACAGTTAGTATGATATATTGTATGCATGCATACAACCTTGTGAGTGTAAATGAATGCTTAGGTTAGACTTTTATGTGTTTGTATGATTTGCTTTATTATTTGTGATTGCTTGATTAAAAACATATGCTTCTATGTATCTGTGAATACTTTGTATGACTAATTGTGGAAAAACTAGTAGTCATGTCTAAAAACACCAGACTAAGATAATTTGAGTTGTCTTGAGGTGTAGTTACTTGGATCTTATTGTAGTAGTAGTCGTCTATAATTTATTATATGTTTTACCTAAATGGTATAAATAATGGTCATTGTATCTATTTTGGAATTAACTTTAATGTACATTTTATTCATGTGTAGATTATTATGTGTATACCTAGCTTTCTTATTATTTGATATGTGATGTGATATTATCGTTGGGAGGATGAAATCTATATGAGTCTTTGAGTTATTTACTATGTTTATTTTAGAAATTGTATTGATGATACTAATAAGTAGTGGGACATATTCCAATAGCCTAGGGAGTACCACCAATAGATAATCTGATCAAGTGGTGTGTTATGAAATTGATCAATCGAAATGATCATATGTTATTTGAAAATTTTGGTCAAAGTAATGTTAGATAAACATTATCATTTCATATATTTGATTTACATATTATGTGATATCATGTTAGAATGGATTTTTTTATAGTACATTGCATGTTTTTAGAAATCTTATAGCACACAAGGTAATAACACATCTTATTGGATTCTCTTACCATTCTATCTACCTATCTATGAAGGGAGAGCCATTTCCTTAGGGGATTATGTGGGGGATTAGTGGGTTGTGGGTGGAGTGGTAAAGCACTCGGATGATACTCTCCCTCTCCACTGTATCACTACCTAGAGACAACACTTGAGATTATTAGTGATACATGAGTTGGTTTGACTCGAGCTCTAGAGATCTTGATATCTATTTATTATATTAGTCTATATGCCTGATGGAATGTAATTGTATTATGTATTTGTATATTTGAACAACAATTATTGTATTATGAGACCAATCATAGCTATGATCTATTATATTTATTTTCTTTGGAGTTGTATAAGATTTATATTATATGCAATATTTAAAGTAGAAGTACTATTGTTCTTAGTTAAGATTTTATTATGTTGTATTTCATGAAATGATTGTTAAGTTATTTGTTTAAAAAAAATTACTACATTTTTGTAAGTTCGACTTGAAGGGTTGTGACATGTGGTATCAGAGATGTGGCTCAAACTCTAAGACCTAATAAGTCTATTAGCATTTTTGTATCTTTCTACTTATCAAAAAGGATAATTGAGAATGTTGGTGTGGTACATTGACAATATACTTTAGAGCATTCTTACCCCCTTAAGATTTGTTAAAGGGATGATTAATGAGTGTCTTATTGGTGATAGTTTTATAAGGTGTTGGGTAGGTGACTACATAACTTAGTTCATGATTGTGAACAAGAGTTTTCTACCATATTTTTGATCATATATTGAACACCTCAAGTGTAATTATGTCTTTCTTGAATCACCTTCATCATTTGTGTTTGTGCTTTGTGAATATTTTAAAATCATGAAGTGCTTCTCACTTAAGTAATTATTATTAGTTTTGTGTCTTATATACATAGATCCTAGAAGTAGGAATCATATAAAGACCATTCTAGATTGACACCACCTAGTCCTATGAAAATTCTCTTGTAGTTGAGTGTAGATGTCTTATTTGATATTCCTTTGTGTTAAGAGTTTGTTATGTGGATTAACATCCTTATATTTATATAGAATTGAGAATAAGTGTCATATCTCCTAGTTAGCTTAGAGGTGAGTTGTTATGCTCTCACTCTCCTCTTACATCACTTTAAGCTACTGATAAGATTCATATTCCTAGGATGTTGATTTAGAGTTTCCTTAGGCAAAAACTTGTTTTTGAATTGTTGTTTTATTCCCTTGAGTTCATGGGATAGTGTTGACTACTTCTCGTTGAATAAAGTTGTAGGATTGTTTGGATTGATGCATCCTTGTGGTTCATATTTTATTTATAGCTGTGGAAGTAGGGATGATACTACACTTACAAGTTTGGTAGGTGAATAGTGATTGGCAACGTGGGTTGAGATGTTTCCTTCTACCATATGAGGGTATGTAAGAAGTGTTTATGAGATTTTAGCTCTTTACTTTCTATTTGTGACTTTTTATAGTCACTATTTTATCTAAATTATGAACTTGACCACGATGAGAATTATGAACTTGACCACGATGAGTGGCTAACATTGAATTTATATTAATCTTAGTTGATTATAACTATTATGTTATTATGTATCTTTGTTTAGACTGATATTATTCTCTTTTGAATCATGTTCTTTTGAAGAATAATATGTGTACCTTTTTCTGAGAGCAAGTAAGGTATAAGATGTGCATAACATATTGGTAATCTAAAAAGGTATAGGAAAACTTTTTAACTTATTATGTGCTAGTCATGCAAGCAAGGAGACATTGTCTTGCTTATAAGGTATTAAGGATGACATAATCCTCAGTCTTTGTATGTTATGTTAATTATGATATTATTTCCTTTTGATATGAATATAACACTATAGATTAAGTTAAAAAATAAGATATTAGTTATGTTTTTTTAGTAGTAAGTTAATACAATCTCGAGATGATTGTATGATTTCTCTTATATGTGTATTAGTACATCTAAAATTATTTAGCATAAAGAATTACTTTCTATGATCTATTAGTATAGATTTTTTAACCTTATGCACATTAAGGAGATCATCAGGTCATGGAGACCTAAGGGAAGAGTGGTGAATTAAGAACATGAGTTCTAAGCGATAGGACGGTATCCTACTTAGCCTCATATTGACTCAGTTGTTACTAAGAGGGATCCGATAGATGGACTTGTTGAATCCAAAATTTGACAGACAGAACTTGTTAAATTTGATCATATGATCATTTTTTTTGACTTTTGTGATGATATCATATGTTGTTGAGTTAGCAATGAAACTTTTATCGAGTTATTATTAGACTTTTTTTGTCATTCTAGGCCCTAGGGTGGTCATGATAGAACCAATGAGCATAAAGTGACTTTCACGAAACTTTTTTGTAGAATAGGAAATGTCACAAAGTAGAGTCTTGTAGGACCAATTATCTAAGAATATTGCTAATTAAAAAAACTAATATAAGTTCTTCAAGTAAATTTTACATTCCATTGCACGATATGAGACCTAATACTATGTTTTTATGCTGTTAAACTCTATTTGTTACTCAAAACTTTAGTTTGAATAAGAGTCATTGGGGTGATGACCAATTTTAGGGGAGAGGATGTCACACCCTGATATCACCTTATAATTAATAACCTTTAATCTATTGATTAGTAAGATTAACATATTATTACTATTACTTTGATTTTGAGCTTTATGACATATATTAAAATGAGATAGTGATATTGTTGATTTGAATAAATGTTGTGACAACTGTATGTATATTTTGTTACATTATAGATATGTATCTATTAGTTTTTGCATCATTATGACTCAGACTAACTACCTACTTGTTATGAAGTGGATGCAAGATAGGTGTTACCCTTAAAGTTTGATGAGGGAGAGCATCATCGAAGAGGATCGACTAGATGGAATGATTGAGGGAATATCAATAGAAATTGATAGTGACCCTACACATGAACATATTAGATTTTAAATAAGTATAAATGTTAGTACCTAATTATGAATTATTGCATGCAATTATATTTGTGTGTGTAGAATTAGTTTTAGTATGCATTAAATTTCTTTAGTCTAATTGACTTATTTTTTGAATTTAAATTCAAAAAATAAATATTAGTGTTAATAGATATAATTATTATGGAAATAATTATCTTGAAAATAAAAAGTAATTAACAATATAGTTATTCATTAGTTAAATAAATAATTATGTTGAAAAGATTATTTTCTTAAAATTATAATTATGCATGAAATTTATTTGAAAATTAAAAAAATGGATTTTATTTTTATTTTAATCAAATTAGCATGTTTTGATATTAGTTGGTAAACTAAGGGAAAGAAAGAATTAACAGAAGTTAGTAAATTACAAATTTACATGTTTTAAATATAATGAAGATAAATTTAGATTATTAGTTTGACATGCATGGGATAATGAAAATAGAGAATCTTCATGCAAGGGTAGAGTGCAAAAGTTAGAAGGAGAGGAAAATTTATAAATAAAGGAAAATTTTGTGAATTAAAAACACAAAGACAGAGAGAAAGCAGAAGAATTTAGAAGAAGGGAGTTGGAATAAAAGAAGAGAAATCTTCAGTAGATTATATAGGTAGGTTTCATAATTATTTTCTGTGTGGGTGTAAAAAAGATGATTTGTATAATCTATGATTTAGTCTAAACTAGCACTTTATTTTTATTTGGAATGTGTCCAAATTGCTTATTTGCATTGTATAAGCTAACCTGAATTTAAATATGCACTTATACCTACATCATATCTCAAAGGAGCATTGATTTTTTCTTGACTGGGTTAGTATTCAAGCATTTGGGATGACTGTATTTAGTTATATAAGCATGTGTTTGATTTCCTATGCCTATATTTATACTCTATAACTGTGTTTTGATTTGGATAGGCTACTTTGAACTTTGTGTGATAGCTACATTTTGCTTTGGATAGGCTACGTTGAACTTTCTGTGATAGTTACGTTTTGATTTGGATAGGCTACATTGAACTTTGTGTGATATCTACGTTAGATTTTATATAATAGTGGCATCAAACTTGTGTAAATTGCTTTGAATTTTGTTCGAATGTGTAGTATCTTGTTTGACAATGTCTTACCTTTTACCCAGTATATTAACCTCTTGAGTTTGTGTCCCTTATTTGGCAGCATTGTTTTTTTTTCTCCAACCCTATATTATTTTAATGTTGCATTTATTTCCATTTGGATACATTATGATAATCCTATGCATTATTTTTTAGTGAGCATTTCTATTTTTAGAAGGCCACATCATAATTATTGAGACCAATGTTTCACCTTCCTATCTCGACTATTGAATCTTAGAAGCCTGCAATCCATACTAGTGGTTGCATCTAAAATCATTAAATTGTGCTCCTATTAATAGAACTTTTGTTTAATATATTTAAGTCTATGTTAATATATTTCATTAACCTGCATGTGGGTAGGGTTCCAATGTTGGCAATGTTCTACCTAATTAAGTTTGGAAATATAAAAGGGTAATGTTTAATTTATTATATTTTATTCGCTGTGTTGAGTGTTTAATTAGAAAGCGCTAAGCATGATATTAAAATGTTGAGTTTATTAAAATATAACACTGATTTTAATATGGAATGCTTAAGTATATTAAATTATTAATGTTGAGACTATTAGTTGAAAATCCCAACCATTTATTCAAAGCATTGAATCTCTTATAGGAAAAAGAAAACACAATGAATAATGTTGAAACGTCATTATATTATTGACATGATGTGAATAGACTATAAAATGTTGAGTAAATTAACCAAAAAGTGTATAATATTATAATGCTAAATATCAATAGAAATGCTAAAGCAAATATTGAATTCTTATAATATTAAAATAACTGTTGGGTCATTAATAAAAGCATTGAGTTTAATGCTGAGTACATAATAAAATATTAAGGTATAAATACTGAACATTGCTAGGGTTTATATTTGGAAAACACAATGTTTTGATAATGAAATGTCAAGTGTATTTTTAGAACCATGAGTCAATATGTATATAGTTGTGTATTTATTACAAACCAATTATATAATATTATAATGTTGAGATAAAAAAATGATAGCTAAGTTTATAGCTTAGAATGATGAGTTATATGAATAACATTGAGTATTTATTTGAAAATGCCAAGTCCTATGTAGAATTGATGCAACATATTTTCCTAGAAGGAATAAGAGTAAGAAATAATATTTCTTCTTTAATGCAAGTTCGGATGTTCGGTGGAACCTTATTTTGCCTTGGATTCCATATTACGGCTTGAGCGAGTTGAATTTTGATCATGATTATCATGGGATACGTATGAGAATTTAATAATAGTTGTTTGTTAGTAAATAATAATTATTAAGTATACATTTGGGGTAGTATAAAGCTTGAGTTTTAAAGATAACTAATTCCTGGGTATTTTTGGTAAGACAATCATGTTTTAGTATAAATACTTAAGAATGATCAAATAGATGATATGTCTAGAGGATATATATTATGAGTCATGCTAAAACATCTTTGAAAAGGTAATATGACAATACCAGATGATGAGAGTCATTGGTCAGAATCTGAATGACTATTGAAACCTTATAATCCATTTTAGTATTATTAGTAAGTACCTTAGATGCAACTAAAGAGTTTAGGGGTGTTATTATATAAATATATGTTTATATGAATACTGACCATTAAGTTAAGTTCCTACAAAAGTTTAACTTGATTTACAGTTATCTGATATTATGGTAATTGTTGAAGATTAAATCTTGTGTGCAATTTATTTTGTGTGAGTATTTATATGTAAAAGTAATTAGACTATTATTGTATAAAATAAGTGCATCATGATGTGTGCCTATAGATATGTTTTTATCTAATTAGTATTATGCAAATTAATCTAGGACATACATAGGTTGTATAGTCTCATAGTTGTTAATTTAATAATTATAGTCTAAGATTGTTTGTTCATATTGAGTAGGGTGCTTTGGGCACAATGAGCTATGATAATATGGGATATCATAAAATGCTTTAGCTTAAATGTATATGCCCAGATGGTACATACTATTATTTCATACCTAGACTATCACCTACCTTGATTGATTTAATGTATGTTTTGGTTATTATTGAACAATATATTTATAGCAGTTAGTAGGATATATTGTATGCATGCATATAACCTTATAAATGTAAATGAATGATTAGGTTAGAATTTTATGTGTTTGTATGACTTGATTTATTATTTTTACTTGCTTGATTAAAAGTGTATGCTTCTATGTATCTATGACTAATTATGGGGAAACTAATAATCATGCCTAAGAACACTAGACTAAGATAATATGGGTTATCTTATATAATTACTTGAATCTTATTGTTGTAGTAGTAGTCTATAGTTTATTGTGTGTTTTACTTGGGTGGTATGAATAGTGGTCATTATTTTCAGTTTGGGATTTATTTTAATGTAAGTTTCATTCATACATAGATGATTATGTGTATACCTTGCTTTAGTATTGTTTAGTATGTGATGTGATATTATTTATAGTAGGATGAAATATGTATGAGTCTTTAAGTTATATACAATGTTTATTTTAGAAACCGTATTGATGATACTAATAAGTAGTGAGATGGATTCCACCAGCCTAGGTAGTACCACCAATAGATAATCTGATCAAGAGATGTATTATGAAATTATGCTATGCCTTTAACCGTTAGTGTGTCTATGGATATGTGTGGCTGACTTGTGGCTTACATAACTCTTTTATATGATTGTTACATTTCTCTATGTTCTTAGATAGGTCAATCTATGGAATAACCATGGCTAAGTAGACTATATATAGGAGGTAGTGGTTAGTATTTAATCATTATATATGAATTATTCTACTCTTATTACATTGTTGTAGAGGTTGCTCCCTTGAATTGGATTTGCTATCGATTATTGCTGTGTGATCTCTCATATCTATTTACTCTGTGTGAATTTATGCAAACATCTAAGTAATTTCCTATGTTATTTTTTTTGGATTTGGTGAGGCGTGGCTTCTGGGAGAAGGAGTGAAAAAACATAACTTGTAATCTAGGAAGAATTTATTTTTTCTATCAGCACAGTATTGCTCAAAATTTTTTTTTGAAAAAAAATAGTTAGTAAAAAAAAAGTCCAAATTTTTTTTCCTCTTGCACAATTACAGTCATTAGATTCATCTCAATGATATGATCACAATGGTATATTTTTTTGGTACACTTTTTTGTGTCAAATTTTTTACCTTAGTGTGTAAAGGCAATCATTAGATTCATCTTGGTGAGGTGATCACAATGGTATCATCTCTTGGTATACTTTTTTTGAGGTAAAAACCCTCCTAGGGTTATTTATGATAGGTCCTTTGACTTTGGAAAGAAAAAGGGCACCATAAACTCCTAACACTCCTACCAATGACATAGAATATAGAACTTCAGATTTGGTGATTTCTCAGCTTTAGGTTGACATAAAAAACTTAGTAAAGCATGATGACTTTGTTACAGTTCAAGCTGATATTTTAGGGATATATAGAGAGATTAATGGGGTTCACACTAAATTACATCATATCACTATGCAATTGGCTACCTTTTCATCTCAATTTCAATTTAACAACCCTCCACTTTAGCATTTAACTCCTCTCAACACCAACAACTCTCATACTAGTGTAAAACTGATGTTGCCAAAAGTGGATATGCATAAGTTTGATGGTAAGGATCCTCTCACTTGAATTACTCAAATTAAAAATTTATTTGAGCTACATCAAACTCCTAGTTCTCAGATGGTGATAGTGGTGTCTCTATATTTGGAACCTGAGTAGTTCATTTGGTATCACTAGTTGTGTGATCAAAAGAAAAAGAATGGTGCTCCTGTTACATGGTATACTTTTATGGATGAGTTGTTGACTCATTATCAGAATAATGTATCTAAAAACTATTTTAGTTAATTAGCCAAACTGTGGCAAACATGATCTGTGAAAGATTATATTCATTAGTTTTAGAATCTCTCCTTATGGGTGGAAGACATCACTGAGGTAAATTTGATCGATATTTTTTTGGGTGGCTTCAAAGATAGCATCCAATTCAAGATAGTATCAGAATTTATTTCTAGGGTACACATAGTAGAAAAAAAAGATGGTCAAAAGAAAAAATTTCACTACTATTCATGATCACACCTTTCTAGCACCATCATTTTAGCAACGCACCAGATTGACATAATGATAAATTGAGAAGAAGTAAGCCAAAGGGTTGTGTTATGGTTACAATAAAAAATAGAGAAAAGACCATCATTGTGCTGAAAAAAAGTTATTTTACATTGAGGGTGCCAATGAGGATGAAGATGATGAAGAGGTAAATGTTGAGGATGAAGAAGTTCTTAAGGAGGCATTTGAAGACTCTCAACTTACTATTTCTTATCATGTACTTTCAGGTATTATTACTCCCCAAACTCTTAAGGTGATGGGTTTCCTTAAGAAATAAAAAGTCACTATCTTGATTGATTCTGGGAGCACACACAACTTCATCAATAGTACATTGGCTGCTCATTTGAACTATTTTATTTATCTAGCTCTAGAGTTTTAAGTTTTGATTACAGACAGTGGTACTGTCAGCTATTTAAGAAAATGTCATAGTATTAAACTGGCCATGGGAGACCACTTGTTGGATTCTCCTATGTTTGCTATTCACATAGGTGGAGCTGACATTATTCTGGGAGTATAATGGCTCACCACTTTGGGCACTATTGAGATGAATTTCCAAGGATTATTCATGCACTTTCATTCTGAAGAAAGGACATTTGAGCTAAGGGGATTAAAATCTAAATCTCCATAACTTGTTAGCTCCTATGAAATGATAAAGATTATTTGTAAGGGTGTTGAAGGATTCATAGATCACTTATTTTCCATGGAAGTACCATCAACTCAACCATCTCTACCTCTTGATATGTAATAAGTGATTGATGGTCATTCAGATATTTTTGGTGATATGCCAAAATGACTTCCACCTAGCTGCATGCATGATCATGCTATCAAACTTATTCCTGATAGTACACCCAATATTAGGCCATACAGGTATCTTTATGCCCAAAAAAGTGAAATTGAAAAGATGGTATAAGAGATGTTAGCTACAAGAATCATTCACCATTGCCAAAGTGAATATTATTTTCTAGTTGTCATGGTCAGAAAGAAAGATAACACCAGGAAGATGTGTCTTGACTACAGAGAACTCGACAAGTATACTATCTAAGATAAGTTTCCTATTCCTATCATTTATGATTTTATAGATGAATTTAATGGTGATTTTTATTTTACCAAGTTAGATCTGCACTTTGGGTATCGTCAAATCCAGATTCATGATGAAGACATACCCAAAATATATTTCAAGACTCATGAGGGCCATTATGAGTTTTTGGTTATGCCTTTTGGTCTAACAAATACATCATCTACTTTTTAGAGTTTAATGAATACTATTTTTAGGCCATTTTTGAGGAAATTTGATTTGGTATTTTTTGATGATATCCTCATTTACAATAAAAATTGGGAAGACCATTTGTAACATGTACTCTCAATTTTGGAACAACATCAGTTATATGTCAAACCTTCAAAATGTAATTTTGGGACTCATGAGGTTGAATATTTAGGTCATCTGGTTTCTCATGGAGTGAAAGTGGATCTTAAAAAAATCCAAGTAATGGTGGACTGACCAATTCCTAAGACACTCAAGCAACTACAGGGATTTTTGGGGCTAACTAGTTACTATAATAGGTTTGTCAAAATTATGGTAGCATTGTAGCCCCATCCCCCTTTTAGTGGAATGATACAGCTACCAGGGCATTTGAACAATTAAAATTGGCTATATGTACTACTCCAGTATTGGCCAATCCTAATTTTTCTAAGACTTTTATGGTTGAATGTGATGCATCTGGGTATGGTATGGGTGCTTTACTCATGCAAGAAGGCAAACCACTTGCCTTTGAAAGTCATCAACTAAAAGGTAAAAATCAACACAAACCCATCTATGAAAAAGAAATGGCCATTTTTCATGTAGTCAAACAATGGAGACCTTATTTGATGGGTCATCACAATTAGGTAAAGATTGATCATGATAGTCTCAAATATTTTTTGGAACAACGGTTGTCATCTGAAGAACAATAGAAATGGGTAACTAAGATGTTAGGCTATGATTTTGAAATAGTCTACAAAAAAGACAAGGATAATGTGGTGGAAGATGCACCATCTAGAAAGGATGAATTAGTTGAGGCATTGCTATGTGCCATAACCATTTTGTAGGTAGATTGTCTAAAAGAAGCATGATCAGAATGAGAAAATGATAGTCCTACCCATGATTTGATTCAAAATATTCAGTAAGGTTTAGGTGGATTTGAAAAATTCACATGGAAGGGTAATGCATTATGGTATAAAGATAGATTATACCTATGTAAGAATTCTATTCTTAAACAGAAAATCCTTTAGGAACTTTATGCAACTCCACTTGGGGGTCATTCAATATTTTTGAAAACCTATCACAGAATCAAACAAGATTTTTTTTGGGAAGGACTCAAGGGGGATGTCTAGAAATATGTGGCTAAACGTATGATTTGTCAACAAAACAAAGGTGAGACCATTAAAACTCTAGGTCTTTTATAGCTTTTATCCATCCCTATCTAGCGTTGGGAAGATGTATCTATGGATTTCATTCCAAGGTTATTGAGATCTGATGGTTAAAATGTTATCATGGTTGTTGATCATCTTAGTAAATATGCTCATTTTTATTCTTTATGACAACCATTTGTTGCTAGTACAATAGCTTCTGCTTTTCTCAATATAACTCAAAAATTATATGGGACCCCTAAGATCATTGTCAGTGATAGAGATCCCATTTTTACTAGTAATTTTTGGACTGAGTTATTTGCATGTTTGGGCACCCAATTGGCTCATAGTTCATCCTATCACCCTCAAACTAATGGACAAACTAAGGTAGTCAACAAATGTCTAGAAGAATATCTCCATTTTTAAATTTTTGATAAATATGATAAATAGGTTCATTGGTTGCCCCTTGCTGAATGGTGGTATAATACTTCTGTTCATAGTTCTTCCAAAATGTCTCCTTTGTGGCACTGTATGGATACCATCCTCCATCCATCACTTCAACCTTGAAGGTCCATCCTAAAGTTCATGCAGTTGAATCATATATTCACCATCAACAGGAGGTCCTTATAAGCTTGCATGAAAATTTAGCTATGGCCCAGAATCATATGAAGCAATAAGTAGATCACCATAGAAGTGAGAGGCATTTTGACATTGGTGATTGAGTCTTCGTTCACTTGAAACCATATAAGTAGATGTCATTAAAGCAACAAAAAAGGATAACAAGCTATCCTTTAAGTATTATGGGCCTTATTAGATCTTGCAAAAAATTGGTAATGTGGCCTACAAGTTAGATTTTCTTTTATCCACTCTCATATATCTAGTATTTCATGTATCATGCCTGAAAAAATTCATTGGACATAGAGTTATCATTCAAAAAGAGTTACCAAAATTGGATGAGGAAGGTAGAGTTGTTCTTGATTCTGAGGCAATCCTTCACATGCACATTAAGCATCTGTGGTCCAAAGTGATTATAGAGTACCTGATCAAATGAAATAATCTACCATGTGAAGATGTTACTTGAGAGGATGAAGCATTTGTGTAACAACATCTAGAGTTGTCTCAATGTTGAGGATAACATTATTTTGAAGGGGAAGGACATGATATGCCCTTAATTGTTGGTGTGTCTAGGGATATGTGTGGCTGACTTGTGGCTTACATACCTCTTTTATATGCTTATTACATTTATCTATGTTCTTAGATAGGTCAGCCTATGGAATAACCATGGCTAAGTAGACTATATATAGGAGCTAGTGGTTAGTATTTAATCATAATATATGAATTATTTTACTCTTATTACATTGTTGTGGAGGTTGCCCCCTCGAAGTGGCTTTGATATACTATCTAATATTCTGCTTTGCTATCAATTATTGTTGTGTGATCTCTCATATCTATTTACTCTATGTGAATTTGTGTGAACATTTAAGTAATTTCATTACAAATTGATTGATCTAAATGATCATATGTTATTTAAATTTTTTGGCCAAAGTAATGTTAGATAAACATTGTCATTTCATATGTTTGATTTGCATGTTATGAGATATCATGTTAGAATGAATTTCTTTATGGTACCTTGCATATTTATATAAATCTTATAGCATATGGGGTAGTAGAACATCTCACTGGATTCGTGCATTGTTCTATCTACCTATCTATGAAGGGAGGGACATTTATATATAGAGGATTATACAACAGATCATTGGCCTGTGGTTAGAGTGGTAAAGCACTAGGATGATGCTCTCCCTCCCCACTATAGTATTACCTAGAGATGACACTTTAAATTATCAGTGATACATGAGTTGGTTTGACTCAAGATTCAAAGATCTTGGTATCTATTTATTGTATTAGGCTGTATGCCTGAAGGAATATAATACTATTATGTATTTATCTATTTGAACAATAATTAATATATTGTGAGACCATTCATAACTATGACCTATTATATTTATTTTCCTTGGAGTTGTATAAGATTTACATTATATGCAGTATTTGAATTAGAAGTATTATTTTTCATAGTTATGATTTAGTTATGTTGTATTCTATGAAATGATTTTTAAGTCATTTAAAAAAAAAATTACTGCATTTTCTTAAGTACAACTTGAGGGGTTGTGACATACATGCTTATCTATTATTTCTTAAGTAAGATTGTTAAGGAAAGTTTTTAAAGAATGATTCACCTCTCCTCTCTATCATTTAGCTTCTAACACAAATTATGTGATTATGTGATTCAAATACATATTTGTGGTAGGATTCTATATATTGATACCATTGTTATACAAAGTTTAAGTATGAGACATATCTAAGGTGCATGTGCTATGCAATGTGTGCCTAATATTACAAAATCAAATTAGTTTTAGATTCATAAAACTTTCAAGCATTCTCACCACCCACTAGATCAAACTTTTACAGACTATATTGAGTTAATCTACTGTATTAGTTGGTTCACTTTTTGGTATGGTTGAGATGATTAAATCACTAAACCTTGTCAAGTATTATGGTTAAAATTGATTGTATCATCCAAACTAATCAAATTGATAGTGTGAGTTGAGTTGGTTCACTCACACTCACCAGATTACAAGTATGATTGGGTTGCATAGTTGAGTTAGTCTCAACTGCCATATGGCAATCCACCTTTTATCCAAGGTTGGGGGCATGGTCCCTCCTATTCCTCTCTCTCTCTCTCTCTCTCTCTCTCTCTCTCTCTCTCTCTCTCTCTCTCTCTCTCTCTCTCTCTCTCCTTAGATATATTCAATTTCTAGTTTATATCTATCATAATCTCAATTTCAATGATTCATAATGATACGTCTTCCAAATGAAATTGACAAAAATTAACATGGTTGCATTGATACACAAGTGTAATCCTAAATCTTGATATCTTTCAATTCCAATCATTTCAATATGTTCAATTTCAAATTATATGCACTGATTATATATTTTAACATACTATTGGTTACAGGTCAATCACCAGTTAAACACTTAAGTTGGACTCAAGCAAAGATAAGGTGTGTTATACACACCCATGTATGCATTCCTTTCCTTTAAACTAGTAATTTCATTACAAGATTGAAGGAAGGAAATGTATATGATATTCAAGAACTATATAACACCTCAGTATTGTATGCTTGGAAAAAATTAGACCTTGGTTCTTCCTCTCAGTTTTATACCTTTTTTGTTTCCACAAGTCTTGTAATTGCTTTCTCTTGTGCCCCTTGGCATATCTCTTAATCTGATTAGTCTTATGTTGATGACCCATGCTTTCTATTTGGACCAAAATGTTTAAAACCTACTTATCTTCCACCTAGACATGCACCTACTTTTTTGCTTCCCAGACACTTGTGTCATAGTTAGATGCCTACGTCGACGCAAGTGTCCTTACCTGACATAAGTTTTTAGTGCCCTAAAATCATATAATTTGTAAATGAAATGTATCCTAATAGTCATCTTAAGTTATATTATGCCAGACATTATCCAAAGGGATTGGAATAAATATAAGATCAACCCTCATTCATTCATCACCTAGCACAGACCAAATAAACTTATGAAAAGTATTATATCAAGCATTCAAGCGACCAAGGCTTCCCTATTTTCTCTTGTTTCCATATCAATCATAGGGACATCACATGTATAGGTTTGAAATACTAAAGGATCAACCCAAGAGCTATAGTTTCCATGTTACAAGCTAGGTCACTATTATACTTGCTTATCACATATTGCATGATTCACACAATCCAATATGTAGAGGAAAACTATGTAAGTCTAAGGCCCTCTTTGTAGTATTGGCTATGTAGGTAGTGCTCATTGATAGAGGGGTCTTGTTGTTATTTGAAACATATACTCATAGATGTTATGTAGTTTGGAAGGTTTTATGGTAGGGCATAGAGCATGAATGTTTTGCACAAGGTGTAAAAGTGTTCTATGCTCAGCGTGGAAGTGTTATCTCTCACCTGCACATGCAGAGTATCGATTGCATTTTTATAATGATGGTAATGTCCCCAAGGTATAAGACCCTTGCACTCCTTGGGATGAACCTACAAAGTAGGATAGATTCCTTTTATTCTAAGTGCACCTAGTTTAACACTAGTGCAAAGACCTACAGAATAGAAAGGTGAATCTACTGCTAATTTAAACCTAAAATTTTGAGGGAAAAAGGAGGGATAAGGTAAGAATTTATGAAAGTAAAAGGTGATGAATAAATAATAGAGCTAGCACTCCTATTGTATTTGACACACTAAAAATCCTTGAGGACAAGTCAATATCACAGAAACTCCACCATGGACACTCCAAATGCATAAGTGTTTCATATAGAGGCATGGGTACACAAATTAATGTTGAGAGGGATGAAGGTATCCATAGACAAAGCTTAGATAAACCCAAATGCACACAGAATACAACCTAAATGTGGGTTTCAATTTCCACACAGATGTGTTTAGAATGGATGATAATGAGAGGGGTGATACTACCCATAGACAAAGATTGAAAAACACAAATTACACATAAAATGTAAGAATAATATAGAGAGGTGAACTTAATTCTCATTAACATGCAAGGTTCAACCAATAAAATTAATCTTGGAGGGAAAATTTTGGTAATGTGAGGTTGCCTAAAAAATGTCAACCCTTTTACAATAAAGAATAAGAATTTTATAAGGGAACAAGCCTACTATAATTAATGCACCCCTTAGAGAGGTAGATACAATATTTTAACTCTATTTTGGTGCCATGTCTATGCTTTTTAAATTCTACCAGCAATCCAAATCTGGGAGTTGGTATCAGGATTCTTTTAGATCCACATGCATGTCTGAGAGTGAAATATCCCTATAAAATTTAAAGGGGTAGCATGTAACATATTTTGACATTTGATATCCACTTTTGCATTTACTTATCCTAACAAGGCCTTGAACACTACTCAACTACTTTTCAACTACCTCTTTATACTTCACTACCACTTGTCAATCACTATATGGGTCTCTTTTAAAATTCAATGTTATTATTGTGCATCTAATGAGAAATATTGCCTTCAACCTTTTAGAATATCTATGCACTAAGGGTTGTATAGTTAGACTGCACAGTGAGCTATAAGTTATTGAAGGATGCATATGTAAAAGTCCTCTATAGGGTGCATGAATTTTAACCCTTTTCACCAAGTCCCCTTTTGATAGTCTTATAAGGTCTTTGCTTTATACCCAGGGCCCATACTAGTCTGAAAAGTAGCATGTGTGCAACATAGATTATAACCTATAACTTATAAGAGCAGAGAATTAGAATGGACTTATTTCTTGCACAACTCTCCTTGCATTGTTTAGAGATTGAGAGATTTACAACTTTTAAACTTGCATTCCATTTACCCTGTGTGATGGAGGATCCTTGAATGGGGTGTGTATTAGAAACTCCTTATGATTTCAAGTTAACACTCAATTTATTTATGGATATGTGCAAGATGTTTTAATCATGAGCACTAATGGGAAGCATTTGCATACAACTTGATTTAAGGAACCTAACACTTTGCTGATGCACAAACCTTCTATAGGATCCTTGTGAGTTTTATGCAAGATAGGGGTGACTTAGAAAGTCAACACTTTTGGTGACCTCTACGGGCTATTTTCCTACTAGACAAGAGTCTAGTAGCCTTTGAAGCAATCCATTAGGCACGCAGTCATTAAAACCTCTGGTCATTTTGTTATTAAATACACTGTCTATGTACTCCTAGATTTGAAATAAAATGATATCCTCCTATCAACAGAAAAGAACTGCACCAAAGGCACTTAGAGGAAAAGATCTAAGCTAAGTAGAACACTGTGCACAAGTGCTTGAAAGAAATAAAAGCTATCCTAAAATAAGGTGCATAAGACACTTAAGGAAATGAAAAAAATCTAATATAATTGACAACTATACAAGAATCAATAAGGATAGTGCTTGAGATGGATCCCATTGACTGGGATGGACAGTTCTTCTCCATTTAGTTTAGTGAGTTAGAAAGTGTTGGAGTCCTTATATTTGATTATGGTATATGGACCACTCCATATCACATCAAATTTAGTATGCCTTTCGACTTTCACTCTATCTACATCCCATTTGAGCACTAAATCTCCTTTTTGAAAACTTCTATCAGTAGTTATTTTATCAAAGGTCCTCTTCATCTAGGCTTATTGAAGTTCCACAGTGTGTGTAGATCACAGTCTAGTCTCTTTGAGTTGCATTAGCTCCACTAGCCTTACTATGAGGGGATCGCTTTTGAGCAAATCCAACTGATGGCTGAGTTCTAATGAAGATAATTCAAGGGATGTGAGAAATTTGGCTTCCCCTCCATAAACTAACATGAAGGGTGAATTTACCAACACTCTTTTGGGCATGACTCGATTAACCTAAAGGTCAATCCTGATCTTAGTATGCAAAGCTCATTGATTATCCTCTTTATAATGCAAATCAAATTCTTATTCGTGGACTTTACCAAAAAATTACCTTGAGGGTAATAATTTGATGAGGTGCTCAGGTGGATGCTATGTTTGATGATCCATTCATTTATCTTGGTTCCAAGGAAGGTCAATGTATTATCAAAGATAACGGTGGTTGAAACACCAAACCTTGTAATAATGCCTTCATAAAAGTCCAAGATGGATGTCTCATTAGCCTCCTTGAGTGCTACTACTTCTATCTATCTTGTGAAATAGTTTGTGGCTGTGATGATCCATTTATGCCCATTGTTTGATGGTAAGTTGATCATGCCTATGAAATTTAGGTCCCACTACACAAAAGATTGATTAACCTAAATTGGGCACAATGGTAAAGTAACTAGATTTTATTTGCCTATAAACAAGGCACATTTTTTACAACCTTGTACATATTCATGCACATCTTTGATCAGAGTTGGCCAATAATAGCTAGCCCTCATAATATTTATATAGTAGTCTTGGGTGAATAGTGGCTTCCTAGTGGCCCATCATGGAATTCTTAGAGAATTCTACTAACCTAGTTTAATTCTATGCATCTCAAGAGGAATCCATTAAGGTCCTACTGTAAAAGCACACCACTAACAAACATATAGGGAATGGCATGTAAACTAAAATGCTTATGCTTAGCTTTACTTAGGCTAGGGGGATATATGCCACTTTTAAGGAAGGATTTCATATTTTTGGTCTAACCTATTAGGATGCTCTGATGTTTTGATTGGTCTTCAAATGATGTGAGAAATGTGTTGCTTTCATCCTTCATACTATCTACTAGTTTTTTCACATCCCCTTTCCTCAAATAAGCTTTGTGACCTAGATGTATACATCGTATTTCATCAATTTTATGATCTAGCTAGCCCCTTTCTTGTTGATGTCCTTGCTAAGTAGGAACTCCTTGACACTCATGTGTATGACCATCAACTAATGTTGTTATTGGAAAGCATGTGTCAGAACTTCTTGAGTATTCTTATAAATGTGAGGGCATGATTCTCCTCAAGGATATAGTGTAGCTCATAATATTTCAATCCATGGATAAATAAAGCAATTGGTTGCTCTAATTGATCATTGTTATGTTATGCAAGAATGGTTGAGATGCCTCTGACTCCACCAAAAGAGTAAAGGATAAAATCTATTACTATAATTTGGGTTGATTAAGGTGGGTTCTTACATGATAATGTTCTTGATGGATTCAAAATTTCTCTTGCCTTCATGAGTCCAATTGAATGCAACATTATTCTTGAGCATCACAGTGTGGGGTTTGGTTAGGGTAGTGAAATTATGCATGAATCTCCTCACGAAGTTGATTCTTCCCAAGAAGCTCTGGAGACTCTTCTTATGACTTGAAAGAGGGAAAAATCAATTGATTTGACTCATAATAGATCAATTATGAGCCCCTTTTGGAAACAAATGTGCCCTAGTGGAGTGCCTTCATGAACTATGAACATACACTTGGTAGGGTTCTGAGATATTTTAAACTCTTAACACATTTTTAATACTTGCTCCAGATGGCTTAGGTGATCTTCTGCATGCTTAGAGAAAATAGTTATCATCAAGGTAAACTAAGATTATTTTATTAATGAGACCCATAAATGCCATATCCATGACTCATTGGAAGGTTTCTCTTGCATTTGTCAAACCAAAAGGCATCTACTGATATACAAAGGTTCCCCACTTAGTGATGAATAATGTTTTATAGTGATGATCACACTCTTGCATAAGAATTTGATTATATCCTAAGTAGACATCTAGTACTGAGAATCTCTCTATGCCTATAACTATTTTTAGGATCTACTCCATTGGTGGGAGGGGATAGTGATCCTTAAGGGAGGCTTTGTTCAAGTCTTTAAAGTCCACACATAGATGGATTTCCCCATTCTTATTTTTCATTGGGACTAAGTTAGCAACCTATGAAGATTTTTTAATTAGAAGTATTATGCTGGCTTCAATGTGCTCCTTTCTCGTCAAGGGTTTGAACTTTGGCTTGATGGACCTCTACTTTTGGAAGACTAGCTATACACTATGGTCGAGCTCAATAATGTGTTAGGCTAAGCCTGGATCAAAGCTTCTACGGTCCTTACAGATCCATATAAAGATATCATTGTATCTCCTGATGAGTTCAATAAAGTTCTTAATTTATGGTGGGGAACATACCTTACCAATTTTAAAGATCTTTCCTTTAGAGATGGTTACTTGTGCAAAGATATTTTCCTTTACTATCATATTTAAATTTTCTCCATTGAGATGATCATCAAAGTTGAATATGCTTTCCAAGGTAACTAAATCCTTGGGTAATTTTTTCCCTTTCAATTAGATGATCTATTCTTCATATTGGGATTAAACTTGTGACTATCTCCTGATGCTGAACTCAGTTTCCTCCTATATGAAACTGATAATCTACTCATCAATCTCAAACACCTACTAATTGTTGACGTTATTAGGGACTACTAGTCTAATTATGAGCCTCATGAGCTACTCAGATTGCTTTATTATGTTGGATAAGATGTCATACTACACACCTATAATTATGAGTCTATCCACATTAGCATTCTGCAATCTTGGTATGGAACTAATATTAAATGCATCAAAACCTTCAAACATATCCTACACCCTATACTTGCAGGATCTCATCAAGATATTATTGGTCATGCTTTATTCTATAACATGGCTTACAAATAGTTCACTATCACCAAATACCTGTAATGCCTTGATTCCTTTCATCTACACTAACTGAAGACCTTGGATAAATACCTTGTACTCTACAACATTATTTGAGCAACTTAATTGCAACCTAAAAGCATGGAAATACTTATTTTGAGGGGAGACTAGTATCACACCAACTTTAGTGCCATTTTTATTTGGGAGTCATTGAAGTATAATTACCATGTGCCTTCAGGGATCTCTTACACCTTTATGAGCTGGGGTAACATGGAGTTTTTCCTCCAATATGTAATATGTACCTAGTCCTATCTCCTCCACATTATCATATGGGTTGCATTCATAATTTTCACATGCCGATTCATCCAATGAATTATCTTGGATCTCTTCAAGTGATGTTGTGGCTTCATAGAGAATCAGATTTTCCTCTTGATCAATTATTGTGCAATTTAATTCAACTGGGCTGGGAGAGTATGGCTCAACATGAATTTTGAATATGGGTTTAGCCTTGATAGTCACCTTAGTCCCATACTTACTTTTGACTAACAGATGAGACCATTTTAAAGATAAATATCCACCCATATTTATCATGAAGTCTTGGGAGAGGTAGATGGAGAAGTAGGGAGGTAAGCCAATGACTGCGATATCTTATGCAATCAAAAGACTTGGGCATGTGTGTAGTGTAAGATTTAAATCCTTGATGATTCTCATGGTATTGACTATCATGCCATCCAATTGGATTACTTCCTTTGAAATAAGGGAATATGCAGTTCCAAGTGTATCTGTGATCCTCTTTGGCATCACTGAGCTACTCACACTTGAGTTGATCATGCAATTGTGTACTAGATGTTGGACAATAATCAAGGAGATATAGAATGGGGGTAGTTTAATGATATAATTAACTTGAATTTATTCTACTTTGGGCTAGCATAGACTCAGAGAGATGGATGACATAAGTTGTGATGTCCTACATTCCTAAAAGCTTTTCATAATGTCTTGTAGCAAATTCCTTTGAGAAGGAATAGCAAGAGAATCCCACATAGTTATATTGAGGCTCATCTTATTCATATGTTAAACTATGTTAAAGGGAATTTAAGATCCCTTTGGCTATAATTTTTTAACAATAACTTTTTCTCATATTTTTCACTGATTTGAGGTAGCTCCTCTCTTTGGACAACCTATTTCGTTATATTGAAGGTTGCACAAGTACCCTAGCTTGTGAACCTACACTCATGACCTAGGGCATTGAAGGTGAGGGTGATGAAGTTGGTAACACCTAATCTATTGCTATCCTTTTGAATCATGTATTAAAGGTAACTGGAGTTCTTCCTCCACTGAACACACCACTCTAATTGACATAGTTGAAGTTGTCCTCCTATCAATTAATAAGAGTAGACCCATCTTGTTTCTATCTTGGGGTTTGAGTTTATTCTTGATGCAAAGCTATAGTATTGGCTTGCCCCTAAGTTATGACAAGATTTTCACCATGAGAGCTTAGTTCATGAATCCATTTCTGCATGTAGCTTGATTATGCAATTGGCCACATGGGAAACACTATTCAAGATCCTATGCAAGATAGTTTTGTATAGGTACAAGGGCTTTAGAGGTGCTTCTAGTGTCAAAATTTTGCATAAGGTAATCTATTATTTGTCATCTAGTTTTTTGTTTTCATGCCACCTTGGTAGGGAGGTCTAATTGATTGATATTACTAAGTGAAGGATTGATGGGGTTTAGAATATTACACTTGATACATTTTGAGGGCCATAAGCTCATTTCCAAAGCTTTGTAATAGTGTTTTAAACTCATGCAGTTCATTAGGGAAAAAAACAAATGAAATTGGTGGGCTTACTATGATGAGGATAGGTGCTAACATAGGTTGCATAACTGGTTGTCTAGGAGGAGGTTTTATGAATAAAGGCATAAGGGGTCTAGGTGTAATTTTCCCTACTTGGATCAAATAATTTTTTACGTACAGATCAACTTCTTAGGAATTGGGTATATTTTACCTCCCATGGATTGAATCATCATATCTATATCACTGTTAAGAGCCTTTAAAAAATATAAAAATGTAGAATTGGGGGATGACTTACACAAGGGTGGGTTCCTATCCCAAACTCTCTGAAACTTAAAGTTGAAGTCAACCATCATCTCATGCAAGGCTCTCTTTATAGTTATGAGCTACTCTATTAGGGACAAGTGGTCACTCTAATCCTCAAATTACTTGCATGGTTCCTCCTTGAGTTCATCTTAATTATGAATAAAATTTAGTCTCAAGCCTTGGTGTTAGTAGAGTGCCTTGCCTTTGAAAGAAGAGGCAAGTAACCTAACTATGAGATTATCTTTGATGACATGGTGTACTGAGCATATATTTTCAATATCCTAATTTGATCCATGGTGGGAGTATCATTATTTCCAGTCAAGTAGGATAAAATTTTGAGGGCTAAAATTAAAATGTCATCATATTGGGCAAGAATCAATGGACTACCTCCATTAAAAGGTACAAATAGTTGGTTCCTCTATGCAACCATGAATGGGATAGGGAATAATCTCCCCTAGGTGCAGGTAACTTTCCAAATGGGGTTATATCCTAAACTCAAGGGGATGACTATATTGTCTCACTCTCTCTCTTGATAGGGGATGAAGATACTCTTACTCTTCCTCTTCTAGAAGGCATAAAGAACTCAATGTAATGGAAATTAATGCCCCTTGTAGATGACGTGTTTTGTATTAGCATGCATATGGGGGGATTATATTTGAAAATTAGAAATGCTTGCAGTTTCCAGATGATTAAAATGTGTCCATGAAATTATTAACCAAGGACCATACCAAATCCTTAGTAAAATCCTTATAATGGTCCCACCAAAAATTGTAAAAACTATTGTCAATCTAAACATGCACCCATAGATGTTCTATAATCTGGGAGGTTTTACAATATGGTGTAGAACATGAATGTCTTTCACAAGGCATAAAAGTGTTCAACCAAATGGAAGTGTTATCATTCACCTACATGTGTGGAGCATCAGTTATCTCATTGTAATGATGGGAACATCCCCAAGGTGTGGGACCCTTGTACTCCTTGGGATGAACCTTTAGAGTAGGTTGAATTCCTTTTATTCTAAGTGCACCTAGTCTAGGACCAATGCACAAAACTAAAGAGGAGAAAGGTGAATATAACACTAATCTAAACCTAAATTTTTGAGGTAAAATGGAGGGAGATGGTAATAATTTGATGAAAGTAAAAGGTGATGCACCAAGAATAGAGTGAGCACTCCTACTGCCTTGGACACACTACAAATATTTGAGGATAAGTCAATATCACACAAACTCCACCATGGCCACTCTAAATGCATAAGTGTTTCATATAAAGGTGCAGAAATGTAATGCAACATTGTGAGGGATGAATTTTATCCACATACAAGGCTTACATAGACCCAAATGCTCACATAATATGCTTGTAAGTGGGTTCCAAGTTCCACACAGAGGTGCTAGGAATGGATGATAATGAGAGGGGTGAATACTACCCATAGACAAAAATTGAAAAACAAAAATTGCACATAGAATCTAAGAAGAATAGAGGGAGGTGAACTTAAATCTCATTAACATGCAAGGTTTAGCTAACAAAAGTACTTTTGGAGGGAAAATTTTGGTAGTGTGAGGTTGCCTAAAAAATGTTGACCCTTTTATAATAAAGAAAAATACTTTTATAGGGGATCAAGCCTTTTAAAATTAATGAATCCTTTGGGGTGATGAATATAGTATTTTAATTCTATTATGGTGCCACATCTATGATTCTTAAATTTTACCTAACAATTTGGATTTGGGAGTTGGTATCAGGATTCTTCTAGATCCATGTGCATGTCTAAGAGGATCCTTGAAAAAGTTAGAGGCATGGTGTGTAATCATATTCTAATGTTTGAAAACCATTTTTGCATTTACTTATCCTGATAAGAGCTCAAATATCTCTTAATTACTTTTTAACTACCTCTTTATACTTCACTACCACTTGTCAATCACTACATAGTTCTCTCTTAAACTGTCATGTCATTATTGTGCATCTAATGGGAAACATTGCCTTCAACCTTTTAGAATATTTTCATATTGAGAGATATGTAGTTAGACTATCTAGTGAGCTATACGTTGGTGAAGGACACATATGTAGAAGTCTTCTATAGGGTGCATGGATTATAAACCTTTTTTTCTAAGTCCCCTTTTGATAGTTTTCCTAAGTATTTGATTTATACCTGGGCCCACATCACTATACAAAGTAGCATGTGCACAAAATATATCACAACTTGTGATTTACAAGAGTGTAAAAGTGGAATTGAATTATTTCTTACACACATCTCCTTGTATTATCCAAAAATTGAGAGCTTTGTGTGTTTTGAACCTATGCACCATTTAGCCTATGTGATGGAGGATTATTACATGGGGTGCATATTGGAAACTCCTTATGATTGCAAGTTGATATTTAGTTGATTCATGGATTTGTGCAAGATGTTTTAAGTGCAGGCATGGATGGAAAGTGTTTACATGCAACTTGATTTGAGGAGCATAACACTTTACTAATGCACAAACCTTCTATAGGATCCTTGTGAGTTATATGTAAGCTAGCGGTGACTTAGAAAGTTAACAGGTATTTAGGGAAACTTGACACCATATGCCCACTAATTTATTTTTTTCATAGCCACTATGAAGATGCATAACTAGGGTTTTCATCATTTGATAAGGAGTGATAGTCCATGACCCAGATTTGAATGCACTAAAGTGAAGGTGATGATGAACCATAAGTATTTAGGTGGTTGGATTATTTTTCAACAATTATTCTATACTGGACACCTATAATTGATACTGACACTAGTGTCAATGTAACCATACCAGGCTGACACAAGTGTCCACAACTATAGAGGCACTTAATCCAAAATTTGGAAACTATTTCAGAATATTCTTCTAGTCTTCTTCTTGGCTATTTTAGATTTAGATCTATATTATCATTAAAACTAGTTAAGTATCTTGTTTTCAATATAATTGTAATATATAGCATAATTATACTTTTTATTTTTACCATATCTTAGCATAATAAATTCACTATATATTCTATCTATGTTTTGTAATTAATTGGCCTATTATATATTATTTTATCACATTTGTGCTTATTAATTTCTATATTCTTAACCTTATCTACCCACATAAGGATCCACATCTAATAAAGGGTTAAACAATTGTAGTAATTGGTTAACCTTTTAGAAGGCTAAAATGATTAAATCTCTTAATCTTATCAACTTTATAAGTTAGACTTGTTTAAACCATCTAAATTTGCCATATTCATAGGATGGAGTGATTAAATAACTTGCACTCACCAAATATATGTGTAATTTGGTTGGATCACTCACACTCACCCAGTTATAAGCATGCTTGGGTTACATGATTGAGATAAGCTAAATGGCCATGTGACAACTCACCTTTCACCAAGGTTGAGGGCATGTTGCCTTCTAGTATCTCTATACATGTATGTAATTTTAGGTTTCAAAATTTTCATAAAATTAGATCTAATTCTTCATAATGAAGCATCTCTTCAAATCAAATTTCTAAAAGGTAAGATGGTCACACCAAAACATAGGTGTACTTCTTAACCTTGTTCCCTTTACTTTAAAACTTTTCAAATACTTTCAATTTTAGATTATATGCACTAATTATACATTGTAACATGATTTTGGTTGTATTTAAATCACCAATAAATCACTCAAGTTGTGCTCGCATAAAGGCAAGGTGTGTTATACACACCTAGGTAAAAATTTATTTTCATTTAAATTAGTAAATTTCATTACTAGATTAAAAAGGGGGAAATGTAGATACTAAAACTAAATTATATATAATCTTAATCTTATACATTTATCAAATACATATCATGGTTATACCCTTCATCTCTAATACCTTATTACCACCAAAAGACTCATATTAACTATCTCTCTATGCCAAGTTACTTATCTCTTAGTTTGACCATATGTTATTCTAATGATCAAGCCTTCTATGCTATGCAAAATTATTTAAAATCCTTCTCTTATAGTTTTGGACCTATACATGTTTTCTATCTTCCCAAACACTTATGTCCCATCCAAGTGCCTATGTCGACGTAGGTATCCCTTTTCCAACTAAGTGTCCAATGCACAAAAGTCATCTAATTTATAAATGTAATATGTACTTATGATTGGTCTAAGTGTTTTAGTGTGAGATAATTTTTCCAGAGGATTGGTATATATATATAAGATCAATCCTCATTCATTACTCACCTAGTAAATTTATAATATATATATATAAGATCAATCCTCATTCATTACTCACTTAGAAAATTTATACCTTTCACATACAAAGCAAAAATGAACTATGAATAGAGCATTCATGTGAGTAAAGATGCTCTATTCATTCCTATTTCCATATCATTCACATGATCATTCTATCTATAGGTCTAAAGTACTAAAGGAGTAGTCCATGAGCCATATTTATAAAATTACAAGCTAGGTCATTATATGTATTTGATTATCACATATTAAAATCATATATACACACAAGCCAACACATATGGGAGAACTACATAAGCCTGAGGCCCTCTTCAAAGTATTGGCTTTGTAAAGATTTCTCACTGATAGAGGGATCCTTGGGGTAACTCGACATTGTGAGCTGAATAACCAGTTTTTTTCATAGTCATTCTAAGGGTGAGGAAGCTATGGTTTGATCATTTGACAAAGAATGACAACCTATGTGCATGATTTGTACACATAAGAATAAAGATGATATAAAAACCAAAAGGCTCTAGTTGATCGAAACTAAATCTAGTTAATATTCCATACAAGACATTGCATCTAGATTATATGCCTATGTCGACATAACTATCCATATCTAATGCAAGCATTTGAGGGCATAAAATATATAATTCTAAGATCTGATGACTATTTAAAGATCCTGATTTAGTCCACTTATAGTCTATTTTAACTTAGATCTACATGCACATAATCAACTAAGTACTTTTACCTCTAATTTGTCACAATATGAATAAATAGTTATACTTTCTATTTTTTGTATATCTTAGTGTTTAAATTCATAATATTGTTTATCTAAGTTTGTAAATTAATTGGTCTACTATAGATCTATTTAGCACCCTTTTGCTTAATCATTTATATATTCTTAATCTTTTTTACCCTTTTAACATCAAAGTTAGGGTTAACATTTGGTTGGTTCTATGACTGAGCAAGCCTTAATTATATATAGATAATGCTAACATCATAAGAAATATTAAAAATATTTTGTTGGGGATGAGCATTCATAATTTGAATAAAATGATAGGCATCTAATACAACACTCTAATAGTGACTACCTATTATAGAGGATAGAATATTGTGTTTATAACATTTTGTTTAACCCTAAATTTAGTTATGTCTAGTTATCTAGGGTTAAGGGGTATTAGATTAGATTTTACATAAGGATGGTAAACAAACCTAATGATTAGGCCAATTAATAAGAAACTCAGATAATTATTACTCTAAATTTATACAATTGAGATTGTTAAAAATAATAAAGTATAACTATTTGTAGATATTGTAATAAATTAGAAATAAATGATATTTAGTTTGCTATGTGTAGGCAAGTCTGATCTAGAACAGGCTAAAAGTGGACTAGAAGATGAACTTAGAACAATCATCAAATTATATAAATGTTCTTTATCTAGCCTCAGATGCTTCTATTAGATTTAAATAGTTACATCAACATAGGTGTTTGATTTTGACACATGTGTCTTGTAAAAAACACTAATTAGATATGGATGTGACCAATTGGAGCCTTTTAGGTTTTATATTACCTTTATTTTGATGTATATAGATCATGCACATAAGTTTTTACTCTTTGTCAAATAATCAAACCTTAGCTTCTTCACCATTAGAGTGACTGTAAGAAAAATGGTTTAGTGGGCTCAAGGTGTTAAGATACCCTAAAGAATCCTCTATCAATGAATGTTGTCTACATAGCCAATACTCTAAAGAAGGCCTCATAATTATGTAGTCTCCATACATGTTGGCTTGTGTGTGCATAATGATGCAATGTGTGATAATCAAAGACATATAATGACCTAGCTTGTAACTTTATAAATATGGCTTGTGAACTACTCTTTGAATGCTTTAGACCTATGGAAATACTACTCCTATGACTGATCTAGAAAATGGATGAATAGGGTAGGTTTTCTCACTTAAAGTCTTGATTGAGTGCTTCTTGGCATTTGACACTATGAGTTGAATGTGATTTTTAGGTGATTGCTAGGTAAAGAAAATATGAGGGTTAATATTGTATATATACCAAATCCCATTTGGAAATATCTCTAACTAAAACACTTAGGCTAACCTTTGGGATACATTTCATTTATAAATTCAATGAATTTTGGGCATTTGACACTGTATAATAAAATTGGAAACTTGTGTCGATGCAAGTGTTTGTTTGGAATGCAAGTGTCCAAGAAACTAAAAAATAGGTACATGTCCAAAAATAATAATGAAGAATAATAATCATGTTTAGACATTTTTACATAGTATATAAGACCTAGTCATTAGAATAACACTAGTCAAACTAAGAGATATGAAATTTGGCACAAAGAAATAGTGAACATGAGCCTTTTGATAGTAGATAAGTATATAACTTAAAGGTATAACCATGATAATTATTTTCCAAGTGTATAATATTAGGATACTACATAAACCATATTTTAATATCTATATTTACCCCCATTTAATATGGGAATGAAATTGCTAGTTCAAAGGAAATAAATATGTACATGGGTGTGTATAACACACCTTGTCTTTGTATAAGCCCAATTTGAGTGATTTTTTGATGATTGAATTAAAACCAAGAGCATGTTACAATATATAATTAGTGTATGTAATCTAAAATCTAAATAATTTGAAATGCTTGAAAGTTAAAAGAGTAAGGTTAGGAGTACACTTGTGTGTTGATGTAACCATCTTGCCTTTAGGAAATTTGATTTGAAATGATGCCTCATTATGCAACAATGAATCTAAGATTAAGATAATTTTCTCACACACACACACACACACACACGAGGACATATGTCTACAACATTATTGTAAAGGTGAATCGAAACATGTCCATTGAGCTTGTTTTATCTCAATCGTGCAACCCAAATATGTCTAGGATTTGGTGAGTGTGAGTGATTTAATCAACTATATGGTGAGGGTAGATTGTTTAATCAAATCCAACCTATAAGTCTTGATAAATTTAAATGATTTAATCAAATCTAACTTATAAGTTTGGTAAGACTGAATAATTTAATCAACTTAACCTTTCAAAGGTGAACCAATTATTGTAGTAGATTGACTCAATAAAAATCCATAAAAATCTATCATGGGTATGAAACAATCCATAACAATATTTAAAATTTGAAAAATGAATTGATTTTGTAATTTCAAGTGTCTTTTTCATAGTATATGCACCTCATATATGTCTCAAGCATAAATTTGAGTATAATAGTAATACCGATGTATAAAATGATGCCACAAATATATATCTGAATCATATATAACTATGAAATCTAATGAATTTGAAATTGATACAAGTGTGGAGAACACATTTATATGACATGTACCCATTAAATCTATAGAATCTAAGAATTTGAGCAAATACAATGAATTTGTTTTTCATAACATGCCCCCACTATAAACTAGGGATGTTGAGTATTGAATAAGTGTGGAGGTCAAGCTTTTATGGAATTCCCCCACTACAACATGTAATAGTGAAAGTGTGGAAGTCATGCCTCTATGAAATTCCTCCCATTTTGAGGTGAGGGGAAGTATAATCTAGTAGTCATCTTACCTCAAAAGGATAAAATAATTATATAAATTGTGTATGAATCATGTAACATATAAGAGTAACATGTCTAGGTAGATATAGCATTGAAGCATGTAGTATGTGATCACATCGAGTATTAAGGTGCATGATGTAAATCATGGTAATGTATAAAGGATAATTGATATTAATTTTGCCTAAGATCAAATAAAACATTGAATAAACAATAAAATTAAAGAATAATGTTACCTCAAAGTGAGGACAGATCACAAAGTTGAGACAAATGTGACAAGTGGAGAAATCATCATATGGAGAAAAATATCACACCTGTATTGAAATATTTTAAAATGAATCTAAAATTATAATATCATGAAGAAACTAGTAGAAGAATGGATTTATACGAAGAGAGTAATAAAAATGTCAAATCAAGACTAGATCAACAAGACTGTTGTGTGTAGTCACTAGTCAAGAAGGAAGGGATATGAGAGCTCTTTATAAAGAGATAAGAGAGAAAATAATTTATAAGTGCAAGTTACAACATGTATTCCATGTGTCCCTAATCTTAATATAAGTAGGGAGGATGTATGTGTCATGTGAGGGGAGAGAAGTTACATGCAAGTAACTCTAAAGCCAACAAGTGGACTAGAGATATGAGTGCCACCTCAAAAGGCTAGAATAAAATGTATTTATAAATACAATAAATTCACACACACATAAGACTTATGATATGCCTATGAACCTATAGAAAATATTGAAATTAAGTTTAATTCTTCAACACACCCCTTTAATTTTAAATTTGGAGTTACAAAAGTGGAGAATTTTTTTACAAACAAAGAAGGGAGTTAAAATTACATGATACTCCCCCTTAATATAAACTTCCTTCAATATGACTTAAAAAAATTTAGATAAGAAAGAAGAGAAGGTACTACCAAAAATTACAAGGATGAAAGTGTGATCACCAAAAATATGCAAGAATCCTCTTTGGATAATGTAGTCAATTCATGATAGAACAAAGATGAATATGAATGAGTAATGCTCCACAAAACCTACAAGACAAAACAAGCCAACATAAATATTTCAAGTTAAGTTACTAATATGCCATCAAAATACAATCTACATACACAAAGTAATAAAAGTATAAGTATAATACCAATAGAGTAAAGATAAATTCCATCATAAAACATGTAATCTTATACGAAAAGAAGTTAGTCAAAATAATCAAAACATATATCCTATACAATAAAAAGTAAGGAATGCAATAATATATTTAAATAATTAAAATGGAGGGGATGATTCACATAAGTGAGACCCACTTGGTGGCCAAACCAAGGGGACTCATGAAACATAAAGTGGAGTTCGAATGAAGGCCCCTAGTTCGAACATGGTTCGAACAAAATACTTTTATTCAAACCAGCACATGTACATTTGACCTAGGTTTCAAACAAAAGTGTTTTGTTCAAACCATGTTCGAATTAAGGGGTCTCATTCAAAACCCATAAAAACCCACCTTACCATCACTTAAGATTGTGCATTTTGTTCTCCTCTATTGGTGCATTTCATTCGAAGACAATTCATTCAAAGGTAGTTCATTTCAAACAAGTTCATTCGAGGTTAAAAAGCCATTAAAAAGCTTAGGGTTATGTCCAGTCAAGGTCAGGAATTGATTTAAATATTTAATTTTTTTGTTTATTGTTTAGCAATGAGAATGATGAATGGATTCTGTCATCGATTTTTGTTTGTTATTTATGAATGAGAATGATGATGATCTGCATATTTCCATTAAAATGATTATGTAATTGAAAGCACATTGCCGTTAAAATGAATGATGAATGGATTTACTTTTTAAATCTTATTTTTCAATCTGCACGGTTCATCCCTCCCCTGTCCATGCATGATGGATGCCCATACCCTATTCTAGAACACTTCATCATTGTCTTATAGGTATTGTCAACCAAGAATGTTCAAATCATAGTTCTTATCAATCTATGTTTATTTTGATTTTCTTTCCTTTCAAAGTTCTCTTTGTAGGTCATAGGGTTAGAAACTATCATTCAAAATATGTTAATAATGATCCATATTTTCCTACAAATCTCTCTCAATTGGTTAGTTTTCTAGATATATAACCATTGCCAATGCTTTTTTGTTCTCTATGAGTTCATTTTTTCCTATTAACTCTTTCTATACAAGGTTTTTTAATTCATCCAATTCATAAAGTTTTTTAATTTTATTTTGGGATTCATGAAGTTCTATTGAGAAACAATCCTCTCATCTTATTTATTTATTGTGTTTCAATAAGAGTTTTCCCAACTATATTCTATAAATTCATTATTCATTAATTCATAATTTATAATAACTCAATTTTTGTTACTAACTTGTACAATGGCCAAAATACTTCTTATTGGATTGGTTTGGAAAATGATAACTACCTTGTCTTTCTTTTCTTAATTTTTACTGTAATCTTTAGCTTAGTATATCATTGGGTTTTAGTGATGGTACTACTCCTAAAAAATAGATGCTTTATGTATTCACCCATACCATTTTTAACGATGATTTATAATGTATATAAGACAAGCAACATCACTACTCTACAAAAAATGTCATTTCTCTGAATAAAAGCCATGAAATTAGGTTTTATCCAACTTATCCATGCCTCCTACTCCCTCTTCCCACAATTTTTTTTAAAAAACATTTATAGTTTAAAGATTTTTTATGGGGATTATAGGTACCGATCTATATGTAGGTCAGAAAGAAGGACAATAAGGTTGTGTTTCTCTAGGATCTTGATAATCTCTACCACCATTATGGGTTTTTCCTCCTCCTCTATTATTTTCTTTGTGGTTTCAAACACTTTTTCATCTTGATTCATGTCTGATAGGGTTTGGATATTTCAGGGTTTAACTTTTGGCACCCATTTGGATATTGTAAAGGTTTATTTTTATTTTTAGAGGAGGAGGATGTTTGTTCACTTGGTTTCTAGGAAGATGATAATTGATTTGGAGGCTTGTTTTCCTCTTAAGATTGGTTTGGTGTACATCGAATGGATTGGAATCACCTTGAATGATAAAGACCTTCCCAAAGTGTCAAAATCTCACTTCTTAAAATAAGGTTGAAGGGATGACCTTTATTTTATGAGGCATGGCATTCCTAATGCCATTTTTTATTTGGTATCCTTATCTATGACATAAAACTATGTGAGTACCATAGTGCAACCTTTGATGATAACCTTTGTCATATTTATGCACACTCATGTGAAGTTAGGAAGCCATCATTCTATAGTTATCTACTATTATTGTTTGCATTCATAGTTGTTTGATAATTGATGTTATAACTGTTGTTTATCTACTATGCTTTACTTCTCTGCATAGATGTAAAGAACACTTAGGGTATAATGTATGCTATCAATTAAATATGAGGAGGCATGCAAATGAATTTTTTAATGTATTCTAACCTTAGTGTGATATAAATATTATCTAGAAGGATGGAAAGTTGACCCAATTTTCGCATTTGGTTGTGTATATTGTTTTATATATGTTGAAGGCCTATAATGCCATATTGGTTTGGTTTGTTACATTTAAGGATTTTTTCACAAAGGTTTATTTTATGGCCGAACATCAGGTCAATGTGATACTTAAATTGATTTATGCCTCCATAATATTTTAGTCCTACAATAATTGTATTTCACTATCAATTCCCCAAACTTTTAAAATTCCATACAAAACCCCTTTCCCTTGGCTTTATTCTATTCATGTGGTTTAAAATCTATGTGAGGTAATAGAATTGAATCATAGGGAAATGTATTCTGGTAAATAAATTACAATGGGGAGAGTTAGGGAAAGGAGAATATGTTGTAAAAAAGGACATAACATTTGGAAATACATTGAGATAGATCAATCCATGCCCAAAACCAAGGCATATGTGTGCTAGAAGCTCATAAAATCATTCTAATGCACAAAATTTTACAAAAAAAGGTTGTGTGAGATCCTCTATATAAACAATGTGTCATCAAAATAGAGGATTTAGATAATCTTTTATTGCAATCACTATAACTTAAAAATATAGTGTTTTGTGAATTCCTGATTTAATTAGAATTCATTGGAATTGTTAGATATAAGGAAAATATAAGACATTATAAGAGTAATAAATTTAATAGTAGGGTCTTGGATTCACTCTAATCTATCCTTCCTTTGTTATCTTGGCACCATGGATTGAGAGAAACCAATGAATTTTCCAAGCAGATTCTAAGAAAAAATATACCTTAACTCTAAAATGAACAAATATAAACAAAACACTAGTAGTTAAACAAATATACAAATAATTGATACAAGATGCATTTTCTTGAAGAAGCTATAATCTTGAAAACATGATGTATCGGATGATATTATTATTTTTGGACACCAGTCCTTTGCCACACTTTCCAGTGATTTATAAATTGGTGTATAACACATGTCAATAGAACTGAAAACTCTACCTGTCAACTCCTAATTATGCATAAATGAAATAAACATTTTAACAATGTTCATGAGACCAAGTAGTTTATGGAAGCAAAAATAGTAACAAGTGTGATCCAAGTGAAAAGAGATAAGGGATGTCTTATTAGTTTTACAAAATATCCATTCTCTTTTTAATGTTGGATCTTCCACTATGAAACAAGGTAGTCAATATTCAAGTTGTCCTTGTATTTGATTCTAAAATCAATATAGGTAGGAAACTTCATGATGTAATGCCATTTTGTCTATGTCATCCCCAAATTAAAAATTAGGCATGGTCCCTTGCCATATTAGGACCCTAATTACAGGGGATATGCCATGTTTTGAGGATGATAAAAGTCAATTTAATGGAAAGGTGATTGCATAGAAATTATATTACATGGGCATTGTTGTACTTGTAGAGCAATCAAGTTAGAAATAAAGTCACATATTACAACATTTTTCATATAAGGTGAATCTCAAGGTTTAAATTTAAAGTAGTCAATGCCCTTCAATTTCCTCTCAACTTGTCATAGAAGGGTAACATTAAAAGTCACATAAGTCTGATTTAAAATAGATGTTGTTATTTATTTCCAAAGAGAGAGCCTAGTAATATCACACATGAGTTTATTTGAAGTTTTTTAATTAAATCTCTCATCTAGGGGGATGTTCCAAAATCAAACCATTAATTCTAATTTGCAACAATTTTGTTGAAGTTGCAACCTAGAGGATCATAAGATAATTGGTTGTAAGGGAAGTATAACTGCTTCTACACGACTCATGAATAGATTATAAACTGATAAATACTAAAATGAAGAGAATGAGAACAAGAATGAGTTTTGTTGGAGATGTTCTTGGTTTTTTTTACCTCAACTACTTCTAGCTTTTGCTACATAGATATAGGTTTAGAAATATTTTTACATCTTGGTTGTAGATTGTGCTTATGATTTGATGTTTGAGAAAGTCCTCCAGTATTCTTATGATTTTATTTCTTTATTTTCATTTAGTATTTATTCCAATCTTGAGAATATGTACATATTTCATTGTATGGCCATCCAATTTAATTTGAAACACTCAGATATCAATAATGGAAGCCACCTTGATTTAGAGTCCCTCATTAAAGTAATATTTTTTTAACTCATGTACATGTGTTTGATGTTTTATGAATTTAAGAGTATCTTTATTCATTATAAGTATATATATACTATGTTGGCCTCTTTGATTGTATATTTAATTATTATTTTTAGGTAAATGTTTTAGATTTTTATTTTTTACAAATCTTGTAATTAATTCAGTTTTTATATTTATGCAAAACAACACAAATGGGAGATTTGTTCAGCAAAACTGATATGGACAAAGAGAAATTGGAGAAAATATTGAGAGATCCTAGCATTCCAACATCGTATAAGATTTATTATGAAAATGTTTTAATAGACTTGAAAAAGATTCAAGAAACATTGAAAACACACAACCCTTTCAATACAATTTTTTTTTATCAATTCAAGCAAAAATTAAAAGATAACATTTTGGGAATAGTGGGACTCAAAGAAGTAGGGAATCTTGTATCAAAACATATGATTAAAATTTTTTATTTTCTTGATTACAATAGATAATCTAGGGTATAAGGGTACGCAGTATCCAAACGTAAGTATGATCTTATGGCACCTTTGATATACCCTAAGTTCAGTGTTGCACATGGTCAATATCCAAACAATGACCAAATTCCTCTATATTTTGCACAATAATTATACACTGAGGTTCATTTAAACCTTAGTGTAAATTATTGTGATATACTTACATATTGTGGATAAGGGAAGGTAAAAGTGAAAGATTGAGCTGCTTATCGATGTGAGGGAGTACCTTCACCTCCTAACACCCATCAACTTGTAGGAGATATATATCAAGTTTTTTTACCTAGTTTAGTTTTGACCATGTAACAACACCCTTAATTTACGTAAGGCAAGGGAAAGAAATATAGGGTGTGGAAAACATTGCTCACCATACACAAAAAATTTCTCATGATCATGTGGATGCTTTTGTGTTGCAATGACCAGATACGAGCATCATATCAATAGAGGAGGCTTATGCGAGGGCACATATCATGTCACGTAGTGACATTGATTGTATTGATGATATGAATCGAATATGTAGGGTTGCACAGATTCTCACCAATGATTTATGATATGCTTATCAGGTTATAAGAGCTGATCATTATATCCCTCTTTCTTTTATTACTGGATATGTGGAGGACATTATATGCATTATTGATAGTGGATCTGAGATATTAGACTTAATCTTTGATGGTGTGAGCATTATACCACCTGAGACTTATAATGCACATGATCAGGATATAGGACCATTGTCAACATTCTCCACTCTTAAGCAAAGTTTGAGAGACCTTATGCATAGTGTTGATCAACATGCAAGTGGTATTGATGTTCATCAATATTTTGTGGTATAATTTAAATTATTATTTGTTTTAATTTTAAATTACATGTACATTTTATTTTATTTTTTTAAATTTCCTAGATTATGTTATAAAACTAATTGGACTACATGTTGACATGTACATGTATATATCCATCTATCTCTTTCCCTCTTGTTTCACTCCACATGGAGCCAGTGTTACTACCATTTTTCATGTATGACACACATAGTCAGTTAGATTCTCAATGTCTTCATCACCCCCAAGGATACAGTGCATTGCTTATGCATGCAGTGATTGATTTTTCATTACGGTCTATTGGATGTGACTTTAGTTTACATGAGGTTGAGGGGGATATCAGAGATACAATTTATATTTCTCCTACTATTGATCTTATTATTCTGTATGAGGGGATTATTTTATTGTTGAGGTCTTTTGGACATGACTTCAATTTATATGAGGTTAAGGGGGATAGGAGAGAGATAATTTTTATTGCTCATGCTATTTATCCTATTATTTCACACATAGCTGAGGCTAATATTGTGCATGCTGATGAGACTACTATTTAGGTAGTAGATGAGGTACATCCTCAAGGTGACATTCATACTGGCTCGTTAGAGGTATATAAAAATTCAAATAAATTTAACTTATATTTTTACTTGGTTAAAAAAAATAATCTAATATATTTCTAATATGTATATATTTTTTTGTATACAGGGATCTACTGGGCATGGTTTAACACAGAGTGTGTGTCATACTCGTAGGCATCTTAATTTGAAAGAGACGTGTACAGAGGTGGAATGTTGTGATATTTATTTAATGATTAATTCAAAACTAATTTTAATTTTTATATAGATAAAAACATTAAATAATTATCAAGTTAATAATTTATGGAGTTTTAATTAAGATATTTTTGTCTTTTAAATGCAATATCAACAACATGATGGTAATGAGGGATCAGAGACTCGTGCTAACCAACGATGATGCTTGTAGTATTTTATTTGTAATTTTATATTCATGTATATATTTGTTTTCATGCATATTTACATCTACAATTTTATATTCAAATTAATACTTTTATACAAAAAACACTCAGTGATATATGATTGTTTGTATACTTGTGATTTAGATTAGTTGAAATTAGTAACATGCTTTGTGTTGGTGCACAAAAATTAGTAATATTATTGTTCTATTTCTATGCATTGCTTGATATACAATTTAATCTTATTGTCTTATCATATAATTTGGTTAAGACTGTGTTATTTAATGCTGCAACTTATTTTAATGCATTTGCAATCATAATTTTATATCAATGTATGTCATCTTTATTTTGATTAAACCTATAATCTTTATTTTGCAACAATATATGTCTAAACTTATTTTTCAACAATGTATCTCATAATTTATTCCCACCAATTTTTGATATGTGGAATCTAAGTATGTCTATATACCTAATTAGGGCTATTGATGAATGACATCATCTAATTTCACATGGATTACATGAGGTCATGCACCCTTACCCTTAAAATATTTTAACCTTTTCATTGCTAAGTAATTTCAAAACTTGATTTCCCAAAATCAAAAAATGGCATTAATTGTGTTAAAACCTCTAAGGTTTCATTTTTCATTCAACTTCAAGTTGTCATTAAGATAAGATCATCAATATGTTTCATTTTATTCTTAATATCTATTGTTCAATGTGTTTCATATTTTATAATTCATCTGATCTAATAAACTTTAATTTTTCATTCATTTACCTCCTCATTATTTAATTTGAATCCAAGATTAATTAAGATTCAATTATTTTTTAATCCATTTATTAAGTAGACCTAAAGGCAAAAACCTTTGTTAAGGCATTTTATGATCATGTTTTCACAATTTCCTTAATAATTATATTGAAGCTTATGAGTTTCTTATTAAATCAATGTATGTTTAGTCAAATAGATCTAATATTGACTTAATGTTGGATCTATATCATACAAAACACAAAATGGTTCTTTAATTGGTCATTATTTCTAAAGGGGGAACCCATTCCATTTGCTTACATGTTTTATAGTTTTTATATTGATCTAATAAATTTCCATATTGAGCCAAATCGAAACAATATTCATTGCATAAGACAATAGGGTGACACATGAAATTACTTGAGTATCATTTATCCATTTATAGAGTAAGACCTTTAATTTGTTTTAGTTAATGTTATGCTTACAATGAAATGTAGAATTCACAATAGGAAGGAACTAGTTATGTAATTATACAAGGAAAGTGACATATTTTATCATTCCATGATAAACTCAATTATTTAAAATTTCCATTATTTTATGGATAAGAAACTTACTTAAGATGACATACATTATATAAATATTTTGATAAGTTTAGAAGGTTTAATAAATCAAATGTAGAAGATTTAATGATCTAAGCATCCATAGATCTAATAAATATTATTGTAAAGAAATTTGTTGTAGCAGTCTAAATATATTATACATCATCTAAAAAGGCAATCAACATAAAAAAAGGAAACAACTTCCATTTTAGCATAAATATTACATGTTTATCTTTTTGTAATAAATCAATAAAGAATGACCAAGTGTATGTCTGCAAATAGCTACATTTGTTGGCATGAAATCAATAAATAATGACCAAGTGTTTATCCACAGATAGCTACATATTAATAAAATAATGGCATTAATTCAACCTCTGCCAAACTTCAATATTTCCTAACATTTTTAAGTTAATATTTTTAAATATAAGTATAAAGACACATCAATAATAACATTAAATTCTATATATATTGTGAGTTTCATTTACTATTAGAAACGAAGTTTTTTTTAGTAGATTATAAACTGAGAGTCAATTATCATTGTAGATTGTATACTTAACATCACAAAAAGGAAAAATAAATCAATTATGAAAAACTATAGAAGACTGATTAGTTAAGCTTGCTACTCAATAACATATAAGATCCTTTCATGATCTTCCTTATCTAGTTTCCACTTAATTTGGCCATGTTTTTGTTTCACTATATGAAGATATAAGCCAATTATAATAACATGGTGGATATAATGCAAGACTTTGTTATCTGGTTCATAATTAATAAAGTGAAGCCCACTTGGAATAGCCTTCACTTGTCTCAAATATGTCTGCTGCAGCACAACTGACCCAATAGGAAACAAGGTTCCCTCACTAATCATATCTTTTCTTAACTTGTTTCTTTGTTCTGTGTACCATAACAAGTAGTAACTAACATTTTTAGAGTTTTTAGCACAAATTGCTGCAAATTCATCTCCTACAATATAAATAATATATTATATGATATATGAATTTTTATTAGAATCTAAACAAGAAACAATTAAATTTATTTTATATTAAAAAATCATATATATATCAAGGCTTGTATAGTTACCTATTTTAACTAGCCCAGATATGTGGTCATAATTTGGTGTATCTAATGAGCATACTCAAGGTTGTCATCTTGATCTACCCCATAGGAATCATTCACAACTAGTTGTATCATATTTCATTGCTTGACATAACCAGGGGCTTGAATATTATAGTTATCATAGTCTCTTACCATGTAATCATAATAAAAACAAAAATAATCTCTTATTTTTAGTGCCCAGTTACGATTATTGGTGCTCATCACAAAATGAACTGACTTAGTATTGGGTATTCTCTGACAACCATGCACTGATGTGTGATCAATTCATATTTAAATATGTAACCAATTTAAAAATTAAACATAATAATATTTATTTAATAATAATGAATAGAATACATTAAAGGCATAACATACCTGTAATTTCTAAAAACACCCTATGTGGAGGTGGTTTCATCCCATCTAGAGATGCACTATTTAAAAAATGCAACCTACACCATTCAATGACAATATGGTCATCACTTAACCTATCTCTATCATAGTTCATACTTTGTTTCCTTAGAGCACTCTTGATGCAAACACCGACACCATCATGTTCCCCCTTCCCATGACCACTCTAAAAAAAACTCCACACATGAGGCTTTTTAAGAAATTGATCATATCTACAAAGTGAAAAAAAAGCCTTGAATATTTGAACTGTGTTGCACAACCATCTGACCAAACATAGTGTTTTTCAAAATTTACATGGCGCTTATCAAGATCTTTAAAAAATATCTTAAAATAATGTTGAACAATGTGTGTGTCCTGGTCTTTATCATCACTAATGTAGAAGTGATATTATTTTATGATCAATTTTTGAATATAAGAACTAAAAACTTCATCTAAATCTAGTTTTGCATGCCTATAACACACATGCACCATGATAGTCACCTACTCAATGTGATAGTATTATGTCTGAATATCCTTTTGATGAGAAAATGAATAGTTTTCTACAAAGTCAACCACTAACATAATCGATCCTAAGGAGAATGTGTTCTTAAATGTTTTAAACTAATTTGCTTGCCATTTTGCATAATGACAATGTTTTATATGAGGACCAATCAACTTGCAAAAACTTTCCATGAATGTGGCAACATGGACCACATCCTCTGATAAGTCTAACCTCGTAGCAAATTTTCCTATTTTTGTGTTATATTTTATGTATTTAAACCTATATAAAAACACATATATGTACATTTTACAAACATATCATACATATAATTCCTATTTACATTTAAATAATAGTTATACACAAATTGTAACTCACCACTTCTAATTCACACTTTGAATTGTGTCATTGTCTTCACTACTTATTGGAAATTTATCCAAATCTGCACATGTTTCATAAACACCTTTAATGCAAGGCATGAGACCAACCACATCAACATTGCACTTTTCACACATAATAGATGCTAGAAATGCACTGATGCATTTAGGGGGTGCATTTTGGAAACCATACTTTGATTCCATTAACTTTATGTACACCTAAATTAAATTGTTATGCAAATACATGTTGTAAAAGCAATAATATTGTGAACTTCAATGTAATTTAATCAAGCATGTGATAAATTTGATGAAATTTGAAATGAATATATTTATATACCTAATAATGAAGCTCAAACTCAACATGATTGAGACAACAACATGTTTCAAGGAATTTATTTTGTTTCACATACCAAGGTTTCAAAATCTCAAACATTTATTGCCTAATCTTAATATGCAAATTTTTTCACAAAATTTGACATACAACTCAGGGTGTGTTATATCAATCTAATGTTTAGCATATTATTCATAATTTTTAGGAGCAATCCTATTCTTCAGAACATCCCTAACATTTGAATAAGCTTGTATATTATGATTCCAAAAATAAAAAACTAACCTTCGAACACCCTCCTCAATCTTATCAGAATGAGGATCCCTGATCATTAGTGCCTAATTTATTTCTACACTATTATCATCTAGGACATTTTTCCTCTTCACATATCTAGTAATTATCTTTCTAGAAACACGTAATACATTTGACATAGAGTTGACATGTCAAAATTTTGATGTTTTTTCACTTACAATTGAGCTCAACATCTCTCTACGTGAAATGCTTTTACCAGTTGAGTGAGTATTTTTACCCACTAAATCCAACCTTGCAGACACATTTTCCACTACTTCCTCTCCAAGGGTTTATTTATTATTTTATTTTAAATCCACTCCTAATATCTCTAGATAATCTTTCATCTCATCATGATTTATAAGAGAAACTAACAATTGAGCATGACCAATTTTATTCAAAATTTTAAAGTAGATCGCAAATATGCAGTTAGAATATCTATGGATTGTCCTTTGAGGTTGCCTCATATCTTCTGCATATTTTTCCAATTTCTCAATATCCATATTCATTATATGGTTCATATTTTTCTTTGGTAGTCATTTCCACACTTTCTCAATAAGTTTGCATGTGGTCCAGGAGATAGAATACGCTCATGGTCATTAGTCACATTGATATTAACAAACCTTTCTTCTATATATTCTTCAATCATATCAATATTGGTAGGTTCTTCTATATCTTCTTTAGTAATTGTAATAAAAATAATTTATTGAATGACATCAAATGTAAATTATTAGTCCTATATTTACAATGAAATGTACTCATAAATTAAGTCACGTGGTTTAATCATGCATTTATGAAGTTTTTAAACACTTGTGCACTTACCAAGTAAAGAGGCTTCCTCATTCATGTGGATAGTTTGATCAGATTCAACATTAGTGCTCATACAATTTGTAGACTCCATTTTTTTCTTCTTATATAATTCACATCTTAGTCTATTTTTTTAGCTTCATATTCGATAGTAAACTTTCTTTCCCTCTTGCTTTGCCTATTCCTTTTATTTCCTATCTTATAATTTCTTAACTTTGCACCTTCACAAAACTATACCAAAATGTTTTTAATTATTCTATAAAACTAGAATACAACAAACTTGCCCCTGATACTAGTTGAAATGAGTCCATGTACTAGCTTATGCCACACGAAAGTACCTATGTCAAGTTTCAAAAGAAAATATTTTTATTTTTCACCGCATATGGGAACTCTAGTGGGTTAAATTGGAGTTTAAAATATATTAAATATGAATAATAAATATACATAGAGAATCAAGATAGAGTAAAAACAAAACTCATTTTAGTTAACATATAATTATTCACAGCTTTGATTTATACATAACCCAACACTTGTTTGCATAAAGAGATAAAAGAATCCATCATTCATCATATAAGTACAGCTTTACAAGGAGGAACAATGACAAATCTTTGAGTTTTGTACCTTTGTTATTCACTATAACTAGAGCTAAAATCTAAAGTTCAATGTTGATGATACAGGGCACACAAATACCACTTAAACATTATACAACCCTTGCCATTATGAAATAATCCTTTATGCTTTAGACTCAGATATTGATATTATTTTTGTTAGGGAGATTTATTGCTAAATATATAGTCCATAGAAGGATTACATATTTTTTGTATGTTGAACATCACATGATCATCATTAATATCAATTTTAATTAAAGGAGAAACACTAGCCATTGAATCATCATGATGATTTTCTTGCCAAGGAATATTTTTAATAGAACAATAAGAAAAATATGTTATTAGAGATTGGACCATATCTTTATAAGGGATAAGATTTTTTTGTGTTGGAAAAAAATGTTTAAATTTTTGGAAGAAATTATTAATATGCAGGTATAGGTAGAAAACATGTAGGAAAGTGTGAAGATGTCAAATAGTGTACCAATAGGATGGGTATTTGTATAAGGTCTATTTATAGTAGTTATTAGTATATCAATAATCCCCATAGTTACGAGTCAAAGAAGTGATAAACATGGAATAAAATTACTAACTAAATGTTTAGGATGATGCCTTGTAGTGGATATGATATGTTATATTCAACACTTATTACTATTTTTAGTAATAAATATATAAAATATAAACACATCAATAGGAGGGGAAGAAAAAGATAATTATAATGTTAGGAATGATCTTACCATCATTTTACCTCTTTATGGATCCTCTCTAAGATTTCCAAATGGATGTTGATGAAAAATTGATGATTGTTGGATTGCTTGCTTGATGGTGATAATGGCTTCTAATGGATAATTATGCTTAGTTGGAAGCTTAGCCAATCTTGAGTTAGACATGGGTGTGAATCACCATTTTGGATGAGGGAAAAAAATATGTGATGAGGTTTGATAGGTGATGTGGAAGTTTTGAATATTAACTCAGTCTAGAAACCAAATCCACCAGTGGTCAAAGAGAGTGATGTGATGATGATTTGTGTTTTAAGGAAGGGATGGGATGATTAAGAATTGCCAAGAGACAAAGCCTCGTAAGAGAATAATCTAGAAAGTATGAAAGAGAGTGATGGGATAAAATACATTGTTCAATAGTAAAGTGATAGTTGGATGGGTGCTAGGGGAAGAAGGAACTTTATAGGGATGAGTGATGGGTGCTAGATTAGAATATTGATAAGACTATGTATGTTGATAATACCTAGTCCAAGGATTTAAGAAGTGATAATGAAGATTTAAAAGGATGGGTGACCACTATAACTTGATTCCAAGACTATATATAGTAATCAAGGATGATGGGAGAATATGAGATGAAAGGGGGATGGAAGATAAGATATAGGATGAGCTGAATATAAACTATAGGATGGGTGTTAGGTGAATGAAGAATATGTGGTAAATATGGGATGTTATTTGAGAAGATATAGGGTAGACAAGATGGGTTATAAAAATTACTTAGGATAAGGATGTCGATGCTATTATATATGAAGGGTGTGGAAGATGTAAGGTGGGTACTAGATGGGTGAATATAGACTAGATATTAGATGATTTCTAGGATAGAAAGTGTAAAATGTGAGATGGGTGGACAATACATGATGGGTAGATGATATAGTGTGGACTTAGTTTAAGATATAATCAGGTAGGTAGAGACTATAAGATGGATAGTAGATTATATGGAATATGGAATATTATGATGTGGAAGATATTAAATGAGTGTGAGATGTAAGATGAGTGTGGTTTATAATGATGAGAATGGATCTTAGCCTATGCGTATCTAAGATCTCATACATAAAATGGGGTATGGTCGACTTAGTTTGCAAATAATATGAGTCTAACACAACACTCAAAAAACACACATAATGATAAGTCTTAAAGATAGTAAACTAAATATTGTGTGTAACCCAACACTTACACTGTCTAATGACTTCTTGGATGAGGATGTAGGTCGGTGACCCATTATGGAGTCAACTAAACCCTCTTGACCCCATTTACACTTAACGACTTCTTATGGGTTTATCTTGCCCTTGCAGTTGATCACCTATTATTGTTGAAGGGTCTTATGATATGTTTACACAAGGGTTTCTATGTGTATCCCTAATATACATAAAGGTATAATGGGGTTTAAGTCCATATAGGATGTTGTCTAACTACCCGACGTATCAGAGCTTAATCACTTAATCACCTCTCACTCCATGGAACCCTTTATGGGAAATTCTGCTTAGGTGCCAAATGATCTCTCTCCTAATTTTTATAATTCACTAAAACATGAAGTTTAGTCTAGTGCATGGTGATGAAATCCATGTCACCAACCTCTACTTGCTAAGCCCATGTATGGGGATGAATTATATGTCACGTGTTATCCTAGACTTAGGTTGGAGTAACAAATAGGCACAACATGATTAATTATTCTATGTGAGGAAAACACAAGTATATACAATAAAACCACACACAACAAACAAATATATACAAAATAATAAAACAAAAATATAACTATTTTTACACCCCTCCTGCAAGCATAAAGATTAGAAAACAAAATGGGGTGCCTTGGTCTTGAGGGGTCCTGCACTAAAAGGGGTTAGTAGTTTAATTTTTTATAGAACCATAACTCCCTAAAAAATTGTAGTTACACAATGAAAAATCACAAGAAACATGTGAAATTTGGCTATAACTAGAACTGGATCTAAAACCTTGTTGCTATTAATACTCTTCAATCTACCATTGTTGTTAAAACATGTGGAATTTAGCTTGCTGGAATGTGGATGCCCCTAAAAAGATTGAATTCTATTAGAAATTCCAAATATTGTTTCATAAATAGTAATATTATATTTTCTATGAATGGTAATATTATGATTTCCCTTTACATATGATAGTAAAAATCTATTCCAAACACCACGAGGTAAGGAAACACATGGATAATCTCCTACTCCTCAAATGGACAAAGAAGGATACATTTATAACTTACATTTATTTCATGGTTTAATAATTTACATTAATTTTTCCATAATTTTTAGGACTTACATTAATTTTTATGAATTTATATCACTTACGATTGTTCTTTCCACTCATTCATGGGGTAGATTAAAATTTTTATCTTCTTGTTGTTTAAATGAGAAAAACATTAGTTTAGCTTAATGATTTGGACTTGTCTGCACTAATATAAGATGAACTCTTTATAATTATTTAGACAATGTGAAGTGACACTCACCACACACCACAAAAAAACATACAAGACCAACAACTTACCAGAGTATAGATTATTGGTAAAAAATTATAATGGAGCGATCTTACGTGGTATAACAAAATTGTAACATCTTGGGCAGAGCCCCAAGTTAAAATACACACCCCATGTAGCCACTACACCTCTTTAATTTCATCAAAGGAAATTGAAATGTACCAAATTATAATATTTACACAATGTAATTATGCTCCCTCTAGCTCAACAGATGAAAATCCAAACAAAAAGGGGAAATCTCCCTTGAGTAACACAAACAAAGATAGCACATGAATTTGATGTAATAATTATCTTTTTATTAGAATTATTTTGCATACACTTAAAAAAAAAAATTGGCTTTACACAATATATTTGGAATGTATATACTTTTGCTTATGCAAGGGGCTTTCGGGCTTGCTCATGAGTCCAAACTATGGAAGTAACATGGAGGAGCTAAATCCAAACTAGAGGGTTCTAGGGGAAATCATGAAAATTGGCTTATGCAATGAGCTTGAGCCATCATCAATATTAGGATATCACTATTGTTTGATCACATACAAAATGAGGTTTATTTGATCAAGCTAAGGAGTAAAGGAAAACATCTCTGAATCAAGCTTATTGGTGTGTAGGATGAAAAAAGAAGAAGATCATATAATTTATCTTGATACTAAATCCATGTGGCTTCATATCCTTGGCATGACTCTACTGCGGTTCCAAATTTCTCACAAAATTCATGTTATTGTGAGTAGAAGTAAAACATTCAAACATGGACATGTATTCATATAGACTCCATGTTTCTAGCTATGTTTTTCATATAATCCATCTTGATATTGAAGGCATGTGGCTCCATATCCTTGGCATGCCTCTGTTGTGGTTCCAAATTTCTCAAAAAATTCATCTTATCTATTTGACATACAAGCTCAAGCAAGGCATCATTGAAACATGATTTCCATGAGATAGGTATATGCTATGTAACAAAATAGCTCTGAAGTTGCTATTATCCACATTAACATAAATAAATAATTAAATTGCATCAAGAGAGTTAGTTATTGTTTACAACTACTTAGACAACTTTACCCTTATCCCTAGCATGGTGAAAATACTCACTCAAGTATCAGAAGAAATGAATCATTTAGGACATTAAAGATTACTTATGCCTGGATATGTGTAGCTTTGAACGTTGAGTATATCAACATTATGAACACACACATGCATAGGATTTGAAATCAAAGTTAGGAAACTAGTTCAAAAGAGAGAAAATTTGGTACAAACTTGTACTAACTAAAATTTAAAATTACATGAATCCATCTATCACTAATGCTTTTCATGTTTTCTCATAATGCCCTTTTATAGAAAAGTGTGTGAATGGGCTAGTTGAACTGCAGATATAATCAATCTACCTAGGTATCTTATTGAAGTATAATTAAGGTGAAAGGTAATCCAATCAAGAGAGTCTCTAGTAACAGAGTTGACTGTAATCGTCATCTGGTCATATTTTAAAACACATTTTAAAAAAAATACAAATATGTGTAAATTAATAAATCAGCTAATTAAGATAAATTTGCTACAAGGAATATAGATACTTGGTAAGCTAGTTACAAATAAGGAAAATAGGAAGGAGATTTGCCATAGTGAATAAAGACGCATTCGATGAATCATATACCTAAATGGAACCCATCAAGCACGAATGATTGTAATGATTCAAAATCAGAAATAATTGCAGACTATGATGATATTTTCTCTAAATTTGACCAGTATTTGGATACATTTGATGATATTGAAAATATTGTTAAGCAAAAGTTTGGCTAGGAGACTTGGATGCCATTGTCAAGTAAGAGTAGGAGTGATTAAGGACTAATAAAGGAAGATTTATCCTTAATTAATTTAAATATCAATTCACATAATGTTATGATATGATTGAAAATGTTTATTAGTAATGGTTGTTTGTTATTACTAAAAACAAAATTTACCTAACTAGTCAATAATCCATTCTAATTCAATTCTTAGAATTATGAATAGAGTTTTTACTTTCACTAATAGATATAGAATGTTGAAATTCATATCGTTACAAAAGTTTCTAGTAAGTCAACTCCTTCACCTTGTGTATAAGGTATAATGAAGGAGAAGTAGAGGCATTTTTTTCTTTTTAAAATTTAGCCTCAAGATACCATCTTCTAGTGTGGAATATCTTCTTTGGTTGGATATATTTATATGTACATGTATTTGGAAGATTAAAAATGTAACCAAGATACATGGTATTATGAAAATAAACTTAAACAAATATTTCTAAGAATGTATAGAATCTTGAGAGTAATAATAAGGAATCAGATTATAATAGAGGCATACCCTACAGGTGAGATTTATTATGAAAACTCTAACAAGGAAGTATTGAGGAATAGATAAATTGATTGAAATTGTGAAGAAACAAGATGGCAGGTTAAGCAAGGAACATACCTAAATAGGAAATCTCTTGAATAGAAATTTTGGCCATACCCTACTTGAGCACTATGTGAGATTAAACCCTTTCATTGCTGAAAACTATTACATTTATGATATGTAGATAGTATTCTTAGTTCAGAGGTGCCATGCATATTTTAAATCGAAGAGAGACTAATATCGAAAGTGGCAACAACACTGATAGAAAAAAATGGAAATTCGGTCAACTTAATATGGAATTGATAAATGCAATGGTAGGTGGCATTATGGATGAGAAAAGTGGCACGATGGTGGAGGAAGTTATTGGGGCATAAAATTTGAAGAGGGTTAGAATGAAGGGGCTTCGAACAAAGGGGCTTCAAGTTCTTGGGGCACAAAATTTGAAGAGGGTCAGAATGAAGGGGGTTTTTGAAACCTCCTTTGTTTGAACCCCTTTGTTCTAACCCCATGCGGCATCAAATTTTGCTCTTTTGATTACAAAGTTCTCATTGACTTGAAAATGCCATTTTGGATGCCACATTTTAGGAAGAAAAAATAAAATAAAAACACGTGACTCCATGTGTAAATAGGGTTATTTATTAGATTTCTAATATATACATTTTATCAAAATTTAAATAATATTTAGTATTTATTTTGATTTATTTAATAACATATTATTATTTATAAAGTAAAGTATCATCTTTTTGGTGTACAAATAAAAATATTGGACTATGAGTTAAAAAAATTTAAAAATATTGACGCACTTGATTTTAATGTCCTTGTTTTAATGACAAAAAAATAGATTCATTTTGACATATATAAAAAAAATTATCATGAGGAGAATCCAAAGTGTCAATATTACATACCATGATCATTTAAAAATTAATAAAACATAAATAATTTATCAAAAAAATATAAAAAATATATTTTACACTACGTCCATGTTTCTAGGACATATTTGCAATAAATCTTTAACAAATATTACAACATTTTGAAAATATTATGATGAGGAGAAATTGAGCACTTAATAAAATTTCTATACATAAAACATACACACTATGTATTTAGGCATTCAAAAATATATTTTTTAAATTTGAAAAAAATAAAAATATAATCTACACTTAAAATTTAATATTTCATTAATTTACACTATATTCACATTTTGTACAATTTAGTCATTATTGCCTATACAAATTTAAAAATGTGCACATTTTCATTTTTTATTGTCCCATTTCTACTAAAAAGTGGGACACGCTATTATGCTCCAACTCGGAGACAAAGAATATAACTTGTAAAAGATATTTTGCATAAAGCATTAGAAGAATTATCATAAGAACACATATCAAAATCTCTAGAAGATTCATTAAAAAAAAATCTAAATAGTTTTACCCTTAGAGATAGAAGATTTAGTCATTTTTCAACAATGTAAAGTGTTGTGCATGAATTTACCACAAGATTTATATGTATGCAATTTCTAATATTTAAATATATGATGCCTGTATTTTCCACAATGTACACAAGGTTTAACAATTTTAAGCAAAACATGAGCTTAATAAAAAAGGGTTACATTATAAGTCTTTTAATGTGGATGACAATATGATTCTAAATTTATAATAGAAGCAGTTGAATCAATAAAATTGAGAACTTTACAATTTACATTAGGAGTAGGCAAAAGAGGTTTGAGAATATTGTCTTCACACTTACCAAACACACCACCCAAATAGTCCATACTGTGCATGATTTTCATATTATCTTAAAAAGCCAAGAAATGTAATTTATTAAATCTTTCCACTTGACAAAGGCATAATTCATACACTTAAAAAAGGAACACGTGATACTCCAATTACAAGTTAAATAAAACTATAAACTGTACAAAAAGGATATGACTTTAGAAAAAGATCTTTAATACTTACCAAGGCCTTCCATAGTGAATTTGACAAAGTCGTTGAAGTGAAGACAAAAAATTAAAAAATTGCTTGGGGCTAAGAGAAGCACTAAAATAGGAGAGGTAAATGTGTTGTTAAGTGAGTAAAGCACGTTGGATTATTACACACAAATGTGTTAGGAAAGTCGATACACTTTAAGGAGAAATAATTATGATTCTAAATTGAATTAATAAAAGTTTGAAAGGTTTGTTGAGTGGGAGAGATTCAAAACATAAGATTGAAGGGTGTTAAATAAGGTAGTAGAAGATTTTCGACTGAGTTTTGCAAAAAACTCAAGCGGAAAACTCACTAAGGCTAAGTGATGAACTTACAAAATAAGTTGGTAAAAGGTACATGACAAAAAGGTGGTTTTATTCCAGTAGTGAGAGGAGGCTATTTCAAATAGAATGTGGCTAGGATGTTTGTTAAGTGGAAGGAGAAGAAGAAGATGACCTAAATCTAGGAAGAATGAAGGTTATTTACATCATCAATGCCATCCCCCAAAAAATTGAATGTCATGTTGGATGGAAAAGAATCAAATTTGAAGATTGGTGAATGGAAGATTTTGGGTGTAATTTGGCAAAGAAAACCAGAGCAAAAGTCTTGTTAAGGTCAAGCAGTAGACCTAAAACTTTAAAATTGAGTCTTATAAGTCGACGCACTGGTAGAAATTTTGAGATAAAAAAGGAAGTACTTTGGAGAAAACATAGTAGAAGTGTTGTTGCCTCCCTGTGACAAATTTACAAGATTTTAATCGTGTTGGGAAAGATGAAAGACTGACAAAAGTTTAGAGTCTACCATTTCAAGCGCTAGGTGTGCTTGTCTTCTTTTTAAGCTCATATTTTATCTTGGGTTTATTTTATGGGAACCTGTTTCATATAGTCATTGCACTATTTATTTTTATCCCCTTCCCATTGGGAAAGGGAGTAAGTTTGGTGAATTTATAAGGTTTCATCTATTTTATACCATGCACCAAGTAATTGCTAGAATGTTGAGGGCTCGACTGGTGTCTCAGATATGTGGTAGTGGTGAAAATGTCCTAGGTAGTAAAAGACCTACTTTTGATGGACTCTTATTCTATAGTGTAAGCTTCAGGGAAGCCCTGTTGAAGGATGTTAGTTGGGGTCTGAGTTTATATAGAAAAATTGTTGAAGCCCCTATTTGGCTAGTCTCAGATTTAATGGCTAATGAGGAAGATAGAGGACTCCTCACAAAACTTTATAGAGTTTGATCTAAAACATGGGTGGTGGTCTCATTGAGTGCCTATATAGGTTCACTTATAACTCACAGAGTCTATGGAGGATGGGTGAACATCTCATTGAAGACCAGATCTATTGGGGCTACTATCAATCTCACCTAGATTTAATTATGGTGGATAGAAGAAGCTAAATAAAATATTGCATTATTAGAATGGACAATAGAGGAATCTGCTCCTACCTTTTTTGGGCCATGGGGTTTGCCCATGAATTTAAGAATATTACTCATCCCTAGATTAAAAACATTGTTTTATTTTAAGTTATGGCTATAATGCTGAGGATAGGCTGACTAGGCCTTTGTTTTGACCTAGCTGTTAATGGTTTGATTGGGAGGAAATGCCCACTTGTAGTATCTTAGATGTGTAGTGGTTGTGTGGAAGTCCCAGAAAGTAGAAGACCTGCTCTTTATGGACTCTTTTTTTAATGTAATCTTCTAGAAAGTCCTATTGAAGGGCGTCAACACTTCAAGTCTCATTAATTTGTAACACCTATGGTTGTACTAAGGTTGTGGGAACCTTAAAACCTTCGTGTTATGGTTTCAATATTCTTAAAATCCTCTTATTTTGCCAAGGTTGTGGGAACCTCTAAACCCCTTTTTGTGTTGGTTATGATTGTGGGAGCCTTAAAACCCTCTACATATGCTTTGTAAATGTTGGGAGAGCCTCCAAACCCTCTTTTTTTACTTGGTATTGTTATGGGATCCTTAAAACCATCTTGATATGCCTTGTAATGTTTAGTTATGAAACCATCATGTAAAACCCTCTCCCTGGTTATGGGTGTAGTTGTCAAAACACTCACTTGTCTAGTTATAGCTCCAGCTTCAAGTGCATTTATCTCATCAAATAACAATAATAGATAGAGGTGATGTAATAATCCCTAAAAAAATGCCAAGAATATGAATGAGGGTAGCCAAATAATAAAACTTAGAGCTATGAATTGACTATTTATCAAGGTTTTTAATAAATTAGGATGTCATAATTAAAAAATACCACATATAGACCATAAGTACAGCAAAAAAAAACTAATAAAAATGTCAAAGACTAAACAAAACTTGATTAATATTAATACAAGTGCAGATGAATGTGTTAAAGAGGATTACATCTTAAGATATATATATATATATATATATATATATATATATATATATATATATATATATATATATATATATATATATATGTTAAGACAAAAGAGAACATATTTAAAAGTCCCAAAATAACTATGTATACCAGTCCAAACCCTCTTTTTTTACTTGGTATGGTTATGGGATCCTTAAAACCATCTTGCTATGCCTTGTAATGTTTAGTTATGAAACCATCGTGTAAAACCCTCTCCCTGGTTGTGGGTCTAGTTATCAAAACACTCACTTGTCTAGTTATAGCTTCAGCTTCAAATGCATTTATCTCATCAAATAACAATAATAGATAGAGGTGATGTAATAATCCCTAAAAAAATGCCAAGAATATGAACGAGGGTAGCCAAATAATAAAACTTAGAGCTATGAATTGACTATTTATCAAGGTTTTTAATAAATTAGGATGTCATAATTAAAAAATACCACATATAGACCATAAGTACAGCAAAAAAAAACTAATAAAAATGCCAAAGACTAAACAAAACTTGATTAATATTAATACAAGTGCAGATGAATGTTTTAAAGAGGATGACGTCTTATATATATATATATATATATATATATATATATATATATATATATATATGTATATATATATATATATATATATATATATATATATATATATGTATATATATATATATATATATATATGTATATATATATATGTATATATATATATGTATATATATATATATGTATATATATATATATATATATATATATATATATATATATATAGTTAAGACAAAAGAGAACATATTTAAAAGTCCCAAAATAACTATGTATACCAGGATTAAATAAGGAGAAATAGATGTTACTTCATAGAGATATAACCAACAATACCATAAAAAATGACACATCTTATATAAGTTAAAGAGAACAATCAAAAAACATTTCTTAATGAAGACAAAAAATATGCCAAAGTCCATTAAAAATAAGAATGTTAGAAGGAAATAAATATCTCATACCATGACATAAATGTTGCCTAAGATTAAATAAAATGTTGAATACACATTAAAATTAAAAAATAGCATTACCTTGAAGTAAGCACAAACTACAAAGTTGAGACAAATGTGACAAGTGGGGAAACTGTCATATAGATAAAAACTCTACACTAGTATTAAAAGCCTGCAAAAAGAATATTTAATTATAATAGCATGAAGAATCTAAGAGAAAAATGGTATTAGTCCAAGAGATCAATAATAATTCCAAAGCAAGACTAGATCAACAAGAATGTTGTGAGTGTGTAATCACAAGTCAAGAAGAAAAGGATAAGAGAACTCTTTATAAAGAGCTAGGAGATAAATAGTTACAAGTGAAATCTCTAACATGTGTGTTAAGTACATCGATAATCTTATTATAAGTGGGGAGGATGTGTGTTCCATGTGAGGGGAGAGGAGTTACATGCAAATAACTCCAAAGCCAACAAGTGGACTAGAGAGGTGAGTGACACCTCAAAAATCTAGATTAAAATGTATTTATAAATACAATAAATGTACACACACATAAAACATAAGATAAAATTATAAACCTAAAGAAAAGTCTCAAATAAAATTTAATTATCTAACAGTAAAGTACAAACTCAACAAGTAATCAAGCACACACTCAAAAGCAAAGTAACATGAAATTGTCCAAAGAGACCTCATACAAGGGTCATGTTTCAATGTCTCACAATCAAAGGGACATGACTTAGTCAAATGTCCACAAAGCATAGCATGACATATCCAAACATCCATACAACAAATAATAACATATTCAAATTTTAAAATAGGTAAGTAAAGGCATGGGGGCCACAATCAATAAACCATATTCAAATGCTCAAATAATAAATACAATGCAAGACAATAGCAAACAAGGAACAGACTCAAGGAAGTTCATAAGATTGAAAATTGAGATAAATATAAGCAATCGACATGAACCTAGCATACTAGTTCCTAAACATATGTGTTTACAAAATATTAAGTACATTGTATATCAAGTACATTGTGAAATGTATAAGCATGGATATAAGCATGTGTTAGTATATAAGCTCAAACATGATAATGAAAAGTGATCATAGATTAATATAACTTGGGTGTATCATGATCAAAAATACAAATGGCTTCAATGTACTTAGGTCATGAGTGTAGGGAAGGCCCAACATCTGTATATGCATATATCATATATTTGGGTATACCTGTATCACACTCAATGAAACATGAAATATGTGTATATAAGAAAGAATGATATGTTATATCTACTAACATAGAGAAAAAAACATATGGATAATAAATAATACAAATAGGAACATATTGAAAAAATGTGGTATTTTTGAATTATTTGAATGTTTTTATATTTTTGGAATATTTGATTTTTGATTTTTTTTGGAAAAGACAAAGTATATCTAATTATCACACTAAGGGATGTTCATCTAGAAGTTCTCTAAACATTGGATATGGTATATCAAATTGGTGGTACTATCAAGGACATTTTTAAGTGTAATATCCAACATTGTAGGCTCTATAATGCTCTACGTATGTATCATCCCTGACTTTGTAGTCTTGAAGAGGTAATAGAAGTAGTAGGGGTTCATGGAACCCATCGTTTATGATCTATATTATATCTGAAGTAAAAATAATAGGAACATGTTTAGTTTCTCTAGATAACAAAATATGTTGTGTATTAGTAGGTGAGGATTATGTAGAATCCACTATGTATCTCTGATTTAATGGTCTCTCAAGTATGGGCTGCCTATAAAAGGGGATTGATTATTGCTTACCCTTTCATAGAGAATTTACCTTAGTAGAAGTTATAATTAGTTGTCTTGGAATAAACTTCTTGTGTTCAAGTGGATAATCATATGGAGTTCCAAGAAATGTGACCACTCTATTGGTATGAATGTATGTAATACATATATGCATTATGAAAGGTATTGCATGGGATTTATGTATCCAAGGTCATCATAATAGCATATCAAGGACTCCCATGTATGGTATAACTAATAAGGTAGTGACCACATGTGTTGGGCCAATCTGTAAAGGTAAGTCACTCTTACCAAAAATATGATATGAAGTCCCATTGAATGCTTTGACCATTTTGGTTAAAGGGTGTAAATAATCATGTGTATATCCCAAATGTGTAAGTATCACATGATGCTAACATTTTCTCTAGCACCATTATAAATCATAACACTTTGAATAGGTTGGTGATCAAGGTATGCTCGAATAAATAATTAATGAAGATCTGAGTCATAATCCACAATCTCAATCATCAAAATTAATAGATGGTCTTTGAATCATAGGAGGAATATGCCATGTATAAGTACCAATAATCTCATCTAATGGGTTCCCATAATGTGGTGGAGGAGAATGTGTATTATATGCCATTTTCACTTCCATATTCTTCTAATAATGATCTTGTAATGGATCACTAAACATCTTTTGGTTTTGATGGTCACCAGGTTGTGACCCTAAATCTTTGGGATGATTTCCAAATATAGGTTATTGGTTATTACAAAGGTTTTGGATCTTATGCTTCAAGGTATAAATCAGATAGTAGAATGCCTAGGGCCCTAGTGATAGTCAAAATAAGCATTGACATCATATCCATAAGGTATAGGTCTACTCATATCAACCTATATGAGAGGAGGGAGAGATATGTGATGACAATTTACAAGCTTCTTAAGTACCAAATTTAGAGAATTGTCAAATTGTGTAAATTGTCTCCTTAGTGCATTACATAAAACAAGTCGATTAGGTTGTTACAATACTACAATAATAGTTCTAGTTATTTCCTTTTTAGGTTATGAAGGTTTCACCTTGTAGCTTAGTTTGATATACAACTTGGCATTGAATGTAGTCAGTGGGTTTACTACATACTTAATTTTGTTTAATGAAATAAGTTTTATTTCATGATCTCACACAATATGGCATAAGTCATCAAAATATTTGAACTTTTTGAAAATAATAGACTCATGTAATGGGGAAAGCAAAATTTGCTTGAATATGTCTTGAAGCTATTTATCTGAAATTTATTTTGTCATTTTGGCCAACATTATCTTATACCTCAAGACATATTCATTGATAGGTTCATTGGTTCCTTGTTTGATTTTTTAATTTGGGCATAGGATACCTTTTTGGTAATGTTGATAGAGAAGTGTGCCAAAAATTTATTCACAAGAGGTTTGAATGCTTTTACTGATTGGATTTTAAATCATAAAACCATTTTTGAGCATATTCCTTGAGGCACATTGGAAATAATTTATTCAAAAATTTATCATTAGAAGCATAGTCAAGGCATGCCACATAGAAATATCATAAATGATGTTTTGGATCCCCTGTGCCATCATAAAATGTGAATTTAGGTGCAATAGAATCAAATGGCAAGGGGTGAAAAGATATGTTAGGTGCAAAAGGGTTATGTAACACTTCTTATGAATCAATACCATAAGGTGAATTCATAGAATATTTTTCAATATTTGTAACCTTAGCTTGAAAAAGTTTATAGTTTGGACAAGATCTTGCATATTTTGATCACTAAGGTTTGAATTTTGAAATCCATCAAATTAAGTATACCCATTGTTTGAGTTGATATAGGCATTGAAACCATTAAACTAGGTTGAAGTGCTAATGTTTCCCATAGAGGATATAACAATACCATGATTTATTTTAGGGAATAATGGTGTAAACACATAACCTATGTCCCATTAGATGTATGAAGTGTTGATGTGCTCAAGGGGAGGATTATAGGAATAAGGGGATGTCCCATAACTCTAATAACATGATCAATAGATGCACCTAGTAATTCATCTATGTTTTTTCTTTTTTAGTTTCCAATATGGTTATGAGGATCTCATCAAGATATTCAAGGTTTTGATAGATACACTCTTGAAACATAGAAAGATCTTGTACTTCCTCTTGATCTATTTTTTCATGTTCATTATTTGCATTAGATTCATTGTATTCATGATCATAATCATCTTATATGATAACCTCTTTAGTATTTTGTTTAGTTTTGTTATTGACACTTTTATTAGGCATAAGATTTGTTACTTCATTGGTTTGATCCATCTTAGGTGGAAAATGAGGAAGTTCCAAGTGTTTGATAGAAACACTAGCTAATCCAGGGCTCCGCCTAGGTTGCATACAAATAATAGGATAAATTTGAAAAAAACAACAATGAAAAACCTTAGGAGGCTGAATACCCTAGGGCAAGCTAGGGTTTGTATAAATAGACAAAGAGGTCATGTTCACCAAATGTTTAATCTTAAATTTAGATATGTGTGGTTATCTAGGGTTAAGGGATATTAGACTAAATTTTCCACAAGGATGGTGAACTACCCTAATGAAAATGCCAATTAATATAAAACTCAAATAAACACTCTTCTAAAATTATACAACTGAGATTGTTAAAAATAGTAAAGTACAAGTATTGATAGATATTATAATAAATTGAAAATAAATGATACATAGCTGGTTTATTGTGCACATGTAAGTATGATATAGAACTTGATGGAAGTGAACTAGAAGATGATCCTATAATAGTCCTTAGATTTTTGAAATGTTCTTTTTGTGGTCTCAAACACTTGTGGTCATATATACATAGTTGTGTTAATGCAAGTGTTTGATTTGAACGCATGTGTCATGTATAAAATACTAACTAGATTTAGATGTGGCCAAATAGAGCCTTGTGGGTTTTTCATCACATTTATTATAATGTATATAAATTTTGTGCACATGATATCTCTCTTTTTCAAATGATCAAACCCTATTTTCTTCATCCATGGAGTGACTATAAGAAAAATGAGTAAGTGGGCTCATGATGTCAAGTCACCCCAAGGACACCTTTCTCAATGGGTAGTACCTACATATCCAATAATTGAAAGATGGCCTTGGAATTATGTAATTCTCCCCTATATGTTGGATTATGTAGATTTCCCCTATATGTTGGATTATGTGTTCACAAGGATGCAATGTGTGATAAGCAAAGACATGTAGTGACCTAGCTTGTAACTTGACAAATATGGCTTATGAACTTCTCTTGGTATGTTTTAGACCTATGAAAATATTAATCCTATGATTCATATATAAATAGGGATGAATAGGGTATATTTACTCACTTGAATTCTTTATTGAGTGCTTCTTGGTATATGGTCTTGTGAGTTGTATGTGTTTTTCAGGTGATTGCTATGTGAGGAATGAATGAGGGTTGACCATGTATATATACCAGTCCATTTTGTAAATATATCACAATAATCACTTATTCAAACCTTTATGATACATTTCATTTTAAAATTTGATGAATTTTGGGCACTGGACACTTTGTCAGCAAAGTGGACACTTGTGTTGATGTAGTGTCTAGGATGTAAATGTATGGGAAGTTATAAAATTAGTATAGGTCTAGAACTATAATTTAAGGATAATAATAAATTTTAGAGATTTTTTCACAATAAAAAATGCCTAATCATCAACATAACACTTTTTGAACTAAGAGATAATCAATTTGGCATAATGAGATAGTGAACACAAGGCTTTTGGTAGTTGGTAGGTCTAGAATTGAAAGGTATGACCATGATAGATATTTTCTAAGTGTAAAAGTCTAAGGTTATACATAAATTATATTTAAGCATCTACAAATTTACCTCATATAAAATTTAACAATTTTATATCTTGTTATTGCTTTGCCATTATTTATATTCATGAGAGTTCTAGCACTCTAACATAATATGAATGCACACAATGATTTATTGTACCTATTAAATTCCACAATGACTAACATTTTTTAATATTTGAGTGCAAATGGAAATCACTGTTAGAAATCAATATGCATCACTTTTTTAATGTTCCTATTCTTTTATTCACATTGTACAAAATTATAAATTTTTAGGTCTAAGAAAAATTGAAATTTCCCAAGAATTTAGTGACATTGCTTGATTTCAACCAACGGACATAAAATAAATAAATAAATTTATTATTTTTTATAAAAAACACATGTACACACATATTCTCCTAGAAAAAAATCATAACTTCATACTAATAAAAATATGAAATTACATTTCAAAGATGCAAAAGCATTCCAAAAGGAAAAAATAACAATAAAAGGATGAGAAGACACCCCAATAGAGAAAACACCAAAGAGTGAAAACCACATAGGATCCAAACCCAATAAAAGGGATAGCATGGGAATAAAGAAATAAATAATACCAATAGACAAGGAGGCCCCAAAGATATCCTAGAGAATAGCCAAAGTAAATGCAATGCATCCAGACTGAAAAGATAAAAAAGAAAAAAACATTAGTCTGTCAATGCCAAGAGAGATGATTCATGAATGCAAACATTTTATTTGAAATATTTGATGATATAGAGATATAAATCCAAATGTAATATTTCCTTAGATAATGTATCATCCTCATATTTTAGCTCCTGAAAAATATGAGAGAAAGAAATAAAATCGAAGGAGTTCATCAAAGAATGAGTCAAAGTGAAAAGTGGTTGTAAGATCAAATTGTGCATTTTTGAAACACCCTTCAAGTATTTTATTACAAGTTAAAACTCCCCATAAAAATTTAGCTCCCCCACTCTTCTATCAAGTGTGATCTAAATAATAATATTCATAGCCATTAACTCTGTGAAATTGTGTGTACCTTATCCCAATCCTACCTTAAAATTGATGAAGTGATTGGGATTGAAAAAAGAGTTCCAACAAAACCACAAATGATTGGAAAACCTTGATAATCACCATTAAAAAAAATCCAAGATTTACTTTTGTTTAATGATAATAGGACCAACAATCATTAAATTAGATATTTGGGGATGATTTTGTGATGCAGGAACATCAACCAAGATGCGAATTTGGTAAATAATAGCCTAGTGAGTCAAATAAGCCATGTTGTGAAAGGCAAGAATCAATGTCGTGTTTCATTATTCATTAAAAATGTCTTGATAGGTATTAATAAGCATACTTAGTATTGTTTTGATCATATAAGGGTGTTGAAATATTTAGAGTCTTGATATTGAAACTTCTAGCTTACTTTCAAGGTTTTCCCTCCAAAACCTTGTGTTTGAAATTTCAAATTATTAAGATGGACTAATAGCCCTTGTGGCTAGTTATAAAGGGTATAGACCTCTTTTAATGGTCCTAAAGGTTTATCAACATGATTTAAATGTTATTTTACCTCTATATAAGTGTGAAATGACCTCATCATATATCTAAAATGATGATTCAACATTTGGGGAAGGCAAACTTTAATATATGTTATGTTAAGGAGCAAGTGGTTGAGAAGACTTTGGTATTCTTCTAATCATAAAACTATGTTTAGATGATGGTTGAGAGAATATGTACTTATAATATATTAAGGTAGATCTAATTCAAGCAAATACATGTAAATAAATACAAGTCAAAAGCCATTGAAGAAGGAGGATTTGAAGAAGATAGGTTGGAGAAAATGTTTGAAAAGAAGGTATGTGGCAGTCATATAGCATGTATGAAGGTTTGATAAATAAAATGTGTTTATTTTTATGTAAAATAGTTTTTATATTCTTCTCATGTATATTCATGTGCTTTAATATTTAATTGGTGTTAGTTTGTGTCTTTAATCCCTTATAAACATGATTGTAAAAGAGAATTGTAGAAATATGTGATGTAGCAGGTCTGATACAGAGAGAGTTGAACATGTTTCATATTGCATGACAAGTATATGAACATTAAAAATGTAAGTTATGATATTAATTTACATTTTTATGCATAATAATTTAATTTTTAGTTGAAAAAGTAGCATTTATTTCAATCTATGCCCTCTTGGGTCTATGACAGGGTCACTATTTATGACAGTCTCGATAAATCCCATTATTGAACATACTTCTGGTAGTATGTTGAGGTCTTAATGATCGATAAAGGTGTTATAATATGGATAAAACTTATTCTAATTGAAATTAAGTCTTGAAACCTTTTAGAACTACCTAAATCATTTTTATAATGTTCTTGATTTGCCCTTAAACCCTAAATCCTAAGACAGAGGCAATGAGTAGAAAAGGAGTTGTAACTTTGAAACCATCCATCCAAAATAATTAAAAATTGATGTATAAATTTTATGTGATGGTATTAATTCATTATAACTGATTATATGCCTTTATACATCAATAAAAATAATATGTTGACCAATGTGTTTCTGGACTATACTTGAAAACAAGGTTTTAAGAGGTATATCTTTGTTAATACTCTTCTAAATGTTTTGTAAAATTGTATGAAGGTATAAGGGAATGGTATAAGTGAATTAATATTAATATCAAGTCTTGGTTAACCCAATGAAACCTAAAAATTAGGAATGTGTCATGACAGGGTTATAAGGGTTTAAGAAAGTGAGGGTTTAAGAGGTCAAAAGAGCGAATGCACGTCTAGATGATTGTATCAAGTGTTTAAGACTTAAGAAGGAAGTTAAATGGGGTATGATAAGTATTTAAATGTATAAAAAATTTATTTAATCCTATATTATAAGTTATTTTATTTGATCTAATTAAAGCCTAGATCTAAGGCCTAAAAAGTAGAATTTTGTTAACAGATGCAAGATTGAGATGGAAGGGTCTTCAAGAAGATATTAAAGACATAAAGAATGGTCAATAGAATCCATGAAGCTTCTAAAAACTTAAATTATCTTATTGGACTTAAAATACCAGACTAAATAGAAAATATAGGGTCATTGAGACAATACCTAGTGAGAACAAATCTAGAAGAGAGTCATTACAGACATGTAAAGAAAATGTGTGATTGTGCAGACCTATAGTATTAAGAAGGATAGATTTAGACCATAAGGAAGAAACCTAGTAAGGTTTAAACATAAATATTTCCCATATACAAGTTTAAACAAAGGTGAATGAGAACTAATAAGATACCTCAAGATAGGTTTGAATCAAATAAGGGAGTAAATGTGGGTGTGGGCCTAAACATCATCAAATTGTGCTAGTGGTTGTAAAACATTGAAATCATTTTTAAGTTCCAAAAGATAACCCAAACTTTGGAGATGCATTGAAAATTTGGAATAATTTTTCCTCAGAAGATATAGATATTCCTTGCTAGCCAAATTCCCTATGACATAATTAGGGCAAGTGCCTTAGATAGTTTGAACTCAAACCTTTAATACCAATTCTCAAGACAATCAACCACAATAATACCATGCCAACATTCCTAAACCCCCTTATAAGTTTCAATCTCATTCCAAATATTTTTTGCATATGTAAAAATGACATGGAGATGATTAATAATTTCTAAGTCTTGGAAATAAATATTACATCACCTCAAACCTTTCCAACTTAATTTTTGAATAACCTCCAAGGTTAGGGCTCTGTTGCTTAGAGCCAATGATATAAAGAAGTTTATTTTGTGGGAAGATTTAATCTTCCAAATTTTTTGGCACCACCATAGTTTCTCTCTAGGTGCCTCAATGAGGATAGTAGACTAATAATCAAGCCTCACATAACAAACCCTTGATGAGGTGTTATGACATTATCCTCATTATGAAGATGAATGTGACTCCAATTCAATCTAGTAACTATAAATGCCTGCCAAGACTAACCTCCCCATCTAATTCATGAATAAGTGCACTTTTCCAACCCTGTCACCAAGGGTTAGTGAGAGTATGATCTATGGCATGGGCGAAAAAGGAGATGCCCATATCTGATAAGGTATCAATCAAATCAGTGGGAAATTTTTAATCAACACCACAACTAACCCAAGAGTCAATCCCAACTCTGAATTTGGTGCCAGACCCTAACTTCCAATAATTAAAAAGGATTTTAAGATTGATTTCCACATGTTTAAATAATTATGACAGGTTTTGATAAAACTTTTGATCCAATTTTTGACACCAAATGCTTCAATATATTTATGAGTGATGATTTGAATCCATAGATCCACATTAGTGATAAGTCTATAAATACCTTTTATTGCTAAGGCATCCCAAAATAGATTTATGTATTTTAATCCCTAACCTCTTATGTCCTTGGGGTTTAGCAAGGGACTACCATTTAACTAGAGGGATACCATCCTTCTCTTTTTTATCAATCCAAAGGAATTTTTAGGTTTTGCTAATTATATTTTCAAGAACTCCTTTTGGAATATGAGCTAAAGAAATCCAATAAACTGGAAGAGCCTCCAACACTACCTTCATAAGCATGAGCCTTCCACCTAGAGATAGTTGTATATTACACCAATAACTAATTTATTTATCCACCTTATCAATCAACCAATTCCAATCATTTTTTTGTAATCATTTGGCTTCAATAAAAACCCAAATACTGGAAGCCACCAAGGTGATCAAGTAATTGGAAGGGTAAAACATTGAGTATCCAATTGATTTGATGCTCCTCCAAACCATGAAATGAGATGTTGGATTTTTGCACATTTAACTCCATACCAGTGGCCATGTAGAATATCTCCAGAGACTCCTTTAGAAAAATCATGTCTTTATGAGAGCCATCACCAAACAAAAATACAACATCCATAAAGAGCAAATGTGTGAAGAATAAATTCCTGCCAACCTTCACCCTTCTGATAGACTTAGATCATTTAGCCTTAAGAATGCTTTGACTAAGCCCTTTAGCAAGAAAAATATAGATTAGAGGGGAGAGAGGATAACCCTAACGTATACTAAAAGAGGAATGGAAAAAATAGAGGAAAATCCATTAATAAGTAAGGCAAAAGAAATATAAGAAAAATAACCTAATATCCAGTTCACCATCTGAAGCCAAAACCTAGTATGTATGATAATAATTCTTTGGAAGAGATAATTTGATTTATAAAATGCCTTTGAAAGGTCCAACTTCAAAAATATTTATGATAACTTCATTTTTATAGAGTGAATACCCTCCTAAACCACACCAATTGCATCATGAATTTATCTCCTATGTAAGAAACAAAATTGCTTGCTAGAGATAGAATTAGAAAGAATACTCTCGATCCTAATTGATATGATATTTGTTATGATATTGTAGATGAAATTACAAATTGAAAATGGGGCAAAAATCATCAAAAGAGGATAGAGTGCCCTTAGGAATAATGAAAATAAAGGTAGAGTTGAAGGACCCAAGGATTTTATTTGAACACCTAAACTCCTCAACCACTCTAAGCAAGTCCCCAACCAATAGGACAAGAAACCCATTAAAGAATTCAACTATCTAGCCATCAGGTCTAGGATGTTTATCCTTATAAAAATTAGCTAGAGTAGACCATAGTTATTCAATAGTGACTTCCTCTTCTAGGCAATTATTGGCATCTTTAGTAATAAAGATAGGGAAAAATGGATATTTTGATAATATCAGCAATGTTCAATTTTCGTAGATCTTTGTACGACATATAAAAATGGGAGAAATAGAGAGCAACAATCTCATGAAAATATTACATAGTAGAGTAGTTAAAAGCTTTCATTTCCCAAATAACATTTTTATTTTTATGATGGTTAGAAAAATTATGAAAATATTTAGTGTTCTCATCACCATCATCCAATCATAATGCTCTACTTTAGATTTTCCATTGTGCTTCAAAGTCTGCTAAAAGGTCTTACATCTTCTAATCCAAAACTTTAAGCCTAGTTTTAATAGCCTCAATAAAACCCTTATCTAAAATGTGATCAAAGATGTCAGCTATCTCTTTTTCCATTAATAAGATATCTTTTTCAGTAGTTTGATATTTTGAAGCTGCCCAACTAACAAGTAATTTTTGACTCCTTTCAGGTTGTCATCAAATTAAATACTAGTCAACACCATGGAGGTTGGATCAAATAATTTCCACTTGTCATTAACTAACTTGGTGAAATTCACATCCTACAACCAAGAAGGATTGAATTTAAAAGAACTCAAAGGCTTTTTTTTCCTCTTTTTTAATCTAGAGAAAAACTAGAGGGCTATCAAAGTCACCAGCTAAGGACACCCAATATCTAATTTTCCTAGTGCCATTCCATAGGGAGCCAATGATAAGTAATATATCAATTATTTTGGCCACATGATCTAGTCCAACTCCCATGTTCCTCCAAGTAGGAGCCAAATTAATAAGTTATAAGTCCACCAAACTGGCCTCCTCAAATTTTTGGAGTAAGTAATCAACAAATGGATCAGTGGTTACACAATGCCCCCACACTTCAACACTCTTCATGGTAAATTTAATGTCTTCCCCTATAATGGTTTTATTAGCTCGTAGATAATTTTGAAAAAACATTTCCTCCCAATAATCCATTCTCTCCTCATATTGCCCATGGATATTTTTCACAACAAAATAATTACTGAATTCTATGGAGTGAATTTCCACCCCAATACCAGAGAATAAGAGTGCATAATTGACCAATATTAAAGAGGACGTTGTTTCATCCTGAGATCAATCCCCAAGAGCTACCAATGGAATTAGTAGCTTAAAAATCCCAATCTTTAAGAAATTTAGATAATTTCATTATAACCTTAGTTATTTCCCCCTTTGTCTCTTCAATTAGTATCATGTGCAGCTTGTGCATGTGAACCAATCCCTTCAAAGAATTTTTTTTAGAGGGATTGGCCAACCCTTTGATATTAAGGGACATAATAAGCACAACTAATAATTCAGTGGAGCATACCCCACTCTAAGGGTCCCACTAAGAGTTTGTTTTCTACCATGTTGGATTTCATGAATATATTTGAATTGAGCATGAGAGAGTAAGGAAATACTACCTCTCCTCAATAAGGAAATCCCCAATCTACTAAGACTACCAATTCCTCCTTTAATACATCTTTCTTCCTTGTATACAACTAAAATCCATGATATCAAAGGATATCGAAAGTGGCTTGGTGTAAAGAACGTAATATGTGAGTTCACATATGAAGAGTAACCCTTGGTCTAATTTGATCAACCTATATCAATTACAATATTGGACTCATCAAACTGATGTTGATCCTTAAGAAAAATCAGTGGAATCACATGATCCTCCCATAGATTTTTAGTTCCTTTTAGATTTTGACATGGCTTACTACCTAGTGTATATAAAATTGTTTTTAACCTGGGCCTCTTTGTAGGGAAATTTTTTTAGAGGCATCCTCAACTAATGTTGATCTTAAATGAGGCCTCTCTCTTATGTATTTAGGGAGGGAGTGCTTTAGAGTGATGAGATATAATAACATCATGTCTCAATACTCAATTGATAGATAACTATCTAATACAGACTTGTATTGATAGGTGAGAAACTGGAGCTTTAATTATTCTTCACACAACTCCAAAAGATGTAAACACTCCTTGGTTGGCTTATGTTTTCATAGTGGTTTTATTTTTACTCAATTTGGAAGCTAAAACTCCTTCTAAAAGTTTCCCACTAAAGGCCAAAAATCTCAACATTATTATCTTTGAACCCCTCATTAAACTAAGAAATATGGGCTAGTTTTTATTTATAGACTTGGCAAGTGAAGTGTTAGGAGAAATCATTGACCAGATGACCATAGGTATGACATATATCACACTTGAAAGGAATACCCACATATTCAAATGATTGGTTATGTTTCTAGGACCCATATTCTAGGTTTATTTCCTTCTGCAATCCTTCCTTAAGGTTTATATTGATGAGGATTCTGGTCATTATCCTAGAAGGCTCCTTTATATAGTTGTCATCTTTAGCCAAAAATGTCCCTATGTTATCCCCTATAACTTTTTAAATGGCCTTATTCCATAATTCCAAAGGTAGGCTTGTAATTTTGACCCAAACAGGTTATGGCTAGAGTTTCTCCACATGAGGGTCAAAACCCAACATCCACTTCTTAAGGGTTAAGGGTGATGACCCCTAAAACCATCTATTTTAAAATATCAAATTCACATATTTAGAGTATTTGAAAATATAAACAAGCTATCCCTAACCATAATATGTGAGAAAGGGGTGTACCCAAGGAGCGACTATCAGAATTGATCCATCCAAGAATCTAGGTTTCTTCTAAAAATTCTTCTCCTAAAAAATCAACCTATCAAGGCCATATTCACTAATTTCATCACATGATTCAAATTAAAATTCAAATCCTCACCAAGAACAAGTCTAACTGTATTTCCCCAAAGCTTAATACACCTTCTCCATTTTTTCCCTTTTTCCACCTTGACAAGTTTGAAGCCCTCCTCCACTGATTGATCCTATCATTGATCTTGTCAAGAATCTCTACCATTAGAAATATAGCAGTGTCATATTGTGGAACCATGTCATCATAAGTCACCTGAGAAGATCAAAGGCCTATTTTATCTCTTTAACTCTAACTCAAGTATGTGCCATGGGGTTAATGCATTCAAGGGTGCCTTTGGGAGGCTAAGAGTCCATTGGAGCCTTAAATGAGAGGATCAAAGATTTAGTCTGAGGTGAGTGATTGGACCTTGTCCCTTATTAATCCAAATATAAACACCTTGTTAGATTCCTTGTCATACCAACCACTATTGCTAGTGCCACATCCCACCCTCAATAAAGGAGTGGATTTCAAAAATTGTGAGTGTTCCCCATACGACTATGAACTGAACCAACTAATCCATTCCTTGGTAGAAAAGATTTATCTCATACATCCTCCATAAAAACAACATTGTTGATAAAGGATATTTAAAATAGTCCACCAAATATTAACCTATGTCAAGAGGGTCAAGATCTTCAAGGTTGGGTACCCTATCTACCAGAGCATCCATCATAAAAATGTCATGGAAAAAAAAAACAATAAGAAATATTTTCTATTCCAACCCATCACCATTATCCAATCATAATGCTCTACTTTTATTTCTCCATTGTGCTTTAGAGTCTGCTAGAGTTCCCACTTCTTCTACTCGAGAACATTGAGCCTAGTTTTAGTAGTGTCAATGAAGTCCTTATCTAAAATGTTATCAAAGATGCCAGTTATCTACTTTTCCAATAATAGGATATCTTTTTCAATAGTCTGATATTTTAAAGCCATACAACTAACAAATACTTTCTTGACTCTTTCCAAGTTGTCAGCAAATTGAATAATATCCAACACTAAATAGGTAGAATCAAAGAATTTCCACTTATCATTAACTAATTTGATGAAATTCACATCTTAACACTAAGAAAGATTGAATTTAAAAGGACTCAAAGGATTTTTGTCCATTATTTTAATCTGGAGAAAAATTGGAAGGTTATCAAAGTCACCACCTAAGGAGACCTATGATCTAATTTTCTTAGTGTCATTATAGATGGAGTTAATGATAAGGAATATATAAAGTCTTTTGGCCACATGATCAGGTCCAACTCTCATGTTACTCCAAGTAAGACCCAAATTAATAATTTCTAAGTCCACCAATCTGGCCTCTTCAAATTTTTGCAAGAAGTAAATCAACCAATGAGTTAAGGATTGCAGAATCCCCCACACTTCAACACTCTTCATAGTAAATTTAATTATCCCCCCATAATGGTGTTATAATCTCATAAACAATTTTGAGAAAACATGTCCTGCCAATAAGCCATTCTCTCCCAATATGGCCCATACAAATTTATCACAATAAAGTTTTTACTGAATTCCATGGAGTGAATTTCCACCCCAATGCCAAAGGAGAAGAGTGCAAAATTAACCAATCTTAAATAAGAGGTGTTCCATCTTGGGACAAATCCCTAAGAGCTACCAATGGAATCAATAGCTAAAAAATAATAGTCCTTAATAAATTTAAATTATTCTTTTATGACCTTAGTTCCTTCACCCTTTGTCTCTTGAATTAGTATCATGTCCAACTTGGGCATGTGAATTAATCTCTTCAAATAATTTTTTTTTAGGGATTGCCCAACCCTTTGATATTAAGGGAAATAATAAGCATAAATAAAAATTCATGGGGGAATGCCCCACTCTAAGGACTTCAAGAAGAGTTTGTTTTCTCCCATTTTGGATTTCATGAATAAATTTGAATTGAGCATGAGAGAGCAAAGAAATTCTACCTATCCTCAATAAGGAAATCCCCATCCTAGTAAGACTACCAATGCCTCCTTTAGTACATCCATCTTCCTTGTATGTAGCTAAAAGTTGTGATCTCAAAGGATATTAGAAGTGGTTAGGCATAGTGAATGTACTATTTGAGTTCACATACGAAGAATAACCCTTGGTAGAAATCAATAAACATAGATTAGTTATGGTATTGGAATCATAAAATTAATGTTGATCTTCAATTAAAATATGTGGTAGCACATTCTCCTCCCATATATTTGTAATTCCTTTCTGATTTTGACCTGGCTCACTACCTAGTGTATCTAAAAGTGTCTTTAAGCTAGGCCTCTTCTCAAGGGTGATAGGTTTAATGGAATCCTCAACTAATGTTGATCTTACATAAGGGATCTCTCTTAGGCCCAAATGAAGGGAGTACTTTAGAGAGATGAGATCCAATAACATCACACATCGATGCCTAGTCGACAAAGATATCTCTAATTAAGACCCATATCGATAAGTGAAAGACTAGAGCTTGAATTATTCCTCACATAACCCTAGAATATGTAAACACTCCTTGGTTGTATTAAGTTTCCATAGTGGTTCTAGGTCCACCTAATTTGTGAAGCTAAAACTCCTTCTGAAAGTCACCCACTAAAGTCTAAAAATCTTAACATTATTTTCTTTGAACCCCTCATTAGATCGAGAAAAATGGGCTAGTTTTTACCTCTAGACATGACTAGTGAAGCATTGGAAGAAATAATTAACCAGATGACAATATGTATGATGTATAACACACTTGAAAGGAATACCCACATAATCAAGTGATTAGGTATGTTTTCAGGACCCATATTCCAAGTCAATTTCCTTCTCTAGTCTTTCCTTAAGGTTTATATCGATGAAGATTTTAGCCACTATCCTAGAAGAATCCTTTGGATAATTATCATATTTAGCCAAAAATGTCCCTATGCTATCCCTTATAGCATTAAAAATGGCCTCATTCAATGATTCTAAAGGTAAGCCCAGAAGATTAACCAATATAGTTTGTGATTGGAGTTTCTCCAAATGAGGGTCAAAATCTAACATCCACTTCTTAAGGGTTAAGTGTGATGACCTAGAAAACCATCTATTTTAAAATATCAAGTTCACATCTTAATAGCATTTTTAAATAAAATAAATCCATCCCCTAACCAAAATATGTGAGATGCGGTTGTACCCAAGGAGCAAATTTTAAAAATGATCCATCCAAGAATCTAGTTTTTTTCCAAAAATTATCCTCCTAACAAATCAACCTATCAAGGTCATATTTACTAATTCCATCATGTGATACAACTTCACATTCTCACCAAGAGCAAGTCTAACTATATTTACCCAAAGCTTAATACATAATCTACCTTTTTTCTCCTTTTGCCTTCTTAGCAAGTCCCAAGTCTTCCTCCACTGATAAAGGGCATGGATTGATCCTATCAGTGAGCTTGTCAAGAATATGTACCATTAAAAATCTAGCAGTGTCCTCTTGTGGAACCATGTCATCAAAATTCAGTCCAAGAAGCTCAAAGGCATGTTTTACCTCTTTTCCTCTATATAAATTATGTGCCAAGGGGTTAGTGTAATCGAAGGGGGCCTTTGGGATACCAAGAATCCATATAAGCCTTAAAATAGAAGATCAAAGAGTTAGTCTGAGTGAGTGATTGGACAACATAACCTTAAAATAGTTGGCTTAATATAATTAATAGCTTTGGAGCCCAAACCTATTTTATTAATTACACACATTTTCTGTTGGAGTTCATTGTAATTTATAAGTTATAGGTTATGAATAAATATTAACAACATTGGACAACTTAATCACATGGTTTAGCTAAGACAACGACCATGGAGTCATGAAAGGGACATGTGCCATACTAAGAGCACACATGAAAAAGGAAGCACTTGATTATAATTGGATGCATAGTTATTTTCCTAATGTCCTACATTGTAATGTGTAGATATTTATTTACTTATACCTATAACTATATCTCTAAACATTGGTTACACATTTTAAAGTCATGAAAAATTCTCTATTAATATTTCATTTGGCTTCACCTTATTCACATGTCACCAAATAATCAAACACATCCAATAAAAATAACTTTAAACATATGAAAGGCTTGCAAAAAATGCCAATAAAGAATATATCTTGTTAATACATGAGAAACTTATTCTATGAATGTGTAAGCTCACACATACAATCGAACATAGGATAATGACACACAACAATAAAAATATAAGTTTTGTGTTTCTACTTTTGCAACATTTTATTATAATTTTTACCTTCATTCATATTCCTTATTAATACTTTTTTGCTATCTTAATATGTTATATAATGGTTGATGCATATGCTTTTGATGATAAAAAAAAATAAACAACATCACAGAAGATATAAGATTAAAAGTATTATGTTTGCATCATCTTATTACATAATTTTATTCACAAGTCTCCCACATTACTATATTAGATTTATCATTTTTTTACATAGTTATAAACTTTTTTTTTAATATTATATATTGTCAAATAACGTTACTTACATGCATTTAAACAAAAAAATTCATTGATGTAGTATTTTCTTAACCATCTTCAAAATTAACATTTGGCATGTAGGGCTCCATTACATAAGTTAACAATGACTTTATTCTTCATGGTAGTTCACTTAGGTTTTATGGTAATCTATACTTCTTATAGTATCCCACTCTGATTAAAAATCTATGCACCTTTGGTTATTGTTGTCACCAAATATTACACCCTAGAAGAGGTTGTTCAGGATTCTTCTATATTTGGGCAACATGGGAACATTTTCAGGTATGTGGGTGTACCTATATAAAAAATAAGCCTCTAGGTTTAAAGGCTAGCTCCTTGAATATATTGTGCAATGTTTGTTACTTAAGCTACTACTTATTTATGAGAGAAAAGATTTAGAAAATGCATAAATTGAATCTAATCTAAAGAAGGTGATGCACCAAGAATATCTTCCACATGACCATCATATTTTCTACCACAATGAAACGAAGTATACAAAATAGTCTCTAACACTTAATGGGTTATAACATGAGTATTTCAATATAGAGGTGAGGTGTGAGCTAGTTATAGAAGGTAGATAAACCAGAGGGAAAATTGCACACTCTAAGGACAATTTTACACTTGAAAATGCTTTACACACTAGACTACACTCTATATGACCTGTTAGACTAAGAACTCTTGCTCATACATGAAAAGATAACGAAAGGAAGGATAGAGAGTTATCATTTCTCATCACCATACATCACTTGCAAACTTAGACAATTGTTCAAAACTCAGAAAACAAACTTGTATTAAATTTTAAATGGAAAATATAACATCAAGCAGGGCTTCGCCATACATGGTGTGTAACTCCTTTACAATAGCCCAAGTGCTATACTTATAGAAGAAAGGCCACAAGAGAAAGGGGCTTGGCACTAAAAAGGGGAATCAAATAGTTCAAAACCATTTGAAAATCAGTTACAACTACCTCTAAAAGTATGCTCATTCAGAACATTTGATTTACACAAGTCACCTTCAGTGGTTGCATAGTTACATCATTCTCTCCTTGATGTTCCCTGATGGTTGCAATGGTAGGACCAAGTGGATAGAGATTTGTTTTGACGCTAAACCACCCATGGTTAGTTTTTTGATACATACCAAAGTGGAGATAAGGGTATTTCTCATGCAGTTGGTGCATTTAATAAACTATTAGGGTCCATTTATTTGCCTTCATGGCACCCTTTAAAATATTATCTCCTTTTGCTAGGAATGGAAAACATAGTCAGAGAAAGATCCCTTTATGTTCAAATTTACAAGCCAGAAGTCCATATTTAGCCTCATGGGTGGTCCCTTTATGTTACCTTATGCTTGAATGCATCATATTAACTACTCTGTGGTGTTTGAACCAATTTTAATGGCATTAGGGTGACTTTATAAAACCCATTTGCTTTTTTCAAAAATAGCTTTGGCTTGACTCCCATCGAAAACCCTGGGCTCACCTTCACTCTAATTAGTTGTTGAAATATGATTTGCCTCATTGACACTTTGACTTAACTTACTCCATTGGATTTGTTAGGTCCAAATGAAAGTGAGCCCTCATATCTACCTGTGAATTATCAACCTTGTCCTCATTGGTGCCACTTGGTAATACCATATTGATCTTTAAGATCCTATCAGTTTGTCAGCTTACGTGATTATGCCATGTGTCAATCTCTCAAGATATCTAATTATTCAACTCATCTTACACCATGGGATCTCCTTTGTAAAATTGAGTGTGAGCTGTTAGATCTTTTGATAAGATCAAGCATTAATTCTAACCAGCCTTACGCTCACTGGGTCTCTGTCTGACAAGCCTCATGAATGTGACACTTGTCACTTGCACGTTCACTCAAAGAAACTTATTTGACAATTTAACTTCATCATTTTCCATTGGATCATATGTGTATGATAAAGCACAAACCATTAGATCTACTTTAGTTTGAAAACCAATGGCTATTTATCGAGCGTTAAAATTGATGTTCTCATAAATGTCTTATACTTTTTTACCAACTTTAGAGGCTTGGATCTTGAAGTGAAGAAATCATGGAGGCATCAAACTTTTATAAGATGTCCCTAAGGTTAAAATAGACAAACCCATTTTATCCATTGGTCTCAAGAGATTTTGAAGCAAAGATAGTCAAATTTCATGATGGTTGGTCCATAACTGCTTATGTGTGATGTCTTACTGACAACCAAGCTCAAATGACTAAGTATGGGGAACTTATCAAAAAATGCCTAGAGGCCCATCATTACACATGGATAACTATGTTTGTGCTTCAGTAGAGGACCTTGGGCTTGGTGTATAGAAACTTGGGACCAAGGTGAATAAACCCATATGACCAATTTCCTTTGATTTATCCACACGTGCGAGATTTGGCCTCAACAAACTGCCCACTTTTACTTTCTGCCACTAAACCCAATATGCTAGGATGAATATAATGAAGAACCAGATGAAATATAGAAGCTTCCTAAGTCATTCCAAGTCCTCTTAGCATCCCATAGGGTCTCTACAACACTCTCCATATGCTTATCCATTAACAACCTTATCTATGCCCTAATTGCATTGATCACCATGAAGACATACCACTTGCATAAAATGACTCTAAATGGTCCCTTAGACATAAGGACCAAGCTAGACTATGACTAAACTAGAATGTCATAAAGAATGACACCAGATGAGCTATAACATATCCTATAACATTATAAAAAGCCCCTATACAAGATTTTGACTATAGGGGGGTTGACCCATTTTGGCCTGTGGGGAAAAATGGTCAGTAGTTATCATATTTAATGACCATAGGAATTTATTCATTGATCCTTTGACCATATAATAACATTTGGTTTCAATTATCATATTTATTTCACATTATAATGCCCTTCAAACTTCAACTTTTTTCAACATGTTTTAAAAAAAGGTCCAATTGCATTTGTGCAAGTGGAAGGAACGTTGAAAATTAAAAATATATATTTCAGTCCCTTTTAAATCATTTACAACAAATGAAACTTCCCAATTGAATCCTTGTAACCCTTTCAAGGAAAAATTGTTTATTATCCTTCGTATTGCCAACAGAGCTCATATGCCTATTTCTATCATCTTTTACATTTACTTTTTGTCCACTTTATTATTCATTGCTTACTTTTCACACTTACATTTTAACATATTTAAAACATTAATAATTTTTTTTTATGTTTATTTACTTAATATTTATATGTTACAAACATTAATCAGTACTCACTTCCCATAGATTAAAATGTTTTCTCCATTTACTCTTATTAGTCCCTACCTATAATTCACAAACCTTGTATTCATTTAATATTATTAGTCCCTACCTATAATTTACTCTAGAAAACCTTGATGCCTTGTCAAGTGGTTAGTTGAGCTTGCAGGCATGTTGTTGCTATTTACTAGAGCACTCTTCTTAGCCCTTGTATTGTCTACAATAGAGGCTCCTTGGTTTAGCACAAAAGTGTCTTCAGCCATAAAGTTGGTGAATATCTCTCCTTGAGTTTACAAATCCTCATTAGCCTACATCATCACCTCATCTTCATTTGATAGGAGGGGAGTAACTACCCCTTGAGACACTAGGGCTTGCTCTCTATTTTGATTAGCATCATTGAATTGGTCTTGTTGCCAATCTTCTCCCTGCACCAAATTGCTATAAATTGGTACCATCTCCTTTGCATTGGTGATAGAGATATGATTGTATGTATTAGTAAGCCTAATGGGATTAAGCTGCCATTGGCCTCTCCCTCTTCCATACTATTAACCATATTATTTATGATAGGGGTAAGGGTTTTGATAAGCACCTTGTTGCACATTAGCTTGTCTGATTAGAGCTCTTAGCCTTTGGATTTTTGTATCTTTGTCCATGATATTTTCCTCATTCTTAGGAGAATATTTAGGCTTGGTATTGACATTAGGAGTTTGAGCTACATTTGAATCATTAATAGAAGCATGATAAAATGCAGGCATAAACACTTTAGGTGAAAATATTCTAGCTTGGATGATACTATTATCAGCTTTGATAGAGAGCCCATATGGTTTAATGAGGGTGGATCCTCCCATAGATTGAAGCATAACTACAATTTTAGTCCCAATAGCTCTCAAGTAAGTGGGGAACACAAAACTAGTAGGTGGCCTCATAGGGGGAGGCAACCTATGCCACATCTTAAGAAACCTTTCATTAAAATCATGCATTATTTCTTTAGGTATCCTCTTTATCATGTTGAGTTAATGTATGAGAGAAGCATGGTCACTTTCATTCCCAAATCTAAAATTCAGCAATACTCCAAACTCATCCCATGTTGAGATGCACTTACCTTCTAGAGTCCTATACCAATCAAGATCCTTCCCTTTAAGGGTCACGACAAGGATCCTAATGGAAATGTTCTCTCGAACAATATTGTGGAAGCTATAAAAGTTAGAGACATCTCTAATGTGTTCACTAGGTGTGATATGACTCACACCATTGAATGTGGGCACACCTTTTGTGGCATTGGGAGGGATGGCATCATATGCATGAAGTTGAATGGGGTTATCAATATTGAAGGTAGGGGAAAGCATAAGGTCTATCCATGTCTTCTTCTTTTCCAATGTTTTCAACTTCTTCAACCTATTTTTTTCTTCATCTCTAGTAAAATCTACTCATTCTTGAAAGAGCAGATTAGGCTATGGATACTAAATTACAAAAGGGATCTCTAGATGAATGGGTAGATTAATAGGATCAGGTGGTCTAGTAGAGGATGACCTAGTGAGGACCATGAATTATAGGGGCAATTTTATAACCAAACAATGGTTTGAAACTAGCTTTACTTTAAGGAGTCACCAAATGTTGAGTAGCACACCAATTTACAGTTGGCATTTGTCAAGACCAACATTCACCTTGACATGTTGTTTTGAAGACAATGAGTCAAACTAGGTGTGACAAAACTATTGTCACCAATTATTACACCCTAGAAGAGGTTGTTTAAGATTTTTATATATTTGGGAAACATGGAAACATTTATAGGTGTGTGGGTGTACCTATATTGGAAATGAGCCTCTAGGTTTAAAGGGTAGGTCCTTGAATATACCATGCAATGTTTGTCACTTAAGCTACTACTTATTTATAAGGGAAAAGAGTTAGAAAATACATAAATTTAACCTAATCTAAAGAAGGTGATGCACCAATAATATCTTCCACATGACCATCATATTTTATACCACAATGAAATAAAGTATAAAAACTAGTATCTAAGTCTTAATGGGTTCTAACATGAGTATTTCAATATAGAGGTGAGGTGTGAGCAGAAATACAAGGTAGATGAACCAAAGGGAAAATTTCACACTCTAAGGATAATTTTACACTTGAAAAATATTTACACACTAGACTACACTCTATATGACCTGTTAGATTAATAACTCTTGCTTAGACATTAAAGGATAAAGGAAGGAAGGATAGGGAGTTATCACTTCTCATCACCATACATCACTTGTAGACTTAGACAATTATTCAAAACTCAAAAAACAAACTTGTATTAATGTTAAAATGGAAAATATAGCATCAATCCAATAGGTATTTTCCATACATGGTGTGGAACTCCTTTAGAATAGCCCAAGAGCTATACTTATAGAAGAAAGGTCATAAGAAAAAGGGGCTTGGCACTCAAAAGGGGAATCAAACAGTTCAAAACCATTTAAAAAGTGATTGTAACTACCTCTACAAATATGCTCATTTAGACAATTTTATTAACCCAAGTCAGATTTAGTGGTTTCATAGGTACATCATTTTCTCCTTGATGTTCCCTGATGGTTGCAATGATAGGATCAAGTGGTTAGAGATTTGTCTTGATGTTAAGCTACCCATGACTAGTTTGTTGATGTATACCAAAGTGGAGAGAAGGGTATTTTTCATGTAATTGGTCCATTTAATGAACTATTGGGGTCTTTTACTTGCCTTTGTGGCACCCTTTGAAATATTATCTCTTTCTGTTAGAAATTGTGAACACAGTCAGAGAAGGATCCCTTTATGTTCAAAATTACAAGCCAAAAGTCCATATTTAGCCACATGGGTGGTCATTTTATGTTCTCTTATGCTTGAATACATCATATTGACTGATCCATGGCATTTGAACTAATTTCAATGGCATCAGGGTGACTGTACAAAACCCATTTTCTTTTTTAAAAAATGGCTTCAGTTTGACTCCCATTAAAAACCCTCGGCTCGCCTTCACTCTAATTAGATATCAAAATCTAATTTGGCTCATTGACACTTTGACTCAACTTGCTTCATTAGATTTGACAGGTTAGATTGAGTGTAATCCCTTAGATATACCTTTGAATTTTTAACCTTGTCCCGACTGGTGCCACTTGGCAATCCCATATTGATCTTTAGGATCCTGTCAGTTTGCCAGCTTATGCATTTATGCCATGTTTCAATCTATCAGGTTGTTTGACTATTTAAATCATCTCACATCATTATATCTCCTTTTCATGATCAAACATGATCCATTATATTTTCTAACATGCTCAGACATTAACTCTGACTAGCCATACACTCATTAGCTCTCTATCTAACAAGCCTCGTGAATGTGACATTTGTCGCTTGCATGCTCACTTAAAGAAGCCTTTTGAAAATTTGACTTCATCATGATCCATTGGATCATATGTTTATGATAAATAATGGGCCATTATATCTTCTTTAGTTTGAAAACCAATAACTATTTATCAAGCCTTAAAATTGATGTTCTTGTGAATGTCTTATACTTTTTTTACCAACTTTGGAGGCTTGGATCTTGAAGCACAAAAATAATGGAGGCTTAAAAATTTCAAAATATGTTCTCAAGGTTAAAAGGGACAAACCCATTTTATCCACTAGTATTGAGAACTTTTGAATCAAATACATTCAAAGTTCAAGATGGCTAGTCCATAATTGCTTCTACATGATGTCCTGCTGATGGCCGAGCTCAAACAACTAAGTATGGATAACTTATAAAAAAATGTCTAAAAGCCCATATTTTCACATGGATAACTCTATATATGCTTTGGTGGAGGACCTCGGGCTTGGAGTTAGCAACTTGGGACCAAGGTGAACAAACCCATATGACCAATTTCCTCTTATTCATCCACACATGCGAGATCTAGCCTCAACAAACTACTCATTTGTTCTTTCTACCACTAGACCCAAGATATCAAGATGAATACAATGAAGAACCAAATGAACTCCAGGAGCTTCCTAAGTCATTCCAAGTGATCTTATCATCCCATAGGGTCTCTACAACACTCTCCATCTGCTCATCCATTAACAACCTTATCCATGCCCTAACTACATTAATCATCATGAAGACATACCACTTCCATAAAATGACTCTAAAATGGTCCCTTAGACACCAAAAGACACAAGGACTAAGCTATACTGTGACTAAACTAGAATGGTATAAATAATGAGACTAGATGAGTTGCAACATATCCTATAACATTATAAAAAACCCCTATACAAGATTTTGACTATAGGGGGGGTTGACCCATTTTGGCCTCTAGGGAAAAATGGTTAATAGCTATCATATTTAATGACTATGGGAAGTTATTCATTGATCCTTTGACCATATAATAATATTTGGTTTCAATTATCATATTTGTTTCACATTATAATGCCCTTCAAACTCCAAATTATTTTGACATGTTTTAAAAAAAGATCTAGTTACATTCATGCAAGTGGAAGGAACTTTGAAAATTAAAAATATATATTTCAATCGCTTTTAAGTCATTTGAAACAAATGAAACTTCCCAATTGAATCCTTGCAACCCTTTTAAGGAAAAGTTGTTTATTATCCTTCTTGTTGCCAACAGAGCTCATATGCCTATCTCTATTATTTTTTACATTTACTTTTTGTCCACTTTATTATTCCTCACTTACTTTTCACATTTACATTTTAACATATTTAAAACATTAATAACTTTTTTTTATGTTTATTTACCTAATATTTATATGTTACAAACATTAGCCAATACTCATTTCCCATAGATTAAAATGTTTTCTCCATTTACTCTTATTAGTCCCTACCTATAATTCACTGCTAAAATAAAAATACATTGTAAATTTACATACAAAGTGAATAATGAATACTTTATAATACCGAGGCAAGGAGTAGTGGCTACATGGCCCTTGTTTAAAGCCAAGAATTTTACAATGAATGTTTATAATTACGTCAAAAAGTAAATTACATTGGAACTTTTGAAGATCAAATAAAAAAAGTAAATTACATGGAACTTTAGAAGATTAAATAACAACAGTGTGTAGACACCTAAAAAAGGCCCCACACATTTATTAGTAGTTAAATTGTATTTTTATGATGTTTTCACATTAATCAATTTTTGGTTTAAATTGGGTATTATTGGTACATACACTAATTTTTAGTAGTTTTCATACCTTTTATTGGCACCCTTTAGTGGTCGTCTTCCCCTCTCCAAATTTGACCATATTCTGCCCTCCTCATATGAAGTGTGATATTACACTTTAGACTTCTCCAAATTAAGTTATCGCATTCCAAACATGACTAGAATGCAATTGCATGGTTAGGGAAAAGAGTCTTTGGGCCCTTATACACCTTATTTATCATGAACAATATCCAAATAAGTAACTAGCTAAGTATGAAATGTTGCTAATGGAATTTGATATATATTTTAGAAATTAATAAAAGGATAAGTTATTGCAAATTAATTAGGTGGGGCTCTTTTATTATACCACATTCTTTTAAGTCATAGCTTTCTTGATGAGTTTGTAATGAAGGAATATTTTTATTTTTATCAAAGATAAATAATGAAATACACAAAATATTTCAAGCTATAACACACGACATGCTAACTTTATTATTATGTTGGAATATTTATGCATATGTAAATGTCCTATTTTGTAAAACATTTTATTTATCTCATTCCACTCATTCCTCTCATACTTTATAGTCCCTATGTGATTTGTTATAACCATTCAAAGAATTTAATAATGTGCCTATTCACCTTACTAATTAACTCATAGTAGGTTTAATGAATTAAACCTATTATAAGTATATTGTTATATGTGGTAACTCTAAATTCTTAACATTCTCCCCCTTATTATATTAGATTCAAAACCTAGAGAGAATCAAAGTCATATGTGAATAATACACTCACAATTTATCATACTTACAAATATAGTGGGAATGGCCTCACTATTCCTCCTAACAATTGATTGAACAAGGATAAATCCATCATTCATTGAGAAATAATCAATCAATATGAACTAGGACAAACACAAAAGTTAATACATGCATATATGTGTGAATAAGGACCCACATGATTTTTCACAACAAAACAACTTTGTATAAATAGGGACACTTAGATATTTAATATAATTATATCAATAGTGGGATTGGGCCTCATTGTGCTCATATTTAGGTGGCATTCAGTGTTACCTTAATTGTTTCTTTCGTTGGATTGGCCTCACATAAAATTTATACAATAACTGTCATGGGGTCCTAGGTCCTCAGTACTCTTTGTGAATGGTTTGATCTTGATGGATCGCTACATGATGTACTCTAATAGTTTTAACATTTTTTACTAGCACTTGTCTTTTTCATGAGAAATAAATTCTCCCCTTAATCAAAAACCTTGTTATGGGTTCGGGTATTACCGACAATGCACTCATATACATAAAAATAAGTTTTTTTTTGCTCAAAAAGACAAGCATTTATGTATTGTTTTACTGAAAAAATATTTTATCATTTAGTAGATGCTATTTATGAATTATAAAACCTCAATCTTATATACTTAGAAAATACATATTATGGATGTACCTTCAACTTCTAGACCTTTTCCACTTCCAAAAGGCTCATATACACTATCTTTTTGTACCTCGTTGCTTATCTCTTAATCTGACCAATGTTATTATTATGACTTAGATGTACTATCTTACCCAGAATGTTATAAACCTACTTATCTTCCATCTCTATAAGTTTTGGCCCTTTACCTATTTCCCAACTACCCGAATACTTGCGTCCCAATTAGATGCTTACGTTGACACAAGTGATATATCTCAACGCAAGTGTCCAATGCCCCAAAGTCATCTAATTTGCAAATGAAATGTATTCCTATGGTTAGCCTACGTGTTTTAATGCAATATATTCTTCAAAGGGATTGGTATAAATCAAAGATCAACCCTCATTTATTCTTAAACTAGTAAAAACCTATAAACTCACAAGGCAACTTACCAAAAGCATTATATCAATCATTCAAGTGAACAAAGCTTCCCTATTTTCCCTATTTATATATCAGTCATAGGGATAACACATATACAGGTCTAAAGTACTGAAAGAGTATCCCATGAACCACATTTTCTAAGTTAAAAGCTAGGTCATTGTTATACATGTTTATCATACATTACATAATTCATACACAAGTCAACATGTAGGGGATAACTACATAAGTATGAGCCCCTCTTCTAAGTATTGGCTATGTAGGTAGTGTTCATTCATAGAGGGGAATTTGGGGTATCTCAATACTATGTGCCCACTAACCCATTTTCCTAAAACTAATATGAAGATGAAGTACTAGAGTTTTGCTATTTAACAAGGAGCGACAATCTATGACCCAGATCTGAATGCATAAGCAAGGGTGACACATAACCCATGAATATCCAAGTGGTCACATCTAATTTAAATAGGTATTTCATACTAGACACCAGCATCTAAGTCAGAGAATAGTACCAACATAACCATACCAATTTGACACAAGTGTCTGCAGCTACAGAGGCACAATTTTTAGAATCAAGGGACTATTCTAAAAACTAGATTCAATGCATTTGCTACCTATTCCAGATCTAAAACTATATTAGCATTAGAACCAACTAAGTATCTAGTTTTCATTATTATTTTAATATCTATCATAGTTATACTTTTCATTTTTAACATATCTCAACATAATAAATTTAGTATATGTTTATTTGAGTTTTGTAAATAACTGGCTTACTTTAAACATAGTCTACCATCCTTTTGCCCTAGGCTATCCCTTACCCCTTTAGCCCTATATTCCACCATATCTAGATTTTAAGGTTAAACATTTGGTGAACCTAACCTTTCATTCACAAAACCCTATATAGTGACATAGGTTTTTCTAATTCTCTATTTTTGATTTCTAATTTAATAAGATTTTATAAGTTATAAATCATATTTCCTTTCCGATCATGTGGCTCATTTTATGTTACAATTTGTAATTGTAGAAACAATTTGCTATTGTACTATGCTAATCCAAAGTATCATCCACAAAAATAAGTAGATCCATTAACATAATGAGAGGGTTTTAATCTCTCTCTAAAATTATTTTTGTATTACTCTAGAACAAGTGCCTTCTAAACATAACCTCATAGGAGGTGGCCTTATTGATAAATAAGGAAACATGTATCCTAAAATTTCAATCTTCAAGATCTAAATTAATCCACTATATATAAGGATAACCTATACAAAGCATTGTGTGATACCCATGTACCAAGTGATACACCATTGGCTACTTTATGATATTATGCACAATCTAACATATAATGCAAACATTATTACCTTTAGTTGTAAAGATGTGTTTTCCAATAATATCATTTATCAAGACTCGCTTATGTTAATACAAATGTCTCCTAAAAATCATGAAAATCAACATGAGCATATGCAAAAAATATCAAAGACATATAATGATGTTATAAATAAAATTTCTCTCTTAGATTTGTTACACAAATCGCGATTGTACAAGGGTATTTGTATGAGAACATTACATATGACAACTTTGCCAAACAATGTAGAGCCACCACATGTGGCCTTTGTGTTAAAATATATCAAATGGATCAATCATAATGTTTTTAATGATAAGAAGGAGCTACTATTCCAACATAATAATAGGGGCAATCTCCCTACACCTATGCAATTTGATATAGATGCCCAAGTTGTGAGGGAACACACAATATCAACTGATAATCTATTACAAAAACCTAATCAGTTTTTCTTATCCAGTGTACCATGGATACAATTTACATGATTACTTAAGCCTCCTACTTCATTACTCCCACAACTTGTAGAGTGCCACTTCATATCTCTCCCTCATCCTATAAAAGTTGACATGAGTAGACATATACCCAAATAGTACAATGTGAATGCTTGTTGTGACTATCACAAAGACCTTGGGCATTATAAAAACATATGTTTTACCTTGAAGCATAATATCCTAGATCTCGTCGATAACCAAAATATTAAATTTGTTGATCCTCCAAAGGAATCAGATTCACAACCTAGTGATCACAGCACGTAAAGACCTTTTAATGATCCTTTGTAATATTAGTCTAAGAAGGAATTAGAAGTGCAAGTGGTAGATGATACACAACAAATATTTCAAATTAAACAAATCAAATAACACACATGCCATAAAAATATAACAATCATATTATTCATGGGTGATGCTTATTTTTGGCATAACTATGTTGATCCTACATAAATAAAAGCTACTTGTAATGTAAGACATTTAAAACAACTTGGATTTGATTTAAAAGACTTATAAAAAGAAGTCGGTTGGAAATACTCATTGGGAAACATAACAATACTAGTTGCTTATGGTCCTAAAGTAATTTAAACAAGGGTTTGGGTTATGCCTACCACATATCCATATGCATTTACACTGGGCACTCTTGGGTTATACCAAATGGAAATAAAATTTGACCAAAATTAGTAAGGTATTTATTTTTTTCATGAAGGCAAAGTGATCCACATTACAAATGATAGCATTAGTTCTTCTAATACACATGTAAAACGTGAAGAGGAACATTGTATGTAGATTTTTAACCTATCGAACCATGATTCAAACAATATAAAATATCCAACTTAAGGTTAAAAGGTCTCAAAGATCCCAAAAATACCAATTATTTTTAAAAAAACTGCAAAACCCCAAAAATATGTTCAGTATTTACATATCTTACTAGTTCCTTGGAATATATCTTGATGGTTCCATGTTGGTAAATGGCATATCAGTATTCCTATATACACGTGTTTCACATATATTTTTAGTGTAATTTAGACATACACATAGACATGATCTATGCACTTTTAGATGTTGGGATTTCCCTTTACCAACATCACCAAAATGTTGGGGGCATCCACCTTTTTTATCATGATACATCCAAGTTATATAATTTTATAGTTACTTTACATTATCATGTTTGAGCTCATATATGTACTTACACATGCCTTTATCCATGCTTATATCTTTCACAATGTACTTGATATGCTATGTACTTGATGTTTTTTACTAACACATATATCCAAGGACTAGTATGATATGTTTATGTTGGTTTCTTATGATTTCATGTATGCACTTACTTGAGTGTCTTACCTTAATATTATCTTGCTTGTTTGAGCATTTGAATATGCTCCATTTTTTATGGCCTTGTGACTTTATTTGCATATTTGGCATTTGAATATGTCATCACTTGTTGAATTTTGATATTTGAATATGTCATTTTTGCTTTTGTGGACATTTGACTAAGTCATGTCCCTTTGATTGTGCAGGATTTGATCATGCCTATGTTTGTGATCTCCTTGGACCTTTGTTTATTGATTTTCCTTTTGAGTTCTCTTGTGTGGGTGTTTGATTCTTTGTTGATCTTGTACTATTACTATCTAAGTGTTGCCATTATCTACATCATGCATCTTAGGACTTTGTGTAATCACATTCTTCATGATTCAATGATATATCTACCTAGACATGTTCCCTATTTATGCCACATGGTACATTCACAACTTACATGGTTATATTATCCTATTGAGGTAAGTTAGCTACCACTTTCTAATTCTCTCACCTTAAAGGGGGTCATATAAGTGGGAGAATGGCATGGAGGCATGAATTCCACGTTTGTCATAATTTTAGATTCAGTGGGGGGAATGTTTTGGAAATATGTTATCCACACTTAGTATGCAGCATACAAAGATTATAGTGGGGGTATGTTTTGGAAACATATCCTCTATATTGGCACTTACTCCAATTATCAAATTCATATTGCAGTAGGGGCATGTTTTGGAAACTCATTCTCCACACTTACGCTAAAACTCATATCCAGATTATAACAAAGGCATGTTTTGGAAACATGTTCTCCATATTAGCACTTATATGACTTTTCAGATATATCCATAGTGTGATTTGACTTGGTTCACTCATGCTCATTAGGTTATAAGTATGATTGGGTTACACGATTAAACAAATCTCAACTATCATGTGAAAACTCACCTTTTATCCAAGGTTGGGTGCATATGCCCTCCAATATATTATTATATCCTTAAATATATACACTTACTAGATTTATATTTGTCCTAATATTAATTTTAGTGGTTCACAATGATATATATTTCAAATCAAATTACCAAAAGGTAAGAAGGTTGCATCAACACACGTGTACTCTTAAACCTTGCTCTCTTTTAATTTTAATTATTTCAATGCTTTCAATTTCAGGTTATATACATCGATTATATATTGTAACATGCTCTTGGTTGCAAGTCAGTCACCAAAAAAATGCTTAAATTGGACTCAAGCAAAGGTAAAGTGTGTTATACACACCTAGGTACACATTTATTTTCTTTTAAACTAGCAATTTCATTACTAGATTAAAGGGGGGGAATACAGACATTATTTATGGATTATATAGCACCTCAGTCTTGTACACTTGGAAAATATATATCATGGATGTACCTTTAGCTTCTAGACCTTTTCCATTGCCAAAAGGCTCACATACACTATCTATTTGTGCCTCATTACTTATCTTTTAGTTTGACCAATGTTATTATGATGACTTAAACTTGATATATTGCTCAGAATGTTATAAACCTACTTATTTTCCACCTTTGAAAGTTCTAGTCCTGTAATTATTTTCCAACTACCTGGACACTAGCATCCTGATCAGATGCTTGCTTCAAGGCAAGTGTCATATCCTAATGCAAGTGTCCAGTGCCCTAAAGTCATGCAATTTATAAATGAAACATATTCCTATGGTCAGCCTAAGTGTTTTTATGTGATATATTATCCAAAGGGATTGGTATAATACAAGATCAACCCACATTCATTACTAACCTAGGACAAACCTAAAAACTCATAAGGCAACTTACTAAAAGCATTCTATCAAGCGTCCAAGTGAGTAAAAATTTCTTATATTCCCCTATTTCTATTTTAGTCATAGGGACAACACATCTACAGGTCTAAAGTACTAAAAGAGCATCTCATGAGCCATATTTGCTAAGTTACAAACTAGGTCATGATTTTACTTGATTATCACATATTGCATAATTCACACACAATTCAACATATAGGGGAGAACTACATAAGTCTAAGGCCCTCTTCAGTGTTAGGGTGTGGAGCTAAAAACTTCACCAAGGAGCATAGTTTATCAGGTTCGGGTCTACACAGACACCGGCGTCGGTCAGGAGTGACCGACGTCGGTCACAGGCAGTTACAGAGACGCCGACGTCGGCAGAAGGTCGGCCGACGACGGTCACAAACAAGCAGCAGAAATCGACGTCGGTTACCTGCGTGTCCAGAAAGCTATTTTTGTGGACAGAAGCGAGTGTTTGCATGATCAGTTTGAGTTGTAGACTCAAGCTCGCATCTCTATTATTGGCATTACTATTTTTAGAGCCCTTGTTTAAGTGGTTTAACTATTTGTTGGAAGTACATGCTCAAGTCTCCTAATTCTATATGAAGAATTAGATCTTCCTAGCTTTGTTGTGTATTGTAGTGAATTATTGTAATTCATTGTGTGAGAAGAACAGTACAGAATTGAATCAATCCAGGCTTGTTGGAGTTGATTGTTCTTGAGAGAGATAGCTCTTGAGGAATAGAGATCTATTGAGAGATCTATACATCTAGGAGAGGTGTGGAAGAAAGAAGCTTTCTTCAATTGTATTCCTTTTGTAAAGAGTTTGTTAATACAAGTTTTCAGGGTGTTTTCTTGTATCTCTTGTTCTTGCTATTATCATTCTAATTACTTGTCAATCTGGTTTAATTCCGCATTTGTTGTTGTCACAATTGTAATCTATTGTTGGTTTGATCTCCCAACAAGTGGTATCAGAGCCTTGGTTATAGGTTCAGAGCTTGATATTTGGTATCAAAGTTCAGGTTCACTAACAGGTGGTTCAGATATGTGTAGCGTGTATTGATTACAGGTTCTCACAGGAGTTTCTACAGGGATTTCTGTTTGAGTGGGAGAAGCAATGGCAGGTGAAAGTAAATTAAGAATGAAAAAGTTCAATGGCAAAAATTACCAACACTGGAGAATGCAGATAGAGGACTATCTGTATCAGAAAGATCTCTACTTACCGTTAGGAGGTATTGCAAAAAAGCCCAAAGACATGGAGGATGAAGAATGGGAAGTTCTTGACAGAAAGGCTCTGGGTTCTATAAGACTGAGTCTAGCATCCACTGTGATATCCAATTTATCATAGGAAAAGTCTACGGTAGAGTTGATGACTACGTTAGCAAATTTGTATGAAAAACCCTCAGCTTTCAATAAGGTATATCTTATGAAGCAGTTATTTAATTTGCATATGAATGAAGGTGGATCTGTTTCTACTCATCTGAATGATTTCAATGGTATTGTGAATCAATTAAGTTCAGTGAATATAGTGTTTGATGATGAGATAAAAGCTCTTTTAATATTATGTTCTTTGCCTGAAAGCTGGCACGACTTAGTAATGGCAGTAAGTAATATTGCATCTGCATCAAATATTTTGAAAGTAGAGGATGTTGTTAGTGTTATCTTGAATGAGGAAATATGCAAGAAAAGCACAGAAGAGGCATCCGAGAACACTTTAAGTTTTGAGAGCAGGGGAAGGCAGAAAGAGAAGAGCAAGAAAGGCAGAGCAAGATCCAAATCAAAGGGGAAAGGCAGATCTAAATCCAGAAATGGCAGAAGGCCACAATGCTGGAATTGTGGAAAGATGGGGCACATAAGCAGAGATTGTTGGTCAAAGCCTAAGGAGGACAACTAGCACGAAGGAAAGGAGGAAGCCAAGATTGCAGGTATTGCACAGGATGCTTTAATTTTCTCTCTGCATAATAATAATATAGAATCTTGGGTACTAGATTCTGGTGCATCTTTTCATGCTACTCCTAACAGAGAATATTTCAGTGACTATATCCAAGGAGATTTTGGAATAGTGTATCTAGGGGATGATGAGCCCTGTAAAATAATTGGCAAAGGTAAAGTGCAGCTGAAGATGCAGAATAGCAACACATGGGTGTTGAGAGATGTGATGCATGTTCCTAGTTTGAAGAGAAATTTGATTTCTGCAGGTAAGCTAGGGGATGAGGGTTGTACAGTAACTCTCACAGTATAATCTTGGAAGGTGACCAAGGGTGCACTTGTTATGGCCAGAGGTAAGAGAGAAGGTACTCTCTATTTGTGTAATTGTGTTACTAACAAATCTCCTTCTGTATTATCTACTTCAGATGTGGATGCTAAATTGTGGCACTCAAGGCTTGGCCACATGAGTGAGAAGGAGATGTCAATTCTTAAGTCTAAAGGTATGCTTTCAAATTTAAAAGGCATAGATCTAGAGTTTTGTGAGCACTGTGTATTTGGAAAACAGAAAAGGGTTAGTTTTCTCAAAACTGGGTCTACTAAGAAGAAGCACAAGTTGGAGCTTGTTCACACAGACGTGTGGGGATCGGCTCAGTTTGCTTCCATTGGAGGATCACAGTACTATGTATCTTTCATAGATGATGCCACAAGGAAGGTATGGATCTATTGTATTAGAAAGAAATCTGATGTATTTGATACTTTTAAAGTTTGGAAAGCTATGGTTGAGAATGAAACAGGTAAAAGATTAAAGTGCCTGAGATCAGACAATGGCAGTGAGTTCTGCAGTTATAAGTTCAGAGATTATTGTTACATGCATGGAATCTATAGGCAAAGGACGGTTCCAAGGACACCTCAGCAGAATGGAATTACTGAAAGGATGAACAGGACAATAATGGAGCGTGCAAGATGTATGAGATTGCATGCCGGTTTGCCCTTACAGTTTTGGGCACAAGCTGTTGACACTGCAGTGCACCTGATTAACAGAGGACCTTCTACAGCTCTGGATGGTGGTATTCCAGAAGAGGCATGGACAGGTAAAAAGGTTGATCTCTCATATCTCAAAGTTTTTGGTTATGAAGCCTTTGTGCATATAGATAAGGAAAATAGAAAGAAGCTTGATGCTAAGTCTATGAGATGCACGTTTATTGGCTATGGCTCAGATGATTTTGGTTACAGATTGTGGAATCTAGAAACTAACAAGGTAATCAGGAGCCGTGATGTTGTTTTCAACGAAAGAGTGATGTATTGTGATCAGCTAAGGAAGTTGAATCAGTCTGAGTAGAGCAATGGTGAATTGGATGAGGTGAAAGTTCAAGATGAGCTCGCGAGAAAAAGAAATAATCACTTACAGGAAAACACAGAGACTGACGTCGGCAAATTAGGAACCGGTGTCGACAGGACAGAAACCAGCGTCGGCCATACAGAGACCGATGTCGGCCGTACAGGCACCGAGGTCAGTCAGGCAGAACTGACATCGGCCAGTAACAGGTCTACAGGTGACCGAGGTCGATCACTGTCAGAGAGTTTGGGTGGATAGCGTGTTGTGGACGAGTCTCTGACACCCATCAGGAGGTCAGAAAGGGTGAGTAAGCCTCCAATTAGATATTCTCCTTCTTTATTTTATTTATTGCTAACTGATGGTGGAGAACCAGAGAGTTTTGAAGAAGCAATACAGGTGGAGTCCAAGAGTGAGTGGGAGCGTGGCATGGTTGAGGAGTTGGAGTCCTTAAGAGAGAACCAAACATGGGATTTGGTTGAATTGCCAACTGGTAAGAGAACACTTAAAAACAGATGGACCTACAGGGTGAAGGAAGGTGAGAATGGACAGATGAGATATAAGGCAAGATTAGTGGTAAAAGGATTTGCACAAAAGCCAGGTATTGATTTTGGTGAGATTTTTTCTCCTGTTGTTAAGATGCCTTCAATAAGGGTTGTATTGTCTTTGGTTGCTTTTGAGGATTTGCATCTTGAGCAGCTAGATGTTAAGACAGCGTTTTTTCATGGAGATTTGGATGAGGAAATTTATATGGAACAGCCAGAAGGATTCGAGGTCAAGGGTAAGGATAAGTTTGTGTGAAGGTTGAAGAAAAGCCTGTATGGCCTCAAGCAAGCTCCTAGGCAATGGTACTTAAAATTTAACAGGTTTATGACTGAGCATGGCTACAGTAGGTGTCAATCAGACCATTGTGTGTATTTCAAGAGATTTGATAACGGTAGATATATTATTCTATTGTTGTATGTAGATGACATGTTGGTTGCAGGGTCTCACATGTAGGATATCTCAGAGCTTAAGGTAAAATTAGCTCAAACGTTTGCTATGAAGGATTTGGGAGCAGCAAAGAAAATCCATGGCATGAGCATTAAGAGAGACAGGAAAAATCACAGGTTGATATTATCTCAAGAAGACTATGTGGACAAGGTGTTGAAACGGTTCAATATGCAGGATGCTAAACCGGTAAGCACACCTTTGGCTGGACATTTTAAGTTAAGTAAAGAACAATGTCCCAATTCATATGAAGAGGTAGAGTACATGAGTAAGGTTCCATATTCTTCCGCAGTAGAGAGTTTGATGTATGCAATGGTGTGTACTAGACCGGATATTGCCCAAGCAGTGGGAGTTGTAAGTAAGTATATGGCCAATCCAGGTAAGGAACACTGAAAAGTAGTTCAGTGGATCCTTAGATATCTGAGAGGAACCACCAGTAGGCACTTGTGCTATGGAGGTTCAGATACTTCTCTACATGGCTATGTAGATTCAGATATGGCATGTGATTTGGATGGCAGGAGGAGCACTACAGGTTATGTTTTTACTGTAGGTGGAATGGCGGTTAGCTGGATATCTAAGTTGTAAAAGGTTGTTGCCTTGTCAACTACAGAAGCAGAGTATATTGCAGCCACAGAAGCTAGCAAGGAGATGATATGGATGACACGGTTCATGGATGAGCTTGGTAGGGAGCATGAGAGTTGCAGATTATACAGTGACAGTCAGAGTGCAATCCATTTGGCCAAGAATTCGGCCTTTCATTCAAGAACAAAGCACATACAGCTAAGGTATCACTTCATACGACAGGTATTGGAAGATGGTGAGTTGAAGCTGGAGAAGATCCATACAGATAGGAATCCTGCTGATATGTTAACCAAGCCGGTTACAAAGGAGAAGTTGAATCTTCATTCAACTTCTATTGGTCTTCATGATTGAGTTGAAGATGGAGGAGCTAGAAGATGTTGCTGTACAGGTACTGGTGCAGCTGTTTATCTCCAAGTGGGAGATTGTTAGGGTGTGGAGCTAAAAACTTCACCAAGGAGCATAGTTTATCAGGTTCAGGTCTACACAGACACCGGCATCGGTCAGGAGTGACCGATGTCGGTCACAGGCAGTTACAGAGACGTCGACGTCGGTAGAAGGTCGGCCGACGACGGTCACAGACAAGCAGCAGAAACTGACGTCGGTTACTTGCGTGTCCAGAAAGCTATTTCTGTGGACAGAAGCGAGTGTTTGCATGATCAGTTTGAGTTGTAGACTCAAGATCGTGTCTCTATTATTGGCATTACTATTTTTAGAGCCCTTGTTTAAGTGGTTTAACTGTTTGTTGGAAGTACATGCTCAAGTCTCCTAATTCTATATGAAGAATTAGATCTTCCTAGCTTTGTTGTGTATTGTAGTGAATTATTGTAATTCATTGTGTGAGAAGAACAGTACAGAATTGAATCAATCCAGGCTTGTTGGAGTTGATTGTTCTTGAGAGAGATAGCTCTTGAGGAATAGAGATCTATTGAGAGATCTATACATCTAGGAGAGGTGTGGAAGAAAGAAGCTTTCTTCAATTGTATTCCTTTTGTAAAGAGTTTGTTAATACAAGTTTTCAGGGTGTTTTCTTGTATCTCTTGTTCTTGCTATTATCATTCTAATTACTTGTCAATCTGGTTTAATTCCACGTTTGTTGCTGTCACAATTGTAATCTATTGTTGGTTTGATCCCCCAACATTCAGTGTATTGGATATGTAGGCAAAACTCATTAATAGAGGGGTCCTTGGGGTAACTCGACACCATGTGCCCACTAACCCATTTTTCTCATAGCCAATATGAAGATAAATAATTATGGTTTTATGATTTGATAAGGAGTGAGAATCCATGACCCATATCTAAAGGCACCATAGCAAAAATGACACAAAATCTAAAAGCATTCAGGTGGTCACATCTAGTTTTCACAAGTATTTCATAATGGACACTTGTATCTAAGTCAGATAGTATCATCGACACAACTATCCCAGGTCAATGCAAGTGTCTGCAACTATAGAGGCATAATATCTAGAATAAGGTGATTTTTTTAGAATCTAAATCCAGTCCAATTTTTGCCTATTCTAGATCCAGATCGATATTGCCATCAAAACTAGCTAATTATCTTGTTTTTATTATTATTGTAATATCTAGCTTAGTTGCACTTTCTATTTTTAGTATATCTTAGTATAATAAATTAAGTGTATGTTTCTATAAGTTTTACAAATAATTGGCTTTCTTTAAAGACAATCTACCATCCTTATGCCCTACGTTATCTCTTACCCCTTTAACCCTAGATTCCCCCATATATAGATTTTAGAGTTGAAAACTTTCAAACCATAAGATTTCAAACAAAAATTCTTCTACCAAATAGTTTAATATAAAATTTTACACATGTTGTAAAATTTTAATCAAAAACCACCTTTTAGTTAAGGGTTATGCAATTACTTTTCTTTCTCCAAACAAATTTAGGAACAAAATTTATTTTTTTAAAGTTTACAATTTTTTATTTTTAAATGTTTTAGTATTATAAATAAAAAACCTTTAAAATAAAATACAACTTGCCCTAAATATGCATGAACATATTATTTTACATATTTTGGACTAATATGATATAAATAATGTAAAACTAGGACTAATTCACATTATGTAAAATGTAGCAATAATACCCTAATCTGAATTGATAGATAGAAAGATTGATATTGTATTTAGATGATTTAAAATTCATGAAGCAATAGAGGGGACATATATTTTGCTTATTTATACATTTTTTCACTCATAATATATGTCATTTATTCTAAAAATATTTTTGTATGCTCTATAATTACTTGGATCAGAAAGAAGTGGCTTAACCCTACCTTGACAATGTTGGTAACAACAAGATCCCTATGGTGACCAATGTTATGATGACTCTATTGGTAGTGTCCTTCTAGACTATGTAGGTTTGTAACACTTCAAATCACTACACATGTGCCTATAAATGTTGTTTGTGCATGTGCTCACCTTTGGTCATGTGCATGTTGGTGTAGACTTTTGTCCCACTGAGTTTTGTCTACATAGTCTAGTCAAACATGCTTAGGTTTAATAAAGGTCCTTAAGGGAAAATTGATCCCACATGCATAAGGATTTTTTGACTTGTCTATTTTCCACCTATATAAGGAACTTTCCTATGTAATTTTTGGCTAATGATGTTAATGCTTCTTAATATAATTTGTTTATTGTGAAGAAATTATTTCTTCCTTTTTTGAGTTGTTCTTTTTAGGTTTCACTAATCCATATAGGTTTTATCCATATGTTTGATCATATCTAGTAGATCTAATTGTGGCCCACTTCATCATGGTATTAGACCTTTACTGGTAGTTGAATTCTATTGTTCATATTATGAGACCTCACATTTAGCTTGTTTAGATTTTTTTTTTAAATTTTTAAAGGTTTGGTGGGGTTTCTCAAAAATTCATGTGGATCTGTATAGTCAGGGTCTCCTAATGAAAAAATTATAGTGTCATTGAATTTATAAGGTATCAAAACCCTAGGATTGACTGTAAATATGACCCAGTTTTGTGATAGTCAATTTTTGCCTTTTTTGGAGGGTTTGAGAGAATTTTTCAAATCTACAAATTTTGTACCATTTGCCAAAAAAAATTCTAGAATTTATAAAATATGAAGTGGGTATTTTATAGAATTGCATAAGGACGTACAAATTTTCCAAGATCTAAGTTCTTCTTGCAAGTATTTTTGCCATTTTTGATTGGTTTTCAATAATTTTCTATACAATTAAGGACTTAGAAAAAAAATAGCCTCTCTGGGCCATCCTCTGTGTGGTGATGTGACACCTAAAGTGTGCATGCATTTTCTATGAGCCTAAAGGACCTTAACCTCAACTGACATGAGTGTGTATATTTACATGTCTATGAGGCCCAAAGCTTGACTACCTTGGATGCAATGACATGTGAACTACATGTATTGCACCTTCACAAGGCCCAAGGCTCACTAGCTTGATGCCCTCAAATGCAATGATGTGTGAACTTTGTGCATCACACCTTGACAAGGCTCAATAGCCTAGCTTTTAAAACTATGATGAAGTGACAATGTAGACTACAACCGCCTCACCATGTGGTCTTGCCTTCATGGGTCTATAGGTCTGGAGGCCCACCTCCTTATAGTGTAGATGCATAAATGGCTAATGTAGTGACATTTGAGGGTTGTGAACACCTATGACATGTGGATGACCATAAAATTTAAGTCAATATTTTGTGACACTATTTTGTGGCAAAAAGGGGACACTTTTGGGAGTGAGATCACTTCCCAATTCACATCATAGTGCATACTGACATCATCAAATGGGAGAGGCCTCATCCTACCCCTTATCCCCCTAATCATATGGTGTGGTCACACAAAAGGGGCTTAAATTTGGATTCTTACCAATGGGGGCTGAACTCTAGCACCTAATTCCAAGTTTTGAACACTCAACATTTTTTCAATTTTTGTAAAGTGGAGGATCACCTTGCCATATTGAACTTCAATCGAGCATAACATTCATCCCATTGGTCCTTTCAAGGTTCTGTCAGGATCTTGCTCCACCAATTAGAGCACATATGATTACCTCTTGTATTAGCAACTAAACACGAAATTTAACCAGAATGATAAGTAACTAGAAATATGAAACAACACAAGAATATGAGAGACAATACACAATTCTATTAATAATCACTCAGAAGAAAATGCAATAAAGAAGATGCCACTTTTTCTTCCACCTCAAAGGCTCGCCACACCTCAAGACCTTCTTCCCTCTCTCTCTCGGTCACAACAATCAACTCCAATACATAATTGATGTTCACCTCCACCAGTCAGAAACAATGATGCCAGTACACCAAGCACACAACCGTACTCCAAGTAGATCTCCTGCTCTCTACTGCTACCTATAAATCACCAGACCTTACTCACCATTGTAGATCTCCAAACGTGGTCCTGCACACCTGCTGACCAAGATCATACATATACGAAGAACCCTTCTGATTCTCCAAACCAGCACCCACCTTGGTACTATGGCACTAGGAGGAACACACCATTGCTCTTCTCTCTCAGAAGGAGCTTATTTAGCTCTCTTACTCTCTAGCACTAATTTACAATACAGCCCATGAGTCTATTATATAGACCTCATGCTTACAATAATTAGACTATCTTAATTACAATAATTAGACATGCAACTCAAGACTATAACTAGCCTTTAACATGCAAACTAACAGTCCAAAAATAGACTCTCCAAAATTCGCATGCAAACTGCATGTTCACAAATAGGCTGCCGACGTCGGCTCCTCCCTGAACGATGTCAGCCGACTGGTAACCGATGTCAGTTACTTCTTCACTGCTATCTGACTGACGTCAGTTGATCAGATCGATGTTGATTTCCCTGCAACTCATTCTGCAACTCTCTGCAACCTCTGTAACCTCTATAACTCCTCCTGTTTGCATCCTAGTGAAGCTTTTAGCTCTACAACCTAATAATCTCCCACTTGGAGATAAACAGTTGCACCTGTACCTATACTTGTACACTATCTAAATTATTCCCTGGCTTGTATCCCTATTCAAGATCAATCTTGAAGGCCAACCACCACATAACTTGTGATGCTACACCTGTCATCCAAGTAACCTGCCACATTCAAACCTACAACCCATGTAGTGAAGACCTTGACCCTGCATAACATGTTAACCTGCTACTAGTCCATCTCAAATACCTGAGAATCCACCTTCCCCAAATTGGCTCCAAACTCTCTGACAACTCCCACTGCTTGGGAAAACTTAGGTCTACACTAGACCTCATGTGATTTCAAATACTATTCTAAGCTAAGCTTGAACTGTCCAGCCCTTGGTGTGCTTTCTGATTCTACATCCTGCATCTTGAACCCCGCCAACACCGTCTTCACATCAGCTCCCACTGGAGACCAAAAATCTCCATGTCTCTTATGCCAAAAAATTTTGCTGCTCCAAATTCTTCATGACATACCTCTGAACTAACCTTACCCTTAGCTCAGCAAAACCTTGTATGTACAAACTTGCTAGCAAATCACCCACATACAGTAACTGGATAGTGTCGCGACTCATCATCCACCTGGTAAGACAAACACAATAGTTACACTGACATTGACTAAAGCCCTACTTTGTCATCCACCTGTCAAAACCTGTACCACTATCCTGCAGCTTCCTCAAGACCATATACCTTGGCCTTCTGTCTCACATGTCCATCCACTCTCTTCTCTAACTTGGGAATCCATCCCTCATCCAGTGCTTTCTTCCAGCTGACAACTCCACCAACAAATACCTGTTTAGTTCTTCTTCAAGGACTCACACTCCTCATCCATGCCAAGCTCCCACTATTTTTGGATTCTACCTGCATTGCCTCTTCAAGTCTTCCTAGTTCTTGACCATCAATAAGCAATATAAAGAAGGTGAACAACGAATATGAGGTTCACTTACCCTTTCTGACCTCCATATGGGTGTTTGAGACTTATTGACAGCTTGTTATCCGCCCACCATCCGTTCCAGTGACCGATCTCGGCCATCTCCTAGTCTGCATCTGACCAATGTCAGTTCCCTGCACTGACCCTAACTGTCGACGTCATTTCCCTGGCTAACATCGATTCTTGTCTGACCGAGTCGGTCTTCTTGTTGCCACCGTCAGTTACTGTATGACCGATGTCGGTACCTGTGTTTGCCTGTGAGTGATGACTTTTTACCCGTGAGCTCCTTTGGATCAAAACCTTGTTCAAATCAACACAGCCTTGCTCAGAATAATTCAGTCCCCTCAGCTGATCTCTATCCACCATCTCCTCCATGAACACCAAGGCCTTCTAGTTCTTAAGTTTATCAAAGACATCTGACTTTTGCTTAAGAACATGCATTCCCCTCCTACATATGTGACCAAGCCTATAAAGCCACATCTCTGCAACAGAAGGTGAATCAGTAATATAAGTAGATAGATAAAGGATACCTACTTTTTTACCACCATCTAATTTAAGTGCATCCGCTGTGAGAGTTACTGTGCATCTCCCATCACCCCACTTTTTTGAAGAAATTAGACTCATCTCCAAGACTAGAACCTGCATGACCTTCTTCAACACTCGTGTGTTATCTGTCTACAATTTCAGCTTCACTTCCCCTTCGTCAATAATTTGACAAGGCTCACCAACCCCTAAATAAATCTCTCCAAAGTCTCCCTGGACATACTCTTGAGAAGATGCTCTATTTTGGGCTGCATGGAAAGAGGCAAAAGAATCTGTAAACAAAGATTCTACTTTATCCAGAGCAACCTATGCAACATCACCTGCAACATCTCCTTCTACACGTTGATCTTCTATCGACCAACAATCTACCTTTACCTGCTCTTTCTTTCCATCAATCAGGCCATTGCTATACTCCCACTCAATTTGAAACTCCTGAGAGTGACCTGTAATCAAAAACACTACCAGATCTAAACCACCTGTTAGTCAACCCAACCAAAAGCTCTGATACCTCTTGTCAGGATCTTGCTCTACCAATTAGAGCACATATGATTACCTCTTGTATTAGCAACTAAACACAGAATTTAACCAGAATGATAAGTAACTATAAATATGAAACAACACAGGAATATGAGAGACAATACACAATTGTATTAATAATCACTCAGAAGAAAATACAATAAAGAAGATGCCACTTCTTCTTCCACCTCAAAGGCTCACCACACCTCAAGACCTTCTTCCCTCTCTCTCTCGGTCACAACAATCAACTCCAATATAGAATTGATGTTCACCTCCACCAGTCAGAAACAAGGTTGCCAGTACACCAAGCACACAATCGTACTCCAAGTAGATCTCCTGCTCTCTACTGCTACCCATAAATCACCAGACCTTACTCACCATTGTAGATCTCCAGACATGGTCCTGCACACTTGCTGACCAAGATCATACATATACGAAGAACCCTTCTGATTCTCCAAACTAGCACCCACCTTGGTACTGTGGCACTAGGAGGAACACACCATTGCTCTCCTCTCTCAGAAGGAGCTTATTTAGCTCTCTTACTCTCTAGCACTAATTTACAATACAGCCCATGAGTATATTATATAGATCTCATGCTTCCAATAATTAGACTATCTTAATTACAATAATTAGACACGTAACTCAAGACTATAACTAGCCTCTAACATGCAAACTAACAGTCCAAAAATAGACTCTCTGAAATCCGCATGCAAACTGCATGTTCACAAACAGGCTACCGACGTCGGCTCCTCCCTGACCGATGTCGACCGACTGGTAACTGACGTTGGTTGCTTCTTCACTGCTATCTGACCTACATTGATTGATCAGACCGATGTCGGTTTCCCTGCAACTCATTTTGCAACTCTCTGCAACCTCTATAACCTCCGTAACTCCTATTTGCATCCTGGTGAAGCTTTTAGCTCCACAACCTAACAGGTTCCATTTTTTTTAAAGTGTGTGTTTTTTTTAGCTCTTCGTATTGGTGTTATTATTGTGCCTTGTTAATTTCAACCTCTCTAGATTTAGGAGGTGTTGTATTACCTATCTACAACACACATAGTTCAGCATATACTTCCTTTTTACACCATAAATCTCAGTTCTGTTTTAATTCTTACACCATTCAACTATCATGAGTGGAAAGCCAAAGTGCAAATCCTCTTGAGGAGCAAAGTCTTACTCCAAATCCTGATGGGTACAAAAATAGAATTGACCCCTGATGCAGATAGAGTGAATTGGTACAACCAAAGTGATGAATCCTATGATCTATTATACTTGTCTATGTCTTTTGGTTTGCTTTTTCATATTGAATATGCAAAAACTAAATCAAGTGTGGACCTTATTGGATAAACTCTTTAGAAATCAAGATGCAATGAGGGGTCATGAGTTGGAGAATGAACATATCATTTTGAGCCCAAACAACTTTGATATGATACAAGACTTCTTTACTAAGTTCAAATCACTCAAGTTATAGTTGAAATTGTGTGGCATTGATAAAAAGGATGATCAATTGATTTTTTGCATCATTACCAAATTAGGATTTGACTATTTTGTTTTTGTTTCTACCTTCCACACCACCCATCATTAGATGAATTTATTGCTAACTTGACTCGAGAGCAAAACAAACTCATTTAAATGGGTACACTAAAAGCCTCCAAATCTCATGCCCTACTTGTGAGTCATGACAAACATAAGGCTTCCAATATCAAGGAGAATAAATAGATCAAGAAAGACACAAAGCAAAAAAAGGGTCAAAATTTTGATACCAAGCTATAAGCATCAAAAGAGTCCTCCTCTTTAGATAGGAAACCTAAGAAAGAGCGACTCAAACATGGCTATTGCAATAAATCTAGGCATGATGAGTCCAAACGCATGAAGAAATAAATTGACCAACTAATAAAAATGCTCAAGAAGCACAATATCAATGTCCCTAATTATTCTACTCAGAGTTCATTAGCATAAGGGTCTTTTAGGGCCAAAGATAGGGATAAAGCACTTGTCGTTGCATCCTAACCTTCCACATGGGTTATTGATTTTGGTGTATCACACCACATGGCTTCATCATAGGACATGTTCAAGCCCTTAAAGCCTTGTTCTATGCCTTCCATATTGTTGGGTGATGATACTTCTATAGAAGTTAGTGGGAATGGATCACTTGAAGTGAATGATGTGAAATTTCATGATGTTCTATGTGTTCCCTCTTTATCCACCAATATCCTATCTATTTACTAGATTACTCACATCAATTTTGGTAAGAGAGTTGAGTTCACACCCAATTTCATGGTTATTAGGGAAGTAGATAGTGACTCCATTATTGCATTTGAAAAAGCATATCACCAATCCAAGTTGTATACTTTCTCACTTTTTGTTATTGATCAACCCTCTACCGCATTGCTCACTCATTCAAATGAGGTGGGTAAACTATGGCATGATTGATTCGACCATCTCAACTATCAATATCTAAAGTAACTCAGTCATAAAGACATGGTTTTAGGGTTTCCGTGAGTCAAGTTTTCTAATAGATTTTGTCAGGGTTACATTCTTGGTAAGCATCCAGAGGATAAGTATGATAAGAGCAAATCATGGAGAGATAAACAAATATTAGAGATTATTCAGAATGACATTTTTGGCCCATTTCCAAAACCTTAATTTAATAAGACTAAATACATTCTTACTTTAATCAATGACTATTCAAGGTATACTTGGGTGTACTTTCTTATGCATAAATCTAAGGTCTTTGATCATTTTCAAGACTTTAAGGCACTTATAGAGAAACTGTCAAGTAAATTCATGAGTTTTTATGCACTATAATGGTGGTGATTTTGTAAGTAATCATTTTAAGTAATGATGTACATTAGAGGGGATTGAATTACAACATACATTTCTATATAGTCTTTAGCATAATAGTGTTATAAAGCATAAAAATAGGTCCTTGAAGTAAATGTCCAACTGTATGCTACACTCTAAGTCTCTTGCAGTTTAGTTTTGGGCTAAGGCCATCAACTGTGCTTGTTATATTTAGAACTATGTTCCTCATAAAACATTAAAGGAAGTCACTCCTTTTTAATTTTGGAGTAGTCAAAAGCCCATAGTTGAGCACTTTCTAGTGTTTGGTTCACCTATTATGGATTGCATTCTTAAGAAGAAACATAAGGCATTGGAACCTCAGAGTTCGTCTTGCATCTTCATTGGTTATCCTAAGGGTGTTAAGGGATACAAGATTCTCCATACTAACATTCATAAGTTATTGATTAAGAAGAGTGTTTATTTCATAAAGGGTCCCTCAAACTCCACACTCAACACCTCTCACCCTTCATTAGATGCACTCGGATTTGATGATAGATCTGATGATTCAAATCTACCTAATCAACCTCTTGATGATCTAGATTCTTCTTCTAGTTATGATTATGAGAGTAGTGATGAGGATTCCCCTCCTCATTCTCCCATATTATCTTTAGATGATGAGGAATCCCCTCTTGACTCTCCTAGCAATGGTCCCCTTTAGGCTAGATAGACATTGCAAAGTGTTGGCTAATGGGTTAGAGATCCATCAGACAACAAGAAAACCTATTCACAATTCCAAGATGCCCCACATGTTTTCATTACATTTGCTTATGATCCATAATCATTTTTGAGGTATCAGGCACTCTTGAGTAGGATACTACTATATAAGAAGAGTATAGTTCTTTGTAAAAGAACAACACTTGGGATTTAGTCTCACTTCCTAAGGGAAGAAAACTTATTTAATGTAGGTGTATCTACCAAATAAAGTTTTCAATAAATGGGTCCATAGACAAGTTCAAAACACATTTGGTAGTAAAGGGTTTTTCTCAAATGTTTGGCATTGATTACACCGAGACATTCTGCCCAGTCGCTAAAATGAACTCAATCTGACTCACTCTCGCTATTGTCGTAACACATCATTGGGATGTTCATCAAATGGATGTGAATAGTGCATTTCTTTATGGTGACATCAAAAAGGAAATATACATGGAACAACCACAAAGTTTTTTGGAATATTCCTCCTTAGTTTATAAACATCAAAAATCTATCTATGGCCTCAAATAAGCTCCTCGATCTTCGTATGCCAAGATGGACTCCTTTCTTATTTATATTGGATTCACCAGATGACATTTAGATCTAAATTTCAACATTTTTTGGTAGTATGATTCACTATTTTATGTTGGTTCTCTACGTGGATGACCTATTGATCACAGGGAGTTCTCCATCTACCATCACAATAGTGAAAATTGCTTTGTCTGATAAGTTATCAACGAATAACCTGGGCTTGTTGTACTACTTCCTCGTGATTAAAATTTATCATTCTAACTCTAAGATCACTATTACATAATCCAAGTGTGTTCCTGATTTGATTGCATGGCTTAGAATGGTTGCATGTAAGTTAACTTCAAATCTATTTTCATTTGGTATGAATCTTGAGGCTAATTTCCCATCTCCTTTGGTTGATGCTACCTCATATCAAAAAAATTTGGTAGTTTCATCTAACTTATGCACACTAGACTTGATATTTCATATACAGTGGGCATGGTCTCCAAATTCAAGCGAGAACCACATGAGTTTCACTGGAAAGAAGTTAAGCAGATCCTCCACTACATTAAGTGTACTCATAGTTTCAAGATTCACTATGGAATGGGCATCAACATCACCCTAATTGGGTATATATATTTAGATTAGATTGCTGATACTTAGAATTGCAAGTCTACTTTTGACTATAGTTTCTCGCTATTGATGCCTCTATGTGTATCACAGGTGCTCTCAGTGTTTAAATAACACTTATCATTTTAGAAATCAAGGAGTTCAAAGCATGAGTTACAAGTTATGATAATTAGATTATATTTGGTGAATTAGAGATAGAACATATAGACTGTTCCATAACATTTATATTAATTGGTGGTTGGGAGCCACCTTGGTCTTTAATGATCTTTGTGGGAAATGAAGCACCTATGCTAGTACTAATGAATTATGATCAAACTTTAATCTAAGACTATTCTAGAATGAATATTTACAATGATTTTAAGCTATAATTATTTGGTTAAAAAAAGGAACAAAAGGAAAGGTAGAGTGGAAACAAAACATGTGATTGTTGATCTTTGTCTCAAACATTATGACAAGGTTTAAATTCCAATTGAGCATGCATTCAACCAGTGTATAACATGAAATATCATATACTCAAATCCCATTATGCACTAGGATAGTATCTAAGGATAATATGAAAGAGTACAAGTAGGAACTAGATTTACTTTAAATATTTACTGCAATAAAATAGCATAGCACATCCTTATGCAGAGTAAAATGAAACAAAGTAAACCTAAGTACATTCAATTAATCTAGCATTTGCACAAATTAACAACCTTGTATTATAGATGCATGTCCAAAATTCTTAAAGACCATTCAAATCTAAGACTTAGATTAGATAATTGAGAGAGAAATCATGATGACATTTCACACAAACAAATTGAGACAAATTTTTCAATATTCCCTGCTTGTATTAAATTGCTTCAAAAGTTACAATGTAGTTTTAGCCCTTATAACTCTCTCCCTTTTTACAATAAATAATGATCTTTTTATAGGTTTCAAGGAAGGATGTTGATTAGTTGCATTGACTGACAAGTGTATAAGTAAGGACAACTATCCTTTTACAAAGTTCCTTAAAATACACTAAACTTTTCAACATAAACTGACCCCCTAGATAATGTGCTAACAAAATGCATGTGCCTTTACAAAGAATATTCCAAAGTTAAAATGGAACAAAACACTTCTAGATGGATTGTGGGCCTTGGGTTGATGCTATTGTGTGCTTTTGTTGGAGGATCTTTAGCCTGTAATGTTGGTCATTGATAAACTAAAGATCAATCACTAGCCTCAAAAAGAGATCTTGTCCATGGTATTCCAAGTCCTTAAGGTATTTCTTAATTTTTTCCATAGCTTGCTTTATGCCCCTGACATCTCCTATTATCTCTTTAGAGGATATAATTAAACCCATGACTTTGATATCGCCTATGTGGTTTGGTTATCTCTTTGTTTTCTCACTTCTTACATAAATTACAAGGTTTTTTGTTTAAATTCTTCATCCCCTATGAGACCCAGTGGGCTAAAAGATGTAGGATCCTTGGTCAAATTGTCTAAGATATCAGACATCTAGTCCTTTAGCTACTTGAACGCTTTAAAAAGGCTTTTCATATCCTTAGACCAGATATCTAGGGCATCAATTTTGCCACCAATATGGCCATGGCCATATTCAGATGTGCCTTGCTAATAGTCCTAAAACCTGGGACCAAATTTTTAGATAGAGTCTCAATCAGTTCTTTCACCTGGAAGTTTGAGGTTTCCCATTGGCCAACTTGGCCTATTACCTTAGATATTTGCATCTCTATTTCTTTCTATATTATTCAAGTTGATTTCAAAAGGTTGAATAGCCTTGCCATGACATCCTCAAATTTTTTAAACCTATCCTCATGAATGGAAAACACATCAGCTTCCTTTAAATTCTAGTTCTCCTAGAATAGACCTTGAACATTGTCTACAATTGGTCACTCTGAGTTTGAGCCACCTTGAGTATCTTTTATTCAAATATTTTATCCTTCCTAGTTTTTATCTAGCCACTAGAGTTAAACCAACAATGTTGGGAAATAATGGAAGCACACAATTGATTACCAAGCAACTTAACATGCGAAAATTAACCAGAATCACAAGTAACTAGAATTCAGAAATAACACATAATATGAGAGACAATACACAACTTGTATTAAAACTCTTTCAGAAGGAAATACAACAAAGAAGATTGCCACAGTTCTTCTTCCTTACACACCTCTAGGGCTCCCACACCTCTAGGGCATAAACAGTAAATCTTCCCTCAAAGCTCTCTCTCTTAGGTCCCAACACACAAATCAAACACAGAGTTGGTGTTCACCTCTAACTAGCCAGTATCCACTACTACCAGTACTCCAGTGCTCCACGCACACCACAAGTGCTCCACGCACTCCACAAGTACACAAGCATACTTCAAGTAGATCTCCCCTAAACTGCAACAACCTGCAACCCAATCTGATCTTACTTATGGAAGGAACTTCCTTGCCTTCCTCTTTGCTCTGAGTACACACTTGTACTCTAAGTAGATCCTACCTAATACTGCTCCCTGTTGTGTTGCTGTCCTCCCTGATCTTGCACACCTACAAATTAATCTGGTTCTGCACACCTATGAACCTTAGACCTTACACACACATACACCTACAGATCAATGATCTTACTTACCATGTAGATCTCCTAAAGTATCCATGCACACCTGATGACCAAGATCCTACACCCCTGAAGAATCCTACTGACTCTCCAAAACCAGCACCCACCTTGGTACTGTTGTGGAACTAGGAGAAACACCCTTGCTCACCTCACACACAGAAGAAGCAAACTTTGCTTAACTCAAAGAACACCTTTCAATACAATCCATGAGTCTATTATATAGATCTCATCCAAACAATAATTACACATCTAATTACAATAATTAGATTTGCAACTCTTAGTCTAAAATTGGCTCTCAACATGCAAACACTTGGTTCGTTAGCTAACTGCCTGTAACATTCACAGTTTGAACCACACAGGCGATCGACATCAGTCCCTGTCTGCCTGGGGGGTGCCGACGTCGGCCGATCTCTGACCGATGTCGATTGCTTCTTGTGTCTTCCCTGCAGATGTCGGTTGGCCTGATTGACTCTGGTGACTGTGACAACAACAAACTCTCTGCAACCTCCTCACCTGTTTGCATCAGTGAAGCTCTGAGCTCCACAACCTAACAAACAAATGGTTCAACCTTTTGGAAGGTGAACTCTTCACCTCCCACCATGGCCTTTTTCTCAATTAATCACTTCATGCTAGAAAACTCTGGCTTAAACCTGACTCTAATTGATGATTTGGTCAATTTTGGAGTAGTAAAATCAACTTATGCTCCACTTAAAGTTTTGGGAGCATCTATTTGAGTGCCATCTGATCTCCCAGGGGCAGTCATCTTTCTCTCTTTCTCTTGTTATTGTAGCTCCAAGATCTAAGGTTTGAGTTCTTCATGAACATGAATGTTCACTAACTTTGTGATTCCCCACTAGTGGTGCATATTTGGTATCTTTTTTAACTTCCCATACAGGAACCACATAAGAATGATTGGCCCATGGATTGGGTTTTCATCACTGAAGATATTAACCTCACTCAATGGGTGAGTGAAGGTTACTCTGGGTTTCTTTGTTCTTGCAAGAACTAGGGCCAATTTAGATTTTCTTTGTTATAGGGGAGCAGTGGGAACTAAGTCCAATGCCACCTATTTACCTTTATCTTTTTATATCTCTGACCCCTCCTCAGTTTTAGATTTTGGTTCTTCTACTTGTTCAACTTCTTCATCTAATCCATAAGCACTGGCCAATGTTTGAAATGCATCTTATATTGTTTCTCTTGGATCTAATGCAATTACATCTATATATTCAATGGGGGAATTTGGTCTTTTATGTTGGGTAGAAGATGATGGCCCTTCCCCAGTTCTGCTTTCCTTGGGCCTTTGTGTAGTCTACATTTCATGTTTTTGTGTAACTTATGCTTTAGACTGCTATGTTTCTATATGTGGTTGGGCTGGAGGAGTTCCAGAAGATTAACCTCCAAATATGTTATACTATTTTGGATTGAGTTTCCAAATGTCATCACTTCCCTTTATATCCCTTGTCAACGTTGCCTCCAGTTTGATGTTGACTTTATTTAACCTAGTTAGGACCTCATAAAAGGATGAAGCCTTTGTGTACAAGTTATCATAATCACCTGGGTGATGTTCATAAGGCATATTCATCTATTTATCCTTTAGATGCTTTGTGACCTTGTCATTTATATCCCATTGCCTTAATTCATCATGCTACAATTTGAAGGAGGCTCTATGTCTAGCAGCATATTCAATCTTGTTCCAATATTGGAAGAAGGTCCTGCCAATAGCCAAGTGTAGAATGTGTAGAAATCCTTTCTTATTTTCCATACAAGCACCATTTATCCCATTGCATATTTTAAATGCCACTTCTTGTTTAGCTAACTTATCTAGAATATGGACTAGTAACCTTAATGGGGTGTATTGTGTTACCTTAATCTGGATGACTGTGTAATCCAAGTAAAACCATATATTTGATAGGATCTAGCAAGCACAAACAGCTCTGATACCACTTGTTAGGATTAGGAGCACAATTGATTACCTTGTATAAGCAATTAAACACGAAATTAAACGAGAAGTAATGAGTAACTAGAAATCAGAAATAGCACAAATTTTGAGAGACAATACAATCTTGTATTCAACTCATCCAAAAGGAAATACAATGAAGAAATTACACTCTTCCCACACCTCTTGGGCGTACTAGTAATTCTCCCTCAAGAGTTCTCTCTCACACAACCAATTCAACCACAACTCAAACACAGAGTTATACCCTCCACCAGTCAGTAACAATACTACCAGTACCAAGTACTCAAAGTACTCCAAGTAGATCTCCCTAATCTTGCACACCTGCAAATCAACTGATCTTATTTATCATGTAGATCTCCCCTAATCTTGCAACAACTTGTAGATCAACCTAATCTTACAATTGGAAGGATCTCTTCCTTGTCCTTGATTACAATACAGTCCCATGAGCCTATTATATAGATCCCATACAAAAAATAATTAGACTTCCTAATTACAATAATTAGAAACACAAACTCAAGACAAAAATTAGTCTTTTACATGCAAACTGATTGTCTGTCTAAAATTAGATCAGTTCTAAAAGCGCATGCAAACACATGCACACACAAGCTGTCGACATCGGTTCCTATCTAACTGATGTCGGCCGACCCATAACTGACATTGATTACTATGAATGATAAAGATGACCAACGTCAATTGATCATATCGACGTCGGTTGCTCTATAACTCAGCAACCTCCTCCATTTGCATCAGTGAAGCTTTTAGCTCCATAACTTAACAATCTCTCACTTGGAGATAAACAGCTGCACCTATACCTGTACTTGTACATCATCTAATTTTGTTTCCTAGCTTGTATCCCTCTTCAAGTTCAATCTTGAAAACCAACCACCACACATTTTATGGTGCTACTCCTGTCATCTAAGTAACCTGCCATATCCGAATCTACATACCCATGTAGAGAAGTGCTTGACCCTGCATAGCATGTATACCTGTTGCTGGTCCCTCTCAGATACCTGAGAATCCATTGAATTGCTTTCCAGTGCTTCTTTCTTGGATTGGCCCCAAACTTGATGATAGCTCCCACTGCTTGGGCAATATCAGGGCTAGTACACATGTACTCAACCTCATCATGTGATTTGGGACACTGTTCTATGAACTATCCATCCATAGGTGTGCTAACTGGTTCTGCATCTTGCATATTGAACCTCTCCACTACCTTATTCACATAATCATCCTGAGATAACATCAACCTATGATCTTCCCTGTCTCTAGAAATACTCATGCCAAAGAATTTATTTGTTGCTTCCAAATCCTTCATGGCAAACCTTTGAACTAACTTTACCTTTAACTCAGCAACTCCTTGCATGTGTGACCCTGCAACAAGCATATACACCACATACATTAACAGGATAATGTAGCTAATATTATCCAACCTGGTAAAGTAAACACAATGGTCACATTGACATTGACTAAAGCCATGCTTTGTCATACACCTGTCAAACCTTAAACACCATTGTCCTGCAGCCTGCTCAAGACCGTATAACTTGGCCTTCTGTCTCACGTATCCATTCTCTCCTTTCTTTAACCTAGGAATCCATTCGTCTTTCATTGCTTTCTTTCTGATTGGCAACTCTACCAAATCTCCCATTTGGTTCTTTTCCAAGGAATCAATTTCCTCATTCATGCTATGCTCCTAATGTTTCCTGGATTCTACCTGCTCTACCTCTTTAAAACTTCCTGGTTCTTGACCATCAGTGAGCAACAAGTAGTGTAAAGAAGGAGAATAACAAATTTGTGGCTTACTTACCCTTTCAGTCCTCCACATGGGCATTTGAGACTCCTTGACAGCTTGCTATCTGCCCAAAATCCATTTTTTGGTCGACCCTAGTCTGCACCTGACCGATGTCAATTCCACGTGATCATCGACACCAGTTCCCTGACCAACATCAGTGTCCACCTTATTGCTGATGTTAATTCCCTGATCGACCTCGATCTCCACCTACCCGACACCATCGACTCTGGTCTACACATGACTGACATCAATACCTGCCTGATCGACGTCAGTTCCACCTGACCGACATCGGTAACAGTGTTTTCCTGTGAGTGATGACTTTTTACCTGCGAGCTTACTTTGAATCATACCCTTGTCCAAACTGCCCTGCTCAAAATTATTCAGCCCCTTGAGTTGATCTCTATCCATCATCTTCTCCTTGAAAACCAAGGCTTTTTTGTTCTTGTCAAAAACATCAAATTTCCTCTTTATGCAATAAACCTGATCCTTTCTTGTAGCATGTGTTTCAAGAAACCTCACTTTCTTCTATTGCTTACAGAAATCTCGATCTATGCTCTCTAAATTTGAACTCTTACCTTTTAACTCAAGAACATGCATCCCCTTCTTACTCATGTGACCAAGCTTATAGAGCCACATCTTCGCATCTACATCTAAAGTAGATAAACCAGAAGGAGAATCAGTAATACAAGTAGATAGATAAAGAGTACCTACTTTCTTACCTCTTGCTAAAACAAGTGCACCCTTAGAAACTTTCCAAGAATCCACTATGAGAGTTATTGTGCATCCCTCATCACCCAATTTTTCTACAAAAATCAAGTTTCACTTTAGGACTAGGACACGCATGACCTCCTTCAACACCCATGTGTTGCCCATCTACAATTTCAGCTGTACTTTCCCTTTGCCAACCATTTGACAAGGCTTACCATCCCCTAAATAAATCTCTCCAAAGTCTCCTTGGACATAATCATGGAAAAATTCTCTATTTGGGGTTGCATGGAAAGAGGCACCAGAATCTAAAACCCAACATTTCACTTTATCCAAAGAACATACAAGAGCATCCTGTGCAACAATACCTGCAACATCTGCTTCTTCATTTCCTTCATGCTGATCTTCTACCAACCAACAATCTTTCTTTACATGTCTTTTCTTTCCACAATTCCAGTAGATTTTACTGCCATACCTGGATCTAGATCTCCTAGCTATCTTTGACCTTGATTTCCCTTGCTCAATCTTCTCTCTTTGCTTTCCCCTACTTTCAACACTTAAAGCATTTCCTGATGATTCCCCTGTGCTTTTCCTATGAATTTCTTCATTCAATATTACACTAACAACATCATCAACTTTCAATATTTTTGAAGCAGACGCAGTATTACTAACTGCCATTACCAAACTATCCCAACTTTCAGGTAATGAGCATAAGATTAAGAGAGACTTAATTTCATCATCAAAATCTATATTGACTAAAATTAACTGGTTTACCAAACCATGGAAATCACTAAGATGACTATGTACAAATCCACCTTCCAGCATTTGCAAATTAAATAATTGCTTCATAATAAATATCTTATTTAAAGCTGAGGGTTTTTCATATAAATTTGCCAAAGATTCCATTAACTCTACCGTTGTCTTAGCCTGTGATAAGTTGGAAATCACAGACGATGCCAGGCTCAACCTTATAGATCCCAGAGCCTTCTGATCAAGAACATTCCATTCTTCATCTTTCATATATGTGGGCTTGCATGCAACCCCACCCAATGGTAAGTACAAATCTTTTTGATACAGATAATCTTCTATCTGCATCCTCCATAATTGATAATTCTTGCCATTGAATTTCTCCATTCTTAGCTTACTTTCTTCTGCCATTACTTTACTCCCACTCAATCAAAAACCCCTAAAAGTGACTTGTAATCAACAAACACTAACCTGCTCTGAACTAGGCTCTGATGAACCTGCAACCTCACTCTGACACCACTTGATAGTATCTAGCATGCACAAACAGCTCTGATACCACTTGTTAGGATTAGGAGCACAATTGATTGCCTTGTATAAGCAACTAAACACAAAATTAAACTAGAAGTAATGAGTAACTAGAAATTAGAAATAGCACAAAATTTGAGAGACAATACAATCTTGTAATCAACTCATCCAGAAGGAAATACAATGAAAAAATTACACTCTTCACACACCTCTTGGGTGTACTAGTAATTCTCCCTCAAGATTTCTCTTTCACACCACCAATTACAACCACAACTCAAACACAGAGTTGTACCCTCCACCAGTCAGTAACAATACTGCCAGTACTAAGTACTCAAAGTACTCCTAGTAGATCTCCCTGATCTTGCACACCTATAAATCAACTGATCTTACTTACCATGTAGATCTCCCCTAATCTTGCAACAACCTGCAGATCAACCTGATCTTACAATTGGAAGGATCTCTTCCTTGTCCTTGATTACAATACAGCCCCATGAGTCTATTATATAGATCCCATACAAACAATAATTAGACTTCCTAATTACAATAATTAGAAATGTAGACTCAAGACTAAAATTAGTCTTTTACATGCAAACTGACTGTCCATCTAAAATTAGACCAGTTCTGGAAGCACATGCAAATGCATGCACACATAGGCTGCCGACGTCGATTCCTATCTGACTGATGTCGATCCACCCATAACTGACATCAGTTACTGTGAACACTGAAGATGACTGACATCAATTGATCAGATCGATGTCAGTTGCTCTGTAACTCAATAACCTCCTCCATTTGCATCAGTGAAGCTTTTAGCTCCACAACTTAACAATATCTCCAATAGATTTGATCGATTTATTTATCAATGGGTTGATTCTTGATATAGAGGTTCCTATTAAGTCTTAATTCAAACGAGGGTAGATGAAATCACATATAAACTGAATATGTTCTTGGTACTTGAAGATATGTAATTTGGAGTAAAATTGGGACATTGTCTGTGTCCTCTTAGGAGACCATCCCTTAAAGTTAGGAATTTTAATTGTGGCAATCAAGGAATCTAGGAGGTAGGACATCATATAAAATTATATCTTAGTCCCTTTCCTAACCATGGTGATATGTCTACATAAGCATGTGCAGATAAGCTCACCCATAGGGGGAGTTAATTCTTTTTCAACCATGTAATAGACTTGGGGCACCCACATGCTATCAACGTGAGTGGTTGTAGGGTTTATAGTGAGTATATTAATTAGGGTCATTATCACTCTAATTCCATTCCAGAATTAGCTAATGGGAATGTTCCCACTAGGGTTAGAAAACACATAGATTTTAGAATATAACCATGGTGTCAAAATGGTATTGAGGTCATTTTTCTTATCCCATTTGACAAGTGTGGGAACATCCACCTAGGGCTTGGAGATCTTGTAGTAGCTCTAAAATGCAATAGGGGATACATATGCAATGCATTTATGCATACGTTCATTGATTAACATGCCCTTTTCAATTCTACATTCCTTAAAAACAAGAAGAAGGACATCAATACAATGGATTACCTATGCTTTAATTATTGCATGGTGAAGGCTCACCATCTATACTACAACCAAGTTATAGTACCTCATATTTAAGTATGTAATATTCTCTTCTTCTTTGGTTATGGATTGTGACTCCTGAATTGTCCAAAATATCTTGAACCAATTATTCTCCCTAGTGTCTAAGGACATAATGTTGAGCATTGTGTCTTTAAAGATCCATCCTTTAGAGTCTGTGGTTAGGTATAGATCAGTGTCTTCTCTGTGTTGATTATAGGCTACCATGACTATGATTTTTGTAAATTTCTCAGTATTAGTCCACAAATTGCATATGGATCAGTTCGCACTTGCTTGAATTATAATTGGGCTCTATTGGTTCAACTATGGTTAATCCAAGAGCGAATTGGGGATTTTAGGAAAGGCTAGGGCTTCTCTACAACCTCCATGGTGATGGTTTACTTGGACTTAGATTAATTCATGCTTCTGATTTGATTTAGACCCTTGCATTTATACAGTTGAATTTTCAAGCCCACAAAATCTTTAGTTTTGTTTTTTCGTGCCCATGTGACATCTATGTAACATCTTACTGACAGTTTTTGTGGCATTTTTCATAATGTCTTTGAAGAACTAGTCATTGTCATTTTCAAATACATCTTTTACTTCGCACTATTTAATATTTATGTATGGATAAATGTGGATCATTTATCTTGATCCTAGGATTTGCATGTTGTTGGTCTTTGTTTGCATCAAGCTTTACGATCATGCTACTTAGAAGTTTTGTAGGCCTTTGAAGCTCTGCACATCCTCAGTCTGGGTATTACCATGGTTCTACTATGTGGAAATCTCATGCTTCCCCAATGTTTCATTAAAAATTCCATCCTGGTTTCACACCATCTAATCTTTCTTTCTCGATGAAGCGTGAATCGTTGATCCTGCATATATGCACAAACTTTAATTAACATTGGGACATAATAAGAACTTAGGCTAAACTAATTTACGCTATAGTCCTATTTTATTTTAATAAACACTAGACAAACTTTATATTAAGGTTTTTAGGCTATGTTTTATGATAATGGGGACTTTTCGCTAAACCAAGTGCATTAGATTCAAAGACCAAGAAGCTTATGAAGACAAAGGTTAGGGTCACTATTTAAAAACATGACTATATTCTAGAATGATATTCAAGCTTAGTCTATATAAATCCAAACCTAGTTATAAGGATCTTAAGCTTAAACATGGCTTTAAATAAATCATATTAATCTATGGGAGACCAATTTTGACATTGAGAAGTAAGACTTAAGCATATTCTTCTCTTGGGTGAAATTGGCTATTGAGCTAAATTTTGATGGTCTCACAGATGCCAATGATGGCCTAGCAGATGTCAAATGACATTTGTGTGAACATCAAAATTAAACTTTAATAATCTTTTAGATGGGGCTAAAATTTGACGGCCTCACGCACGTTAATGACAGGCACGAGAGTATCAAATTTAAGTCCCAAACGTATTTGGTCCTATAGAAGCCTAGGTTTCATATATTATGTCAGATCATCTCCTATAAGCATATATCATAGATCATGATCCAAATAGATGCATGTTATTAGTCCCTATAGTCACAAAGTTTGAATTTATCCTAAAGTCATTTTTGATATTAAGTTTAAATGTGGGAATGTCACGTAGCAACTCTACAAGGCCTTTGAGCTTTTGACTTTATTGACCCTGCAAAGAGTTCATAGAGCATTGATATTCATATGGGATCCCATGAACCATTGATTATAATTCAAGGGATCAAATGAGATAATTTTGATGAATCAGATTCTTTTGTGTCAAGTTATTTTCATTTCATCCAATCAATGTCACCTGATGAAGCACGAACCGTTGATCCTACAAAGAAACAAGGCACTTAAGTTAGAGCTCAAGAATCATAAAGACTTAAGATAAAGTCTTAGGTATAAGGTATATTTTTAGTTGAAAAATATGAATGGGTCCTTAGTTTTAAGATGTTAGGTTAATTACTAAAAGGGACCATGAAATATAAAGTAAGGCCAAGCTAGGAAAGTAAGGGACCCTACATATACGAAAGTTAAACCTAATTTAAAAATAAAAGGGAATGAAGGTGAAGTATAAAGGGACCAATTATGAATTTTTATGCTAGGGATTGGTCATGTTTAAAAACATGATTTAAGTCTTAGCATAAAAATTAGACTTAGTTCATTACATATTTTAAAATGTTTTCGCCAATTTTGCTCCTATGACTATTGAGTCTAAACAAAAGTGTCTAAGCTAGGGTTTTTGAAGGAGGGTTTCAAAGCATTCAGAACATGGATTTCATCTCGAGTTCCTATAGACCAAAGGCTAGTAAAATCTTGAATGAGGATTAATCTGTATAATTCAAGTCCAGTCCATTTGATGGGCGTCCCATGAAACTTGCATATGAAGTATGAAGATCCAATGTTAGCAATATTAGGCAAAGTTAAAGTGAGATTATGAACAAAATAGGCCACCCTCAATAGGTGTGGATGATCTTCAAATATAAGTACTCTGAAAAACATGATAAGTTTTCACTCTTAAGGTTTAGAGTTGCACAAGGGTCCCTTATTTTCAAAAATGGGAGTATGTTGACCTCAATAAATGGCAACTTTGGGGGGAAACATAGAAATATGTTAGAACTTAGAGACTCTAGTTTATAAAAATAACTAGATCACTTATTCCACTTGACCACTGCCATTATTAAGATTAGTTTATGGTTAACACAAACCTTGCATCTATAAAATGAGGATTAAACATTAAAACATAGCCATGTTGTGTGTGTGCTTTGATTCCACTTATTGTTTGCCATGAGATTCAGGGGACAACTTCCAAGTTTTAATCCTTTAATCATTAACCTTGAATTGGAGCATGTTTGGATACTCATTAAGCATCATGCTCTTAATTTAGGGAAGGCTTGGGCATTGATCTGCTACTAGCCATGCCTCTATAGCCCCAACAAAGATGTCTTTGGCTCCACTCATGGCCTTGTTCCACTACCATCCAAGCATTCATATCCCAGGTGGATATTTCCATAATCACCTTTGCTTGAAAATCTTTTGATTTTTCAATAAGCTCATTTTTTGTATTTTTATATCTTTTGGGCTTTCTAGTAAAGGTTGGGAACTAGGATAGCTGCGTTTAAGGATTTGGTCGAGTGTCTGATCTTCAGACAATCATCTATGGTTGCAACCTTTGTCCCAAGCAAGGATATTTACTAAGTGTAAACATGACTATATCTTAATAATTTAAGATTTCATTCTACATGTATAATTCTTCTTAAAACCAATATTAAATCAAAACAATGTTTAAGTGCTTATGGAATAGTTAACCTATTCACCAGTCCTTATCAATTTCTTTAAATTATAACATCAAGCTCATATTTCAAGCCCATGGTCATCACATGTTTAAGATCCATACCTACATTTCTAAACTTATGTAGTTCTTTGAGCAATTAAGTGAGCTTGTAGTTGAGAGTTGTCTGAGAGGACTTATTAAAAGTAAATAACACAACAACAGAAAGGAAACACACAATAGAAAGCAAAGGAAAAGCAAGTAAATATATACAACTTATGTACAAATAAGGGACAATAAGGAAAATAAAAAAAAGAAACTAAACTATCCTACCTACCCTAAATCTAACCGTCCTTACATATTTACTCCATGAAGATCCCAAGTGGAGCAGCAAAAAAGTAATGCTTAAGATATTACCCGTTAATGGGCAATATGAACTCTGATCCTTGTAGATCTTTCAGTTTGAAGGTGTTATCTCCAAGTGTTTTTGTAATCTGATAAGGGCCAATCCACAAATGTGTGAATTTACCATATTTGCCCTTAGACTTAGATGCCTTGTCCCAAAAAAGAACCAAGTCTCCTTGTCTAAACACCTTGATCTTTGATCCTTGTAAAACCACCTTTTCAATGTGTTCTAGTGCCTGTTAATTTTAGCAAAAGCTTCTTCTCGGGCATCCTCCATCTAAACTATGTCAAGTAGCCTTGAGTTTGCATACTCTTAGTCTTCCTTCATATACTCTTGCATAAACTTGTAAGTTGGCAGTTTGAGGTTGATGAGGAATATGGGTTCTTGGCCATATACTAATAAGAAGGGGGATGCTTTAAGAGCCTACTTGACTCTTGTTCTATCTTCCCAAAGGGCATATTTGAGGATTTCATGCCATGTTCTAGGTTTGTCTACAAGAGACTTCTTAATTGCTTTCATCAAGTTCTTGTTTATTAATTCAAACATCCCATTACCTTGAGGGTAATGCTTGGATGATAACTTGAGGATAATACCACTACCATATGCCCATTCTATCATCTCTATGCATATGAATGTAGACCCATTGTCACATACTAGGAGAGTGGATTCCCAAATCTTGTGCATATGTTTTCTTCTAGAAACTTGATCATTTCTTTAGTCATGCACTATTTAGTAGCTATTACTTTAGTCCATCTAATGCAATAGTTAATTGTTTTTAGAACATATTTATGACCCTTTGATGAGTTACGATTGATAACTCCATTAAAGTCTAGACCCCATTGTGCAAAGGGTTTATCAACCATTATTGGTTGCAATGACATTACTACTTTTGGTTCTTTTGTGATCAATATCTGGCATGAATGGCATTCTCTCATGCCTATGAGCATATTTAAAAATGGTGGGCCAATAGTATATAGCCTTGAGGATCTTATGAACTATGGTTCTTCCATATGGATGTTTACTTCCTAACTTTTCATGAAATATGTTCATTATCTAAGTGGTTTCTTCCTTGGATACACATATTAAGTACATGCCTTTGAAGTTCTTTTGATATTAGATTCCATCCTTGATTAGATAGTGAGATGCTTTAAGATTTAGGGCTCTTTTATACTCCCTAGTTACTCCTACAGGACAAGTGTCATTGACCAGTAAATGAATGATGGGATCATACCAGTCATTAGGTTGAAAATTTTGTTGATCAACCTGTATAATACTTAGTTTGGGGTTAGTATTGGCAATCATTTGGATCAAACCTTGACACATTACCAACTTTGCAGTCTTCATTTCTATGTCATATTATTGAAGAATAGACATCCACTTACCTCTTCATTCTCTAAGCTCATTCTAACAAAGCATTAACTTAGTGGCCAGATCTAGAAGAATGGCATGCACTTTATTCCTAAGAATGTAGTGCCTAAATATATTGATGGATTTGACCAATTCAAAATCTTATTTATCAATTAAATGATAGTTTAACTCAGCATTTTTCAAGTTAGTGTTCATAAAATTGATTGGATGATCACACCCTTCTATCTTTTATGTTAAAATAGCAGTAATGGTGTGCTTGAAGGCAAAAGAGTAAAGGAAAAAATCCTTTGAACAGTCTAGACTTATCAATACTACATCTTGACTGATTGCCCATTTGATTTTTCCAAAGGCCTTCTTGGATTCCTTATTCCATGAGACTTTAACATTCTTCTTTAGCATATCATTTAATGGTTTGACAATTTCTACAAAACTATAAATGAATTTTCTCACAAAGTTTATCTTACCAAAAAATGATTTTAGTTCTTTTCTACTATTGGGAGGTTCTATATTTGATATAGATTCTATTCTTTCAGGATCTATAGAAATCCCATCTTTAGTAATAACATGGATTAACAACTTTCCCTTAGTGACCCCAAAAATACTTTTCTTAGGCTTGAGGGAAATTCCATACCTTTTGCACCTTTAAAATACCTATTGTAAATGCATGAAGTGATCTTCCCTATTCTTAGAGAAAATAGTTAGATCATCAATGTAAATTATGATGCATTTACCAATCAAACCTTGGCAGGCATGGTATATGGCTCTCTAGAAGGTAGCTCCTGCGTTGATCAATCCAAAAGGGATTTTCTTATAGGTAAAGGTGCCCCACTTGGTTGTAAATTTTGTCTTCATTCTATCTTCCTTGTTCACCAATATCTAATAGTATCCTGAAAGACCATCAAGGAATGACATCATGGAAAAAATAGAAACAATTTGTTTTACTTGATCAAGAGATGGGAGAGGATAATTATCCTTTTCAGATGCCTTATTCAAATTCTTAAAATCAATACATAACCTCATTTCACCATTATTTTTCATAATTGGTACCAAACTCACAACCCAAGTAGAGTGTTTGATGGGAAATGCAATTCTAACATCCAAAAATATCTTAACTTCCTTAAAAACCATAGGTTCTAAAATAGGATTTACAGGCCTTTGTTTTTGACTAAAAGGTTTGCAATTCTCTCTGAGAGGTATGGTATGATCCCTTGGATCAAAAATCTTCAAGTCATCATATGACCAATCTATTACATCTTTGAATTTTGTTAACAGTTATTTGGATCTTTTGTTTTCAACACAGGTACAAGCTTTTCTAGTGTTGACCAGCTAAGGTTGATCTTGAGGTCCAAGATCAATTGCATTATAGTATTTTGCATTTACTTTGGCAATCTTAGAGGCTTCAGCTAGTTTATCTTGATCAAACGACCTTTTTAAGGAAATCATTTCCTTGGGGATCTTCTTATCATTTAATTGAATGAATTTGCCATCAAATATGTTCTCAATGGTGGTTTCATCGACCTCATCTATGATTTGGGCCTCAAATGATCCTAAATTGGCCATGAAGTTTAGGATTTATTGGTCATCACTAAAGACATGCAAATAGTTTACATTGTTTGGAATAGAAGGATAAGGTATTAACTCAATGCTAAAGTTTGGTGAGTCCTGGTCAAGTATAAGATTAGTCACATAACAGGTGAGTTCATCAGCATCTTTATTTTTCTCCCTAGGGATAGATTTAATATTGAAAGCATCAAAATACTTGACTAGATCCTAGACCCTAAATTTATACCTCTTAAGGTATGACAATTTGCATTGATATTTGTTCCTTACCTAACTGACTACTAGTTATGAGTCAACATAAACTAGTAGTTCCTTAACTTTGTTCTTGATGATAAATTATAGTGCTAAGATGAGAGCCTCGTATTCTATAAGATTGTTGGTAAATGGGAACTGGAGTCTGTAAGAAGCATGATATTTCTTACCAACAGGGTCAGTTAGAATAATACCCACCCCAAATCTAGATTTACACCTATCCCCATAAAAATACATCTTCCAAAATCTAGAAATAGCATGAGAAGGCTTAGAGTTACTTTAGTAATTTTGAAGGTGAAAACTCCCAAATTAGAGTCAACTATGTTCACATTTTCATTGATAGCATTGTATTTTGTGATCATATGTTTCATTTTTGGTTTTCTCTCCACCCTGATTTGATTTGGTACTCCTTTCCAAGGTAGCCAAAGATGTGTATAGTTTGTGGACATGTATCCATTTAAAGATTTTGTCCATTCTCTGCTTAAAAGAAGTCTGTAGGCATGAAGGATATTTACCACTTGGATATCTATGAATTGTTATAATCTTGGCTCAAAAGCTAGTTTCATGTGGACATTTAAAAATTATCATATCACCTTAACCTTAGACTTATCTAATTGGGTGATAACCCTATCAAACTTAATGGGGGTCAAACCAAGTTGCTTAAAAATACCTACATGCATGATATTTGTAGAGGCACCAGAATCCAACAAATAGTTATGCAAGTTCTTACCAAACATTATGATTGTAAGCAAGAAGGGTGGGGACTCTGTCTTAGCTTTGTACATAGCTATGTTTACATTATCAGTCTTGGACATCTTGCTAGATTTCTTGGACAATGATTCCATTAATAGATCTATTTGCTTAGTTATCTATGTTAATTCATGAAAAGTAATGTTAGCTTTAATTTTCTTCATGTTCGCCACAATATTATACCCAGTTTTACTCGAAGGAATAAATGTATTAGTACTCTTTTTATAAGTAATTCCCTTTGGAGGCTATGGGTTATTATCTGATGTAGTGTTTGGAGGAGTGTCAAAGTTTTTTGGAGGAGTTAAAGTAGTCAAAAGTTGCCTCTACTCCTTATTTCTTAGAGGGTAGGTCTTCTTCAAGAATTATTGGAAGGCATGAACTTCTTCAGGAACATAATCAAGTTTATTATATTCTTGGAAGGGGAAAACAAATATTTCTACAATAAAGGTTTGGTCAGTAGGCTTAGATCCTGAAGTACCTACACCATTATCTTTATTAGGTACTAACTCAAAAGTGTCCAACTCTTCCTGAAAGGCTTCAAAAACTTCACATAACTCAATGTAGTCAATTTATCCATGCTTATTAGTACAATAAACTCTATAATAATCAAGTAAAGTAATATCAGTAAGATTAATGTCCATGCTCTTCTTATCAGTAGATGATTCATTGTTCTTATTATTATGAAAGCTATCATTCTGAATCCTATTATTGGGTGTATTAAATCTTTGGAATGAGAATTTCCTACATGAGCATGACTAACTTATTATTGTAACTAAAGGAAGTCCGTGTTAAGCTTTTGGACCATTTCTAAAATAGAGTCATTCTCACTTTTGAGGGTCTCAGATTTATGAACTTGGTTAGCACCAGAGATTGGTACTAATGCCTTTTGATAATTTAGACTAAATTTAGTTTTAGTACAGCTTAGGAATCCTAACTTCTGATTAGGAACAACATGGCTAAAGGGTAATTAGTTTAGTACTAGGAACTAATTCAAGGCTAGCCTATTCTAAATTTTATTTGGAAATATATTCAAGGTAGGCATATGTGGATTAACATTTGGGACAGAGTAGTCCATTTTTCCTTGGGGCTACCTTTGATCATTAATGATCACTACTTTAGAATAGGCATGAGCTAAGGTGGTTATGACTAGGAGAGACCTCTTTAGGAACACAAAAGTCATGGGATCTATCATGTCTTTATAGATTTCTAAAGCTAAAGCATCATCAAGTTTGTAGGGTTTTATGATCTGATTATGCATCTTATAAAACTTGGTATTAAATGCCCTCAAAAACTCACTAACATCTCTTCAAATGGTGGTAAATTATTAGTATAGGATATAGCGACTGATGACGTTGCCAAATTGGTCAATAAAGGCATTGTTAAAACCAACCCAGCTGGTAATGTAATTATCAGGTAAATTAAGAAACCATTCATATGCAGAAGCCTTGAATGTAAAAGGAAATAGCCTACAAGCTACATCTTTATGGATGACATTTAATAATCTTAATGTAGCTTTAAATGATTTAATGTGCTCTTCAAAAGTTATAATACCATTTGGACTAAATGTTGGCAAATATTTCTCAAGATTATGGGGGAGATAATGCACTACACTAGATACATTAAGGGAAGAATCAACTAATTACACCATACCTTGATTAAGGTTTAACACAGGAGTACCTTGGAGTGGTGAAGCTGGCAAAGACTTCAAACATCTATGCCTACCTTTGTCTTGCCTAGCTTTCTTGTGGATCTCTAGTTCCAGCAAAGGCTCTCTTGTCTCTGAATGTGATCTCATTATAATTTGAGGCAATTCTAGCTTGAGGATTTTGAATTCTGTTTGAAATATAATGTGTCAAGTTAATCTTTATAAAGAACCAAGGTTAGACTTGAACATTAAGTGAATTTTTCAAAGATCCACGTAAATAAAAATAAAGGACTACAATCTTCAACTAAACTAGCACAAAGATATGTCCATATATGTAAATATGATTGATCTTTACACTTCTAAGCTCAAATGAGTTCAAATTTGCAAAGGATCTATGAATCTTTAACCAAAATGGCTATTACTAACCTCAAACCTTTTGAATTGACAAAAATTAAAGTTATCCTTACCATAATTATGCATATACTCCTAAAGAACACTAATCTTTGTCTAAGGAAGCACAATGATAGGCCCGAAACTATGAAGACCACCAATCTTTACACAAATATGTCTAAAATAAACACAGATCTGCAAAGAATAGCATGATCTTTGACCAAAATGCACCAAAACTAGTAAAAATCCAACAAAGAAAGAAGCATCCCTCCTTTTAGCACTAGCAGAGCTTCCGCATATTGATGCCTCTATGTGAATCACAGGTACTCTTAGTGTTTAAAGAACACTTCTCATTTTATAACTCAGGAAGTTCAAAGCATAAGTTTCAGGTTGTGATAATTAGATTATCTTTGGTGAAATAGAGGCAGAGCACATAGACATTTCCACAACATTTATATTAATTGGTGTTTCGGAGCCACCTTGGTATTTAATGATATTTGTGGGATATGAAGCACCTATGCTAGTACTGATGAATTATGGTCCAACTCTAATCTAACACTATTCTAGAATGAATATTTACAATGATTTTAAGCTACATTGATCTGGATAAAAAAAGGATCAAAAGAAAAGGTAGGGTGGAAAGAAAGCATGTGATTGTTGATCTTTGTCTCAAACATTATGACAAGGTTCTAATTCCAACTGAGAATTGATTCAACCAGTGTATAACATGAAATAACATATACCCAAATACCATTACGTACCAGGCTAGTATCTAAGGATAATATGAAAGAGTACAAGTAGGAACTAGATTTACTTTAAAGATTTACAGTTGAAATAAAATAGAATAGCACATCCTTATGTAGAGTAAAATGAAATGAATTAAACCTAAGTATATTTATCTAATCTATCATTTGCACAAATTAGTAACCATGTATTACAAATGCATGTCTAGAATTCTTAAAGAATATTCAAATCTAAGACTTAGAATAGACAATTAAGAGAGATTCCATGATGACAATTCACACAAACAAATTGAGACAAACTTTTCAGTATTCCCTACTTGTATTAAATTGCTTCAAAAGTTATAATGTAGTTTTAGCCCTTATAACTCTCTCCCTTTTTACAATAAACAATGCTCCTTTTATAGGTTTCAAGAAATCATGTCAGTTAGTTGCATCAATTGACAAGTGTATAAGTAAGGACAGATGCCCTTTTACAAATTTCCTTAAAATACACTAAAATTTATAAAATAAACTGACCCCCTAGGCAACATGCTAACAAAATGGGCATGCCTTTATAAAGAGTATTCCAAACTTCAAATGGAACAAAACACTTCTAGTTGGCTGGTGGGCCCTAGGTTGATGCTACTACATGCTTTTGTTGGAGGATCTTCAACCTATAGTGTTGGTCAATGATAAAATGAAGATCAATCACTGGCCTCAAGAAGAGATCTTGTTCATGGTATTCTAGGTCCTTAAGGTCTTTCTCAATCTTTTCCATAGCTTGATTGACGCCCTTTGCATCTCCTATTTTATCTTCAAAGGAGAGAAGCAAACCTACGACTTTGATATTGCCCTCTGTGGTTTGCTTCTCTCCATGTTTTCTCACTTCTTGCATAAATTGTAAGGTTCTTTGTTTAAATTCTTCATCCCCTATGAGACCCAGTGGGCTAAGAGATGTAGGTTGTTTGGTCAAACTATCTAAGATATGAGACATCTCATCTTTTAGTTGCTTGAAGGCTTTAGCAAGGCTTTTCATATCCTTAGACCAACTATCTAGGGCATCAATTTTGTCTACCAATATGGCCATGGCCATATTCATATGTGCCTTGATAATAGTCCTAAAACCTGGGACTAGATTTTTAGATAGAGCCTTAATCAGTTATTTCACCTAGAAGCTTGCAGTTTCCCATTGGCCAACTTGGCATGTTGCCTTAGAGATTTTCATCTCTATTTATTTCTATTTTATTATGGTTGCTTTCAAAATGTTGAATAGCCCTTCCATGGCATCCTCAAATTTCTTAGACCTATCCTCATGAACGGACAACACAACAACTTCCTTTAGATTCTTGTTCTCTTGGAGTAAACCCTTGATCATTATCTGTAATTGATCACTCTGAGATTGAGTCACCTTAAGGATATTTTCTTCAAATATTTTATCCTACCCTAGTTTTTGTCCAGCCACTGGAGTTAAGCTGACAAACGGTTCAACCTTTTGGAAGGTGAACTCTTCACCTGCCACCATGGCCTTTTTCTCAATTACTCGCTCCATGCTAGCAGACTTTGGGTTAAACCTAAATCCAATTAATGATTTGGTCACTTTTGGAGTAGGTAACTCAACTTGTGTTCCACTTGAATTCTGGGAGCATCAATTTGAGTGCCACTTGATCTCCCAGGTGAAGTCATCTTTCTCTCTTTTTCTTGTCATTACAGCTCCAAGATCCAAGGTTTGAGTTCTTCATGAACATGAATGTTCAATGAATTTTTGATTCCCCACTAGTGGTGCATAGATGGTATCTTTTGTAACTCCCCATATAAAAAACCACTCAGGATTGATTGGCCCATGGATTGGATTTTCATCATTGAAGATATTAACCTCTCTCAATGGGTGAGTGAAGGTCACTTTGAGTTTCTTTGGTCCTATAGGAACTAGGGCCAATTCAACTTTTATTTTAAATGGGGGATTAATGGGAACTAAATCTATTGTTTTAGACACCTAAAGCTGACCACCAATGACCATCAATCAGGGTTTTGACCAATTTCCACAAAAATGCACAATTTGGCCTAAAAACACTAAACCACACTAAATGAGTTAAAATTGATATATTCAAGTGCCGACTTTGGCTACAATATCATTAAATGGGGTGATAAAATTTATGAAGAAACTAACTTTGATCAAATCATTTCGAGTCAAAATGTCAATTTTGCACTTGGGTGCTCTGGATTGCTCTTTTTTGTCAAATTTATTGTACAAGACATGTGCCTTTGTTATTTTGCATTGGCAACATCCTAAATGGGATAAAGGTTCCAATGCATCTAACATCAAATTCTAATTCCAATCCAGTCAAATTTTGAGCCAATAATATGACATTTTGACCAATTTGATTAATTTGTGCACAAATTGCCAAGGTTTTGTATCAAAGTTGACTAATCATGTTAAGGCTAATTAAACCAAATCAAGAACTTAAGTTAATTTTCCATGGAATTTTTTGAATATTTATTTTTAGATGTTGATTTTCATTAACTACATCATCAAATGACATCATCTTATGGGGTGGCATCCACAAGCCATAAATGCCACAATATACAAATTAATACCTCACATGCCTCATTAAGACCCTCTATGCCTAGTTAATGCCCCTCTATCCCAAATATTTATGATCCGATTTATGAATTTTAATTACATAATTAAATTAATCCTTAGCCACACATCTTCATATTGAGATGGATGGTTCAGGTTGATTCTAAACCATTCCAAAAATATATAAATAACAGGCCTTGCCTATTGAATTTGATGCTCTTTTATGCCAAACTTATAATGCCCAAATACATTCAAAATCATTGCATCTTAGTGTTATAATTCCCAAATGTTGAGCCAAGCCAAGCCAAGTCAAAGCCAAACAAGATGCCAAGGAGAGATGGAGGTAACCACACTTCATTGATGCAAATTTCATGAGCACAAACTGAGCAAGCCACTACAACAAGCATTTTGGAACATCCAAGGAAGGTGAAGCAAGGTCTTTATTTCATGTTTTAGTTGTGTTTTCCATTTTTGTTTTTTTAACTAAGCTCCTCCTTTGAGATAGGATTAGGGTGTTAGTTTAGTGTGTTTTTGATTGATTTGTTTTATTCACTAACACAATACTAATCTCCACCTATTGTAATCCTATGTTCACAAGCGCCACCTGTTTGCCTTTATCTTTTTCTATCTCTGACCCCTCCTTAGTTTGAGACTGAGGTTCTTCTACTTGTTCAACTTCTTCATCTGATCCATAGGTGTTGGCCAATGTTTGTAATGCATATTCTATTATTTCTCTTGGATCTAATGAAATTACATCTATATATTCAATGGGGGACTTTGGTATTTTAGGTTGGGTAGAAGATGATGGCCCTTCACCAGGTATGCTTTCCTTAGGCCTTTGTGTAATATACACTTCATGTTTTTGTGTAACTTGTGCTTTAGACTATTGTGTTTCTATATGTGGTTGGGTTGGAGGAGTGCCAGAATATTGACCTCCCAATAGGTGGTATTATTTCAGATTGAGTTCTCAAATGTCATCACTTCCCTTCAGATCCTCTGTTAACCTTGCCTCAGGGTTGATATTGACTTTCTTTAACCTAGTCAGGACCTCATAGAAGGATGAAGCCTTTATGTACAAGTTATCATAAGCACCTAGTGATGCTCATAAGGCATATTCATTTTTTTGGCCTTCAGATGCTTTGTGACCTTATCATTTGGATCCCAATGCCTTAAGTCATCATGCTACAATTTGAAGGAGGCTTTATGTCTAGCAGCATCTTTAATATTGTTCAAATATTAGAAGATGGTCCTATCAATAGCCAAGGTAGAATGTGTAACAATCCTTTCTTCTTTTCCCTGCAAGTACCAACTATTCCATTGCATATTTGAAATGCCACTTCTTGTTTAGCTAACTTATATAGAATGTGGACTGGTAACCTTAATGGGGTGCATTGTGTTCCCTTAATCTGGATGATTGTGCAATCCAAGTAAAACCATATATCTCTAATGGATTCGATGGTTTTATTTATCAATGGACTGATTCTTAATATAGAGGTTCCTGCTAAGGATTCATTCAAATAAGGGTAGATGAAATCACATATAAACTAAATATGTTCTTGGCATTTGAAGATATGCAATTTGGAGTAAAATTGTGACAATGTTTGTGTCCTCTCAAGAGAGCATCCCTTGAAGTTAGGGAAATCAATTATCGTAAGCAAGGCATCCAAGAGGTAGGAAATCATATAGAATTATCTCCTAGTCCCTTTCCTGACCGTGGTGATCTATCTACACAAGCATGTGATGATAAGCTCACTCATAAGGGGAGTTCATTCTTTTTCAGTCATGTAATAGACCTAGGGCACCCACATTTTGTCAACGTAAGGAGTTTTAGGGTTTCTAAAGAGTCTATTTATCAGGTTCATTATCACTCTATTTCTAGGTTAAAATTGGTTGATGGGAATGTCCCCACTAGGGTCAGAAAACACATGGATTCCAAATATATCCATTGTGTCAAAATGGTCTTGAGGTCATTTTTCTTAGCCCATTCGACAAGTGTGAGAACATCCACCCGGGGCTTGGGGATCTTGTAGTATCTCTCAAATGCAATGGGGGAAACATAGGCAATGTATTTATGCATATGTTCATTGATTAGCATGCCATTTTCAATTATACATTCCTTAAAAACAAGAAGAAGGACATCAATACAGTGGAGTACCTCTAGTTTAGTTGTTACATAGTAAAGGCTCACCATCTGTGCTACAACCAAGTTGCAGTACCTCATCTTGAAGGATGGAATCTTCTCTTCTTCTCTGGTTATGGGTTTTAACTACTCAATTTTCCAAAAGATATTGGACCAATTATTCTCCCCAATGTTTAAGGACACAACGTCAAACACCGTGTCTTTAAAGATCCTTATTTCAAAGTTTGGGGTCAAGTATAGCTTGGTGTCTTCTTTATGTTACTTATGGGCTACCATGATTGTGAATTTCACAAATTTCTTAGTATTAGTCCACAAATCACTTCTAGATCAATTCGCACTTACTCAAACAATAATTGGGCTCTATTGGTTCAACTATGGTTAATCCAAGATTAAATTAAGGCTTTTAGTAGAGGCTAGGGCCTTTCTGTAGCTTCAATGGTGATGGTTTACTTGGACTTAGGTGAATTCATGCTTTGAATTTGATTTAGACCCTTGCATTTATATGTTTGCCTTTTTGAGCCCATAAAATCTTTAGTTTTATCACTTTGTGCCCATTTGGCATCCCACTGATAGTTTTCATGGCATTTTTCAAAATGTCTTTGAAGAACTAGCTGTTGTCCTTTTAAAATCCAACTTTTGCTTTGCATCATTTTATCTCTGCACATGGATCAACATGAATCATTGATCTTGATCCTGGGATTTGCATGTTGTTGGTCTTTGTTTGCATCAAGTTTTGCAATCATGCCACTTGGAAATTTTGTAGGCCTTTGAAGCTTTGCACATCATCAGTCTGGGTATTACCATGCTTCTACCATGTGGTAGTCTTGTGCTTCCCTAGAGCTTCACTAAAAATTCCATCCTAGTTTCACAAAGCTTCTTTCTCGATGAAGCGTGAACCATCGATCTTGCACATATGCATAAATTTTAATTAACATCAGGACATATAAAGAACTTAGGCTAAAATTATTTAGGCTATAGTCCTTTTTTTTGTTAATAAACACAAGACTAACTTTATATTAAGGTTTTTATGCTAAGTTTTCTTGGTAATGGGGACTTTTTGCTAAACCAAGCGCATTAGGTTCAAAGACCAAGAAGCTTATGTAGACTAAGGTTAGGGTTATTGTTTAAAAATATGACTGTATTCTAGCATGATATTCAAGCTTAGTCTATATAAATCAAAACATAGTTATAAAGATCTTGAGCTTAAACATGGCTTTAAATAAATTAGATTAGTCTATGGGAAACCAATTTTGACATTGAGAAGTAAGACTTAAGTGTATTCTTCTCTTGGGTGAAATTGGCTATTGAGATAAATTTTAACGGTCTCACAGATGTCAATGATGGCCTCACAGATGTCAAATGACGTTTATGTGAATGTCAAAACTAAGCTCTAATAATCTTTTATATGGGGCTTAAATTTGATGACCTTGCACATGTCAATGACCACCTCGTGAATGTCAAATGATGGGCACGAGAGCATCAAATTTAAGTCTCAAAAATAGTTATTCCCATATAAATATAGGTTTAATATACTTCATTAGATCATCTCCTGTGAGTAAGCGTAGACCATAGATCACGATCCAAATAGATGCATGCTATTGATCCCTGCAATCACAAAGTGGATCGAGTTAGCTTGAGGCCATATAAAAATTAGACTAAGTCATAAGCATAAGTTTTAAAACATAATAAAATAATAGTCTCTTGAATAATTGAGAATCATAATGTAATATTTTATCCTAAAGTTCTTTTTGATACTAAGTTCAAATGCAGAAATGCCATACAACAACTCCACAGGGTCTCCGAGCTTTTGACTTTATTGACCCTGTGGAGAGTCCGCAGAGTGTTGGTCTTCATATGGGATCCCACAAACTATTGATTATGATCTAAGGGATCCAATGAGATAGTTTTAATGAATCATAGTCTTTTGCATCGGGTTACTTTCACTTCATCTGATCAATGTCACCCAATGAAGCATGAATCATCAATCCTGCAAAGAAGCAAGGCACTTAAGTTAGAGCTTGAGAATCATAAAGACTTATAACAAGTCTTAGGGATAAGGTCTTGTTTATGCTGAAACACACAATGGGGCCTTAGGGTTAATATGTTAGGCTAAGTACCAAAAAAGACCATGAAACATAAAGTAAGGTTGAGCTAAGAAAATCAAGGACCCTGTATATATGAAAGTTAGAGCCGATTTTAAAATAAAAGAAGGTGAAGTATAAAGGGGCCAATTATGAATTTTTAGGATAAGGCTTGGTCATGTTTAAAAACATGATTTAAGTCTTAGCATAAAAATTAGACTTAGTTCATTGCATCTTTCAAACTATTCCTGCCAATTTTGCTCCCACTAATTTTGAATCTATACTGAAGGGTCTAAGCTAGGGGTTTTTGAAGGAGGGTTTCAAAGCATTCAGAACATGTATTTCATCTCTAGTTCCTACAAACCAAAGGTTATTAAAATCCTGAATGAAGATTAATCTGTAAAATTCTAGTCCAGTCCACTCGATGAGGGTCCCATGAAACCTGCATCTGAAGTATGAAGATCCACTGTTAGCAATATTAGGCAAAGTTAAATCAAGATTATGAACAAAATAGGTCACCCTCAATAGGTGTGGATGATTTTTAAATATAAATACTTAGGAAAATGTGACAAGTTTTCACTGTTAAGATTCAGAGTTGCACAAGGGTCCCTATTTTTCAGAAATTGGGGTATGTTGACCTCAACACTGCTTCAGTTCAGGTTTGATTATTTGGTTTAGTAAAAAGAAAAAATTTATTTCATTATCTTCTATATATTAAAATTACAAAGGAGTTGTTAATGCTACAGCTAAAGTTATTTAGCTTCAAGGGATTCTCATTGAGTTTGGCATCCAGTTTTGAAGACTAACAATCTTTTATAACAACCAAAGCACAATACAGATCTGTAGGAATCCAGTCCTCCATCAATGGACTGATCATATAATGATTCACATGCATTTCATTCGAGAGCTCATCCATGAGCAGGTCATTGATCTCAGCTACATCGAGACAATGGAACAATTTACTGATATATTCACCAAATTTTTTATTGACAGCAGGTATCTTCATTTGCAAGCTCTTTTTGGGGTTCAGACAGCTCCATATTCTTCTTCCTAAGGGAATCATCTCTATGTACTTGGGTACCTCATCATTCTTTTGTGTCAGGTCCCAATTCTTCTACCCGCTTGAGCTATGTTTAAGGGGGGGTGTTGGTGTAGACTTTTGTCTCATTGGGTTTTGTCTACACAATCTAGTCAATTTTGCTTATGTTTAATAAAGGTCCTTAAGGGAAAAATAATCCCACATGTATGAGGATGTGGGGACTTGTCTATTTTCCACCTGTATAAGAAACCTTCTTATGTATTTTTTGGCTAATAATGTTAATGCTTCTTAATACAATTTCTTTATTATGAAGATATTGTTTCTTTCTCTTTTGATTTGTTCTTTTCAGGTTTCACTACTCCATACAGGTTTTCTTCGTGTGTTCGATCGTATTCAATAGATCCGATTGTGGCCCACTCTGTGAGTGAGTTGATCTTTATTTTACTTCTATTTCCTTTAAAACCCTAATATCACTTTCAACCAAAAGATGACCCTTAAAAAATGGATTAGTATGTTGGGTTGGATACCTCAACCACTCCCCAATGATTGAATGAGCATTGTCTATGTTTCAATACTATAAATATTGCTCAACCCACAAATATTTCTCTTGCCTATGAGTGTGTGTGCAACATCATGATCAACCTATAATGTAATGCAATGTTTGTATTTCAACACTTGACACCATTGAACTTTGAATTTTGTGTCTATTTAGACTTGGATATAAGACTACTTATTTAAGGGTTTTTTTCAGATTTATATGCCTTAAATATTGTCTCGAGAGAGTGCTAGTGGATTTCTCAAGTAATTGCCATGTTATCCAATTGTGTCCAAGTTTACTCAGTTAACGATAATCTTAGGATTCATTTGAATTTATGACTGAATCTTTGTTATTTTCCACTATGACCAACCCATAAAATGTGTCTAATATAACCTAATGGAGACTTCCCAATTAGGAAAATAACTGTTGAGTGTTCTTAACCATTACCAACAAAGATAAACACATGTAGATACTGTAACTATCAAATTATTATTGGTACCATCTTGCGAATGAAAATCAATGATTTGAGATATGCAAATAGTTTTTTGGTAGTCATTCCACAACATTCTCTTGATGAACAAATTTGACTGTAATTTACATTTTGTGATGTTATACGCTCAAACACTGCTATGTAACTACCACTTTGTTTTATGCGAAAATAAAGGAGATGAAGAATTAAATACCAAAATAACAAAATATAGTGGAAAGCAAGGTTTGATTTACCAACATATGTCTTTCATTAATTAAACAAAGTTAAAATAACATTAAATGTAAAAAATCAAAAATATAAAAATAAAAATCAAACCAATTATTAACAACTAAATAAAATATACTTAAATAAAACCTAATGAATATTCCATTATTTGAATGCCAAACTTCATAATTATTAAAAAATATATATATATCATTTCAAACCTCAAACAAAAATACCTTAATAGATAAATTGATTCCTTAGATGGACTAAACACTCTCATAAATAATAATAAGAGTCGTCCTCAATTTTGAACTTGAATCATATAAATAAAAATCTGACATTCGTAATATGCATGCATGCGTATTCTACAGGGATTACACAGAGAAAAGAATGTTTTCATGGGAAATATAATGTGAAATCAAATGTTGTTTCCTGTGATGCGAGTTTGAATCATCCACTAACTCTATGAGGCCATCTTCTTCTCGGAGAGCAAGCAGCTCTATGAGGTGAAATATATATTATGAGAGCAGCCATACCAGGTGTTCATGTCAATGTTAGTAAATTTTGTAGGAGGAACTGGATGAATCTTAGAATAGACTCTTCAGACATGCACTGTCGAGAGCTATATAACTGTGAATATACATATGTAGCTATTTGTATACACAAAGTGAACAAAAGAAAGAGCATCATACCTTTGGTAATAGTTGGTGAATGCATTAGAATAAGTCCAACAATATCTAATACTTGTTTACGTTATTCGTAATTTTTTTAGTCAATATATGTGCCAAATTTATATTCTCGTTATTGTATTCAATCAATGGAAATTTCATTTTATCTGGTTTTCTCGAGTTGTAACGACAATCTCTTCTCTCACATTTTTTATTTTATTTTTTGGCGGGGGAAGTGGGGGCGGGCGAATACATGTGAAAAAGCATTCTCTGCATCCGGGCAATATTTTTGTTTCTGGTTTGGCTTGTACATTTAAATGATATTTAAAAATGTTGGGGGTGATAAATAAAACTGAGATAATTGTAGGTTAGGGAGGCATATCACACTAGATATGTATGGAAGAACTTATTAATTGTTTTTGATGATGTGGTTTGTGTATGTTGTATTTGTTGGACTTTTGTTATTTATTATCACAAGAGTTATTTATGAAATTGTTTCAATATTTATTTTTACAAGTATGGATGGGAGCCATTTTGGATATAATTTTTTTTAAACAATTGTGTATTTTGATACTTTATGTCATGTCCTTTTTTTTTTGGCTTAAGCATGGACATGATCTTTAGCCAAATTTTTTTTGGTGTTTTTCATAGGTAAAACACTAATTTTCCCTTCTTAAAATGTAAAAGTGAGATTTCACTTAAGTTATTTTAATTTTGCATTAAGGAGGGCCCATTTCGAATTAAAGGTCTTAAAAAGCCTTCAAGTGTTTCTAAAGGATGGCCAACCTTATAATCCACTAACTCTACCTTCATAACTAAAAAGGTGAATATATAAAAGGGATTGGATTTCATTTGAGAGGTATGCATTTTTATGATATTTGAAATTATAAGTTTAAAGCACGAAAATGCTTAACTTATCTATTGAGGATGAAACCCTTCAATGGAAGTTTGAAATAAGGATGGAAACCCTTACATTTAACTAGGGCATCCTCATTCAAAGGTTGTATTGAGCTTCATTGGTTTGATTTTACAGAATATTCATCATATTTTAGGTAGTAACTTCATCTCCATTTTTACCACTGACGACTAAGGTTTGAAGATTATAAATTAGGGTAGTGACCAAAAAAGTAGGGCAACAACTAGTTTGGAGGGACAACATAGAGTTTCAAGGGATGTAGATTGCCTTTAGAGGGTTGTACTTGGTGCCCTAGGGCAATGAATTGCCTATGACAACTAGGCGACCTATTTTGGGGTCAAATATGAGGGTTCTGAGGGTTGTTTCAAGTCAAAATTGTAGTTCTAAATATTTAATCATTTTCTACAGTTTTTATTGATATTTTCCAACTATTATTCATCAAGAAAATTTAGAAAAGAAGGTATTTATTTTAGTAATAATACTAAAATTGTATTGGTGAATATTCGAGGGTTAATTATTACTTTGCACTTAGAAAATTAGATTTCCAACATTCTATAATTTTTATCTAGAGTTTGAAGTAGAAAAATCAAATAAATCATAATTGTCGATTAGGGTTTGATATTTGAATTAGAATTTGCACATGTGGTGTTACGACTTGTGTTGTTATTAAGGTTTGTTGGAAACCCCATTTTTATTGATTTGTCCTAAGTTGGGGACATTACAGTGGTATCATAGCCAAGATTTTGGTAGCATGTGAAGGGGAATTCTAGATCTTGCCATCTTGTAGGGGTAAGAGTCAAAGCATTTGTTTCTTCCAATTTATGAATCTGATAAAATATCATGGGGTTCATAGAGGAAAAATAAAGCCAACAATTAATCAGACTTGATCATGAGGCTTACTATGAAGATTATTACAAGCTTCATCTAAAAACCCAAGCCATGTTGACACTCTAAGAGTTCTATGATTTAAGGAGGAGATATAATCTAAGAATAAAAGAAAGATATATCATACAAAATCATGTGAGCAAGCTAACCACATATGTTAAAGAATATGACTTTACCTTTGAAGAGTTCTTGGAGATGCTCGAAGAAGGTAAAAATAGAAAATTAAAGAAGGAAGAAGAGGAGCTAAAACCAAAACCTCAAAAGATTCTTGAGGAAGAGAACATGGAGCACAATCCCAAAGGAGAAGGAAAGTCAAATTTGTAAGATGGGGGAGAGAATTGTGTGGTTGAATCCCAATCATTGGAGGATAAAGTTAACAAACAGCGTATTGATTTACAGAACAACAGTATGGAGAGACATGTATATGAAGAAGAAAAGGGGAATCACAAGGATATAAGGGTTTCCACATACACTATTTCAACAAAGGAGGACAAGCTTGTTATTCGTAACCCAAGTTATGAAAAGCTTGGTAACATATGAAATTTATTGTGTCACATTATGTCTTTTTAGATTTGTTGTCCTCATAAGAAGCATGCTAAAAGTACTGATAAAAAAAGGCATACAATTTACAACATGGGGCATGGGGACCCCTTGATTCAAGTTGATAATTGTTGTTGCCAAAAGGTGTGGGATCCCGGTAATATTTTGAGACCTACAAACGGTAACAATTTTGATTTTAATATATTTGCAGCTGTTTCTTTCATTGGAGTAAAGGAAAATGAGATTTGGTTTCAAATGAGTATGATGAATTTTTAAGGTATGTGAAGAATATTTAAATTCTTGTTTTAAGAACCTTATGAATTATAAAAATGTAGCTTCAAAGCAAGCTTGTGAAAGGACAAAATTTCAATTTGTGATAAGGAAAGAAAAATCAGATTTGCAAAAGATTTGTAAAAAGGACCTTCATGAAGACCTTATTAGGAGGTATGCACATGAGTTAAGTGCCTCATTAACTCCTCATGACGGTATCCAACTTGATGAAGTTTATAGATCCACATTTGAGGGGTCACATCACCAGCCAGTTGCAATGGCAACAAAGAATACAAAGGAATTTGGAAATTTTGAGTGGGGATAGCCACTAAGGTGTCCTATGAATCACCACATTCCATGATTGAGAAACATGGATAATTCAAGAGTTTGAAAGTAGAGACAAATCCTGGAATGGGCAAAATTAAAAAGTGTAGATAGCCTTATGAATTCTAAATTTTTTGATAAAATCAAGTCCCTAACACACTCAAAAAATTCTGAGTTTACTTTGTTAAATCAGCAGGTTATATGTTCAGAAAATTTGGCAAAAAGTGTGCCAACACACTTTTAAAACTACACCAAAAAGTCTGAAAATGATAGGGTCATAAAAGCCAAAAATAATAAAGGGGCAAATAGGCAAGCTCGGCTTTATATATGCACAAATGTTTTTGAAAAATGGGGTAAGTTACAGAGCTCAATAAGTTTTGATTTTGCAAAGGAGATTCAGCTTTCCACTTATGAGATAATTTTGAAATTGGTAGAAGAGGAACAACACTTTCGATGGCAATAAGTAGGTGAGAAAGAAAGAATTATTTTGTCACCATGGCAGGGCCACATGCTTGGTCCAAGCCTCAAGAGGGAAGGTATGTTTTATAAAATGCTCAAGTGTAATTTTTACAAGTCATTTGTTGGGATATACTTCAAATGGAATAAGCCAACTTCAAGGTACTTGGAAGAGTATTGGTATGCTTACCTAAGAGCCTCCTATTTCATGGCACTCATTCAATGGAAGTTTTTTGTAAGGGTCAACCTTGATATCTTGATATACATTGTTGTTCAGAACTTTCCTAACACTATGGAAGGGGGTTATAGGCTCCTAATGGATGCTTGGGAGGTGAGATGTATGGGTGGACCTCCAAAGGATGAAGTAAGAATAAATAACTTCAATATTTGTGGTAAATTTAAGGTTGTCAACTACAAACACAACCACATTAACTTCAAGTACAATAATACTTTGGAGGTAATTGCCTTCAACGTGAGTCAACACATGAGCCCAAGGAGGAAAGTAAGAGTCATATCAAATTTGAAGAAGTTTTCAGCCCTTATGGAGCCTGAAATGATAAGCTTGGAGGATGGTTTTAAGAGGGGTAATAATTTTTATTGGTTCTACATTAAAGACTATAGCAGGGGTAGCCACTGGCATGAGAGAGGGATGAGCTAGTGGCCAATTTTGAGGATGACTACAGCTGGTCCCTACCCAAAAACAATAGCTACAACAATAAAGAGAAACTAGAAGTGGTTTCCCTTCCTTGGAAAACAACTATAGGTAGACATTCCATAATGAGGAATGTTGGGACACCCCCTTGGATATTACAATTGCTTGAGGACAAGCAATTTTGAGTAGGAGGATTATCATGTCCCCCTTTTTTGCCTAAGCATGGACATGACCTTTAGTCTAGTTCTTTTTTTACTTTCACTAGGCTAAGGGAAGAAAGGTAAAATGGAAAACACTAATTACCCCTCTTTAAAAGGTAAAATTGAGTTTTCACTTAAGTTATTCTAATTTTGCATTGAGGAGGGCCCATTTTGACTTAAAGTTCTCAAATAACCTTTAGGTGTTTTTAAAGGATGGTTGACCTTATAATCCACTAACTCTACCTTAATAACTAAAAAGGTGAGTATATAAAGGGGATTGGATTTCATTTGAGAGGTATATATATTTATGATATTGGAAATTATAAGTTTAAAGCATGAAAATGCTTAGTTAATCCATTGAGGATGAAACCCTTCAATGGAAGTTTGAAGTAAGGATGAAAACCCTTACATTCAACTAAGACATCCTCATTCAAGGGTTGTATTGAGCTTCATTGGTCTGATTTTTATAGAATCTTCATCTTATATTTGGCAGTAACATTATCTTCATTTTTAGGGTTGGTGAATAATGTTTGGAGCCCAAAAATTAAGTTTGGAGTGGCAACATAGGATTTTGAGGGTTGTGGATTGCTTTTAGAGGGCTATATTTGGTGCCCTAGGGCAGTGAACTACCTATGACAACTGGGTGACCTCTTTTGGGGTCAACTTTGAGGGTTTCAAGGGTTGTTTCAAGCCAAAACTGTAGTTCTGAATATTTAATCATTTTTTACTATTTTTATTGGTATTTTCTAGCTATTATTCATCAGGAAAATTCAAAAAACAAGATATTTATTTTGATAATAATATTAATAATTTATTGGTGAATATTTGAGGGTTAATTATTGCTTTGCACTTAGAAAATTGCATTTCCAACATTCTGTAATTTTTATCCAAGGTTTGAAGTGGAAAAATAAAAAAAATTGTAATTGTTGATTCGGGTTTGATATTTGAATTATAATTTACTTAAAGTTCTCAAATAACCTTTAGGTGTTTTTAAAGGATGGTTGACACATTTGGTGTTAGGTCTTGTTGTGTTGTTGTTAGTGTTTGCTAAAAACCACCTTTTTCTTGATTTATCCCAATTTGGGGGCATCACACTTTATCTACGTAATAAATTAGTGTTTCCACTTCTACCAACAAGTGTGTCTTTAGACAATTCTAATTGGTAGTTTGTAACATTTTTGGAGGGATATACTCAAGGGGTCAATGGACAAGGGAAAAACAAGCTTTAATATGAAGTATCATAATCCACTTCGAAAACATTTAATACGATTATCATTTTGGCTTCTCTTGAGGATTGTATGTTGATTGTTTTAGTAATAGTAAATTAATGGACTATATCATGCTTCCAAAAATAAAAACTTGATGGCATTGTCATATATTTATACCAAAACATGCTTCCTTATAAAAGAATACATAATATCCACTTACTGTAGGACACAATTTCTTATATTATACAAAAGTTGCTCATACTAAAAATCTATTACATATTATCATCTTACCACATGTGACATATTATTATATTATAGAAAACCATAATTCTTATTTAGGACTATATGGTGTCTCATTACTTCCATTTATAGCGAGCACCATTGTGTTGGGTGAATATTTTGTCATCAACTGGTTGACGGCAAAATGGTTATATCAACCACAGCATAAGGAGATTTATACGGCAAAATAGATGTGGTGACAATAGCCAGAATGTGACAAATCTCTCCTCTCAGCAAGGAGAGGTTCCCTATAACTATAGAATAATAATATAAGCTGAAAATAGATACAGGGGTGAGATCATACCATCCATCTCTCTTTTTTCAGAGATGATGTTCACAAAATAGAGGAGAATTCTAGTGTAATTACTGAAGGCACTTCTCTTCTTTCAGAAATGATATTCAGCAAACAGCAAGAATTCTTCTTGGGTAGTAACTGTAACCACAAGAAACCCATGAAAGCACAAAGTCTTTCGTTGCTTCTCCCACTGATTTAGGACAAGGAAACCATAGAATGAAGTGTAGCCCAAAGTCTCCACATAAAACTACAACAAAGTAAAATATTATGAAGGATAAGGGGAGCTCAAAGTCTCTCTAGTATCCTTTACACAAAACACAGACTAAAGACAATTATGGAAGCACAAAGTCTCCCATAGTCGGCTTCAGGACATCTTCCAACTTATTTCCACTTGTTCTGCTTATTTGATTAAATGGACAAGATTGTATTTAGAAAAAAGACATAAGAAGAATTTCCTAGATAACATAAGTTATTTCAACACAAAGTCTGAAAGGTCACTTGCTTTCTCATTCACTTAATAAAATATGATTAATAGTCTGAGCTCAAAGTCTCAAGAATGCCTTTCAATTTGGGTAGAGCTTCACCTCTTAATAACAGAGAGATCTCCTTTCTACAAAATGAGAGCTTACAATATATAGCATCCAAATAAAGACTTGGGCGCTTATTTTTATGAAATGGCCCATGATGCATTGAATATTATGTGAAAGGGCCATGTTGAAATAGGTTATTGGCATTAACTTTGGCATTCTAAATCATCTCAAATGTCTTCTCCTAAGCATGGGTTGCCTGGTCTTCTTTATGATGCTTACACAGCTGTCCATTCACCTTTATTTAATGAAAAAAATAGGCTGCGCCATTAAATATTTGTGTTCTCTAAGGTCCACTTGGTGGACTGTTCCACCTACTAGAATAACTCTTTTGCAAATATTTCTAAATTTTTTGTAGTCATCCTTGCTACATTTTATCTCTTCCTGGTGATCTGAGCTCTAGGGTTATATTCTCACTTTCAGCTGGCTCCTTTGGCTCCTTTCTTGGCTAGTCGTTGAGTTTGTTCTCAACTCTGCATTCTTTTGAAAATTAACAGTTATTCCATCATCTTGAATTTGACATCTGTAGGGATGTCACCGGTCGCTTAAACCACTTTGAGAACCTTGAATTCTTTTGGTTCAATGGTTCAGCATTTCAATGTTTTGTAAAAGGCCACAGGTTCACTTAGTTTTCTTCTTCAGTTGAACCATTTTTTGGAATCTTCCACTTCATCCATTCGCTCAAAGCTTCTGCTCAAACTTTGAACTCTTTGGAACTCATTGAACCTTTGAACCTTGCAGAGGCAGGGTTCAATGGTTCAATGTTCATTCTAACTCTTTGGATCCTTTTATTCTTTAAGTCCATTGAACTCATTGAACACATTGAACCTTTGAAAGGTGAAGTTTAACACGGTTCAATGGTTCATTTCAATGAACCCCACCGTTAAGTCTTTTGATTGAATCGACATTGACTTAGGAAATGCCTTAAGTATTTTGAACTTCCCTTTGAGAAAGCCCGCCTGTTGACCTACGATTTCCTTAGCTGAAAAAGCTTGGTTATTTAAAAAACTTAACTGCTTAGAACATTTTTTGATAAAGAAAGAGAGCATTTTGGTCTACAGGACTAAAATGGTCAGCATGTTGTCCACAAAAATAAGTGACAGATTTTGGGAACAACAGTTGGCTCCAGTTAGGGAACTTTCATCAGTTAAGATTTGAAGCAATTAAATGAGTAGAATCCAGACTCTAAGTGCCTTCATCTATGCCATTGGGCTACGGAGTCAGCTTACCCAAAAAAAAAAGGCACTAAAAACAAATGAACAACACAAAATTAAAAAAGACTATACATATGTACAATTGGACGTATCTGATACTTCAAGGATTGAAGTGCTTCAAGGCCCACTGTGAGGTAGTGCAAATGGCATTCCATCTTGATAGTTTTAACAAGAAACTATTTTCACCATTTAATCGATGAATGGCATGGACCTCTCCATAAGGAATCCATTTTTCCATGCATTCCTTTTGGTTCTCTCCTCTTGTCCCATAACAAGACTTGATCTCCAATCTAAAAATCATGAATCGTTGCTTTCTGGTCGAAAAGTTTCTTTACCAGACTTTGATGTGCAGCAATACAATCCACCACCATAGTTCGTTGCTCATTTAATTCAGTCAAGCACATGATCCTCTTATCGATAGAACTTTCAAAATTTGAATCTTCTACTACCTTTGCCAACTTTAATTTTGGTAATTCCAAGGTGATTGGTATCTTTGTATTTAAACCATACAGAAGTTGAAATGGTGACATACCTGTCGCCCTTTTGGGTGTAATCTTCTCTACCATAAAGTGTTGAAAACACAGTTGATTACCAAATCAAGCAACTTAATATGCGTAAATTAACCAGATTCAACAAGTAACTAAAATTTAGAATAACACAGAATATGAGAGACAATCTTGTATTAATAACTCTTACAGAAAAGAATACAATAAAGAAGATGCCACTTCTTCTACCACCTCTTCAGAGGTTTTTGAATAGTAATTCTCTCCTCAAAGCTCTCTCTACTATGTCCCAACACCCAACTCAAACACAGAGTTGGTGTTCACCTTACACCTGTGCTCCATGCACTCCACAAGTGCTCCACGCACTCCACAAGTACTCAAAGTACTTCAAGTAGATCTCCCATGAACCTGCAACAATTGTAATTCAACAGACCATACTTTGGAAGGAACTGCCTTGCCTTCCTTGAGCTCTCCATGTACTGGACGTACATACCAATGAGTACACACTGTACTCCAAGTAGATCCTACCTGATTTTGCTCCCTATTGTGTTGTTGTCCTATCTGATCTCCAACCTATAGATCAATACTGGTTCTGCACACCTGTGAACCTTGACCTTGCACACACACACACCTGTAGATCAACGATCTTACTTACCATGTAGATCTCCTATAAGGGCCATGCTCACCTGATGACCAAGATCATACATACCTAAAGAATCCAGCTGACTCTCCAATCCATCACCAACACACCTGGTACTGTGGCACTAGGAGGAACGCACCATTGCTCTACCTCACACACCGAAGGAGCTTATAATTATGCTCTCTTACTTCCTAGCACTAATTTACAATACAACCATGAGTCTATTATATAGAACTCATCCAAACAATAATTAGACATCTAATTACAATAATTAGATCCGTAGCTATGAGTCTATAATTAGCACTAATCATGCAAACACTTGGTTCGTTAGCCAACTGCCCGTAATAAACTCGCAGTCGAACCACACAGGTTTGACGTCGATCCCTGTCCGCCTAGAGGTGACCGACGCCGGCCGATCCCTGACCGACGTTGGTTGCTTCTCTTCACAATCCTGCCAACATCGATTGATCAGACCTTGCCGGTTGCTCTGTAACTCAGCAACCCTCAGCAACCTCCTCTCCTGTTTGCATCAGTGAAGCTTTTAGCTCCACAACTTAACAATCTCCCACTTGGAGATAAACAGTTGCACTGTACCTGTACCTGTACTCCGTCTAATCTATTTCTTGGTTTGTATCCTTCTTCAAGCTCAATCCTGAAGACAACCCACCACACATCCCGTGGTGTACCTCCTGTCATCTGAGTACTAAAATGCCACATCCAAACCTACAAACCCATGTAGTGAAGTCCTGACCCTGCATAGTATACCTATTGTTGGTCCCTCTCAAATACCTGAGAACACACTTCCCCAAATTGGCTCCTAACTCTCTGACAGCTCCCACTGCATGGGAGTACTCAGGTCTATACCAGACCTCATGTGATTTCAGACACTGTACCTATCCAGCTCTTAGTGTGCTCTGGCTCTGCATCCTACGTAATGAACCTCGCCAACCCCTGATTCACATCAGCTCCCACTGGAGACAAAATCTACCTGTGATCTCCATGTCTCCCATGTCAAAGAATTTCGCTGCTCCAAACTCCTCATGACATGCCACTGAACTAATCATACCCTTAGCTCAGCAAAAACCTTATATGTACAAACCCTGCTAGCAAATATACCATCCACATATAGTAACAGAATGATGTCGCGACTCATCATCCACCTGGTAAGTCAAACCACAGTAGTTACCCTAACATTGACTAAAGCCATGCTTCGTCCTCCACCTGTCAAAACCTGTACCACTGTCCTGCAGCTTCCTCAAGACCATATGCCTGGTCTTCCGTCTCACGTGTCTGTTCACTCTATTCTTCAACTAAGTAATCCATTCGTCTCTGTGCTTTCGCATCGGCTGGCAACCCTACCAAAACTCCCGTTTGGTTCTGCATCATATCCCTACCATGCTCCCACCTGTTTCCTAGATCCTTCCTGCTCTACAATCAGCAATAAGTGTAAAGAAGAGGAACAATGAATTTGAGGGCCTACTTACGTCTTCAGTCCTCCGTATGGGTGTTTGAGACTCCTTGACAGCATGTTGTCCACCCAAAATCTGTTATAGTGACCGACCTCAGTCACTCCACAGTCTGCATCCGACCGACGTCAGTTCCCATGCGTCTGTTCCTGACTACCAACCTGCTAACGTCGGTGTCCCTGTTGCCAACGTCGGTCCTCTTGACCGATGTCGGTCTTTCCTTCTGCCGATGTCGGTCCTTCTGATCGACATCAGTCTTACCCTGCCTGGCATCACCGGCTTTGGTCTGCACATGACCGACATCGACACCTGTCTGTTCGATGCTGATTCTTCCTCGATCGATGCCGGTATCTGTGTTCGCCTGTGAGTGATGACTTTTTACCCGCGAGCTCCTTTGAATCAATATCCATGTCCAAACTGCCCTGCTCAGAAGTATCCAGCACCATCCACTAGTTTCTGTCCGCCATCTCCTCCAAGAACACCAAGGCTTTCCAGTTCTTAAGCCTATCAAATATATCTGTCTTCTACTTAAGAACATGCATCTCCTTCCTGCTCATGTGACCAAGCCTACGAGGCCACGTCTTCGCAACAGAAGAAGAATCAGTAATATAAACAAGTAGATAAAGGGTACCTATTTTCTTACCACCAGCTAATTTAAGTGCACCCGCTGTGAGAGTTCTTGTGCATCTCTCATCACCCAATATTTTTAAAAAAATTAGCCATATCTCTAAACCTAGGACCTGCATGACCTTCATCAACACCTGTGTGTTGGCCGCCTGCAATTTCAGCTTCACTTTCCCTTTGCCAATTCTTTGGCAAGGCTCACCAGCTCCTCTACCTGGGGCTGCATGGAAAGAGGCAACAGAATCTTTTATCCAAGATTCAACTTTATCCAAGAAACCTCCCAGAGCATCATGTGCAACATCACATGCAACATCTGCTTCTTCAGTTTCTTCATGCTGATCTTCCACAAACCAACAATATTCTTTTACCTGCTCTTTCTTTCCATGGGACCTTAAGTGACCATCTGTGCTTTTCAACTCCTCCATTCTTAGCATACTTTCATCTGCCATTGCTCTACTCCCACTCAATCAGAAACCCTTGAGAGTGACCTGTAACCAAACACAAAACCTGCTTCCTGCAACCTTAGCTCTGATACCACTTGTCAAGGTGCGAAACACCAGAAGCACACAGTTGATTACCAAATCAAGCAACTTAATATGCGGAAATTAACCAGATTCAACAAGTAACTAGAATTCAGAATAACATAGAATATGAGAGACAATACACAACTTGTATTAATAACTCTTACAGAAAATAATACAATAAAGAAGATGCCACTTCTTCTCCACCACCTCTTCAGAGGTTTCCCACACCTCAAGTGAACAGTAATTTTCTCCTCAAAGCTCTCTCTACTAGGTCCCAACACCCAACTCAAACACAGAGTTGGTGTTCATCTTACACCTGTGCTTCACGCACTCCACAAGTACTCAAAGTACTTCAAGTAGATCTCCCATGAACCTACAACAACCTGCAATTCAACAGACTATACTTATGGAAGGAACTGCCTTGCCTTCCTCTTAGCTCTCCATGTACTCCATGTACATACCAATGAGTACACACGTACTCCAAGTAGATCTTGCCTGATTCTGCTCCCTGTTGTGTTGTTGTCCTATCTGATCTCCAACCTACAGATCAATACTGGTTCTGCACACCTGTGAACCTTGACCTTACACACACACACACACCTACAGATCAACGATCTTACTTACCATGTAGATCTCATATAAGGGCCATGCTCACCTGATGACCAAGATCATACATACCTGAAGAATCCAGCTGACTCTCCAATCCAGCACCAACACACCTGGTACTGTGGCACTAGGAGGAACGCACCATTGCTCTACCTCACACACCGAAGGAGCTTATAATTATGCTCTCTTACTCCCTAGCACTAATTTACAATACAACCATGAGTCTATTATATAAAACTCATCCAAACAATAATTAGACATCTAATTACAATAATTAGATCCGCAGCTATCAGTCTAAAATTAGCACTAATCATGCAAACACTTGGTTCGTTAGCTAACTGCCCGTAATAAACTCACAGTCTAACCACACAGGTGACCGACGTCGGTCCCTGTCTGCCTGGAGGTGACCGACGTCGACCGATCCCTGACTGACATCGGTTGTTTCTCTTCACAATCCTACTGACGTCGGCTGATCAGACCGACGCCAGTTGCTCTGCAACTCAGCAACCCTCAGCAACCTCCTCTCTTGTTTGCATCAATGAAGCTTTTAGCTCCACAACCTAACATAAAGCGTTAAGCAATGTTTTATGCCAGGTTCTCTTATTGTTATCTACCAGCTTCCTGATAATGGTCACCAGGTTCTTGTTGCTTGATTTTGCTTGACCATTTCTTTGCAGATAATAGTTAGAAGAGTGGGAGAGGATAATCCTATAATAGTAGCAGAATTAGGTAACTTTATGAGAAGAGAAACATGCTGCATTGTATGTTACAATCTTGGTTGAGACTCCAAATTGAGAAATAATATTTTCCTTGAGGAAATTACATACCACTTCTAAAGTAGCATGCTTGACTAGAATGGCTTCCACCCACTTGGTAAAATAGTATGTGGCTGTGAGAACATAGTCATGTCCAGCACTCGAGGACGAGTTTACAGTGCCAATGAAATCATTTCCCCATTGCTGAAAAGGATCTTCAATCACCATAGGCTTAAGAGGTAGCACGGCCAACTTGGGTTTCCCAATGAACTATTGAAATAGCTCACATCTACGCACCCAAGTGTATGAATCTCAAAACAGAGTAGGCCAATAGTACCTAGCTCATAGAATCTTATGGGTAGTCACAGGTGCAGAAAAATCTCCTCCACAAGACAAATTGTGGAAAGACTCCAAAAGTTTGCTCTGTTGCACTTTATCCATGTAATGAAGAAACACCCCATCAAGGCTTCTCTTGTACAAACCATTATCCCACAGGACAAAGTTAGCAGCTTTCAACTTAACAGTCCTATTTGCTTTACGAGATAGGTGAGCAGGACATTCACCATAGGTAAGAAAATGAGCAATATTAGAATACCACTCATTCATAGTGATGACAAAGAGAACTGTAGGCATGTCTTCAACCTCTGTTTCTTCATGCACTACTTCTTCTAGTATGTTATCAATAATTAATTAGCATAGACCTCTTCCCAACACAAGTTTCATAGGTTTGATAACAAGATCGAACTCTTAGATTTTAGCAATCTAATTACCCCTTTTAGTTTCAAACTCTTGTTGAGTTAGAATGGACTTTACTATTGTATCAGGAACTAGAGCAATAGTGTATGAGTTTAGGATGTAAAAATGGAAGTGTTTTACCGCCTTAACCATAGCATAAGCATGTTTCTCCATGTTTGAATATTTCAGTTCATGAGCTTTGAGAGGACATCTCATGAAAGATATGGGGGACTCCACACCTTCTTTGTTCTGCTGAACCAAATGGCTGAAAGCGTGTGTTTAGAAGCATAGCTGTATATCACGAAGTCTTTGGTGTAATCAGGACAAACCAAGATTGAGGCATAAGTGATAACTTTCATGATGTCTTAAAATGCTAACTTACCTTCTTTAGTCTAGCTGAAAGTAGCTTTACCCTTCATCATGTTGACAATGTGGCAAGTTTTTTCTGTGAATTCAGGAATGAACCTTCATAGAAAATTCACCTTTCCAAAGAAAGAATGGACCGCAGTCTTACTGGCAGGAAGAGTAAGTCTTGGATGGATTTGACTCTTTCTGGGTCGATGCCTTTTTAGAATATAGTGTGATCGAGAAGTTTACCTTCTGTAACCCTAAAAATTGACTTCTTAAGATTAAGAGAAATACCATTTTGTCGACATCGCTCCAGCACTTGTTGTAGATGATGCACATGATCAGGACAATGTTTAGAAAAAAATTTCAAGTCATCAAGGTATACCACAATGAACTTCACCATTTCATTTCTAAAGGCAAGATCCATCGCTCTCTGGAAGGTGGTGCCAGCATTGATCAAGCCAAAAGGCATTCTATGATATGCAAAGGTACCCCAAGGTGTAGTGAAAGTGATCTTATGTTGGTCTGCTTCACCAACTTCCACTTGATTATATCCTAAAAAACTATCTAACATTGATAACATCTTTGCACTAGTCACTGTTTGCAGCAGTTGATCCATGATGGGCAGGGGATAGTTGTCTTTTAAAGATGACTAATTCAGATTTTTGAAATCAACACACAGGTGAATTTCTCCATTCTTCTTTCTCATAGTGACTATGGTCGTAATCCAGGTGGAATGATGGATTGGGAAAATAATTCTTGTATTTGGCATTTTTTGTATCTCAGAAAGAATAGTGCCTGATATCCTGGAGTTGTACTACCTTTGTTTTTGCTTGTGAGGCAATGACCCAATCTTGAGAGGAATTTTGTGCTAAATTTATTCAGGCCTGAAAGATTTCAGATCATCATAAGAGTATGCCAAAACATCAATGTAATGGCGAAGTAGGGTAATGAATTTGAGTTTTTCATCAGGAGTGCAACAATTCCAGATGTTATCCATTTTGGGATTATCTTCTGTACTCAAATTTATTTGATCAAAATCCTTGGAGGATTTTGAGTCCATTTGTGGCTTCTTGATACACCTATCATGCTTATCGAATTGCTTCTCAAGAGACACTAATCTTTTAGGAATTTTATTCCCTTTGAGCTGAAGGAATTTTTTGCTAATTTTTAAATTTGTTTCAGGAGTTGATTTCCATGGTGGAGATTCACTGCCTTCAAAATGAAGCTTCTCAAAGCTATCCATCTATTCTAGAAAAGCAATGATTTGGTTGTCACCATTAAATACCTGCCAATGGTGGCATTATCTGGTACACTTGGTCAAAAGACCAGCTCAATAGTGTACTTGTGCTCTTTGAAATCTTGATGAGGAACCATGAGAGTAACAGAGACGGCTAAAGAATCTGCTCGATTATTGAATTCTCTGGGCATGACAGAAATACTAAAAGCATCAAAACTTTCAAGACAATCCCACACTAAATTGAGATGTCACAATCTTTCATTCTTGGTTTGATACAAATTTCTCACCTGACAAACCACCAACTCAACATCTCCCCAAGTGTGAAGAAGTTTGATGCCTTTAGCTTGAGCAGCGTTTAATCTGAGCAAAAAAGATTCATACCAGATGATGTTGTTTGTATTATTGAATTTCAACTTATATGAGTACGAAAAAATATCTCCTTGAGGAGATATCAAACAACTCCAGCTCTAGAACCAGTAGAAGAATTGTTGCCATCAAATTTAAGAATCTAGACATCATTAGAATATGATCTTCTATCAGATTTTTGTTCATTAGGGAGGGAAGATCTTTTTTTATCTGTACTGTGGCCTACCAATTCTTCTGATGTCTTATTTGAATTTTTTATACTGTCACCTAGTAAACTTTCGTCTACTGAAACGGAAACATCTTCAGTAGATAGAAAGTAATTACCCATGTCTGAAGATTCAAACAGAATTTGAGCTTAAGGGGCTGATGTTTAGGTGACAATGTATTTCAACTCCTTCTCAGGAAGCAGCCTTTGCATGACTCCCTTGACAGGGATCCTCACTTTAGACAGGTTCATACTCAACTCTCCACCAACATCCTTGCAAAAATTTTGCCCAAGCAGAATGTCGTAGGAGGCTGGAACGTCAGCCACCAAGACTGTCATTTTAATCCTCTTTTGTGGGAAGGCTACGAATGTAAATTGGGCATCATTGATTTGTTCCAAAAGTGGCACTTATTTATTTTTCATGGAGAAACATCTCCCAAAAGTTTTAGTCAGTGTGAGCCCGAGAGAGTCTGCCACCTTGGCGGGCATCACATTGTCAGAGGCACCATAATCTATAATGCAGTTGTTCAGCGTATGACCATTTATCAGTAGGGAAACGTAGAAAGGTTCTATCTTCCCAGGGGAAACAAGAGGAGTAATGATGAGATTTTTTTGGGCAGATGTGTTCTTTGGGGGATCATGAATTACCTTCAAAACATCTTGTCTTGTAGGGACAGTTTTGTTCTTAATGCACTCAACTAGCCTATCCAACTACTCAGGGTTGGCCTGTAAGTATTCAAATTCAAAAATTTGAATCTTGGTCTTCTTAGTATGGTCAATTATATCAAATGACTGAAAAGAACTAGGGACAAAGGAAGAAAGTTCATCATTTTGGATTTTATTGGGTGTGGTACTGGTCTGAGAAATTGAAGCAGAAGGTGCATAATTATTTGAGGTACTTACTTTTTTATTGATCACCAGGTCCTTTGATTGGAAAGGCAGAGAAGTCGCTCGTTTAGCAATTGAAATTGCTGGTCGAGCTTCTTCCCCTATTTTTTTCTTATCAGCTTGTTGAGTTGATTGGTTCTGGGACCTGGTAAATATAGCGTATAATCCATCAAACACTTCTCCTTTACTTCTTGCTTCATCTTGGTAATTCAGGAAATCAAGGTTGGAATCACCAGCTAATTCTTCTTCACCTTCTGCAAAGAGCTCAGCATCATCTTCTTGGTTCAACTTAGGTTGGAAAGAAAAATCATTTTCAGCTTCATGATAACCAACTACTGAATTAATTGGTGTTGCTTCAATGGCAAGCTTCCCTAGTGGGGGAGGAAGGTGATTTGGTTGCCCTTGATTTTTGGCAGCATTGCCTTGATATGACTGTTTGGAAAATGTCCTCATTGGTATATCCTGATAAGAAGGAGAAGTAGACATCCCTTCTGCCATTTGCTTTTTCTGAGCTAGCAATTCATTTGCTAGCTTTTACACCATAGGATCAGTGGTCCTTATAGAAAAAAATTTAGAAGATGAAGAAGATTTATTTCTGTTATGATCTCTTCTTATCTTTCTTGCCAAGATAAGATCATCTTCAACTTCAGTGGCCAAAATCTAAGCTGCAGCAAGATCTATGTGGCCAGCCCACCTCAATAAGAAACTCACTTCAGGAAGCTGAGAATTGATAAAGAAGTATTTAAGATTTTCAGGTGTCAGCTGAGCAATTGTATGAATCATGTTCCTTAACTTGTTGAATTTAGTAATGAAGTCTCACATAGGTTCATGAGGATCCTTATTCATTTACGTAAGCTGAGCTAACAGGGCATGTGCATCTTCTGCTAGTTTGAATCTAGCCTCAAACTTAGCCTTGAAAGTGTTCCATTCAGTCACAATTTGTGCTTGTAGATGATAAAACCAGTCTGTGGCAGCGCCTTGTAGTGTTTCCACAAACAGTCTGACTACTATGTCTTCATATTTGACACTTATCACACCACAGGCTATGCAAAATGCTATAATATGTTCATCAGGATGAAATTTTTCATCACCATAAAACTTGGTAAAATTATTCCTTGAACTACGGAGTAGCTCATGTAAAGGTGGGGTTAGATTCAAAGGACCAAAAGTATTACCCCAGGGGCCTTGAGCTACCATGATATGACTATTGAAAGGAGGGATAACAAATCTCTATGGGATATGTATAGACAAAGCTCTGCTAGCAAAGGAAAGAGAAGCTTTGCCTGGTATTGGGGACCTGATGTTTGTAGGAGGAAAACTCCTGGTTCATTGAAGGCGAGATGGTGGAGGAAAAAGATCAAAATTAATCAGTTGCACCAACTCAAATATAGGGTCAACAATACCTCGAGATCTCAAGCTTCACGTATACAGTGGATCGGCCAGAGTGTGAAATAGAAATGGAAAAGAACTAGAACTGCTTCAATTTGAAGCTTGAGGCTTCAAACTGTGTGTTCTTCCCCAGCGGAGTCACCAAAATTTGTTGGGTGAATATTTTTTCATCAACTGGCTGATGAAAAAATGGTTATATTAACCACAGCATAAGAATATTTATATAGCAAAATGGATGTGGTGACCACAGCTAGAATGAGACAAATCTCTCCTCTCAGCAAGGGGAGGTTCCTTATAACTATAGAATACTAATATAAGCTAAAAATAGACACAAGGGTGAAATCATACCATCCATCTCTCTTTTTTTAGAGATGATGTTCACAATACAGAGGATAATTATGGTGTAATTACTGAAGGCACTTCTCTTCTTTCAGAAACAATATTCAACAAACAGCAGGAATTCTTTTTGGGTAGTAACTGTAACCACATGAAACCCATGAAAGCACAAAGTCTTTCGTTGCTTCTCCCACTGATTTAGGACAAGGAAACTGTAGAATGAAGTGTAGCCCAAAGTCTCCACCTAAAACTACAACAGAGTAAAAGATTACGAAGGATAAGGGGAGCTCAAAGTCTCTCCAGTATCTTTTACACAAAACATAGACTGAAAATAATTATGGTAGCACAAAGTCTCCCATAGTCGGCTTCAAGACATCTTCTAGCTTATTTCCACTTGTTCTACTTATTTGATTAAATGGACAAGACTGTATTTAGGAAAAAGACATAAGAAGAATTTCTTAGATAACACAAGTTATTTCAACACAAAATCTGAAAGGTCACTTGCTTTCTCATTCACTTAACAAAATATGATCAACAATCTGAGCTCAAAGTCTCAAGAATGCCTTTCAATTTGGGCAAAGCTTCACTTCTTAATAACAGAGAGATCTCCTTTCTACAAAATGAGAGATTACAATATATAGCATCCAAGGAAAGACTTGGGCACTTATTTTCATGAAATGGCCCATGCTGCATTGAATATTTTGTGAAAGGGCCATGCTGAAACAGGTTATCAACCTTAACTTTGGCGTTCTAAATCATCTCAAATGTCTTCTCCTAAGCATGGGTTACTTGGTCTTCTTTATGATGCTTACACAGCTGTCCATTCACCTTTACTTAATGAAGAAAAATAGGTCGCGCCATTGAATGTTTGTATTCTCTGAGGTCCACCTGGTGGACTATTCCACCTACTGGAATAACTCTTTTGCAGATATTTCTAGATTTTTTGTAGTCGTTCCCTCTTTTCTTGCTACATTTTGTCTCTTCTTGGTGATTTGAGATCTTAGGGCTATCTTCTCGCTTTCAGCTGGCTCCTTCAGCTCCTTTCTTGGTTGTTCGTTGAGTTTGTTCTCAAGTCTACGTTCTTTTGAAAATCAATGGTTATTCCATCACCCTGAATTTGATGTCCACAGGGACGTCACCGGTCACTTGAAACACTTTGAACCTTGAACCTTGAACTCTTTTGGTTCAATGGTTCAACGGTTCAATGGTTCAGCATTTCAATGTTTTGTAAAGGGCTGCGTTCACTTAGTTTTCTTATTCGGTTGAACCATTTTCTGGAATCTTCTGCTTCATCTATTCGCTCGAAGCTTCTGCTCAAACTTTGAACTCTTTGAACCTTTGAAGTCGTTGAACCTTTGAACCTTTCGAAGGTGGGGTTCAATGGTTCATTCTAACTCTTTGGATCCTTTTATTCTTTAAGTCCATTGAACTCGTTGAACTCGTTGAACCTTTGAACCTTTCGGAGGTGGGGTTTAATGGTTCAATGGTTCATTCCAATTCTTTGAACCCCGTCGTTAAGTCTTTTGATTGAACCTCGGCGTTGAACCATCCTCAAAACACTTAAGAAATGCCTTAAGTATTTTGAACTTCCCTTTGAGAAAGACCGCCTGTTGAACTCGTGATTTCCTTAGCTAAAAAGGCTTGAGTTCTTTGAAAAACTTAACTGCTCAGAACATTTTTTGATAAAGAAAGAGAGCATTTTGGCCTGCAAGCCCAAAATGGTCGGTATGTTGTCCACAAAAATAAGTGACAGATTTTGAGAACACATTGTTCCCTGCTCCTTTGAGGGTGTACATAACATGTTTGGCATGCCTATTGAATGAATGGATGGGGATTTTATAGTCATAGATTAGATTTAGAAGAATTTCAAAAAATATGCATCATGTATTACTAATTCTGGCTCTACAATTCACCATGCATTACTACTTTTGGTATGGTTTTATAAAATATGCATTATGGATCGTTAGAGAATTTCATAGCTTTTATGGTTCACTAAGTTTAGGGTTATGATTTCTTTCAAGCAATTGGGTTCAATTCACATAAAATATTGGGAGTCCAAGTTGCACTTACTAGGTGTTAGTTTGTTAAAGCAATGAGTAATTCATTGAGAACACCTTAAATACCCACCACCTGCATTAAATTAATCTAGGGCACTTAAGCCTCTAGAAGCACATAAAGAAAAGACACTGCTAGTTAAGGGAATGGAAACATAAATATAACTATGAAAGAGCAGGTAACTCAATTAGTTCCACATGTCTTCCAACACATGTATAATGTTAATAGATTAAGATCTCCTTGGAAGAAGGATATGGAGAATAACCCTGCCAATGCATTTCTAATAATGATATTGTTAAGTTGGAATTTGTGAAGCATTAAGACTTGGATGAAAACTCATCTACTTGAGGATTTCGTTGAGAACATCTCAAATACCCACCATATCCATTAACTTAATATAACTCACTCAAGGCTCTAGAAGAGCATAAATAAAAGAGGCTATTGATAAAGGGAATGGGAACATAAATAAGAATTGTGAAAAAATCAATGACTCAATTGGTTTATAATTCTTCCAACACATCTATAACAATTATCAATTGAGATCTCTTGAAAGGAGGATATGAAGATTGCACCACACCAAGCATCTTTACAAAAAAAACAATTGAGCAGTCTCTTATTATTATAAAATCTCCACTGACCATTTGTCTTGCATGTGGTTAGGGGAATGTTGATTAAACAAAATGAGATTTTAATTGGAGCACAAGAGTTATTTGAAAGGTTACATATGTGATGGGTTACTATTATTTTAGCCATTTGTTTCTCTATTTTTGACATTAATATAATTATTTTATCAAAATTGAGGATTAAGAAAATGTTAATCTAATTATGAAAAACTATTGAGTAAAATCAAAATGTATAAGATATGCCATAAATATACATGACTAATTTGAAACTTACTATTTATAGAAATGTGTTAAAAGGGGAAAGTACTAAAGATAAATAACTTAGTTGGAACCCACACTGATGGACTGCAACAGAGACTGTAATCGACTATGTGAAATATTACGAATCAAGAACAAGGCTACACTTTACTCTGGGACAAGGCCACACTATTTGGATAAGGTTGGCTTGCACTAGTGTATGTATGGTGTGTCAGCATTCGTAGGGTTTGTACCCTTTGGGAAATTTTTGATGGATGTGTCTCCCTGGTAAATCATGTATGTACATGTGGATGCTTTCAATTTTCTATGGAAGTCATTGTGTGCCTTCTTCATCACTTAAAACCCCAACTCAATGATAAGGATGAACAAAAGTTGTGTGTGACTTCAATATCATGTGTGTTGAGTGTTTGCCTACATACCAATACTATGAAGAGGGATCAAACTCCATGTAGTGTGATTAAGTGCTTGAACAATCATTTGTGACCTTGTTGGTATGATCAATTCTAGCTCTAAGTTTATTGGGCTATAGGAACTCAAGTTTGGGAAGAATAGATGTTTTCCTCTCAATGTGTAGTTAGATAATTTTGACAATTTACAATGTAGAAGCCTCTAGTGAACAAATGAATAGAAAGTGTTTATATAATTATCATTTGGAAATTTCTTCGAATTGCGCTTGTGAAATCTGCAGGGTGAACCATAGGCGCAAATTTGAATTCGAGCAACTAGTTATTTGGTAGAAGGACGAAAATGATGAATTCAAACACTGTCGACTAATGGGATTGTCTTGAAAGTATAGTTTCATTTGAGAAACAAAGACAACCAAAGTAGAAGTATGAATCAATTAAGGGATAAACTTAGAATGTTTGGAATGAGGAATAAGAAGAATTAGTATTCGAGTTGCTTCAAGGTAGAGGGTCGTCTACATAGGAGTAGAAGAAAAATGATTTAAAACTATAGAATTGAGCATAGGTTAAATGTACATAGAGGATGGTCACAAGTGTATTATCTTAGCATTAAATGTTACTTTTAGTGACTACAATAACATTTAATATTTATTAGTTATATGTACATATCCCTATTTTAGCAAATAATGTTGACACTTATTCTTGATTATTAATGTTTATATTTATGAATCCCTTTATCATATGTCCTAAATAGTATGGTTATATGTGCATAAAGAATGGTCACAAGTGCATTGTCTTAGGATTTAATGTTAATTTTAGTGACTACAATAACATTTAATATTTAGTAGTTATTGATTGATTATTAATGTTTATATTTATGAATCCTTTTATCATATGTCATATATAGTATGATTAAATGTGCATAAAGGATGGTCAAAAGTGCATTGTCTTAGCATTAAATGTTACTTTTAATGATTGCAATAATATTTAATATTTGGTAGTTAGCACGATGGTTATATGTACATATCCTTACTTTAGTGTATATTAATATTTGGTAGTTAGCAATTAATATTTGGTAGTTAGCACGATGGTTATATGTACATATCCTTACTTTATATATATATATATATATATATATATATATATATATATATATATATATATACACACACACTAAAGTAAGGATATGTACATATAACCATCGCGCTAACTACCAAATATTAATTATTATTATTGCAATCATTAAAAGTAACATTTAATGCTAAGACAATGCATTTTTGACCATCCTTTATGCACATATAACCATACTATTTATGATAGAGGGATTCATAAATATAAACATTAATAATCAATAATAAGTGTCTAACTCTTCATTAAAGTATATACTCTTTGTTAAAGTATATATATTATTATATATATACTTTAACAAAGAGTATATACTTTAACAAAGAGTATATATTTTAACAAAGAGTGTTGACACTTATTATTGATTATTAATGTTTATATTTATGAATCCCTCTATCATATGTCATAAATAGTATGGTTATATGTGCATAAAGGATGGTCAAAAGTGCATTGTCTTAACATTAAATGTTACTTTTAATGATTGCAATAATATTTAATATTTGGTAGTTAGCACGATGGTTATATGTACATATCCTTGCTTTAGCGAAGAATGTTGACACTTATCCTTGATTATTAATGTTTATATTTATGAATGTCTCTGTGATATTAAATAATATGGTTATATGTGCATAGATGATGGTCACAAGTACATTCCCTTAGCATTGAATGTTATTGACTATAATCACATTTAATATTTAGTAGTTATTGATGGTTATATGTAAATATCCCTATTTTGACAAAGAATGTTGACACTTAACCTTGATTATTAATGTTTATATTTATGAATATCTTTGTCATATTAAATAATATAGTTATATGTGTATAAACGATGGTCACGAGTACATCGTTTTAGCATTAAATGTTACTTTTAGTGACTACAAAAAATATTTAATATTTAGTAGTTATTGATGGTTATATGTACATATCCCTACTTTAGCAAAGAATGTTGACACTTATCCTTGAATATTAATGTTTATATTTATGAATGTCTATGTCGTAATATATAATATGGTTATATGTACAGAGAGGATGGTCACACATACATTGTCTTAACATTAACTATTATTTTTAGTGACTAATAACATTTAATATTTATTAGTTATTGATGGTTATATGTACATATCCATACTTTGGCAAAGAATGTTGACACTTATCCTTGATTATTAATGTTTATATTTATGAATGCCTATGTGATATTAAATAATATGGTTATATGTGCATAGAGGATGGTCACAAGTACATTGTCTTAGCATTAAATATTATTGACTAAAATGATATTTAATATTTAGTAGTTACATATGGTTATATGTACCTATCCCCTCTTTAGCAAAGAATGTTGGCACTTAACCTTAAATTATTAATGTTGATATTTATGAATTTCTCTTTAGAAGATGGTTACAAGTACATTGTTTTAACATTAAATATTTTATATTAAATAATATAATTGTATGTGCATAGAGAATGCTTAGAGTACATTGTCTTGGTATTAAATGTTACTTTTAGTGACTACAATAACATTTACTATTTAGTAGTTATTGATAGTTATATGTACGTATCTCTACTTTAACAAAAAATATTAGCACTTGTTTTTAATTATTAATGTCTATATTTATGAATCTTTGTCATTTGTTATAAATAGTATAATTTTATATAAAAATTAATTATTAAAAAAGAAGGTTTGTTCATCAATAGACACTACCTTAATAATACTCTTCAAACTTTTCATTAATTAGATCTATGTTCCATCAATATACCCAACATTAACAATACACTCTTCAAACTAGTTTATAATCAGGTACATGCTCAACTTATGATGCTTATTGGAAAGGTCATAGATATGATTGAGCATTTGTGTTCCAAAGGTGAAGAATTGATTATGGATGGAACACAATGGACTCTGGATGACCTTTTCTCTTGCCGAAGTAGAAGGTTAGCCCAAGTCAATGGTTGATTTAAAGCTTGATATGATTGTGGTTGTGGTGTTTTGGCTTCGTGCCTTCCTTGTTAACTTGTGATTCCCTGTACTTTTGGCGAAATTTTTTTTTTTACACTATCTATTCGCTATTTTTTAATGTGGAGTTGTCCATACTCTTTTTAAACTAATCGTCGTTTTGATCAGTTTGTTGTCTAGAATGATCTTGATATCAAATTGTGGGCCCTCTCAAAATGCCCTCTCCTCAATTCAAAACTCCAATTCAAAAACATATACCCTTATTAAAAAAAACTTATGATGCCTATTCCTAATGCATTTTTTTTCTCCATTTAAACTACACTTCTCTAGCAACGTTTTTGGGGTTACTAATAAACCCATTTATAATTTTGGGGCCCTTTCTTCATTAAGATAATGACATCACATCTTTTGATCGTGCTCATTTCATTAGAGATGGGGATCCACAATTTAGGAAATTTTCCGGTCCGATTTACAAAATAGACCTTCTTTCGTTGTGAAGCAAGGGTTTTGAATACGGTTCTCATCCGTAATTTTTGGGGCCTCGTGACGAACATGATACAATTCTCGTGGGGATTTTCCGGCTCAAACTGCTGGTAATCTCATTGTAAATGGCAACCTATCTAATTGGAACATGGGGGGGAGTGTTCCCATGGTCTCCATTTGATGGTGGAAGTCTGTCAAGGCTTTGAGGTTACCCCTTTCCTAGTTTACTGGTTAGAATGCTTGCCAGTGTACTCTCTTAGATATCGATCTGTTATCACTGTAAGTCTTATCTGCAAGCTAAGAGGACTCTCTCTCAGCAGATTATAAGGACGTGGTTAACAAATTACAAGTTGGGAGTCTCGAAACATCTTCATCGGTATGCAACATTTTCTGCATTCCACAGCAATCTGGCACAGATTTGTAGACCCCATGGCAATGTATCCATGGAGTATAGTGGTTTTGATGGACACCTAGACATCCATGAAGCTTGTGTCCCTTTCTAACAATGATCACCTTTGAGCAGGCAGCATATGGTGATTTTTGCTGGACACCTGGCTTCATGCATGATGGGGGGAGGTCTGCTTGTTTCTCTCCAAGTTTAACAGGAGCTATATTTTTAGCATTTTAATGCAGGGGATTGACATAATCAATTTGTTTAAACTAAAATCACCAGTATTTAAATAAGAGTCAGCTTGCCTATACACAATCGGCAGCCCCTCCTCCAGCAGGTCATGTCTCAAATTACCATGCTTAGTCAGTTTGTGTATACAAGAGTCAACCCTTCCTCCAACAGCTATAACCTCTCAAATTGTCATATGCTTTGGCCACCAAGATTTGGCTACCACTGTGTTAGCATCCTCCCTCTAGTCTCCAGTACTAACCAGACCATTCCTATGTTATGTAAGTGATATACAATCTGTTCACTACAATGGCAAACCCCTATTATAATTTTTACTCCTCATCTTACATCTGTTCACTACAATGGCAAAACCCCTATTATAATTTTTACTACTCATCTTACATCTGTTCACTCCAATGTCATATCTGCATGCTGGAATTTCAACCACGTTATTATGTTTGTTATATTATCAAAACTTAATTAATCACCATCTGAATCGGTTTCTACTAAAAAATTATAGATGCCCTCCAAGTAATAAGTTGAAGTTAATTCCTTCTTCCAAAGAGAAGAGGGACATCAGATTTCAGCTTTAGTCCATGGTATTGACATTCATAAGAGAATTTAACAAAAAGATTAGATTTCCATTACAGTGCAGAGCAACATAGTTAAACATACAGATTTTAAACTATTTATGTATGGAAGTGATTTTATCAAAACGTAAACATCCACATGCAATTATGCAAAAGAACAAACACGTGACCAACAATAAACAATCTTCAGCCCAATACTGAAACTAGATGAATTCCAAATAAAAACATGTAACATAACAGAAAAAGACAGTTGATCTTATTTTGGGGATTCTCCCATCAAAAATTATTCTTAGTTCTTTGTTCTTGAATCCCACAACTACTGTAGATCAAAACGCCGTTCATTGACTTGCATAAAACCTTCCATTTTGAAGCACCAAAAACTATTCGTAGTTTTTGTTCTTGAATTACACAACTACTGTAGATTAAAACCCCATTCAATGACTTGCATAAAACCTTTCATTTTGAAACACATCCATAGATTAATGACCAAATTCTATAGAAACAGAAGGATTGGTATATCCAACGGAATACTTTCAAATTCCTATTCTATGCCATTTTGTTTCTGTACCAGAAAACCCCACTTTGTTGCGAGGTGTCTGCCTCTACATACACACATTCCCTAAATTCCCTCCATACAGCTTTATACACAGGTGTGCCATCGAAATGATAATAGGAACCCAAAATTGGCTTGATAGCTTTGGTGGCTTCCATCGCATTATAGTGAGGCATTGTAGAGAATAGATGGTGTGCAATATGCGTATCTGTTATATGGTGGAAGACATGATTCAAGAGTCCATAATCCCTGTCTACCGTTGCAAGTGCACCCCTCAACCAATCCCACTCTGAGTTGTCGTAGTGAGGAAGTGCTGGGTGTGTGTGTTGCAGATATGTGATAAGAACAAGGAATGCATTCACAATCAGAAGTGGGATTCCATAAATCTTGATCACCCAAAGCAAGCCGAATGCTGAACCCAACAGATACAAGGAATAAGCAGCTCCCAGTAGACCAATGTCGCTAGCAAAAATCTGAAGCCTCTCTCTGTTGTTGTAAATTGGACCATAAGGATCAAAGTGACAGGCAAAACGGGGGTATTGTCTTCCTGAAACATTAAAGGCCAGATACAAAGGCCACCCGAGAGTCAGGACAACTGCTATTGTGAAAAGCCTTCCAAGAGGATTATTTACAAGACCGGATGTCCATTTTAGTTCCTCTTTTGGCTTGGGAACAAAGACCTCATCTCGTTCTAAACTCCCAGTGTTGCTGTGGTGCCTTTTGTGACTGTACTTCCAAGAGAAGTATGGCACAAGAAGGCATGAATGAAGTACAAATCCAACTGTGTCATCAACCCAAGTGTAATCACTGAATGCATGGTGCCCGCATTCATGTGCTATAACCCATACACCAGTCATCACACAGCCTTGCGCTATCCAATAGCCAAGCCACATTGACCAGCTCAGCAATCCACCCATAGGGAAGATATTTGTCAAATATAGGAGAAAGGCAGAGATAACGAGATCCAATGCTAGATATGAGAATGATTTTATCATAGATCTATTGAAGCAGTGAGGCGGAATAGCTTTTTTCAGTTGCCCAACAGTGAACGGAGGCTTTGCAGAAGGAACCCTCTCCATTTTCTCCTTGCTTGCAGGCAAGGTCATCCTTCCCCCACCACCCATTGTATGAAAGGGAAGTAACCTACAAAACGAACAAACAAACGAAAAAACCATTATCAATTGATGCAGGCTCGTACATAAGAATGAAGAAATGTACATCAGAGATTTAAATTAGTAAAAGATTGCAACAAGAATCAATGTCCTGGTTTAGAGGAAGAGAAGAAAATGATAAAAATTAAAAAGCACAGATTCTGACAATCTAAGCACTGTGGGAGGCAACTGAGAAAGAAAAAGGTTATGGAATAAATTCCCCCCGTTTAAAGACCGACTATGTTGTTCAGTCCTCGTGTATGGGAAAAACTTGTTTTTTAAATAACACCATTTAATCAGACGAAAGATAATTAATTTTTAACAGAGAAGAAACTAATTGATCGTTGGAACATCTTTTGCAATTTGTATTAGACTCGTGAACTGCGACCATGCCTGTTTTAACGCGGCTTAGCGCGGGTGCAAATTAAGACGTCAGCGGGCCATTTTCACAGCATTACGCATGAATAGAATAAAGGTCTAGGGCGCAACGTTACAGAGACATACGTGTGCGATTACGTAGCACAGTTTTATTGAATAAAAGCTATTCTTTTTTTAAATATCATCCGATATGTCAGAAAATATACAGTAATTAATCTCAGATGTGAAAGATCTATAGCCCAGCCCAGGCACCAGGAGAGCTTTGAAAAGCTCAAAGAAAGTTAATGTTGTAGGTAGTTGGAATATTTAGTCTTTTGGATGAGTCTTTTCTTTCTAAAAATAATTTTAAACAAAATCAATATTAAATTTAATAAGTTTTTTAAACAATAAAGTCAATGTTGTAGATGGTTGAGATATTTAAAAGATTAAAATAGTTTGAGAAAATCCCATTTCAATTATATTAGATGAGTCTTTTCTTCTGGAAAACGATTAATATTTTAATTAATTTGGAATTTTAAATAAAGTAAGTATTTTAACAAATAGGATTCTTAAATGAAGTCAATGTTTTAGGTAATTGAAATACTTGAAAAATTGGGAGAAAAATATTCTAATTGTATTTGATGAGTTTTTTTCTCATTAAAAATGATTAATATTTGAAATAATTTGGAATTGTAAATAAAATAAGTATTTTAACAAATAAAATTCTTAAACAAGGTTAATGTTTTAGATAGTTGAAATACTTCAAGAATTAAAATATATTTGCAACATGTTTTTTCTCTAGAAAGTGATTAGTACTTTACATAATTTGGAATCTTAAACAAAATCAATGTTAAACCTAATAGGATTCTTAAACAAAGTCAATGTTATAGATAGTTGGGATTCTTGGGACTCATCTAATTGATGCAATTGGTGATTAGTACTTAAAATAATTTAAAATCTTAAACAAAATATTTTAACAAATAAAATTTTTAAACAAGGTCAATGTTTTAAATAGTTGAAATACTTAAAAATCTAAGATATTTTGTATTAAACTCAGTGTTTTCCTCTCGAAAGTAATTGATACTTTAAAAAACTTGGAATCTAAAAATATTAAATTCTTGTTTAAATGGTTGAAATACTTTTAAAAACTAAGATAGTTTGAAGAAAATCTTTGGAGAAAATCCTGTTCCAATTATGTATTAGACGCGGTCTTTTCCTCCCGAAAGTAATTAGTACTTCAACGAATTCAGTATCAAGCACAGTTGTCCCTTCAAGTGTAGAGCGGCCAATTTTTTTGGCGGCATACATTAAGCAGCCAGTCGAAAAGGGTCAGAAAAGTTTTTAACCCTCCCATAAATCTGTCGGTGAAATAGATTTTTTAAAAGTAGTGTCGGTCTAGCAGAATTTTTCAGAGAAACAGGAATTTTTAAATAGCGAAGAAGAATGCACCACAGAAAATTTGATACTACTAAAGCGGACAAAGCCAGCTGCCGAGGGAGTATTGAGGGAACGACAGTCCACAATTTTTTTAAAAACGCATCGTTGCCACCATTCCTTTCCCGAGAGCATTAATTACATTATAGGTAGTTTTAAAAAAGTAAAGGAATCCTCACGAGACGTTCCTGACAGTGTCTTTAAAATATTAAAAAGAATTTGTCGCGTCCGCAACTCTCGCTACTCGGGTCCCATCAGGGCCCCGTCTCGCGTTAATGCAAACCTGTTTATGCCACACTAAAACAGACATCAACTAGACCCGGGATCGCGTCTTTGCCACTAAAACGCACCTAAAAAAACGAGTGCCCTGACATATTCCACCGCCACAGTGGGAGTGGCCTTTTGGAAAGGGCAAAGGAACACTAGGCAAATCGGTCAAGAGAATTGATAGCAGTCTTGAGACGCAAAAGTCGCAAACAACCAGATTTTTTGCAGGTGGACAGCCCGACAAATCCAACGCCCAAGCACAAAAAGCCAATGGCAAACTGCCTAGCCTATAATACACAGCTGTTACTGCCACAACAGCCAAACGGCTACCCGAAATTACGGTTGGCAGGGCTAGCATTACGAACGGATCTAACGCCAGAATAACTCGATCACTTTCAAACCTGGACTTTTCCTCGGAGGCATCTGGGTTCCTTCTTGGACTTTCCCCACCAAGCCTTACTAAAAAAACAAAACAAAAAGTAGTGTTGCGCAATATCTTACCAGTCTTATACAGCTGTACAAGTTCGGACAATTTAATGAATCCGACGGCAAATGTCAATAATTTTCTCCCGACACTGATTTCTACAGAAGTTTTTAAAAATTGCTAAGATTTGGTCAAATGATGAATAAAATGGAGAGAAGTTGGCTGTAGAAATTAAAAATTACACATGCAGAACTTTATTGAGTTTATTTATGGGAAACTTTACATCTTATAAATGGCCTGATTGAAGTGTATTATAGGCTACATAAACGGTTACCATCTCTAATGGGGAATGCAATTGCAAGCAACAGATACATCAAGAAAACTTCCCGGATTACCTTCTAAGTAACTGCAAGTGACAGAGAATACAAGAAAAACTTCCGGAATATCTTCCAAGGAATCCAAAATAAATATTTTAACGGAGAAAGCAAACACATATTTTAACGGAGAAAGCTTTCCCTCAAAAGCACCAAAAAAATTTACACCTCGATCCTATTGAAATAGGATTGAAATACATTTAAGAACTGGAAATCTGCACAAAAATCTTTTTATTTTAGAGTTTTTACTTTCAAGGAAAATAATGTACTCTAAAAGGTAATTTGTGGTGCAATCATATTAAAATGAGACCAGAAAACAACTAAGAAAATGATTCATTGTACAAACTTCACTAAATTTAAGACTCGATCTTGAGAAAACAGAGCATCAATGCTACAGGACTCATCTAGCTGCATTAGAAAGATGCATTTACCGTTCATTCCTTACAACGATAGGGAAATTTTAATTTCAATGCAACACCTTTCAGGCGCACAGATTCGGACACAGAAAATCTAAAAATAAGACAATGAACTAAGCGAAGCATTGATTCCAAAACTTCAAGCAAATCCAATGCAAACACGCCGTTGATCTGCAGTCGGCCCTCTAGAGCAACCTGCAAGAATCACATCTAAAGGATTCTGCGTTCTCCTAGGGGAATATTCACTCTTCAAAAAAATTAACAGGACAAGGTAGACAGATCTCATTCACAATATTCTGCGTCCATTCCAGAAGCAAAAGCTTCAAACAGATACTTCAAGGAAATGCGCAGGATGGGCGGATCGCAGTTATTAAGCAACAACCTTAAACCTCGAAAAACCAGGCCTAAATCTAAAAACAGAGACCTAAACCTAAAAAACAAAAAAACAGGAAAGATTTTAAGCTTAAAACTTTAGATGTTACAAGGCAAAAGAAAAGACTCTTACCTCTTGCTTGCAAAATACACTATGGGGGCTCCTCCTAAGCCCCAATCTCGCTCACGCCTCTTCAACTAAGCGAAGGGACTGCCTCCTTTTATAATTAGCCTCGCTAATTTCACAAAGCGTTTTTCTATTATTACTAATTCCTTATTATTAACCTCGGACCTCCCGTCCTCCCGGGCCTTTTTCCTGGCCGTTATAGGTCTAACAAGTGCGTGCGTACGACCAAGATACTGCCCATCCTGTGCATGCGAATATTACGATCTAACGGTTACAAATATCCCAACTAAACCATCGATCGCTTTCTATGCAAACTTCTTGTCGCCATATTATCTAACGCAAAATATCCCAGCCATACCGGCGATTAATTTGTAGGCCAACATTTTGTCGGCAGTTTAATCTGACGGGTGGCTAAGAGCGAGTTCCAGCTGGTAAATTATGGGGCAGGGGCTCCCACACAGATCGCATCGTGGCCCTCAAAATAGTAACGAAACTCCATGTGGACCGTCCAATTGTCTAAAACGAAGATCCTGCTTCTTACATCGTCGGCCGGAAGCGGTCCATACAAAAAGTTAAGACCGTGCCCGAAGGTAAATTGCGGGCAGCTTTCCATACAATCCCTGCGCCCACGTGAAAAGCGGAGACAAGTGCCCTATTTATTATGCCTTCCTAGATATTTTCTACCCCTTTATATTACACGTTGGACTCTTTATTAAAAATAAATATATAAATATACGCAATACGATTAATTTTTTTCTTTTTTTTTAAAAAACCTGTCGGTTTTCTTGCGTTCTTTCCATATGCCACGATAAATATCTTAAGAAAACTGATTGTCTTTATCGAAAAATTAGATTAGATAGGGAGTAAAATTAGATCGGGTAGCATGGACTGGTTTATAAGATATCCGGTTGCTTTTTTGAAAGGTATGTAGTTCTCCACTCCAAATCATGAGTAACCTTTGACCCACATAGGTAGGGGTCTAATGGTGGAGACTAGTTTTATATTTTAAGAGATTTTATGTATTCGTGAATTATTTTATTATATAAATGATAAATTAGATAGTTTAGTTTATATGAAATGACATAATTAATTGTATAGTATTAATTATTAGTTGAATTGGTTGAGATCCTATATAGTTAGTTAGGGAGATATTTAGGAATTAGGGTCCTTCCTTTCATAGTTAGGGAGACATATGGGGATTAAGTTCATTTGAGTTGAAGCCATTCATGGAAATGCATATCATATGCTTTGGATGGGTTTTTTCAAACATTAATATGCAAAACGTGAATGATTTCTTGAAAGCCGCCTCATTCGAATTAAACCAATCTTCACTCACCATATGGAATGGAACACGTCAAACATGAAACACACCTTTAAAAGCAAGTTGCTTCTAAAAAGACAAAAAAGGCATCCAAATTAATATTGCAAAAGAAAAAATAAATTTAGTAATGATAACCACTATTTTAATCTTATTTTATTTGGAATTTTTTTTTTCAATTAATATAGAATAGTGGATTTTTTTAATTTGATAGGGAAATGTTTTAGATTGAAGTTATAAATTGGTATAGGACATAAATAAGAATCTATTTTTTATAATAAAGAAAGGAGAATAATATGAAAAAAGGTTAATGTAATAGCCACCATTAATTAAAAAGGAATCGCTAAAAAAAGGCAAGAAACAAATAAGAAGAAATTACCAAGAAAATGGAGAAATAGTAAGGAGGACAAAAGTTGATTTCATGAGTCGTCAGCGAATTTTCAACAAAAACTTCAAAGATAAAAAAACAAACAGAAAACACTCAAAAAAAACCATAAAACAGTAACGCAACATACTTTAATAGATTATATAATGACTACATACTATTTTTAAAATTATAAAAATTATTAGTAAATTTTTATTTTTATTTTAAATATTAGAAAATATTAATCTTGAGTTGTTATCTTGAATTTGTTATATAGATTAATGGGTATCTTTTCTTTAAATTTTTTTTTTGAATAATGATATACGGTTTCAATTTATCTATATCATTTTATTAGGGGTGAAAAATCTTTCCAAAAAAAAGGATTCTAAATTTTATCATATGTTTAAGATATGACAATTTTCTAATCAAATTTTCTAAGTTAAAAAAATCAATGTGACAATTAAATAGACATCAAATTTAATGTGACCAATAAGCTCATAGATTTTACAGTCCACTACCACTCCAACAACCATTATAAAATCCCTATCGATATAAAAATAACTATTTTATATAACTTAAATGAAACTAACCATTTTTGAATATATGCTAAAATTATCGAACAAAAAGTCTAATTTATAACACTTTATGAGCAAAAGCTCATCTCGTTAAAATAATATTAAAAAATATATTTTATATATACATAGATTGTTTTCTAAATTATGGAAAAATGCTTCAAAACTATGCACTGAAGAAAGATTTTATATATATATATATATATATATTATTTTTTATTAGATTAGGTAAAACACTTTTGACTGGAGCTATGAATTGGTATGGGACACAAACGGGGGCCCCACAGCAAAACATAAGGAAGAAGAAAGAAAAAGGGCAAAAGGATACCACTTCTCAAAAGAACAAGAAATGTAAGACACAAAAACCGTGAGAATAAAATGAGAGGGATAACAAAAAGAGAGGATATAAATAACCAAACACCCAAAAAAAGAAGTAGAAAAGTACATCTCTCAAGACCAATCTCTGCAAACTTTCCACCGGATGGGCTTATTCATAAGACAATACTCCCTATCATCCTCGTTTAGAAAGGAGATCTTCCAAAATCCATTAAAATAAATGGGATATGAGAGGGTGCACTTATGTCCTCAATAATTCTACCTCCGATCTACGACCTTTCTTCTTCAAAAAAAACTCCTTAACATATATAAATTATTATTAAACTTAATTATGATAACTAAATCGAAAATATACTATTTAAACAACCGTTAATATGTGGAAATAAATATCTCCAGTATTTTATTTATTAATTCAATTTGAATATATAATAAGTCGATTCTTTTGAGGACCCGTTAGACACACATTGGTTGGTAGGGTTTTCCGTCAATCATTTGACCGGATTTTATCCCATCCAATTCACTTGGCTTGAGTCCTCTTACGTTTGATCCATCGCATTTCTTTCCCTCACTCCTACTCCGTACTCACATGGGAGTTTATTCTATCAATCAACCTCAAATCCTACGCCTTCCAAGCTTGTTGGGTCTCATTCTAAATATCTAAGGATGCTTATCTTTGAGAGGTGGTGTTTTATTACGGGGTAGGTTATAACATGGTGAGTATCATCTCTTTTAATTTTAATTTAAAATTTACATTCATTTGATCGTCATTTAGATGATTTTTATTTTTATTTTTAAATCAAATTGTAATGTGTTGATTATACGATAAAGTTTGGAGATCCCATTTTTTTAAGAAATATTATTTTGAATTTGACATATTAGTGTAGTGAGATTGACACAATTTGTGGCTAGTCAAAAAAAAAATTGTAAAAAAAGGTAATAAAGTTATAATTAATTTTGGTATGTGAAAATCTCAAGATAAATATATCTAAGATATTTATATTGTTTTTTAGTTGTTGTTGGGTTCCATGTTGCTCATATCTATAAGGACGACATTCATAACCATTTAACAATCTCGCAGGATGAAGTGAACCTTTTCTCCACAAAAGACATTAAAGATGAAATAAAGCAACGTGTAAAAAGAAATGTTAAAGATATTAAAGCATAATATCATCTCACTTAATAGATAGATGGATAGAGATTTTAATAACTGTATCACCCTCCCTTGTGCTACTCCAAAACCAACTACAAAAAATTTCGTTTAGAATATTTAATGACACTTGTAGAAAGAGAAATAACATATTGCTCAACAAACACATTCATTAAAATTTTACCTCTAATTGCAATCATTGATATTGTGTTTACATCCATCATTAATCTTTTTGAATTAGGTCTACTGAGTTAGTCCCAATTCATCAAAAGCTAATGTCGAATTATGATCCTAAGCCCTGCGGGTTATGGGCCCACATAAGACAACTTGTTCAAAGTCATCCATTATATCATGTCTGCATAGTAGAGTGATCAGTTTAGCCACCTCCTCAAGGCAGATATAAATACAGATGAACTAATCATTTAAACACTTACTCTAATAAGATTTAATGCCATCAATTATCCATTGTAATCCAAATGATGGCAGAGGTTGACTATAAATTTTGCTACATTTATGTACTTAATGGTTTGATGGGCAGGATGGTCACCAATCTTTAACCAACTACTCACACACCAACGTGGTTGACTGAGTCATGGGCCTTGCTAGTTGGGTAACATTGTGTCCCTTTAACTTTGTGTATGATGCTACGTGGCATCATTTCACATAATCGCATCTGGGATTGAGCATTTAAATATAGTCCTTCCCCTTTACTTTGTAAATGAGCATCACGACAACACTTGGTGCCTTTTGATTGGCTCGCAAGCTCACGGGGGCAAGAACATTAAGACATTTTTGCTTTACTTTGTGTTGCAATAAGGTGACACATGGCTATGAACGAAGAGGTCATATCCCTTTAGACTATGGTTAGAGTTGTGAATCCACATGGCGACATGTGATTGCTTTGCAGGCCCACAGACTACTCAAATGAAATACCTTAGTTAAAAGCCACAAAGTTATGAGTAAATGTGCATTTGACAAGTAGCAAGCTTATATCACCTCACTGCAACCTCGTAGTCCTCGAGCTCTATGCCAATTTACTCCACGCTCGTGAGAGTGTGAGAATGCGAGATCATGCCAAGTGGCATCTCAAATGTGTAGTGACACACATTTAATGTCTAAGACCATACTATTTTTTTGCAGTATTCAATCATCAATGGCCTATGTTGTTAATTTTTTAAGTATAGATCCAAGGTCATTCATTTAAATAGGTTATAGTTGTGAATCACTCTTACAAGGGTAAAAGATCCGTTATCAACCGCAAACCAATATAAGATGGACTACAACCTTATTATTATCAAACACATCTCACCTTATTCCCAGGGAACAAAACACACAGTGATAATCAATATATATTAGTTAATGCAAGTTATTTAACCCAACGGTTCACAATGCACAAATATTCCCAAGTATGCAGTATATTGAACTACAATGTATATGTTCACTCTCAAGGAGTTATAACGCAGGGATCTGAATCTTGTTCATTATATAACTCCAAAAAGAAGAAACGTTCATTTTATGCCTTTAACAAGATAATGAAATTAAGCTAATTAATCCTTTCAAACATTTTATACTCACAAGGGGTCAAGAATAACATGTAATAGTTAACCCTAGCATTATTTAAATCAATATTCATAGTTCTTATTAGCATATCATACTTTCTAATGAAATTAAAAGAGTGCATTTAAGTTAGAACGTATGCATATGTTTATCAAAGTTTGTATATTGATCAAAGATTTTCATCATGTTCATCCTTCAATACTATCTCTAAGATGATTTGGTGCCATGATCTACCTAGCCACCCATACGACATTTATACATAGTCTATAAGGTGAAACTAAGGAATCCATCCTACTACTCTATCTTCTACATATGTATCATTTTCCACTAAATTGGCTCAGTTTAGTCAAGCACCGATGTATTCAACAATACTATCAATGCTTTCCTTCAATTGTATATATGGTTCAGCCTTAGTTTTTTCCATAGAATTGTGTATGCTTTACACTAAAGAGGCTTGATTTGGCTGAGTATCTATACATTGTGATACCACTTGTCGTTATGAAAATTCCACAATGGATACTTTTTCCTCCATTAACTAACTTACTCCCCAAAACTTTCTCCCTCAAAAATTATGTGTCTTCTTCGAAGGTTGTCTTCTACATATATTATCCTCTTTCCCTTTATTAAAGAGTCCTTGTGATCATTTACTCCCTGAACTAATTTGGGAAAATCTCATTAAATCTAATAAGGTGTTCCATGTTGTTATTTAACTGCAAGATTGCTTTTATCTGCATTGTCTTCTACTCACATTTATTTTTATGTAGGCTACAAGGTTAGTTATCATTTCTTGTTACAGTATTCCTTCTTATTCTATAAGTGACATGTACTTTCATCTCTTATCACTACTTTCCATCTTGTTTGTATTTAATTTTGTTATTGAGTAGCTGAAATATATTGTGGTCATCCTAATCATATTAACTCTCTAGTTGCCACCTTCCTTAGGCTACTCGTAGCCCACTTGTATATTAAACTCTTTCCAACCATCATGGATTTATTCTAATTTTTCCTTGCTTCTCTTGTTTGTCATGGATGCCACTAGACTGCTTATAGAGATTATTTTACACCTTATAGTTACATTTCACCTTAATGACTATGAAGCCCTTTTTGGCTTATCTTCTTGTTTTATTTCCTCTCCATGTATACGTGGATAATATTCCTCATAAACCTCATTTTCTTCCTATGTTTATGCCACTTAGGCATAAGATTCCAAGGATCCATGCATCCAAAGTGCCATATATTTTATTGCTCATAAATTGAACCTATATGCATATATGTTGTTGGGATCTATATTTACTACAAATTTCCTTTGTTGAAGCTCCCGCTTGTGCCGTGTCAACTCATATAACAATATTATGGACTAAATGTGAACCTAACCAACTCATCTCATAGTCGTTATATGCATCATTATAGTAAATCCATATTTCTTGCACATGCACGAAACTCATCATTGTACCTCTATGGTATGAAGAGATATAAACAAAACACATTAATCAAATGCTTATTTATTATAACAATAATAAATATATATTCCTCTATAATCTAGTATAATATCACCTATAATATCACCAAGTGATATATAATATAAATCATGATAACAATCCAGTAAGTGAACAAAGTTTGGGGATAAAAAGCGGCCTACTTGTGGACATGTTTTTCCAAAAACTTGATAAATTTGAACTTTTGTAGCTAATTTGAGATGGCTACACTCAAAATTTGAGTATGGTGTAAGAACATTAATTATATAATTTTGAGTCTAATTCCCAAAACACTATTTTTTTAAAATGGTTAAGTATAAGTAGGCCAAACATCTAAAATTTGAATAGGAATTTCTATTTTTTAATGAAAATAGAGTAGATAGTTGGTCGTGTGGCCTCTCATTTTTTTAGCATTGTTTAATATTGTTTAAAACCGTTTAGTGAAACCTAAGATAAGATAATCTAGTTTTTAACCTATATTTTTTATAATTTTTTGATGAATATTTTTTTTATTAATTGTACAAGTAAATAGATCTTGAAGACTGATAAAAAATGGATAGCTAGTCGTGCGACCCCCCTAACTACCCATAAAAAATAAAAACTATTTTTTTTTAATTCATTTAGAATTAGGCCTAGTTTGTAACTATATTTTTTTTCTACATTTGGATCGATGAAAAAAAAGATACACAAACATATATAGGCATGTATATTTATGGCACGTTGTGTCCTAAAAAAGCTATAGTTAGAAATCAACATAGCTTGAAACCTTAAAATAGTCAAAAAAATATAAAAATCTTATATTTGGAAAGAGGAGAGTGTGTCCATCATCGTGGTAATAATTTTATGATTTTTACCATTAAAATTCTTAGTTTATTTGGCAATGAAAGTTGAATAATTTTTTTTTATCAATACTCTCAAATTTGGTTGTGTGTTGACAGGTCCAAGCCTTTGGTTCGGGAATCCAAGCCATATCCAAGTCAAAAGGATTGGTTTTTTAATTCAAAATGCAAATAACATGTATGCATTATGAAACACGTGCATACTATGTTGTCATAGAATCATGGAGATTGGGAATTAAGTTCAATTTGTTTTGACCAAAAACTTATATCTTCAAAGATGCCATATATATCTTAAATTTACATCATGTATCAATCAAAAGTTTGGCTAGCTTGTGTTTAAATAAACATCATGTATATAATAAATTTTTAATCAAATGTTTGGTTTACCCTTGTAACTATTTTATAAATAAATAGATCTAAGTCAAATTGCATAACATCTATTCATAAACATTGCAAATAAACCTAATAAAAGTTAAAACAATCAAACTAGATTATATTAATACTTAATTTTTCAGTTTCAATAAATGACAAGGGAGGGTTTTAGAGGAATATAAAGTTTCACACCAATCAAGAAATACTCTTCAAGATTAGATAATGTATAACAAGACCAAATAATAAGGTAAAGCAAACCCAAAAAATCTAAGGCAAACAAATATTGCTCCAAGAACCATACATGGACTTTTGAAAGAGTAGGACCATTCATGAAGCCATGAGGCCAAACATGACAAACAAAAGATGATGTTTAAATGATTTTACAACTTTGTTTTCCTAGTCTAGAGGTCCAAAAACTTCATTAACATTTCTAAAAAATTGGGAAAATCTATGGGAAACTAATCTCCTTCAAAACCTTGATAAGACAACTAAACCTGTAAATGGATAAGGAAAATGGTTGTTTTGGGGCTTGTGTTTTAGGACTTGTGTTTTTAATCACTAACTACTTACCAAGTCCTTTTGCACATCACAATATTATAATCAATGAATCAAGTATAAATAATTTTAGTAAGGCAATCCAATAATAATAGAGCGTACTTTATATGACTTTTCCTATTACAATGAATGCTTGTTTCACTAATAGATGCTTCACATTTATTTAAACTCTTGAATCACTATTCTAAATGCTTGAATTGATTATATAGATTCATTGTATATCTCTTCAATGTCCTATATGTTAATGCATTTATTGTATTTATAGACTTCTTGAATTCAAACTAGGACTTTATTAGCATGCAAGCGAACACATAACATCAAGAAAGCCAACAAACCAAGATCACACAACATGAGAGGCCCAAAATAAGGGTAAAAAGGGCCCACCCCCATATTCATACACAATACACTTTGAGGGCTAAAACCACACAGTATACATTTTTGGAGAAAATCTTATAAATCCAAGGAAACACGAGGGAAGGATGGAGGAAAGAGAGAGGTGATTAGGGGTAAATGACATGCCACAGCTAGAACATAGAGAAAAAAATCTCTAATAAGAGATTAATAGGGATCGTTGATTGACAAACATACTAACACCTTAGAATAATGTTGTTTAATGACTAATAAATAAATCCATAACAAAAATAAGTGTCTTCATTAACAAGAAAGCTAGTTTTAAAGCTTTCATTCTCAATTGGACTAAGGTTTTATGAATGTGAGCAGGATAGGCACAAGCAAGTACAAATTTACAAATGAATAAAAAGTATGTATATGGGAGGGAGGAGATGGATTCAAATCCTAATTTGGGAAGGTGGACGATAAATGGATGACCAATGGCTAATATTACTTGGGGTATGGTCATGAATATATCCATGTGATTAATGACCAAGAGTAATAAAGAGGTTATATATGGGAAGGGATGAGACTAAATTCAAAAACCTACATGGGAAGGTAAAGGGCACATGAATGACTAATGGACAATAGTGCTTGGGATATGGTGAGGAATGGGCTTGCATGTGATAAATAACCAAGAAGAATAAAGAGGATGTAGATGGGAGGTGGGAGACTATTTAGTAAAAATCATGTTTGGAAGGTGAAGGGCACATAAATGACCAACAACTAGTAGTACATGGGTACGGTGAGGAATAGGCCCATGTGTATCATGTACTCGCTTATAACCCAGTTATACTCTGAATGGTCTATGATAATGTAAGGAAAGAGGTAACCATAGTAGGTGGTACTCTTACATACTTTACAAAGTATGTAGTGTCAAATTAATCATAATATAGGTAAAACCATAGGATTTTATCCAATTCACGCGTAGACATGTTTTGGAATGAAACATTGTCATTGTAAATGTTTTGTATGCAGGCAAGGGAAAATAAACATGAATGAATGGAAACCTACATTAGTATTTTTGAGTGATGAATTGGTCTGGCTGTATCACTTCACAAGTGGTCATGAGGATGATATTCGATAAATATGTTCTGTATTAATTATTTATTTTAGAAAGAAGTATTATATTTACATTATGATACAAGAGATTTATTTAAAGATAACATCTTGGTTTTCATTTGACCCTATTTGTTGATTATTACGACCCTAAACCCTAAACACTAATTTTATCATAAATGCAAGCATGAAGGTAATCAGGGCCAATTTGAACCCTTTTTAAACCTAAATGTGTGTATAGGATGTGATTTGGGGCTAAATTAGCCCATATTTTTTGACATATTGAACTAATTAATTGATTGTTGGAATTAGTGATGCAAGTTGGATGAAATTAAACCCCATGAACCTAATTTTGCCTATACATGATGTAATTTGGGAGGTTAATTGACCCAATATCATAACAAAATAAATCTGATAGTCCACCAATTCAATCATGAAGGAAATTGGGGCCAATTTGAGCCCCCTCAACCTAACTACAAGAGCAAGACATGATTTGGGGCTAAATCAAGTTTGATTATGTCATGAATCGATGCAATTAGTTAATTGGTGTAATTAGGGATGTGATTTGCGAAAAATTGAACTATGTGAACCTAATTTATGGTTCAATTGATTGTATAGGATTCCACATATGGCTTAATCAACCCTAATTTTATTACAAATGGAAACTTGAATGTAATTGGGGCCAATCTGAACGCCTTTAACCTAACTATGTGTCTATAATGTGATTCTAGGGGTTAAATTGCCTCTTGTTTCCTAACATATTTACCCAATTAATCCATTGCTACAATGATTGATGCAAGTTTTATGAAATTGAACCTCGTAAACCTAATTTTGACTATATAGAAGTAATTTGGGGGTCAATTGTGTTACATCCCAATTTCACTCTAAGTATTATAACCTTTGAATCCATGGATTATTATGGTTATCATTTGATTATTATTGCTCTGATTTGAGTTATATGACATATACTGGTTATGGACAATGATATGTTGATTAGTTTACATAATGGATTGATTATGTGATAGTTGTACTTTCTTATTTTTGTACATTGTGGATGTATATTTATTAGTTATGCATCATTAGTTTTTTATAAAATATGATGACTCAAACTAACTACCTACTTGTTTTGAGGTGGATGCAAGATTGATCTTTCTCTCAGAGCATGATGGAGGGAGAGCATCATCTTAGAGGATGACAGAGATGGGATGATTGTGGGATGACAGAGGAATTGCCAATAACCAAACACACACACACACCATAGTAGAATAACTTGTTAAACTCTTTTGATCGATTTAGATAGTGAGTGTTTATATACTTTTGTTATGCTCATGTTTTTAATTGATATTTATGGTGATCTGGTTATATGATTTCATGTGTGATTTTAGTACATAGATTTATGCATACAACATTGTTATATGATCATGTAGTTGATGCTGACACAAATCTAGTTGCTTAACATAATGACGGGTCTAAATGATATTCAATGAATATCATTATCTTTATTTGACATCTTTTCATATAAGAGTTTTTATTAAAATTAAAATTTAACCATAGAATACTTGATTTATATAAATATAGATAATCTTTATACCCTAGTGTGAATATAGGATTGCAATAGGGGAAGACTACTATGGTGTTAGTGAATGAAATCAAATCCAAACAAAGAACACACTAAGCTAACACCCTAAGCCTATCTCAAGGGGGGATCATAATAAAAAAACCAAATGAGAAACACAACTAGAATGCAAAGACAAATAAACCCTTCACCTTCTTTGGATGCTCCAAATAGCTTGTTGAAGTGGCTTTCTCGATTTATGCTCAATGAGTCTTCATCAAAGGAGGCTTGGCTATCTCCTATTCTCCTTGGCACCTTTGTGATGGATTTGGCTTTGGCTTGGATCAACAATTTGGAATTATAATACTAATTGTAATAGCCTTTTAAATTATTTGTGTATTATAAATTTACACCAAGATAGCTTAAAAATGATGTTCATGGCTCTTCTATTTATAGATTTTCAAAATGGTTCAGGATCAACAATGACCGTCTATCTCAAGATTGAGATGTGTGGCCATGAATATAACTTATTATGTAATTAAATATATAAATATCTCCATAAATATTTGAGATAAGAAGGTATTAAAGAGGCATGGGAGACCCATAACCCTGATATTTTGTGCATTTATGGCCTAGAGATGCCTTTCTAAGAAATGATGTCATTTGATGATGCAGTTATTCAATATCAATTTCTAAAAATAAATTATTCAAAAAGCTCCATGAAATTTTATCTTAGGCTCTTAATTCAAATTGATTAACTTTAAACATGTTTTATCAAATTTGATGTAAATCTTGGCAATTGGTGGGTCAAAATGTCATATCATTGGCTCAAAATTTGACTGAATTAGAATTAAGATGTGATGGTAGATGTGTTTGAAATATTATCCTATTTAATATGTTGTCAACAGAAAATAACAAAGGCATGTGTCTCGTGTAAGAAATTTTTTATAAAAGAGCAATCTAGAGCACCTAGGTGTGAAAATGTCATTTTGACTCGAAATGATTTTATCAAAATTAGCTAGCTCATAAATTTCATTACCTCATTTAATGATATTCTGGCCAAAATCATCACTTGAACATGACAGTTTTAAAGCTTTTAGAATATTTTAGTGTTCTTAGGCCAAATTGTGCATTTTGCTATAAACTGGTCAAAACCCTGGTTGAAGGTCACTGGTGGCCAATTTTAGGTGTCTGCAACTGATATTTAGTTAAAGGAGTTATCTTGAAATAATTATTAATGGGTGGATTATCTTTAATAGAGATAATTACTAGTTACATTAGATCAAGGAAATTCAACTATTATAATAATGTTAAAGTATGCATGCATACAACCTTTGAGAGTAACGAATGCTAGGATAAAATATTATGTGTTTCATGGAAATTGTGAATTGCTTTTTTATATCTACTTGATTTAATAGAATTTTATGTTTCTATAATTTTAAGACTACTTCATATGATTGTTTGTAGAAAACTAGTAGTTATGTCTTAGAATACTAGACTATGGTAATATGGGTTATCATGAGATGTAGTATGTTTGAAAACTAATTGTGGTAGATGAAATTTGTAGTTAAATGTGTATTTTTACTTGGGTGTTAAAAGCCATAGGCATTATTTCTAGTATGGGACATAAAATACTGTAAGTGTCAATCATATGTTTGACATAATAAATGTATGCTTTAATTACTCATATGTTTAGCATGTTATGTGATGTGATTACTAGTAGGATGTAAATTGAATGAATATTGGGGTAAAATTATGTTACTCTTATTTTACTGATACTGAGTAAAGAGTGAGATAGACTTCACTAGCTTACTAGCATCACAATGCCAGATGAACACAATCCTGATCAAGTGGTGTGTTCAAATTTGATTGATATATAGATCGCTAGTATTTATAAATTAATATGAAAAGTATGTTTAGTGACATTATCATTTCATGAGTATGCTTTACATGTTTGTGTGATATCTTGAAATAGAATGAGTTTTCTATGATACACTGCATGTTTTAGTTTTAGAAATCATACAACACATGGGTACTTGCTTGTTACTCTAGATTCTTGCATCATTACTATCTACCTATCCATAAAATAAGGGTCATACATGATAGGGATTGTGTGGGGGATCAATGGTCTATGGTTGTTGTGGAAAAGCGCTTGAATGATGCTCTCCTTCCCCACTATAATACTTATTTGGGGTCTACACTTGAGATTATCAGAGATATACGAGTTAGTTTGACTCGAGCTCCATGGAGCATAGAATCTATTTATTGTATTAAGGCTAAATTTTGAATGAAAATGTAATTTTATTATTTTGTTATAATTCAATAATAGTAGCTATATTATTTTACCAATAATTTTTAGCTATTTGTAATTACTTTCTATGATTGAAGTATGTTGCATTTTTATGTATTGATAGTAATTAGTGACTATTAGATGGCATGTGCTTATTTACATTTATCACTCTTGGTTATTTTGGTATGATCATTGCTTATATTCTCATGGTGCAATCTATTTTTAGTATATGTGTTTTTTTTAAAAATTAAAAAAATCGCGTATTTCTAGTTACCACCCAACAGGGTTGTTATAAATTGACCCTAATATCGTAACAAAATAAAGCAAAAAGTCCACCAATTCAATCAAGAAATAAATTGGAGCCAATTCAAGCCCCTTCAACCTAACTAGACAAGATCAGGAGGTGATTTTGAGCTAAATTAATTATGAATTGATCCAATTAGTCTTTTAATGCAATTCAAGACATGATTTTGGCCTAAATTAGTCATGAGTTAATCTAATTAGTCAATTAGTACAATTAAACATGTGATTTGGGCCAAATTGAGCCCCATGAACCTAAATTATGGATCAATAAATTATATAGGATGCAACATATAGGTAAATAGACCATAAAATAATAACATAACATAGGTTTGCATCACATAATATAATCATATATCATAACAATATGATATATGATCACATAGACATACTATAAATAACATGTCATAATATAATGCATACACATTATTAATAATAAATAAACTATAAAGAATGTGTACGCATTATTTTATAATGCATACACATTATTGTCTCAATAGACAAAAAGTCAATGTCCAACATTTATTTTTTAGAGTGTTTAGAGAAATCTAACCCCACAAACATTCTCTGCATCATTATGTGTTTTCCATGGTGAAGACAATGTTGGATTATTTATCCAAAGGTGTTTGTTTATGTTTTAGTTTATTAAATACTTATTTTGTTTGTACAGGTTGGTTATACCTATTAGTTGTTTTTCTTCAACCAACTCTCGTAAGCTTCTTTAAAATCTTACATTTTTACAAACATAAAATATATGCTTACATTGAATATTATGAAATTGTGTCCTTCTGTTCCGATCCCCAACAGTGGTATCAAATATTGGAAAATTGAAGAGGATTGAAGTAATTTATAGAGCCATTTTGGAAAAAAGGGAAGGAAAGAGAATAATTTCTAATGCATGACTAATCTATACATCACTTTAAGAATAAGGAGAGAAGTAACGAACTCCAGACTGTTGTCAAAAATAACATATTTTCGTCAATAAAGAATATCAAAAATTTGCTAAGCTCAGCGATTGGCACACACCTGTAAGCTATTGTGACAGATCCAAACCACAATGTAGACTTGGTTATTTTATTCTATTTCTTGTGTATGATGAATAAATAATGTTTTAGCATCACTTGAAGGAATACAAAAGATATTTGCATGGCTTGGACTTTCATGAAGCAACTGAGGAGGCATCTGTGATACAAAATCATGATTCTGTGTAGACAAAAAATAAAAATATTTCAAAATCAAACCTGTACTACAAACCAGGGCATGGAAGAAATCTTATTCAATGTGCTTTTCAAGGTTTAAAAACTATGTGGGGCCTAGTCAGACAATGAAGGTGCAGTTAATTTTTTACATGCAAAGTGAATAAGAAGGCAGGAGATTTTAATATGTTTAAAATCTTACTTTTTATTTTTTGTAAAATCAAACAACTTCTGGTTGTATTGAAAATTATCCCACCAATTTTCAATATTCATTGTAGTAGAGTTGATCATATAGATTTTACAAGTATTTTCCAAAAGGGAGGTCAAGGGTTCAAAACCCATTCAAATTATTTTTTGGTAAATTTTCATTTTGACCCTATTTTGTATTGGAAAAGTTAAAATATCAAAGAAATAAGGGTGTAATAAGAGATATAAGTCACAGTTAGTGCATTTTTTTACAAGTCTCAAAAACTTTGTAATCAAAATCTATCTAGTGGGTCAAGGTCAAAACTCGATAGAATTCTTTGTCTTAATAAGCACCATGGCAAAAATTATGAGCTTAATCTATGAAAATGGATGCTTAACACCAAAAAAATACAAGTAATGGTTGGTGAATATGTAAAACATGCTTGTTTTTAATGATTTATGAGAAATAATAGAAAAATAAACCACACTACTAATTGAAACCGTAAAATTGCTTGAGTTTTAAAGGCATGATAAACATGCTCTTACTTTATCGAAATCATCATGTTCAACTTAGGTAATTATCTATATTGAATCCATTAAAGGTAATACTTGGAAAGATTGGAAAGCATTAAAATATCTATATGACAAACAACCTGTCTATAAAAAGATTGATCTTTTAATTTCATTGCTTAATAACAAGCTTAGCATTGATGAAGATGTATCTGAATATCTCTCTCACATGAAAACATTAAAAATACTGCACAACTGATATAAAAATAGATGATAACATGTTGATTTCCATCACATTGAATGGCCTTAGTTCTACATACAATTTTTTTTTTGAAATGTTACAACTTAGTGATAAGCTTAATGATGCCTCATTTGACTTTATTTGTGAGTTATTAACTTAGCATGAGCGATAATTTGTAAATAAAAAGGGTACACCTACTGAAGAGGCTCACTATAAAAAAATAGGACTTATCATAGAGATCAGTGCCATGTATAATGATAGTTTCAAAAGCATTCTTTGAAACACTCTTTGAGACACTCTTCGAGCCATTCTTCGAGACACTCTCCATGTCATTCTAGATGGTCTCCACAACATTCTCATCAACACTTTCCAAGATCTTCAAAATCTAAACATCACCATAAGCATTCTTCTCACGCATGTTGTTCTTCCAATGATTCGTCTTCTTTTGGATCTTGTCGACATAAGAAAGAGCTAAAATGTTTCAAATTTGGTGGTATTGGACATCTTACACATGTGTGTCCTTTTCGATGACACTGCTCTCCACATAGAAAAAGCTGAGGAAAATTATGTGGATCATTATAGCAGTAGATCTTCTTGTTAATCCAGCTATTCCAATTATTCTGACATATCCTTTGATCAAGAGGCATCCTATATGGTTGAGGTCTATGGTCCCAATGGACTTGACAACATGTTTTGAGTGATCAGTGATTTACCCATCTGGTATGAGCTATTGAGATCTATTGTAGTAGCATTTTTTCACTTGTGTTATTGCTTTTAGTTTTATTTTTGGCTTTTTATATCTGATATTCATGACATGAAGCAGATAGGAATTTTTTATTTTGTTTCTCTCATTGCACAACTTCTCACCTCTCACCTGATAAGGGAGAAGATATAGCATTTTGTTGGTCTTCAATAAGTTGTCGATGATAGTATAACTTGATAGGGGATACTATCACCTTCAGTGTTGAGCAAAGATCATCAACATTTGTTAGACATTAGAAGTATGTACTATACATAATATGGGTTGGTCACTTTGATAGGGTTCTAGGTGGAGCCTTGTGTAGATCGATGTAGTTGGAGAGACTTTGATCATGTTCTACTATAGTATGGTATGATGATCACAGGGGATGAATAAGCTTGAATCATGTTTATTATCCTTTTATGCCATAACTTATAGGGTGGGCTTCTATATTGAGCGACATCAATTTTGGTTAGTACCAAGATGTATAGTACACTAGTTGCAGTTGCTTTAGAGTTTCTTTGATAACTTCATAATCATTGCTCCTGACCTTTCATATTCAATACCCTTTAGATCAAGGGTAAGTTTGTTGAATTATTTATCCAAAGGTGTTTGTTTATGTTTTAGTTTGTTAAATACTTATTTTATTTGTACGGATTGGTTATACCTATTAGTTGGTTTTCTTCAACCAACTCTTGTAAGCTTCTTAAAAAGCTTGCATTCGTACAAAAATAAAATATATGCTTACATTGAATATCATGAAATTTTTTTCTCCTATTTTGATCCCCAACAAACGAGGAATAAATTGTTCTTTGGGTCCCCCACCATCAAAAGGAATCAAATTATTCTTTAGGTCCCCACCATCAAAAAGAATTTCAAATTGTTCTTTGTCTAGTCATGGGTGATGGAGCTCGTTCAAAGTAGAGGAAGAAGTTTAATCATAAAACACTATATTAATCAGAAGAGTTAAGATAAAAACAAAAGGTGTGAATACAAGAATTTCACCTGAGATAAGGTACAAACACTATACCTAATGAGCCAAATGTCATAGATAATGATGAAATTGACAATAATGAATTGAATAATGATGATGAATATTTAACTAAAATTTCAAATAATGTCGCAAGTCCATGTTCAAGGTATAAAGTTTTTTATTTTGTTGATAATGAATCCATGCATGATGATTTACCCCTATCATTGAAAACAATTTCATGAAAACACATAATGATGAAAATAACAATGAAGAAACTAGTAATGAACATAACGATTTTGAAATACCCTCTCAAAAAATTCCACCATTAACAACACCTCTAAGGATTATGCATAGAAAAGGCAAGTACTTAATTGAAGTTGATGAAAATATTTTGAAACCAATGCATAACAAAATATTTGACTACCATTCAAGAAGACTATTTAAAAAAATATAGGACAATTTCTTTGATAAATTACATTTTGATAATAAAAAATGTCAAGTGTTTGTTTTCTTGATGAAATTTATTAAGATGAGATCTACAATGTACACCCTAGGACTAAGAACATCTAACATGGATGATGAAAATAATAAAATTGTTGAAAATCTACATGATGCATATCATATTGTAAACCTAAAATCATGCAACAAAGATTGTAATGTTATCCCATGTATAATTACAACTTGTGCAATAAGTGGTCAAACTAGGGAAAATGATTGATTTCAAAAACTAGCTGAGCATTGGACATAAATAGAAAAACATTAATTAAAGCGATTGGAAGATGTCAAAGACATAATGATGTTAATAACACTGAACTCTAAGCATTCTCTAGTAGACTTCCAAGAAAGGACAAGGCTATATCTGATGCTCTCAAAGATTTACTTGTACAATTTTGGAAAGACAATATAAGAGTTTTGCACCCAATACAAGAGATGTAGTGAAAAGAAGAGTTGGTTCTTGTAACTATCAACTACATCCAAAACATTTTTTGGGTATGACTTAAACATAATTATACTATGAGTTTTTGGAAAAATATTCACAAATTTCTAGTAGTCAAATATATTTTGAGATGGCTGAACCATTTTATGTGAAAACAAATCATGCGTGCACCAATTGTTGTTGTAGGTAACATGTTGAATTTTTAATGTACTATGATTTTTTTGCCATATAAATTGTTCTTTACATACTAACAATATTTTCTCGGAGTGTGGTAGAGAAGTTCCACCAAAATGAGCTATGGAATTTATCCCAACCATATTTGTGAAACCAGATGGACAATTCTTTTATAACAATGCATGTTTGGATGGAAATTACAACATTTGTGGTGGATTGCCAAAATTAAAAAAAAAATGTATCTATGAGGAGAGTATAAGTACAATTGGACAAGAATGAGTTTCTTTCATCAAATACAAATCTATGACTTATCAAGTAAAAGATGGCAAAGAATACAAAAGGTGTGAGCTTATTACAAAACATATATTTGTTTCAGAATTTATGGTCAAATTTAGGGAGGAAGTTGTTTATGAGTATGCAAGGCACATACGCAGGGCTAAATGGTTGGAGGAACATTTTAAGCCAAGTAAGGACACATTACCACTTGGTTATCTATTCTCCCTTAAATATGAAGCAATTATATGTGACTTTAATGGATTTTGGCCTTGATTTGAAGAGCTTCCTTAGTGGATTTATACACATTATTCTAAAAAGTGTCACATACTTATGTGCTCAAATGGTTTCTTTGTATTATGGTTTAACTCCCATGAATAAAATCATGATTTTTTGAAGAGGGACCATGGTTTTGGATAAAAACATGACTCTTTATTACCCCTTGGTTTCCATATTTTGATCCCAACACTATGGTTGTTGACAAAATGCATGTTTGGGGTCTTCTCCTAAATATGCCTCTTCCTTTTGACATTTGACAACATTCACAGACATTGGGAATACTTTGGGCATATTTGTAAAAGCTAATTTTGATCAAATCAGTCAAGGTCTTTTCATATTTACTCACATCTATGTGGAGATTGATCTAAATAATAGATTACCTAAAAGCATAATTCTAAAACATGGTGAATTGACATGGAATCAAAACTTGGACTATGAAAATACAACGCTTAGGTGTCATTTTTGTCACCAAATAGGGAATATATAGCAATCTTACTCTCAAACAAGAGGGCATTCAAAGAGGAAAGGGGATATACTACCAAATCAAAGAGTTGGAAACCATACAAGCTTCCATTATCAGAGGATAGAGATGATAAGAGCATAGCAAAATCACATACCACAAAGGAAGATAAAGATACCAGTGTAGGAATAGAAGTTACAAATGATGATTTAAATAAGTCTTCAAAGAATTTAGAGGAAGAAATGAAGGTGGGGGAATCAACTACAAGAGGGACAAATACAAATGAAACTATAATAGGAGGATTCAAGAGATTACATGAGTCAAATACCTCTGAGTCAAATAAATAATCGTCCATGGTTGGCTATTCAAGAACATAATATTCAGACCTACAAATGGTAGTTACAGGAACTCCTCTAGGGGGTTGGATTAAGGGGAAAAATAAGAAAGGCAAAAAGGACAGATCGAGGATTCAACATAAGATGTAGGTTTGCCTATTCTCCTTAGGGAGATGGTCATAAATGTTGAGCATTTGTTGGTATGAGATCTTCATTACCATGAGGATATTTTTGTAAATGATGTTATGTTATCTTCATGGAATTTTTATGCTTCCTTGGGATGAAGGTCAGGTTTGCAGATTTTTATGTGCACCTGTGGTTTGGTTGTAATGGTATATTTGGCCTATGGAGGTCATTTACAAGAATTTTAGACTTAATGATATATGCATTCACACTATGTAACTTTTTTCCAATAAATAAAAGTTATGATTTTTTCTTTTGAATAATATTAATAATAATTTCTATAAAATAATTTAATTTTATAAATAATTTATAATATGAAGATATTTGTAGCATCAATAATAAATTAATTTTTATATTATATTATAATATTATTACTATAGAAGTAATGTAAATTTTAAAACAAAGACAAGAACTACTTAGATTATATTATACAACTTTTAGTTATTTTTGCAAAATAACAAATTTAAATGCTTTTCAATAATTATGACAGGGACTAGCCGTTACATGACCCTTGTTATTTAGTGTAATTTAAATGTACTTCAAATATATATATATATATATATATATATATATATATATATATATATATATATATATATATATATATATATATCATTTAATATTTTTATTGTTATCCTTATAAACATGTATCCCAAATGTGGAAGCACAAAATATTACATTCACAACATGTGAAAATTTTCTAAATTTTGTTTTGGGAAGTCCAACATTGATAATTCCCTCCCCTTCAAACTCAATATATCCCACTTAAAGAACCCTGAGAGTCTTGTTGCCCTTGAAGGAATTTAGACTGCTATACCCAAACTAGAGGAATGAAATTCTTGGATTGATTGGTGGTGTACAGCCATTTCTCAATGTACCATTCTTCTTCGCTCATTTAGTAAAAAAAAGGCTTGGCAACATAAATGAAGGGAAAATTTCTCCAAGGAAAACTCATGAAAGAAAATTACTTAATGTTGATCCTAACAATATTAGACTTCAAACTTCCATTGTTGCTACAGAAGTTCAATTATGAAAAATTGATCATTATAAAGGACAATGGACTAAAATTAGATCTAGACTGTTTTGGATTAAAGAAGGTAACAAAGGTACTAAATATTTTTTTAGCTACCTTAATTACAAACACAAGGAAAGAATTGGTGCTATCAAGGATGAATTTGATGTACTTCAATCTCAACCTTCTGAAATATGCATATTATTTAAAAAGTTTTACGAGGAGCTCTTTAAGGATGACCAATGGAATGACAATCAATAAGCTCTTGAAGATATTGTTAGGGAGCATATTCCTAACAAAATAAAACCTAAATATAGTCATTTTTTGGATAGAACTATTTCCTTAGAAGAATTGGAAAAACCTCTTTTTCCTATGGCTCCTTACAAAAGTCCAGGTTATGATGGGCTTCTTATGAAATTTTATCAGGTTATGTGGCATGTTATTAAGGAAGATTTTTATTGCCTTTACCTGGAGGCATTTAAGATAGGATCTTTAGGACCAAACATTAATAGAGGCATAATTAAACTCCTTCCTAAAGGGAAAAAAGAAGACACTATATCTGGGTAGCACCCTATCACTTTACTTAATACTTCTTATAAAATCATTGCAAAAGCCTTGGCTATGAGGATTAAACTAGTGGTGCAAGAAATTGTAAAACCTGAACAAAGTGGGTTTCTTGTAAGGAGATATATCCTTGATAATCTTATTATTGCTCGGGAAACATGTGAATAGGCTCAACAAATAGGACAAAATGCCATTTTAATCAAACTTGATTTTGATAAAGCTTACGATCGCATACACTTGAATTTCATTCTTAAAATGTTACAATGGTTGGGATTCGGCCCTCAAATTCAAGGTCATGTACAAATGTTATTTCAAGATGCTAACACTCAAATTATTATTAATAATAAGATGACAGAACCTTTTCCCTTAAAGAGATCCATTCGTCAAGGATGCCCATTATCCCCTTTCCTTTGTGTCCTTATAACTGATGCTTTGAGTTATCTACTTCATTATGCCAATCAAAAGAATTTCATCTTAGGAATTTCTATCCCTCATAATGTTGTTGTAATTAATTCTTATTATGCTAATAACAACTTATTATTCCTTCAAATTTTTGAAAAAGACATTAATAACACGATGGCAATTTTAGATTTGTATTGTTCAGTTTCTGGGTCTAAACTTGCCCATGATAAAATAGAATTGTTGATGATCCAATCAGGGCCTGTTTTGTAATGGATACCTCATGATTGGAAACAAATAAAACATGGTGAGTTTACAAGGTATCTTGGGATTCCCTTCGGTCTTGCAGTTTCTCTCTTTGACATGTGGAATTGGTACCTAAATAGAGTGAAGAACAAATTATTTAGTTGCGGAAATAAATTCCTCTCTTTGGTAGGTAAGATCCAAGTAGCTAAAAAAAAATTTCTTGCCACACGTTCATTATTCATTTTGTTGGATGCCTTCAAAACAAGGTTATGAGGACTTAATTAAACTTATTCGACGATTTCTCTAGGCAAATGGGATGGTAATGTTGGTTTTATATCCACTTCGTGGGCCCATTGTATTCAACGTAAATATAAAGGTGGTTTAGGGTTAATAGATCCAAAAACCCAAAGGATTTGTCTGGCGGCCAAATGGATTGTTAGAGCTGTTAAAGGTGATGAACCATTGAAAATCCTTATACGGAATAGAATCAGTTTTAGCTACAACAAAAGATAAATGGCAGTTAGTCGAGTGGCTGGACAAAATTCTTCATGCTTCATTCTTCTTTGTGAAAGCTTCTCCACCTTTACAATCTATTTGGAAAGCTTGACAATATATGTGTCATTTTTTAATATGGAGGGATGACTCTTTGCAATATGGGTTCAACTTCTCCACTTCTTCTATTTGGTGGAATAAAAATGTCCATTATCAGGGTTAGCCCCTTGCATTAAGTTGTCCTAAACAACCTTATTTTCTTTTCAAAAAAGGATTTTGTTGTTTTGGAGATTTTTGGGACTTTGCTACTTTAAACTGGTTGCCATGGCAATCTATTAAAATCCGCTTTGGTTTGAGCAATAAATAAAAACTATATTTGATATTTCTTCAATTTTTGGTACCTACAAAATTATCTATGAAACTTTGTACTCCTGTTCAATGTAATTTTTTCAAAGATTGGGTGTGGCTGGCTTCTTGTCCTTTCCTTTTTTATCCTTTAAAGAAGATATACTTATAGCTACTTCCCGAAATGCCTTTAAAAGTCCGTTTGAATAATAAATGGCATTGCAAATTCAGTGAGAAATATTGGACAAAATTTATAGCTCAAATCTGGGAATCAAACGCTGATTTAGATGCACCGCTGATGGCATCGAAGATACTACATTTTAAATTATCCATTGAGGATAGCTTAAAATGTATTATGATCCACCCTGTCAACTGTTTGTTTTGTCATCCATATGAAAATATGAGCCATATTTGTTGGGGTTTCCTGCATGTGAAAAAATAATGAAATTCAGTGTTTTGTGATTTTCCTGTTATTTTTTGCCATAAGCCTAAATGGAAAGAGGTTGTTCTTAGGGTTGGTCTACATGATAATGTTATTGCTGATAGTGTTAGACATGTTATTTTGATGCACCTCTGGAAGAATAGATGCAAAGCAGTTTTTGATCATTATGATCATCAGGGGTTTGTATTTCTTCAGCGTTACTCTAATATATTCTTTTGTCTTGCTTCTTGTTTCTCTCAATGTCAGTAACTCTATGAAGCACAAAGCGGTGGCTATTCAGATTCTTCAGATTAAATCTCAAGTCAAGCAGATGTTACGAGATAAGAAGATCATTGTTGCTCAGGGGTTGATGTCCTTACTGAATGACGATTGACAAGGTTATGACTGATGTTGTAATTTTTTTCATATCATGTTTTACTCTGTTATCTCTATTTGCTACCAGTATTGTAATGTTTTTTAACGCTGCTAGTTGTTTCTCTCTTTCAAACACTCTTATGAGCACTAAATTATTTATGTAATTCGTATTTTATCAATTAAAAAAAAAATTGTTTTGAGGATATTTTCTTTGAACCCACATTTTTTTAACAAACATTTAATTATGTTTCAAATTAATAAAATATAAAGGCATGGTTTCACGAAAAAGCTATTTAAAAAACAATGTGGCTAATGTGATGATTCTTATCTATGATCACAATGTGCATGCGGATGAGGTGTAAAATTAAGAACTCAGAGGTGTAAAATTTGATCAAATTAAAAAAGATAGCGACCCTAATTCTCAATAGCGACATACTTGGGAATCATTCATTTATTTGGTCAAAATTTAAAAAGAAAGAAATTATCTTTTGACAAACACTAATGGGTAAAATAAACGAAAAAAAACCAGGTATGGGTCATGATGTATAATTGACTTCTTACTTGTCCGATCATGGGGGCTCATATTCTTCTTGTTAATCATGTCCAATGGAGAGGGCTGGAATTTGAAATCCATCTACCCTGTCAAATAAAAATCTGCATACGGCTTGCTATAATGTTTTCAAACTTTACGCATGTTCGTATCAAGACCCATAATTAATAATTAATAATTAATGTCGGGATGGGCCAATTTTATTAACCATGTCATTTTCCACGTGGGACGGCATATTTAGGGCAGACGTCGTCTAAATAGATAGCATTTTCTGCACCTACTAAAATATTTAAAAAATAAAATCTGCACCGTCCATGTTGAGTCCCTGCGCTTTCTTATCGTGCCATTAAAATTGAGCCCTTCCAAAAAAATTTATAGATTAATAATTCAAAAAATCAATTTTATCGAAAGGATTGTAGTCCTACTGGTGACGATGATGGTTGGTCATATCCATCTACCAAGGGATAAGTCTTTTTAAGTACTTGATATGAAGAGTCAAGCAGTTAAGGTTATAATCGTGCCTTGGGTGATTTTGATGGCGTGACTTGTGACTACTTAGCCAAAGGAGCTCACTGATTTATATGCATATACTTTTGAAAAGCTAGGCAACAACTAAATGCATGCATAACGAACAAAGTGAAAATACAAGGGAAATCAAAATTCTAAGTAAAAAATCTAGGTGGTTAAAATCCAAATGACAATTTGCATAGGTTTTTAAGATCGGGGGCTTCTGCATTTTTCTTAGCACTAAACAATTTGTGGAAGGCGATGATTTCCAGGTCTTGGAGCAGGGGGAGGCACTGTTTGTCCTAGTAGGGGATTACAACATAGTAGAGACAACCACCAAGACCCCTGCAACTAGTGTGGTAGCGCTGCAAAGGTGTTTTTTGAGCCTAGTTAAGTTTAAAGTGCCCAGAAAGAGTGATTTTGTAGCTTAATCTTTTGAGGCACATATTGGTGCTAGTGTCTCCTCTCAACTAAAAACTATGGTTTTCCTTCTCTATCATTTGGCCCTGTGGTGTCATTGATCCTTAGAGGACACACAGTGTTGAAGCCATTGGTGAAAGGCTGGATAGGAGTAAAAGGGCTTCTTCTATAGGTGCAAGAGTAAAGCACCTTGTCAAGTTCTATAGTAAATCCAATGCATCTATTTTTTTAAATCCCAATATGTAGGGATGGGACCTCAAAACGCAATTCTCTTTGTGTCAACCTTCTTGATGGTCCAAAAGCGAAACCCTTTCAGAAGCAATGGATTTATGCTGCCTACAAGAATGCTAAGAACCCTTTCCATGAATGCAAGGATTTTTGTAAGTTTGTGCTTTCTTCAGGTTCTAATGCTAATGCGCCCACCCTAGTCTACTTGCATGGGCTCTCTGAGTATCAACCACTCATTTCTACGAGATGTGGTGCTCCTACTCTCTTGCTTGGTGATGGTCCTGAGTTATTCTCAAAGGAGACTCTGGTGATGGATATCTTTGACTATTCTATTCAAGAAATGGAGCTCGATTTTGACAATAAACATTTGTTTGAAAAATGTGTGGGCATATATCTTTCATCTGTATATCTTTCCAATTGGGCCTCATTTAATTGGAGTTCTATTGCAGCTCGCTCCTCTATGCTCAATCGAGGGTTCTTCCAAGTGGTCTTCTAAAGCTCTTCTAACATGGACAATGTTTGGTCATTGGGACCTTGTTTTTTGGCAAATATAGTTCCTTCTTTCCATGGTCATCTTTTTTTGAACTTAGAAAAGGTGAATATTTCCGTTGTTCTTTGGATCAAATTGTATAATCATTCGCCAGAGCTCATGAGAAAAGAAGAGCTCTTCAAATCGCTGGTTAATAGAGTGGGTTCTTTTATGAAAATGGATGAAAACTTTTTGGGATGTAAATTTGTGAGAGTGTGTGTTATTCTAGATCTCTCCAAACCTTTATTTCATTTGGTTAATCTAATCTCTTCCGAAGGTAAGTGGACTCAATATCTTAACTACGAGGGTCTTCTTTTTAGATGTTTCCATTGTAATCTACTTGGGCATCGTGTAGTTGGGTGCCCTTCTATGGCTCAATTATTCACCTTGCATCATTATCAATTGGTTTGGAAGAAGGATGGGTCCCTTGATTAGGATTTATTGTGATGTAGTCATGGAAAGTTATTCCAACAAGACCTTTTTCTAATCAACATATCCTCTCACTTAAGGATCTTCCCTTGGTCTCCCCTTGATAGGGGGAACCTTTGAAGGAGGTGTTTGTTTCTTATGCAATATTAAATTCTCTTCAGCTTGTTAAGGAGGTCTCCCCTCTCCCCAACCTAAATTTATGAGATTGAGAGTTGATGTGGGTTCAACAACGAAAAAAGAAAGGGCATAGATCATAAGCATAAAGTTTGAGATAAAATGAAGAGGAAATGGTGAAAGACGACACCCAATGGACAATGGAAGGCCTCCTATCTCGATGAGGGAGAACATTGATTTCAACCCATGCCTAACTTTTCGTTTGTAATAGATGTTATGGTCTTCAATGAGATGGCTCCCCCTTTTATCTTCTCTCTTAGTTCTAATATGTTTGTAGGTTTTTTTGTATGTATAATTATAATAAATATAATTGTGCATACACAAAAAATGATACAAGGTTAATGACGATGGATTTCAAATGAAAATATATATGATATATAATAATAATAAAAACATATAAACTATTATAATGTTATTATATAGGGTTAGTGATGATGGGTTTCATATGGCTTGCTGATTTGGACATTGTCGTTGGATGAAGCCCATCCGGTTTTTATTATCACACCACCTTTTGATATGTTTGTTGAAAGTGGTCCATTATGTTTCGATGGACAGTACCATACATACCTTGTTCCACACCTTTTATTGTTACCCACGTTGGCTGTACGGGGGGAGAAAGGCCAACTCATCGGGTTACAGAAAATCCCACCCGGAATAGACAATGACGGACATAAATTTTGTGGGAAGTGTTCATAGTGTTTTTCACCCATTGTTTGATATGTACGCCCTAAGTTATTAAATCTAATTATATAAATCACTAAATATTTGTTGAAAAGTGTGATTGTTTTATGGAATTTAAGTTTGCACCGGAATTGTTTCAACAAGAATGAGGTGAATTCTTAAATGTGATTTTAAAAATATAAAGTCAATTTATAACATTAAATATATATAAATAATAAATTTTAAGATAATAAATTTGTGCATAGTATTCAAGACATGGTAGAGGAGTGGGAAGATGTTGGAAAAGACAGAGCAACTCTTCGATGTTATGCATGAGGATAGGTAATTTAAGCTCTCTTTTAAAGGGTTAGTCAGTTGCGAGTGTGTAGGGGAAAAGCATTTGGAGGCCTTTTTAGGGGCAAGGATTGTTATTTATGATACAAATGCTAAGTTTGTTTTGCAGGTGACGAAGTTGCTAGGGAGGGGCTTGAGCAAGGCATCTACAGAGTACATGGATTTAACTAAAGACCTCAAAACGACAATGTCTTTGGGTATATGGAATGTCACTACTTTTGGCAATTCTGTTGCAAGTCCATAATCAAGACAAAGGAAAGAATGCATTCACCATGTTTGACAAAATGCCAAAGAGTGATTTTGTGCACTTTTCCAGTTATGTCACCATGGTTGTGCAAACTCAACCACAAACCCCCAACCACCAAGATACCCTCTTTCTCACTAAGCTCAAATATGTTGAGGGACTTGCCCACCTTCATGCCTCCAAACAAAAGCTAGTTTCTCCTAAGCTACCATGTGCTCTTTAGGTAGTGAAGGAAAAAGAGGACACATGCAAAGTGTTTGACAAAATGTTTAAATGAGATTCCCTTATACAAGGAATGGTTTTTCAATGGGATAGATTGATTTAGAAGGCTAACCAGTCTTATCTAAGTCAGACATTTGTGGTATTAATCACTTTCAAATATTGGTGAAGATCGTTGAGGGGAATAACGTTACACTATAAATAAAATCATTGTATACCATTGCAATGCTCAAATATATGACTCAAAAAAAAGTGGGGATCGCTATCGATAAATAATGCCTTATCTATGAGCATAAAGAATTGGAGACTCTGCACAATTGATTAATTACAACATCTACATAGATTACCTTCTTTTTTTGGTGTTGTGGTTGCAAGGAGGAGATGACAGACCTTCTTCGAAATCGATTTCATACAAGGATGCATCCCATTTCAAGGCTCCTGCCCATTCAACTTTCCTTGCTGACAAACCTAGACCATACATTGTTGAAAAAATGGATGAAGTGCCAACTATGGTGGTAAAACATCTTGAGGTAACTGGTGTCTTTGCTCCCTTAAATCTAGATCAATTTTATTCTACTTGAATGGATTTAGGCCTCGATTTAAAGAGTTGCATTAGTGGATTTATACACACTAGTCTAAACAGTGTCAGATACTTTTATGTTTAAAAGGTTTATTTGTAGTACAGTTAATTCCCTTGAAGAATATACAAAATTGTTTGAAGAGGGACCATCATTTTGGAGAAGAGTGGGACACTTTATTACCCCTTGGTTTCCATATTTTGATCCTAACACTATGGTTATTTCCAAAATGTTTGTTTGGGTTTGCCTCCCAAATATGCCTCTTATTTTTTAGCATACGACCACATTCACAATGTTGGCGCCATAATTTTGACAAGTATTAATTCCATTCTTGGCACACAGTGTAGAAATACTATTGTCAAATTTGTTACAAGTACTGACATGGCATGGGAGAACCATGGCACGGGAGGACCATGGCACGAGACTTGATGGGTGTGGAAGGACAATGGCATAGAAGACCAGCGTGAGAGAACCCAGTCAAAAGGGAATGTGTCATGAAGGACTTGAGAACATGGGCTCAAAATAAAAATAGAAGACTAGAGGAGCCCGTGCTAAGCAGAGCGTGAGGGATGTGGAGTAGGTAGAAGAACATTTCAATCGGGACACTTCCACCCCATTAATCGTAGGTTTTGTACCAACCTTTGAGGAATGGAACACTTGGCCACCAGGATATAGCATAGAACGAGGATCTAGGGGCACAGAGACCCAAGTCTACAGAAACAACTAATTGTAAGTGCCACGACTTTTAGTTTGTTGGGAGTCCATGTGCCACCTATTCATAACAGTTGGAATTATGACACTTGGTCAAGGCAAAACAAGTATAAAAACCCCTATTATAATCATTTGAATGATGAACTTTTTGGGAGAACAGTTATAACGATTTGTCTTGTAATGTAGTAAGTTGTTAATGAGAGATCAATGTTTGCCATATTATGTTACGAATGATGAAGTATTCTAAGGGTTGAATGATGGATGTGAATTACATCTAAGTCATGGGTATTTTTCTGCTTTTACCACTATTGTTAAATAGTAATGGTGATCCTAGCTATAATGATAGTTAAATATGGGACTATAAGGATAATAGTAGTATATTTAGGGTGATGAATAATCTTTTAAAACCTATGTTACGAAATATGAACAAACATATAACATTGTGCTACAAAGCCTTTAAGAACTGATCTTTTACTACATGCTTCGGGTGAGCGCACGAGACTTACCTCTCACATGAGAGGGCCAACATGTTAGCTTATTAGGGAGAAGCTTCAATGCTGAAGTAGAACTAACTAAAAGAACCCAACATTTTGAGAAGCTTCAGCACCGAAGTATAACTAACTATACGAACCCAACATTTTGGTTCCATTGTTGGGGCCTGAATTAATTGGAGCACAAGCATGGAGAATGTTTGGGCACATTACATTAGAAAACATTGAAAAATGGATTATCAAAGTCGAAGGCAATTTTGTGGTTCCATATCTTGACCCTGGAGTTTTTGCACGATAGTGTGTAGAACACAACCTCTATAGTTCATTATATGAGATGTTCTTCTCTAAGGTCCCTATTCTTCTACATTCCTGGATCTTAGCATATGGTCAAGGATGATCCTAAAACCTTACATGAAGACAGTCGTAGACACCAAAATGGTAAAGGAGTTTAGCATTATTGAAAGTTCCCCAGACATGAGCAGTCGATTACTGGTGGAAAGGTGTTCGAAACAGTTACATCTTAGAATATGTTGTAACCACATATTCATGCCCTGAGGAAGCCAAGTTCAATTTTTTACGAGGACCAAGGGGGCAATATCTTTCACTCTTTCCAGCTGAAATTAAAAATCTCATTATTGATCTTGGGTTGGAAACATTACCCATGAATGACTAAAACCTCACGTGCATGACCCACACAGTTGGAGGAGATATTACTGGTTGATTTAGGGTTATGGGTTCAACATGGTAGCAAGTCAGTTACTGCTACAAAAATGGAAGTATGATGAAGCTCAGTAGAGGATCATGGGAGTTAGTGGCACAGGAAGAGATTGAGAACACTCAAGAAGCATTGTGAAGAGCTACAGGGAGCTAGATGCATGTTAAGAATCCATCCCTTATGGGCCACAACCTTTGCCACTATTATCTTGTGAAGAAATAGGCTGGATCATCAAAGATAAATGCAGTACAAATCAATCAGGCTCTCCTACCATAGTGTGCACTCATGCCATTGAGTCAGATAGGATACAAGTAAGGAATTGGGATATAAATAGTACAGATTTAGAGGCTGAATTGATACGGGAAACTGAGACCAAACCATCAAGTAATAACATCGAATCTACATTTTGTTTTTTCCATAAAAAATCCATGGCACATCTTGGAATGCCTAGAGGATCTGGACAAGGCTAGAATACCAGCTCTAATTTAGGAAATTACCCTTCCACTATGCCTCCCCACATGGGTATTGCTAGTGGAGGCACTGAAAGAAGATTAGGAGGAGGTATTGGAGGAAGTGGGCCCCCTCTAGGAACAGGAGATGGATCTTCTTAGCAAATAATTGTTCACCCTCTTATGGTTTATTATGAAATGACATTGCACCTACCTGAGTATTGAGGGGTGGAAAATGCAGTAGAGCATGTTCATAAGTGTGAACTAATTTAGAGAGCACGTGGTATCATATCATTTGAGTGAAAGGTATCACAATTCACAACCAAATTTTTATAACATGTACATAAATGGTATCATAAATTTAACCCTCAATAAGCAGTGGTCGACTATGACTAGCTCAAAGCAACATTTATATGAGAATTTGATATTCTAAAGTTTGAGAAGCAGAGTATAGCAGTGTTGAAAGACATAAAATAGAGACTTATAGAGAGTGTACGAGAATATGATGCTTGGTTCAAGAATTTACTTTTTAAGATATCATTTAAAATCAATCTTGCCCAACATGTACAATGGTTTGTAGGGGGATTATTGTTAGCTTTTCGATGGACCCTGTCACAGAGAACTTTCACCAACATGCGAGAGGCTCTGGAGTCTACACTACATGAGAAAGCGATGAGAAGTATGGATAGTGGAGTTAGTCCCTTTATGGAGGCATAAATAACATCTATGGATTTTCAACTTGAAAAATTAATGACAAACAAAATGCATGAGACACGTAGTGGTGTTTTGTGTATCGATTATGAAACTGAATGACACATAAGAACATCCCTGCAATCCTAAAACAAACTTGTGAGATATGCCGTGACAATCATGATGTTCATTCCTATCCACTTTTGCAAAAATCCATGAATACTAAAGTATATGTATATTGTAAAATTTGTGATCCTTATATTCATAATACCAATGAGTGTCGATTGATTACTGATATTCATGAGGTTCGAGTGCGCAATATGAGCCAAGCTTCAGTCAATTCCCAGGTCAATGATGGCTATCATGGGAAAGAAAGAGGACGAGGATGAGGTGGTAGGTTTCCACCAAAGGATTAATATAAGTGTGGTTCTCTAGACCACTATCAGAGGGATTACTCAAAATACCCTACATGTGCTTACTATAAAAAGGACCACCAGTTAAAAGAATGCCCAAATCTATATGCAGCTATTATAAAGGACCAAAATGAAAAAGGTGTAGGTATGATCTGTATAGATAAACCATAATGGCACGCTCGACCAACCATCCCTATTGTATAGCAAGTCAATATTACCACATGTAGCGGAGGCCAAACACAACCTACATCCAACTCGGTTGAAAAGTTATGTCAGGAAGAACCTAATTCAAGGAAATACCCTGATGCACTTCAGTAAAAGGATGTTCTTTAGGATATAATAGAACTTGTGTGTGAGATCCAATGTAAAATTCAATATCTTAAGGATCAAGATGTCACACAACATATTGCAGTGTAAAGGGAAATCAAACCTCCAATATGAGGGATAGTTTCTAAGAATTATGCAAACACATGCTTGATAAGAATATTGTTCCATAACTTAGCACTTGGTTTAAAGGTCAAGCTCACATACCAAATAAAATCCACACTCAGCTAAGTCGATAAGGTGAAGATCGATATTTGAATCATGCTCGATGTCAAGAAAGTCCTAGTTATATGTCCCTAAAAGATAGAGAAATATTAGTTAATGTTGTTATCAATGGATGGGTAATCCAAGATAATCTAGTGGATACTAGTGCTCAAGTAAATGTTCTCACTAAAGATGCTTGGTGGAAAATTTCTAGTCCAGCTTTATAGCCTTCACCTCATGTCTTGTTCATGGAAAACAAGACTCATTTGCATCTTATCAGAGTCATTAAAAATGCCACTATTGAAATACTTGGGGTTCCCTTCAAAGCAAATTTTGAGGTTTTGGAGTGGGCAGAGGCTAATGATTATCCAACCTTACTAGGAAGACCCTAGTGATATGAAAATCATGCAGATTTGAGCTTTAAGAACTAGTACACTAGCTTTGAAAATACTGATCAATGCATGATAATTCCCCTAGACCAAGCACAAGGACTGCCCTATATTGAACCCATAAGCGCTGATAAATACATCAATAATTTGTATAATGTGACTACTCGAGATGATGACCAACATGATCCTGTGCCAAATGGTATTCTTCGTTGGGTAGATAACGAGTCTATCTCACATACCATAAGCAATGCTTGCAACTATTGGGCCCATGGTGATTATGATCACTCTAGAAGATTATGCAACACCATCAACAAAGAAGCCATTCCACATTAATTCCTTAAGTGTCACAAATTTGTGCACCTCATGGGCTTAGCAACGAGAGGACCATTGGAGGGACCACCTTTAGAAAGAATTAATGAAACTCCATGATTCCAAGGACAAATGGAAGTGTGTGATTTCATCCAGTGCCTCGAAGAGTTCAATGGTACTAAAATTAAATGGATATGGTCTTTACACCACATTTTCAATGACACCATTGTCAGGTGGTGGCAATCACATAAAGAGTGCCTATTGTATTGGGATCAAGTGCGAGTTGATCTACATCATATATTTCACCATGATAATAAGATCAAAGGCACACTTAGTTATGATGGGGAATCAAGAACAACAAACAGCTCTGATCCCACTTGTTAGGATCTTGCTCCTCAGAAAGAGCACAATATGATTACTTTGTATTAGCAACTAAACATGCGGAATCAACCAGAAGCAATAAGTAACTAGAATTCACAAATGACACAGAATATGAGAGACAACACAAACTATATTAAATACTCATCCAGAAAGAAAATACAATAAAGAAGATGCCACTTCTTCTTCCACCTCTACAAGGCTTCCCACACCTCAAGGGCTCCCAGTAATTCTCAATCAAGAGTTCACTCTCCTACCAAAAACGGTCCCAACACACAAATCACACACAGAATTGGTGTTCACCTCCAACCAGTCAGTAATAACCCTACCAGTACACAAGTACTCAAAGTACTTCAAGTAGATCTCCCATAAGCTTGCAACAACCTGCAACTCAAATGATCTTACTCACCATGTAGATCTTCAAATGTGGCCTTGCACACCTGCTGACCAAGATCCTACAACTGGAAGAAATCCTTTTCTTGCCTTAATTACAATACATGCCAATGGGTCTATAAATAGATCCCACACTTAAACAATAACTTAGACTTCTAATTTACAATAATTAGACTCGCAACTCAAGACCAAAAATAGCCTTTTTCATGCAAACACTCGGTCCAACGAACTAACTGTTCGTGCAACGAACTAACTATTCATGCAACGAATAGTTCTGCAACCGCACAGGTGACCGACGTCGGTCCCTGTCTGCCTGGAGATGACCAACGTCGGCCGACTCCCTGCCGATGCTGATTGCCCTTCTGTTCACCCCTGACCGACATCGGTCGGCCTAACCAACGTCGGTGACTGTGACACTCAGCAACTCCTCCATGTCTGCAAACAGTTGAAGCTTTTAGCTTTACAACCTAACAATACCAGTTGATGGGGAATCAAAAACAACAAACAACTCTGATCCCACTTGTTAGGATCTTGCTCCTTAGAAAGAGCACAATATGATTACTTTATATTAGCAACTAAACATGTGGAATCAACTAGAAGCAATAAGTAACTAGAATTCACAAATGACACAGAATATGAGAGACAACACAAACTGTATTAAATACTCATCCAGAAAGAAAATACAATAAAGAAGATGGCACTTATTCTTCCACCTCTACAAGGCTTCCCACACCTCAAGGGCTCCCAGTAATTCTCAATCAAGAGTTCACTCTCCTACCAAAAACGGTCCCAACACACAACTCACACACAATAATTGGTGTTCACTTCTAACAAGTCAGTAATAACCTTGTCATTACACAAGTACTCAAAGTACTTTAAGTAGATCTCCCATAAGCTTGCAACAACCTGCAACTCAAATGATCTTACTCACCATGTAGATCTTCAAACGTGACCTTGCACACCTGCTGACCAGGATCCTACAACTGGAAGAAATCTTTTTCTTGCCTTAATTACAATACATGCCAATGGGTCTATAAATAGATCCCACACCTAAACAATAACTTAGACTTCTAATTTACAATAATTAGACTCACAACTCAAGACCAAAAATAGTTTTTTTCATGCAAACACTCGGTCTAATGAACTAACTGTTCGTGCAACAAACAATTCTGAAACCGCACAGGCGACCGACATCGGTCCATGTCTGCCTAGAGATGACCGATGTCGGCCGACTCCCTGCTGATACCGATTTCCCTTCTGTTCACCCCTGACCGACATCGGTCGGCCTAACCGATGCCAGTGACTATGACACTCAGCAACTCCTCCATGTCTTCAAATAGTTGAAGCTTTTAGCTCCACAACCTAACAAGTTATAGTGGTATGGAAGCACCTGAACCACACCTAGGGGCTTGTGAAACAATATGGTGAGTTGAAGAAACATTTTTACTAGAATACCTATAGGTTCATACATTCTATGGAACTTTTTCACATGGTAATAGGCTTGGTACATACATGAAGAAAGCCACAAAGGAACAAGGTTCTATAAACTATTAAAGGAAAATATGACATATGTACTTTCTTACTCTTTACTAAGGATGGATTTGCACCTTTCTCTTCAAGCAATATGTGAAGCAATAATTGAACATCTGAGTCTGATGGAAGATTACCTGCATCATATTCATCATGAAATGGAAGACCCTTTGAGTCTATTCAATGAGTCTCCCATATAATTACCTCTTTCATCATTAGTAATCTCTAGCGAAGAGCGTCAAGAAGAAATGTGCCTAGAAAAATATAATCTCATCTTTCAAGTAGATGAAGGAGAAGGATCCACTCCATTCAATCCATTGAGTAACTTGCATGTTCCCACAAGTAATGGTTCATGAACTATTCAAAACACCAATTTTCCAATGGAAAATCCTTATCACGGGCCCATTCAAACTATTCAACTAAACATTGGCAAAAAGCAGGAACCTAGGTTGGTGACTATTGACAATTATTGGATCGAGATATAAATTTCACAAATCTTTGAGCTGTTAAAAGAGTATCAGGATGTGTCTCTAAGGAACTATAGTGAAATGAAAGGGGTTCACTCTTCTCTTGGTAAAATGCATATAAAATTGATTGATGGCACTCGTCCTATGAAGAAACATCCATATCGGATGAAACCTAGCCTCTGAGCATATGTAATAAAAGAGATCAAAAACATGCTATATGCTAGAATAATTATTCCTATTGATGAATCTGACTGGGTGAGTCCTATGGTAATCAATATCAATAAGGATGCATGTATTCATATCTATGTGGATTATTGTGTTTTGAATGCATCCTACGTCACCGATCCTTTAGCAATACCTTTCATGAAAGAAGTCATAGAAGGCATTGTTGGTTGTGAGATATACTCATTTACCGATGGGTTCCTGGGATATCACCGAGTCTAGATAGCTGAGGAAGACCACTCCAAGACCACTTTTGCTATAGAATGGGGCTCTTTTGCCTACACTATCATGCCTTTTGGGTTGAAAATGTCTCGATAGTGTTTTTACGAGTAGTAATAAAAGCTTTTAAAGATTTTATCCATAAATTTATTCAAGTCTAATTAGATGATTGGAAAATATATGGGATGATCAAAGACCACTGTGCTAATCTGAGGATCATGTTTGAGCGCTGCTGAATATTACAAATTTCCCTGAATCTAAAGAAATGCCTATTTATGACACTATTTGGGGTACTTGGGCATATCATCTGTAAAGGACTCTTAGTAGATCTAGCCAAGGTCTCAATTATTTTATGACTACAAGCACCTAAAACTTGGTGTAAGGTACGTATATTCTTGGGACACATGGGCTACTACAAAAAGTTCATTCAGGGTTATGCCAAGATTGCAGCGCCCCTAGAAGTACTATTAAAGCATAATGAATAGTTTATATGGATAAATTATTGTAAAGTAACTTTTGAAACCTTGAAAGAAAGACTAGTTACTACTCCTATCTTAGAATTTCCAAATTAGACAAAACCATTCCATGTTCATGTTGATGCATCTAGAACAACAGTTAGTGCAATACTGGCACAACTAAGAGAGGGAAATTTAGACCATCCCATCTATTTTTCCAGTAGGAAGCTCACGCCAGCTAAAAGAAACTATACCACCACTGAATGTGAAGCTTTGTCTATGGTTTACGTGTTATAGAAATATAGACAATACCTTCTGGCTACACTATTTGTGTTCTATACCAATCATGAGGCCTTAAAGTATCTTGTTAACAAGCCCGTTCTCTATAGAAGAATTTGCCACTGGATAGTTCTCTTCCAATAATTCTAGTTTTTTATAGTTTTAAAACCTAAAAAAACTAATTTTGGACTTGATCATTTATTCCAAATTGAAAATTGAGAACCTCCACATGCTATTGAAGATGACCTTCCTGACGTACAAATTTTCCAAGTCACTAGGGTACCTAAAGAGTTGGATGATATTACAGCATTCCTCAATATTGGTTATGCACCTACATCTCTTACTTTACAAGAAAAGAAACAACTTATAGTTTGCATTGTACCATATCAACTCGTAGTAGGAAATCTATATAAGATAGATTGTGATGAGGTGCTACACCATAGTGTAGTGCAACATGAGTGCCTTAAAGTATTACAAGAAGTACATGAAGGTATTGACAGAGGAAACTATGTTAGGGAAGCTACCACGTGCAAAGTGTTGCTTATAAGACTTTTGTGGCCGACTTTATTTAAAGATGTAAAGGCATATGCAACGCAATGTGATATCTACTAACACATGGGAAAACCTAATAGAAGATATGCCATGCCACTTCACCCAATTACATCTCAAGAACCATTTAAAAATTGGGCTATAGACTTTATAGGGCCCATCACTCTCACAAGATGAAGAACAAGTTTACGATACATTATTGTCACAATAGACTATTTAACGTGTTGGGTTGAGGTAATGCCAACCAAAGACTGTACAACATCCACTACTACATGGTTCATTTGGTAAAATATTATAATGTTCTCTAGATGTCATCTAAGTTTCACTAGTGACAGAGGAGCCCATTTCCTAAATGAGACAATTCAAATTATGTTGGCTGAATTCATGATTGTGCATCACAAGACCACACCATATCACCCATAAGTAAATGGAACAATAGAAGCCTTTAACAAGATTCTTGGTACCACTTTGACAAAAATCTACAATATTTGTAGAAATGATTGGGATGATAGGGTATCTGCATTACCTGGGGCATACTAGACCACATACAAATGCCTTAAGAAAAATACACCATTTAACCTAGTATATGGAAAGGAAGCAATCATGTCAGTTGAGTTCCTAGTTCCATCTCTCTGGATAACATGTATAATAAATATTGATGATGATACATATTTGAAATCTTGGCTTGATGAACCCATGAAACTAGATGAGGCATGGTTCCTCGCTCATTGGAATCAAGATGTTGAGAAATGGAAACAAAAAGCATGGCATGATCACCATCTAAAGAACAAAATCTTCACTCCAAGTATGAAAGTTCTACTCTATGACTCTAAGTTCACATGCCACCCTAGAAAGCTCCACATCCATTGGGATGGACCATTCCTAATTCATAGTATCTAATCCACTAGTGCATGTCAGCTGAAGCAAATAGATGGTTAATTTTTCCCTGGACATTTTAATGGGAGTCAGCTTCAACCATTTTATTATTCTGTTTAAATTTATGTTATTTTTCAAATAAGGCTTGAGGCCATTAGATTATGATTTACTACTTTCAATAAAAAGTGCTACCCTTGATGCATGTGACTCATTTATTTTTTCTTTATCTGTTTAATGTTTTCATGGAGGACCATGAACCCCTTTTAGTATGAGGTAAGCAGTGCGTAAGAGTATAAGACATGTGGGCATGAAAGTTTCAAAGGTGTAAGAGTCATACATGACGTGCAAGTGATTAAAAGTGTAAGAGTCATACACGGTGTGCAAGTGATTAAAAATGCAAGAGTCATACATGGCATGCAAGTGATTAAAGCCGTAGGAGTCATTTAATACAATAAATTCCTGGCATTTGTGTGATAGCTAGTTTTCATTACTCTGGAAGAATGGGACAATTCTCACCCACCTCCATGAAAGGTGCGAGAAGAAATGAACCATAAATGTGATAAGGGTAGTTATAATAACAAGTGTCTGAAGGGAATGATAGGACAAGTTTCAATGCAAGATCTGAAGTATGGAAACCATTAGAAGATATGTATTTATCAAGGGAAATGATAAGGAGGGGAAAGAAGTTAATGAGGTAGATTGACCAAAGAACCTATAAATAACCATGTTAAGCCCATTTTACATTTTACCTTGCTAAAATATTCTAGCAATAGATAAACCAGAGCAATACACGAACCAACAAATTAGAGCTGAGGTTAAAAATAGAGACGTAAACAAGATTTCCAAGTGAAGGTAGATAAGTGCAAACCAAGTATAGAAGTGGGTCAAGGCCATTGTTAGTAAAAGTTGTTGTAGGTTATCGGATTCTATGATTTTTGAAGTATAAAGTTTGAGAGTTGAGGAAAGTTAAATGCCACCACATATTCATTTGGGAATTTGGAACGACTGAGGGTTAACCTTCATGCATCTCGATGGGTAATGCGGCCAAAATGAAAAGCAAAAAGACTTGACAAATTACCAACCATTCCTAAAGATAATGAGTTAAGTGGAGATTGATTCCTTATAAGATAGGAGCCTTTGGAAAACCTATGAAAAACACCAAGGCAGGAGCAATACACAAGAGTTCAAAGCAAGAGCATGGAAGTAGACAAAATGGTTAAAAAAGGAAATTAGGTACAGGCCTTCTCATCATAGATTGTTCCACCATCTTCCCCTCCAACTGTTTACATTGAAGAGATGTAATACCTCAAGTCAGTTTTACATCTTGAGAACTGGGTTTCAAAGGTGGAAACTATGGCCATTTTTTATTACAACCATTGTCAACTAAAGAATGAAGTCCAATTACAAAATGATTTTTAGGTCCAGACCACCAACACATGAAACCAATTAGTTTATGACCTTACTATTAAGAACCAAGTGGCTAAAGTTGGCCTCTTCCAACTCTTCAAACTACCATACATTAGAAAGCCTACCAAGGCAGTTTAGTTCCTCCTCTCACTTGTTCATGAGGATTATATCCACTTTGCAGGGTAAAACATGAAACTCAACATGGAGAGGGTAAGCAAGGTAACAAGACTCCAATGCACATGACTCAATATCCTAGATGACTTAGTGGGCATAGAGGAAATTTAGCAGATCACCGCTGCACTCATGTATCAAAAGTAGGGACATGTAATGCATATCACAAACCTACAAGATCCCACTTTATAGGTAGTAGCGCAGATCATCTCTACCAAGATCAGAGGGATTGATAGATGGAAGGAGGTGGATATGGCCCACCTACATATAAAAAACCAAGTAGTATAAGGAGTACAATACAACTAGGTACTATACTTTGTCTAGAGGATAATGAAAGATGTAGAAAAGATACATGAAAAACTTAAATTTTAGTTTCTTTGGGGCACAATTCTATTATTGATGGTGTTTGATGAAATCGATGTTCCTAATTATAGTTCAAGATCTTAGAAGTGGGTGTATTCCCCCACTAAAAAATCCCCTACCAAGTGCTACAAAGCCATCACCTATCCTCACCAAATCACTCTAAAATATAATTTGAAGACGAGACATTGGTTTGATAATGAAGGTAGCCTTTGGAAATGAATGGTGAATTCCCAAGGATCCACCCTCTAAAACTTAGGATCAAGCAGAATTTGCTATGAAGTAGTAGTTTTAATTGGCACATATCTAAATTATTCCATCAAGGGAACTATCCATTCAGCTCAAGTTGCCCTATGCTTTCCTAGTGTGCTACTTCATTGAAATCATGATCAAAATTCATGATACACAACCGGTCAAATTCCAAGAAAAATGGATCGATGTAGAGTGCCATACTCTCTGAAAGATGTTTGTTTATTCTAGCAAGAAGGCCTACACAAAAAATAGATAAATGAACATGACCAACATCATAATGAAGAACATTTTGGTTGGAGAATAGGGATATAAACTATTTTATATGTTACAGCCCAACCAACATCCTCAAGATGGGGAACGAAAGGAAAGGATTCCCTAGATTCTATTATGGAAGAGGACATCTGAGCCAAGCATGAGCATAAGTGGGTAGCAAGGCCCTCTAAAGTGGCAGAGGATAAAGGAAGCACATTCCTCTAGACTAGTACCTCATCCCCCACAACCTCCACCCCACTGTTCACCTTCACTTCTGTCTCTATCTTCCCACAGTTCACCTTCATCAACCTTGACTTCCCCATCTCCACCTTCTCTACCCTAACCACCTTCACTTCCACCTTCATTTCCACTTCCCCAGGATAAAACTAGGTCAATGCCACACCCTCCTCTAGAGCAAGCACCCAAAAAGGGCCCCTTCCTAGAATAGATAAACATAGAATCTTACCCAAAGAAGACTCCATCTCTAAGGTGGGAGGTTCTAGCTAGTGATTAGGCTCATACAAAATGAAGAATAGATGGGATGGCTACTATGAGTCAACTTGATCAAGATCTAGAAAATGGGAAGGGACGAGCTGAAGGGGAACCAGAACAACAAGAGATGTCTAAACTGCATGAACGATATCAGTTCAATGTGGAGGACCATTAACTCTATCTATAGAACCATTTCCACCCTAATGATGTTACCTATGAAACCTTGAAGCAATTGTCCTTGTTGAAAATGTATAATGATGAACTCCAATTTGACATTCCATTGGATTGCATTGATTTTGGCCCAGACACCCCAGGTCTTCCAAACCTAATGAAGTTTGATCCATAACAACTCACCCCATTGATGACTAGCACCACATTTTTAAAAATTACCATGGAAGTGATGTGCCATAATATTTTATTAGAGATAGACACATGCATAGTTGAAATAAAACATAATAGGGTCATTGAAATGTATAATAAACTGTATGCTAAAAAGCAGGTGCTAGCTAAAGAAGTAGACTCTTTGAAGCAACAACTTCAAGAAACCACTAAGGCTAAGATAAGGGTATTGACCCTTTATACAACAATTTTGAAAGAAGAGCCATTAATAGCAGATGGCATAACTCTAGATGGGGATGCCTTGGAAAAATTAGAGACATTGGTGAAGCTATTGCTCAAAAAGAATAAGGAGCGTTTCATGCCCAAAAATAAATCAGCTTTGTAATAGATATCTATCGCAACACTTTAGGAAGATTAGGGAAGTAAACCCAATTTTGGATAAGAATTTTGCACACATGGCGTGCCCTAATAAATTCATAGAGGCTCGACTCAATGACAAAGAGGTCTTGAGGCAACAAGCGACCGATGTAGCTCTATTAATAAAAGACTGCGTAGAACATGATAAGGCATTAAAGGATGTAGAAATGATGGAAGATGCTATTAATAACCATCATCAACAAATAAATGCTAATTTTGCCACACTCCAAGGAAAGGTTGACAAGGAGGTATATGAATTAGAAGACATCCAAAAGGAAGCTAACATAGCCTTGGAAGAGCAAATAAAGAAGATCAAGACTCTAATTTAGCTTGAGGAGTTGAAATCAATAAAGGAGGCCATTAAACAAATAATTGTTAAAATTATTGATGCTTCATCCCAATGGGATGAGTTTAAGAAAGAACTCAGGTAAAAAGGGCTTGATTTCCTTGAGGATACATGAACAAACTAGTCTAGGACAGACTAACAGATTAGTGTGGGGTGATGTTGGATCCACAATTTTGATAAGTATTAATTCTATTCTTGGTGCACAACATGGAAGGACCATTATCCATTTTCTTACAAGTACAGACATGGTATGGGAGGACCATGGCACGAAGCCAACATCATGAGACTTGATGGGTGTGGAAGGATAATGGTGCAAAAGACCCAACATGAGAGGACCTAGTCAAAAGGGAATGTGTCATGAAGGACCTGAGAATAGGGGTTCAGAACAAAAGCAAAAGACTAGGGGAGTGCATGGGAAGTATAACACGAGGGATGTGGAGCAGTTAGAAGAACATTTCAAGTGGGACACCTCAACCCCATTGATTGAAGGTTTTATACTAGCCCACAAGGAATGGAACACTTGGCCACTAAGGTATAGCATAGAATGAAGATCTAGGGGCACAAAGACCCAAGTCTATAGGAACAACTAATTGTAAGTGCCATGACTCTTAGTTAGTTGGGATTCTGTGTGCCATCTATTCATAATAGTTGGAATTATGACACTTGGTCAGTGCAAAACAAGTATAAAAACCCCTATTGTAATAGTCTGAGTGATGGACTTTTTGGTAAAATAGTTATAATGATTTGTCTTGTAATGTAGTAAGTTGTTAATGAGAGATCAATGTTTGCCATATTATGTTACGAATGATGAATTATTCTAAGGGTTGAATGATGGATGTGAATTACATCTAAGTCATGGGTATTTTTCTTCTTTTACCACTACTGTTAAATTGTAATGGTGATCCTTGTTATAATGATAGTTAAATTTGGGACAATAAGGATAATAGTAGTATATATAGGGTGATGAATAATCTTTTAAGAACTGTGTTATTAAATATGAACAAACATATAACATTGTGCTACAAATCCTTCAAGAACTAATCTTTTGTTGTGCATTTTAGGTGAGCACACGAGACTTAGCTCTCACGTGAGAGGGCTAACACGTTAGCTTGTTGGGAGAAGCTTCAGTGTTGAAGTAGAACTAACTAAAAGAACCCAACATTTTGAGAAGCTTAAGTATCAAATTAGAACTAACTATAAGAACCCAACACACATGCACTAGGAATACTTTGGACTAATTTGTAAAATTTGATTTTAACCACATCAGTCAAGGTCTTTTCATCTTTGCTCACATTTGTATGGAGATGGATCTAAGTAACAGACTACCTAAAAACATAATTCTAAAACATGGTGAATTGACATGGAATCAAATCTTGTATTATGAAAATATAATGTTTAAGTATTGTTTTTATCACCAAATAGGGAATTTATAGGAATCTTGCTTTCGATCAAGAGGACATTTAAAGGAGAAAATGGGATATACAACAAAATCAAAAGAGTTTGCAGCCATATGAGCCTCTATTATCAGATAATAGAGATGACAAGTGTTTTATTATTTTTGGGAAATTAGGGTTTAGATCCTAAACAATAAAGGGTGTGGATTAAGGGGTACAATCCAATCAAATATAGTAAAATATATATTTTATATCAATTTTATCAAAGCAACTACATAGAGAAAATAAGTACCTTATCTAGAAAAATAGACTGAGATGACTATTTCAAAGGCTGAAAACTATTGTGTAGGACTAGGAAGATGTTAGAAACTTGGATTTAACTTTTATTCAGTGAAAGGATAGGACTGCCAAAAATAAGACACTTTGGGGTTCAACGTTATTATCCTGTTCTACCACTGTTGTCCAAACTACTCACAAAGACCCGATTTTTCTAGGTTCTTTGCGCTAGTGACCCTACCTATGAAATTTTATATATTGAATATCGACAGAGCTCATTGTAGAGCTATTTTAATTTTCAAACCCTAGCTCTATCTACACACATGAAACATCAAACACATCAAAAGCAAAAGAAGAAAAAACTGGGTTAGGGGAAGTATGATCACATGATCTAGAATGCCTATTGTTCTGATTGCTACCTATATTAACCCTCAAGCTAGGGTTTCAGACTAAATGTAGTTCTCCCTTAGGGAATGTGCATAATCAATGCATATGGTAGATTCAAGAATGAACTTTTGCCTAGGTCCTTCCTTGATCAAGCATGCAAATCTATATGTGATGCAGAATGCTGAGCTATAATATTGACTAATTTTTAATTATTTATTATGCCAAAGTAGTAAGTGCTAGATATAAAATGCCATGTAAAGTCCTTTATATAGGAGACTCTTTATTTTGAATTTGGGAGCTTTATTCACATTAGCTGAAATTTAAATGATAAACAAAACTTAAGAGGGGCCAAGAAGGGTTTAGGATCTCTTGAGCGAAGAGAAATGATCATTGGGACTCAAAATGCAAAAGGATAGGAGCACCAAAAATGAGACACCCTAGGGTCCAGTGCTATAGTCTAATCCCAACGCTTCTATCCTACAGGCTCAAGACCTAGGGGAACAAGATATGCATGAGAGACACTACTTGGCTAAGGTGGAATGATAGATCAAAAGGTTTTGGATGATTATTTATGGACATAAAAGTGACTCAAACAAGACCAAAATGACTAAAACCAAGACATGGCTAATGTGAACAATGCTCATATTCTCCAGTCAGAGTCTCTTATGAAAATGACTATGAAAAGACATGATATGTGTGGCTGCTTGAGCAATTTAAGGTGTATACATTTTCCCCCTTTTATTCTAGTGATGCAATGAAATGAAGAACTATGGTAAAAAAAGAAAATGAACATGTGTACATGAACCTATCTACATGGAGATAAATGTGATGCAAGGGTCTAACTCACTTCTTGACCAGAGAAGTGGATAAAGAGATGAATAGTGCCTGAATAAAGAAGAAATACATGAAATAAATGCCCCCTTTACTGAATCTATATGTGAAATTTGTGTAATTATGGATGAGGGAATGCTTGCCCCCTATGTTGAATATGACTGAAAATGAGAAATGATCAGAGGCCCAAAATCAATGTTTGCCCTCTGTCCCACATAAACTCATGTAATTTGGAATGTGTGTATAAAATTTGTATGTTATGAAGAGCAATATCTGTCATGCCCCCACAATGAATATCTGAACTAGAACTGAGAAATGCTTAGAGGCCCAAAAATAATGTCTATCCTTTGTCTTGCATAAACTCGTGTAGTCTAGGTCTGGGTAATACAATAGACCAACCATTACAGACGGTCGTGCGATCAATCCTAGTGACAACCTGGGTACAACTGGGTGTAATATAAAACTCTAGTCAATGTGCAAGAAGAGAATGGCATGTCTAACCATTCTATCTGTATAATATTGAATGATGAAGAACATGATTGTCTATGCCATAGCCCTAAATCTAGTATGCGAGTGATGCATATGTATAGTATGATAATCTATATAACCACATGTGATGTGACATATCTTGTCACGCCACATGTGCAAAATTGGAAACCCAAAACACTGTGTTATGTACTATGTCGATAGTTTGCTATCTGATTTTGTAACTGTGTCATGTTATATGAAACTATATGTGTGAGATATGTAGTAGGTACATGCCCCCAAATATAGATGTTTGAGTTTGCATTTGTATCTATATCAAAATCATTGTGAATCCATATAATCTGAACCACTGTATCTGAATAGTCTATGTATCTGTAAGCTAAAATCACTATGGATCCATATGATTAGAACCACTGTATTTGAATAGGATATGTATTTGTGAACTAAATATGTATCCCTCTGAATGTCCTAAGTAATGTTGAATGACCTATATAATTTGAATCACTATATATCTTGACTGATCTAAGTTGAATATGATAATTTGACTACTGGATGTGTATGAACCATGGTGTGTCCACTTATGAGAGTGGGTGGATATGTTGGGTAAGTGTAGCCCCTATTTTTAGGAGAGCGATAAATTTTTTGATACAAGAGGTCAAGCTAAAAGTGATGATGAGTGGCATAATAATAGAAACAAGGTTGGAATGTTGTGAATGGATTAAGAGGTTGTTTGATTGATTAGATTGAGTTGTTGAAAGTGGAATAAGTTTTGATTGGTGATGACCAAGGTGTGTGCCTGCGCATAAGAGAAGTATAAAGATGCTCATGCTGTAGTAGGTAGGTGAGGTAGTAAGAAAGTGAAGTTTGATTGATGTCGAATGTATCATTATCATGATTTTGTGAAAGAAAATGTTTTAAAAAATAGAGCTATGGGGTTCGAGCTATGAGCAAAATGGCATTTTGTTTTGATTGAAAAAGTTGGCTAATATAAGAAATTGGATTGATTCTTGATTAATTTGTGCAATGACTAGGTTGAGATTTTGAGCTCTAGAGTGAGAAAGATGTCGAGGAGATGAGCACCTGCCACAACTTAGTTTCAACAACTAGTAGTCCAGGTTCAGGTTGGTGGTGATGTGACCTTGGTAAGTAACCCAAATGCTCAGTTTTTATCTATTTTATGCATGTTTTGGTGTTTTTGAGCTCTTAAAAGTAGCCTAGGAAGAATTTTTCTAGTTCTACTGCTCCTGTCTAGGGTTCAACACTCTTATCCAGGTTTCAATGCTATTGTCCAATTTACAACACTCCTATCCAAAATTGTTGTCCTATATCTAACATTGTTATCCCGGAGGCCTAATTTTTCATTAATGTTACTTTGTTTTTGACTGTTGTTTTATTTTAGCTTTGGATTTGGCACTGTTGATTGATATATGTGATGTTTTTGGTGATGCAGGGTGAGGTACAGATGAGAGAGTTCCATAGGGTCCAGGTGATGGAGACATTAAGGTTGTTACCATTATCTGCTAATGAGAGACCTGTCATAGACATGGTAGGGTTGGGTCATGTTTGTGACCTAGGTATAATGTAGTGGGATCAATATCTAATTACCACCTCATGTGAGAGGTTGAATGTAGATACATGTACATTTTAGCTTCCTAAAAGGGAGATTACTATGACTCTAGAGGATGTGTATCACATATTGCATTTACTAATGGCACAAGATGATATGGGTGTTAATGCCATTGATCATGCATCCTTATATTTTAATGGTGTGCCCTTAAGTATACATTAGAGAGAGAGAGAATAACAATGATGTACTATTATTAGATATTGTGCAGTCTAGTGTTTTGTGCTTGTGAAAGTGGTTGGTTATTTTGTTGGCATTATTAGTTGTTGTGGATGCGAGTGGAGTATCTATTTCATATAGGATGCATAGGATTGTGTGTAACATGGAGGCATATGGAAATGTATTCTCATGGTGGAGGATTATGCTAGCCCAACTATATAGGGATATTTATAGGTTTACATATGAATCATATAGTGGTGGATTGAGTGTAACGACCTTATTACATTGTTGGGTCTATGAGCACATAATAGTTGTGTGATCGATTATATTATTGAGGGAAAAGTGTGTACCTCCATTGCTATTTGAGGAGTGGTAGATGAGTATATTGGCTATATCTGATCCCTTGGGATGGATCATTATAGGTGGGTGCTAGACATATTAGTGGTTGGTGACATCATATAGAGGCTATACAGAGGATTTCTTAGGTGGGTAGAGGATGGAGTACAATTATGATATATGAGGGTCAACTATTAGAGACATGACCATTGGGTTAGAGTATATGAGCACTTTCAGTAGGAATGCATGAATAGATAGTTTTGGGTACCATAATATCTACCCTTAATATCATGGGTGTGGGTGAGGAGTGTACGAGCATCTATGAGGGTAGGAGCTCATGCAAGAACTACTAAGGCTGAGCTAGTACCATTGCCTTTAGATGTGAGGGATGCAACCATAGATATTATAGATGTGGATGATATTGGATGTACAAATGCATATAATACATGGTGGGCTAAGCATCGGTGGGCTCAACTATATCCTATTGAGGTAGGGGATGCTCTCGAGTATGAAGACCCTAAACAGATCTAGATGATGGGAGGTAAGTAGTGATTACATTTGAATTTTATACAAAGTTGTGATTTTAGTTTGATTTCAAATTATATAGCTAATGTAGTGTCATACTTTGTGTGCAAGTGGAGTGGGAGGTGCATAGGATGAGGCATAGGTTGGTGTGGGAAGTGGAGATGATGATTATTAGGATACCATCATTGAGTTGACACTCTAAGAGATCACACAACATGTACCTAATGATGTAGTAGAGGAGGGATTGATAGAGTGAGTGATGATCATGGTTGGTATGCATTCTCATTTGTTTGATAGGACTGCTATAGTGACAACTACATATGTTAGGGCAATAGGAGAGAGAGATGAGCTGGATAGGCATAAGATGCCTCCACCTGATTTTAGCTCTGTTAGCATGAGGATCATGGATTAGTATATAGACCTTCAGAGGTAATATGCATACTTGCATAAGGAGCATGGTCGACTACTAGGTGAGAGAATCATTGTAAGAGGCATGAAGCAACTCGAGGAGGTGCAAGGCCATCAAGTGCTAGGGTGGATTATGGGTCTAGTACTGGTGGGGAAAGTGAGACTTAGAGTGAGGGCATGATGCCCATTCATGACTGATTATAATTGATACTAGTGTATATGTTTTGAAAACTTGTTATATATATGGATACTTGTTTGATTTTGACTCAGGCATATTATGTTATGGATTTTGGAATATATTGTTATATTTATTACGAATGGTTAATTTAGAAATAGCTAATTTGGCATTGATGTTGAGGTTGCATATGTTTGGTAAAATTGTATTTGGGATGTGATTTGATTATTTTAGATAAGTGTGATGCTAGTTTTGATTTTGAATCATATGTGAGTAATTTTTTTTTATTGTTTTATAGTTTGTAAATTGATTTGATAATGTGAGTTGGTTTAATATTGGTAAAATAAGATATTGGTAATGTTAGGATTTGGATAATTTGGTTTGGCTAGGTATGGTTATTTGGAACTAGGAATTTTAGTTGTTAGTAGAAGGAGATGTAAGATATGACTCTATGCATATCACTTTGTGCTCAATTCCTTGAGAGTGGCTCAAGAATACAAAGGCTAGCCTTTTGGATCCATCATTGCCTACTAAGTGAATTTATGTGATCATATGTGTGTTAATCGATGTTTGGACTATGTGTCCAATCCCTTTGAGTAGGTGGCTCAAGAATATAAAGGCTAGCTAGTCCTTTGGCTCCATCATTGTCCACTAAGTGAAGTTATGAACTAATACTGGTATGAATGTGTGTTGTATCACTATCTGAATGTTGATAGCCAACTAAACAAGTGCCCATACTACTCATGCTATGTAGGAACATGCCCTGTATCTAACAATGTCTATGGTGAACTAACTAGAGATATACATGGAAACTCTATAACATGAAATCTCAATAGATGCACCATTGAAAATATATGTTGTGAAGGAGGCTCATCTATCTACAATTGTAGTAGATTTCTACATGAAATAACACCTTGTGGCCTCTATTGTGATGCGTATGATTGAGTAATATATTGAGATAGAAATGTAAACTATGATGTGATCTCATCTAATCTCAATTGTAGTGGTTTGTTATGTGAGATAGGTCCCTAAAAACTTAGCTGTAGTGAATATATTTCTAGAGTGGTACTCTACAATGTGGGTTCATCTAATCTTAACCGTAGCAGGTTGCTACATGAGATAGGACCCTAAAAACTTGACTATAGTGAATATCTATTTGGAGTGGTACTTTTTGATGTGGGTTCATCTAATCTTAACTGTAGCTAGTTGCTACATGAGATAGGATCTTGAAAACTCTACTACAGTACCTGTGATTGTGCTAGATATGTATATGAAACTGCACTATGGACTCCACATACTACACTACTATATGTAGGCTACTTTGACTGTACAGGTCTCCAAAGCCTATGAGTAGGTGGGATAGGAGATATATTATGAGGCTCTATCTTAGAAACTACATTACTCTCATGATCAGTAACCAATGATTCTTGTGAAGGAATGTCCTAAGATAACTTAGTTGTGGAGGAATGAGGTTTATATTTCTATGATGGAGGATATATCGATGCCCCCTATGTGAATGCTATGATGCCATTATCAACACATCTATCAATGCAATCTATGAGTCCATAACAATCATTATCTTTGTGTCCATAGATACGATGATACTTATAAAAGGGCTGATGTGGTTGTCTATGTAAGAGATATGGATCTCGTCGATGAATAGAAGGCAATATGATTAACCTCTTATCTAGTAGTGCTGATAATATTACATATGGTCTATCCCACTCTAAATAAAATTGTAGCATACTACGGTTATCTGAAGTACATACTATAGGTGGTGCTCTAGAAATTGGTTCTCTATTCTTAACTAGCTACTTTTATGGCTATGGTCTTTTATCTTGTTTTGGACATGGTAGATGCTGAGTAATAGGAGTTGTAGATGGAGGTAATGCTATGAAGTCTAGAGTAATCTGACTCAATCAATCCCAATTTATTCTCCAAGTTTAAAACTATATAACATAAATGTCTAAAATAGGACTCTATTTGATATAATATGTGTTCTAAGAGGCGTTGGTGAAGCCCCTTAATAAAGATATGTTGAATCTCTAAATATGTTGGTTTATAGATCAATCTTAACATGTGAGTCTTGAATTGTAAGATATAATCACTAACTAGATCAGAAGTATTCTGATGCAATGCAAAAAGTTTCTCATATGTAACATGAAGGCCCATGTTTGCTATGTAATATCTAAGAAATGCCTCCTCTAAATCATCATATGTATGCAAGGAACCAACATTGAGTAGATGAAAAAACCAATTTTGTGCATTACCCACTAATGTCTGCTAGAATAACTTAAGTAGAATCAAAAGACTTGCATGAGATGGCAAATCCTTCCAAAAAGCTTGAAGGTGTATGAATGGATCTCTAGTTCCATCAAATTGAGGCAATGATAGGATCTGAAAATGCTTATGCAACGAAGTTTTTACAAATGTCTTCAAAATAGGGTTACCATGTAATTTATTGGCATCCATCCAAGACTTATAAGACTTGTTTTCCAAGGTAAGGAGATGTACTTGGTGGCTTAATTCACCAACTGCATGCATTAAATAAATAATCTCCTGGGATGGTATATTAGTATCTAGAAGTCGTTCATTTAATCATTGAATTTGATTAGTTATTAACCATGGGAATGCTACATTTAGCAATTGGATCATAGAGAGGGGGTGTGCTCACTTGAACCTTTGGAGGAATGGTAAATTGGACCTTAATAGAGGGATGAGGGTTACCATTCTCTTTAGGTGAAGAGTGAGAAATAGGTGCTACTATAGTAAGGAGTGGCTTGGGAGAGTCATTAGTATCTATATTATTTAGTGAATCACATTATAATTGAGTAGAGGATGTGATGTTATCATTAACATGTGCATCATTTGAAATGGAATCATGTATAGAAGTAAAAGCAAAATTTTGTAATGCATTATGTTTGAGAGGAGTGAGAGAAAAGTTAGAAGTATGAGATGCATTTTCTTCTTCACTATGTGCATAATAATCTTCATTATTCCACGCATTATCATAATCAAAGTTTTGTTCATATTCATATGCATGTTCACTATCATACTCATCATCACTTTCATCATCACTAGGGAGAGGGGTAAGAGAATATGTTAATTTTTTTCTAATATGAAATAAATTGTCATGTGAAATTGGAATATTATGTGCATCTATGTTATCCTTGAATGGAATGTATGCATTATTTTCATTTGCAATATGAGAAGTAAGAGTAAGAGAGTTATCATTTAAACATTCTTTTGCCATTGTTTGAGATTACAATGTAAAGTTAAGAACATGAGATGGATCATTTGAACTATGCATTGGTAATTTGATTCTATTGCGTTAATATTGTTATAATTTGAACATAGAAGTTGAAAAAGAGAGATAGATTAGGTTCAAGTGGAAGCAAGTTGTTACCAATGAGAGGTTCACTTAGAAATGCATGAATATTTTATTCATTTGATGTATTGTGCCTAGGAGAATGAGGTGAAAAGTACCTTTCCCATTTATCAAAATTATTTTCTTTAGAAGAGGGAAGAAAAAATATAAGTTTGAGAGAAGAAGATGCATCTACTTTTTCTTCACTATCACTTTCATATGTATCATCATATTTCTCATTATAATAATAGTAATTATCTTCATTGTAAATGAAATCATTTTCCACATTTTTAGCTAATGTGTAATTTTGCGAATTTGTCCATTCATTGTCATAATTATGAGAAAATTTTAAAAATTGATTTATGGGATGAGAGAGAAGAAGTGCCTTAGTGGCCATTTTATTTCTTTCACCAAAGAGAATATGTAAAAGTACTATTAAGCAAATAAATGAAAGAATAATCACTAACATAGAGATTTTGAAAATATTTTTGACACTCCAAACAATTTATAAAAATTATCTAAAAATTGTAAGGGAGGAAGGCTTGGGGTTTGAGGACCTCGTTTGGAAATCTAGGATTTTGGGTTGAGGTTTTATAATTTTAAAAAATTATTATAATAATTTTAAATTCTAAAATAAATTTGAATAAAAATAAATGCAAAAAAAGTTATACAAATATCAAAAATTTGAAATTGAATTTTTGCACAAAAATTTGAAGAAAAAACCCTAGGGGTATATAGGGTTTTAAATTTTGTTCAAAGTACGTTGGGTTCACCAAATGTTTTATTATATTTAGAAAACTAGGGTTTAGTTTTTAAATAATAAAGGGTCTAGATTAAGGGGTAAAATTCAATCAAATATAGTAAAATATAGATTTTATATAAATTTGATCAAAACAACTACATAGGAAAAAGAAGTAACTTATTTCAAAAAATAGACTAAGACAACTGTTTCAAAGGCTAAAAATTATAGTGTAGGACTGGGAAGATGTCAAAAACTTAGATTTGGCTTTCATTCGATAAAAGGATTGGACCGTCAAAAATAAGACACTTCAGGCCCTGACACTGTTATCTTCTTCTGCCGCTATTGTCTAAACTGCTCACAAAGACCTAATTTTTTGGGTTCTTTGTGTTATTTCAAGAAATGCATGTCTGTAAAATTTTGGATGTTTAATGTTGACATATCTCATTATAGAGTTATTTTAATCTTTAAACCCGAGGTCTATCTACACACATGAAACAACAAACACATCAAAAACAAAAAAAGAAAAAATTAGGTTAGGGGAAGTATGATCGCATGATTTAGAACCCCTACTATCCTGATCATTGCCTACATTAACCCTTAAAATAGGGCCTTAGATTAAATGTAGTTCTCGCTTAGAGAGTGTGCATAGTCAACCTGCATGGTAGATGCAAGAATGAACTTTTGCCTAGGCCCTTCCTTGATCAAGCATGCAAATCTATGCGTGATACAAAATGTTGAGCCATACTATTGACTGATTTTTAATTATTTATTGTGCCAAAGTAGTAAGTGATAGATATAAATGCCTTGTGAAGTCATTTATATAGGAGACTCTTTATTTTGAATTTGGGAGCTTTATTCACATTAGCCAACATTCAAAAGATAAACAAAATTTAAAGGAGTGGCCAAGAAGGGTTTAGGACCTCTTGAGTGAAGAGAAATGACAGTTGGGACTCAAAATGCAAAAGGACATGAGCATAAAAAATGAGACACCCTAGGGTCTAGCGCTATAGTCCAATCCCAATGCATCTGTCTTATAAGTTCTAGACCTGGGGGAATAGGATTGGCACCAGAAACACTATCTGGCTAAGGTAGAATGACTGATCAAAAGGTTCTAGATGATTGGTTATTGACATAAAGGTGACTCAAGCAAGAAATAAGATCGATATAAGTAAAACCAAGACATGGGTAATGTGAACAAGGCTCATATTCTCTAGCCAGAGTCTCCTGTTAAAAAGACTGTGAAAAGACATGATATGTGTGGTTGCTTGACCAATTTAAGGTGTATACAACAAGAGCATAGAAAAATCACATATTGCAGAGGAAGATAAAGATACCAATGTAGGAATAAAATTTAAAAAAGATGATTTAAATAAGTCTTAAGGAGAATTCAAAGGAAGAAATGAAGGTGGGGGAATCAAACATAAGAGGGACACATACAAATGAAACTATAATAGGAGGATTTAAAAGATTACATGAGGGAGATACCTTTTAGTCAGATAAAGAATCATCCAGGGTTAGCTATTTAGGAACACAACATCCAAACCTACAAATGTGGTTGAAGGTACTCCTCTAGAAGGTTAGATTGAGGTGAAAAATAAGAAAGAGAAAAAATGATGAATCGAGGATTCACCATATGATATAGGGTCACCTATTCTCCTTGGGGAGATGGTCTTAAATGTTAAACATTTGTTGTTATGAGCTCTTCATTACCATGAGGATATTTCTATTAATTATGTTCTATTATCTTCTTGTAATTGTTATACTTCCTTGGGGTGATGGTGGGGTTTGCAGATTTTTATGTGCACTTGTGGTTGGTTGGAATGGTGTATTTGGCCTACGGGGGTCATTTACATAGATTTTAGACTTAATGTTATAGGCATTCATATGATGTAAATTTTTTTTCAATGAAGAAAAATTATTATTTTTTCTTTGGATAATAATAATAATAACAACAACAACAATAATAATAATAATAATTGTTTCTAAATTATTTAATTTTATAAATAATTATTTATAATATGAAGACACTTGTAGCACCAATAGTAAATTAATTTCTATATTATAATATTACTATAATATTAATTCAACTTTTAAAACAAAGGCAACTAGTCAACATATACTATGCAACTTTTGGTTCTTTTTGCATAATAACAAATCTAAATACTTTTCAACAATTATGGTAGGTACTAGCCGCTATGTTACCCTTGTTACTTGGTGTAATTTTAATGTACTTCAAGTGTACATTGATTTAAGGGATTTACAAAAAAGTAAATAAATTCATGATAGTTTAATATATTTGTTGTTGCTCTTATAGACACACATCCTAAATGTGGAAGCATAAAACCTTGCATTCACAGTGCATGAATAATTTATATATTTTGTTTTGGGGATATTCTTTTTCCACCCACATATTTTTAACAAGTATGTAATTATGTTTCAAGTTAATAGAATATGTAGGCATGGTTTCACTGAAAAATTCATTTAAAAACAACATGGCTAATGTGATGATTATTATCTATTATCACAATGTACATGTCGATGAGACCATACAACTTTTGAGTCATAACATTTTAGCAGATGCAAACCTTACTTGGAGATAATGGTTTTTTTTTTCATATATTTAACATCTCTTCAACATGGTATGGGAATCCACAACTAATCATTAGAAGTGAATTTGAGTCCTATATTTTTTAGGATATGCATTTGTAGACATATACATAAAATGTAGAAATACCATTGATGTATATCAATTAGAGAAAAATGTCATATATAAATGTAATCACCCAGGATGGAATTTTTATGGGGTCTCATATGCATGAGCATGGTAAGTATTCCCTTGACCCTTTTGACCAAATGCAGTGGATTTCTATGAATCCAAACCATATTACCTTCATTGCTCCTTATCTACATGTTGTTATTTGGGGTTTGTGGATGAAGTCAAGGAGTTATTTGATTGCATGACTTGATATTATTTTATCAAACCTACTAGATCATTATGCATGCATGGTTGACTTCCTAAAACACGATGGGAATCTTGTCACGGAAATAATATTCATCAAAAGGATTCCATTAGAATTTGATGCTAATGTCTAGGGAACCCTACTTGTTAGATGTAAAACTCTCCATAAAATTTTAATAGAACAATGTGTAGTCAATTATGTTTTTGGCTCAATTATAGAGATAATAGATATTAGATATCTATTTGAAAAAAGAGATTTTTGTATCCATCATGTTAAAAAATAATAACTCTAGTGTTTCACTTTCAATTTTTTCTTGAGGATGGGTTCACATATTGAACCTAAAAGGTTAGACTTATTTTTTTTAACATGATGGATCCATAAATCTCTTTAACAAATAACCAACATCATGGACATTTACATATCTCATTATGTCTATTTTGCACATTTATGTCATAACTAACATTTGGGATGATGTGCTAAACATAATAACAATCATGATTTTTGACTGATAGGCAATGGTGTGCTCTATGCATTATTTTCCTTCACCTTGTGTTTGGGTGTCTTCCTTGTAGACAAGGGTTTCTATTTGTGCTTGCCATCTTTTCAGTAACCCTTTATTTTAGTTTGAGTGGTTTTAATTGTTTTTTGATACTCGAGTCCCTATTTGTACCCCAAAACCAATTCATTTTAGTTTGAGTGGTTTTAATTGTTTTTTGATACTTGAGTCCCTATTTGTACCCCAAAACCAATTGAACATGGCATCTGTGAAGTTCATGGATTTGACTTCAAAATGACCATGTATTTGGGTATATAGAATGCCATTCAATAAAATATATGTATTAATATTATTTATATATTATAATATATAGGTTGCAGGAGAGTTGCAGAGTGTCATGACACTGGCGTTGGTCTGGCCAATCGACGTCGGTAGGATTACACAAGGAAGCAACCGACGTCGATCAGTAGTCGGCCGGGTCGGCGATCCCCAGGCAGACAGGGACCGATGTCGGTCGCCTGTGTGGTTCGACTGTGAGCTTATTACGGCAGTTAGCTAACGAACCAAGTGTTTGAATGATTAGATCTATTTTTAGACTGAGAGCTGCGGATCTAATTATTGTAATTAGATGTCTAATCATTGTTTGGATGAGATCTATATAATAGACTCATGGTTGTATTGGAAAGGTGTTCTAGTTTGAGTTGAGCAAAGTTAGCTCCTTCTCTGTGTGAGGTGAGCAAGGGTGTTCCTCCTAGTTCCATAGCAGTACCTAGGTGGGTGCTAGTTTTGGAGAGTCAGATTCTTCAGGTGTGTAAGATCTTGGTCACAGGTGCATGGTCTATATAGGAGATCTACATGGTAAGTAAGATCGTTGATCTGTAGGTGTATGTGTGTGCAAGGTCAAGGTTCACAGGTGTGCAGAACTAGGTTGATTTGCAGGTGTGCAAGATCAGATAGGACAGCAACACAACAGGGAGTAGAATCAGGCAGCGTCTACTTGGAGTACAGGTGTGTACTCAGATAGAGCAAAGAGGAAGGCAAGGGAATAAGTATGGTCTGTTGAGGTGCAGGTTATTGCAGGTTCATGGGAGATCTACTTGAAGTACATTGAGTACTTGTGGAGTGCGTGGAGCACTTGTGGTGTGCGTGGAGCATAGGAGGTGAACACCAACTCTGTGTTTGAGTTATGTGTTGGGACCTGAGAGAGAGAGAGCTTTGAGGAGAGAATTACTGTTCACTTGAGGTGTGGCAAGCCTCTGAAGAGGTGGTGGAGAAGAAGTGGCATCTTCTTTATTGTATTCTTTTCTGTATAAGTATTAATACAAGTTGTGTATTGTCTCTCATATCATGTGTTATTCTAAATTCTAGTTACTTGTTGATTCTGGATTTCCGCATATTAAGTTGCTTGGTTTGGTAATCAACTGTATGCTTCTGGTGTTTTGTATCCTATCAAGTGGTATCAGAGCTAAGGTTGCAGGGAGCAGGTTTTATGTTTGGTTACAGGTCACTCTCAGGGGTTTCTGATTGAGTGGGAGTAGAGCAGATGAAAGTAAGCTAAGAATGGAGGAGTTGAAAAGCACAGATGGTTACTTATGGTCCTATGGAAAGAAAGAGCAGGTAAAAGATTATTGTTGGTTGGTATGGCAGATCAGCATGAAGGAACTGAAGATGTAGATGTTGCTAGGTGTTGTTGCACAGGATGCTCTGGGAGGTTTCTTGGATAAAGTTGAATCTTGGACAAAAGATTCGGTTGCCTCTTTCCATATAGCCCCAAGTAGAGGAGCTGGTGAGCCTTGCCAAAGAATTGGCAAAGGGGGAGTGAAGCTGAAATTGCAGGCGGCCAACACACAGGTGTTGATGAAGGTCATACAGGTCCCATGGAGATATGGCTAATTTCTTCAGAAAGATTGGGTGATGAGAGATGCACAAGAACTCTCACAGCAGATGCACTTGAATTAGTTGGTGGTAAGAAAATAGGTACTCTTTATCTACTTGTTTATATTACTGATTCTTCTTTTGTTGTAGAGATGTGGCTTTAGGCTTGGTCACATGAGTAGGAAGGAGATGCATGTTCTTAAGCAGAAGACAGATATATTTGATAGGCTTAAGAACTGGAAAGCCTTGGTGTACTTGGAGGAGATGGCAGACAGAGACCAGTGGATGTGGCTGGTTACTTCTGAGCAGGGCAGTTTAGACATGGGAATAGATTCAAAGGAGCTCACAAGTAAAAATTCATCACTCACAGGTGAACACAGATACCGATGTCAGTTAGGAGGAACTCGAATAGACAGGTGATGTCGGTCATGGTTGATGTCGGGCAGACGTCTCAGGGGGACCGAGATCGGTAGTAGGTAAGACCGATGTCAGTCAGGAGGACCGACATCGGTAGCAGGGACACTGATGTCGATAGGGTCGGTAGTTAGGGACAGACGCATGGGAACTGACGTCGGTCAGATGCAGACTGTGGAGTGACCGAGGTTGGTCACTGTAACAGATTTTGGGTCACTTAAGGAGTCTCAAACACCCATACGGAAGACTGAAGATGTAAGTAGGCCCTCAAATTCATTGTTCCTCTTCTTTATACTTGTTGTTGATTGTAGAGCAGGAAGGATCTAGGAAACAGGTGGGAGCATGTCATGGATATATTGCAAAACCAAGCGGGAGTTTTGGTAGGGTTGCTAGCTAATATGAAAGCACAGAGACGAATGGATTCCTTAGTTGAAGAATAGAGTGAACAGACACGTGAGATGGAAGACCAGGTATATGGTCTTGAGGAGCTGCAGGACAGTGGTACAGGTTTTGACAGGTGGAGGATGAAGCATGGCTTCAATCAGTGTCAGGGTAACTACTGTGGTTTGACTTACCAGGTGGATGATGACATCATTCTGTTGTTGTATGTGGATGGTATGTTTGCTAGCAGGATTGTACATAAGGGTTTTGCTGAGCTAAGGGTAAGATTAGTTTAGTGGCATGTCATGAGGAGTTTAGAGCAGCGAAATTCTTTGACATGGGAGACATGGAGTCACAGGTTGATTTTGTCTCTAGTGGGAGCTGATGTGAATCAGGTGTTGGCGAGGTTCAGGATGCAGAGCCAGAGCACACTAAGGGCTGGACAGGGATGTGTCTGAAATCACATGAGGTCTTGTATAGACCTGAGATTTAAAGGGATAACAGGGATTAGTCTTCACTACTAAGATAGACTTTTGTGGTACAAACCAGGAAATTAATCACTTTCAAATATTGGTGAATACTATTGAGGGTAAGACCATTACACTATCATGCAACCGACGTCGGTCACGGCCGGCGTCGGCGACCCCCAGGCAGACAGGGACCGAATCGCCACTGCGAGCTTAACGGGCAGTTAGCTAACGAAAAGTGTTTCCATTGCTGAGAGCTGCTCAAATATATGATTCAATAAAAAGTGGGGATCCCTATGGATAAACAATGCCTTATCTATGAGGGTAAATGACTGGAGGTACTCAAGGTTCACAGGTGTGCAGAACCAGGTTGATTTGCAGGTGTGCAAGATCAGATAGGACAACTCAGGCAGGATCTACTTGGAGTACTGTGTACTTCAAGAGCATATATAAAGATTCCCTTAATTTTTTGGTGTTTTGGTATTGGGGAGGAGATGGAATACCTTCTACTTCAAATTTGATTTCATTTAATTCTAGATGAATTTGGTTAATTTCCGCATATTGTTCTTGGTTTGGTAATCAACAAGGCTCCTATCCTAGCCCATGGTTGTGTAGACTCAGATGCAAACTCCTTCAAGATACCCTCTTTCTCACTAATCTCAAATATGTTGAGGGACTCGCCAACCTTTATGCCTCCAAACACAAACTGACAAGCTCTAAAAAGAGGAGCCCGTAAATTGTCTAAACTAAATTCCTTGCAAGGAATGATGTGTCAATAGAACATGTTGATTTAAAGGGATAACTAGTCTTATTAAATAGACTTTTGTGGTATTAAACTTTCAATTATTGAGGGTAAGACCATTACACTATCAACAAAATCATCAAATTCCATTGCAATGCTCAAATATATGATTCAATTGGGGATCCCTATGGATAAACAATGCCTTATCTATGAGGGTAAATGAGTGGAGGACTCTACACTACTGATTACTTGCAACATATATAAAGATTCCCTTAATTTTTTGGTATTGGGGAAGAGATGGAATACCTTCTACTTCAAAATTGATTTCATTTAAGGATGAACCTGTTCCAAGGCTCCTGCCCAATCATCTTTCCCTACTGACAAGCCTAGCCCATAAATTGTTGAAAAGATGGATTAAGTAACAATTGTCGAGGTAAAACATCTTGAGGTAATTGGTTTCTTTTCTCCCTTATATATGAATCAATTATATGTAACTTTAATGGATTTTGACCTCGATCTGAAGGGCTTCATCAATGGATTTATATACACTAGTCTAAATAGTGTTAGATACTTATGTGCCCAAAAGGTTTCTTTGTAGTATAGTTTAATTCCCTTGAATAAATCATGTTTTTTTTTAAGAGAGACCATGGTTTTGGAGAAGAGTGGGACTCTTTATTACCCTTGGTTTCCATATTTTGATCCTAACACAATGGTTGTTTATAAAATGCTTGTTTGGGGTCTCCTCCCAAATATGGCTCTTCCTTTATAGAATCTAACAACATTCACATCTATTGGGAATACTTTGGATAGATTTGTAAAAGTTGGTTTTAATTCATCTTTACTCGCATCTATATGGATATTAATCTAAATAATAGATTACCTAAAAGCATAATTCTAAAACATGGTGAATTGACATGGAATCAAAGCTTGAATTATGAAAATACAATGTTTAGGTGTCATTTTTATCACCAAATAGGAAATCTATTGGAATCTTATTGTCAATCAAGAGGACATTCAAAGGGGAAAGGGGATATGCTACTAAATCAAAGAGTTGGCAGCGATATGAGCTTCCATTATCGAAGGATAAAGATGATAAGAGCATAGCATATTCACATACTGCAGAGGAAGATAAAGATACCAATGTAGGAATAGAAGTTAAAAGTGTTGATTTAAGTAAGTCTTCAGAGAATTCAGAGGAATAAATGAAGGTGGGGGAATAAACCACAAGAGGGACAAATACAAATGAAACTATAATATGAGGATTCAAGAGATTACATGAGTCAGATATCTCTGAGTCAAATAAATAATCATCCATGGTTGGTTATTCAGGAACACAATATTTAGACCTACAATTGGTGGTTGTGTTAACTCCTCTAGGGGTTGGATTATGGTGGAAAAGAAAAAAGGGAAAAAGGACATATCAAGGATTTTGTTAGGTGACCCCTTATCCAACGGAAGCACAATTGATTACTTATTTATGAGCAATTAAACATGGAATTATACCAGAATGATAAAGTAACTAGAAACATGAGACAACAAAGAATTTGAGAGACAATACACACTCTTGTATTAAATATTACTAGAAAAAAATACAATAAGGTAGATGCCACTTCTCCCTCCACCTCAAAGGCTTGCCACACCTCAAGACCTTCTTCCCTCTCTCTCTTGCTCAACACAAAACCAAATCTACAACCTGAGTTGCTATCCCTCCTTGAATGCTTCAACAGATCTCCTTGACCTTACACCTGTAGATCTCCTTGACCTTGCTTGCTTCAATGCTTTCACTTGATCATTAGACAATTACAATACATGCCTCATGGATCTTTAAATAGAATCCCATGGTTACAAAAATAGAAATCTAACTACTATAATTAGACACGCAGCTCGTGACTTGAATTAGCCCCTTAATATGCAAACACTTAGTTCAACTAACTAACTGTTCGTGCAACGAATAGTTCTGGAACACACAGGCGACCGACGCCGGTCCCTGCTTAACTGGTGCTACCGACGTCAGTCGACTCTCTGCCGTCGCCGGTTTCCTTCTCCACTATCTTTGACCGACGTCGGTCATGATGCCGATGCCGATTCTTTTGGTTCTTCAGCATTCTCTTCTTTGTCTGCAAACAGTTGAAGCTTTTAGCTCCACACCCTAACAATCTCCCACTTGGAGATAAACAGCTGCTACTGTACCTGTACCTGTACACCATCTATTTTGTTCTTTTGGCTCTGTATCCCTCTTCAAAGTCACTCTTGAAGACCAACCACCACACAAACCTGTGATGCTATACCTGTCACTTATGCCACAAGAATTTTGCTGCTCCCAAATTCTTCATGACATACTTCTGAACCAACTCTACCCTTAGCTCAGAAAACTCCCTGTATATGAAACCCTGCAAAAAGTAACACAATACAGTAACATGATAATGTAGCTAATTTTATCCAACCTGGTAAAGATAAAATACAATGGTCAAACCTCCATTGTCCTGCAGCTAACTCAAGACCATATACCATAGCCTTCTGTCTCAAATGTCCATCCACTCTCTTCTCTAAAATGGGAATCCATCCCTCTATCCAGTGATTTCTTCCAGCTGACAACTCTACCAACAAATACCTGTTTGGTTCTACTCCAAGGACTCACACTCCTCATCCATGTCAAGCTCCCACTATTTCTGGATTCTACCTGCATTGCTTCCTCCATCTTCCTAGTTCTTGACTATCAGTAAGCAATATAAAGAAGGTGAACAACGAATATGAGGTTCACATACCTTTTCTGACCTTTGTATGGGTGTTTGAGACTCCTTGACAACTAACTGTCCACCCATCATCCGTTCCAGTGACCGATCTCGGCCATCTCCCAGTCTGCTCAGCGATGTTGGTTCCCTGCACTGACCCTGACTGCCGACGTCGTTACCCCTGGCCGACGCCGGTATCCCTCCTGTCGACGTCGATCCTGATGACCGACGTCAGACTTATCCTGCCCGACCTACCGACCCTGCTGGTCTGCACATGACCGATGTCGGTGTCTGACTGACCGACGTCGGTTCCAAGTGACCGACATCGGTGCCTATGTGTTCCTGTGAGTGATGAATTCTTCATCCGTGAGCTCATCTTGGATTATATCTCTGTCCATACTGCCCTGCTCAGATTTATTCAGTGCCTGTAACTGTTCTCTGGCCTTCATCTCCTCCAAAAACACCAAGACTTCCTTGTTCTTGTCAAAAGCATCAAATTTCCTTTTCCTGCAATGAACTCTATCTATGCTTTCTGAATTTGAACACATACCTTTTGAATCAAGAACTTCCATTCCCTTCCTATTCATGTGACCCAGCCTATTAGACCACATCTTCGAATCTACACCAGAAGTAGAATCAGTAATACAAGTAGATAGATAAAGAGTACCTACTTTCTTACCTCTTGCTAAAACAAGTGCTCCCTTGGTAACCTTCCAAGAGTCCACTGTGAGGGTTATTGTGCATCCCTCATCACCCAACCTTCTTACAAAAATCAAACTCTGCTTCAGAATTGGAACATGCATGACCTCCTTCAACACCCATGTGTTGTCAATCTGCAATCTCAGCTGCACTTTCCCTTTGCCAACTATCTGACAAGGCGTACCATCCCCTAAATAGAGCACTCCAAAGTCTCCCTGTTCATACTCATGAAACAAATCTCTGTTTGGGGATGCATGAAAAGATGAACCAGAATCTAAAATCCATGATCCTACCTGACTATCCAAAGAAAGTATGAGAGCATCATGTACCATGATATTAGCATCTTTTGCTTCTTCTTTACCTTCAGGTTGATTCTCTTTATCTCGCAACCAACACTCCTTTGTATGTCCTTTCTTTCCACAAAACCAGCAGGTAATACCTTTGGACTCGGATCTCCTTCCCGACCTTGATTTCCCTTGCTCAATCTTCTCCCTTTGCCTTCCCCTGCTTTCCGCACTTAGAGCATTCCCTGATGATTCACCTGTGCTTCTCCTGCGTATTTCCTCATTCAAGATCACACTCACAACATCATCAACTTTTAAGATTTTAGAAGCAGATGCAAAATTACTTACTGCCATAACCAAACTGTCCCAACTTTCAGGCAAAGAACATAAAATCAAGAGAGCCTTTACCTCATCATCAAAAACAATATTGACTGAAGCTAATTGGTTTACCAAACCATGGAAATCACTGAGATGAGTATGTACCGATCCACCTTCCTGCATTTGCAAAGTAAATAGCTGCTTCATAAGATATACCTTATTAGAAGCCGAGGGCTTTTTCGTATAAATTCGCCAAGGACTTTATCAACTCTTCCGTTGTCTTGCACTGTGATAAGCTGGAAATCACAGACGATGCAAGGCTCAACCTTATGGAACCGAGAGCCTTCCGATCAAGAACGTTCCATTCTTCATCCTTCATATCTGTGGGCTTGCATGCAACCCCACCCAACGGTAAGTACATATCCTTCTGATACAGATAATCCTCAATCTGCATCCTCCAGTGATGATAATTCTTGCCGTTAAACTTCTCCATTCGTAGCTTACTTTCTTCTGCCATTGCTGAACTCCCACTCAATCAGAAAACCCTGTGAATGACTTGTAATCAAAAAATAACCTGTTTCCTGCAAACCGTAGCTCTGATACCAACTGTTAGGTGACCCCTTATCCAACGGAAGCACAATTGATTACTTATTTATGAGCAATTAAACACGAAATTATACCAGAATGATAAAGTAACTAGAAACATGAGACAACAAAAAATTTGAGAGACAATACACACTCTTGTATTAAATATTACTAGAAGAAAATACAATAAGGAAGATGCCACTTCTCCCTCCACCTCAAAGGCTTGCCACACCTCAAGACCTTCTTCCCTCTCTCTCTTGCTCAACACAAAACCAACTCTACAACCTAAGTTTCTATCCCTCTTTGAATGCTTCAGCTGATCTCCTTGACCTTACACCTGTAGATCTCCTTGACCTTGCTTGCTTCAATGCTTTCACTTGATCATTAGATAATTACAATACATGCCTCATGGGTCTTTAAATAGAATCCCATGGTTACAAAAATAGAAATCTAACTACTATAATTAGACATGCAGCTCGTGACTTAAATCAACCCCTTAACATGCAAACACACAGGCGACCGACGCCGGTCCCTGCTTAACTGGTGCTGCCGACGTCAGCCGACTTTCTGCCGTCGCCGGTTTCCTTCTCCACTGTCTTTGACCGATGTCGGTCATGATGCCGACCCCAGTTCTTCTGGTTCTTCAGCATCCTCTTCTTTGTCTGCAAACAGTTGAAGCTTTTAGCTCCACACCCTAACAGATTTAACATATGATGTAGGCTCGCTTATTCTCCTTGGGGAGATGGTCATAAATGTTGAACATTTACTAGTATGAGTTCTTCATTACCATGAGGATATTTATATAAATTATGTTGTGTTACCTTCAGGGAATTTTCATGCTTCCTTGGGATAATCGTCAGGTTTGCAGATTTTTATGTGCCCATGTACAAGAATCTTAGACTTAATGCTATATGCATTCACACTATGTAACTTTTTTCCAATGCATACAAGTTATGATTTTTTCTTTCGAATAATAATAATAATAATAATAATAATAATAATAATAATAATAATAATAATAATAATAATAATAATAATAATAATAATATTTTTTTATAAAACTATTTAATTTTATAAATTAATATAAAAATAATTTACTATTGATGTTACACGTGTTTTCATGTTATATATTATTTTATAAATAATTATTTCTAAAATAATATATAACATGAAAACACGTGTAACATCAATAGTAAATTATTTTTATATTATTTTAGAATATTATTACTATAGAAGTAATGTAAATTTTAAAACAAAGATAAGAACTAGTCAAAATATATGATACAAATTCTAGTTTTTTTTACATAATAACAAATCTAAATACTTTTCAACAGTTATGGTAGGTACTAACTGCTACATGACCCTTGTTACTTTGTATAAATTTAATGTACTTCAAATGTATATTGATTTAAGATATCTAAAAAAATAGTAAATAAATTCATAATAGTTCAATATTCTTGTTGTTGCCTTTATAAACACGTATCCTAAATGAGAAAGCATAAAATATTGCATTCAGAACATGTGAAAAACTTTCTAAATTTTTGATTTGAGATATGCTCCAAACCTAAAGAGATACACAGTTCAACAATATATAAATAAATAGAAAAACACTTATTTTATAAGTTTCCATAAAAAACATTTGATACGTCAAATTGGTATAAATTACTTAATGATGACCAAAAAAAACCATCTTTATTTTTATTTTTTAAAAATAGATCTAACATTTTCCCTACTATAAAATTATAAGCTTTTCAGTATTACTTTCCAGGTTATCATAGCACATTTTTAATGCCACATTTCTAATTTAAAAATAAATAAAAATTAAGAACTAGAGATGTAGAATTTGGTCAAGTTTGAAAAGATAGCGACCTTAATTATCAGATAGCGACCTACTTGAGAATCATTCGTTTCTTGGATCTCAGATTCGCACGAACCATTTATTTGGTCAAAATTTTAAATGAAAGAAATGATATTTTGACAAACACTAACGGGTAAAATAAATCAAAAAACCAGGAATCATTGACTTCCTTGTCCAATAATGGTGGCTCATATTCTTAGGTTCAATGTATAGGCCTGGAATTTGAAATACATCCAGCCTGTCAAATAAAAATTTGAAATACTTCGTATAAATCTGTACAATTTTAATTGTTCAGGTTGACATTTTGGTAGTTTGAATGTTTTCCAACTTTACGCATGTTCCTTGTTTTCAATTTTTAGTAGTTTGAAAGTTCGGCTATCCTACCAAGACCCATAAATAATAATTTATGTAGGGATGAGCCAATTTTGTTAGCCATGCCATTTTCCACGTGGGATGGTATATTTAGGGCACATAATGGGTAAATAGATAGCATTTTCTGTACCTTCTTTTAAAATATTTTAAAAAGTAAAATTTGCACCGTCCACATTGAGTCTTCGTTCTTTCTTATTGTATCATAATAGACAAGGTTGTAGTCTCACTAGTGAGGATGATGGTTGTTTATATCTATTCATTAAGAGATAAATCCTTTTAAATATTTGACATGAAGAGTCAAGTAGTTAAGGTTAGGATCGTGTCCTCGATGATTTTGACGACGTGACTTTTCACTGCTTAGTCAAACTAGGCAACAACTAAATGCATATACCTTTGGAAAACTAGGCAACAACTAGATGCATGCATAACAAACAAAATGAAAATACGAGGGAAATCAAAATTCTAATTAAAAAATCTAGGTGATTCAAATCCAAATGACAATCTGCATAGGTTTTTAGGATCAGGGGCTTCTGTATTTGTCTTAGCGTTGGACAATTTTGCAGAAGGCAATGATTTGCAGGGCTTCGAGCAAGGAAGAGGAAGTGTTTGTCCATGTAAGGGATTACAACATAGCAACCAAGACTCCTGCAAGTAGTATGGTAGGGCTGCAAAGGGGTTTTTTGAACCCTGTTAAGCTTAAAGTGCCTAGAAGGAACGATTTTGTAGCTTAATCTTTTGAGGCAAATGTTGTGCTAGTGTCTCCTCTTAGCTAAAAACTATGGTTTTCCTTCTCTGTCATCTGGTCATGTGGTGTCACTTGGTGATCCTCAGAGGACACGCAGTGTTGAATGTCATTGGATAAATAACCGGTTGCACACAATTGAGTACCAAACCAGGGCTTCTTCTATAGGTGCGGAAGAGTGAAGCAGAATTGTCGAGTAACTATAACTCAGAAATAACACATGCATATGTTTTGTTCTAATCCCAACGTTGTGTTTCTCTTGAAGTGTCAACGTTCTTGATGGTTTGAAGGCGAAACACTTTGAGTGAACATTGGATTTATGCTACCTACAAGAATGCTAGGTCCCAACCCTTTCCATGAATGCAGTTGGATTTTTGTAAGTTTGTGCTTTCTTCATGATCTAAGTGCTAATGCGCACAACCTGGTACTGCTTGCATGGGCTCTCTGAGTATCAACCACACATTTCTACAAGATATCCCTGTTCCTACTCTCTTTCTTGGGGATGTTCCCGAGTTATACTCAAAGGAGACTCTGGTGATGGATATCTCTGACTATGCTATTCAAGAAATGGAGCTCGATTTTGCAAAAAACATCTGTTTGGAAAATGTGTGGGCACATATCTTTCACACACATACATCTGCATTCGAACTAGGCCTCATTTACTTGGAGTTCCATTGCAACTCCCTCTATGCTTAATCGAGGGTTCTTCCAAGTGGTCTTCCAAAGCTCTTCTAACATGGACTTTGTTTGGTCATCGGGACCTTGCTTTTTTGGCAAATACAGTCTTCTTCTCATGGTACCCCTGTTTTTGAACTAGGAAAGGTGAATATTTTCGATGTTCTTTGGATCAAATTGTAAAACCTTTCCGCAGCTCTCATGTCTAAAAGATGAGCTCTCATCATGCAAACACTTGTTGGTTAACTAGAGTGGGCTCTCTTGTGAATATACTCGGAGTCGAACCACTCTTTGGCGATGACGTCGGTCCTTGTCTGCCTGAGAGTGTGTCGCCGACGCCGGCCGATCTCTGACCAAATGTCGGTTGCTTCCTGTCTCCTACCTGCCGTCGTCGGTTGGCCTGACCGACGCCGGTGTCTGTGACATATCCGCAACTCCTCTGCAACTTCCTCCATGTCTGCATCAGTGAAGCTTTTAGCTCCACAACCTAACATTGAAGTCATTGGTGAAAGGTTGGATAGGAGTAAAAGGGCTTCTTCTATAGGTGCAAGAGTGAAGCATCTTGTCGAGCCCTATAACAAATCCAATGCATCTAGTTTTGTTCTAATCCCAACGTTGTGTTTATCTTGGTGTCAACGTTCTTGATGGTTTGAAGGCGAAACACTTTGAGAAACATTGGATTTATGCTGCCTACAAGAATGCTAGGAACCCTTTCCATGAATGCGGGGATTTTTGTAAGTTTGTGCTTTCTTCATGATCAATGCTAATGCGCACACCCTGGTCTGCTTGCATGGGCTCTCTGAGTATCAACCACACATTTCTACAAGATATGGTGTTCCTACTCTCTTTCTTGGGGATGTTCCCGAGTTATACTCAAAGGAGACTCTGGTGATGGATATCTCTGACTATGCTATTCAAGAAATGGAGCTCGATTTTGGCAAAAAACATCTGTTTGGAAAATGTGTGGGCACATATCTTTCATCTGTAGATCTTTCGAACTAGGCCTCATTTACTTGGAGTTCCATTGCAACTCCCTCCTCTATGCTTAATCGAGGGTTCTTCCAAGTGGTCTTCCAAAGCTCTTCTAACATGGACTTTGTTTGGTCATCGGGACCTTGTTTTTTGGCAAATATAGTCTTCTTCTCATGGTCCCCTATTTTTGAACTAGGAAAGGTGAATATTTTCGATGTTCTTTGGATCAAATTGTAAAACCTTTCGCCTCTCATGAGAAAAGATGAGCTCATCAAATTGTTGGTTAATAGAGTGGGCTCTCTTGTGAAAATGGATGAAAACTCTTTGGGATGCAATTTTGCGAGAGTGTGTGTTATTCTAGATCTCTCCAAATGTCTCTTTCATTTGGTTAATCTGATCTCTTCCTAAGGCACGTAGATTCAATATCTTAACTACAAGGGTCTTCCTTTTAGATGTTTCCATTATAATCTACTTGGGCATTGTGTAGTTGGGTGCCCTTCTATGGCTTAGTTCCTTGCCTCGCCTCATTATTAGTTGGTTTAGAAGGAGGATCGGTCCCCTTATCAAAATTTATTGTGGCGTAATCATGGAAAGTTCTTCCAACACCCTTTTTCTAACCAGCATATCTTCTCACCTAAGGATCCCTTGGTCTCCCCTTGATAGGGGGAACCTTTGAAGTAGGTGCTTGTTTCTTATGCGGTGCTAAATTCTCTTCAGCTTGTTAAGGAAGTCTCCCCCCTTGATGACCTAAATTTATAAGACTAAACGTTGATGTGGGCTCAAGAACCAAAAAAAAGGGCATAGATCAAAAGCAAAAGGTTGAGATCGAATGTAGAGGAAATAGTGAAAGATGACACCCAATAGACGATGGAGGGCCTCCTATCTCAATGAGGGAGAAGATTAGTTTCAACCCATGCCTAATTTTTCCTTTGTGATAAACGCTATGATATTTGGTGAGATGGCTCCCCCTTTGTCTTCTCTCTTAGTTCTAATATATTTACAGGGTTTTATGTATATACAATTATGAAAAATATAATCATGCATACACAAAAAATGACGTAACATTAATGATAATTGATTTCAAATGAAAATATATAATAATAATAATAATAATAAATATAAACTATTATAATATTATTATCACACCATCTCTTTGATATGTTTGTTGAAAGTGGCGACATTTAGTAATCCATTTCCAAAGCTTTTATTGTTACACACGTTGGGAGTAAGGAGAACTCATCGGAATAGACAATGACGGACATAATTTTTGTGGGAAGTGTTCATAGTGTTTTTCACCCATTTTTTGATATGTACGCCCTAAGTTATTAAATCTAATTATACAAATCACTAAATATTTGTTGAAAAGTGTGATTGTTTTATGGATTTTATGTTTATCCTTAAACTGTTTCAAAAAGAATGAGGTGAATTATTGAATGTAATATTAAAAATATATTCTCAATTTTATTAAAAATGTGGTGGTAAGTTCAAAGAGGATTTGATTTGTGATTTTTTGTTTGTAATTTTTTTTTAATTATATGTATGTAAAATGTTGGTTATGGAGTTTGAGTCATGAAAATTAGTTGGTTATTTTATTATGTAATTTTTATATATTATTATTTTTTTAATATGTGATATTTTGAAACGTTTCAATATTAAAATGTGGGGTTACAAACACTAAATGTGTCGAAAGTTAAGTATTTAACAAAATATTTGAACAAGATATATATTTATGTAAAATGTGGGGTTACAGATGACGGATGCATTGGAAACCAAGTGTTAGACAAAATGTTTGAATAAGATATGGTTTTATGCACTGTAATGAATACTCAGTGTGTTTATATTGGAATGGATGTGATGAAGTCTTAAAATCTGTTTACTTTGATGCAAGCGATTAAAGTTTTTATTACCTCCCTAGGCATGGTACTATAGGTTTTATTTGAGCAAATATTTTATTTTGGTCTAGTTAATAAGCGTCTTTGACAAGACATATGACTTTAACAATTCAAAAATTTAATACTTAAAAATAAGCAATATTCCCTTAAATGTTTTCACAAAACATTCTATTCATATCAATATAATAATCACATTCATTATATATATATATATATATATTATATATATATAGAGTTAGTCTTCCAACATTAATTGATTTGAAAGAAGATTGATTTCTAATTAATAAAAATTACTCATTTATATCAGTTTAATAATTTCAAAAATGATGTGTACATGTATTGATTAATAAGGTACTAATATGTTAAGTTTTGAATTTTATTGAAGTACGCTAAGTTTTTAAAAAAAATGTAAAAAAGAGTATGTTTATTTAAATTAAAACATTCATTGATCTATTAGTGAATTTGTTTGAGTCATAGAGTCAATTTACAATGGCACAATAGTAAAATCAATGATATATATATATATATATATATATATATATATATATGTATGTAATAATAATTTCTAAGACAATTAATTTGTGTACAGTATTCAAGATATGGTATAGGAGGAGTGGGAAGACATTGGAAAAGACTATGAGCAACCCCTCGATGCTACGTAAGAGGATAAGCAATTTAAGCTCTATTTTAAAGGGCTAGTCAGTTGTGAGTGTGTAGGGCAAGAGCATTGGGAGGCCTTATTAGGGGTGGGCATTGTTATTTATGATACAAATGCTAAGTTGGTTTTGTAGGTGATGAAGCCGCTAGGGATGGGCTTGAGCAGGGCATCTATAGAGTACATGGATTTAACTAAATACCTCAAAATGACCGTATCTTTGGCTATATGAAATGTCATTGTTTTTGGTGATTCTGTGCAAGTCCAAAATCAAGACAATAGAAAGAATGCATTCAACTAGTTTGATAAAATGCCAAAGAATGATTTTGTGCAAATTTACAACTATGTGACGATGGTCGTGTAGACTCAAATACAAACCCCTGACCACTAAGATACCCTCTTTCTCGCTAAGCTCAAATATGTTGAGGTACTTACCCACCTTCATGCCTCCAAACAAAAGCTAGTTTATCATAAGCTACCATGTGCTCTTTGGGTAGCAAAGGAAAAAGAGGATGTATGCAAAGTGTTTGACAAAATGTCTAAAAAAAATTCCCTTACAAGGAATGGATTGTCAATAGGATGTGTTGATTTAGAGAGCCAACTAATCTTATGTAAGTCAGAGATTTGTGGTATTAATCACTTTCAAATATTGGTGAAGACCGTTGAGGAGAATAACATTTCACTATCATCAAAATCATTATATATCATTGTAATGCTCAAATATATGATTCAACAAAAAGTGGGGATCCCTATGGATAAATAATGCATTATCTATGAGGGTAAACAATTGGAGGACTTTGCACAACTGAATACTTACAACATTTACATAGATTCCCTTCTTTTTTTGGTGTTGTGGTTGCCGGAGGAGATAAAAGACATTCTACTTCAAAATCTATTTCATACAAGGATGCATCCCAATCCAAGGCTCCAACCCAATCAACTTTCCCTCCTGACAAGCCTAGCCCATACATTATTGAAAAAATGGACGAAGTGCCAACTTTGGTGTTAAAACATTTTGAGGTAACTAGTGTCTTTATTCCCTTAAATTTGAATCAATTATATGCTACTTCAATGGATTTTGGCCTTGATTTGAAGAGTTGCATCAGTGTATTTATACACATTAGTCTAAATAGTGTCAGATACACCTGTGTTCAAAAGTCTTATTTCTAGTACAATTAATTTCCGTGAAGAATATCATAAATTGTTTGAAGAGGGACCATGGTTTTGGAGAAGAGTGAGACACTTTATTACCCCTTGGTTTTCATATTTTGATCCTAACACTACAATTATATCCAAAATGTCTGTTTAGGTTTGCCTCCCAAATATGCCTCTTCTTTTTTGGCATCTGATAACATTCACAACCACTGGAAATACTTTAGATTGATTTGTAAAATTTGATTTCAATCAAATTAGTCAAAGTCTATTCACTTTTGCCCGCATCTGTGTGGAGATCGATTTAAGTAATGAATTACCTAAAAGCATAATTTTAAAACATGGTGAATTCACATGGAATCAAATCCCGGATTATAAAAATACAACATTTAGGTGTCATTTTTGTCACCAAATATGGAATCTACATGAATCTTGCTCTCAAATAAGAGGACATTCAAAGGGGAAATGGGATATATTAAAAAATTAAAGAGTTGGCAGCCATATGAGCCTCCATTATCGGAGGATAAAGATGACAATAACATAGCATAATCACATACTACAGACGAAGATAAAGATACCAATGTAGGAATATAAGTTAAAAATGATGATTTAAATAAGTCTTCGGAGAATTCAGAGGAAAAAATGAAGTTAGGGGAATCAACCACAAGAGTGACAAATACAAATGAAATTATAATAGGAGGATTCAAGAGATTACATGAGTTAGATACCTCTGAGTTAAATAAAGAATCATCTAGGGTGGGCTATTCAAGAACACAACTTCCAAACCTGCAAATGGTGGTTGTGGGAACTCCTCTAAGGGTTTAGATTGAGGGGGAAAAGAAGAAAGAAAAAATGATGAATCGAGGATTCACCATATGATGTAGGGTCACCTATTCTCCTTGGGGAGATGGTCATAAATGTTAAACATTTATTAGTATGAGCCCTTCATTACCATGAGGATATTTCTATAAATTATGTTATGCTATCTTTGGGTAATTGTTATACTTCTTTGGGACGATGCTCAAGTCTGCAGATTTTTATGTGCACTTGTGGTTTGGTTGTAATGGTATATTTGGCTTATGGGGGTTGTTTGCATGGATTTTAGACTCAATGTTATATGCATTCATACGATGTAACTTATTTCCAATGAATAAAAGTTATGATTTTTTATTTGGATAATAATAATAATAATAATAATAATAATAATAATAATAATAATAATAATAATAATAATAATATTTTTTAAATTATTTAATTTTATAAATAATTATTTATAATATGAAGACACTTGTAGTACCAATAGTAAATTAATTTCTATATTATATTATTACTATAGTATTACTGTAAATTTTAAAACAAAGACAAAAACAATTCAGACAATATTATGTAACTTTTGGTTATTTTTGCATAATAACAAATCTAAATACTTTTTAATAGATATAACAAGTACTAATCGTTATGCAACCCTTGTTACTTAGTGTAATTTTAATGTACTTCAAGCATACATTGATTTAAGGGATCTACAAGAAATTAAATAAATGCATGATAGTTTAATATTTTTATTGTTGCCCTTATAGACACGCATCCTAAACGTGGAGGCATAAAATCTTGCATTCACAATGTGTGAAAAACTTTCTATATTTTGTTTTAGGGTTAATCTCTTTCCACCCACATTTTTTTAACAAGTATGTAATTATGTTTCAAATTAATAGAATATGAAGGCATGTTTTCACAAAAAAAATCTTTTAAAAACAATGTGGCTAAGGTAATGATTCTTATCTATGATCACAATGTGCATGTTGACGAGGCCATGAAACTTTTGAGTCATATCATTTTAGCAGATGCAAACCTTACTTGGAGATAATGGTTAGTTTTTTCATATATTTAACATCTCTTCAACATGGTATAGGCATCCACGACTAATCATTATAAGTAAATTTGAGTCCTATATTTTTTAGGATATGCTTTTGTAGACATGTACATAAAATGTAGAAATATCATTGATGTATATCAGTTGGAACCATATGTAATCACCTAGGATGCAATGGTTATGAGGTATCATATGCATGAGCATGGTAAGTATGCCCTTGACTCTTTTGACTAAATGTAATGGATTGGCATGAATCCAAACCATATTACCTTTATTTTCCTTATATGCATGTTGTTATTTAGGGTTTGTGGATGAAGCCAAGGAATTATTTAATTGCATAACTTGATATTATTTTACCAAACCCATACTAGAGCACTATGCATGCATGGTTGACCTCCTACAACATGATGGGAATCTTGGCATGGCAATAATATTCATCAAAAGGATTTCATTAGAATTTGATGTTAACATCTAGGGAACCCTACTTGTTAGATGCAAAACTTCCCACAAAATTATAATAGAACAACGTGTAATCAATTGTGTTTTTGGTTCAATTATAGAGATATTGCGTATTATATGTTTATTTGGAAAAGATATTTTTGGATCCATCATATTAAAAAATAATAATTGTAGTGTTTCATTTTCAACTTCTTCTTGAAGATGGGTTCACATATCAAACCTGAAACGTTAGACTTATTATTTTTTAACATGATGGATCCATAAATCTCTTTTTCAAATAACCAACATCATGGACATTTACATATCTCATTATGTCTGTTTTACACACTTATGTCATAACTAGCATCTGGGATGATTTGCTAAACATAATAACAATTATGAAAGATGAGATTGACTAAAAGATCTAGGATATGACTTGATGTGTGTGTGTGTGTGCGCGTGCGCAGTCATTGTAGGACCCAGATCACATCCTCAATAAAATCCATGCATTGTTGGTGATATTGTTTAGGAAGTTCAAATATATTGGATATGTTCAAAATGTAAAGAGATACAAAGTTCGATAATATATAAAGTAAATGGAAAAACACTCGTTTTGTAGGCTTCCACAAGAGACTTCTGACACATTAAATTAGTGTCTTGATGGTGATCGAAAAAACTATATTTATCTTTTATTTTTTTAATAAATTCATCATGTATTATATTGTTTGAAGAGGCAAAGGAATTGGTGCTTTATAATTAAAATTAAAATTAAAACTAACTATTATTATAAGAAATATAATTAATCGTGGATTTCATATTCAAATCACCAAAAATCTTTGAATATATAGAGATTAATTCAATACCACTAAATCTATATTTAAAATTATAAGCAAATTAATTATTAAAGAATACATATTAAATTAAATAAATGTGTCTAAATCTTTAAAAAAAAAATATATATAATTAAAATAAAATAATTATTCATAAAAATTATGTTGAAATAACTTAAACAGACACACAATACACTTTTCTTCTTCATTCCTACTTTCCACTATTAAATACACCACTCCCAAAATATTGAAGTCTCATGGACCACATTCACCCTGTTTTGATTAAGTTATGGGAAACCACAAAAATTTAAATAGATCTAACATTTTCCCTGCTATAAAATTGTAAGCTTTTTAGTATTACTTTCCACGTTATCATAGCACCTTTTTAATGTGTCATTTCTAATTTAAAAATGAATAAAAATCAAGAACTGAGAGGTGTAAAATGTGGTCGAGTTAAAAAAGATAGCTACCCTACTTATCAGACAGCGACCTGCTTGGGAACCATTCGTTTTGTATCGATCTCAGATTCGCACGAATCATTTGGTTAGTCAAAATTTAAAGAGAAAGAAAATATCTTTTGACAAACATTGATTATTTAGTGGGTAAAATAAATTATAAAAGCCATGTATGTATTGTATGGGTCATTCACTGACATGTCCAATCATGGTGGTTCATATTCTTATTACTAGGGTAGGCGTTAATCATGTGGAATTTGAAATACATCCAGTCTGTCAAATAAAAATTTGTGTACTTCATATAAATTTGTACAGGTTGAAATTTTGGTAGTTTGAATGTTTTCAAAATTTACGCATGTTTCTTCTTGTTTTGATAGGTCAGACAAGCCGGCCTCCGTAATACAAATTTACAAAATATTATTATCGAAATCAGTCTTCTCCTTTTATAAAGAGAAGATAATCAATGGTAATTATTGAATTTATATTTAGATGTTTTGCATTTGTCTTTTTACCTTTTTTGTTTTATATATGAATGATCAATAAGAATGATAATAAGTTGTTGAGAATTGCGTTTTTCAACTTATTTAAGAGGAGGTCCTTTGTAATCAAAACACAATTCGATTTTCAGCGTTCTAACATTTTGAAATTCATGGTGAGGCTCTTTTTTACTAGAAGAGGAGGTAGAATGGATTCTATTCGTAGAGAAGAGGACGATTCAACAATAAAATTGAAAGAAAAGGACCCAAAAAAGATTTTCCCATTATCTCGTCAAACTAGGTCAACCTCTAGAGGGGCGTCCGTCAACAATATATAAAGGAAGTGGGAAAATACTCATTTTGTAGGTTTCCACAAGAGACTTCTCACACGTCAAATTGGTGTCTTGCTTGGTGATGATCGAAAAAACTATCTTTGTCTTCTACATTTTTTACAAATTATGTGCTACATTACTTGAAAAGGAAAGGAAATTGGTGCTTTGTATTCCCAATTAAAACTAATAATTGTTATAAGAAATGCACACACAACTCATGGACTTCCTATCTAAATAAAAAAAGATCTTTGAATGTGTAAAGAATACCTCAATGCCACTAACTCTTTTGTAATTTTTTTTTAATTTAAAAAAGTCTTTACAAACTTAAAAGTTTCATTTTCAAAATTTATTTTATTTAAAATACGATGTATTGAAAGTTTAATGTTGAAACTTTAGAAAGTTTGATAAAAATTTATATTACACATTTTCAAGTACAAATTAATAGTTGAAAATAGTTACAATACATACTTGTATAGTAGGTATGGTAAATAAAATTAAAAAATTTAGAGGTGTAATTTCTTTTAATCTCGTATGCCTTATAAATTATAAATCTTTTGAATATTTTTTGATGTTTGTTTTTTAGTACTTGTTAAGACATGGTACTTAAAACCTATGTTCAATGCAATAAGGCAAGTTCACAACCCATGGCTAGGGATACTATTCACCATTGGTTTGATGACATTTTTATTCTAAAAATATCTTAACCCAACATTTTAGAAAAACATGTTGGGTCTAGGGTTTGGGGATAAGGTGACCAAACTCAACCTTGGGCCTGACATGGTTCTCCCTTGAAGGGCAATGCACCTGGGAGCTTATTGGGGAGGCTACACTGAAAAAACTCATACTGATGATAAACAATAGGGTCTTCCAATGGGGGTGGCTCTAAATATGGTGAAAGTAGTTTTAACTCTTCATAATTCTCAACTTGGTCTACTAGAGATATTTGATCCAAATCTTGTGACTTTATAAAAGGGGTGTCTGTGAAGACAACTTTGGGCCTAGTAACATGCAAAAAGGTGAATTCCCATCCCTCAAAGGAGGAAGGAATGGGAAAATCTTTCAGGGACATACTCTTAGGCTTGGGTACTATAATTGGAAAGGAAACACAACCACTCCAAGCACTGAAATGTTGCCCCTCAATTTATTTTGGGGAGGAAGTGGTAGAGGAGGTTCTTAGAAATGAGGTCTGGTTTGTGGCCAAGGGTCTCATTTGTAGATTTGGCTGCTTATAGCCCAGTTTAGCCACTCTACATGAGTGGATTTTGGATTGCTGACAACCCCTAATGGAAGATAATATGGAAATCTAGCCATGCATTATGTGTGTGGAGTTGGGAGGCAAATCTATGGACATTTCCATTAATGCATACACATTATGGCCATACTGTGTATGTGTTATTTGAATTAAAGCTTGAAACCACTGAACCTAGGAATGCATATGAGTCCCTTTAGTTTTGCACAGAAAAGTACCAAAACATGTACATGAATCCAATCTTGACTTGAAATAGATATTTACTACTCTAAATGTAACAATATAAATGTAAACTTATACTTTAAATTTATTTTAGTAAATATAATAAATTAGGGTCATTCTGTATTTGATAGAGTTGGTCTCACAGCTGCATACCTTATAATGTGGAAAATAAGTTTTCAAAATCCAATCTGGTCAGTACTTAAACATTTTTAAGGTCTAAGTATTAAACCTAGGGATTTTAGGGCAACACGTTTATAATTGATGTCCATCTTTGGTAAACATACAATCATTTTTTAGGTTTTTGTGCCTTCCAAATTACTTTCTAGCATTTTTAGGAGTCATAGGTTTATCAAAATTGAAGTTTATAAACCACTCACTTTGAACTTTATTTAAAGTGGTGTGATTGGGGTAGCATAGGTTAGATTGATGACTTGCACACATCAAATGACCACTTTGTGTTAATTTCATTTATTCATCATCCATCCCTCATCGTTGATCATTTCCTACTCATCCCTCATCATGCCTAATCACTCTCTCATCATTACTCATTGTCTCTAATCACTCCCTCATTGATCCTCACTATCCCTAGTCATCTTTAATCCCTTCCTTATTATCCCTAATCACTCCCTCATTGACCCTCACCATCCTTCATCATCTTTAATCACTCCCTCATTGACCCTCACCATCCTTCATCATCTTTAATCACTCCCTCATAGTTCCTAATCTCTCTCTCATCATCCTTAATCACTCCCTCATTGGTTCTCATCATCCACAACCATCCTTAATCAGTCCTTTATCATCCCTAATCATTGCTTCATCATCCCTTATCATCCCTAATCATTCCTTCCTCATCCCTCCTCATCCCTAATCACTTGCTTATTGACCCTCACCATTTCTCATCACTTATAATCATTCCTTCATCATCCCTACTCACTCCCTCATTGACCTTTATAGTCCCTCATCATCCCTAATCACTACTTCATCATCTCTCATCATCTCTAATCACTGCTTGCTTATCCCTTATCACCCCTAATCACTCCTTCATTAACCCTCACCATCCCTCATCATCCTTAATCACTCCCTCATCCTCCCTAATCACTCCCTCATTGACCATCACAATCCCTCATCATCTCTAATCTCTCCCTCATCATCTCTATTAATACCTCTTCATCCCTCCTCATCCTTAATCACTCCATCCAATACCTTAATGGTGTTATTTTATTAGGGTTTGACAATGCTAGGAGCTACAAGTGGAGAGTTGAGTATTAGAATAAAATATAATATATAATGATCAAAATGATGGGAAAAATTTGAAACATAAATATTTAGCATGTTAGGTTGTGGAGCTAAAAGCTTCACTGATGCAAACAGGAGAGGAGGTTGCTGAGGGTTGCTGAGTTACAGAGCAATCAACGTCGGTCTAATCAGTCGACGTCAGCAGGATTGTGAAGAGAAGCAACCAACGTCGGTCAAGGATCAGCTGACGTCGGTCACCTCTAGGTAGACAGGGACCGACGTCAGTCACCTGTGTGGTTTCGACTGCAGATGTTACGGGCAGTTAGCTAACGAACCAAGTGTTTGCATGATGAGAGCTATTTTTAGACTAAGAGCTACGGATCTAATTATTGTAATTAGATGTCTAATTATTGTTTGGATGAGATCTATATAATAGACTCATGGTTGTATTATAAAGTGGTTTTAGTTTGAGTTGAGCAAAGTTAGCTCCTTCTGTGTGTGAGGTGAGCAAGGGTGTTCCTTCTAGTTCCACAGCAGTACAGGGACCGACGTCGGTCGCCTGTGTGGTTCGACTGTGAGCTTATTATGGGCAGTTAGCTAACGAACCAAGTGTTTGCATGATTAGATCTATTTTTAGACTGAGAGCTACAGATCTAATTATTGTAATTAGATGTCTTATTATTGTTTGGATGAGATCTATATAATAGACTCATGGTTGTATTGTAAAGTGGTTCTAGTTTGAGTTGAGCAAAGTTAGCTCCTTCTATGTGTGAGGTGAGCAAGGGTGTTTCTCCTAGTTCCACAACAGTACCAAGGTGGGTGCTGGATTGGAGAGTCAGCTAGATTCTTTAGGTATGTATGATCTTGGTCATCAGGTGTGCATGGCCCTTATAGGAGATCTACATGGTAAGTAAGATCGTTGATCTGCAGGTGTGTGTGTGTGCAAGGTCAAGGTTCACAGGTGTGCAGAACCAGTATTGATCTGTAGGTTGGAGATCAGATAGGACATCAACACAACAGGGAGTAGAATCAGGCAGGATCTACTTGGAGTATGGTGTGTACTCATTGGTATGTACGTGGAGTACATGGAGAGCTAAGAGGAAGGCAAAGCAGTTCCTTCCATAAGTATGGTTTGTTGAATTGCAGGTTGTTGCAGGTTCATGGGAGATCTACTTGAAGTACTTTGAGTACTTGTGGAGTGCGTGGAGCACAGGTGTAAGGTGAACACCAACTCTGTGTTTGAGTTGGGTGTTGGGACCTAGTAGAGAGAGCTTTGAGGAGAGAATTACTGTTCACTTGAGGTGTGGGAAACCTCTGAAGAGGTGGTGGAGAAGAAGTGGCATCTTCTTTATTGTATTCTTTTCTGTAAAAGTTATTAATACAAGTTGTGTATTGTCTCTCATATTCTGTGTTATTCTAAATTCTAGTTACTTGTTGAATCTGGTTTATTTCCACATATTAAGTTGCTTGGTTTGGTAATCAACTGTGTGCTTCCGGTGTTTCTCATCTTGACAAGTGGTATCAGAGCTAAGGTTGCAGGAAGCAGGTTTTGTGCTTGGTTACAAGTCACTCTCAGGGGTTTCTGATTGAGTGGGAGCAGAGCAATGGTAGATGAAATTAAGCTAAGAATGGAGGAGTTGAAAAGCACAGATGGTCACTTAAGGTCCCATGGAAAGAAAGAGCAGGTAAAAGAATATTGTTGGTTGGTAGAAGATCAACATGAAGAAACTGAAGAAGCAGATGTTGCAGGTGACGTGGCACAGGATGCTCTGGGAGGTTTCTTGGATAAAGTTGAACTTGGATAAAAGATTCGGTTGCCTCTTTCCATGCAGCCCCAGGTAGAGGAGCTGGTGAGCCTTGCCAAAGAATTGGCAAAGGGGAAGTGAAGCTGAAATTGCAGGCAGCCAACACACAGGTGTTGATGAAGGTCATGCAGGTCCCAGGTTTGGAGATATGGCTAATTTATTCAAAAATATTGGGTGATGAGAGATGCACAAGAACTCTCACAGCGGGTGCACTTGAATTAGCTGGTGGTAAGAAAATAGGTACTCTTTATCTACTTGTTTATATTAATGATTCTTCTTCTGTTGCGAAGACGTGGCTTCGTAGGCTTGGTCACATGAGCAGGAAAGAGATGCATGTTCTTAAGCGAAAGACAGATATATTTGATAGGCTTAAGAACTAGAAAGCCTTGGTGTTCTTGGAGGAGATGGCAGACAGAAACTAGTGGATGGTGCTGGATACTTCTGAGCAGAGCAGTTTGGACATGGAGATTGATTCAAAGGAGCTCACGGGTAAAAAGTCATCACTCACAGGCGAACACAGATACCGGCGTCGGTCAAGAAGAACCGGCGTCAAACAGATAGGTGCCGATGTCGATCATGTGCAGACCAAAGCTGGTGATGTCAGGCAGGGTAAGACCGACGTCGGTCAGGATGACTGACGTCGGCAACAGGGACACCGACGTTGGCAGGTTGGTAGTCAGGGACAGACGCATGGGAACCGACGTCGGTCAGATGCAGACTGTGGAGTGACCGAGATCGGTCACCGTAACAAATTTTGGGTGGACAACATGCTGTCAAGGAGTCTCAAACACCCATACGAAGGACTGAAGACGTAAGTAGGCCCTCAAATTTGTTGTTCCTCTTCTTTATACTCGTTGGTGATTGTAGAGCAGGAAGGATCCAGGAAACAGGTGGGAGCATGGCAGGGATATGATGCAGAACCAAATGGGAGTTTTGGTAGGGTTTCCAGCCGGTGCAAAAGCACAGAGACGAATGGATTCCTTAGTTGAAGAATAGAGTGAACGGATACGTGAGATGGAAGACCAGGCATATGGTCTTGAGGAAGCTGCAGGACAGTGGTACAGGTTTTGACAGGTGGAGGATGAAGCATGGCTTCAGTCAATGTCAGGGTAACTACTATGGTTTGACTTACTAGGGGGATGATGATTACAACATCATTCTATTGCTGTATGTGGATAATATGCTAGCTAGCAGGTTTGTACATACAGGGTTTTGCTGAGCTAAGGGTAAGATTAGTTTCAGTGGCATGTCAGGAGGAGTTTGGAGCAACAAAATTCTTTGACATGGGAGACATGGAGATCACAGGTAGATTTTGTCTCCAGTGGGCGCTGATGTGAATCAGGTGTTGGCGAGGTTCATTACGTAGGATGCAGAGCTAGAGCACACTAAGGGCTGGATAGGTACAATGTCTGAAATCACATGAGGTTTGGTATAGACCTGAGTATTCCCATGCAGTGGGAGCTGTCAGAGAGTTAGGAGCCAATTTGGGGAAGTGGGTTCTCAGGTATTTGAGAGGGACCAACAGCAGGGATTCATGCTATGCAGGGTCAGGACTTCACTACATGGTTTTGTAGGTTCGGATGTGGTAGGGTACTTGGATGACAGGAGGTACACCACGGGATGTGTGGTGGGTTGTCTTCAGGATTGAGCTTGAAGAGAGATACAAACCAGGAAATAGATTAGACAGAGTACAGGTACAGGTACAGTGCAGCTATTTATCTCCAAGTGGGAGATTGTTAGGTTGTGGACCTAAAAGCTTCACTGATGCAAATAGGAGAGGAGGTTGCTGAGGGTTGCTGAGTTGCAAAGCAATCGGCGTCGATCTGATCAGCCGACGTCGACAAGATTGTGAAGAGAAGCAATTGACGTCAGTCAGGGATCAGTCGGTGTCGGTCACCTCCAGGTAGACAGGGACCGACGTCGGTCACTTGTGTGGTTTGGACTGCGGATGTTACGGGCAGTTAGCTAACGAACCAAGTGTTTGCATGATGAGAGCTATTTTTAGACTAAGAGCTACGGATCTAATTATTGTAATTAGATGTCTAATTATTGTTTGGATGAGATCTATATAATAGACTCATGGTTGTATTATAAAGTGGTTTTAGTTTGAGTTGAGCAAAGTTAACTCCTTCTGTGTGTGAGGTGAGCAAGGGTGTTCCTTCTAGTTCCACAGCAGTACCAAGGTGGGTGCTGGATTGGAGAGTTAGTTGGATTCTTCAGGTATGTATGATCTTGGTCATCAGGTGTGCATGGCCCTTATAGGAGATCTACATGGTAAGTAAGATCGTTGATCTGCAGGTGTGTATGTGTGCAAGGTCAAGGTTCACAGGTGTGCAGAACCAATATTGATTTGTAGGTTGGAGATCAGATATGACATCAACACAATAGGGAGCAGAATCAGGCAAGATCTACTTGGAGTATGGTGTGTACTCATTGGTATGGATGTGGAGTACATGGAGAGCTAAGAGGAAGGCAAGGCAGTTCCTTCCATAAGTATGGTATGTTGAATTACAGGTTGTTGCAGGTTCATGGGAGATCTACTTGAAGTACTTTGAGTACTTGTGGAGTGCGTGGAGCACTTGTGGAGTGCATGGAGCACAGGTGTAAGGTGAACACCAACTCTGTGTTTGAGTTGGGTGTTGGGACCTAGTAGAGAGAGCTTTGAGGAGAGAATTACTGTTCACTTGAGGTGTGGGAAACCTCTAAAGAGGTGGTGGAGAAGAAGTGGCATCTTCTTTATTGTATTCTTTTTTGTAAAAGTTATCAATACAAGTTGTGTATTGTCTCTCATATTCTGTGTTATTCTGAATTCTAGTTACTTGTTGAATCTGGTTTATTTCTGCATATTAAGTTGCTTGGTTTGGTAATCAACTGTGTGCTTTCGGTGTTTCGCATCCTGACATAGCACCTATGAAAAAATATGGGCCTATTATAAATGATGTAATTCAAAATTGAAGATTCACCAGAAAAAGAGAAGCAAGTAAAACCACCATAACACAGAAAATGGGTAGTAAATATGAGGATCACCAAGCTATGTGATTTCCTAAAACCAATCAATTACTTTCCAAATGAGGACTTTTTATGATCTAAATAATTACATTGAAGGCCTTCTATTTGTATGTCTATTGATTGAGTCATCACACTAGAGAGTGGACAATAATTTTCAAATGATTAGAAATAGTAGTCCAAGAATGGAAAGTGGTACTTAATTCATAACTTAAATGGTCAATCCAATGAAGACTGTCACACTATGAGCTCTATACTTTCACAACTTGAGAAAGTGGGTACAAGCTATCTAACACTATAAAAAGGTAAGTAGATAATAATTTATGAACCCAATGATATGGTCGGTACTAAAAATATCTCTAATTCCCCCAACAAGAAATTATATGAATTAAAAATATTGTTTCATTAATAAATGTAGATCAATGGTGAACCAATACATTTCATCATTTTCAATGGAATTCAAAAGAATTTAATTTATCCTAAAGTATATTTTCAAAAATTTAACTTTAAATTGATGCATCATCCATAATCATATGCTAGTGTATGGTCTAGTGTAGGCCTTGAGAAATGGATCACCTAGTAGTGTCACGTGGTGTACAAAATCAAACCTTTTAAAGGTGCAATCCTTTGTGAAATCTCACCATTAGAGGTATTTTATGTTTTACATGTGGTCAACCATATATTTACCATTGACATGTAGTCTATGAAGAAAATCTTTAAAATGTTGTAATAGATTGTCATGATCTGAAATACCATATATCATAGTTAGTTCATAAGCTTTCAATCATTAGTGTTAGGAAGCACAAGAATATTTTTAGTTATAATAAGAAGTATACTCTTGATGTTAATAAGTAAATGTAATAACATCCTTATGGATCCATATCATAGTGTGGTTTATCCAACAATAACAAAGACAAAATAATTGAACCCTAAACTAGATGAATACCAAGATATCTTTTAGTCACCTAAATAAGTTCTTACATATTGTACACTAAACAATAATATTGATTTGATCCCTTCACTACCTCTAACTCAAACCTCTTTATACAACATATCATTTATAGAGAATGAATACATCAAGTGGTAGATCCATAAAATCATGGATAATGGACACATAATGCCTGAATCATTGCCTTGCAGAAGCACATTTGTGCTTGCACTAAAGAAGGTTAGGACTTGAGGTTGTGAATCGATTAAAAAAATATTAGCAAGATTAAATTGAAGAACTATTATCCTCATCTAAATATTAAGGCATTTTTTTGTTGTATCCATGGTGTATAAATAGTTTCCAAAATTGATCTTAAGTTTGCTTATCATCACATTCATGTTGAACCTCTAGACATTTGGAATATATTTAAAAAAAAAAGGAAGGATTTTTTGAGCAATTGATTATGCCTTTTATATTAACTCAAGTAGCAAATTCATTCATTGAGATGTTGAACGACATCCTCAAGCCCTTTAACTATGTCCTTTTTAAATCTACCTTAATGACATCCTAATCTTCAGAAAACATGGGATGAACATCTACACTATGTTGAACTAGTGTTTCATATTTTGCAGAAACACATTTTTATGATAACATGAATAAATGTTCATTTTCCATGCAAGAGATACAATATTTGGGATACATTACACACACAAGGAGTGTATGTGTGAACTTGACCAAGATTCAAGTCATACAGGAATGGGAAACACCAATCAAATTTGCATAGTTTCAAATCTTCTCAATTTTTTTAAATTTATACAAGATATTTGTGTTTAATTTTTATCCTTTGAACCAACCTACCAAAGGTGGAACCGAATAAAATTTCATCTAGTTATCTACACAATAAATATAATTCGATGAACTAAAATTCAGACTCTATTTTGTGTTAGTAGTTATGTTACTTAACTATAAATTTAAAAGATCATCCAACTCATTCAATAATAAAATTGACTATCACAAATTGGTATTGACAACACAATTAGTCCTAAAAAAGAGTTAATTTCTATTATACTAGATTAAACAACATATGATTGGAATCAAATATACCTTTAGAGTATATGCTTATATAAGAAGATGAGGGAGTGATTAAGGATATTGAGGGCTGGTAAGGGTCAGTGACAGAGTGATGAGGGATGGTGAGGGTCAATGAGGGAGTGATTATGGATGATGAGGGATGGTGAGGGTCAATGAGGGAATGATTATGGATGATGAGGGATGAGGAAGGAGTGATTAGGGATGATGAGGGATGGTGATAGTTATTAAATGAGTGATTAGGGATGATAAGGGAGTGATTAGAGATGATGAGGGATAATGAAGGTCAATGAGGGAGTGATTAGGGATGAAGAGGGATGAGGAGGGAGTGATTAGGGATGATGAGTAAGTGATTAGGGATGATGAGGGATAATAAAAGAGTGATTAGGGATGAGGATGGAGTTATTAGGTATGATGAGGGATAGTGAGGATCAATAGAGGAGTGATTATGGATAATAAGGGAATGATTAGAGATGACTAGGGATAATGAGGTTTAATGAGGGACTGATTAGGGACAATGAGGAATGATGAGAGAGTGATTAAGGGTGATGAAGGATGAGTAGGAAGTGATCAGGGATGAGGGAGGGATGATGAACAAGTGAAATTAATAGAAAGTGGTCATTTAATATGTGTAGGTCATCAACGTGACCTATGATACCCCAATCGCACCATTTTGGATCAGGTTCAAAGTGAGTGGCTTGTAAATTTCAATTTTGAAAAACCTAAAACTCTTAAAAATGCTAGAAAGCTATTCAAAAAGCAAAAAAACTTTAAAAATGACTAAATGTTTACCAAAAATGGATATCAATTGCAAAATTTATGCCCTAAAATCCCTAGGTTCAATACTTAGACCTTGAAAATGCCTAAGTACTAACTAGATTAGATTTTGAAAAACTATTTTTCACATCGTAAGGCATGCAACTGTGAGACCAACTCTATTAGATGCAGGGTGACCCTAATTTATTATATTTACTAAAATAAATTTGAAAGTATAAGTTTACATTTATATTGTTACATTTATTAAATGTAAACTTATACTTAAAATTTATAGTAAATATCATCTTCAAGTCAAGATTGGCTTCATGATGACGTTTTGGTGCTTTTTCATGCAAAACAATAGGAACACATACACATTATAATGCGTACATGTTATCAAGTGTTCATGTTATTCAAATTTGAATTCCAAAAATAAGCCTTTTGACTTAGATCCCTAAACCAAAGGCTTGGCCCTGCCATCATATAATCAAGTCTGAGAAGTTAGAAATAAAACAATAAATTTCAACTTTCATTGCCAAATACACTAGTAATTTCATCAACCAAATTTTAAACATTATTACCATGACATCGATCATGCTCTCCTCTTTTCAAATATATGATTTTTATATTTTTGGACTATTTTAAGGTTACAAACTATGTTGATTTCTAATTATAGATTTTTTAGGCCCCCACATGCCACAAATATACATGCCTATACATGTTAATATAATTTGTTTTACATTCTTCTGAGGGTAAAAAAAATATATATTGTCACAAACTAGGCCTAGTTCTACACAAATTCAAAAATAATATCCATTTTTTTAAAGAGGTAATTAGGGGGGCCACACGACTGACTATCCATTTTTTTATCAGTTTTTAAGATCTATTTACTTAAAAAATTAATAATAAAAAAATATTCATTAATAAAATATAAATAAATATAGGTTATAAACTATAATATCTTATTTAAATATTCACCAAAGGGTTTTAAATAATATTAAATGATGCTAAAAAAATGGTGGGCCACATGACCATCTATCCACTCTGTTTTCTTGAAAAAAATAGGAGTTCCTATTCAAATTTTAGATGTTTAATATCATTATACTTAATCATATTTGAAAAAAAATAGTGTTTTGGAAATTAGACTTGAAGTGATACAATTCATGTTGTTCTAGTATCTTCAAATTTTGTGTGTAGCTATTTCAAATTATCTATAAAAGTTCAACTTTTTGAAATTTTAGGAAAATCATGTCCACATGTAACTCCTTTTTGTCCCCTAACTTTGTGCACTTACCCCATGTGCCAAAGGCTTTTTCATTGTTATCTTTGATAGCTTGAGGGACAGGGTTAAAAATTATTCAAGAAAAGACCTAGAGTTGGAACCACCATCTATTTTTCTTGAAACCCTAGTTTCCAGACTTTAATCCCTTAAAGGAATCACTCACTAGTAGACTTGTTTCGGTTCGTTTATCACACCTTCCATTGTAATTTTTTTGGAATCATGTCTCTTAGGCATTGGAAATATGTTGGGAAAACTAATTTCAATAGATTTTCCAACCATAAGCTTCCATCATACCAATTTTGCTAGGATTTTGGTGTGGATGGACATTTCCAACAAGCTACCAACAAACATTAATATGAAGATTAAGGATTGATGCTAGATGCAAAACTTAGACTATGAAAGCATCCCATTCATGTGTCAAAAATAATTTGAGGTTGTACATGTGGCAACATCATGTCCTGTTTCCAAGACAAAGACAACTATAACCTGGTAGAAGGACATGCACCCTTGTCATCTTAAAATTTTTATTTCCAGTGATGGAACCCCAAAGTTCTAAGAACTGCTTCAGTCTGTACAGACATGTGTTTTCATTGATGATAAAGTGATGGGATCTAGCGAATGATATAGGGGTAGTGGAGTCCATGATTATAGATTAAAACATAATGGAGAGTGCGAATCTGGAGTCCCCACCCTCTCAGGAATGGACATTGGTCAAAAAGAAAAAATAATCCTGGCATTGTTGATCCACCATTTTGAATGGTGAAGATGCTTTCAAGATATTGTGGTTTATGGTTTCTTATTTGTAATATCATCCTTTCATATAATAAAATAGGCAAGGGACTTGATAACCCTTTATCTAGCAAAAAAAAAGTCAAACAAGCTTGATACAAATTACAATTTATAATTAATATCATATTGTATTATGAAGTATTGATTTAAGATTTGCGTATCTCAAACTTATTTTGCATAGCTCAACCTTATACCTCTTTTTAGTACTTGTGAAGGCATGGTACTATAAATATCACTAGAGTAAATAATTTTTCTATTCTAACCAATGAGAGCCTTTGACAAAACATATAATTTTACCAATTCTAATAATCAACATCCAAAAATTATTAAAGAATGTCGTTGAACATGTTATTATAAAATATTATATTTATGTGAATATAATAATTATAATCATTTATTGGCATTGAATGACCACTTTGATGAAAATACATTGTGACATAAATGCTTCAAATTGTTGCCATTAAAATCTTAAAAGCTTATGCAGTGGGATAGACACATAATGTGATATGATTTTATAAGGGCATCATGCCATATGTAAAAAAATATAAAGTTGTCATGTAGTTAAAACTGTGAAATAATAATAGCTGGAAAATAATTATTATTGTGCAAAGTTTACAACAATCTTCCCTTTGTGTTAAGAATATATAGATAATCAGATTGATAAGAACATTTCAAATAATTAATAAAAATTTAAAAAGATATTTTATTTATACAAGTATCCACAAATGATACATAAAAACCCTCCATGCCCGATTTCTTAATTACTTTTTTAGGCACACTTTTTAGACCATATTAATTATTCTAACTTTTATATTAATGTTATTTCCTTCTCTTACACGTTATATAGCTTTGAAATATATATATATATATATATATATATATATATATATATATATATATATATATATATATATATATATATATGGTATTTAATTCATATAAAATGATGTATTAAATGTCAATGAGATCGTATAATTTTTTTTGAAGAAATGTTTACAATAATTTTTATTAAATATTATCAACATTGGGTAACTTAATCACACGATCTTGGTAAGACAACTATTGCAAAGTCAGAGAGGGGACAATACCCTCTTAAGTACATATATACAAACTATATTTAATTATATAAAATCTTTGAATTTTACAATGGTATTGTTCCACATATCTTTTATATCAATATACCAATTTGTTGCATTAAACTTAGATTAAAATTTTATATACAAACTCACCCATAAACAAATTTAAATATAAAGACAAGTGATAACTGGTATGCGGTACTTTTTTTTAATAATAATATTAGGATAAGTGCATGGAATTGCGGGGGCGGGAGCGGGTGAGCGGTGCACATTGCGGCAAAAGTAGGTCTTAAGTGGACATGTTTTTTCTGGGAAAAAAAAAAAAAAAAAAAACCTCAACTTGTACGAATTATTGGAGACACCTAAACTCAAAATTTAAAGTTATCATAGAAACATAAATTGTAGCATTTCGAGTTTAGTTTATAAACTACTATTTTTATAAAAAGGTCAAACATAAAAAATTCAAAGAAGTATTACTATTTTAAAGAAAAAATAGAGTAGATAGCTTTCCATGCAACCCATTATTTTTTATTATCATTTAATTTTTTAAAACCCTTTAGTGGAAAGTTAGACAAGATCATCTAGTTGGAAACCTATATATATTTTAAATTAATTCATTATATGATCATTTTTCATTACCATGTTTTAACTTATATACTTACACATGATTTTATCCATGCTGATATCTTTCACAATGTACTTGATATGCTATGTACTTAAATTTTTTTACTAACACATATATCCAGAGTCTAATATGATGTGTTTATGCTGGTTGCATATGTTTCATACTTTAAATTTATGCACTTACTTAAGTGTCTTGCCTTACTTATTATTGTCTTGCTTTTTTGAGCATTTGAATATATTCCTTTGTTTGTGACCCTTATGCCTATGTTCACCTATTGCAACATTTATATATATCATAGTTTGTTGTATTTTGTCATTTAAATATGCCATTTTTTACTTTGTGGACATTTGACCAAGCTACGTCCCTTCAATTGTGCAGTATTTGATCATGCCCTTTGTTTGAGGTCTCTTTGGATCATTGTCTTTTGATTTGTGTTTAAGTGCTCTTGTCTGTGTGATTGATTGCTTGTTGAGCCTGTATTATTACTATCTATATGTTGTTGTGATTCATATCATACTTCTTAAGACTTAATCATATACTATGTACCTCATTATTAAATCTAATTAGACATGCTACTCCTATATGTTACATGATACATTCATAAATTATACAATTGTCTTATCCTTTTGAGATGAGGTGACTACTAGTTTCTAATTTCCGTCACCTCAAAAGGAAGTAGCATATCAATGGGGGAATGTCATATAGGTATGGATTTGACACATTCACAGTTTCAGATTTTAGTGGGGGTATGCAAAAGAGGCATGACTTTCAAACTTATTCAATATTCATCATTTCAGATTACAGTGGGGACATGTCATGGGAACATGTCTTCCACACTTGACATTTAAAAAAAAAAGTCTAGAATGTATAATTATATGATTCATATAAATATTTGTGCTAGTATTATATACATTGGTACCATTATTATACCCATGTTTTAGCTTGAGACATATATACGGTGTATATACCCTAAAAAAAGCACCTTAAATTGTGAAAATAAATTAGCTTTTAGATTTCAAATACTCCTATAGACTTTAGCCTACAGTAGGATGGAATTTTATACATTGTTATTGAGTCAATATACTACAATAATTAGGTTGATTTTTGACAAGGTTGAGGTGATTACATTAGTCAATCTTACCAAGTTTATAAGATGGAGTGATCAAATCATCCACCCATACCAAATTTATAGTGTGAATTGACATGGATCACTCATGCTCAACATGTAATAAGTATGATTGGGTTGCACGGTTGAGCTAATCTCAACTATAGGGTGGAAACTCACATTTTATCTATGGTTGGGGGTAGTTTTTCCTCCAATATTTATATACATTTTTCCCTATAGGTTTTACCATTGTCTTAATCTCAGCTCCAAAGATTCACAATAAAGCATCTCTTCAAATCAAATTTTAGCTTTAGATAAGATGGTTACATCAATACATAAGTGTACTCATAACCTTGCTGTATTTACTTTCAAACATTTCAAACTCTTTCAATTCTAGATTATATGCACTGCTTATATATTTTAGCATGTTCTTGATTGTAGGTTAGTCACCAGTAAAGCACTCAAGTGGGACTCACACAAAGACAAGATGTGTTAGACATACCCAGGTACACATTCCTTTTTCTTTAAACTAATAATTTTATTACTATATTAAATGGGGACAGATGTAGATACTAAATTTTAATTATATAGTGCCTTAGTCTTATATGCTTGGTAAATATTTCTCATGGTTGTACCTTTTAGTTCTAAGACCTTGATGTTTCGAAAAGGTTCACATTTACTATCTCTTGTGTCTATTACTTATCTCTCAGTCTGATCATTTGTTATTCTAATGACTATGTTTATATATTACTCAAACTGTTATAAACCTTTTTATTAGCATCCGCTACAAATTTTGGACATGTAGCTAATTTCTAACTTCCTGGACACTTGCATCCTAGTCAAATTCCTATGTTGATGTTAGTGTCTTGTGCCAAATTAAGTGTCCAGTCCCTAAAGTCATCAAATTTGTAATTGTAATGTATGCTAAATGTTGGCCTAAGTGTTTTAATGTGACATATTTCTAAAAGGGATTGGTATATAAACAAGATCTATCCTCTTTCCTTCCTCACCTAACATAGACCTAACAAATCATAAGGCAAATTACCAAAACCATTCAATCAAGTATTCAAGTGAGCAAACATTTTCTATTCTTTTCCATTTTGATATAAGTCGTAGGGACAACCCATCTACAGGTCTGAAGTATTGAAAGAGCATTTCATGAGCCATATTTTTCAAGTTACAAGTTAGGTCACTCTATGTACTTAATTATCACATGTTGTATCTTGATACAGACACAATCCAACATGTATGAGAGAATTACATAGGTCTGAGGCCCTCTTTGGAGTATTGCCTATATAGGCAACATCCATTGATAGAGGGGTCCTTGGGGCAGCTTGACACTGTGTCCCTACTAACCCATTTCTCTAATAATCACTTAAAATGTGAGGAATCTAAGGTTTGATCATTTGATAAAGGGTGATAGATTATACATGGGATTTGAATACACCAGAGTAAAGATGACATAAAACCTTGAAAGTTCCAGGTGGTCAAACCCAGATACAATTGATATTATGTACTGAACACCTATGTCTAAGTCAGATTGTAGCATTGATTAACCATTTGGATCCGATGCAAGCATCTAAAGCCACATAATGTAAATTTGTAGAATACAATGACTATTTAAGATCATGATCTAGTTCACTTCCAACATGTTTCAACGTATATCTATATACGCATAATAAACTAACAAAGTACTTTTTTTTCTGATTTATTGTAATATCAATCAATATTTATACTTTTTATTTTTAATATATCTTATTATTATAAATTCAAAATATTGTTTATCCAAACTTGAAAATTTATTGCCCTATTATAACTTTATTTATCATCATTATATTTATTCATTTATATATTCTTAAACTTATATTACATTGACCCATTTGAATTTGAGTTATACATCTATATACTTCTTTTGAATAATTTTTTTATACACTAAATTCAAGTCAATATTTTTTTAAAAATAACTAAATAAAGAATGCATATCTAATCACACAATCTAATACATAAGAAAAAAATATAATGTAGAATAATCAATATAGATCAATAAAGTTCGAAGGCACTTTATAAGTAAAGTTGATTGGTTGAGATGTCAATTTTTATTATCTTGTAATCTCTAATATTATAAGAGAGTTAAATTCATATATCTTTTTAAATTTTAATATCAAATATAAGGAATTAGTTTATTTATATATTTTGAAGATTTTATTTTTCGAAAAGTAGTTTAATAAAGTAATGAATACAATGAATGATAAAAAATAATAACTTACCATATATAGCTTAGATAAATCTATGTAAAATATTTAAAAAAAAGTTATAGGTAAATATATTTATCAGATTTATAAATCGAAGAAGGTAGTATTGATTGGAGTTATAAATTAATTTGAGATATAAATGGAAGGTTCATTTCTCCTTTATAAATCACTAATATTTGTTAAGTTGTGGAGCTAAAAGCTTCAACTCTTTGCAAATAGAAGGAACAAAAGGTTGCTGAGATCCAGGAGCACCGGTGTCGGCAGCAGGACTGACGTCGGTCGTGACCAGTGCAGAAAGCCACCGGCGACGGCAGGGAGTCGACCGACGTCAGTAGAACCAGGCAAGCAGGGACCAGCATCGGTCTCCTGTGTGTTCCAGAACTGTTCGTTGCACAGACAGTTAGTTAAGTGAATGAAGTGTTTGCATGTAAAGGCCAGTTAGAGTGTCGAGCTGCGAGGATAATTGTCTAAATTAAGAGTCTAAGTTATTGTTCAAGTCTGGGATCTATTTATAGACCCATTGGCATGTATTGTAATTTGTACAAGATAAGGAAGGCAAGGAAGTTCCTTCTAAGTGTAAGATCATTGAGTTGCAGGTTGTTGCAAGCTCATAGGAGATCTACATGTGTGAGTATGGTCTGTTGAATTGCAGGTTGCAGGTTCATGGGAGATCAACTTGAAGCACTATAGAGTGCTTGGTGAACTGCCAGGGTTATTACTGACCAGTTGGAGAGGTGAACACCAATTCTATTTGTGAGTTGGTTGTTGGGACCATTTTTGGTAGGAGAGTGTTGTAGAAGAATTACTGTACACTTGAGGTGTGGGAAGCCTCTGTAAGGTGGAAGAGTGTGGCGGCTCTTTATTGTATTCTTTTCTGTAAAGTGTTAATACAAGAGTGTGTATTGTCTCTCATATTCTGTGCTATTGGTGAATTCTAGTTACTTGTGTTTCTGGTTATTTCCGCATTTATAATTGCTTATATTTGGTAATCATATTGTGCTCTATCTAAGGAGCAAGATCCTAACAAGAGGGATCAGGACAAAGTGTGTTTGTTCTTGTGATCCCCCCATCAATTACCAATGTCGTTAGTGTTATCAACATCACAAATATTGTCAATATCACTAACATCACCAGTAACCACCATTGAACTAACATGTTAAATGAGATTTAGCCTTGGACAATATTGGACATAACTAAATCACTTAACCAATTTATCCACATCTCAACAACTATAATAAAATAAAAAATATCCTAAGACGATTATAAATATTTATATTATCAATATCATTAATAACCTCAAACCTCCAGCTCTCATGTAAATGTTTTGATAGGTCAAAGAAAAGGCCTTTCAAATAAATTGGCTAAAAGCCCTTTTGTCCCATTTTTTTGTTTTATTAAGTACTCACATATCAAGCAATTAATATTGATTGGAGCTATAAATCATTCTGGGATATAAATGGGAGGCCCATTTTTCCCTTATAAATCACTAACATCATTGACATTGACAATATTGCTAGTGTTATCCATATCATTAATATTGTCAAAGTCATGAATGTCACCAGTAGCCACAAACGATCTAACATGCTAAATGAGATTAGGTCCTGAACGATATTGGACGCAACCAAACCACAAATAACTAATTTACCCACATCTCATCAACTATAATAAAATCAAAATTATCATAAAATAATTATAAATATTTATATTGTCAATATCATTAATAACTTCGAACCTCCTGCTCTCATGTAAATGTTTTGATAGGTTAAAAAAAAAGCCTTCCAAATAAATCAACTAATAACATTGTTGTCTCATCTTTTAATTTTATTAGACAGTCACAAATCAAATAATTATTATAATATCAATTATATATATTTATGTAAGATATATATCTTAATCTAAATATTATCTATTATATATAAACTTATCTAATATATATGTTAGTCTAAATATTATCTATTGTTTGATGACAATTTTTTAGAATTTTTGCGTGAACTACTAAATATAGATAGAAAATTTAATAATAATGAGGGAACATAAAAGACATAATTAATATTTAAATCAATTAAAATTAAAAGTAGTAGTATAATAAAAATTAAATGTATAATTTATATTAAATAATTATATAATGATATATTATATTTATGATTTCTGGGTGTTTAATGTGTAGGTATTATTTATAGATATAAATGTATTTCAATTTCTTTTCATAATCAATTTAAAATGCAATTACTTGATGAATGTTAGTTATAATGTTGTTTTCTCTAGTAGGAAGCTTGGTTTTTTTCATTTTTTAAAATGTTACATATTTATTGTGCTACATCTACCTCTTCACTGCCATTTGGGTAGATAATCACTTTATTTAATGTATTCATCTCCGGGCCCTAAAATGTTTGTTATAGGTATTACCGATAAAATTGTGGGAAATAGCATCAAAGTCAGCACACAAATTCATCTTGAAGGTATTCCATGAGGTAATGACCTTACCTCTAAAATCCTCCCTGGTGTTGTTTTAGAAAGCTCATAGTTTGATAAAGTTTGCAACTACTATGATCAATTAACTCTTGTTGCCTATTTTTTTAATCGGGTCCCTGCTGAAATACTTTGAAATCTTTGGTCCACAACCCTTGCTTAGTCCTCTATGGCATTAAAATTGAGAGAATTCAAACATTAACCAAGTATTTTTTATTATTTAAGTTTAATAACCCAAAACACTATCGTCCCATTATTGTTCATGGACCCTGATTTATCTATAATATGCTATTAGTGGCCAAAACAATGTTGGCGTATGTTATATTCACTTGATGTAAAGTCCATCATAGGTAGATGCATTACCTAAGTGTGATTTATTGTGTGCACATAATTATTAAATGCATAATTAATGTGTTAGTTATCCTTATATGTGTAAGAAGAGTTAAGTGTAACTTGGGGAATGATCTCACCTTTTAATCCATTAGTAATAATCTCTTACTCACCTTTTATTTTTCATATATAAAGACTATTTGTGTCTTTGTGGAAAGTAATGGATATTACAGTCATCTCCTAAGATAGTAGAGATGTAGTCTTTCATAGAGTCTTCTTCTAGTGCAACCATTGTTAATTGTACACATACATTATATATTACACATATTTAATACAGTGTGTCTTTATTGGTGAACCTCTCTATTGTTTTAATAATTTATGTGGATGGTTTCTATGCAAAAGATCCATGGGCCATGTTGTCACTTTTAATAAACAAGACCTTGGTGATATTTCAATCCTAAAAATCAATATCATTGCAATAATACTAAAGAATTTATAGCATTCTCCACCCTCCTTGGATTCTTTTCATTATGCATATTTCCCACATAATATTGTTAGTGAAATTAAGACCTAGGTACTTGTATTCTAAGTCTATGTTGAGTGAGCTTACCTCAAATATCAATCTTATGTAATTCTAATCTTTTTGACGTGAGAAGATCAAAATCCTAGTTTTGGTAGTGTTAACTTTGTTGGGTGAATATTTTGTCACTAGCTAACTGAAGGCAAAATAGGTGTTTCAACCACAACATAGGGAGATTTATCGGCCAAATGTGCAGGTCGAACACATAAAAAGGGGACAAATCTCTCCTCTCATCAAGGGGAGGTTCCCTATAACTATGATATATTAATATACTATAAATATAAGCTAAAAATAACACTCAGGGTAGGATAACACCATCCATCTCTCTTTTTTTAGAGATGATGTTCACAGACATAGGAGAATTCTTGGGTGATTTTTGGAGGTACTTCTCTTCTTTCAGAAGTAATACTTAGTCAACAGCCAAATTCCTTCATGGGTAGTAAAAGTAAATGGACGTAGTAACACAGCAGGATGAAGTGTAGCACAAAGTCTCCACCTCAATTGCCAAAGAGTGAAATATACAAAAGAACAATGGGGGTACAAAGTCATCCTAAGATCCTTTACACAAATACAGAAAACAACACACTAAAGACCATTGTGGCAGTACAAAGTCTCCCCACAGTCAGCTTCAAGACACCTTCCAGATTACTTCCACTAGTTCTGATTGTTAAATTAAATGGATAAAAATGCTTCTAGGAAACATACATAATAACAATTTCCTGAATAACACAAGCTATTCTAGCATAAAGTCTGAAAGGTCACTTGTTTTCTCATTCAAATAACAAAATATGATTAACAGTCTGAGCTCAAAGTCTCAAAAATGCCTTTCAATTTGGGCAGATTTTCACTTCTGATAATAGAGAGATCTCTCTAAAATAATAAGAGAGATTACAATATATAGTGCTCCAAGAAAGACTTGGGCGCTTTGTTTCATGAAAATGGCCCATGCTGCATTCAATGCCTTGAATGTATTTTTGTGAAAGAGCCATGCTGGAATAGGTCATCGGCCTTAACTTTGGCATTCTAAATCATATCAAACATCCTTTATTAAGCATGGGTTTGCTAGTCTTCTTTATGATGCTTACATGGCTGTCCATTCACCTTTACTTAATGAATAAAAATAGACTGCGCCATTGAATGTTTGTGCTCTTTGATGTCCACCTGGTGGACTATTCCACCTTCTAGAAATAACTCTCTTGCACATATTTTTGGATTTATTATAGTTGTTCTCTTTTTCCTCACCACATCTTGTCCTTGGTGATTTGAGCTCTCGGGCTATCTTCTCACTTTCTACTGGCTCCTTCAGCTTCTTCTTTGGCCGATCACTGAGTTTGTTCTCAGGTGTGCATCTTTGAAAATCAATGGATATTTCATTACCCTGAATTTGACATCTATGGGGATGTCACTGATCACTTAGTCACTTGAACCACTTTGAACCTTGAACCTTTGAAGTGCATCAACTCAATGGTTCAACGGTTTGGGTGATTCAATCGGCTCTTTGGGAAGGGCCGCTTTCGCTTTCTTTTCCTCTTTGGTTGAACCATCTCTTTGAACTTGTTCTTGGAATCTTCTGCTTCCTTCCTTTGCTCGAAGCTTTCATGTGAACTTTAAACTTCTTGAACTGGTTGAACTCTTTGAACCATTTGAACCACATTGAACCATTGAACCACTTTGAACCATTTTGATTCAAGGTTCAATGGTTCAATGGTTCGATCTTCACTCTTTGAAGTCTTCTTTTCTTTTGAAGCGTTTAACTCATTTTGAACCTTTGAACCACTTTGAACTTTGAACTTGTGAAAGTTCAAGGTTCAATGGTTCATTCCACTTATTTGAAGCCTACCGATGGACCTTTGATTGAACCTCGGCATTGAACCAACCTTGAAATTGCCTAAGTGTTGGAACTTATTTCTAAGAAAGTCTGCTTGTTGAACCTGTGAGTTATTTAGATGAGAAGAAATAAATAATTAAGGAATTTGAATACTCAAAACATTTTTGAGAAGGGAAGAGATCATTTTGGCATTCAGGACCAAAATAGTCAATATGTTGTACCCAAAAACAACTGATAGATTTTGGGAACAATAGCTGGCTCTAGTTGGGGAACTTCCATCGATTGTAAAAATAATTAAAGGGAGTAAAATCTAGAATCTCAGTGCCTTCATGTATGCCATTGGGCTACGGAGTCATGCTACCCAAAAATAAAGGTGCAAAAACAAAACAAAACAAACCAAACAAAACAAAACTAAATACTATACAAATATGTACAACTGATGTCATTTGATACTTCAAGGATTGAAGTGCTTCAGATGCTGTCCACTATGAGGCAGTGAAAATGGCATTCTATCTTGATATATCAGCAAGAAACCATTTTCTCCTCAGAAGTGATGCTTGGCGAATGGACCTCTCCACCAGGAATTAACTTTTCTGTGCATTCCTTTTGGTTCTCTCCTCTTGCCCAACAGTAAGACTTGATTTCCAGTTTGAAAATCATGAATCCTTGTTCTCTTGCAGAAGAGTTTCTTTTCCTAATTTTGACGTGCAACAGTATGGTCCATTACCATAATTCATTGTTCTTCTAGTTCAATCCAGCACATGATTTGATTGTCAGCATCAAACTCCTGCCAATGGTTGGCATTATTAGGTACACTTGGTTGAAAGACCAGTTTGATAGTGTAACTATGCTCTTCAAAGTTTTTGTGAGGAACCATGAGGGTTGCAGAGATATCCAATGAATAGGCACAATTATGAAGCTCTCTGGGCACTACAAAAATATTTAAAGCATCAAAAATTTCAAGGTAGTCCCATACCTAATTGTAATAATGTCGTAATCTTTCATTCTTGGTTTGATACAGGTTCCTCACTTGACAAACCACTAGCTTAGCATTTCCTTTGGCATGAAGGAGCTTAACACCTTTATCTTGAGTAGCCTTTATACCGAGTAGTAGAGATTCATATTCAATAGTGTTATTGGTGTTGCTGAACTACAACTTGTAAGCATAAGAAAAAATATCTCCTTGCAGAGATATTAAAATAATCTTGGCTCCAGAACCGGTAGAAGAGCAGTTGCCATCAAATTTTAGAATCCATATGCCATCAGAAACTACTCCTTTCTCAAATTTTCCTTTTTTTGGAGGGGAGGGTCCTTCTACACCTACGTTGTGCTTTATTAATTCTTATACTATCTCGTCTGAATCAATTCTTGGATCACCACCTACAGGACTTTCATCTACTAAAACATGAACATCCTCTGTGGTCAAGAAGTAATTACCCACCCCTAAAGACTCAAACAAAATTTGAGCTTCGGGGGCTATCATTTGGGTGACAATGTTCTTCGACTCCTTTTTAGGGAGCAACCTCTGCATGATGCCTTTGACAGGGATCCTTGCCTTGGACAGGTCCATACTTATTTCTCCACCAACATCCTTAAAAAAATTTTGACCAAGAAGGATGCCATAAGAGGCTGGGACGTCGGCCACCAGGACTGTCATTTTAATTCTTTTTCCTGGAAAGGCCGCAAATGCAAACTGGGCATCTTATGATTTGTCCTAGTAAAGGTACTTGTTTGTTTTCCATGGAGAAGCATCTCCCAAATGTCTTGGTCAATGTGAGACCAAGAGATTCTACCACTTTGATAGGCATGACATTGTCAGATGCGCTTGAGTTGATGATGCAATTATTCAGCTGATGACCATTTATCAATAGGGAGACATAAAATGGTTGTGTCTTCTTGGGAGTGGCATGAAGAGTAATGACAAGGTTATTCTGGGTGGATGTGGGAGTCACCTTTGGAAAATAACTGGTCTTGCAGGGATGGTTTTATTCTTTACACATTGAACCAACTTATCCAACTGCTTAGGGTTGGATTGTAGGAATTCAAATTCAGACATTTGAATTTTGGTTTTCTTGACATGGTTGATTATATCAAATGTCTAAAATGAATTAGGAACAAGGGAAGGTAATTCATCCTTCTAGTTTTTAGGAGGGGTGGTACTAGTCTATGAATTTGAAGCAGAAGATGAAGGAAAACTTGATGTACTTACCTTTTTAGCGATCACCAAGTCCTTTGATTGAAAATGCAGAGTGGTTCCCCACTTAGAAATTGAAATTGCTGGTTGAGCTCGCTCCTCTATTTTTTCCTTATTACCTTGCTGGGCTGACTGTTTCTAGGACCGAGTGAATACAACATGTGATCCATCAAACACTTCACCTTTACTTCTGAGTTCATCCTAGTAATTCAGGAAACTAATGTTGGAGTCACCAACTGATTCATCTTGGTCTTCCACAAAGAGATCAGTGCCATCTTCTTGGTTCAACTCAGATTGGAAAGAAAAAATTGATTCTATTTCAAGGTATCCAACTGCTGAGTTGGCTGGAGCTGCTTCAATAACAAGTTTCCCTTGAGGGGGAGGAAGATGATTTGGCTGCCCTTGATTCCTAGCAGTGTTTCCTTGGTATGACTAATTGGGGAATGTCCTCCTTGGTATATCTTGGTACGAAAGAGGAACATACATCCCTTGCACCATTTGCTTTTTGAGAGCTAGTAACTCATTTGCCAACTTTTGCACCATTGAATCAGTGGTGCTTGTAGATGGATATTTAGAGGATGAAGAAGATTTACCTCTGTTAGGATCTCTCCTTATCTTCCCCACGAAGATGAGATCATCTTCCACCTCAGTAGCCAAATCTTGTGCTACAGCAAGGTCTATGTGGCTAGCACGTCTCAGCAAAAAACTCACTTCAGGCAGCTGAGAGTTGGTGAAGAAGCATTTGAGATTCTCAGCTATTGGTTGAGCAATTGTAGGAATCCTTTTCCTCAACTTGTCAAACTTGGCTATGAAATCTCTCATTGGTTCATGAGGCTCCTTCTTCATTTGTGTGAGCTGAGCCAGTAGGGCATGTGCATCTTCTACAGGCTTGAACTTGGCTTCAAATTTGGCTTTGAGAGTGTTCCAATTAGTCACTGATCGAGCCTGTAGATGGTAGAACCAGTCTACAGTAGCACCTTGTAATGTCTCTACGAATAGCCTGACTATTACATTTTCATACTCCACACCTATCATGCCACAGGATATGCTGAAGGCTGCAATATGTTCATCAGGATGAACTCTCCCATCACCAAAAAATTTGGGTAAATTTTTCCTTGAACTGCATGGTAGCTCATGTAGAGGTGGAGTTAAATTGAGTGGGCCAAAAGAGTTACTCCAGGGGCCTTGAGCTGCCATTGTATGACTATGGAAAGGTGGGATAACAAATCTTGGTGGGGTATGTATGGGCAAAGCTCTACTAGTAGAGGAAAAAAAAGCTCTACCTTGTGTTGGTGACCTAGTGTTGGTAGGAAGAAGACTCCTAGTTCGTTGAAGGTGAGGTTGTGGAGGAAACAAATCAAAATTGCTCTGCTGCACCAACTCAAAAATAGGGTCAATAAAACCTTGAGATTTTTGGCTTCTTGTATAGCGTGGAGCTACTAGATTATATAATAAAAATGAAAAATAATTGGCCCTACTTCAGTTTGGAGCTTGAGGCTCCAAACTGCTGATTCTTCCACAGCGAAGTTGCCAAAATATGTTGGCATGGAGCTGGCAGAGTAGACAATATCAATGAAATGTTCGATCCCCAGAATCTTTGGTTTCACAAATCAGAGTAAATAATGGAAATGGATAAGGATATGGAGATGGAAAAGAACTGGAACAACTTGTTTGATCCCTAATGGAGTCACCAAAAACTATTGGATGAATATTTTGTCACCAGCTAATTGAGGGCAAAATAGGTGTTTCAACCACAACATACGGAGATTTATAAGACAAATTTATAGGTTGACCACATCAAAAGGGGACAAATCTATCCTCTCATCAAGGGCAGGTTCCCTATAACTATGATATATTAATATACTATAAATATAAGCTAAAAATAACACTCAGGGTAGGATAACACCATCCATCTCTCTTTTTCCAGAGTTGATGTTCATAGACATAAGAGAATTCCTAGGTGATTGCTAGAGGTACTTCTCTTCTTTCAGAAGTAATACTCAGTCAACAGTCAGATTCCTTCTTGGGTAGTAAAAGTAACTGGATGCAGTAACACAGTAGGATGAAGTGTAGCACAAAGTCTCCACCTCAACTACCAAAGAGTGAAATATACAAAGGATAATGGGGGCACAAAGTCATCCCAAGATCCTTTACACAGATACAAAAAACAACACACTAAAGACCATTGTGGCAGCACAAAGTCTCTCCATAGTCGGCTTCTAGACACCTTCTTGATTACTTCCACTAGTTCTACTTGTTAAATTAAATGGACAAGAATGCTTCTAGGAAACATACATAAGAATAATTTCCTAAATAACACAAGATATTCTAGCACAAATTTTGAAAGGTCACTTGTTTTCTCATTCAAATAACAAAATATGATTAACAGTCTAAGCTCAAAGTCTCAGGATTGCCTTTTAATTTGGGCAGAGTTTCGCTTTTGATAACAGAGAGATCTCTCTAAAACAATAAGAGAGATTACAATATATAGCTCTCCAAGAAAGACTTGGGTGCTTTGTTTCATGGAAATGGCCCATGTTGCATTCAATGCCTTGAATGTATTTCCATGAAAGAGCCATGCTAGAACAAGTCATCGGCCTTAACTTTGGCATTCTAAATCATATCAAACATCCTTTCCTAAGCATGAGTTGTCTGGTCTTTTTTATGATGCTTACACGGCTGTCCATTCATCTTTACTTAATGAAGAAAAATAGACCATGCCATTGAATGTTTGCGCTCTCTGATGTCCACCTGATGGACTATTCCACCTACTGGAAATAACTATTATGTAGATATTTTTGGATTTCTTGTAGTTTTTCTCTTTTTCTTCACCACGTCTTATCCTTCCTTGGTGATCTAGGCTCTAGGGATATCTTCTCTCTTTCTTCTGGCTCCTTTAGCTTCTTCTTTGGCCAGTCGCTGATTTGTTCTCAGGTGTGCATCTTTGAAAATTAACAGATATTTCATTACCTGAATTTGATGTCTACGGGGACATCACTGATCACTTAGTCGCTTGAACCACTTTGAACCTTGAACCTTTGAAGTGCATCGGTTCAATGGTTCAACGGTTTGGGTGGTTCAATTGACTCTTTGGGAAGGGCCGCATTCACTTTCTTTTCCTCTTCGGTTGAACCATCTCTTCGAACTTGTTTCTAGAATCTTTCGCTTCCTTCCTTCGCTCGAAGCTTCCTTGTGAACTTCTTGAATTGGTTGAACTATTTGAACCATTTGAACCACGTTGAACCATTGAACCACTTTGAACCATTTTGATTCAAGGCTCAACGGTTCAATGGTTCAATCTTCACTCTTCGAAGCCTTCTTTTCTTTTGAAGCGTTTAACTCCTTTTGAACCTTTGAACCACTTTGAACTTTAAACTTGTGAAAGTTCAAGGTTCAATGGTTCATTCCACTTGTTTGAATCCTACTGATGGACCTTTGATTGAACCTCAGCATTGAACCAGCCTTGAAATTGCCTAAGTGTTGGAACTTCTTTTTGAGAAAGCCTGCCTGTTGAACTTGTGAGTTCTTTAGCTGAGAAGACTTGAATAATTGAAGAATTTGAATACTCAGAACATTTTTGAGAAGGGAAGAGATCATTTTGGCCTTCAGGACCAAAATAGTCAATATGTTATCCCCAAAAACAAGTGACAAATTTTGGGAATAACAAACTTGCATCTCGATCTATTTGTAAAAGAGTTCTAAGTTTTTCAAATGATCTCTTTGGTTTTGAGTTATTGCAATCAAACTAAGATCAACTACATATAGATGGACATAGCAAGCTACATGTACTCTACAATCCTTGAGTTAGTCTATCTAATCTTCCAATTTATCAATATAAATACCAAATAAAGTGGGTGGTAATGGACATACCTGTTTAATCCCTATGTCACTACTAAGGATTTCTTATAATCCTATATGTTTATGATCTTGGCTCTACCCTACTTAAATAGCTAATGCTGTCAGGATGCGAAACACTGGAAGCACACAGTTGATTACCAAACCAAGCAACTTAATATGCGGAAATTAACCAGATTCAACAAGTAACTAGAATTCAGAATAACACAGAATATGAGAGACAATACACAACTTGTATTAATAACTCTTACAGAAAAGAATAAAATAAAGAAGATGCCACTTCTTCTCCACCACCTCTTCAGAGGTTTCCCACACCTCAAGTGAATAGTAATTCTCTCCTCAAAGCTCTCTCTACTAGGTCCCAACACCCAACTCAAACACAGAGTTGGTGTTCACCTTACACCTGTGCTCCACGCACTCCACAAGTGCTCCACGCACTCCACGAGTACTCAAATTACTTCAAGTAGATCTCCCATGAACTTGCAATAACCTGCACCTCAACAGACCATACTTATGGAAGGAACTGCCTTGCCTTCCTCTTAGCTCTCCATGTACTCCACGTACATACCAATGAGTACACACCGTACTCCAAGTAGATCCTGCCTGATTCTGCTCCCTGTTGTGTTGCTGTCCTATCTGATCTCCAACCTACAGATCAATGACGGTTTTGCACACCTGTGAACCTTGACCTTGCACACACACACACACCTACAGATCAATGATCTTACTTACCATGTAGATCTCCTATAAGGGCCATGCTTACCTGATGACCAAGATCATACATACCTGAAGAATCCAGCTGACTCTCCAATCTAGCAGCCACCTTGGTATTGCTGTGGAACTAGGAGGAACACCCTTGCTCACCTCACACACAGAAGGAGCTAACTTTGCTCAACTCAAACTAGAACAAATTTACAATACAACCATGAGTCTATTATATAGATCTCATCCAAACAATAATTAGACATTTAATTACAATAATTAGATCCGCAGCTCTCAGTCTATAATTAGCACTAAGCATGCAAACACTTGGTTCGTCAACCAACTGCCCATAATAAACTCGCAGTTGAACCACATAGGCGACCGACGTCGGTCCCTGTCTACCTGGAGGTGACCGACGCCGATCGATCCCTGACCGACGTCGGTTGCTTCTCTTCATAATCTTGCCGACGTCAGCTGATCAGACCGACGCCGGTTGCTCTGCAACTTAGCAACCCTTAGCAACCTCCTCTCCTGTTTGCATCAGTGAAGCTTTTAGCTCCACAACTTAACAATCTCCCACTTGGAGATAAACAACTGCACTGTACCTGTACTTGTACTCCATCTAATCTGTTTCCTGGTTTGTATCCCTCTTCAAGCTCAATCTTGAAGACAACCCACCACACATCTCGTGGTGTACCTCCTGTCATCCGAGTACCTTGCCACATCCGAACCTACAAACACATGTAGTGAAGTCCTGACCCTGCATGTATACCTATTGCTGGTCCCTCTCAAATCCCTGAGAACACACTTCCCCGAATTGGTGCCTAACTCTCTGACATCTCCCACTCCATGGGAATACTCAGGTCTATACCAGACCTCATGTGATTTGGGACACTGTACCTGTCCATCCCTTAGTGTGCTCCAGCTCTGCATCCTGCGTAATGAACCTCACCAACACCTAATTCACAGCAGCTCCCACTAGAGATAAAATCTACCTGTGATCTCCATGTCTCCCATGTCAAAGAATTTTGCTGCTCCAAACTCCTCTTGACATGCCACTGAACTAATCTTACTCTTAGCTCAGCAAAACCCTGTATGTACAAACCCTGCTAGCAAATATATCATCCACATACAACAACAGAATGATGTCATGACTCATCATCCACCTGGTAAGACAAACCACAGTAGTTACCCTGACATTGACTGAAGCCATGCTCCATCCTCCACCTGTCAAAACCTGTACCACTGTCCTGCAGCTTCCTCAAGACCATATGCCTGGTCTTCCGTCTCACGTGTCCGTTCACTCTATTCTTCAACTAAGGAATCCATTTGTCTCTGTGCTTTTGCACTGACTGGCAACCCTACCAAAACTCCCGTTTGGTTCTGCATCATATCCCTGCCATGCTCCCACCTATTTTCTGGATCCTTCCTGCTCTACAATCAACAACAAGTATAAAGAAGAGGAACAACGAATTTGAGGGCCTACTTACGTCTTCAATCCTCTGTATGGGTGTTTGAGACTCCTTGACAGCATGCTATCCACCCAAAATCCATTACAGTGACCGACCTCGATCACTCCAAAGTCTGCATCCGACCGACGTCAGTTCCCATGCATCTGTCCCTGACTGCCAACCTGCCAACATTGGTGTCCCTGTTGCCGACATCGGTCATCTGACCGACGTCGGTCTTACCTACTATCGACATCGGTCCTTCTGACCGACGTCGGTCTTACCCTACCTGACATCACCAGCTTTGGTCTGCACATGACCGACATCAGCACCTGTCTGTTTGATGCTGATTCTTCCTGACTGACGTCGGTATCTATGTTCGCCTGTGAGTGATGACTTTTTACCCGCGAGCTCCTTTGAATCAATCTCCATGTCCAAACTGCCCTACTCAGAAGTATCCAGCACCATCCACTGGTTTCTGTCTGCCATCTCCTCCAAGAACACCAAGGCTTTCCAGTTCTTAAGCCTATCAAATATATCTGTCTTCTACTTAAGAACATCCATCTCCTTCCTACTCATGTGACCAAGCCTATGAAGCCACGTCTCCGCAACAGAAGAAGAATCAGTAATATAAACAAGTAGATAAAGAGTACCTATTTTCTTACCACCAGCTAATTCAAGTGCACCCGCTGTAAGAGTTCTTGTGCATCTCTCATCACCCAATATTTTTGAAGAAATTAGCCATATCTCTAAACCTGGGACCTGCATGACCTTCATCAACACCTGTGTGTTGGCCGCCTGCAATTTCAGCTTCACTTCCCCTTTGCCAATTCTTTGGCAAGGCTCACCAGCTCCTCTACCTGGGGCTGCATGGAAAGAGGCAATCGAATCTTTTATCCAAGATTTAACTTTATCCAAGAAACCTCTCAGAGCATCCTATGCCACATCACCTGCAACATCTGCTTCTTCAGTTTCTTCATGCTGATCTTCCACAGACCAACAATATTCTTTTACCTGCTCTTTATTTCCATGGGACCTTAAGTGACCATCTGTGCTTTTCAACTCCTCCATTCTTAGCTTACTTTCATCTGCCATTGCTCTGCTCCCACTCAATTAGAAGCCCCTGAGAGTGACCTGTAACCAAACACAAAACTTGCTTCCTGCAACCTTAGCTCTGATACCACTTGTCAGGATGCAAAACACTGGAAGCACACAATTGATTACCAAACCAAGCAACTTAATATGCAGAAATTAACCAGATTCAACAAGTAACTAGAATTCAAAATAACACAGAATATGAGAGACAATACACAACTTGTATTAATAACTCTTACATAAAAGAATACAATAAAGAAGATGCCACTTATTTTCCACCACCTCTTCAGAGGTTTCCCACACCTCAAGTGAACAATAATTCTCTCCTCAAAGCTCTCTCTACTAGGTCCCAACACCCAACTCAAACACAGAGTTGGTGTTCACCTTAAACCTGTGCTCCACGCACTCCACAAGTACTCAAAGTACTTCAAGTAGATCTCCCATGAACCTGCAATAACCTGCACCTCATTAGACCATACTTATGGAAGGAACTACCTTGCCTTCCTCTTAGCTCTCCATGTACTCCACATACATACCAATGAGTACACACCGTACTCCAAGTAGATCCTGCCTGATTCTGCTCCCTGTTGTGTTGCTGTCCTATTTGATCTCCAACCTTTGGATCAATGACGGTTCTGCAAACCTGTGAACCTTGACCTTGCACACACACACACCTGCAGATCAACGATCTTACTTACCATGTAGATCTCCTATAAGGGCCATGCTCACCTGATGACCAAGATCATACATACCTGAGGAATCCAGCTGACTCTCCAATCTAGCACCCACCTTGGTACTGCTGTGGAACTAGGAGGAACACCCTTGCTCACCTCACACACAAAAGGAGCTAACTTTGCTCAACTCAAACTAGAACAACTTTACAATACAACCATGAGTCTATTATATAGATCTCATCCAAACAATAATTAGACATCTAATTACAATAATTAGATCTGCAGCTCTCAGTCTATAATTAGCACTAAGCATGCAAACACTTGGTTTGTCAACCAACTGCCCATAATAAACTCGCAGTTGAACCACACAGGCGACTGATGTCGGTCTCTATCTACCTGGAGGTGACCGACGCCGGCCAATCCCTGACCGACGTCGGTTGCTTCTCTTCACAATCCTGCCGACGTCGGCTGATCAGACCGATGCCGGTTGCTCTGCAACTCAGCAACCCTCAGCAACCTCCTCTCCTGTTTGCATCAGTGAAGCTTTTAGCTCCACAACTTAACAAATGCATTGTCGCTTTATACTCTTTTAGGACTTTGAGTTCCTCCATCCTACCCCATAATTGGTCTCCATGAATTGTGTCAGATGCTTTCTTGAAAGCAATGAAGCTAAAAAAGATGACTTCTCCTTCATTACCACATACTTTTTAAATTAAATGCTTGAGAGTGATGCATTGATCTATTTTTGAATGCTTTCGTTTGAAGTCTATTTTTTCTTTTATTCTCTTTCCTTATTTTCCAACCCAATTGATGATTTTATGTTCAACCATTCTTCCAAACAATATTTTTATGAAAAGATTGATCATAGTAATTATGTAGTTTGACAAGGTTTTTTATCTCTCCACTTTTGAAATGGGGTATGACTAATCTAGTGGTCTAATCTACAAAGAAACATTCTAGAGCAATGTTGTTGAAGTTGTTTATTATGTAAAGTGTTGAGAAGCTTTTCCATACCATGTTCTAAAGTTATTATTTTTACACATGGCGGCTATAGAGGGAGAATGAGAATTCATTGGGTTAGACAAAATCCATGAATATACAAGCACACCTAACAACATCACAAACTCACTAAGCCATTTTGATTGTAGTCTTATTTCTACATTATTATTTTGACTTTGGAAATTCTCAGTTAACTTTTTTTTTTTTTGTTGTATGAACTTGCCATACTAAATGAAATTCATTTCAATTTGTAGGTAATAACGATATTTGTTTTTAACTATTTTGTTTCATGAAAACCCCAAGTTTTTAATGGCATTATGTTCTTGAAGAAACCAATAACTTATACTTTGTCTACAATAATGATGTTATTTAAAGCAATAACTTGGGATTATTTTATGGATTTTATCAATTTGAAATGTTATGTTCACCTTAAAACTATTTCAACAAAAATGAGGTGAATTCTTATATTTAATATTAAAATCATATTTTAATTTTATGAAAAGCGTGGTGGTAGGCTATCCATAGTTACATAATTCAAAGAGGATTTGATTCAAACGATATAATCAATAATGTGTTTATGGACATGTATGTAAAAGGTGAGGCTATAGATGTTAGATGCCAAGTGTTTGACAAAATGTCTTAATAAGATATGGTCTCGTGGACAAAATTGAATGTGTTTAGATTAGAATAGGTAATGAAGCCTTAAAATTTGTTTAATTAGATGTAATTGATTGAATATATTCTCGATTTACTTTTAGCAAATGTACTTCAAGTGTACATCGAATTAAGGGGTTTTCAAGAAGGTAAATAAATTCATGATTACATAACTAAATGTAAATTTGAGTTTGATGTTATGGTTTCTGCTCTTATTGACCCATATCCCAAATGTGGGAGCATAAAATATTACATTCGCAACTTGTGAAAGAATTTATAGCTTTTGTTTAGGGTGTATTTTCTTTCCACCCACCCTTTTTTTAACAACGAATTAATTATGTTTTAAATTAATAGAATATAATGGTATGGTTTCAATAAAAAGTTATTTTAAAAATAATGTGGTTAATGCAATGATTCTCATCTATGATCAAAATGAGCATATCAATGAGGACTTGAAATTTTTGAATCGTATCATTTTAGCAGGGACAAAACCTTATTTAGTAAAAATGGTTAGTTTTATCATATATTTAGAATCTCTTCAACATGGTATGGGCATCCACAACTATATTATTAGAAGTGGATTGAAGTCATATATTTTTGTAGGATATGCCTATGTAGACATGTACGTAAAATATAGAATCACCATTGATACATATCAGTTGAAACAAAATTTCATATAGAAATATAATCACTTAGAATGTAATGATAATGAAATATCAAGTACATGAACATGGTAAGGATGACCTTGTCCATTTTGACCAAATGTAGTGAATTGGCATGAATCCAAACCACATTAGCTTCATGTTTTCCTTGTCTGCTTGTAGTTATTTAGGGTTTGTGAATGAAGCCAGGGGATTTTTTGATTGCACGACTCGAGATTATTTTATCAAACCCATAATGGAGCACTATGTGTGCATGTTTGAACTCCTACGCCAAGTTGGAAATCTTGGCATGGTGTATATGTAGGATAATAAGGGACAAAAGGTGAGGGGGGGGCTTAAAGTGATACTTTTCTACTTAAAATAACAATAGTTGAACTCAGAGAGAATGTTAGAGACACTTTGAAAAAGAATTAACAATGATATAAGAACATGGATTGTGGAATTTTGAATAAATATTCTAAATATATAATTTTATTAAATACCCATAGAATAAAGGTGTGTGAAATAGATGCATGTATGACAACATGATTGTCATTTTATATGAAAAGATAAGAAGATTGTTTGTATACGAACACACTTTTTTTGAATAAACAAATGAATTTTTGAATGAAACTTTATATATGAATAGGTGAAATGTTAATGATTATTGAAGATATATATATATATATATATATATAATAATTTTACAATTCAAAATAGTTGGAAAATTGAAACTGCAAGTGTATGAACATAAATTTTTGACCTTAACTTCATGATATTCATTTTTTTAAAGCATAGTTGATAATATGTAGATTGTTGAGATATAAGTTTTATAAATATTTGATTAATATTCAAAAACATATAAAGGTATTTGTAACGAGATGTGTATAGTCCAGAATAAGTTATGTTGTGTAGAAATTAAGTAATAATTACAAATAATAGTTTAACATGTGTGTGTGTGTGTGTGTTAAAACTATATTTTTACCTCTGCAAATCCATATAATTTTATTTTTTAAATAATAAAAATTGAATGATCATATGGGTCACGAAAGATGAAAAAGACACATAATTTTTTGCAAAATCAAATGGACTAGTTCATGATAGGATTTGGAGTAGGTTCGGTCCCCACATACCTAAAATTGAACCAAATTCAAAGGGAAAAATGTTAAAATAAATTTTTGTAAAACTAAAAATGACGTACACCCTTTGAAAACCTACTCCTCATAATACATGTATTTGCACGTTTGATTTGTGAATGACAAAGGCATGCATGTTTTTCAAAAGCATGCACACCCTTTGTGATTCATAGATTTATCTCCATTCCCATAAAATTTTCTTATTCATTTTGCCTTTTACAGACTTCAAACTAGTTTTTACTGATGTAACTATGTAAATTCTACATTCACTTTGTCTCAATCACTACAAATTCTTCAAATTTTATTCTACAATTGACTTATTTTAGTAAATATAAATAACAGGGTCAGGAATTTGTCATAAAAGACCAATTAAAGAGCTAACAAATGAGAAAATTGAAGAGAAAATATAAAAAGAAACAAAAAGACAAGCATAAATGAGAGCATCTATTAGAGCTTCTAGGCAAGGTGAACTTACTTCATTCACACCAATTAATACTTCAAATAAAAATAACATTCCCAATTTTATGGAATTTAATTTAGATATGTCTTCAAATGAGATAAGAGAACTTAATCAATCCTTATTGAATGATGAAATTCTAAATGTAGATCATGTAAGTAATGAATTTGTAACGAGTGATGAAATATATGAATAAATACAATATAATGAAACATCCATCCGTAATGAAGTTTTTGAGCATGATTATAATGAACATTAAGTAGTGACCCCAATTCATGTATCCTTTAATGAAGATCAATTCCCTTTACCTCTATGGTTTAATGTACCTAGCAAACCATGTAATATCCCTTGTATGGCTGAAGTGATAACATCAGATAATTTAATACAAATATAGCTCCTACACCCACACCTCCAAGGATAATGCGATGAACACCAAGGAATTTGGTTGAAATAGATGAAAAAATAAAAGAATATATGGAAGATAAAATGTCAAAAATAACAATTCAATGTCATGCTCAATATGTATGTGACTATTCATTTGAGAAAAAAAAGTCATACAAAACGATGTCAACTATTTGTTCAATAAATGAAAATGCAAAAAACATACCATGTGATGCATAATTTAGGCTTAAAAACAAGCAATATGGATGGAAGAAATAATGCAATAGTAAAGAATCTATTTAATGCATTTAAATCAATAGGCAATAAAAGTAAAAAAAAAAGATAGTAATATGTCAAGATGAGTAATAATAGAATCTATAGTGAGTAAGCAAACATCTAAAGTTTGAATTCTTAGTAAAACAAGTAAATCCTTGAATTTTTTTTTTTTTTTTTTGATAAATTCCATAAAAAGAAGAATACGGCTTGATGACCTTTTACTCATGGATTGTTGGGCATTTAGTGGTAGACTCTCACGAAAAGATAAGGCATTAGTTGAAGGAACAAGACATTTGATTGAAATTTTTTGGCATGAGAACACATGTGTCTCATCTAATGTAAAAGATGTTATTAGAAGAAGAAATGGTTCAAAAAAATGTGAGCCACATATAAGACATTTCTTAGACATGACCCAAATATAGTTTTATAAAAAAATTATTGAAAAAATTAATGGCCAATTATTAATTAGCCAAAGGTCATTTGAGATGTGCAAGCCTTTCATTATATACATTATAATTTACATGCTGAAAAGATTATGCAGGAATGTATGGTGGCTTCCCCACCTAAAATATCAAGAGAATTAATCCAAAGTCTTTTCTGTCAAAGAACTAAGGGATCATTTTTATTTCCAAATAATGTTTAAATTGACCATGTAACAATTGTGGTGGTTTGTCAAGTGTAACTAGTTGTATGCATGAATAAATTTCACATGAATTTGGAAATCAAGTAATTGATTATAAGAAGTACAAATACATAAAGTATGTGTTAAAATATGAAAAATAATCATTAAGATGTGAGTTGGTTATGACCAAATTTTTTGTATCTGATTTCATGTTTGAATTCAATAAGAATATTATCTACCAATATGAAAGACACACATAAATCAAAATGGTTAGATAATCAATTCAAACTATGCAAAGATAAATTCCTAGTTGGCACGATTTTTTTAGTTGTGGAATTTGATGAGAACTACAAACTAGATCCACAAAATGAGGTTCAATCCCAATACTACAATTCAATTCAAGATGAATTTTTCATGCATATTACATTCAAACATGCACATGATAGCATAAAGACAACAAAAATATTTTGAACGAGTACCACTTTTATATGAACGATGATAGATTGCATTCTCCAAAGTTCATCCAAGGTTGTTTTGAGATATTTTATAGGAATATAAATACAAGAGAAATCATGTTTGGTACACACTACATTTGATCAAACAATTATACAAGATAATTTAAGATTCTCGAATGTTTTACTAGTTAAGTGGAATGCATAAGAATAGTGGGGTTCAACATTTTTGAAACTTATTTAAGGTTATAAATGGAAAATGAGAACCTGATGGTGCAGGTGCATGTGTCAAAGGATCCATTAAAAAAGAGCAGGAAAATCACAAGGGTGGTGTTAATTTGATCGTTGTTGTAAGTATTGTGACTTAGTGTAATGATTTGTTTTTCAAGGATCGGATAAATACTCTCATGTGTGAATATTATTTTGGTTAATGGAGGAAAAAGATAATATAATGTATGAAGATTTTAGTATAGTACCTGGATCGAGTGTTTTCCACTCCATTCAAAACTCAAATTCTAGTTCATGGACTATTTATACTAGGGATATAACATGATTTTATTTGGGCTATATGGAATTTAATTAGCATGAATGTGAGTCAAAATAATACATTGACAAATGGTATTGTATACCTATAACACATGCAGAGAGTAGCCCTTCACTCCAGAAATTAACAGATCATAAAGTGGCATCATGGGTTGACTTTGACCACATCTCATATCTTGTCCAACCACGTACAATTTATCTATAATTTAAATGTAACCTTAGTTATATTAGTGATATATTTATTTTTTCTATATGTACTTACAAATTGATTATAATTTAAATATAGGGCATATTTTTACAGTCATTGCACCTAAGGATAATGATGAGAGAGCAAACTACTACTTGTGTCATTGTGTAGAGACAAAAAAAATTAACCACAAATGTCATGGATGGAGAAGATCTAGTTTATCCCACTAGATCCGTAGTGGTTACATGAACTTGGATTCATAAGTACTATCATAAAAGAATAAAATAAGTGTTATTTGAAGACTTTGAAACACACAAGGTGGTGCTTCACTATTCAAATTTGGATATCGCTACAAATATTCAATTGATCAAATATCAAAGAAATCCTAACAATAAAATTTTATGGAAAGTTCATGAATATGAGTATGAAGTGATTATTGAAACACTTAAAAATAGAGATGATCCTAAAGTTAGATTGGATTGACTTGGTAAGGTTATTAGGAACAATTTATCTTGTATTTCAAATTAATATAATTAACCTATTTGATTTACTGTATTTTAATTTAGACATATTTTATCATTAAGTGTTTATTTCTGTATAAAATTTTAACTAACAATTTTAATGTAGATCAGTGGCACCATATTAGATTTCACCTTCACATGGTTGGTACCGTGAGTAGAGAATATTATCTTCTTGAAATAAAGAAAAGCGAAAAAACATTACATTCCTATCTGTGATCTAGTTATTAGTCATTTAATTAAAAAAAGACACTGGATAGACTTCTTGTATTCCTTTTGAGTTTATTTAATTCAAGTAGTAGGTTTCAAACTCTTCTTTAAGCATGTTTATTTCAAAAAGACATAAACACTGCTTCTAGCCTTAAAACACCCATCCATACATGTCCGTGAAGATGATTCATTTATTGGGACAACAATCTAGAAGATATGCCCCCACTGACAAGATTTTGGCCCTTTAAGAGAGATTTGAATATGAGAGAAAATTCGTCATGTCTCGCCCATGTCAAGTGAGAGATAATCCTCATGGGTTTGCTTTAAGGATTCATTCATGTAAGTGTGGGACTTGATGGTTTTTCTCTAGCCCTCATAGTTCCTAAATCTTGACTAAAACCGAACAATGGCCATTATAGCCTTAAAATGCCTATTTAGATGTGTCTACATAGATAATTCATAGATTGGAATAACAAACAACAAGATATGCCCCCACTAACAAGTTTTTAGCCCATTATGAGAGATTTAGCTATGAGATAAAACTTTCTTCTGTGTCTTGCTTATGTCGAGTTAATGAGAACCCTCCTGGATTTGATTAGAGGACTCATCTATGCAAGTGTGGGAGCTAACTGTTTGTTTCTATCCCTCACTGTTCTCCTACAATATGCGACTAAAGTTGACTAATTTTGCACACTTATAGACAAGAAAATTCTCTAGAGGATGCATCCAATCAACTACAAATTTTGAACTCGAGGCTTGACCGAGACTGGATGAGGGTCATTATAACTTCAAAATGTCCATATGGATGTGTCTATGTAAATAGTTCATTGATTGGGATAATGAGCCACAAGATATGCCCCCACTGTCAAGCTTTTAGTTTGTTCTCAAAGATTTGGCCACGAAAGAAAACTCATTACTATGTCTTACCCATGTTGAGTTAGAGAGAATCCTCATGGATTTGTTTAGAGGAATAAAATATATAAGTGTGGGAGATAATGACTAAACTCTAACCCTCATGATTTTCCCATAATGCATGACTGAATTTTTCTCAGTGCGCACACTCAAGGATGAGGAGATTCGCTTAAGGGATGCATCCAGTCAACTACAACTTTCACTCCTAGGGCCTAATTCAGATCAGACAATGGTTATTATAGACTTAAAATGCCCATTTAGATGTGTCCATATAGATGGTTCGTCAATTGGGCTAATGAGCCACAAGATATGCCCCACACTGGCCAATTTTTGGCCTGTTTTGTGATATTCAGGTGTGAGATAAAACTCATTGTTGCGTTTCACCTATGTCGAGTTATATAGAATCCTCATAAGGTTACTTAAAGGACCCATCCATACAAGTATGGGAGCTGACGACTCATCTCTATCTATCACATTTCTCTTGTAATGCACATTCGAAGTTGGATCATTTTACACATTGAGAGATGAGGAGATTATCTTAAGGGATGCATCTGGGCAACTACAACTTTTGCTTTTGGGGCCCAACTGAGACTAGATAATAATTGTTTTAGAATTAAAACACCCACATAAACTTTTTTACATAGATGGTTCTTTGATTGGGCTAATGAGTCACAAGATATACCCCCACTAACAAGTTCTTAGACTGTTTTGAGAGATTTGTTTGTGAGATAAAAATCATTACCATGTCTCACCTGTGTCAAGTTACAAAGAATTATCTTAGGGTTGATTAGACAACTCATCCATTCAAGTGTGGGAGCTGATGGCTCATATCTAACACTCACGATTATCCCATAATGCATGACTAAAGTTGGTTCATTTTGCACACTTAGGGACGAGGAGATTCTCTTAAGGGATGCATCTGGTCAACTACAAATTTCACTTTCAAGGCCCAACTAAGACTATATGATGACTATTTAAACCTTAAAATGACTATCTGTTTATGTTCGCATAGATAGTTCATCGATTAGGATAATGAACCACATGATATTCCTTCCACTGGCTAACTTTTAGCCTATTTGAGAGATTTGGCTGCAAGAGAAAACTCATTGTTGTGTCTCATCCATGTTGAGTTGTAGATAATCCTCTTGGGGTTGCTTAGAGGGATCATCCATGAGAGTGTGAGAGTTAAAAACTCATCTCTAGCCCTCATGGTTCTATTATAATGCATGATTGAAGTTGGATCAATTTGCACACTCAAGAACAAGGAGATTCTCTTAAGGGATGCATCTGATCAATTAAAACTTTCACTCTCGAGGCCTGATCGAGACTAGATAATGACCGTTCTATCCTTAAAACACTATATATATATGTGTGTCTACATAGATGGTTCATCAATTGGGCTAATGAGCCATAAGATATGGCCACCATTGGCCAATGTTTGGCCCATATTGAGAGTTTTGGTTGTGAAAAAAACCTCATTGTCATGTCTCACTCATGTCGAGTTATAGAGGATATTCTTGGATTTGCTTAGAGTATTCATTTGTGCAAGTGTGGGAGATGAAGAATCATCTCTAGCCCTCATAATTCTCCTATAATGCATGATCAAAGTTGGCTTAGTTTTCATACTAAGGGAGGAGGATATTCTCTTAAGGGATACATTTAGTTAACTATTATTTTCACTCTTGGGGCTTGACAATGGCCATTCTAACCTTAAAATGCCCATCTAAATGTGTTTGTGCAGATGGTTCATTGATTGGGATAACGAGCCATAAGATATGCACTTTTGGATGTTGGGCCTTCCCTTTACTCATATCACTTACACATTATAAGAATCCACTTCATTGATCATGATACATCCAAGTTATTTTATTATATGATCATTTTCCATTATCATGTTTTACCTTATATACTTACATATGCTTTTATCCATGCTTATATCTTTCAGAATGTACTTGATATGCTATGTACTTAACATTTTTTGCTAACATATATATCTAAAGGCTAATATGATATGTTTATGTTAGTTGCTTATATTTCATGGTTTACATTTATGCACTTCGTTGAGTGTCTTATCTTACTTGTTATTATCTTATTTTTTTGAGAATTTGAACATGCTCCTTTGTTTATGGCCCCCATTCCTATGTTTGCCTATTGTAACATTTACATACATTATAGTTTGTTGTATGTTGTCATTTAAATATGTCATTTATTACTTTGTGGACATTTGACCAAGTCATGTCCCTTTGATTGTGCAATATTTGAATATTCCCCTTATTTGAGGTCTCCTTAGATTATTATCTTTTGATTTGTGTTTGAGTGATGTTGTGTGTGTGATTGATTGCTTGTTGAGCTTGTACTATTACTATCTAAATGTTATCATGATTCACATAATGTATCTTAAGACTTAATCACATACTATATACCTCATTGTTAAATCTACCTACACATGCTACTGCTATACATTACATGATATATTCATAGATTATATAGTTGACTTATCCTTTTGAGGTAAGGTGATTACTAATTTCTAATTTCTTTCACCTCAAAAGGGGGGATCATATCAATGGGGGCATGTCATAGAGGTATAGCTTCCACACTTTCACAGTTTTAGATTTCAGTGCAGGCATGTAAAAAAGACATGACTTCCAAATTTATTCAATATTCATCATTTTCAAATTACAGTGGGGGCATGCCATGGGAACATGTTTTTCACATTTGCAAAATTTCAAAAAATTGGCCAAATTATACAGTTATATGATTTATATACACATTTATGCTAGCATTCTATAAATTGGTACCATTATTATACCTATGATTCAGCTTAAGACATATATGAGGTGCATATGCCATGACAAAGAGCACCCTAAATTGTAAAAGTAAACCAGCTTTCAGATTTCAAATACTTCTACAGACTTTAGGCTACACTAGGATGGACTTTTATGGACTGTTATTAAGTCAATATACTACAATATTTAGTTTGATTTTTGACAAGGTTGAGGTGATTACATCACTCATTCTTACCAAGTTTATAGGATGGAGTGATTAAATCATCCACCCACACTAGATTTATAGTGTGAGTTGACTTGGATCACTCATGTTCAACATGTTATAAGTATGATTGGGTTGCATGATTGAGCTAATCTCAACTATGGGTTGAAAACTCACAAATTATCTATGGTTGGGGGTAGTTTATCCTCCAATCTTTATATATATTTTCACCTGTAGGTTTTACCATTGTTCTAACCTTAGCTCCAAAGCTTCATAATAAAACATCTTTTCAAATCAAATTGTAAAAAGGTAAGATGGTTACATTGATACACAAGTGGATTCATAACCTTGCTCTATTTACTTTCAAACATTTCAAATTCTTTCAATTATAGATTATATGCACTGATTATATATTTTAGCATGTTCTTGATCGTAGGTTAGTCATCATCAAAGCACTCAAGTGGGACTCACACAAAGACAAGGTGTGTTATACATACCCAAGTATACATTCATTTTTATTTAAATTAGTAATTTTATTACTAGATTATAGGGAGACAAATGTAGACACTAAATATGAATTATATAGCGCCTTAGTCTTCTATACTTGTCAATTATTTCTCATGGTTGTTCTATTTAGTTCTAAGACCTTGATGTTGCCAAAAGGCTCACATATGCTATCTCTTGTGCCTATTACTCATCCCTCAGGCTGCCCATATGTTATTTTGATGACCATGCTTATGTGTTGCTCAAAATGCTATAAACTTACTTATTATCATATATTTGAAGATTTTATTTTTAAAAAAAATAGTTCAATAAAAAAATGAATACACTGAATAATAAAAAATAATAAATAAATAAACAAACATAAATACCAATAACCAATATCCATTTATGTATTTGAAAAGGAAAAATTGAAAACCAGTTTGGATAGCCCTACAAAGTCCAACCGCAACATTTATGTGTAACCCAAAACCCCATACCAGCAAAACATATATTCCCAATGCATATGCTTTTGTTCAAGGAATTATTCCCTATGCCTATTGTTTCACATACTAAAATAAACTCCTACCTTTTGTTTAAGGAATTATTTCCTATTCTCGTTGTTTCTCAAAATTTCGAGTGATTTCATCAAGTTTTTTTTTAATATATATATTTTTAAGTTATGGATAAATATATTTATCGGAGTTATGAATTTAAAAGGGTAGTATTTATTAGAATTATGAATCGATCTAGAATATAAATTGGAGTTTTAATTCTATTTTATAAATTATTAATATTATTGGTATTATCAATATTGTTAGTATTATTAACATCATTAATGTTGTCAATGTCATTACCATCATCGGTAACCATAACCAACTTAACATATCAAGCAAGATTTAACTTTGAATGATATTAGATACAATCAAATTATTTAACCAATTTACTCATATCTCATTAACTATAATAAACTCAAAATTATCATAAAATGATTATGAATATTTATATTATCAATATCATTAATAACCTCGAACCTCTCCCATTCTCATATAAATGTTTTGATAAGTAAAAAAGAAGACCTTTCAAATAAATTGGCCAATAACCCTTTTGTCCCCTTTTTTTTAAATTACACACACAAATTAAATAATAATTATAATATCAATTATATATATTTATTTAAAATATGTATCTTAATCTAAATATTATTTATTATTATCTATTATATATAAACTTATCTAACATATATGGTATTCAATATTATCTATTGTTTGACGACAATTTTTTAGAATTGTTTCTCAAACCATTAAATATAAATAGAAAATTTAATAATAATGAGGGGACATAGACGACACAATTAATATTTAAACCAATCAAAATTAAAAGTAGTAGTATAATAAGAAATTAAATGTACAATTTGTATATTAGTGTACAATTTATATGATATAGTGATATATTATATTTATAATATTTAGGTGTTTAATATGTAGGCATTATTTATAGATATAAATGTATTTCGATTTTTTTCATAATCAATATAAATTACGATTACTTGATAATGCTAGTTATATTATTGTTTTTTTTTAGTAGGAAGCTTATTTTTTTTCATTTTTTAAAATGTTACATATTTATTGTGCTACATCTACCTTTTTACCGCCCTTTGGGTAGATAATCCCTTTATTTAATGTCTTCATCTTCGGGCCCTGCAATGTTTGTTATAGGTATTATTGATAAAATTGTGGGAAATAACGTCAAAGCGAGCACAAAAATTCATCTCGAAGGTCTTCTATGAGGTAATGATCTTATCCCTAAAATCGTCCCCATTGTTGTTTTAGAATGTTCAGAGTTTGATAAAGCTTGCAACTACTATGAGCAATTTACACTTGTTCCCTATTTTGTTAATCGGGTCCCCGCTGAAATACTTTGAAATCTTAGGTCCACATCTCTTGCTTAGTCCTCTATGGCATTAAGATTGAGGGAATTCAAACACTGACCAATGATTTTTTCTTGTTTAAGTTTAATAACCCAAAACATTGTCATCCCATTATTGTTCATGGACCTTGATTTATCTGTAAAATGCTACTAGTGGCCCAAACAATGTTGGAGTGTGTTATATTCACTTGATGTGAAATCCATCATAGGTAGATGTATTACCATAGTGTGATTTATTATGTGTATACAATTATTAAATGCATAATTAATATAGTAATTATCCTTATATGTGTAAGAAGAGTTAAGTGTAACTTAAGGAATGATCTCACCTTTTACTCCACTAATAATAATCTATTACTCACCTTTTATTTTTATTATATAAGGACTATTTTTGTCCTTGTGGAAAGTAATGGATCTTAGAGTCATCTCCTAAGTTGGTAGACATGTAGTCTTTTAGAGAGTCTTCTTCCAGTGCAACCATAGTTGGTTCTACACATACATTATATATTACATATATTTAATACAATGTGTCTTTATTGGTGAATCTCTCTCTTGTTTGAATAATTTATGTGGATGGTGTATATGTTGAAGATCCATGGGCCATGTTGTCACTCTTAATAAACAAGACCTTGGTGGTATTCTAATCCTACAAATCAATATCATTGGACTAATACTAAAGAATTTATAGTGTTCTCCATCTGCCTTGGATTCTTTTCGTTATGCATGTTTCCCACATAAGCTTGTTAGTGAAATTAAGACCTAGGTACTTGTATTCTAAGTCTATCTCAAGTGAGCTACCTCAAATATCAAGCTCATATGATTCTAATCTTTTTGATGTGAGAAGATCAAAATTCTAGTTTTTATAGTGTTAACTTACATCTCAATCTATCCATAAAAGAGTTCTAAGGTTTCATATGATCTCTTTGGTTTTGAGTTATTGTATTCAAAATAAGATCAACTACATATAGATGGAGTTTTATCACATAACAAACTACGTGCACTCTGCCATCCTCAAGGTAGCCTATCCATTCTTCCAATTTATCAATATAAATACCAAATAAAGTGGGTGATAATGGACATACCTATTTAAACCCTATGTCACTACTTATGAGTTATTATAATCCTATATGTATTATGATCTTGGATTTATCCTACTTAAATAGTTAATGCATCGTTGCTTTGTACTCTTTTAGGACTTTGAGTTCCTCTATCCTGCCCCACAATTTATCTCCATGGACCGTGTCAGATACTTTCTTGAAATTAATGAAGCCATAAAGACTTCTTCTCCTTCATTACCACATACTTTTTTAATTAAATGTTTGAGAGTGATGCATTGATCTATTCTTAAATGTTTTCATTTGAAGTTCATTTTTTCTTTTATTCTATTTTCTTATTTTTCAATCTAATTGTTGATTTTACATTCAACCATCCTTCCAAAAAAAAATTCATGAAAAGATTGATCATAATAATTATGCAATTTTATAGGTTTTTAACCTCTCCACTTTTAAAAGTGATATGACTAATCTAGTGGTCCACTATACAGGAAAACATTCTAGAGCAATGTTGTTGAAGTTGTTTATTATGTAAAGTGTTCAGAAGGTTTTTCGTACCCTGTTCCAAAGCTTTTATTTTTAATTTATTACACATGGTGGTTGTTGGAGAGTTGTCATGATGATGTCATGGTTATTTCATGGAGGTTCTCTCATAAGTGGATAAAGTGATTTGATAGTCTATGGGACAATGACAATGTGTGATATGCTTGTTTTAGTGTGCTTTATGTATGGTTGGTTGATCTTCAATATTGACAAAGCTTGAGAGGATTAGGGATGAGTATGGAGGTTTGAATATGTGAAAGGGGTCGCATAAGATGTGATCCATGCTTTGAGAGCTTGTGTGCACAAGTAGAATTCATCTAGTTGATCATAGTTTTCATCTAGACACTTTGGGTCTAGTGGCAAAAAAGATGAGTTGGTAGTTTGATGATGTCACCATTTCCACATGGGAAGGAGTCACGGGAAGTTGTTCATATGGTTATGATCAATATAATCCCTAGCTTTTATGTGCCAGATCTCAAGTTATGTATCAAAGTGTGGTCAAAGTTATGAAGGTGCAAAGTTGGCTTCTAAGACAAATTTGACTATCTTCCCATAGCTAAATTTGTGATATCATCAAAAAGAGATGAGTAAGCATGTTGATGAGGTCAGTTTTTGAATGTGTGGAGGTACAATTACAAGGTGATCATATGGGTTTATTCATTCTTGGATCTAGTTTATTTGTACTTAATTTTAGATCATGCGATGCAATGCATCAAAAGTTACGCATATGAAAAGTTGGGCTCCCAGGTAGATTGACAGTGTTTTCCTATACTTAGCCAATTTTGTAGTGTGGTAGAAAGAACTGAGTGAGCACTTTGATGGTGTTATATCTTGCATGTGTGAAGGTTTCAAGAAAATTTGATCATATGGGTTTGTTTAGTTTTAAGTAGAGTTAATTTGCACTAAGTTGGAGATCATGCACTGAAGTGCAATAGAAGTTATGGTTAATCAAAGTTGGCCTCTCAGGTAGTTTTGGACATGGTTGGCTCTATGACAAAAGTTTATGAGAAGGCATGTTCATGTTGTTATATCTAGCATGCACAAGAGTCTCAAGAACAATGGGTTATATTATTGGATTCTCCTGTGGAAGGAGATCATCTAGTCCAAATTTTAGACCATGTGGGTAAGTGTAGAAGAAGTTATTGAGGATAAAAAATGGTTACTCATGCTATTGATAGGGTCCCCGTACTTGGTCATTTTTACAAGTGTTAAAGCTCAAGAAAGATGGATGGTGCATGATTATTCTTAGGAGTTAGGAGGCATTGAGATGAGGATATGTGTATGATGTTTAATGTTTGAGTAAAGGTACAAGATCTTGATCCAATGACTAGCAAATGATCATATAGTTTGATCAATGGTGAGTGTTGATCGATAAATATCTTGTTGATTTGTAGAGATTGACAGAGAGTATTAAGTCAACATTTTGAGATGGCATTAGATGAGGTCAACATAAGAGTTGTTTAATGTTTGGGTTTGGTGGTTTATGCATTAAAGCTCAAATAATATCGATAGTGTGAGATTGATCTTGAGCTGAGAGTCCACAAGATTCAAGCATTATGATCGGAGGTTAATTATGACCATTGCTATTCAAATATTTGAGTTACACACAAGAAAAACTAGAGATCTATATTTCAATCATATCTTTCGATAAAAGATGAATTTTCTTATGCATTAAAAAGCAAAGATGAAGAGGACTCCATGGTACATCCACTGAACCTAATTTGAAGATTTGAAAGTGAATACAAACATAGTTATGGTGCTCTAAAGTTGACTATATGTTTGACTGTGTTTTTCAAGTGATTTGAGAAGGATGTTTGAGCTTGTGTTGATTTTGTTTCAATGTCTCATGATGATTTATCTATTGGGGAGTATTATAGACTCCATGAGGAAGCTCTGTGCAGATTTTGGAGGTGTGATCAATTTGTCTTAAGTCTAAACAAAGCTTAAGAAGCTGACTATGTGTTCGTTCATGGTGACTATGTGCATAAGGTCTATGTTTGAGTTGTTTAAGCATATGTAGAGGCAATCTAAGTTGACTGTGATCATTTGAGGATGTCCTAGGGGACATAAGGAGTCGACCTATATAATTTTAAGTGGTCCTGTGTTCATGTTTTGCTCAAGGATGAGCTATATGGGTGAATAGATCTCCATGATACCTATAAGAGCTATAAGTGCCTTGTTAAAAGATGTAGTTTCTTAAGTGTGACCCATATGTGCTATGGTTGACCGATCTAGTTTGTATTGAGCCTTATCTTCATATGATATATGTCTTAAGGGTTAATATATGCCTAATGGCTGACCAAAATGGTGTTGATCAAGTTTGCTCTATAAATATTAGAACCAAAGATGTTGGGTTCTAGACTTAGTAAGTGAGTGACTAAGGAATGAATTGAGAGAGACTTGTGTGTGTGTTGGGGAGTGAAGGAAGGGTAGAGTGCTCTAAGGATGAGTTGAAGAGCAGAATAGATTGAGGACTGTTGGTTATAATTCTATTAAGAGAATAGTGCACTTATTATTTGAAGTGTGAGCGAAGGTGAAGAGTGATTTACTGAGGTCCATCATCAGGTGTTGTTGACATAAGTTTAGAGGTGAAAGTGGTTTCATAGGTTCTATTGTGGTAACTCAACATCTAAGGTGGTTGTAGCCTCTTTGAAAGGTAATAATTGCTGAAAAAGTTTGGTTGTTATTGCAGCTCGGCTAGACAAGTGTAGTAGTACCTTGTGGGATTGGTGTCTCACTAAAAAATTATTATAATCTCTTTATCAGGTGCAACTGGTCTAAATTAGATCTTGTTACATAGGATAATAGTCCAATTGTAGGTTTTAATGGGTTTTATTCCTTAAGAGGGTTTCCCATATATGTCATGTGTTATGTGATTGATCTTGCATTGCTTCTCTTGCTTATTGTTTTGAATGATATATATGCTTCATGAATGCTTGTGGTAATTAGTTAAGTAATTTTAAAGATCAAAATTAAAGTTTGGATAATTTGGACTCAATGATTTACCCCCCCTTAGTGATTGTACCTCCAACAATTGGTATCAGAGTGAGGTCCTTTGGTAAGAACTTAACAACTTGAAGGTGATCCAAGGTACAATAACCAGTCAGAATATGCAAGGTGGTTTATATACTAAGCAAGAACTAATGTTCAATGGATCTAATCATGCATTTTTAAGTGCTAGGATGAAAACCTACACTATGTCCCTAGGTTTTGATGTATGGCAATCTATTTTAGATGGTTATACTACTCCTATTATTCCTCCATCTACTATTGCAGACAAGAAGCTATTTGAGAATAATTCTAAGGTGATGAATGCCATCACTTGTGGTCTTACAAAAAATAAGTTCACCAAAGTAATTCATTAAACATCTACCAAGAAAATAAGGGATAAGTTGAAGACTATTTTTTAAGGAGATCCAAAGGTTAAGCTTGCTAAGTTGCAAACTCATAGAAGACAATTTAAAAGTCTCAAGATGAATGAAGAAGATTCTATGGCATCCTTTTTACAAAGAGTTGATGAGATTTTGAATATCATCAAATGTCTTAGAGAGAATCTTAAAGAGACTACTATTTTTCAAAGTTATTAAGGTCTATATCCCCCAAGTTTAAACTAAAATTATCTGTTATAGAAGAGAGTCATGACTTTACTATGTTAAAGATGGATCAATTGCATGGCACCCTTATTTCTTATGAGATGAGGATGAATGATGACATATTAAAAAATAAAGAAGATGCATTCAAGATAAATATGAAGCCTAAGAAGAAGTTCCAAGGTAAGAAATCCAAAGAGGATGACATATCCGACATTGATGATGATGAACTAATTTGCTTTGATTACTAAGAAATTTAACACTGGCTCAGGGAAGTATAAGGGTAAAATAGCTTTGAAGGAAAAGATGAAGCAAAGAAGACATACATGAAGAAAGGCTTCAAAAATCATAAGAACAAGAAGAGATCATTTAAGAACAAGAAGAGTCTTTACACTAAGAAGTTTGCAGCTCATCAGATGAGAGTAAAAACAATGATTTTGAATATGATAATGAAGATAATGGTTCTATTGAAGATGAAGCTCTCTTCATGGTTTAGGAAGGAAGTTGCTCACAAAAAGGGGTTTAATTGGAGTGATTTAGATGATGATGAAGATGAGGTGGACTATGAGACTGTATTGACCAATACTTATGAAGAACTGAAGATTGAGAAGAAGATCAATAAGAAGATGAAATATAAAATCAAGGACTATGAGGATAAATTCAGTGTGTATGTGGTAAGAATGGATGAATATGCCAAGGAGCATGAAGACATGGTCAAACATCTCATTTGATCCGGGCAACAATTTAGGCGATAATTCGGGTGACAGTTCCACCCCAATTAATGATGAAACTTCTGGGAGCCATAACTTTTGCACCGTAGCTCCAATTGACTCACCGTTTGAGCTGTTGGAAAGCTAAGAATGAGGATAACATCATGAGATGGCATTGAGATTTTCTTAATGAATTTTTACCCCCAAAAACCCAATGGAAGTGCCCCAAATTTCAATTTTAGTAGTGCAGTCTAAAAATAGTAAGTTTCTAAAAATAGTAATTCCTCAAATTCTATATTGTTTTAAATCTTAGAAGTCAAACCACTTAATCTCCCTTGATATTGGTGACCTTACACATCCTCCCCATGCTTTAAAAATATGTATAAATAAATAGGTAACCCAAAATGTGAAGACAAACATCTCTTCCTAGAGATAAGCATATATTTGTATTGTAATCTTGAGTAATACATCTCTTCTCAAAGAATTCATTATTACTATGTTATTTATATGCTATTGAAATATTTATCAAACAAAACTTCTAAGTTTTGGATTAGTGGTATCATAGCGATTTGTCTTGAGAGTGTATGATCTCAAGGACGGGGTCAGGCTACAAGAAGTTTGGGTGGGAAACAACAGAGCTTCCAAATTTTCCACCTGTTTGCTCCAAACGACTTCAAATGGCAGATGACACTGAGACATCTAATCCTTTCAAGGAAATGGTGAATGAAGCCCTCCAATGGAAACAAGCGTAGATGCTACAACAATTTTCCAAAATTCTTCAAACACTTTCGATAGGAAATCCTGGCCTTGTAGCTACACTTCTTAGCTCCTCATCTAGGGAAGGTCCTTTTAGTGCCCCAACACCTTTCAAGGTTTAGGTAAATTTTGATATTCCTACATTTGAAGGAAAAATCAATGTTGATGCAGTAGAAAATTGGTTGGATCAACTGTCTTCCTACTTCTCTGTAAATAAGTTCATCGATGGAGAAAATATTACTTTTGCTCTTTTGAAATCATTATTGCCTGTGAAAAACTGGTAGGAAGTGTACAAAAAGAGGTTCAATATAGATGACATTGGCCTTGAGGTGGAACCTACTTGGGATGATTTTGTGGAAGCGGTGAAAGAATAATACTATCCCGTTAGGGCATATGATGATCTATACATTTAGTGGCAACAACTTCGTGAAGGTAAGGACCAATCTATTCAAGATTACACAGACACTTTTCATTCTTTGTCTACAAGATTGGGCATTCAATAAAGTGAGAAACATAAGACTCTCAAATATCATGGTGGACTACAATGGTACATATGGGGGGAAATGGAACTCTTCAATTTGGAAACCCTCAGTGAGGCATACAAATTTGTAGTAAAGATTGAACAGAAGCATGGCATAAAGAATACGAAGAGTCAACCCTCAAAATGGTAAAGTGATAAGGAAGGTCAAAGACAAGGCCAAAATTGGAAGCATAAAGAGTTTCAAGATAAGAAATCCCTGAAGGGGAAGGCTGGAAAATGGTGTGATTACCATAAAACTGGAACTCACTCCAAAGAAGAATGTCGAGCCATCAAGTCACTGCTTTTTGAGTCACAATACTCGACATCTACTACTCTACCTCATACACAACCTACAATCAAAGAGGATGAAGAATAAATTGTAGATGCTAAGCCTGACACCATCATCGCTTCATCACAGACCTGTGAGGAAAGACCAGATGAGAAGGAAAGATTGTTTCACTCCAAATTATGGGTAAAAGGTAAGCCTATGCATTTCATTCTTGATAGTGGGAGTCAAAAGAATTTAATCTCTGCTAAAGTTGTGAAAAGTATAAATCTATCCATGAAGCCTCATCCAAAGCCCTATAGTATTGGATGGTTGAGCCTAGGGAGAGACCTCCATGTCACCCATCACTGTCTTCTTTCATATGCTATAAAACTATTCCAAGATGAAGTCTTGTGTGATGTGGTCAATTTAGATGTTTGTGATGTACTCCTTGGTCAGCCGTTCATGTATGAGCAACATGGCATCTATAAATCACAAACCTAAAGGATCACCCTCACTCTTGGAACACAACACTATAGGGTACCAAAGGTACCACCTCCCACATCTGTCTCCCTGATCATTGCTAAGCAATGCAAGAGATTGGTGGAGAAGACAAAGCAATTTGTTCTCATGGTGGTCAAACCACAAAAATCTAAGAAGGCCGATGTTGTAGTCCTGACTACACAATCAACACAACAACAAGATTAGATAGGATGAATCATAGGAGAATATGATGACTTATTCAAGTCACCCACAGGAGTTCCACTCCATTGCCAGGTAAACATTCTATCGATTTGATCCCAGGATCACCTTTGCCTAATAGTCATGTGTATCATAGATTAGTTTTGGAGAATATAAAAAGACAGATTCAAGAATTGATCCAAAAGTGTCACATTAGGCTAAACTCTTCACCTTGTGGTAGCCCAATTGTCTTGGCACCGAAGAAAGATGGAACATGGAGGCTTTGCATTGACTACCAAGCCTTGAATAAAGTCTTTGTGAAGAATAGCTACCCTCTCCCCAGGATTGATGACCTGCTAGACCAACTCCGTGGTGCGAAGTTCTTCACCAAAATTGATCTCAAATCTGGTTATCACCAAGTTCCAATCGATCCCACTAATGTTTGGAAGACTACATTCAAATCTAAGGAGGGTCTATTTGAATGGTTGTTTATGCCTTTTGTCTTAACTAACGCACCTGTAACCTTCATGAGGATGATGGATGACATCCTACGACCCTTCACCAACTCATTCATGGTTGTTTACTTAGATGACATACTCATCTATAACAAAACATGGGAAGAACATTTGCAACATGTTCGTAAGGTGCTTCAAACTCTTCAGGAGCACAAGTTGTTTGGAAATCTTGACAAATGCACATTTGAGATGACAACAATTCAGTACCTCAGGTACGTTGTGAATGAGGAAGGGGCCCATGCTGATCCAAAAAAAATTTAGGTTATTCAAGAATGGCCCACACCAAGGACCCTCACAGAGCTTCACAGCTTTTTGGGTCTTGCAAATTTCTACCGTAGGTTTGTTCTTGGATTTTCACATGTTGCTTGGTCACTAACCCAAGTGACTAAAGGAGGATCTAAAGCTACATTTCAGTGGGGTGAAATACAACAAAGGGCATTTGAGAATTTTAAGAATAGATTCAGCTCAGCCCCTATTCTTGTCTTGCCAGATTTGCATCAACCTTTTGAGTTGATGATAGATGCATCTGAATATGCCATGGGAGCTGTCATCATGCAACATGGCCATCGTGTTGCATATCACAGTGAAAATTTCACTGATAAAGTTAGGAAATATCCAACATATGATAAGGAGCTCTATTGCATTGTGCAAGACTTTAAATGATGGAAACACTACATCTTGGGGAAAGAGATGGTCATCCACATTGACCACAGACCATTGGAATTCATCCAGACGCAAAGCAAACTATGAAATGAGAGGCACCAAAAGTGGGCCACATATCTTCAACAATTCCACCTGATAATCAAACACGAAAAGGGGAGCTCAAATATAGCTATAGATTATCTGAGCTGCCCACCAATTACTGCACTCACAATAGTTCTTGACCTGTGTGGACATGAGACTGCCACTTGGGGTGCTTTGTATGAAGCAGATCCCACCTTTGATAATACATATCAAGCAATTCAAAAAGGTAAACATGTTTTTGATTTCTATTTACAAGATAATGTCCTTTGTCATATGGGGCACATCTATGTTCTAGTTGTAGAGCAACAAAATATGATATGGGAAGCACAATTTAGTAGGATAGCTAGACACTTTGGTATCAAAAAGACATTGGTAGTTCTTCAAAAACACTTCTATTGGCCCCATATGCGAAAGGATGTGGAAAGATATCTCAAATATTGCACCCCATGTGTGATAGGCAAGCCAAAAAATAAGAAGCAAGGATTGTACACGCCATTGTTAGAACCAACCAGGCCTTGGGAATTTGTCTCAATGGATTTTCTTTCAGGTTTGCCCACTTCAAAACATGGTAAGGACTGTATTTTTGTGGTAGTTGATCATTTTTCAAAAATGGCTATCATGATTGATTGTAAGAAAAATATATCTACTGAGGAAACTGATCAACTATATTTTAGTCATGTATGCTCCATTTTGGTCTCCCCAAGTCCATTGTCTTAGATTGAGATAGCAGGTTCCTGAGCATCTTCTAGTCCACTCTATGGAAGATGATGGATACTAAGCTGATGAAGTCCATAGCCTTCCATCCACAGACTGATGGTTAGATAGAGGTGTTAAACTACTTGATTATTCAAATGATTTGGATGTATCACTCCAAACATCCATGCACATGGGATGAGGGACTTCTTTTCATACAACATGGATACAATTGGGCACTGCACAGCTCGACCAAGCACAATCCATTCCAAGTATGTTTTGGGTTCCAACCCATGGCACCAATTGATATATCTATTCCATTTTCCACCATGGAATACACACCTCATGGAAGATCTAAGGCAACAAAAGAAGCAAAGTTTATTAAACAAATGCAACACATCTACCAATTAGTTCATCACATCCTGGAGAAGATGAATCAGAAGTATAAGCAATGCCATGACAAACATAGGATTGCACACCATGTTACTATGGGTGACAAGGTTTGCTTGTGGATTCAAAAGGAACAACTTGCATGCCCACACAAAAATATTTGGCCTCTACGATATGGTCCCTACACCATTAGCAGAAGAGTTGGAGAAAATGTTTTTGAGTTGAACCTACCAGCCTACCTTGGTCTACATCCAATATTCAATGTGGAGCTCCTCAAACCATATCACCCACCTCTATTAGACACTTTAGTTGTAGCAGAATAACTAGACATTGATGAGCTTGATCCACAGAGTTTTGATCTAGTGGAAGAGGATCAGATTGTGGATACCTGGATGAAGACAACAAGAGGATGCTCTATTCCACTTTATCTAGTGGTTGAAAGGGGCCAGCTTAGCCACCAAGGTGAGTGGCTCATAGAGAATCAAATCAACACACAACTACCACACTTGATGGGGAACATTGAATTAATGGGGACCATTGATTTTCAAGGAGGGAGGAATGATTTGGGCAATAATTTAGGCGATAATTCGGGTGACAGTTCCACCCCAATTGATGATGGAACTTCCGGGAGCCATAACTTTTGCACCGTAGCTCCAATTGACTCACCGTTTGAACCGTTGGAAAGATAAGAATGAGGAGAATGTCATGAGTTGGCATTGATATTTTTTCAATGAATTTTGAACCCCAAAAAACTAATGGAAGTGCTCTAAATTTCAATTTTAGTAGTGCAGTCTAAAAATAGTAAGTTTCTAATAATAGTAATTCCTTGAATTCTATATTGTTTTAAATCTTGGAAGTCAAACCACTTAATCTCCCTCGGGATTGGTGACCTTTCACATCCTCCCCATGATTTCAAAATGTGTATAAATGAAGAGGTAACCCGAAATGTGAAGACATACATCTCTTCCTAGAGATAAGAATATATTTGTATTGAGATCTTGAGTAATACTACATCTCTTCTCAGAGAATTCATTTTTACTGTGTTATTTCTATGATATTGAAATATTTATCAACCAAAACTTTTGAGTTTTGGATCATCAGTTGTCATTCAGATGTTTTGTCTACAAGCCTAAAGGCTAAATAAGATGAATGTACAAGGTATGTAATTGAAAATAATTCTTTGAAATGTGAGTTAGAGAAGGTATCCATTAATTTAATGTCATTTATGATATTTGAAAAGAGATCAAGTGATCTAGATAACATTTTGAATGATCAAAAGCATGCAAGTGATAAGACTGGACTTGGATACAAAGAAGAACCAAAGACTACAATTAAAGAGAAGATGAAGACCAATGGGAACAAGGTGGATCAGCCTTTAAAGACAAATCATCAGACAAGGAACTAAGGTGTTGAAAGAGTAAAGACAAATCAGATCAGACAACTACATTCCATGAGGTATGCAAGATTTAGTGGTCACTATTATACATGTGATCAATTTGGTCATAGGGATGGAGAATGCAAGAGACTTGTTGGAAATGAATTTGCATGGGACTATGATAGGGGTCATCAGTCAAAAGATGCGAACATAATCAAGTGCCTAAATTGTCTTGATATGGGACACTTTTCAAACCATTTTCAACATAATATTAGACAAAGTGAGTGATCTTAAAAAAGGGGAGGTTATTTTGTTTGTCATGACATAAGACACTCTGAAAATTTCTGTCCAAATAAGATAAGGCAAGATACGTTTCTTGTAAAAGATATGGTGTGCTACAATTGTGAACAAAGAGACCACATTGCTCGGTTCTACAAGTAAAGGCCTGCAAGAAAAAATAGATTTAATCAAGATGCTAGAGTTCAAGAAAAAAGGCAAGTTAACACATGGAAGCCAAAGGTAAAAAGTGTGAGTCATAATGAGACTGCAGGTCCAAGTAATTTATTTTTTATGGTGGAGAATACTTCAGTGGTTGAAGAGTACCAAGAAGTCTCATTGTCTATTCATATTAAAAATGAAGAGACCAAGCTCAAGGTATTGGTTGAGACTACTCCTAAGGTACGTATGGATCTAAGTGAACATCCTGTTGTTGCTGAGCAAGTATCATGTAAAAAACATCAATTGTTTATACCTAATGATGAGGTTCTAAGATGCAAAGAAGATTCTTCAGATGAAAATGTATGTAATGAATCTGTGTGGTCCTCATATATTGATAATCCAATCATAAAATAAAAGGAGAATTCTATAATAGATGAGGAATTTATTTCTCCTAAGCCAAAAAACAAGAAGAAAAAGAACTACAAATATTAGATGAGCAAGGAGGAGATGGAAGATGAGGATTTATTTTTGTTTTAGGAGCATTGAGGTATAGAAGGTATCTCTATTTATTCTTCTTAAGAGACTCATTTCAGTGGAGAAGCAAGTTTGTGTGCTCAATATGATAATGCCAATCAAAGAAGATCTTTGGTTAAAGGGAAGTAATAAGTTCATGAGCCTGTTTCAAAAATTTATGAAGGAACTTTAGTATAGAGTCAGATTGGGTGTTTCCAGGTGGCTTAATGAGTTTGATGCATATTTAATAAATGTTTGGTGCTAAAAAATGTATGTGCATTTATTTTTGGTGTGCTCCAGGGGTTTTTGAGGTTTGAAGGTATGTATGTGCCAGTTGAGGATTTTTGAGTGCTCTCAATTTTCTCAATTTCTAGCTTAAAGAGTTTGTACGTCCTAAAATGAGTTATAGGAAGTCAAGTTTCCCAATGGTGTGGAAGATAAAATCTTGGTCCAAGATTTTGTGATGGGTGTATCCAGGTGTGTAAGAATTTTTAGAGGTGTGCGTTGACTCGAATGAGGTTTGTTGACCCTACTTGTTTTAAGATTCTAGGGTTTTAGGCTTTACAATAAAAGTGGTATGCCTTATGATTTGAGGTCTGAGGTTTATTTATTTAGTGCACCAAATAGGTGTTCAAATCAATTTTCATAAAGATTTGAATGTTTATGGTTTTATAATTATTCAAGTTTTTGTTAATATGGAGGGCTAATTGGCTAGTTGGTTTGTGAAGGAAGTATGTTGCAAATGATGAGTATCATGATGAAAATTGATGTGCTTGAAGGGGCATATGAGAGTGATCTAGATATGAATTTTTAGATCCTGAAGATGTGTCTAATAATAATTATGGGAAATGCAAGTTTTAGGTAGGGCTACAAGGAGGCTAGACATGCCTAGTTTTAAGAAGAGTGTTTTTTACTCAGTTTCTCCAAAAGAGAAAGGTTAGAGTATTTAAAAATATGTTATCAAGTGAGTTTAGTGCATGTTTCCTATTTTTGTATAGTGCAGATTTAGAGTTGGTGGTCATGGAAGTGTCTTGAGAAAGAGGCTAATAAGCTTGCATGGTGGTTCTTCATGGTGTATGGAGATATGAAGATGCTCAGAAGGTGCAATTGATCAGATTTATTAGGATGAGTCCCTCTTAGATGTTTCTTGGTCCTTAATATCACTGTGTGTCCACTTTGTCATTATGTTTGAGGGGGAGAAAGTCCCTGTTGGGGAGAAAGTTCATGTTTGTAAGAGTGTTTTCAAAGAGAGAAGGTGAGCTATATATATTGCTATATTAATGGGTATTGGCGTCAATGAAAAATGAGGATATTATTGGAGCGTTGTCATGATGATGTCATGGTGGTGTCATGGAGGTTCTCTGTTAAGTGGATAAAGTGATTTGATAGTCTATGTGACAATGACAAAGTGTGCAAGGTGAATGACAAAGTGTCTAATATGCTTATTCTAGTGTGATTTATGTATGGTTGGTTGATATTCAGTATTGACATAGCTTTAGAGGATAATGGATGAGTGTGGAGGTTTGAACATGTGAAAAGGGTCCTATAAGATATGATCCATGCTTTAAGAGCTTGTGTACATAAGTAGAATTCATCTAGTTGATCATGGTTTTCATCTAGACACTTTGGGTTTAGTGGAAAAAAAGATGAGTTGGTATTTTGATGAGATCACCATTACCACATGGGAAGGAGTCAAGGGGAGCTAGTCATATGGTTGTGATCACTGTAGTCCCTAGTTGTTATGCACCAGATCTCAAGTCATGCATCGAAGCATACTCAAAGTTATGAAGGTGCAAAGTTGTTTTCTAAGATAGATTTCACTATTTTCCAATGCCAAATTTGCAATATGGTCAAAAAGTACTGAGTAAGCATGTTGATGAGGTCAACATTTATATGTGTGGAGGTGTGAGGACAAGGTGATCATATGGGTTTGTTCATTCTTAGATCTAGTTTATTTATGCTTAATTCTAGATCATGTGATGTAGTGCATCAAAATTTATGCATATGGAAAGTTGGGCTCCTAAGCAGATTGACTATGTTTTCCCATACTTAACCAATTTTTTAGTGTGGTAGAAAGAGCTGAGTGATCAATTTAATGGTATTATGTCTTACACATGTGAAGGTGTCAATAAAATCTGATCATATGGGTTTGTTTGGTTTTGAGCAAAGATAATTTATGATAAGTTTGAGATCATGCGTTGAAGCACAACAAAAGTTATGGTTAATCAATGTTGGCCTCTTAGGTAGTTTTGGACATGGTTGGCTCTATGATAGAAGTTTATGAGAAGGTATGTTCATGACATTATATCTCGCACACATGAGAGTTATAGGAATAGTTAGTCACATGGTTGGATTCTCCTATGGAAAGAGATCATTTGGTCCAAATTTGAGATCTTGCGGGTAAGTGCAGAAGAAATTATTGAGGATTAAAAATGGATACTCATGCATATTGATAGGGTCCCCATACTTAAGTCATTTTTGTAAGTGTTAAAGCTCGATCAAGATTGATGGTGCGTAATTGCTCCAAGGAGTCAGGGGGTAACGAAATGAGAACAAGTGCATGATATTTAACGTATGATCAAAGGTACAAGATCTTGATCCAATGGCTAGTAGATGATCATATAATTTGATCAATAGTGAGCATTGATTGATAAAGACCTTGTTGATCCATATAGATTGATAGAGTGTATTAAGTCAACATTTTAAGATGGCATGATATGAGGTCAATGTAACAATTGTTTAACATTGGGATTTGGTGGTATATACATTAAAACTCAGACAAGATCAAAGGTGTGAGATTGATCCTGAGCTGAGAGTCTACGAGATTCAAGCATTGTGATCGAAGGTTAATTATGACTGTTGCTATTCAAATATTTGAATTATACACAGGAAAAACTAGAAATATGTATTTTGATCATATCTTTTGGTAGAAGATGAAATTGCTCATACATTTAAAAGTAAAGATGAAGAGGAATCAATGGTGCATCCATTGAACCTAGTTTGAAGATTTGAAAGTAAATACAAATAAAGTTATGGTGATTCAAATTTGACTGCATGTTTGACTATGTTCTATGAGTGATCTAATAAGGATGTTTGAGCTTGTGTTTGATGCTGTTTTGATGTCTCACGATGATTTTGTTATTGGGGAGTATTGTAGACTCCATGAAGAAGCTTTGTGTAGATTTTGGAGGTGTGATCAATCTGTCTTAAGTATGAACAAAGCTTAAGAAGTTGATTGTGTGTTCGTTCATGGTGACTATGTGCATAAGGTCTGTGTTTAAGTTTTTTGAGCATATATAGAGGCAAGCTAATCTGAATATGATCATTTGAGGATGTCTTAGGGGATATAAGGAGTGGACCTATATAATTGGAAGTGGTCCTATGTTCATGTTTTTCTTGAGGGTCAGCTATATGGGTGAATAGGTCTCCATGAGACCTATAAGAGCTACAAGTGCCTTGTTAAAAGGTGTACCTGCTTAAGGGTGACCCATATGTGCTATGGATAACTTATGTAGTTTATATTGAGCCTTATCTTCATATGATAGATGTCTTAAGGGCTTAGACATGCCTAATGGCCAACCAAGATGGTGTTGATCAAGTTTACTCTATAAATAGTAGAACCAAAGATGTTGGGTTCTAGACTTGGTAAGTGAGTGATTAAGGAGTGAATTAAGAGAGACTTATATGTGTGTAATGGAGTGAAGGAATTGTAGAGTGCTCTGAAGATGAGTTGAAGAGTAGAATAAATTGAGGATTATTGGTATGAGTTATTGGTCATAACTTTGTTGAGAGAATAGTGTGCTTGTTGTTTGAAGTGTGAGCGAAGGTGAAGAGTGATTTCCTGAGGTCCATCATCAGGTGTTGTTGACATCAATTCATAGGTGGAAGTGGTTTTATAGGTGTTGTTATGGTAGCTCATCATCTAAGGAAGTTGTAGACTCCTTGAAAGGTAATACTTGCTAAAAAGTCTAGTTGTTGTTGCAAATCAGCTAGACAGGTGTAGTTACACCTTATGGGATTAGTGTCTCACTAAATAGGGATTGCAGTTCCTTGATTAGTTGTAACTAGTCTAAATTGGATCTTGTTACATAGGATAGTAGTCTAATTGCAAGTTTCAATGGTTTTTATTCCCTAAGAGGGTTTCCCTCGTATGTCATGTGTTATGTGATTGATCTTGCATTGTTTCTCTTGCTTATTGCTTTGAATGATATATATGCTTCATGAATGCTTGTGTTAACTAGTTAAGTAATTGTAAATATTAGAATTGAAGTTTGGATAATCTGGGCTCACTGATTCACTTCCCCTCTCAATGATTGTACCTCTAACAATGGCTGTAGGGGGAGAAGGAAAATTCATTGGGTTAGAGAAAATCCCAAAATATACAAGCACACCTAACAACATCACAAACTCGCTAATCCATTTTGACTTTGGAAATTCTTAGTGAATTACTAGTTTTTTTGCTATTTTGAGCCTGCCATATTAAATGAAATTCATTTCAATTTGCAAGCAATAACGATAATTGTTTTTGACAGTTTTGTTTCATGAAAACCATAAGTTTTTAATGGTGTTATGTTCTTAAAGAAACTAATAACTTATACTTCATCTACAAAAATGATTAAAGCAGTAACTTATGATCATTTTATGGATTTTATCAATTCGAAGTGTTACATTCATCATGAAATTGTTTCAATAAGAATGAAGTGAATTCTTATATTCAATATTAAAATCATATTCTAATTTTATTGAAATTATGTTGGTAGGCTATCCATAATTACATATTTAAAAAAGGATTTGATTCTAACGATATATTTTATAATATTTTTATGGACATGCATATAAATTGTGAGGCTATAGACGCTAAATGCCAAATGTTTGACAACATATCTTAACAAGATATGGTCTCATGGACAAAATTGTGTGTGTTTAGATTGAAATAGGCAATGAAGCCTTGAAATTTGTTTAATTAAATGTAACTAATTGAATATATTCTCTATTTACTTTGTGCAATTAATGTACTTTAAATGTACATTAAATTAAGGGGTTTGCAAGAAGGTAAATAGATTCATGTGATTATATAACTTAATGTAAATTTGAGTTTGATGTTTCGGTTTCTACCCTTATAGATACATATCCCAAATGTGAGAGTATCAAATATTATGTTCACAACTTGCGAAATAATTTTTAGCTTTTGTTTGAGGTGTATTTTCTTTCTACCCACCTTTTTTTAATAGGTATTTAATTATATTTTAAATTAATAGAATATAATGGTATTGTTACAATAAAAAGTTCTCTTAAAAATAATATGGTTAATACGATGATTCTTATCTATGATCAAAATGGGTATGCCAATGAAGACTTGAATTTTTTTGAATCGTATCGTTTTAGCAAGGGAAAAACCTTACTTGGTAAAAATGGTTAATTTTATCATATATTTATCATCTTTTCAACATGGAATGGGCATCCACATATATATTATTAGAAGTGGATTTGAGTAATATATTTTTGTAGGATATGCTTATGTAGACATGTATGTAAAATGTAGAATCACCTTTGATATGTATCAGTTGCAACAAAATTTTATATAGAAATGTAATCCCCTAGAATGGAATGATAATAGAATATCAAATACATGAGCATGGTCAGGACACCCTTGTCCGTTTTGACCAAATACAATGAATTGGCATGAATCCAAACCACATTACCTTCATGTTTTCCTTATTTGCTTGCAGTTATTTAGGGTTTGTGGATGAAGCCAAGGGATTCTTTGATTGCATGAATTGAGATTATATTACCAAACCTGTAACAGAGCACTATGCATGCATGGTTGACCTCCTACACCAAGTTGGGAATATTGGCATGGCAACAATATTCATCAAAATGATTCCATTAGAATTTGATATTAACTTCTAGGGAGCCCTACTTTCAAGATGAAAAACTCACCACAAAATTATGATAGGACAATGTATAATCAATTATATTTTTGGCTCAATTCTAGAGGATATTATATATATATTTGGAAAAGAGATTTTTAGATCTATCATGTTAAAAGATAATAATTTTGATGTTTCACTTTCATCTTCTCCCTGAGGATGGGTTCATATATTGAAATTGAAACGACATACTTACTATTTTTTAACATGATGGATCCAAAAATCTATTTTACAAATAACCAGCATCATGGAAATTTATATAATCTCATTATGTTTATTTTACACATTTATGTCAGAACTAGCATTTGGGATGATGTGGTAAACATAATAACAATCATGAAAGATGGGATTGACCAAAAGAACTAGGTTATGCCTTGATTGATATAAAAAGCAAAGTTTATGCATTCATTGTAGGAGACGGATTACACCCTCAATGAAATTCATGCATTGTTGGAGACATTGGTTGGGAAATTAAAATAAGTTGGGTATTTTTCAAATTTGAAGATGTACAGAGTTCAATAATATATAAAATAAATGGAAAAACACTCATTTTATAAACTTCCACAAGGAACTTTTCACACATAAAATTAGTGTCTTACTTCGTGATGATCAAAAAAATTATTTTTATCTTTTTTTCTATGAACCATGTGTCGCATTGCTTGAAGAAGTAAAAGAATTGGTACTTCATATTCGCAATTAAAATTTACCATTACAATAAAAAATGCACACACATCATAAACCTCCTAACTAAATTACAAAGAATCTTCAAGTGTATATAAATTATCTCAATACCATTAAATCTATATCTATTTTTGTAAACAACTAAATTATTAAAAAATACAAATAAAATTAAATAAACATACCCAAATTATAAACATAAGAGTATTATGAAAATAACAATTATACATAAAAATTATCTTAAAATAATTTCAAGCACACCCAAGTGCACCTTTTTTCTTTATTCCTACTTCCCACTATTGAATACACCACTTCACAGATATAAGAGTTTCAGTGACCACATTTTAATAAATAAATACTTTAAAATCAAGTATACTTAAGTCATCATATATTCATTAGCTTATATAAAATTATATTTAAGTTATGTGAAATCACTAAAAATTTAATAGATTTGATATTTTTTTTTATTATAATTATTTTTTTCAGTATTTTTTAATATGGGTAATTATTTTTATGTTGGAGCTTTGAATTAATTTGGAATATAAAGAGGTTTAGATTTTCCTTACAAACATTATCAATAATCACTATCAGTGTCACTAATATTTCCAAATAGGATGTTATCGACAATATCACCAACATCACGAATGATTTCAACTGTTCAAACGTCTCCAACGACCACTACCGACCTAATATATTTTTTAAGATTTGAGCTTGGATGGAACCTCTTAACTACTCCACCTACATCTCATCGACATAATTTAATTAAGAATTCAAAAATATTTAAAAAAAAAAAATCCTTATAAATTAAATAATTGTAAACCTTATAAATTAAATAAGTGGAATGTGTTTTCATTTGATTTTTTTTGTTTATTTAAAATAATAAATTTAATTTTGTTAGTATTACTTTTTACATTGCATTTAGTTTAAAAATAAATACAAATTAAAATCTCAAAAGTGTAATTTTATTTTATTTATTTATTTTTGGAGGTGGGTATGCCTTATAAATTAGATAATTCCTTATAAATTAATAGGTGGGATGTGTTTTCATTAGCTTTATTGTTTATTTATAATAATATGTTTGAATTTTTGGACAGTTGTATTTATATCAACTTATAGTATTTAGCTTTTGGACAAACTTAATTATGAGATAGCGACTTGGGAATGATTCGTTTCTTTGGATCGAAAATCATTTATTTGGTGGAATATAAAAAGGTGGTTGCTTTGAAAAGAAATGTTATGATGACAAGCACTAAATCTTTTTAATAAGATAAAATAAATTAAAAAAGACACCCGTGGGTCATGCTATATCATGGTCGCTCATATTCTTAGGGTTAAGCATGTCAAATAAAAATTTGTGTACGGCTTGCTATGTTTATTTCTATAATCTCACATTTCATATAAATTTGTACAAGTTGGAATTTTGGTATTTATTTTTCACTTTTCATTTATTCCCCATAATAACATCTCAAGTATTTGGATTTTGGAATGTTAAGCATTTGTATTATTTGATTCTAAAGGGGTCATACCCTACTAAAACATAGGTTCAATGTATCATATAGATGTTGATAGGATCTGAAAAGTCATATGGTGACGGTAAAATAAACAAAATCCAAACATATCGATTTTATATTCATTCGGTCAATGAAAAGCTCCTCGCTTGTTTTAGAGTGATTTTTGGAAAGCTGAGTTTTCTCCTTGTTTGCACAAAATTATGATTGATGAGAGAATTCATTTTAACGGAGGTTTGATTTAGATTTTGGCTATTGCATTGTATTGTGTTATAGTTTAAGATTTTATCACAGGGAAAAGAAAGTATTGGGTGTGGTGGATTTAGTAATCATTATGTATGCTAGTATGATTCTTTGGTTTAATAAATCTTAATGTGTATTGGTTGTGGATTATGGCAAATACTTCCTATTTTTTGATGGGAAAACTTTTTTACGAAGGTATGAAATATCATTTTGACTTTGATTATTCAAGTAGTTGGATGTAGCTACTTGGACAGCTATGTTTTCATGTGTGCTGAAATTAATTCCTTATACAATTTGGTTGAACAATTCTGTTTCCATGTGTGTTGTAATCAATTTCTAATTTGATTATGAGTGTGATTGGTTGTATTAACTTGATCACTTGTACCTTCAGGGATACTAGAATACATTTGATTATTATGACTTTTTATCTAATGTTATGAGAAGATCTTATGATCATTAGAATATTCGCATTTATTATTCATTGTATCTTATCAAGAAGCGGAGTTATTTTTTACCTTATAGATCTTTCCAAAGGTTTAGAAAGTCCCTTGGTCACTGAAGATAGATGAAAATTGTACATATTGAATTATACTTGGAAGGCTTCCTTACTTATTATAATTGATTTTGAAAGCTAAGTTTCTTTTCAGTTACAAAGCTAATTTGGAAATGCTAAGATTATTATGAAAGTTGATTTAGAAGTCAACGTATGAATAACTTAATTAACAATGGTACAAATAATGTTTGCATTAGAAATAGATTTAATTTTACAGTTAGTCACTTTTTTACCTAAAGAAGAAAGTATTTCGGCCTTTGTGTTGTCGTATGGTATAAACAACAACAAGGTTTGCATTAAACTCATCTCTTTACTTGTTTATTAACTTCTAACATATACTTAGCTTGATTTGGAAAATTTAATAATAGTTACTTACCTTGATGGGATGTAAAGTGCCAACTTTATGTTGACTTGATTCACTGCAATACCTCATTGTAGGTGTTGGTTGGTTGAACCATAAATTCAATTTGGTTGTTGTGCTTATAGTTTCTAACTCTAAGTGTTAGATCCTTATTTGCATGCCAATTATACAAAAGCTTCTTTGTTGAGGTGTGATGGGATTGTAAATTGTGTAATGGCACTAAAGTTATATTCATTTATTTTTGAACTTATAATGAAACCTATAGCTGGTTTGGAGACATATTTGGTGTAAATTCCTCTATCTATTTATAAAACTAACAGGTATAGGATATATGTAATAATTTCATAATACTCTGTTTGGTACCTTTTAAAATCTTGTATATGTTGGATACTTGACAATTGGTTGTAATACTTTGTGTATCAGTTGATGGTTATGGCATTTATCTTTTGGTGCATGAATACTTAAATTTGACGGGTTTTATATTTCCATTCTTTTTTAGCACTGCTATTGCAGTTGTTGTATGAGTATTAAGTGTCGATAATATAATCATGGCTGCTTAAAAGTTTATTTCATATTTAGGACATATCATTTTATCATTGAGTTATCCCTGGTATCTTTTATTATATGATTTATGAGTATTAAAAAACCCATAATGTATGACTAGATTGTACGCGTTAGTAAGACTTACAACCTTTATTCCTTCTTGGAATACTTATGGAACAAGTAAAACTGTACGCTGAACCTTGGCAAGGAATTGCTCGTATAATGACATAATGGATAACCTACCTAGTGACTTTGCAAATATATTCTTATTATTGTTAACTATGGGTTATATGTCATGATGTAGTGAATTCAGTTAATATAGTTATTTGGCTATAAGTTAATGGTTAAAATAATTGGATTAGAATGCCAATACTTTTTCCAAGGCTTGTCCCTTATAGACATGCAAGTAAATAATAAGTTATTATTTACAAAGGATAAAGAGTAAGATTGTTCGGTGTGTGAATTGTTATCAATGATAAAATCTTTATGCCAACTCTATTTAGTATTACATCTAATATCCATCATTTTAGTTGCTCTTGTATTTCTGTTTGATTGGATATGATAAAGTTGTGTTGAAAACTCCAAATAAAATTAGGAATTGTGGACCGAGTGGGAGACTTGTACCAATTAAACCTTAGGCTATGAGATGGAAAAAGATGATTCCCTGTCTTGAATGGACCCCCTACTTAATATAGAGGGATTAAGGAACTCTTGGTAGAGAATAAATAACAATATTATTGGTAATATATTTTCATGACTATTTTAATGAGGGTGTATGATACTTAGAAGATCTAGCAATACCGTGTACTTAATCTCTCACACTAAATATATTAGAAATATGAAAGAAGCTCATGGAATAGTAAGCATTTTGTGAATAGCATGATCAATGAGGAAGTTTATTTTTAAATGCTATCAAATCAAGGAAAGTATTATTAGTTGCAATCTTCTTTTGTAAATGTGAAAGCCTCATTGTGAACAAGACGATGTTTCCAATAAAGAACACATGACCTTGAAGGTTATTATTGAGAATTAATAACTTTCACTTAGCAAAGCATTCTTGGTAAAGCGTACTCTTGGTTATCACTTGGAAGTTATAATCATCTAGTTTTTTCCTTCACTTAAATGTGTAGATTTTAGTTTTGATTGCGTTTAAATTGGAGTTTTAATACAATTGATTGTATCTTATAGTATAAATAAAAAATTAATATTAAAAAAAATCTAGTGTGTTTTTTGGTACCTGACCAGAGGGTTGTTACATTATGGTATCAGAGCCCTATGATCGAACACTTGACCTAATGTTTTCATTCATCAAAATGTGATACATAGTGTTGGGAAAATATACTTTGAAGGCTAAAGTCAATTAAATTAAAATATAGATAACTTTAGTTAAAGGACTAAATTATGTAGAATGGATCGAGAGCCTTGTGGGGTTCCACTTAAAACCTATCCACCTACATACAAGTGTAGTAGGTATTGTCTTGACCTTGTGTGATGGACTGATGACACCATGTGGGTCACTTTGACTTTGCCTATCTTTGTGGAAAATGACTTTCATCCCCTCCTTATAGCGAGATAATTTTCTCTTAAAGAAGTTTTCACTTCCATGGTGGTGGCACCCAATCAAATGGGTTGTCTATGAGTGATGATAGAATTTATTAAGGAGAAGTTTATTTCTGGGCTAGAGGTTATATTAACCCTAAGTGGGTTTACCTTCTCAGTGTTACACATGTTCATGAATAGGAGTATGTTTTCAAATTTTATAACTTGCATACTAGTTTTCATAAAGCATGCTATAACAGCCTCTACAAATCATTTCTCATATTTAATATTGTTGAGTATTAATAAAAATGTAATCATAGTACATGTATGTATGTATGTATAACATGACTTGAAGTGAAATTGTGATTATTATGGCTAAGTATTGTAGTAAGGCATACTTAGGTCAACTTATAGTGCATTAGTGCATGAGTTTAATAAATTTGCATTAAAAAAAACTGCATGGCATATATTTGGAGATCTTTAATGAGTTGTTTGGTGGTAGTTTTGTTTTTCATATTTAATTTATTATGCTCCTAGATCCTTTGTGGAGGACCTTCATAAAGTATTATCTGATTGTTTAAACTATTTAGGACATATTCCTTTATATAGTTACTTTATTTTATAATATCAGTTCATGAGTCATCCTTCACGTTATATGATAATGAGTAACAAAAGGTAGGAGGCCTTTGTATAAAGTACTCATTATCGATTAACACGTAGTATGATGTATTTAGTAGAGAGTATGGGTGTGTGTAGATTTTGACTTAGCAAAAGTTTGATGAATTTAATGAGAAGTTTGGCCAAAGTAATGTTATAGTTATATGCATTGTCTGTCCACTTGTAACTTCTATAATTATATGAATTTATGATTTCATATTGATATAGGATGTATCCTTGTATTTATTACTATTGCATGTGAATGGAAAAGTACAACACATTGTTTTGGATTAATTCTTAATGTTCATATCACTATTATTTGCCCCTTCATGAAGGGAAGGGCCACATAGAGTGGGGAGGAATGTGGGGGATCATCAATTTGTGGTTGGAGGAAAAACACCTAAATGATGTTCTCTCCCCCTTATAATTGAATCTAGTTCACTACAAAGATATACTCATAATTATTATTTGTAGTGATGTGCCATTGTATTAATGCATTGTGTAAATTGACACCATTATATGGTTTTTTAAAATTAGTTAAGGCTATGACATTAATGATCAATTATTATACATATTTACAATAGTGGCTACATTTATTGCTTAATATGTTATATTGTACACTATTTTAGTTGAGATTGAAATATTACTCAAGTTGTACCTTTAAAATCTACATTATTTACCATTACGTACTCTTATTATATGTACCTCTTTATGAGTAATTATTTCTATTTAATGTATTATTATGCATAATGAAAACCATTGTAGTAGATGTCTCAAATTATAACCAACATAATGTGGTTGTGTTATTGGCTATGCAATAGAAATATATTACCAAGTACAAGACTTAATATTTTAGTAATTTGCTTTCTAATACAAAATATATAGTATATTTTTAGTTAGCCCCTAGGGGTTATAACATGTCATAAGGGACTAGTGGTTGAACTCTCCCTAACCACTTTTTGGCTTGTCTAACAATCTCATGCGTGTGTTTGATGCCTGTAACAAGAGAAATATTTGTTAAGCATGTGTAATTATTGTAAATAAACATAAAAAATAGTCAAGCCTTGTAGAAGTAGGGTAATAATTCGGGCTAAGTGAGCTTGTTATCCTTATGAAAAATAATGAACCTTATTGGTTTCCATTGATGTTAAGTTGAATGAGAGGAACATAATTTTTGAAAAAACTCATGTTTCCCAAAGGTACTACCTAGTCAACAGTACACTTGGAGATTATGAAAAAAATCCTCTAGAATTCTTCATTTGTCTTTCTAATCAATCCTAAGTTGACTAAGCCATTGGTACAATATCTTTTATAGGGGGAGGATGTTACATCCCAATTTTCATATGTCAGGCTTTAGGGTACTATAGAACATAACCAATAATGTTTAGACATGATAATGGATTGATTGTATGTTCTAGTTCATTTTTATTATCATGCTTGTTCTAATGGATTAAATCACATCACCTTTGTTAGGAAACCCTTATGGACACATAGTTGATTGTGCACACTAAATCGTAAGGAAAATTTTATTATTAAATAAGTTGGCTAGGCTTCCAATCAAGATCAACTTGGGCTCATGGGAGATTCCAAGGTTCTTGAATATCCTCATGATTGGACTTATCTCATTAATTTTCTATAACAACAATGTTTGATATTATTGGTGTTTGATAAAGGTAGTTCAGTTGCATTTATTATCTATGCATTAATAAAGGTGTACATTTTTGGAGGAATTATTTTATCCATATTAATGATTTATCGTGCTCTAGCTTAATATGTTGTGATTATATTGGTTTGCTTGTGTTCTTGGTTTAAAACATTATTATGCTAAGTTTACCTTGGTGTATAGTTTTTTTGAGAGGCCATCATTGGCCTGAGGGCCAATTGTGCCTCTTGTTATCATTTCCATTCCTCCTTTCATATGTTCCCTTATTATAAATGCAATACATTTTACTATTTTTATAAGGTCCTATTATGCATGGTAATCAAGGGACTTGTACATGGTAAGAAATTAAAATGTTTGGCTATGATTAAAATATTATTTTTCTTGGATTTGGAAAAAGGCATGATTAAGGTTGAAAAGTTGAGGGATATTGTTTGAGTGGCATTTTATTTTCTTTGGAAATGAGAGGAGAGTTGTTGGGGGTTGTTCAATAGACAATGTTGCCAATTTTCTTGAGTATAATAAGGAATGTATGAATTTTGGCATGTTTGGAGGATTGCGAGTTGCCATTTTATTGAGAGCTCGTGCCTTTGGGAAAAGATAAATTATTAATATTTTATTGAATGCTCATGGAAAAGATTTAAAATTCCATGGAAGACCTTGGGAATATTTTAATTTTGTTTTTGACATATGGACCATGCACTAGGGTTTTAAGAGGCATATAACTCGCATTTTTTGTTATGGCATATAGGAGCAAAGGAGGTCTGAGCCATAGTGGAAGCCAAGAAGAAGGAGGAATAAAATAGGGGGTTGAGTATGGAACCCACACTTGGGCATGTTGATTGGATGATATAAAGAAGCAAAGAGAAGGCAAAACTTGGGTTTTAATTGTAGGAAAGTACCTATCCCATTTTATTAAATTTTTATGCACGCATTTTTTGTATTAAGCATGTTTCTTCTCTCTTGGATAAGAAATGACATTTTAAGTCTGATAATGGGTTATGCGAGATTTTATTTTACCTTATTTGGGATATAAAATTTATGTCATAGTTTAGGGTATTTTGGTTTAACTATAAATCTATATAGATATATTCAAATATACCCATATGAATATATGATCCTGTCAAGCCCATATAAGTATAGTTATATGATTGTGTTGGTAGATAATGACTTATGTGTTTTGCCTTACACATTTTTGGATTTGTACATTTTATTATGAAACTAGGTTATAACATTATATCCTTCTAAGGTTATAACACTAGATCCTTATAAGTATGGTTATATGATTGTGTTGGTAGATAATGACTTATGTGTTTTGCCTTACACATTTTTGGATTTGTACATGTTATTATGAAAATAGGTTATGTGAAGTATGTTTCTTTGGATAAGTTGTGTCTTGTTTGAATAGATGCAAATTTACTCTTCTATATTAAAATATATATTTCAAGTTTTATAGATTTTTTGAAATAACCAAGTTGAGTGTTTAATAAATACACAATAAATACCATTAAGAGCTAAATTTTTTATGACATTGGGGGTTGTTTTAATAGTGTCAACCTAGAGTTTTCCTTAATCGATGAACTTATATATTTTTATAAAATGCATCACAACCTAGCTAGGGATAGTTTGACTATCTGATGTTATCTTTCTGTCATATGACTCTAGAATGGACTGTCATGCATAATTATATGGTTACTCATTTAGTACTTAGATAAAGTAGGACAAGGTATTTTAGAAATGAAATATTCTTGCTTGCCATAATAGGAACTTCTTGTGCTTATTTGTTTCCCTATGATTAATCAATAAGTAGAGGTGTTGCCTTATATTTCTATTAATGCATTGATGAAATGGTCTTTTGTGGGTTATGATTTTCATAGTTTTTAAAACTATGTAATCATCTTTGCTTTTTATCATGATATGATCTTGTTGAATAGGAGATGTATGCAAAAAATAATTATTGATAATCCATTGGTGTAGTGTTTGGGCTTATTTATATTGGTTGATTCTAAATGGGTCAAACCTTACTCAAAAGTATGTTTAAATTTTGGTATGCATTGGTTGTTGTTAGTTATTTTTTGGTTGAATTTTGTCCCTTTTTTGGAACTGTGGGATATATAGTTGAGCCCTATATGAAGTTATGATTGTGCTTTGCACTTGACTATTGTATACTTCGACCTACTTAGATGAATAATATTCTCACTTGGAAAAATGGGTAAATTATCCAAGGATTCTTTGTTTTTATATTTGGATTCCATTGATGGAGTTGATTTATTTATATTAGATTATGATTAGTTAAATTAACTACACTAATGATTTTCTTTGTATTAATATGAATTTAATTAGTGACCTAGTTAATTGCATATAAACTAGTTGTTTTAATAGATGTTTGATCAAATAGGTATACCATGTGAGTCATCATCTTGCCTAATTCATAATTTTTTATGTATTGGTTATGCAAACATGAGCATCCATGTTTTCATGTATACTAAGAAGAATTTCTTAGTTTATTTTTGACATTATACTAGTTGTGTTAGTTTATGCAATGTGTTTTAAGTATGAATTTTGAGGTATATCCTTGATATGATATTTTATGTAGATTCTTTGGTCATCAGAATATTCTCATTTCCTATGCATTTTTATTTCTTTAGTGAAGTTGGAAAGAAATGTATTATATAGATCTTGACAGGATCTAAAAATTCATATGATGATGGTAAAATAACAGAATCAAAACATATTAGTTTATACTTGGCTAATGAAAAGTTCCTCACTTGTTTTAGAGTGATTTTTGAAAAGCTGAGTTTTCTCCTTGTTTGCACAATTATGATTGATGATTTATATTTGCCTATTGTATTATGTTATAGTGTAATATTTTATCATAGGGAAAAGGAATTATTAGGTGTGGTGGATTTAGTAATCCTTGTGTATGCTAGTTTTGACTCACTTTGATTATTTTGCATGATTCCTTTGTTGTTGTAAATATTAGTGTGTATTGATTATTAATTACTGCAAATAATTCCTACTCTATGATTTTTTTTTTATGAAGGTATAAATATTATTTTGAGTTTGATTATTCAAGTAGTTGGTTGTAGCTAATTGGACAACTATGCTTTTATGTGTGCTGAAATGATTTCCTTATACAATTTGGTTGAACAATTGTGTTTTATTTTAACCTTTTAGGACTTAGTGAATGTAAATCTTATGTTTGTTAAAGAACTAAGTAGACTAAATAAAATAAATAATATGCGATAAATACAACCACTGATTTATTATAGAATTGGCTAGCTTTGACTTTTCTAAAAATAACAATAAATAGTGCAAGTAAGAATTTAGCTAGAAAATAATTGAGATGGGTGATCTGGGTGTTGTAAAATGAGGTGTAAACTTGTTTGAGTGTTGAAAAATGGATCTTAGTGTCAGAACCCCACCAAGATAGTAGCCCCACATTTGTACAATAACACCATTATTGGAAATATGGTGGTAGTGTCTTGATATTGGCAGTAGTGTCCTCTATGTAGGACTGACCTAAGCTTTTGAGTGTACTTGTGTCTGGATCTATGAGGTCTATTAATACGTGCATGAGTTATGAAACCTTGTATTTTTCCTCTAATGACTGATATAATGAGAAAATATTAATCTTACATGTATTCAGGGCATCCGATTGGCATGAGCTAAAAAGTATGTTTTTTAGTAGGGTAGGCTGGGCATCCTCAACACCTCGTTGTGAAAAAAGTTGCCTACATACTAATACTCTAAAGAGGGATCAATTCTGATGTAGTTCTCTTCACCTAAGTTCTAGTGCAAACATAAGTGAATCTAGTATGATAATGGTCTTGAGTGCCTTGAATGTGCTTGAGATTAAAAATTTAGTTAAGCTAAGCTTAGGGCTGATGTAGATGATAGTATACAAAAGTAGGGCTTAATAGAGATTGATAACTTTAATTGTGATCAAATTATTCTAAGTTTTAATGTGTATTTTGCATACAATTTCCATCTAGTGGTTAGAGGGCTAAAATTCATGTATTTATACTATTCTGTTTCTTGTGCAAGTAATAAAATAGGTCTAGGCTGACCTTAGGAAGTTCTAGTTTTGAAAATATATTCATTTGGGAAATAAAAAGGTAAAGGACATTAATGCCATTTTTGGGACACTAGTACCATGTGGCACTAATGTCTTTATTATTGTGCTAGCACCTGACTGGCAGAACACTAGGCATGAAGGGCCAGGATCAAGAAATGAGGGTCTAAGACTACTTTAAGGCTGAAAAGGGACACCAATGTCCTGCACGAAGGCTAGATAAGTAAGATAATAGACTCTAAGATAGGTCTAGGGATAAGCTAGGGATATGTAATCTCAAGTAGCACTCTTATCACTCAAATACCACTTATTGGGTGATTACATTTGTCCCACTTTCTTCTATAAATGAAACAAAGCAAAATGAATAGGATAAAGGAAAAATAAGAGTACTTGGACTTACATAAGAGGTGAAGCCCATGAATTTGGGTTTGAGTATATGAAGTGTGCTCCAATGCGTGTCTTATAGATTAAATATGCATAAATTAGTTCTTACTTAAGAGATATCAAAATCTAAAGACTAAACTGAGTAGAGAAGTAACACTAAGTAAAAACTGAGTAAAGAGATAAGAAAGAGGAAAGGAATGAATACACCTCACTGGGTACATGAACTAATGCAAAAAATTGGTGACAACTTGTGTGTGTGCATGTATATAGTGATCAATTAGTGAATAGTTTGGACTAAGTTGATGGCTTGCTAGATCTTCATGTGTGGGTGGCTCAATAACTCAATTCGGTTTTAATTCCATGATTGCCCACCCCTGCTTGGTGGATCATGACCTATGAATAGTTTGGATTGGACTGATAGTGTGTCCAACCCTCTCATGTAGGTGGCTCTAAAACTTAGTTATGATATGAATCCATCATTTCCCACCTATGTGTAGTAGATGCATATAAAATTTAACTGTGTGAAGTAATTGTAAAAATTTAATTAGGTATGTCTAATCAGGTATGTCATCTCTGTGGCCACTCAGGTATATTAGGTAGTTTTGGGCCACTCAAGAATGCCAACCACTGTAGATGGAGTAAGTAATGAAACCGGTGTGCAACATGGAATATAATTTTAGGTGTATATAGAGTAGATAATAACTTGGAATTTATCATTTCATCTGATCAATTACTGTGTAAGTGAGCATATATAAACAATATGTCATGCACATGCCACCAAATTTGATATCTAAGCATATGGATTTTAGACTAAATTATAATAAATTATATCTGAGTATTTAAATTAGATATAAGAATGGTCATGCCACACATGATGTCCTTAATTTGATCAAATTGATATGAATCTATGCTGAACTAGTATGAATATGAGCAAAATTGAGTATAACCCATAAATTTATAACTGAATTTGTGAAAACCTATACTATACCTACTATAATTTTCAAGCCAATTTGGGTTTTTCTGAAACTAAGGCTACTAGATAGTAACTTCATGTCTTGGATAGTAACACCATTTTTGTAAATGTGGTTCTCGTATCCCAATTTAGGTGTTAGTGTCATTTTGGTTTGATTTTTGTGCAACTATACTAATTTATAGATCACTATTTTCCCATTATGTTTACATAAGCTTGATTTCTATAATCTAAACCTATGTGTTGAAAATGTACTATAAGTGCAATATAGGAGCTTGATCTCTGTGACAAACCCATGTGAATTCCCCCTCTTTTGAGGAGAGTTGTTGAATCTATTCAAGAACTATCCTCAAAAGAAAAAGATCTACAAAATGTGTGTTAGTTGGAGCATATATGATATCTGTGTAATAATCTAATATAATGTGCATACATAACATTATAATTAATGATAATCTGAGCATAAGTATGTAATGTAAGATGTATGCCATGTATAACATTGACAAGGGTGTTAAGATAGATATAATAATGTATGTAACAACAAATCTGAGTAATAATTGGGTAGCTACCTAGGGGGATGGGGCATGAATTCCATCATAGCATCCAATGAGGAAAGTTAGATGCATGAGGTCCCTCATGGCAACAAAAAATGGTGTGCTAACAAGAAAATACAAGTTTCATGGCTATGACACATATACAAAAGCATACATACAAAACACATGAGGCATGCAAAGTAGGCCAAGGGGCCACCATACAAGGGACATGAGCACATGTAACTAAATCTAAGAAAATAAGACATACAAAGACATGTTTAAATGCCCATATACACAAATAACAATCAAGTTATATTAGAGCCACATATATGGACATGTTTAAATGTACACATACACAATCAGGAAGGCACACACAAGGACATGGGCACATGTCTAAAACATACATACTATGAAAATAAGTGGAATATAGCCAAAAAGTAATGGCATATTCAAATGCCATCGAATAAAATAAACATAGAGATATAATCAAATTTAAACTAGGAAAGCTAGAAATGAAAGTATGCATGAATATGTAATGCAAATCTATGTAAGAGCAAAGATGTACATATGTTGAGTCTAAAGTAGTAATAACTGGCAAAAAGATCTGAGTAAGTGTAGCATGATCAATATCAAGATATAACAATGCTAAAGCTATGATGTAGAGTATATAAATATATAACCTAGTAACTGAAACTATGTATAGGGTGCCTCTAAATGGGTGAATGTGTCAAGTGAAGACCCCATGTATTGGTGTATATGCCCCCAATGGGTATATAATAACATTTATAGATTAGTGTAGTGGACCTGAGTCTTGTATCAATCTTCAATCACTCAACAAGAATAAGTGAAGCATGTATTATGATAAAATTGACTATACTAAGATAGCTAGCATATGTAGTGTCTAGAAAATATAAGTGATGTAAACATGGAAATGCATACAATTTATGATTTTGTGTTTTTTGAGTAAATGTTTGATTTTTTTTGTGTTTTTTGACATATTTTATTGTTTTTGTATTTTTTGGATATAATTTATTTATAAGTAACATGAAAATTAAACTATATACAAGGAACAAGATAGAATGAAAGTTTATACACAATATTTTCAAACTTTTATCAAATACTGATGCTTTCTATCTTACAAGATCCTGTTGAGTCTCACACCTCAAGGGGTGCATTGGAAAAGGGGTGGGTAGACCATTGGTGCTTTGTAGGATTATTTTCCTTTTTGACACTTACTATCTACACACTTATATCCTAAAAACCATTCCCCTAAGCTTTGCCTCCTATTTTACACACTCCTCTAGTCATTCACCATCTTCATTAGCCCTTTCCTTAACCTAAACCCCTTTTTGGTAGTTTACATGACTATGTCAGCCACATCGACCCTTTATTGTTATTAATAGAGCTTACTAAGAACTAAGTCGGCCATGCCCGACATAGTTCATTATTTAGTATGTTTTTTATCAATTACAATACTAGGTCAGTAGGTAGACCTCGTTGACCAATTTTTTTGAAAGGGTTTAGGGTTAGATCTACGTATATAAACACATCTATTTCACCATTCTTAGAGAGATAAAAAGAGTTATTATTCATTTGTGCTTCTTTACAATTTGCTCTTCCACCATTCTACTTAAAGTGTCTTAGCTTAGGGTTTCTACTTGAAGAAGAATATAGTCTTATGGAGAAGTCTTAGATGCTTTGGCCTTTCTTGGTGATCCAAAACAACCTCTTGTGAAGCACAATTTTCTAAGGGAGATATTAAGTCTCGATAGGTTCATCTTCCAGGTAGGTATCTGTAACTTCACTCCTCTCTTTAGTAGATAGAAGTAACACAAGTAATGGATTTTTAATAATATTTCTCTCTCTATACATTAGGGTTTTACCTAGACATAACTTAATTAGGATTCTCTTATGCATGTTTAATTTTATGTTTACTAACCCCCATGTTGTGCCACAAGCTTTGGTGAGCACTAAACTATATTTTTACTTTACTTGTTATTAGTATAGTGAATATGAAAACATAGGACCTAGTTAGGGTTATTACGTAGTTTTGCTTAATTGGAGGCTTTAGAACCCTACCTAGTGATATTATTATGGTAAGAGATCCCTTGGATAGGTCTAGTGGATCCATATTGGTTATGACCTTGACTATCTAATGTATTCCCAATCAGAAGTGTAAGTAGCATCTATCTTCTCTGACCTAGGATTGATTTGTAGATATGTTGCATTTCCCATTGCATACATTTTGGTGAACCTAATGTGAATCTAACTCTTGTAGGTTTTATTTTATGCTTCTCATTTCTATCAATCTATTATTTTTCTATATTTGTGATAATATGTTGACTAGGCTTGTATAGTTCTAACTTTTATGTGCAGGTTTAACACACAGTCATATCAAAATGACACTATTATTTTTGTGTAGGTCTTCATCAGATATAGGTTACTAGATCAGATAGGTTAGCGTAGTATTCTTCTTTAGTTATAAATAATAAACTAAGTTGAATAGGTCGACTTAGTCTTTAAGTCAACATCTAGATAATAAACTATGTCAAACAAGTTAACTTAGTATTTCAATCAACATTTAGATAACAAACGAAGTCATGCAGGTTAACTTAGTCTTCTAGTTAGCATCCAGATAACAAAGTAAGTCAACTAGGTTGACTTAGTCATCTTAACAAGCTTCAACAAATAGGGTTTCACAGAACTAGGTCGACCCAATCAACTTAGTTAGTATAACTTGTAAACAATATTCAAGGCACTTCAATAGAAAATTTACAATCCTAATCATCTTCCAAATCACCACTATCTTTCTCTCTCTACCAATTTAGTACTTCATTATAGTTCTATTTTATGTAAGTTTGTAATATTCAGAACTATAATCCTACAACAAACTAAGTCGACATGGTCGACTTAGTTCTATAGCCTATATTCTATCTAAAAGACTAAGTTAACCTGGTCAACTTATTTCTTAAAGACTCTTACTTATATAAAACAATAATGACTCAGTCAACTTTGTTCTATTTTTTTTTTATATAGTGTCATCTGAATCAACTCTATACCATTCTTAATTTGGGAATTGACAACTATTGTTAGTAATTAATTTACACTTTCATTTTCAGCTATTTACATGCTTAGATTAGCTCACATAGTCTAATTAGGTGGTTTTTCAAATTACTGATATGTTACACTATTTTTCTCTTTTTGCACACACTACTAAATCACATAATTTTCAAAATGAATTTAACATTTGTCCTCCCAAGGCCTACCTAATTAGATTATATCACTAAGAGGGAAGTTGACTTGGTTTTCTGGCCAAGTATAAACATGTGGTTAATGGTATATATTATCAAAGCACCCGATACTCTTATCACTATGTGATTGTGAAGTGAGGGGGTAGGCCCCAATACCAAGCTAATACCATTGCCAAGATAGATCCCTTTCAGTTTAAATGTCCTAAAAACATCCATAGATTGATTTCTAGTTCCATATTTTTATCTAAATTCTCTATCACACTTAAAATAAAAATCTATAATAATATAACAAAACTTAGGATGATCACTTAGTTAACATTTTATTTTTTAGTTTATTTCTTGCTCTCTAATCATTGTGTGTTATATTTCAAAAACTTGCCTTGGCCAATGTTGGTGTAAGGCTTTGTGCTGTGTGACAATTGGATCATTCTCATTGATCCAATTGTTTATGTGTTTGATTCCATTTCTTACTTTAAATTACATTGTAAAATCTTTCCTTTTTTTAGTACATTATCATTATTTTTAACACAATTTCTTACAATCTTTTTCCCTGATTGTAATACTAAATTGCCCTGATTGACCTAGTATTCCTATATGCTAATTAAGTTACATTACTAAGTTGACCAAGCTGAATTTATATCCTTATAAATATATCTTTGTCCCTATTTAAAGTGCTGAGTTGATCTGATTGACTCCGTACTCTTCTTCCTTCTGTCCAACAATACTAAGTCGACCTGGTCAACTTTGTACTCTTCTATCTTCTGTCTAGTAGCATTAAGTGAACCTGATCAACTCTATACTCTTCTGCCTTCTATCCAACATTACTAAGTCAACCTAATTGACTTTGTACTCTTTTGATCCCCTTTTCAATTGTACATAGTCGACCCAATCAACTCTATACTCTTATGCCTTCTATCTATTAGTACATAGTTGACCTAGTTAAGTCTATACTTTTATTGTTGGCTTTGCTCTTCTATTTGGATGACTTATTTCTCTATTTACCCAACTTAGTTCTTTGTCTCTCATTATTCTTGATTAGTATCTTTTTTATTTCCTCAAGCATCATATCCCCTATCATAATCTTTTTGGACAACTTGAATCCATTTAGACACTATATGGTGTGCTCTTTTCTTCTTATCTTTTCTTCCTCTTTTTAGCCTTTGGGGCATCTTGCAATGCCCATCCACACATTTCTCTATCCTTTGGGGTATATTAAAATAGCCACCCACATATCATTTTAAACTTTGGGGCATCTTACGATGCCCATCCCTACATCCACCTACCCTTTTGGGTCATATTGCAATGTGCACTCTTATCTTCCACTACATGTTACCAAACTAATTCAACTTCAAGAAACCATTCGAGACACATAAGCTTGTCTCTCACATAGTTCTCTATAATATTTATCTCTTTTCACAAACCTTAGTCCTTCTTTTTGATCTTTTGTTTTCCCTTTTTCTCATGAGTTGCATTTTAAAACCATGGATATGACCCAATATTCCTCATAATGTAATTTTATTCTCTTTGTTATCATACTTTTCACACACTTTTTGACACCCCTTGGGTTTATTTTTTGTGATTTGAAGTGTAAGATATTGGATAAGACCTAGCCTTCATAATAAATACCTTCTTTTTCTTATCCCATTTATTTTTTCAATTATTTTTGGTATCCTCTTGGGTTTTCTCTTTTATGAGTTATAGTGTAATACAATGGATAAGACCCGACCTTCATAAAATCACCATCTTGTCATTCCTTTTCTTGAATGTGTTTTACAATGGTTACAAGTTCTTGATCTTTTTATTAGATTTAGTTAGCTTTTGCATCTTAAGATAGATGAAAATTTGCATAATAAACTATGATAGCATGCTTTCCTACATTTCCCTCATTCTTATGATAAGGAATCACACTTTACTATCATTGTATCCCTTTTTCACCACTTTATCATATTTTTTGTGATTTGAAGTAATTCAAATTATTTCATGTTTTATTCCTCTTGATTTCTTTTCTTTTCACTCCACATTGGATAAAATAGGGTCGAAGTCAAGATAACACTTTTATTTCAACTAATTTTATGAGACTCTTAGATACCATGCCCGTTGAATTTTCTTTCCTGACAACCAAGTCCCAAGTATTCAAATGAAAGTAATATTTAACACCTATGTTTGGTTTTTCCAAATCTGTATGGAGGAGGAACAAAAAAAGCCATCAAAAAAGTTAAAACCTTGATCATTTGAAAAAAGGTAATGATATACAAAAGGCAACATACAAATTTCAAAATTCAAAATCACACCAAAAGACATGATTACAAGCACATGTCTTATCTCCAATCAAAGATCAAACTCCATAGTTGGCCTCACCTTTGATCTAAGGTCCATTGGGGTGTAATAGGCCAGTAGATTGGAATAGGAGCATTTAATAAATTCTATGGTGCTACCTAATTTCTCATGCAAGTACCTAATCTTCGTAGTAGACCAATGACTCTATAAGGGGTCCTGAGGAATAAGGAACACATTGTGGGAAGGTAGGTCTATTTTAATTTTCATGCATATAGCCTTCATGGGATGACCTACATACTTCATTTGTTGACCTAAGACTTGTGTGGCTAAGATAAGTTCTTTAGAGTCCTTAAATTTGAAAGTCCTTATTTTGACAAACCTAATTTGAGTGTCTTGACTTCGATACAGAGTTTCTCTACCTTGGTTTTTCCTTCATTCTCCCCTCCACCCATTCCATTTCCCTCTCTTGATAGGCAAAATGTGATTTTAAATATGTTTTCCCTTCTTCTATACTTCCTTCTTCTTCACATCTTAAAAACATGCTAGCACTATTTTATTTCAGTTTTATCTATCCCTAGAGCAAAATAATATGTTTGAGTGACAAGGATTAATTTTCTTTACATCATGGCCCTACATTTCTAGACATACTTTGTTTTATTTCTCCATTTTTGTACCACCCTTTTTGTGGACACCTATATCTATTTCTATTTTCATGTACTTTTTTCATTATTGAGTGAGGTTGGCTTGTTACTTCTCAATCATCAATGTTGTTTTACCCTTTTATGCATTTTTTTCATTGATGATTTAGTAAGGATTGTTACTGCTCACTCATTAATATTGTTTTACCATTTTTTGTTTGCCCATCTTTATTTAAGTAAGGCTTGTTACTGATTTTACGTTGATGTTTAATTACCATCCTTTTTAATATGTATCCTTAGTTTGAATTGGTGAGTTTGTCTTTCTTGCTCAAGATTTGAGTTTTTCAATCTTTAGTAGCCTTGGCTTTTTAGTTACCTAATTTACTCTAAATTTTGACTTGGTCATTTGGTCTAACATAACACTTATCACCCTAGCTTGCCAAATTTTCAAGTACATCCCATCCACATAGTAGCAATTATCTTGGCTTTTTTGTGTTTGTTTATTTTTGATCTTTAATTTTATATTCTTCGATTTGTCAGAATCAATCTTTGTAGCCTCCATAATCAAAACTACAAATATAACAGGCAACCATACAAAAATAAAGGTAAGATAAGGTATGCATTACATTTAATTTTTAGTTATTTCTATTTCAATCATTTAATTTCATTTATTTTATGTTTTAAAATAGTAAATTTTTTTTAGCTTCAACATTGTGTGTTACTATGTTCTTTCTTGAAGCACCATCCCCTATTGCACCTGAGTGACATGTGATGAGGTTTGATTGGGGCATATATATACACATAATATTTTCAAACTTTTATCAAATATTGATGTTTTTTGTCTTATAAGAACTTGTCATGTCTCAATCTCTTTGAGTGCATGCCTTAAGGGGTTTACCAGGAAAAGGGTGGGCATACCATTGGTGCTTCACAAGATTATTATCCCTTTTACCACTTACTATTTGTATAATTATCTCCTAAAACCTTTTCCCCAAGCTTTGCCTCATATTTTACACACTCCTCTAGTCATTCACCATCTTCATTAGCCCTTTCCCTAACCTAAACCCCCTTTTGGTAGTTTACATGACTATGTCAATCACATTGACCCTGTATTGTTATTAATAGAGCTTACTAAGAACTAAGTCAGCCATGGCCAACATAGTTAATTATTTAGTATGTTTTTTGTCAATTACAATATTAGGTTGACTGGGTCAACCTTGTCGGGCAAAACTTTTAGAAGGGTTGAAGGGTAGATCTACCTATATAAACACATCCATTTTTCCATTTTTAGAGATAAAACAAGAGTTATTATTCATTTGTGCTTCTTTACAATATGCTCTTCTACCATTATACTTGAGGAGTCTTAGCTTAGGGTTTCTACTTGGAGAAGAATCTAGTCTTGTGGATAAGTCTTAGATGCTTTGACCTTTCGTAGTAATCCATACAAAGCACAACAACCTCTTGTGAAGAACTGTTGGCTAAGGGAGAGAATAAGTCTTTATGGGTTAATGTTCTAGGTAAGTATCTCAAACATTGCTCCTCTCTTTAGTAGATAGAAGTAGCATAAGTAGTGGATTTTAAATAATATTGCTCTATTCATGTATTAGGTTTTTACCTATACATAGCTTAATTATAATTCTCTTATGCATGTTTAATTTTACATTTACTAACCCCCATGTTGTGCCACAATATTTGGTGAGCATTATATTAGATATCTACTTTACTTGTTATTAGTATAGTGAATATGAAAACATAGGACCTAGTTAAGGTTATTGCATAGTTTTACTTGACTGGAGGCTTTGGAACCCTCCCTAGAGATATTATTGTGGTAAGATATCCCTTGGATAGGTCTAGTAGATCCATATTGGCTGTGACCCTGATTATCTAATGTATCCCCAATCAAAAGTGTAAGATTTATCTTCTCCAAACTAGGATTGATTTGTAGATATGTTGCATTTCCCATTACATACAAAAAGAATATACAATAAAGGAGGAATAATACTAACCAATGAGTCTCATGGGAGAATCACTATCAATGTGGGTTGTGTCAAATATAATAATGGAAATATCTTATGCTTTATGATTGCTATGCTGGATTTGAACGGTGTTGTAGTAAGAAACTGAGTATTATTCATCATCAGAATCATAATAACCTAAAAAACTAGAGATAATTTCCTCATATTATGGAGTTGACCTTTTTGAATTGTGATTTGAAATATTGATTGTGGTTTTTAACTTTAAAATTTTGCTTATTGTAGACATATGGTACTATGCAGGCTCTTTTTCTAGAAAGCCTCTTTTAGAATACTTGTTGGCTTAGCATGGTTTTGATTTTTCAACTTAAGTTCTTGCTCATTTTGTAACATTTCCTATGTATCTAGACTTGTTATCTTGATACACTATATTTGTGAATGATTTACCTTAGGATGTTCAATAAATCCAAAACCTTGTTAATCAATGTTATCAACTAGCAGAATAGGGGTAATGATGCGTTGGGGGTGCTTACCCAAACCTTAACCATGATAATAAAATTATTGTAGATACTTTTGACCAAACCCATACTAATTTAAAAGTTGAACCTCATTTTGGAGAGGTATATTTTCATCTTTTATTTGATTTATCTTTGATTATTGTACTTTTTATTGATGTGATTATGTTATGTTAACCTTTTGTTGTTCTGAGTTATGCTTTGGTAACCATTTTTGTATGTTGTTTGGATGATGTATTACTGTTTGATTCACCTATATCCATTATTTGTTGTATTTTCCTTTTCAATGCTAAACATGAATTGGTGTGGTATTCATGCATTCTATAATATGCAAAATAACACCTGGATCTCTTCACTGGGTGTAAAGGGGGTAGGTTGATCAACTTAGCTTTAATCATTTCCCTTAGTACCTCAATGGAACTCTGATTTTATTTTTGATTTTTTTTTTGAATCACTAGTTGTAGACATACTTTGTTGTGATTTATGATTTGGATATGAAATAGTGTTAAGCACAATTTTGCTCCACAACTTTGCTCAGTGCACATGCATATTCATGGTTTATTCTAACATATTATGAAGATAGTGTACATGTAATGTGATTTATCAATAATATGACATGTTAAATTAATAACTAATTTTGATTCTATAAATCTAATATTAACTTGCTCATACTAATAATTTGGTCCCTTAGAGTCTCACAAGTGCAAAACCTAGTTGCTTATGATTGAACATGTAGGCACACACCCTATAGGGAAGAGGTGTGAATATGTTGAGCATGGGGATTAGTGATCATGGTATAGGATACTTCATCTTGTGGAGGAGTGATAACATGGCCCTAATTAGAGAGAAAGTAGCGATCACCCTCATGGAGATGAGGAGGAGAATGATATCCTTTACTATGCATAAGATATGACATGAAAATTGAAACTTAGTTGTTATCTTATGTAATAGATCCTGTATGTATGTATGGGTTTGTTTCTTAATTTAATTTCACATAAGATAAAAACACCAAGTTAGAGATAGAATGAAATATGACATACATTGCAAATAATATAAATCATCATGTATAAATGTGTGTGTCTTTTTTGAGTTCATTCCAAATTAAAGGGAATAAGCATGAAAATGAAAGTATTAAATTTTGAAACAAAAAGTCATACACTTTTTTTTGTAATTATTATCATGATTATATCAAATAATATAAAAAATGTATGGTTATAAAATATGAATGCTATAAATATAATCCCTAAGGTTATCTAGGGTTAAAATTAATACACTATTTGAAGTAAGTCAGGTTCACCAAATGTTTTAACCATTTAAGACTTAGTGAATGTAAATCCTATGTTTTTTAAAGAGATAATTTAACTAAATCATGGAAATAATATGCAATAAATATAGCATTTTTTAATAGAATTGACTAGCTTTTAACTTTTCTAAATATAACAATAAATAGCACAAGTAAGAACTTCACTAAACAATAACTGAGACGAGTGATCTGGGTGCTAGAAATTGAGGAAAGCTAGTATGAGTATCATAAACTAGATCCCAATATTAGAACCCCTCCTAAATAATAGTACCATTATTGTAAATATGGTAGTAGTGTCTTGATATTGGTAATAATGTCCTTTATCCCAAATTTTTAGGTGTGTAGACACTATAAAACCACACACAATGGTTCTAGATGTTGAAACACCCCTAGATCAAACCACTACCCAACCTTTGACCATTCACCTTTGACCCTTAACCTAACCTAACCTTTTTAACTCACTTTACCCTTCACCTTCAACCTTGTCAACTATTGATAACCATCAACGATCACCTTGACCATTGACGATCACCTTTGGTAACCATCAATGATCATCTTGACCACTGACAATTACCTTTGGTAATCATTGATGGTCACCCTGACCATTGATGGTCACCTTTGGTAATTGTCGATGGTCACCTTGACTATCGACAATCAGGTTTTCCCCATCTAAATAAAGATAACTCATGATGTGCAAGCTAACATATCATAATATTATCTAGATGTCTTCCTTATTCATTTGATAATGCATCATAAGCCTTGAAATCATAAACTAAAACCTCCTATGGAACCTTCTACCTCCATTTCTCTTGGCATATAAAAGGAGGGGAGTAGGAGGTGAAGATGGATGGATAATCAATAGTCTTAGACTTCTTCATCAGGATTTTCTTTTGTAGTTATTCCTTCTAACCAACCAACCAAAAAAAAATAGACCTAACACTGTGAAAATTACTTTGCAACCACATGAACTATTACTTTGCCAAAATTCCACTAAGCTTTATCAACATCTTAAATCAAATTTAACAACTAAAGCTAAGTATTTATTTTCATGTTTTCATTCACTTCATTTCATTTTGATACGTCTACCTAAAATAGACCTATTCTAACAAGCTAGCTATGACCTCTCAACCCATTAACTAAACCCCAACAACCTAATGTACAATATCCTCAGACCTCTAACCTTTTTCGTCAACCTTCAAATTAAACCAAACCTATCAATAGTAACCATTGATGGTCAATCCCAACCACAATGATCACCTTAATTATCGATGATCACCTTAACCATCGATGGTCACCCTAACTAATAATGATCACCTTGACTACCAATGGTCACTATGTGAAACTTTTTGACCAAAAACTAGCAACCTATCAATTAACCACCAACCTTAACCAAAACCCTATTTTATTGGCCCCTGTCATCTCATAGACCAAAAATAGTAACTTGGCCTGACTTGAACATTTCTTTAATAATTTAGCATTCACCTAAATGTTATTTTGTTAGAACATTAACATTTATTTTAAAATTATTTACTTCTTTAGATCTAGTACTTTTATGTTATGCAACCTTTCTTTTATCAACATTAACTTGTATTAAAATGTGGATCGATAGCCTCCTAGATAGCTCATGCATCTTGGATCTAGATTGCTACCCCTCTTTTAGTTTTACCTTTCATTTATAAATAGATAAAATCAAAATTGGAGTAAAACATTTTGGCATGCCTGGTGGGACATGAACCCAAAATCGCTTGATTAGAAGTTAGAAATGGGTCAAGTGGACTAGATGTTACTAGGTCGATAGTTAGGGGTCCCAAGGTCAACTATCAATGGTCACACTAAAAGGTTAGAGGAAAAAAAGTGAAAATGAAATTTCATTTTTACTTTTTGTATTTTGACGTCTGAGCTTTCCATGCACTTTGATGATTAGGTGATTTGGCATTTTGTCATGAGAGGGTTGATTGAGCATTTGGTTGAGGTGGAAATTGTTGATTGGTTGAGTGTGTGTTTAAGGTGACCCAACTTAGACCGAGATGTAAGGTAGATGAGGACGTAGTCGAGTAGTTAGTTATGGGCTTCAACCTCGATAGTGGTAGAAGAATGAGGTAGGTGATGTTTTGAATTGGTATATTAATTGATTAGGTCAGTGGTTACTTAAATTTGATTATTGTGTGGTTTTTTAGAGATGTTTTTAATGGGGTTTTGCCCTAGTTATCTTTTGGATAAAATTGGAAAAATTAGCAGGTGAAATTTAAATTTGAAGGATGATTTGGGTTAGGGAAAGGGTAAGGTTTGATAATTTATTTGTTAAATTTTGATGTTTTGGTTGGTTTTAGGAGGGTAGGGTTAGGTGTTTGGCTGCTAGCAGTCACACACAAGGACTATTAACACTTACACCTGATCATCAATAGTCAGTCTTGACAATCAACAGTCAACCACTGAAGTAAAAAGCTCACCTGATTGTCAGTGGTTATATTAACTATCGATGATCGAGTGTTTAGGGAAGGAATGATTTAATAAAAATAAAAATGAATTATTTTAAATTTTTTTAAGGGGGTATGGGGTAGTTTAAATGGAAAATGCAAGTTAGGATAGGTGATGTTCAAGTAGGAGTGATAGGTTAGGGTAATTGAGATCGTTAGCTAGATTTATTTGTTGGTTTGATAGTTTTAGGTAGGGTGTTTGAAAATTTTGTAGGTTTAGAGTTATATGTTATTGGATAGAAGTATTAGTGTAGGTGTTGAAATTGGTTGGGGGTAAGGGTCACTTGAAAGGGCTATAGGTAATGTTTTAGAGGTAATGATTGTGTGTTAATTTTTAAATAGGTTGATGTTGGTGGATGTAGGTTAATGTAGATTGGTTTATATTGATAAAGACATGGATTTGGTTAGAATGATTGAATTGAATGGAAATGGGTAATGGCAATGGAAAACTAAGTGTGTGTGCTAACTTTGATTTTTTCAAGCACAAGATTAGATTTAGATGAGGGATTGGGTTCTAAGGATCTTTGTAGAGGTCTATGGAGGGATGAGAAAGGATGATTGGACACACATGGGGGAGGTCAGACTTGGGGCTATGAAATAATATCAATGTTTGCCTTGAGATGCAATAATGATCATGGCCCTCTTCAAGAGATGGGATACAACTATGAACACTTTCTTTTTATTGATAGGAGAGATAACCATCCTACTAGAGGATGCTTATAGGATTACATAGCTACTTATTCAAGGGGAGATAATTTACCATATTGAGAGTGAGGAGAGGGATGAGTAGATGGAACTCTTATATGGTGAGGATCAGGTCCATGCTAGGTGGTATGTTGATGGTTTTGGTTATGATCCATTATACTAGAGGGATCCAGATGAGAGGTGTTTGATGACTATGATGATGATGGTAGTGTCTTGTTTTGCATTACCAAATTTGAGCAATGGGCAATTTATTTATCTAATACTAGGAGTGTTGGTAGAGTTATTTCTCAAGAAGATAATGTTTAGGTGGGCATCAATTTTGTTAGTTTAGATTTACAAGGAGATCTAGGCATTTCGAGATCATAAGAGGTATGGGATCAATTTGGGGTTTATGCTCCATTATTGGGCATATGAGTATATCAAAGTTTTGAAACCTTTGGGGCTACCATGGGATGGCTATGCAAAAATTGATTCAAAGTGGGTTTCATGTGATGGAGGGGAGACTACACATTGATAGGGGCTAGATGAGTGAGAGATATTGACTGGTTTAGAGATAAATTAGAGGGTTTGGTTGTTGGTGATGTCATTTGGAGGCCCTTTATAGCTATCACACTTTGTCTTTGTAGAGCTGGAGATAGATCTATGGGAGGAGAGAGGGTGAGACTAAGATCATCTCATTTGATAGAGTTTGGAGGTAGTTTGGCTAGGTACAGGGGATTCTAGATCCTTTATCGAGGTATAAGATGGAGGATGCTAAGTTTTTCTTAGCTGAGCCATAGATAGAGGAGGTGGTCTTGATCATGAGGAGCTACCAATTAAAACAAGGGTTGATGATGTTGGTATTGGTGATGGCTATGTAACATGGTACCATGCCCTTTATATAGTGGTCAATTTTGGGTGGGATGATGGAGGCTAATAGGCTATAGATGTGGATCCTATTAGGGTATAGGTATAGGGTGGAGGCCTTGATGGACAAGTAAGAGTAGCACTGATTGTTGTACAATCACAAATTATAGGGTTATAGGGATAGGTGGCCATATTGTAGGGATAGATTGTGACTTTATAGGGTTAGGTTGCCACTATTATAGGTGAGAGAGATTAGGATAGGACCTCCTTATGATTGGTGACCCAGGAGAGGGATAGTTTGAGATAAAGGGGAAGAGTAGTGATAGTGCCAAAATGACCTCTTGGTAGTATCCCTATGGTGCGATATTTGGCCATAGTAGAGGAGTTGAGATGTTAAGAGGCCATAGTGTTGTCACAGTGTATTGAGTAGCCTCGATGGGGTGGATATAAGGCTATTTTAGTAGGTGGGGTAGTAGTGGTGACTCCAAGTTAGTGGGTGACATCAATGAGTGGATAGGTAGGCATCTTGGGATGACTACCACTAGATGGTAGTACAGGTGTAGGAGTAGGAGGGGCTAGTGGTAGTGATGCCCCAGGAGCATGATATATGATATGATATGATGTATAGGTATAGATGTACATGATTTTGATATCGACTTATGTGCTGATGAAATGAGATGTACATGCTTTGAGAGAAAGAGGGATATATATTATTACATGTATTATTTACTTTGATGATATGATTTATATGATGATGTTCATGATGATGCATATATGTGTTTTATGGTTCATGGTTTTGGTTTTGATGTTGTATGCTTTATGCTTATAATATGTTGATTCAGTAGCTTAGGCATGTGATGGTTTATGGATGATCTTATGTTTTATTCATGGATATGTTGTTGATTATTATAGATGGTTTGATTATGGTTACTGATGTGGTTTAGGATATGATGTTATATGATGTGATTTATTTCATTAATTATGGATGTAATGTTTTGATTATGGCTATGATGTTTGATGAAAGCACATAAAGTAAGTTAGATAACCAACTAAATGTGATAAAAGAAACAAGAATCATGAGACATATGTTGAGGAAAAGGAAAAAGAATGATGCTTTATCATTAGTAAGGATAAAACAAAAACCAAAGTTAGATTGGCTTAAGCAACATAAACCTTTAAAATGCTTCACATCAACATGTTTTGGTTGATAAAAAGGTGTCTTTATCACATTGTGTTAAGTAATCTCATAATCCCTTGATTTGTAGATGGTATATGGGGAGGTAGGTAGTAGGTGCAAGGTAAATGGGTTGGCAGGTAGGCTAACCTTATGTGGGTTAGTTTCCCCACTTTATGGATGACCTAAGAACCATATTAGACAAGTCCATGTCTTCATGCAAGGTGTAGACTGATCAATGTGGGAAGTCTACTAATAAAAGTTGATTGTAACTTTATTGGGATAATTTGTTTTGATTTTGATATGAGTTTTTTTCTTTTCTTTTTTGTGAAGCTGATTGATGTGAGAAGATTCAAATGATTGATTTGACCCATTTAACTTAGCCATCCTCAAAGGGTGTGGTCCAAGTTTGGGTTTCTTTATTTGGTAGCTATCCTTTAAGGGAGAAGTCTATCTTTTTAAGTAATTTTTTGGTTTTGGGTAGTTGTCCTTCAAGGGAGCAGTCTGCAATGCTAGAGACATGTGACCTTAAGTGATATTTTTATATCCAAAATTATTTTGGTGCTATGTTTTTAGACATGGACAAGTCTAATTAGGCTTAGAGGTTTATCTTTATGAGGGCAAAAATTTAGCACAAAAAGGTAATGATAAGTAAGAGGGGTGGTTTTGAGAGATAAATGACCATGGTATTCCATATGATTATAGACAAAAAATATCCATAAGAACCATGCCATGGGTAGAGTCATGGTACTCGTATTTAATATTAGGCTATAATTGTGACGGTTAATCATATGGTTTTATGTTGTAATTAGTTATCCTCAAAGGGATAGTGATAGGTAAGTGAAGGTGAAAATCTCATATATCAAGGGATGGGTTTAAGTTAGACAAAAGGTGAGTTTGATCTTTGTTTAACAAAAGAAAAGACACATATGCAAAGCATTGAGAGGCTTAGGTTTTGGTTTGCCTTAGAGAGAGGATAAATGGTAAGATAATAATCCCTACTTATGGGTTATGATGTAGGGTCCAATCTAATTGAAATAAAACTTGCCTCCTTTGATTTTATCCATATTGGTTACATGTTGGTTTTCATTTAGGACAAGGTCACTAATATTGAATTTTCATTTTTTTAGGTGCTTGTTATAGGCAAGCTTGATTTGTTCTTGATAGACATGAAGATGATTTATCATGGTGAGGTGATGCTCATCAAGTAGCTCAAGTCAGGCTAGATGTTCTTGATGATAGTCACTTTTAGAAATGATATCTTGTAAAGATATGTGAAGAGAAGGGATCTCGACTTCAAGAGGTAAGATTAGATCTGCTCTAAAGACTAGAAAGAAAAGGGTATCACTCATAGAGGTTCAAATACTAGTATAATAGGCCCATAAAGTGAAAGGGATGTGGAAATGCCAATTTTGACCTAAATCACTAACTACTTTGGTTAACATTTTGTTGAGGATTTTTTTAGAGACTTCCACCTATCTATTTTCTTGTGGATGGTAAGGTAAGGAAAAGCTTCACTTGATGCTAAATGTGTCACAAAGACCTTGGACTTACTTAGTTTTGAAATATTTTCCATTATTGGTGATGATTTTATGGGGAACACTAAAATGATAGATGATATGATGATTGATGAAGTCGACTATCTTGTCAGCTTTGGTTGAGATGAGATGAATAGCTTCCTCCCATTTGGTGAAATAATTGATGGCAGTGATGATGGATTTGTGTCATTGTGAAGAATGAGGATTGATTTCCCCAATGAGATCAAGTCCCCATTGGGAGAAGGGCCAATAGTCTTTGGATACTTGAAGGACATGGGTTATTGTATGATGTAAATTGGCATGCTATTAGAATTTGACACACTTCTTTACATAATCACAACAATCCTAGTTGAGGGTGGGCTAATAATAGCCAAGGCAAAGGATATGTTTAGTGAAAACTAAACCACTAAAGTGTCCCCCATAGATTCTATCATGTGTTTGCTTGATAGCATTGAAAGTTTCATGACTATATAGACACTGAAGAAGGTGGCCATTGAAATCATGTTTGTAAAGGATCCCCCTAGTATGGTGTAATGAGAGGTACTCTGGACAAAGGCTCTTCAGGCATTCCTAGAGAGGTTGGGAGGAATAATGTCAAGGTTGAGATATTTAAAGGTTTAATCATACCATATGTCAGAGGGAGATGTTTCCACACTAAAAATGGTAAGAAGGTTGGAATGGATATAAGAGGGTATGATAAAGCGGTAGATGGTGACAAAGAGTTTAGAATTGACAGGTTGAGATGGGATTTAGGAAGCAAGGGAAGCCATTATATCTATGAACTTGTTGATAGATCATGGAACATACTAGATAAAGTAATGATCAAATGATGCTAAGAGTACATATACTAATTGTTTATACTTTTACAGGACATGATTTTTACATTGGTAGGATTCATTGACCTGGTTGACCACAAGTTGGGTATCATAAAATAAATTGATGGTCTTAATTCCTAAGGATAGAGAAGTTTGGAGACCTATTACTAGGGATTCATACTCAGCGACATTATTGGTACATTCAAAATCAAGTTTAAAGGAAAGGGGAAGAGGTTCACCATTGAGGGGAATGAGAATAGATATAGCACCCCCACCACATTGGCATTTTGTGTCATCAAAGAACATGGTAATTTTGTAGGTAGGGTACTCCTAAGAAAGAGTTGTGATGAATTCATCAAAAAATGCAAGAGGAAGTGGTTGGTTGTCTGGTAGAGGAGCTTTGGCTGATTGGTCAACAATGACTTTCCCTTTAATTGACTTCTACTGAAGAAACTCAAGGTCAAACTCAACTAAATGCATGAGCCACTTAGCCATATGTTGGTTTTGGTATGGTTTAGAGTGCATGTACTTGAGTGGGTCAGTGTTAGTGATGACAAAATGTTTTTGGTTGAGAAGGTAATGATGAAGTTTGTAAGCAATAAAGACTAAGGTGAGACAGAGTTTCTTAGATTGGGTGTACCGAGTCTCATACTCTATAAGCATTCGAATTATGTAGTAGATAACTTGCTCTTTGTTTTTTTCATCACAATTAGTGAGCATTGCCCCTAAGGAATGGTTAGTGGCAGAGATATAGAGGTAGAAGGGTTGGTAATCTTTAGGAAGAGTAAGAATAGGTGGATAAATAAGGTATTATTTTAGTGAATCAAAGGCTTGTTGGAAATCCTTGGTCAATTTAAAAGATGTGTCTTTCTTGAGAATATGATGAAAAGGTTGACATCTATCTGATAATTGAGAGATGAAGTGACAGATGGATTGGAGCTTCCCCTATAGGCTATGGAGTTTATTGAGGTGGGTTAGAGGTGACATATCCAAAATTGATCTAACCTTGGTGGGGTATACTTTGATTCCTCAAAGAGAGATGATAAATCTAAGAAGGTTTCTCGATATGACCCCAAGAATACATTTATTGAGGTTAAGTCTGACATGGAAATAGATTAGGCATTCAAAGATGATTGTGAGAATGACTAGATGATCTTTGTGATATTTGGATTTTATAAAGAGATCATCGACATAGTTCTCTATGATTTTATCGATGATATCATGGAAGATATAGGTCATCACATGTTGGTAGGTTCCCCAAGGGGTGATGAAAGAAGTTTTATGTTGATCCTTTGGGGTAATCAAGACTTGATTATATCCTGAGAAACCATCTATGATAGATAACATCTCATGGCCAACTATAAGATCAATAAGTTGGTCGATGCTAGGCAAAGGGAAGTAATCCTTTGGGCAAGTAAGTTTTAGGTCACAAAAGTTAAAGCAGAGGCAAAGTCCCCCTGTGGGCTTGGTAATAGAAATGATGTTAAAACCCATTGAGGATAATTGAAGGGTTGGATGAAATCGATAAGAAAGAGAAGCTGAAGCTCTTCTCTGACTAGAAGGGTGATACGAGGGTGTATCTTGAAAATATTTTGACAAATAGGCTTACATTTAAGATGGGTGATAATGTTGTGGAGGGATATGGAAGGGTCAATTCCTAGAATATCCTAATAAGACCAAGCAAATGCTATACTTTGGTGTTATTTCAATGGTTAAAAAAAAAGGAAGCTTGATCACATGGTGTCAAGTAAGCTCAAAAATCCCTTGATTTATGGAGGACAAAATGGGAAGTATATGATAGGTAGTGGGTGATAGGTAGTGAGTCATAGGTAGGGTAACCTTATTGTGGGGATGACTTGCTCCTTTTGTAGGTGACCTGTGAACCATGATAGATAAGTCCATATCATATGCTAAGTATAGATTGATTGATGTGGGAAGTCTACTGATGCTTTTGTGAAAGTTGATTGCAACTTTCTTAGGATTTCTTATTTTTGATTTTGATATAGGCTCTACTATTACGTAGTTTGATATGTTTGGGAAGCTGATCGATGCAAGAAGGTTTAAATCATTGCTTTTGACAAAAATTGACTTAGCCATCCTTCAAGGGAGTGGTCTAAGTTTGGGTTTGTTTATTTTGGTAGCTTTCATTCAAGGGATAAGTCTACCTTAAGTTCAAATAATTTTGATTATTTTGGGGCAGCTGTCCTTCAAGGGAGTAGTCTGCATGCTAGAGTTGTTGACTCAAGTGATAGTTTAGTATCCCAAATTGTTTATATGATAGTTTACACATGGACATGTCTATATAGGCCTAAGATTTTCCTTTATGGAGGCAAATCTATAGAAAAAAAAAGTTGATGATGGGTAAAAGAGGTGGTTTAAGTGACAATGACCATGGGAGTTCATCTAATTAGGGAGGCAAAAAGTACCATGAGGATCATGCCATGGGTAGAGCCATCGTATCCATGCTTAATATTAAGCTAAGTTTATGATGGATAATCATATGATCCTATTTTTAATAGGTTATCCTTAAATATAGGGAGATGAAGGTGATTGAAAACAAGGGATGAGCTTAAGTTAGACACAAGATGACAAGGAACTTGGTTTAACCAAAGAACATGAGTGAAAGTGCAAAATCATTTGAGGAGGTTGAGGTTATAATATTCCCTAGATCCATGCTTTCATAAATAGTTGATGTCAATCAAGAGAGTATACATCTCCCAGTTGCTTTTTGACACTTGATTAGACATGGAAAATATTTGGATTGACAAAAAAGTGAGGTTGGTTAAGTGATAGTCTGGTGGAGAAGGGTAATCTCTAATGCTTTGTTGGGAGGTGGAGAAGGGTAATCTCCAATGGTTGGGGGAAAAGGTGACTCCCAAATAGATTGGGTGGTTTCTAAATGGGTTTCCCCAATTTGGTATACTACTTGGTTCATGTTAGGTTGATGGAGAAGGTACTCTCCAAAGGTTGGGGGAGAAGGTGACTCCTAAATAAGTTGGTGGATTGCAATAAACAATAAAAAGGTGACGCAAAATGACTAAGGTTAAAGTCATTTGGTTGATGGAGAAGGGTAATCTCTAATGGTTGGGGGAGAAGGTGAATCCCAAATAGGTTGGTGGATCACAAAAAACATGAAAAAGGTGACCCAAAATGACTAAGGTTAAAGTCATTTAGTTGGTTGATGGAGAAGGGTAATTCCAATGATTCATGGTTGATTGGTTGATAGGTTTGGTTAATAGGTTAAGACAAGAATCTCAAGGGTTAGTTTGGTTAATTGTTAGTTGGTTTGATTGTTTTGTTTGGTTTGGATAGAATGTCAAGGGTTAGTTCCCTTAGTTCACTCTTTCCATGGATGGTCGAAGATAGGAAAATGATCCCAAGGTGAGGTGTTGGTTAATAAGAGGGTCTAGGAGGGGTGAAGATTACTTCATCCATATTCTAATGTGTTTTTAGTTGTTAGTGGTTAGTAGGTCAAGTTTTTAGGTGGTGGTTTAGGTGGGATTGGCATTTTCACATCCCTTTCTCTTTATGGGCATATCACACTAGCATTTGAACCTCTATGGGTGCTCCCCCTTTCTCTCTAGTCTTTAGAGTAGAGGCAGTCTTGCATATTGAAGTCTAGATCCCTTCTCTTCACATATCCTTGTAAGATATAATTTCTAAGAGTGACTATCATCAAGAACATCTAGCTTGACTTGAGATACTTGATGAGCATTGCCTTGCTATGCTTAATCATCTTTGTGTTTATCAATAATGAATCAAGTGTTCAATGGTTGACCTAGTTACATCTAGTTACCTATTCTAATTACCCATGTGGAACAAACTAATCAAACTCTTCCACTTACCCATGGGGAACTAACCAATCAAACTCTTCCACTTACCAATGTGGAACCAACCAACCAACCTCTTCCATTTACCGATGTTGAACCAACTAATCAACCTTTTCCACTTACCCATGTGGAACCAACCAACCAACTTCATCCACTTCACCTTTTAGTGGATCAACCTCAGCCTAACCTACCTCTTCCACTTACCCATGTGAAACCAAACAATCAAAAATTTTCACTCACCCATGTCAAACCAGCCAATAAACCTTTTCCACTCACCCTTGTGGAACCAACCTATCAATATTTTCCACTTACCCATGTGGAACCTACCATTAACCTAACGTTACAAACCATCAACCCAACCTTAACTGATCAGGAGGTCAATTTGGAAAAGGTTTTAAAGTAGATAAAAACTTACACCATTTCATAGGTCATATTGAGACCTATCCAATGGTATGTGGAAGGCAAAAAATAAAGCTCATATGCTCCTTGTGTAGCTGATCAAGTTCCAGTCAAACTAGTCAAAATAAGTCAAAATTGGTCAAACTATAGAAAATGACCACTATAAAACAATTTGAAAATAGTTCCACTACAAATATCTCATCATGAGCTTTGTTGGCACAATTTATGGTTTATGAAACAGAGTTCGTATGTGAAAGATATGTCTAGTCAAAGCTGGTCAACAAGATGACGTGGCAAAATGAGGACTAATAAGAACGTGACATGTGGCAGTCAGTTCATACAGAAAATTAGTGGGTTTCAATAATTTATCTTTGACAAACAAATACAATCATATTTGACAAGCATAATGTAATAGGGTAAAAAAAAAATTGGGGTTTAGATGGAACATTCAGTTGGACGTCAACAAGTGGTGAGTGGTCGACAATTGGCAAGTGGATGACAAGTGGTGAGTGGAGATTGGACCATGTGGTGGGTCCTCAAGCCACCACATGGCTTACCAAAAAATATTTTCCATGGTCCAATTTCAATTAATTCTTGAATGTTCCAAACAAACCCTTTCCATGTCACCACATACTTTCCACATGACATCCACAAACATTCATGTTCCATCCATGTGATGCCACTCAATATCCATGTGAAGCCCCAAACACCACCACATACTTTCAAATTCCCATGAAATTATCACATTCCACCTCAATCCTCACCAAATCCTACCAAAATACAAGTTTATTCCAAACACTTGGCAATGGAGACCACGAACTTCGTGGTATTTCAATGTTTAAAACCATGGCACCTCCCTAATATTAGATATTTAATATGCTTCGACCACCAAAGCCTATGCAATGGGTTTCAAACCTCTATCCTCTCAGATAAAAGGATATGCATCCCGCTACTATGTCCATGGACTCAAGCATTATATAAATGGGTCAAAGAGTTATTTGAAAGCATCGAATTCAACCAATATTGCTAAGGCTTAAGGACTAGTCTTCACTCTTCCTCCGATTTGAGGCATCTAGATTCATTTATGGACTTCGAGGTAAACTAGTGAAATATTTTATTTTTTGAGTCAGTTCCAATAATATGCTTAGTGTCCATATTTGAGGTCGTTTCTCACCTATTTTGATGCTCGAAAGTGAGATTTTTGAGTGTAAAACATTCAGAAGTGTTTTCAGGAAGGTGGAGAATTTGTTTGAGTATTTATCAAGATTATTCGAAGGTCCAAAACACATGTGGATCCATTATTTACTTTAAGCATTTAAATTTATATATTTTTAATCATTTTATAATGGATTGGTTCATGTTTTAAGCAAACTTGGAGACGTAGGCATTTGCCAAACTCCATTATCAAATTGTGTGTTGTGTTTTGAGATTGTCTTAAATTATTATTGTTAAATTAAAAATTTGTAAATCAAAATTTTAAATTATTCTATAAATTGAAATTTTAAAGAAAAATTAAAATACACAAGTGTATTATTGCTTAAGTTTATAGAATAGGTTGGTATCAGAGCGGTTAGTGTGCTGGGCTAACTTCTATTTAGGCATTGTTCTGGTGCGTCAAGTTTGATATCAAAACTAAATTTGTGGGTGAATTTGTGAATTTTTTGTTTTAACCAAAATTATTTATTGTTTAATAATGGATTCAATGCTAGCTCAGATTTAGTTGTTACTAAATACCATTATCACTACGATAATGCAATACTTGTAATCTCAAGAGCAAAATCGGCAAGCAGTAGAGCAATGATAGGAGCAATAGATTGAAAGGTTCCAATAGAGCATTGATGCACTGCATGAGGAGAAATACAACAAAAATGTTGATAGAAGAAGAGGATGCATGGAGATTCAGAGATTTGTGGACATTGTACCTAACAAGGTCATATTGCCAAGCAATGCATGATACTACATCCCAGTCAGGCTACGTTATGGTTTAAGAAGTAGAATGAGCAGAGATGTAAAGCAAAGGGGAAGGCACCTATCGAAAAATCTACAAAGCCTAGTTCTCCTACACATCAAGCAGTAGATGAATGATTCATCCAAGAGATGTTGCCAAGCTAGACCACAAAGGTACATTTTGGTTATAATAGTGATTCTTCTAATTCATATACTCCTGCTAGTCCTATTCATGGGAATGATGTTGAAAGCCTGGAAGTAAATAATGCTTCGATTATCAATGTATCTTCTGATGTAAATTTAGAAAATGAAAATAATGAAATCAACTCTTCTGGCTATATTGACAATGTTAGGGATACTGAATGTACTAACCCTAAACATTCATCAAGTTCATGTGTTAATACATTTAAAAGGCACACAAAAGGAATAGGTTCTAAGCTGTTAGCTAAAATGGGATTTGAAGGAAAAGGCCTTGGCATTAATGGACAAGGGATTATCTAGCCTATCCAAGTGGAAAAGAGACCACTCCATGTAGGATTAGGATATGGAGATGAAACACAATCTTCCCAAGCAACTGAGCTGAAGAGTTACTCAAGAAACAAGTTAGAACACCCTGAAGAGTTGAAGGAAGCATTATTAAAATATGGAGTAGTTAAATCTAATGAGACATCTTCAGACGACTTATCAAGGTATGAAAATAAGAAATACTGAAATGTATTTTATAATTATGCCTAAAAAATCCCTAGAAAGATGCATAAGAGACATGTCAAGAAGAAGACTAATAAAATGAAATTGCCTAAAGAAGACATAAAGTTTGGTTTTTACTTCAATGCTAAGGGGAAAACGTTGAAATAAAATAGGAAAAGTCAACAATAACTTAAGGCCAAGGTTGTAAATGCATCATCACTCAGACAATAGACAATGTCTTGTCAATCAGAATCTAAGACAACAATATTCAATGCGAAGCTGATAGTACCAAGTTTGTCACCCTAGATAGGTAAACAACACTTTAAAAGAGTTATTGCTAAGCATTCTAAGATATATTCTATTTTTGATAAAAGTTATCAAAAGAATTTGATCTTAGAAGATGTTGTAGAAACCCTAGGTTTGGAAACTAAGCCACATTTCCAACCCTATTCTTTGGATAAGATAGATGAGGGTAATAATGTCAATGTAAATAAAGCATATAAAATAGGGTTTGCAATTACCACCAAATTTTTAGATGAAGTTGAATTAGATGTAGTTCTACTAAAATTTAGTGGCATTATCATAGGTAAACCATATTTATCTCTGAGAAAGGCAACTTACTCCAAGAAGGAAAATTAATATAGCATTGTAATAGATAGGATAGAATATCTCATGCAAGCACATCGAAAGTAACCATTATAGGTAAATGGTGCCTCCAGTGTTTTTATACTTATCTATGTTGAAGATAGGAACACTGTAGGACAACATGAAGATGCCATCATGAGAAGTATCAAGAACAACTCATAATATAGGTGACATGCAATAGTCTCAGATCTGAAGACCTAAAACCAATTGACATTCAAGAGATCATTTGAGTCAGATCCATGAAAAGATCCTGATATTGAGTACCAGGTCCATTACTAGCTTTTTGAGGATAAAAAGCCTTCTTAGTGGGGAGGATTGATCCAGAGGTCAATTTGGAAAAGGTTCCAAAGTAGATCAAAAATTACACCATTGCATAGGGCCCATTGAGACCTATCCAACAGTATAATAGAGCTTTATGCTCCTTGTGCAGCTAATCAAAGTTCCAATCAACTAGTTAAAATAGGTCAAAGTTTGAAAAACTATAGAAAATGACCATTATTGAAAAATTTAAAAATTATTTTTCTATGAAGACCTCATCATGAGCTTTTTGGTACAATTTACAGTTCATGAAATAGATTCCACATGCAAAAGATATGGCCGATCAAAGTTGTGGTCAAACTTGGTCAATAGGATGATGTGGCAAAATGTGGACCAGTAAGAATGTGACATGTGGTAGTCAGTTTGTATGGGAAAATAGTGGGTTTCAATCATTTTTCTTTGATAGGGAAATATAGCCATCTTTGAAAGGCATAATGTAATAGGGTAAAAAAAGTTGGGGTTTGGACAGAACATCTAGTTGGACGTCGACAGGTGGCGAGTGGTCGACAATTGGTTAGTGGATGACAAGTGGTGAGTGGAGATTAGACCACGTGGTGGGTCCTCAATTCACCACATGGTTTTCTACCAAATATTTTCCATGGTCCAATTTTAATTAATTGTTGAATGTTCCAAACAAACCATTTCCATGTGACCCATCCATGTCACCATATACCTTCCACGTGACATCCATAAACATTCATGTTTCATCCACGTGATGCCACTCAATATCCATGTGAAGCCCCAAACACCAGCACATACTTTCTAATTCCCATGAAATTATCATGTGCTGCCACAATCCTCACCAAATCCCACCGAAATACAAGTTTATGCCAAACACTTGGTAATGGAGACCACAAACTTCATGGTATTTCAACGTTTAAAGCCATGCCACCTCCCCAATATGGGATATTTGATATACTTCGACCACCAAAGCCTATGAAATGGGTTTCAAATCTATATCCTCTCGAATAAAAGTAAATGCATCCCATCGCTACACCTGTGGACTCAAGCATTATATAAGGGGGTCGAAGTGTTATTTGAATGCATCGAATTCAACCAATATTGCTAAGGCTTAAGGATTAGTCTTCACTCTTCCTCTAATTTGAGGCATCTAGATTCATTTCTGGTGTTCAAGGTAAACTAGTGAAATATTCTAATTTTTGAGACGTTTCCAGTGATATGCTAAGTGTCCATATTTGAGGTCATTTGTCATTGATTTTGATGCTCAAAAGAGAGATTTTTGAGTAGAAGACATCTGAAAGTGTTTTCAGGAAGGTGGAGAATTTGTTCGAGTATTTATCAGGATTCTTCAAAGGTTTGAAACACATGTGGATCAGTTATGAATTGTAAGTAAAAAAAATTCAGTATTTGCAATCATTTTATTAGATTGGTTCATGTTTTAAGTGAACCTGGAGATCTAGGCATTTGCCAAACTCCATTATAAAATTATGTGTTGTGTTTTGAGATTGTCTTGAATTATTATTATTAAATTCACAATTTGTAAGTCAAAATTTTAAATTATTCCATAAATTGACATTTTAAAGAAAAATTAAAATATGCAAGTGTATGATTGCCTAAGTTTACAGATCATTAACAACCATTAACCCCATCTCATCTACCATTAACCCAACCAAAGTTACCATTGACCTAACCTTGCCTATAACCATCTACCCAACATTAACTCACAAACCAAACAAAATAATCAAACCAACCCAACCAACAAACCAACTCAACCATTTATCTTACCTCTCTCAACCAATGAAACCAACCTCTACACCAAATCAATCAACCACAATCAACATACCTTTTAACTCAACCATAACCAACCTATCTAACAACCCAAACCAAGATCAACCCATCAAACCTACTAAACTTACCCTAACCTACCTTAATCAGACCCAACAACATTTTCCTAGCCTTAGTGCAATATAAAAAATCCCACCTAAACCACCACCTATAAACTTGACCTACTAACCACTAACCATTAACCACTAACCACTAACCACTATAACCTAATGACTAACAAATAACACCCCCTTTTTGAGGTGAATAACGTCATATTCACCCCTCTTAGAACCTCTTATTAACCAACACCTCACCTTGGGATCATTTTCCTATCTTTGACCATCCATGTAAAGAACAAACTGGGAAACTTTCCCTCTATAAGGCTTTGGCCTTTTATCAACCCAAACCATACGTTAACAATTAACCAAACTAACCCTTGACATTCTTGACTCATCCTATCAACCAACCAACCCTAAACTATTGGAGATTACCTTTCTCCTTCACCTAACCAAACCTAGTGGAGTCACTTTCTCCACCAACCTACCTAACCTTTGGAGATTGCCCTTCTCCATTTTACCAACCATTTAGACTTTCTCAAGATCACATCCTACCTTGGATACTTGAGAACTCACCAACCAACCACCTTGCCTTAGCCATGAACCATTGGAGATTACCCTTCTCCATCAACCAACAAACCAACCAAATAAATTTAACCTTAGTCATTTTGGGCCACCTTTTTCATATTTTTTGTGATCCACCAACCTATTTGGGAGTCACCTTCTCCCCCAACCTTTGGAGAGTACCTTCTCTATCAACCTACCTTGAACCAAGTGCTACACCAAAAAGGGGTAACCTATTTGGACACCACCTAACCTATTTGGGAGTCACATTCTCCCCCAACCATTGTAGATTACCCTTTCTAACCTCCCAACAAACCATTGGAGATTACCCTTCTCCACCAAACTATCACCTAACGAACCTCACCTTTTTGTTAATCTAAATCTTCTCCATGTCTAATCAAGTATCAAAAAGTAACTAGGGGACATATACTCTCCTAATTGACATCAACCATTTATGCAAGTATGGTTTTAGGGCATATCAGAACCTCAACCTCCTCAAATGCTTTTGCACTTGCACGCTTATTCTTTGATTGAACCAAGTTCCTTGTCATATTGTGTCTAACTTAAGCTCATCCCTTGTTTTCAATCAACTTCATCTCCCTGTATTTAAGGAAAATAGATTAAAAATAGGATCATATGATTATCCATCACAAACTTAGCCTAATCCTAAGCATGGATACCATAGCTCTACCCATGGCATGATCTTCCTGGTACTTTCCAACCTTTTTAGGATGGATTCCCATGGTTATTGTCACTTAAACCACCTCTTTTAACCATCATCAACCTCCTTGTGCTATGTATTTTACTCTATAAAGGAAAACCTTAAGCATATATAGACTTTTTCATGTCTAAACCAACATATAAATAATTTAAAATACCAAACTATCACTTGGGTCAACTTCTCTAGCATGCAGACTGCTCCCTTGAAGGACAACTACCAAAATAAACAAACCCAAACTTAGACCACTCCTTTGAAGGATGGCTAAGTCAATTTTTATCAAAATCAATCATTTGAAGCTTCCCACATTGATCAGCTTCCCAAACATATCATAACAGACCCTATATCAAAATAAAAAATAAGTAATCCCAAGAAAGCTACAATTAGCTTTCACAAAAGCATCAATAGACTTCTCACATCGATCAACATACACTTAGAATATTATATGCACTTATCTACCATAGTTCTTAGGTCACCTACAAAAGGAGAAAGCCATGCCCATAATAAGGCTGCCCTACCTATCACCCACTACCTATCATCCATCTCCCCTTTTGTCCTCCACAAATGAAGGGATTTTTGAGTTTACTAGAAACCATATGATCAAGCTACCTTTTTTAACCATCAAACTAAAAAAAAGGAAAAATCATAATAGGGGTTTATGTTCATAATCCCACCCATCTTGCCATCATGGTCTTTACCAATTAGAGCATTTAGCCTCCTCTTTGTACTTTCATGACCACTTAGGAAGATGTGTCTTCCCCCTTTTTAAGTCATTGAAACCAACCCATAAAATTAACCTAACCATGACCCATTGGAGGGAACCTTCTCCACCAAACCATAAAACCTTATAGAGAACCTTTTCCACCAAACTAATCCCAACCCAACCCTTAGAGAATACCTTCTCTACCAAACCAACCCAACCCAAACCAAGTGGTACACCAAATTGGGGTAACCCATTTTTAACACAACTAACCAACCTTCAAAGAAAACCCTCTCCAACCAACCAACCAACCATCCAGCCATGTCCACCTCAATTTTGGCAATTTTTAACCCAAACTATTCACATATTTTGTGATGGCGTTGCCTTGGTTCTTTTGACCATACCGACCAACCTTTCCATGTTGAACATTTAAATTTACACCACCTAGTGCACACTAGACCATTTGTGTTTTTTTGGGAGCACTTCCTACCTTAGATACCCACAAAAACACCAACCTTTCCTAGGAGACTTTAATTTATGAGTGTTCCCAATGAACACAGCTAAATGTGGTCACACAGTCCCCTTGTCACTTGTCCTTCTAAAACCAAACTTATTTTTAACCAACATTGACAACCTTAGTCTTTGCACGATCTTAGCTATCACACTTATATGCATTTTGTGTACATATTTGCACCTTAAATGACCAACCTTTTAACTCACCATAAATTGATTATCAAACTTGTACCTGATTCGGTTTCACCTCATTGACTCCTGGTTTAAGGGGGGACACATCCTCCCATACTTGGGGTAACCAGACCTTTGACCCAGTAATCCATTTTTGTTTTGTAGCTTGTTGACTCAAAGCTTCATAACAAAAAGGGGAAAAATGTAGACACTAAAAAACCACACACAATGGTTTTATATTTCAAAACACCGTTAGATCAGACCACTACCCAACCTTCAACCATTCACCTTTAACCCTTAAATAAACCTAAGATTGTTAACCCACTTTGACCCTTCACCTTCAACCCTTTCAACTTTTGGTAACTATCTACAATCACCTTGACCATCGATAGTCACCTTTAGTGACCACTGATGGTCACCTTGACCACTGACTGTCACCTTTGGTAACTGTCAATGATCACCCTGACCACTAACGATCACCTTAACCATTGATGGTCAAGTCTTCCCTATCTAAACAAAGATAAGTCATGATGTCAAGATAACATGACATAATCTTATTTAGATGTCCACTTTCTCTATTTTATAATGCATCATAAGCCTTAAAATCATCAGATAAAACCTCCTATTGAACCTTCTACCTCTATCTTTCTTTGCCTATAAAAGGAGGGGAGTAAGAGGTGAATATGGATAGGCAATCAATGATCTTAGACTTCTTCATCAAAATATTATTTTATAAGTATTATCTCCAACCAACCAACCAATGGAAAAGAGACATAACACTCTACCAAAATTTATTTACAACCATAGGCACCGTTATTCTACCAAAATTCCTCCAGGCTTCATCAACATCTTCAACCAACTTCATTAACTAAAGCTAAGTATTTGTTTTCATGTATTCATTTACTTCATTTCATTTTGATACCTCTACCTGAACCATACCTCTTCTAACCAGCTACATCTAACCTCTCAACACATTAACTAAACCTCAAAAACCTAATGTCTAATACTCTCAGACCTCTAACCCATAAACCAATCCTTAACTTGAACCAGACCTATTAACGATAATCATTTATGATCGACCCCAATCATTAATGATCACCTCAACCACTGATGGTCACCTTAACTATCGATGATAACCCTGACCATTGATGGTCACTCTGACTATCAATGGTCATTATGTGAATTTTTTTGACCAAAAACTAACAACCTATCAACGAACCACCAACCTCAACCAAAACCCTATTTTCTTGGTCCTTGTCACCTCACAAACTAGAAATAGTAACATGACCTAACCTAAACATTTATTTAATGATTTAACATTCACCTAAATGTTATTTTGTTAGAACATTAGCATTTATTTTAAAAGTATTTACTTCTTTAGATCTAGTAATTTTATATTATGCAACCTTTCTTTTATCAACATTAACTTGTATCAAAAGGTGGATTGACAGCCTCCTAGATAGCTCATGCTTCTTGGATCTAGATTGCTAGGCAATCCACCAAACCTACTTAACTAACCAACCCTTTTCTAGTTATCTCTTATTGAAGGTCATCTTACCAAGCCAAAAAAAAAGAAAAACAACCAGCCAAATTATGGAGCACACACCAAATCTAGGTTCTACCAACCTATACCCCTCTTTCAGTTATACCTTTCATTTATAAACAAATAAAATCAAAATTTGAGTAAAATAGGGTGCACCTGTGTCTATATCTCTGAGCTCTATTCTTGTGTGCATGAGGTATTAAACCCTGTATTTTGCCTGTAATGACTAATTTAGTGAACAAACCCTAATCATCCATGTAGCTAGGGCATCTGGTTGGAATGAGATGAAAAGTGTGTTTGTTAGTAGGGTAGATTGGACATCCTCAATACCCCACTGTGAGGAGAGTTTCCTACATACCAATACTTTAAGGAGGGATCAAGCCTAATGTAGTTCTCCCCACCTAAGTGTTGGTATAAGTAAAAATGAAGCTAGTATGATAGTGGCCTTGAGTTTTTTGAACGTGCTTGAGATTGGAAATTTGGTTAACCTAAGATTTGAGTTATTCTAGATGGTAGTAAGGAAGAATAAGGATTGGTAACCTTAATTTTTCTTAACTTGTTTTGAGTTTGAATGTGTATTTTGAATCTGATTTCCATCTAGTGGTTAGAGGGCTAAAAGTCATGTATTTATATTATTATGTTGTGCATGTGATAAAAGAGGTCTAGGCTGACCTTAAGAACCTATAGTTTTGAAAATATATCCATTTGGGAAATAAAGAGGTAAAAGACATTAGTGCCATTTTTGGGACACTAGTGTCATGTGGTCATAGTGTACTTATTATGGAACTAGTGTCCAACTAGTAGAACACTATGCACAAAGGGCCAGGATCAATAAATGAGGGTTTGAGACTACCTTAAGGCTGATTATGGATGCTTATGGCCCACATAAAGGGTGAATAAGTGTGATAATAGGCTCTCAAATAGGTTTAGGGCTAAGCTAGGGATATGTAGTTTCAAGTAACACTATTAACTCTCAAATACCACTTTTGGATGATTACATTTTCCCATGTGTGTTGTAATGAATTTGTTATGTCATTATGACATGATTGGTTGTATCAACTTGAGTAAATATACTGTTGATTCTCAACTACCCTCTATTCCTAGAATGGGGACCCTCATATTTTGATTCTTCAAAATGCCTAAAAGCCAAACTTGCTGAGTCATTTATCTACATAAAAATTTGATTCAATACTTCCTAGCAACTTCTTAGTTAAATATTCATTTTACAATACAACTAGCATTTAGAAATATCTAAATTATTGCAAGTCGCTTCAAGTTTTCTCTAAGTTTCAATGGATAATTAACCAAGAATTCATTCAATATATGTAAAAAGCCTTCATCAAAGTATTCCACCTAATCTTCGAATGGGCATAAACATAATAGACTTCACTAAATCTTACCATACTAACCTTACATTCTAGTTGAAACATATACTTATGTAGTTTTGCTTTAAATTAGCTTCATTTACTTAGGATGGGTATTTGACATTTCCTAAAGTTTAACTTAGCTTTTTGCGTGAATTTATAGGATGTCAAAGTTAAACTTGCAGTTCATACACCTCATGGGATGTCAAATTTAAGATCACAACCTAAAGAAGATTGATGACCACCTCGCCAACCTTCATGACACCTCAAAGATTCATCACTATCCACATGAAACTTGAAATGGATCTATGAATCCCTTGAGCCACGTGGTGCCATCCTGAGAGCTCACAAAAGAGTTAGCCATTGGAATTCAAATCTATGGGTTATGTGTCAAGATCTTGGCCCATCCAAGTAAACTTGATCAATCTAAGTCACCACATGTCTCGCTACAATGATGAACCTCATGAGATGCCACTATGTGTCCCAAGCACAACCATCTAAATTCGAGTAGCCTTTCAAAATGATGCATGTCTTCGCAGGTTCATCCAAGACCAATGCATGTCAACATCACATTACATTCAATCCAATGATCATGAGGGCCCACCAGATGAACACATGGATGAACCCAAGCCATCTGATCAAGGCTCAATAGTATCCAACTATCTAATCCTCTTTCAAGAATGAAAAGTGGTAGAAGAATGAAGAGGAACTTGCAAGAATGATGTGTGTCCCCACTAGACCTATGCAATGTTGACACTTATCATGCTCATGCTACTCCTATCTAAAAAACCACTTAATCACCTCTGAAGGCCCATGAGAATGACATGTGTCCCCATTAAACCCAAAAGATGATGCCACATGCCATTCCCATAAAACTTCATCCTCAGATCAACTTTTTCATTTTTGAGAGTGACACATGTCTAGCTTGAACCTGCATGATGATGCCACCTAGATTTCCCACAAGACTACATCTTAAGGTTATTTAAACCATCTCCAAAAGTGATATGTGTCTCTACCTGAATGATATATTTAAAATAAATTTATTGATAGATACTTAGAGACTTTTTGAAGCTGCCATCTGTCAAAGCAAGGTCATGATTACCCATGAAAGAGCCACCTAAAAAATAAGAGTCCCAATTACCTATGAAAGCAACACATGACACTCTTATATCCAATAAAATTAGAGGGCCCCACCCAAGAATTCACCATAAATCAAATGATGCCATATGGCATTGAATAAACGAGTCATCACATACAACCACATCCAGAGTGCCCGAGACCAATCAAAAAGTGCCATGTGTCCTAGATTGAGTTGACTAAGCAATTTAGTCATCTTTAAGCTTTACAAATGCTTAGCTAGATCTGATATGGCATGCCATGTATCATAAGGTGGAAAATTTTGGCTTCTAAGCTAAAAGTGATGGAAAATTAAAGGAAAATTAGTGCTAAGTTTTGAATGCAAAGGTGATGAGCTCACCATTAATGTGGCATGAACTATAATTACCATCCAACCTTAAATTAATCAAGGCAATCTTTAAAAAGCCACTTAACTCGATCATTGTTACTTGAACTTTTATTCAAAGCCCTAAGCATTTTCTATCTTTGCTATCTACATTCTCAAAGTTCAACCAAACTCAAATCCCTTCACATATTACACCCAAGCCACCATTATTAGAGCTCCAAAGTTGTAGAAAGATACAAAAGATGTTAATTTCTACCCAAAACACCATAAATTGGCACAAGTAGGACCTTCCACTTTGGGTAATGGTAATTGCATTTGAAAATGATGATTTACTATTTCAATATGGAAATTTAGTCATGTTGAAGGACATAAAGTTCATCCCCAAGGCCATAAACTCAGGGGACATGCATTATAACATTGTTTATTATAATGTTGAAGGAGCTAGGGATCTTGAGGATTCCAAGACAATGCCCCATATCATTCATCTTACTTTAGATATCCTGGCAATCCAAACTACTAGTCTAGACAAAGCTGCAACAAAACTTGAGGTCATATCATACACTGACCTAGTATATGGCATCTTCAAGATGCCAAAATGTGAGGATGGATTGCTCAAGTCTATGAACCTAGGGCTTCTCATTACCTTAATTACAGGGTTGAGTTTTGAAAAATATTATGACCTACCCCTAACCCAAATGGACTATAACAAGAACATCATCGATAATTGGTATGAGGCACACAAACTATAGGTTGTCTTGACTTCATGGACAATGAACCTAACTAGAGTTTTCATGTATGACCAAGGGAATATAACCATTTATTAGTTTAGATAGGGAGTTAGGATTGGCCTTGCCCTGCTAAATAGAGTATTTAACAATTCCCACATTAGATACGTAGATATAAGGACTATCCCACTATTGTAAATAATTTTGGAAGATCAATAGATCCCCTCACTTGGGGATATTATCAGTAGGAACCTAATTTAAACCATGCATGATACTTGCTAGAATGGGGTTCCTTTTTACACAATGAGATATTTACTAGACTCTATATGTGTAATTTCATAATTAAGGACAAATACATGGAATTTAAAGTGAGATGAAGTTGTAACCCAAACATATTTTGTAATGCATATTCACCACTTTAAGCACCGCATCAAGATAATTGCAAAATATTTCTATCCCCTTGTTTAAAAATCTGTCACTAAATGCTACAAGCCAAGGGTCCCTCTAAAATTTAGAACAACATTGAGAAACATGGGAAACTTTTGGCTCTACCTTGATTACATGGTTATTTGAGTGGAAGGGGTGATGGTAGCCCCCCTTAGGATACCAAGATATGTGCTAATTAGGTTAGCAAAGGAGGAGATGGCCTATCAACTAGTCCATGGAGTTGAATGCATATTTAATAAGAATAAAAATACACCCCCCACAAGACTCATTTAAATTTGGGGGAACCAAGATGATGAAATGGAAATATGTAATAGTGGTATTGAGGCATAGGGACTCGTATTGATTACCCAAGGATGACTGTATGATACGGTATCCAATCTAAGTCATTGCCAAACACCTTACTAATTTTAAAAGAGATAGGTGGCTATGGAGTACAAGCATTAGGATGAGATGCATGATTGGATATAACTCAATTCAATGGATGATGAGGTAATCCTAAGGAATAATGCAAAGAAGAACATACTACTTGAAATGAGGCTCAGCCAAGAAATAATAAAATAAGACATAACAAGGCCCTAATTCCCACCAACTCATGGGAGCATGTTTAATGTTAATTATGAAGAGAGAGAAGAAGAATAAGAAGAGGATTACACCTCCCTCCTTAGAAATAGACCCTATAGGATCCCACTTTAGGCTAATCTAAGTGGGTAAGACATGTCTCTGAGATCTGAGCTAGGAGAGTCAAGAAGCCAGCCTAACCCTTCACAAGAACCCACAATAACCACTGTATCTACTAAGGAAACTACCATATAAAAATTGGGACACATAGGTCCCACTATCATTGATCATGAGGAAGAACAACAAGGAGTTGAGATCACATTAGAAATATTCTAGCCACTATCTAGGAGAACTGTTGATAAAGTATACACAAGGAATAAGTCTCATAGAGCCATAATGGGAGGATCAGTGTCCCCTACATCAGCCTCCCAATCTCCCTCTATAAGTAATCCACCATTGTCTTCTTTTTTAGGCATTGCTACATTTTTTACTACTCTTACTTCTGCTAACACTCAGACTCTCATGTTCACATCCCCCACACTGCTTCCTTTGGAGGCACCATTCCCCAATTCATCTCCCATGCCATTACCAATTTCCCACCTCCACCAAGATCCCAAAGTACCAATGATAGCCACACTATGGGTTCTATCCCTTCTCAAACTACCACAACTAGTGCATCAATAGCCCTTGGCTCTATTACACCCACCAAGCCACTCAAACCCATTCCCAAATCATTTACATGGCAGTAATGACTTTACACCACTACAACATCTAAAATGATTATGCCCTCTACATTTCCCTCATTTATTCTAGATATGGGACTAACTAAGTCCTTGTTTAATCCATTTGATCAATTAGACCCAACCAATATATATTCTAGCTATATCCCTAGATTCTTCTTCTACCCAGGCACACCCCTTACAACAACCTCCTACTTAGACATCATCCTTAGCTACTAAAAATTGGTTAAGGGACACGATGCAAATAATAAGGCAAGGATGCCTCAGGCCAACCAAACAATAACACAAAATTTCATTAGTTTTTATGTAGCCATTAGAACTATAAAGAGAGTGGTGAGGAGATGAGTGAAACAACCTCAATCAAGCTTGATTGTGGTATATGAAAGTGAGGAACCACTCTTCACTCTAAATAAGAAAAAGAAGGTAGGCCCTAGATAAGTACAAAAGTATGAAGAGGATCTTATATCCTTAGTGTAAGCACATGTAGAATCAATTATTGCTTTGATGAAGATGATGAAACAAGAACTAAAAAGGCTAAAGGAGCAAAAACTATCCAATATGCCAGAAGGCACATTGATCTCAATAATCAATGTTGTGATTAATGTTTTCAATCTCTATAAGGTCATGAATAAGAGACAGGGTGATGGCATCCATCAAGCCTAGGCAGTCACAAAGCTTGACCAATGTCTTGTCCACTATGACACCAAGTTGGCAAACTTGGTAAGAGTGGTAATAAGTAACAAATTCCTTGATCTCAAATTCTTGCTTCTTAAAGACATTGTGCTTGGATAGACCATCCTCATGAATAAGAGGTGAATTTTGAAGAAATGGTTTGATCAACTCAAGGATGCAAATGCATCCTTTGAGAAAATTGAGTTCAAAATAACTCACTTACTAAAAGATGCTATGATCACTAAAGTGACCAAACTTGATGGCTCCTTTATGGAAGAGCAAGAGTTTAGGGCACAAATGAAGGTCTTAATCACACATTTATATCAAGATGTGGCTAGTGATAAGACACAAACAAATGTGATTGACATTGTTGCATTTGCTAATTATAGGTTGTAGAAGGTAGAGGTGATAGAATAGGCCCTTAGATCCATACTCATGGAGCACAACAGGCTGATCTAGGACACACTTGATTTATTTAGGCCCATGATCTTGGATTTTTCCCAAGTAGACAAAGATTATCAAGAATGTGCTAAATTATGGACCTAAAAGGAGAACAAGAGGAAGTAGAAGTAACAATAATAATAGTAAGTTGGCCATAAATAACCTCAAACCCCTTAGGAATATTTTGTACTCTTTTTGTTATTTCAAATGTAGAATATTCCATTATAGTATGGTGCATTAAGCCACTTGGATATATTTGGGCACCACTTGTGGGCACACTCAAACTCATCTTAGGAATTTGAGCCTATAAATAGGGGTCTCCCCTCATTTTGTAAGGCAAAAACAATCATTTACAAGAATCAATACAAGAGAGCCAAAGAATTCACAAGATTGTCTGTAGTGATTAATTATTTGTTTTTTTTACTATTCCTCAATATTTTGATATCTAATTATTTCCTTTCTATAAATAAATTTGGTAATTACATATTATATATGCATCCATTAGTTTGAGCTTAATGCTAGGTTGACTATTTTGATAGTATTTTTGCTTTGCTTTCTGTCATTTGCATCTAGATGTGTTGTATAATTTATTGTGAGTTACCTTTATGAAAATTATGTTGTTAGATACATGCATTCTCATCCTTTGAAGATTCAACTACATTTATTTATATTTGAGCATTACGCTAGGGTTGGTAGGTGTTAGTTTCATGTATTTTACTTACAAGTTAGTAGAATTGGTAATTTTATGCATCTTAAGTATAATATCTTTTTATTGCCTTACCCTACTCTCTCTAAGATCCACCTTTGAATCACCTTAGCTTAGATCATGTTGTATATATGCATTGCTCATTTACATTTTGGGCAATAATTGGCAAACATTAAGATAATTCACAAAGATTAGCTAAGAAACATGTCATTGCATAACATCTCTATCCCTATAATATGGTCTACTTGTAGACTTTGAAGTGATGATCACATCTCTGCTATTTGTGCTATTCTAAACAATAGTTATATAAAAAACTCAATCCCCAAGTCATTCTTGAGTTTCTCACTTTCCCCTTATTCCCTAGTGACATAAGGAGTACTAAAAGTGTATCAACAGGGAGGGAAAAGCTGGAACTAGAAGGAGGACCATGCTACTATTTGCATAAAACTTTATGGAATAGAATGTACTCCATTATGTACATGTTTAATTATTTCAAAGTACATGAATAGTCTTATATAACACTAAGGATCTACAATATTTACATGAATCTTATCATCATTTGCATAGATATTTGCATTCTTTAAATATTTCACCAAAATTAGTGTTCATTTATGTAAATTTGGTAAAAGAATTTGGATATTTGCTTAAATTTGTGTAAATAGAGGTGAAATACCCCATTCTTTACATATATTATAGGTTATTTTAATCATATTTTCAAATCTTGGCATATATTTGTTAAATAATTTGGATATTTATGCAAAGATGACTCTCTAACATGATGCTTGTACTGAATCTAGGCATTTAAGAAATTAATTACTCTATTTCATTTGGATTTAATTAGATCCTTGCATAAGTTTATACTGAAATAGTATGATGCTCTTAGGTTGTCAAATAAGGCATATAAACACTTGAATTTTTGGGTTTAACACTAATATTTACAGGTTTACGCATAAATCTAACCAATATCTATTGAGGTTTTAAGGAATTTGAGGTTATAAGGCCTAGATCTTTAAATATCAAGGTAAATAAATATGCTTGATCTAAGTTTTTCTACCAAAGATTCATTGATATTTATGGTATTTAACCCTTGTTGGGGATATCTTTGAGATTGATTTGCTCTTAGAACCCATTCTACATCTTAGAGTTTCTTAAGATGAGGACCAGATCTTGATATGACCCCAGGACCCATATAGAATGTCTAGAGACCCATAGGAAGGTTAGATGAAACAAATGTAGTTGAAGGAAATCTAGGACCCAATCAAATTCCCCATTTAACTAAAATTTACAACCCCTTGTTCTATTTATGGCATGGCTAGCTGGTTCATCCATTAACATCCTTGGACTTGTACATGATTTACCAAGAAATCCAGAGAAATATCTACCTCTCTTTATCCCCATAGGTAGAGTAATGGTTGAGGAGCACGTAAAGTCCTTTAAAGAGTCCTTAAGGTTGTTTAATGTGATCCATGAGGATGTGGCTTATGTCCTCTTTCCATTCACATTTTAAGACACCACATATGATTGGTTCCCTAACTTACCTAAAAATTCCACTAGGAGATGAAATTAATTTAATGACACCTTTATTGCCCAGTTTGGTAGGGTAGTTAGCCAGAGAGTCATGTACCAGTACTTTACCATCTTGAAAAGGGACCTAAAGGATCCAATTAGAACATTTAATGCTAGGTTATAAAATATCTACACCCTAATGTCCCCATGATATAAACCTACTAAAAAATTAGCTTTGGAAATATACAAGAATGCTTTATATCCAATGATAACTATCTTCTTAAGAAGAGTCATGGGCATTGGCACGTTGCCCTTAGCCTATGCTGAGGTTGTTCATATTAATGAGCAAATACACTCGTAAGGACACCGTACCTTTGCCATACCAATATTTGACCCAAATCTTCCCTCTCTAAATCTCATTCCTAATATGAATCATAATCACCCTAAATTAAACCAACTACCAGCGATCAACCATTTGCCTTTGAGCCATGCTGCACCTAACCAACAACTAGGTTTATTTAACTAAGAAAATGTTGGGTCTCACCCCCAAAATAATCAAGTAATGGTGATTTTAAACAACACCAATGCCCAAGATACCACTCAAAACAAGAACCCAAAACCTTTGAAAGGAGAGTTAGATTCAATCCAAAGGACTGCCCAAATACTAGCTAACAATTACTTGGATCTCAAGAAATAAATTGGTAACACTTTGAGAACTCCAACATGAATTATAACTTCTAAAGATATAATAGGCCTTTTAATAGACCTAAAAATAATACTGAGCCCCCTTTGATCAAATTACCTGAGATCAATATTTTTGAAATGGCCTTGCCTAATTGGTGTTGAGTGCAAAATACTACTAGACATGGAGAACTTGACTGTGTTGAGTTACACCATGCATTTTAAGCCATTTAGAGCCAAATGGAAGGAATCAACATGAATCCCATTGATCAAATGCTAAAATATATGATAACTCCAATGATTCCCCTAAATCCCTTGAATCAGTCCTCATGGTTGAGATTGATGACTTTCCCAACTAACATGAGTATGAACTTGAAGACAATGTTGAATAAGTGCATGCTTTCTAGCAGTATGAAAGGAGTACTTATGCCTTGAGAAGCAAATGTTAGAACCCACCCTTGATAACCTCCACTCCACCTAATAATCTAGACCCACCCCCTGATAATAAAATAAATAATAACCCTCCACACCCCAAAGGTAAGGAGAGTTAACTAGCAATAGAGGTCCCCTGCACAACATCAAAAGGTGGATACAATATAGTGGAAGACATGAAGAATATCAAGGTGAACATAACATTGATCGAGCTCACATATATTTCTAAATAATGTGATTTACTTTTGAAGTCACTAAATGAAAAGCCTAGCTCCATTAAGGATAAGAAAGCCCATGCAAATGTAGTAATGTATAAGAGAAAACATGAGGTTCCACTATTCCTATTAATTATTAGAATTTTTGGTAAGAATATCCATAATTACTTGCTTGATTTGGGTGCTTCAGCTAATATTATGCCTCTAAGAATTTGTGAAATACTGGGGCTAAACCCAGTCAATTTTGAAAAAGGTAGTGGTGCAGTTAGATAAGTCGAGAGTGAAGGTAATTGGTGAATTATTGAATATTCATATACAACTAGCTCAAGAACCTCGATTACAATATTTCATCGACATTCAGGTCATCGATATACCACAAGCCTATATATTATTACTAAGTTGTGACTGGACTAAATCCTCAAATGGATATATGTCTACTAACTATTCTCACATGTGGTTACCTTAGCATGGGAACCCCAATTAGATCAAGATAAATTGGGAATCCAAGATGAAATACATGATTACTAAGTACAAAACCAAAAATGAAAAGGTAAATTACTAGTACTTCAATTTAGGTGTTTATACTTTGGAGACCACTAACATTATTGTAGGTAATAATAAAACAAAAGAAGAAAACAAAGGTCTTTGGACATTTCATTTTTATGGTGAATGAGAAAAATAAGGTTCAGGTGTTGAGATTGTCTTAACAAATCCTGAAGGCAAAGAGTATCTAGATTCATATAGATTACAATTTTCTTGCACTAAAAATTTAACAAAATATGAGGCTCTTATCTTAGGACTTTAATTTGAAATTGAAAATAAGGTTAAAAAATGTTAGTTTATGGTCACTCTAAATTGGTTGTGAATCAAGTTAGGATCAAATATCAATGTAAACTTCTTGTCTAAGAAAGTATAAATTTAGAGCTTGGGATTTAATCAAGTTTTTTGACTCATTTAATATTGTTTCCTTGTCCAAGGAACATACCTATTTGGTAGATGCTCTAGCTTTAACAACAACAAACTTGGTGCCCTTAGAGGCTTTAAAATTGCAAGAATTCATCTTAGAGATAATTTTGTGCCCCTCCACACCTGATAGCATCAATCATTTACAAGTCTTCGACGATGACCAATATATAATTGATCTCTTGTGCAATATTGGAGTGTTCGAGTCTCATATCATTGATGAATAAGATGAAAGGCATGTACAAGATTTAAAGGATAATGAAGATGGAGTAATCCAAATTAAAGAGAATAAAATCCCTAAATTGATGATTTCCTTGGGAAGAATGTTTGATCCAGATAAATAAGACGCTGAAGCCAAGTAACCCAAAGTAAGTGGGAAGGATTAAAAATAAGTAAATTTGGGAGATCCTAGGAATGAGTAGAATGTTAACATTGGACTATTGTGCACTAGTGAAGAATTTGAGAAAGTCACGACCCTTCTGACCAAGTTCAAGGATGTTATTTCATGTTCATATGAAAACCTAAGGATATTTGAGAATAGTGTGATCACTCACACTATCCCCTTAAAGGAAGTCTACAAGCCTTTCAAGATGAGGTAAAGACTAGTAAATCTAATGTTGAAACCACTGATTTACAAAGAAATAAAGAAATTACTTGATGCATGGATAATTTTTCCTATATGACACTCAACATGGGTTGCCAACCTAATGCCAGTTCAAAACAAGAATGGAGATATTCAGCTTTGTGTTGATTTGTGAAACTTGAACATGTATTCAAAAGAGGATAATTACCCTTTGCCATCTTTGGATGAATTCATACAATTGGTAAGTGGATATATAATGATGTCATTTCTAGATAGACTTTCAAGCTACAACCAGGTCCCAGTAAAGAAGAGAGATAGAATGAAGACTGCTTTCACCACTAAATAGGGGAGGTTTGCCTACAAAAGAATGCCATTCAGACTAATCAATGCAGGAGAAAATTTCTAGTGAGTTATGGACCATGAATTTAATGGATCAATAGGTAAATGCATTATTATCTACATGGATGATCTAACAATTTTATCTAAAAATAGGAAGGATCACATGATGCATTTATAATAAGTACTGGAGAGGTGCATAAGGTATGGTATTTATTTAAACCCCCCCCAAAAGCATAATTTATGTGAATGAAGGTAAACTCTTAAGACACATGATCACTCAAGAGGGTATGATGATCAAACCTAATAGGATAAATGCAATTTCAAAGGTAGAAGTTTCAAATAGAAAAAAAGAGTTAAAATATTTCTTTGGAAAAATTAATTTTGTAAGAAAATTTATCTTTGGTTTTGTAGAGATTGTGAGACCACTGAACACCATGATAAAGAAAGATGCTAAGATAGAATGGACATTTGAGGAAAAGAAGTCCTTCCAAAAAATGAAGGAGCCTATTATCTAAGCACCTATCCTAATAAGTCATAATTTTAATAAAGTTTTCTATATATATTCTTTCACTTCTAATCATACTATTGCTTCTATCTTAACATAGAAAGAAGATGACAAAGAACATCCCATAGCCTTCATGAGCACTAATTTGAATAATACAGAGTGTTTTACTCAAATTTTGCTTTTTCTATTTATATAAGAAAGGTAAAACTGAAAGAGGGGTAGAGGTTCATATAACTTGGATGTGGTGTGCACTCCATAATCTAGATGATTGTAGATACTCTTCTTTAGCTTCAGAAGAATGACCTGCAATAATAGAGAACTAGAAAAGGGTTGGTTAGTTAGGTAGATTAGGTGGATTTCCTATCAAGTTATATCTAAGGACTGTGAGCTATCTCAAAGGCTATTAATCCACCTTTTGATACAAGTTAATGTTGATAAGAAAGGTAGCATAACATAAAAGTACTAGATCTAAATAAATAAATACTTTTCAAAGAAATGCTAGTGTTTTAACAAAATAACATTTAGGTGAATGTTAAATTATTAAATAAATGTTCAGGTCAGGTTAGGTTGCTATTTATGGTTTGTGAGGTGATAAGGGCAAAAAAAAGGGTTTTTCTTGAGCTTGGTGGTTGGTTGATAGGTTGTTAGTTTTTGGTCATAATAGCTCACACAATGATCATTAGTGGTCAAGGTGATTGTTGGTGGTTAAGGTCACCATTGATGGTTGAGATTATCATTGGTAGTTGAGGTGACCATCGATGGTTACTATGGATAGGTCTGGTTCAAGTTAAAGGTTGGTTTGTAGGTTAAAGGTATGAGAGTATTCAGATTAGGTTATTGGGGTTTAGTTAATGGGTTAAAAGGTCAGAGGTAATAGGTTAAAAGTGGTCTAGCTTAGGTAGAGGTATCAAAATGAAATAAAGTAAATGAATACAAGAAAACAAATACTTAGCTTTAGTTATTGAAATTGGTTGGAGATACTAATGAAGCCTAGAGGAATTTTGGCAGGCTAATGGTGTCTATGGTTGCAAAGCAATTTTGGTAGAGTGTCAAGTCTCTTTTCTACTGGCTAGTTGGCTGGAAAGAAGACCTTCAAAAGAAAATCTTGATGAAGAAATATAATATCATTGATTATCCTTCCATCTTCACCTCCTACTCCCCTCCTTTTATAGGCAAAGAGAGATAGAGGTAGAAGGTTACATATGAGGTTTTGGTTGATGATTTTGAGGATTATGATGCATTATCAAATGAATAAGGCGGTTATCTAGATAAGATTATGCCATGTTAACTTACACATCATGAGTTATCTTTGTTCAGGAGGTGAGGACATAACCACTAACAGTCAGGCTAACCATTGATAGTCAAGTTGATCATTGATGGTCAGGGTGACCCTTAATAGTCGATAGGGCCAAGGTAAAAAGGTTAAGGTTGGGTTAAGTAGGTGGGTTTAAAAAGGTTAGATTGGGTTAAAGGTTAAAGGTGAATGGTTTAGGTTAAATATGGGTTAGAAAGGTAGGTGTCTAGGGGTATTTTGACATTTGAAACCATTATGTGTAGATTTTTTGTGTCTACATTTTCCCCTTTTTTGTTATGCAATTTATATTAGTAAGCTACAAAACAAAAATAGATTTTGGGTTAAAGGTTTAGTTGCCCCAGGTATGGAAGGAGGTGATCCCCCTCAAATTGGGAGTTGATGAGGTGAAATGGAATTAGGTTTGGGTTTGATGAGTGGTTAAATGGATGGGAAGGTAGGTGACAAGGGTGTTAGGTGAGGTTAGGCGTTAAGGCATAAACATGCATATAAAATGTGACTAAGTGTGATAGTCAAGATCATGCATAGAATAAGTTACCAATATTGGTTAAAATAAGTTTAACTCTAAAAGGATAAGTGACAGGATAACCAAGCCCCAACATTAGGCATATTTGATTGGGTTACTCTATAAGTCACCTAGACAAGTTCAGTGTCTCATAGGTATCCAAGGTAGGAAATGCTTTGAGAAGACACATAATGGTTGGTTGTGCAAGAGGTGGTGAAAATTCAAATGTTCAACATGGTAATGTTAGTCGGTGTAGTCAAAAAGGCTAGGGCAAGGTTGTCATAAAATATGTGATTATTAAGGCAAAAATGGCCAACATCGAGGTGGACATGGTTGGGTAGTTGGAGAGGTTATTCTCTAATGGTTCATGGTTAGGTGGAGAAGGTGCTCTCCAAATAGGTTCAGTGATTAGTTAGTTTGATGGGTTGGTTTCAATAACTCATACGGCATGTTTTTCTAAGTGGTCATGAAAGTATAAAGAAGATGCTAAATGCTCTGATTGACAAAGACCATGATGGAAAAATGGGTGGGTTTATTAACATAAACCCCTATCATGCTTTTGTTTTGTTGTTAGTTCAATGGATAAATAAAGGTAGCTTGATCACATGGTGTCAAGTAATCTCAAAAATCCCTTGATTTATGGAGGCCTTATTATGGGGATGGTTTACCCCTGTAGGTGACCTAGGAACCATGATAGACAAGTCCATATCATATGCTAAGTGTAGACTGATCGATGCAGGAAGTCTACTAATGATTTTGTGAAAGCTAATTGAATTTTTTTGGGATTGATTGGTGTTTGATTTTGATATAGGGTCTGTTATTGCTTAGTTTGATATGTTTGGGAAGCTGATCGATGTAGGAAGCTTCAAATGATTGCTTTTGACAAAGTTGACTTAGCCATCCTTCAAGGGAGTAGTCTAAGTTTGGATTTATTTATTTTGGTAGCTGTCCTTCAAGGAAGTAGTCTACCTTAAGTTCAATCAATTTTTATTATTTTTGGGTATTTATCCTTCAAGGGAGTAGTCTGCATACTAGAGATATTGACCCAAGCGACATTTTTGTATCCCAAATTGTTTATATGTTGTTTAGACATGGACTGTCTATATAGGCCTGAGGTTTTCCTTTATGAAGGTAAATCCATAGCACAAGGAGGTTGATGATGGGTAAAAGAGGTGGTTTAAGTGACAATGACCATGGGAATCCATCCTAAAAAGGTTGGAAAGTACCATGAGGATCATGTCATGAGTAGAGCTGTGGTATTCATATTCAGGATTAGGCTAATTTTGTGATGGATAATCACATCATCCTTTTTTTAATAAGTTTTCCTTAAGGAGATTAAGGTGATTTAATATAATGTATGAGCTTAAGTTAGACACAAGATGACTAGGAACTTGGTTTAACCAAAGAACATGCATTCAAATACAAAAGCATTTGAGGAGGTTGAGGTTTTGATAGACCCTAGATCCATACTTTCATAATTGGTTGATGCCAATCAGGCGAGTAGATGTACCCTAATTAATTTTTGACACTTGATTAGATTTGGAAAGGATTTAGATTGATAAAAAGGTGAGGTTGGTTAGGTGATAGTTAGGTGGAGAAGGGCAATCTCTAATGGTTGTGGAAGAAGGTGACTCCCAAATAGTTTAGGTGGTGTTTAAATGGGTTGCTCCAATTTGGCATCCAAGGTATCCAAGGTAGGATGTGATCCTAAGAAAGCACAAATTGTTTAGTAAAGTGGAGAAGTGTAATCTCCAAAGGTTAGGTAGGTTTCTAGATAAGGTGAATCTACTAGGTAAGAAGAGAATGTGATTCTCTAATAAGTTTGGTTGGGTGAAGGAGAAAGTTAATCTCTAACAGTTTAGGGTTGGTTGGTTGATGGTTTGAGGAAAAAATTATAAGGGTTAGTTTGGTCAATTGGCTAAGGCAAGGTTGGTGGTTGATAAATGGTTAAAGCCTTATGGAGGGAAAGTTTCCCTAGTTTGCTCTTTCCATGGATGGTCGAAGATAGGAAAATGATTCCAAGGTGAGGTGTTGGTTAATAAGAGGGTTTAGGAGGGGTGAAGATGCTTCATCCATCTTGCAAAGGGTTATTATTTATTAGTTATTAAGGGTTAGTAGGTCAAGTTTCTAGGTGGTGCTTCAGGTGGGATTTCCTCTATTATACCAAGGCTAGGAAAATGTTATTGGGCTTGATTTTGGTAGGTTAGGTTAGGTTTGAAAACACTATCCCAAAATAAATGTAGTTTAGATAATAGTGTCTGATTGTCCCAAGGAGGCAAATTGGGTGAGGTAAGGGTAGGTTGGAAAGGTTTGTTTAATTTTATGGGTTATTTTTTTTTTGGGTTGATAGTTTGGAAGGTGAAGTGATGGTGGGTAAGGTAGGGTTGATGATAGGTAAGGTAAGGTTGATGGTAGGTTTCACAAAATTGGTAAGTGGAAGAGATAGGTTGGTTGGTTCCACATGGGTGAGTGGAAAAGGTTAGTTGGATGGTTCCACATGGGTGAGTATAAGAGGTTGGTTGGTTGGTTCCACATGGGTGAGTAGAAATGGTTGGTTGGTTGGTTCCACATGGGTGAGTAGAAATGGTTGATTGGTTGGTTCCACATGGGTGAGTAGAAAAGGTTCGTTGGTTCGTTCCACATGGGTGAGTGTAAGAGGTTGGTTGATTGGTTACACATTGGTGAGTGGAAAAGGTACGATGGTTTCCTTGATTGTGATTTCAAAAGAAAGTTGAGAAGGTTCTACTTAGTTAACAAGTGGTTTGGTTAAGGGTTAGATTATGGTTTTCTTAGTTATAGGTTGAGTAAGAACTAAATATAATGGATGGGCCTCATTATGTTGAGGGCTTTGATTATTGGTGTGCACAATAATGGGTGTAAAAAGAGGTTCAATGATGGATTGATCTTGAATTTGTGAGATAATCAATTGGTTCGATGAGGTTAGTTGGTTTGATAGGTTAGGTAGGATTGATAAGTTGGTTTGATAGTTGTTGGTTGGATGGAAAATAAGATAGACCGAATCTCAATATTGAGATAAAGAGGGCTGCCTCAAAGCGGGTTGGAGTAGTTGATATGATGGTTGGGGTAGGTGACCCAATAGTTAATGAGGTTGGATAGGTTGATGTTGAGGTTGGTTATGATAATTTCTAAGTTGGTGTTGATGAGTTGTTGGTTGGGTATGATGATGGTTAAATGGTAGTTGATAGGTTTGTTGGTTGGTTTTAGTTGATATTTGATTAGTTTTAGGTAAGGGTTGATTGGTCATGGGTACTAGAAATAAATGACTCTACTTTGATTATCTGATCCATTAACATTATAACCAACTCAAGTGGTGGTTAACAGTTGGTTGGTTAGTTGTATTTGAGGTTTGATAGGTGATAGGTAGGGTTTGATTTATTGATTTTTGATGTTGGGTTGGTTATTGATGAGGTTGGGTAAGGTTTATAAGGTTGGTTAGGTTGATAAGGTAGGTTGAAGTAATTGATATGATGGTTGGGGTGCTTGATATGTTGATTGTGTTAGGTAGCCAAAAGTTTGATGAGGTTGGGGTGATTGATATGATAGATGTTTATAGGTTATTGGTTGGGTATGATGATGATCAAATGGTTGTTGATAGGTTATTGGTTTGTTATAGGTGAGATTTGATTGATTGCAAGAAAGGTTAGGAGCATGAGTGGCTCATGATGCAAGGTATCGCTCTAAGGTTAGATGGTTGTTCTCAAAGATCCTAGAAAAGTTAGGATATCCAAGAGAGAATATAGGCTAGTTACCCATTGGATAAGGTAATGGAGGCATGATGGTAGATGATAGATTTCTCACAACTCAAAGAGAGAGAAAAAAAGTTAAAGGAAACAAAACACACATGAAAGCATGTTAAGTCTTAAGGTTCTTTTAAGTCTCTCTTATGGCTTATGCCTTAAGTTATGTGATAGAAGATGGCTTGTAGATTAGGTACTATAGAAGTAATCTATGATTGGTTTTAAGTTAATTTAGGCACTCAAGAGAGATCTATACTAAAAATCAATACATGGATTGGTATTGGGGCCCACCCCCTCACTTCTCACACTACAACGATAAGGGTGTCAGGTGTTTAGAAAATATATACTAATTTGTCAGATTTTATACTCAATTAGAGAGCTAAGTTGGTTCTCCCCTTGGTAATGACCTCCAAGTGGGATTGATGGAAAAGGATAAGGTGATCTACTAGGTGATGAAATCCCAGTTAGGCCTTGTCTCAAGTTGTTTTAATTGATCTAAGTGGTTTGGTATGGTGTGTGATAAAGAGATGAAGATATGATTGATTACTTTGCTTTTAATTTAACTAAATGAGCTAAACATGCCAACAATCAATGTATGTAGTTAATTTTATACCCAAAAGAAATTTTTAATTTCATTGTATGAGCATATAATAAAGAAGAAAATGGAACTAGATATAAATATGTCCCATAAGGTGTGCCAAAATGTTTTACTCAAATTTAATCCATTAATTAAGCCCCAATAACCTAATGTGAAATATCCTCAGGCCTCTAACCCATAAACTAACCTTCAAATTGAACAGAACCTGTCAATGGTAATCATCGATGATCACCTCAACCATCAGTGGTCAGGGTGACCATTAGTGGTTAGGGTGACCATTGGAAATTGAGATGAACATCGATAGTTAAGATGAATGTCAGTGGTTGAGGTGAACGTCGAAGGTTACCATTTGTTGGGTGAATATTTTGTCACTAGCGTACTGATGAGAAAAATAGGTCTGATCAACCACAACAAGAAATATTGGTCAGCCAAATGTGTAGGTTTACCACATCAAAAGGGGATGAATCTCTCCTCTCATGATTGGGAGGTTCCCTATAAGTATAAAGGGGTTATATATATATATATATATATATATATATATATATATATATATATATATATATATATGCTAATCTACTATAAATAAGCTAAAAATAACATTCAAGGGTAGGATAACACCATCCATCTCTCTTTTCTCAAAGATGATGTTCACCAATCAAAGGATAAATCCTGATGAAATGATAGAAGGCATTCCTCTTCTTTTAGAAGTGCTGTTTAGCAGACAACAAGAACCTTCTGGGTAGTGACAAGTAACTGTAATAGGGCGCAGTAACACAACAAGATGTAATGTAGCACAAAGCCTCCACCTCAACTGTCAAAGAGTGAAATACGTAGGATAATTGGGGCACAAAGTCATCCCAAGATCCTTTACACAAAAACAAAAAATAGACAAACTAAAGACAATTATGGCAGCACAAAGTCTGTCCACAGCCAGCTTCAGGACACCTCCTTGATTACTTTTACTAATTTTGCTTATTTAATTAAATGGACAAAAACGTATTAAGGAAACAAACATAAGAAAAATTTATCCAACAACCAAGCTATTCCAACACAAAGTTTGAAAAGTCACTTGTTTTCTTATTCAAATAACGAAATATGATCAACAATCTGAGGTCAAAGTCTCAGTAATGCCTTTCAATTTGGGTAGAGTTTTATTTTTTATAACAGAGAGATCTCTTTAAAATAATAAGAGAGAGTCCTATATATAGTACTCCAAGAAAGACCTTGGTTCTTTATTTCATAAAAATGATGGCCTATGATGCATTTAATGCCTTCAATGCATTTTAAATTTTGTCCATGGGCTATGTTGGAATCGAGCATCAATTTTAATATGGGTTGCTTGATGTGTTTCCTGATGTGTGCACAACTGTTCACTTTACTCAATGCATAAAAATAGGCTGCACCATTGAATGTTCATGCTCTCTGATGTCCACCAGGTGGGCTGCTTTACCTTCTAGAAACATATCCCATACATAGATATTTTTGATCTTTCTCCATCATTTCCCCTTTCCTTGCTATATTTTGAGCCCTTGGGGTATCTTTTCTCCTTTCTGATTCCTTTTGTTTCTCTTCTTGGTAGTTCTTCCTTTTAGCCTGAAAGTATTTGAATGCCTTCAGGTCTGCATTTAATCTTGCAAAGATCAACATGCATTTTATTGCCACAAATTTGACATCTTTGGGTCCGTCATCATTTGAAAGCTAACAGCTAGTTGGTTGTCCTAAATTTGATGACCATGGGCCCGTCATCCTCCTTAGAAATTACTTCATGTCTTTATATCAGGAGCGCTCTGCCTTGAACATCTGTCACAGTCTGCTGCTTTGAAACTTCACCAATCTTATAGAAAATGGGACCCATAACACTTCTTGCCGGAGCAGATTCAAAAGGGGAACGGGGACAGGTGGCACTTTTCATTGATCTTACGTGGTTCCTTCCATTATGAAGTGGGTGAGGACACTTGGTAGCATTCACTTAACTTATAGAAGCTTTAGGTGCCTTTTGAGAGTCTTGTGGAAGATGACACTTGGCAGCTTTCACTAAGCTTTAGAATCACTATAGAAACATTTGAGACTCATTTGGATTCACATGAACAATGACACTTAACATGCTCCACTTACATTTTACAACTCAACTGAGGCCCACCATAGTCTTTACTCGATAACGAAGCAAAAGGAAGAAATTGTGGATGTTGACACTCATCGATTTCCATCAAGCTTTACAAGGGACACGTGGCACATTTCGCTACTTTTAGAAAAACATATTAAAACCTTCTATAATTTCCACTTGGCACCTTCCATGGAAATCTGAAGGAAGCTTATTGAAAGAAGCTTTGAAGCTTATAAGAAACTTGAAACATGGATGCAGACACTTGGCACGCTCTGCTCACCTTAGCAATTCACTCGGGGTCCACCACAGTCCTTACCTAAAAAAAGGAAGAAACTACAGATGTTGATACTTGGCAACTTCTACCGAGTTATAATGAGACACGTGGCATGTTTCACTACTTTTAGAAACAAATTATAATGTGTCTTGGCAGGTGACACTTGGTAGCTTCCGCTCTCAAGCTTTTTCCTTTCAGGCGTTTCAACTTTTCTGCCTTATTCACTTTTCTGAAGAAAATCCTCCTTTATCCACTTTTGCTTACTGCCCTCCACAAGGGCACTTGCTCATTTGGCTTTGGGGAAGTCACTTAAACCTTTTGATTGAACCCACCAATTAAACTAACTTTGGTTCAATGTTTCAATGGTTCATTCCTTTGTTTCGCTCATTCAATTGACTGCTTGAACCAACCGCATTGAACCAACCACTTTGAACCAACTGCTTTGAACCTTTGAACCTTTGAACCTTGACAAAGCATTTGACTCTTAGAAGCTTGCCGATGACGTTGAAACTTTGAACCCGTTGAACCCTTGAACCCTTTTTTGGTTCAAGGTTCAATGGTTCAAGAGTTCAATGGTTCAATCCTTTTATAGAAGTTTGCTGACGAACCCTTTTGGTTGAACCAAGGCATTGAACCAATCCTGAAAATGCCAAAGTGTTGGAAACTTGCCCCTTTTGATTGAACTCATCTGAAGAAGCCATTGACCCCATTGAACCAAATAGCCCCTTTGCTGAAAAATCTTAGAAAATGAGGAAATTGAATACTCAGGACAAATTTTGAAAAGGGAAGAGATAATTTTTGGTCTTGTAGGACCAAAATAGTTCATATGTTGTCCCAAAAAATGAGTGACATTTTTTGGGGATAATAGCTAGTTCCAGTTAGGGAACTTCCTTCAGTTGAAAACTTGAAATAGCTGAGGGGAGTAGAAAACAAAATCTCCAGTGCCTTTGAAGTATGCCACTGGGCTACGGAGTCATGCTACCCAAAAAATAAAGATGCCAAAAATGAAAATGAAAAGCACAAAATAGAACTAAAGACTATATAAATATACATATGTACAGATGATCTTATTTGATACCTCAACATTCAAAGTGCTTCAGATGCTGCCCATTGTGAGGCAGAGAAAAGAACGTGCCATCTTGATATTTCAACAAGAAACTATTTTCACCATTGAGTTGATGGATATTAAACGGGCCTCTCCATAGAGAATCAAATTTTCCATGCATTCTCTTTGGTTCTCTTCTCTTGTCCTAGAGCAGGCCTTGATCTCTAATATGAAAATCCCAGTTTTTTGCTTTCTGGTTGAAGAGCTTCTTCACCAAACTTTGATGCTACGTAATTTGGTCCACCACCATATTTCTCTGGTCATTCAGCTTAGTCAAGCACATGATCCTTTTATCAATGGGGCTTTCATAAGTTTGATCTTCGATTGCCTTAGCCAATTTTAATGCTGGCAATTCTAGGGTGATTGGTATCTCAGCATTGAGCCCATGAAGAAGTTGGAAAGGCGACATACCAATTGCCCTTTTTGGAGTAATTCTATTTGCCCACAAAGCATCAACCAATGCTTTATGCCATGTCTTTTGGTTGTCATCCACCAACTTCTTGATGATAGTCACCAGGTTCTTGTTACTTGATTTAGCTTGTCCATTCCCTTATGGAAAGTAATCAGAAGAGTGAGAGAGGGTGATCCCATAATAAAAATAGAACTGAGTAATCTCCTGGGAAGTGAAATAAGCTACATTATCTGTGATAATCTTGACTGGGACCCCAAACCTGGAAATAATGTTCTCCTTGAGGAAATTACACACTACTTCTGAAGTAGCATGTTTGGTTGGGATAGCTTCCACTCACTTAGTGAATTAATCTATGGATGTGAAGACATAATCATGTCCAACACTTGAAGATGGGTTTAAAACACCAATGAAGTCGATTCCCTATTGCTGAAATGGCTCTTCTATGACCATTGGCTTGAGAGGTAGAGCAGTTAGCTTGGGTCTTCCCATGAACTATTAGAACAATTCACATTTACGCACCAATTTGTATGCATCTTCAAATAGGGTAGGCCAATAATACCCGGTTCAAAGAATCTTATGGGTAGTTACAGGCACAAAAAAATGTCCTCCACAGGCAAGATTGTGGAAGGATTCCAAAAGTTTGTTCTAATGCACTTTATCCACATAGCAAAGGAATACCCCATCAAGGCTCCTCTTGTACAGGCTGTTGTTCGAGAGGACAAAATTGGCAGCATTCAACTTGATAGTCCTCCTTTCCTTGTAAGATAGGTGAGCATGACACTCACCATAAGTAAGGAAATGAGCAATATTTGAATACCACTCATTCGTAGTGGAGACAAATATGACTGTTGGTGTGTCTTTTTCTTCTGATTCTTCATGCTATGTTCCCTCTAGCTCGTTATCAGCAATTAATTGGCATAGGCCCTTTCCATGCACCAGTTTCATTGGTTTGATGACTAGATCAAACTCTTGGATTTTTTCAATCCAATTTCCTCTTTTCATTCCAAACTCTTGCTGAGTTAATATGGATTTAACCATGGTATCAGGAACCAATGTAGTAATGTGTGAATTAAGGATGTAGAAGTGAAAATGCTTCATTGCTTTTACCACTGCATAGGCAGGCTTCTCCATGTTTGAGTATTTCATCTCATAAGCTTTGAGAGGACAACTCATGAAAGAAATGGGAGATTCCACACTTTCTTGGTTCTATTGAACCAAAATTGCTGAAAGTGTGTGTTCGGAAGCATAGCTATATATTATGAAGCCTTTGGTGTAATTTGGACAAATCAGAGTTGGGGCATGGGCCACAACTATCTTGATATCTTGGAATGTCAATTTTCCTTCTTCAGTCTAGCTGAAAGTGGCCTTTCCTTTCATCATATCCATAATATGACGAGTCTTCTCATCAAATTCAGGGATAAATCTTCATAAAAAATCCACCTTTCCAAAGAAATAATGAACTGTAGTCTTATTTGTGGGAAGAATAAGCTCCTAAATGGATTTGACTCTCTCTGAGTCAATCTTTATGCCTTCTCTAGATACAATGTGTCTGAGAAGCTTCCATTTAATTACTCTAAAAATAGACTTCTTGGGGTTAAGAGAAATGCCATTTTGGCAGCAACATTCCAATACTTGTTGCAAATGGCACACATGTTCAGAGTGATGCTTGGAAAAGATTGTCAAGTCATCAAGGTACACCATAGTGTACTTACCCATTTTGTCTTTGAAAGTAAGGTCCATTTCTCTTTGAAAAGTAGTGCCAGCATTTATTAGGCTAGTTGGCATCTTTCTATATGCAAAGGTGCCCCAAGGTGTGGTGAAGGCAGTCTTGTGTTGGTCTACTTCACTAACTTCCACTTGATTGTATCCTGAGAAGCCGTCTAGCATTGATAACATCTCAAAGCTGATTACTATTTGAAGCACTTGATCCATGATGCGTAAAGGATAGTTATCCTTTAAAGATGATTGATTCAGATTTCTAAAATCTACATAGATGTAAATTTTGCCATTCTTATTCCTTACAAGGACTATGTTGGCAATCCATGTGGAATGATCGATTGGAAAAATTATCCTAGCATTCAACATTTTTTGTATCTCAGATAGAATAGTACTTGATATCTTTGGATTATACTACTAGGATTTATACTCGTAAGGCATCAAATCATCTTTGAGAGGAATTTCATGGCAAATTTTCTTCAGGTCTGAGTGATTTCAGATCATCATAAGAATATGCTAGGGCATCTATATACTGGCAGAGTAGAGCAGTGAACTTAAACTTCTCTTCTTGAGTGTAACACTTCCCAATGTTCACCATCTTGGGATTTTTCTTTGGTACCCAGATTTATTTGATCAAACCCTTGGGAGAAGCTTGAGTCTGTTTGATGCTATTTGATGAACCTATCGTGCTTGTCAAAAAGTTTCTCAAGAGAAACCAGTCCTTTGAGAATTTTATTCCCTGTTAGTTGTAGGAATTATTCACCTACATCTGAGTTCATTTCAAGATTTGATTCAAGTTTTTGGAGCTTATTACCTTTGAAGTGAAGTTATCCTTTTTCTCTAAGAAGGTAATGATTTGATTGTCATTGTTAAATACCTACCAATGATTGGAATTATCAGGTACGCTTGGTCAAAAGACTAGCTTGATGGTGTATTTGCCTCCTATGAAGTCTGGGTGAGGGACTAAGAGAGTTGCTAAAATAGCCAGTGCATTAGCTCAGTTGTTGAATTCCCTGGGTATGGCAGAGATGTTGAAAGCATCAAAGCTTTCAATTTAATCCCAGACTAGATTGCGGTTGTGGTGCAATCTCTCATTTTTGGTTTGGTACAAGTTTCTCACCCTATAAACCACCAACTCAGCATCTCCTTTGGCATGAAAGAATTTGACACCTTTGTCTTTAGCGACTTTCAATCCAAGCAAAAGAGATTCATATTTAGTAGTATTGTTAGTATTGCTGAACTGTAACTTGTATGATGAAGGAAAATATCTCTTTGAGGAGATATCAACACAATTTTGGCTCCTGAATTGGTAGAGAAATAACTGCCATCAAATTCTATCATCCAAACTTCATCAAAAATTAATCTCTATTAGATTGTCCTTCATTAGAGAGGGAAGATCCTTCTTCATCTGTACTTCACCCTACCAATTTTTTTGATGTCTTATCTAAGTCAATTCCTAGATCACCACCTACAAGACTTTTATCTGTTGAAACATGAATATCCTCTGTGGTTAAGAAGTAATTAGCCATGCCTGAAGATTCAAATAGAATTTGAGCTTCAGGGGCTGATGTTTGAGTGACAACATATTTTGATTCCTCTTCAGGAAATATCCTTTGTATGATGCCTTTGATAGGGATCCTCACTTCAGCTAGGTACATGTTCAATTCTCTTCCAACATTTTTGTAGAAATTTCATCCAAGAATAATGCCATATGAGGTTGGTACGTCAGCCACCAGGACTGTCATCTTGATTCTCTTATCTGGAAATGTTGCGAATGTAAATTGGGCATCCTTGATTTGTCCTAGTAGAGGTACTTTTTTGTTCTCCATGGAGAAACACCTACCTAAGGTCTTGGTCAGTGTGAGTCCAAAAGATTCTGCCACCTTGGTAGGCATGACATTGTTAGATGCACCTGAGTCTATGATGCAATTGCTTAGTTTGTGACCATTTATCAATAGGGAAACATAGAAATGCTCTATTTTCCCAAGGGTAGCTGGAGGAGTAATGACAAGATTGTTTGGGATGGACATGTTCCTTGGGGGATCATGAGTTACCTTTTTAACATCTTGTCTTGCAGGGATGACTTTATTCTTCACACATTGAACTAACCTATCCAACTACTCAAGATTGGATTGCAAGAATTTAAATTCAGACATTTAAATTTTGGTCTTCTTAACATGGTCGATTATGTCAAATGACTAAAATGGACTAGGAACAAAGGAAGATAGTTTATCTTTTTAGTTTTTTGGAGGAGTGGTACTGATCTATGGAATTAAAGTTGAATATGGAGGAATGCTTGATGTACTTACCTTTTTATTACTCACTGGGTCCTTTGGCTGGAAAGGTAGAGAATTTCCTCATTTGTCAATTGAAATTGTAGGCTGAGAACTTTCCCCTATTTTTTCTTTATCAGCTTGCTGGGCTGACTGGTTCTAGGACCAGGTGAATACATCATATGATCCATCAACTGCTTCACCTTTATCTCTAGGTTCATCCTGGTAATTCAAGAAACCAATGTTGGAGTCACCAACTGATTCTTCTTGGTCTTCTGCAAGGAGATCAATGTCATTTTCTTGCCTCAATTCAGGCTGAAAAGAGAAATTAGATTTTATTTCAAGATATCTAACTGCTGAATTGGTTGGGGGTGCTTCAATGGCAAGTTTTCCCTATGGGGGAGGAAGACGATTTGGCTGCCCTTGACTTCTGGCAGCATTGCCTTGATATGGTTGGTTCTAAAATGTCCTCCTTAGCATATCTCGATAAGGAGGAACATACATACCTTGGGCCATTTGTCTTTTCAAGGCTAGCAGTTCATTTGCCAGCTTTTATACCATTGGATCAATGGTACCTGTAGATGGGTATTTAGAAGATGAAGAAGATTTACCTCTATCAGGATCTTTCCTTATCTTTCCTACCAAGATAAGGTTATCTTCCACCTCAGTGTCCAAATCCTGAGCTACAATAAGGTCTATTTGGCTAGCACGTCTCAGCAGAAAACTCACTTCAGGCAGCTGAGAGTTGATGAAGAAACATTTGAGGTTCTCAGGTGTAGGTTGAGCAATTGTAGGAATCTTGTATCCTCAGCTTGTCAAACTTTGCTATGAAATCCCTCATTGGTTCATGAGGCTCTTTCTTCATTTGTGTGAGTTGAGCCAGAAAGGCATGCTCCATCTTCTAGCAGGCTTGAATCTAGCTTCAAATTTGTCTTTGAGAGTGTTTCAGTCAGTTATTGACTGAGCCTGCATAGGTGGTAGAACTAGTTTGTAGCAACACTTTGCAATGTTTCCACAAACAGTCTGACTACCACGTCCTCAAATTTTACACATATTATGCCACAGGCTATGCTGAAAGTTGCAATATGTTTATCAGGATGAATCTTCCCATCACCATAAAACTTAGAGAAATTTTTCTTTGAACTGCATGGTAGCTCATGTAAATGTGGAGTTAAATTGAGTGGGCCAAAAGAGTTACCCCAAGGGCCTTGAATTGCCATTGTATGACTATGAAAAGGTTGAATAACAAATCTTAGAGGGGTAAGTATTGACAAAGCTTTATTAATAGTGGAAATGGATGCTTTGCCCGGTAATGGAGACTTGACTTTAGTAGGAGAAAAACTCCTAGTTCGTTGGAGGTGAGATTGTGAAAGAAATAGATCAAAATTACTTTGCTGTACCAACTCAAATATAGGGTCAACAATACCTTTAGCCCTTTGGCTTCACGTATACCGTGGATCTGTTAGAGTGTAAAAAAATAAAAATAGAAAAGAATTGGCACTGCTTCAGCTTGAAGCTTGAGGCTTCAAACTATGCGTTCTTTCCCAACAGGATAAATGGATAAAGTTATAATGATAATGAATAAGACTAAGAATGGAGTTTCCATAGTCTATAATGGATAAGGATAGGAACTACTTGTTCGATCCCCAACGGAGTCACCAGAAATTGTTGGGTGAATATTTGGTCACCAGTGTACTAATGAACAAAATAGGTCTGATCAACCACAACAAGGAAGATTGGTTAGCCAAATGTGCATGTTTACCACATCAAAAAGGGATGAATCTCTCCTCTCATCAAGGGGAGGTTCCCTTTAAGTATAAAGGGGTTACATATATATGCTAATTTACTATAAATAAGTTGAAAATAACATTCAGGGGTAGGATAACACCATCCATCTCTCTTTTTTTAGAGATGATGTTCACCAATCAAAGGATAAATCCTGATGAAATGACATAAGGCATTCCTATTCTTTTAGAAGTGCTATTCAACAGACAACATGAACCTTTTAGGTAGTGACAAGTAACTGTAACAGGGAATAATAACACAGCAGAATGAAATGTAGCCTAAAGTCTCTACCTCAACTGCCAAAGAGTGAAATATAAAGGATAATGAGGGCACAAAGTCATCCCAAGATCCTTTACATAGAAACAAAAAATAGACAAACTAAAGACAATTGTGGCAACATAGAGTCTCTCCACAGTCTGGCTTCAGGACACCTTCCTGATTACTTTTACTAATTCTACTTATTTAATTAAATGGACAAAAATGTATTAAGAAAACAAACATAATAACAATTTTTCCAACAACCAAGCTATTCTAGCACAAAGTCTGAAAAGTCACTTGTTTTCTTATTCAAATAATGAAATATGATCAACAATCTGAGCTCAAAGTCTCAATAATGCCTTTCAATTTAGGTAGAGTTTTGTTTTTTATAACAGAGAGATCTCCCTAAAACAATAAGAGAGAGTCTTATATATAGTACTCCAAGAAAGAATTGGGCACTTTGTTTCACAAAAATGATGGCCTATGATGCGTTCAATGCCTTCAATGCATTTTAAATTCTATCCATGGGCTATCCTAGAATTGAGTGTTGATTTTTAATATGGGCCACCTGATGTGTTTCTTGATGTGTGCACAGCTGTTCACTTTACTCAATGCAAAAAAAATAGGCCACATCATTGAATGTTCACGCTCTCCAATGTCCACCAGGTGGGCTGCTTCACCTTCTAGAAACATATCCCATGCATGGATATTTTTGATCTTTCTCCATCATTTCCCATTTGCTTGCTGTATTTTTAGCCCTCAGGGTATCTTTTCTCCTTTCTAATTCCTTTGGTTCCTCCTCATGGTGGTTCTTCCTTTTAGCTTGAAGGTATTTGAATGCCTTCAGGTCCGTGTTTAAGCCTGCAAAGATCAACATGCATTTTATTGCCACAAATTTGACGTCTTTTTGTCCATCATCATTTGAAAGCTAAAAACTAGTTGGTTGTCCTAAATTTGATGACCACAAGCCTATCATCCTCCTTAGCAATTCCTTCATGTCTTTGTATCGGGAGTGCTCCACCTTTGACATCTGTCACAGTTCGCTGCTTTGGAACTTCACTAATCTTATAGAAAATGGGACCCACAACACTTCTTGCTGGAGCAACTTCAAAAGGGGAACAAGGACAGGTGGCACTTTCCACTAATCTTACGTGGCACCTTTTATTGTGAAATAGGTGAGGACACTTGGTAGCGTCTGCTTAACTTATAGAAGCTTTAGGTACCTTTTGAGAATCCTGTAGAAGATGACACTTGGTGGCTTTTGCTAAGCTTTAGAATCACTATAGAAACATTCAAGACTCCTTTGGATTCACATAGATGATGACACTTGGCACACTCCACTTACTTTTAGCAACTCACCTGAGGCCCACTAGAGTCTTTACTCGATAGCAAATAAAAAAGAAGAAACTGTGGATGTTGACACTTGTCAGTTTTCGTCGAGCTTTACAAGGGACACATGGCACGTTCTGCTGCTTTTAGAAAAAACATATTAAAACCTTCTATAGTTTCCACTTGACACCTTTCATAGAAATTTGAAGGAAGCTAATTGAAAGAGTATTTGAAGCTTATAAGAAACTCGAAATGTGGATGCAAACACTTGGCATGCTCTGCTCACCTTAGCAACTCACCTGGGGTCTACCACAGTCCTTACAAAAAAAGGAAGAAACTACAGATGTTGACACTTGGTAGCTTCCACTGAGTTATAATGGGACACATGGCACATTCTACTGCTTTTAAAACAAATTATAATGTGTCTTGGTAGGTGACACTTGGCAGCTTCCGCTCTCAGGGTTTTTCCTTTTGGACATTCCAACTTTTCTGCCTTGTTCACTTTTTTGAAGAAAATCCTCATTTATTTTCTTTTTCTTACTGCCCTCTGCAAGGGCACTTGTTCCTTTGGCTTTGGGGTAGTCCCTTGAACCTTTTTATTGAACTGACCAATTGAACCAACTTTGGTTCAACATTTCAACAGTTCATTCCTTTGTTTTGCTCGTTCAATTGACCGCTTGAACCAACTGCGTTGAACCAACCGCTTCAAACCAACCACTTTGAACCTTTGAACCTTGACAAAGCAGCTTGACTCTTAGAAGCTTGCTCGATGATATTGAAACTTTGAACCCATTGAACCCTTGAACCCTTTTTTGGTTCAAGGTTCAACGGTTCAAGGGTTTAATGGTTCAATCCTTGTTTAGAAGTTTGGCTGATGAACCCTTTTGGTTAAACCAAGAGCATTGAACCAATCTTGAAAATGCCTAAGTGTTAGAAACTTGTCCCTTTTGATTGAAATCATCCAAATAATCCATTGAACCCATTGAACCAACTAGCCCCTTTACTAAAAAAGCTTAGAAAATGAGGAAATTGAATTCTCAGGACAAATTTTGAAAAGGGAAGAGACAATTTTTGGTCTTGCAAGACCAAAATAGTTCATATGTTGTCCCAAAAAATGAGTGTCATTTTTTGGGGACAACACCATTGATAGGTCTAGTTCAATTTGAAGGTTGGTTTGCAGGTTATAGGTATGAGGGTATTGCACATTAGGCTATTTAGGTTTAGTTAATGGGTCAAAAATTCAGAGGTAGAGAGTTAGAAGTGGCCTGGTTCAAGTAGAGGTATCAAAATGAAATGAAGTAAATGAACACATGAAAAACAAATACTTCGCTTTAGTTGTTGAAGTTGGTTGGAGATACTGATGAAGCCTAGAGGGGAATTTTGGTAGGGTAATAGTGCCTATGGTTGTAAAGCAATTTTGGTAGAGTGTTAGGTCTCTTTTCTACTTGTTAATTGGCTAGAAAGAAGACCTACAAAATAAAATCTTGATGAAAAAATCTAAGATAATTAATTATCCATCAATCTTCACCTCCTACTCCCCTCCTTTTATAGGCAAATTGAGATGGAGGTAGAAGATTCCATAGGAGGTTTTAGTTGATGATTTTAAGGCTTATGATGCATTAACAAATGGATAAGGTGGTCATCTATATAAGATTATTCCATGTTAATTTGCACATCATGAGTTATCTTTGTTCAGGAGGTGAGGACCTAACCACTGATGATCAGGTTAGCCATCGATGGTCAGGCTAACTATCAATGGTAAGGCTAACCATCAATGATTAGGGTGATCATCGATGGGTAGGGTGACCATCGACGGTCAATAGGGCCAAGGTAGAAAGGTTAAGGTTAGGTTAGCTAAGTGGGTTTATAAAGGTTAGGTTGGGTTAAAGTTTAAAGTTGAATGGTTTAGGGTAAAAGTGGGTTAGAAAGGTGGGTATCCAGGTGTATTTTGACATTTGGAACCATCATGTGTGGATTTTTATTGTCTACATAGAGATGGATTATTATCTTTTGCAAAAACAAGCTTACACACTAGTGAAGGGTGTAAATAAATTCAGACACTACATCCTAAGGAATAAAACATACACCATAGTGTTTGATCCAACTGTTAAATTGATGTTGGGACAAAATGAACTGAGGGAAAGGATATGGAAGTGGATGACCAAGCTTCAAGAATATGATTTAGAGATGACATATGCTAATTTATTTAGGGGTCAAGGTCTGATCCAAATCATTACAAACACTGATCCTCGCATTGATGTTCTGTAGGTTGAAGCAAATCAAGTACCCATAGGATATTGGTACAAAGACATTGTCCATTACTTGTTGCATGGAGTATGTCCCTCACACCTCAAAAGAGAATGGAAAATATCCCTCAGGCTGAGATCATCTCACTTCATGATCAAGAGAGGGTTATTCTATAGAAAAAAATATGAAGAAATTTATCTAAGGTGTGTCTCCAAATCTAAAGCCACTGAGATCATGGATAACTTCCATGACAATCTAGGAAGTAGCCATCCTTCAGGGTATACTACTGCACATAAGATATTGATTACTGACTATTATTGGCCAACTATTTTTAAAGATATGCATGCCCATATGTGAACATGTCACCAATGTTAGGTGTTTCACTGAATATACATGAAGGAAACCATGCCTTTGTAACTTATAATTGAGGCAAAATAATTCACATAAGGGGGTATTGAATTCATTAGATTAATCAATCCCAATGCCTTAATAGGACATAAGTTTGTGTTCATTGCTATTGATTACTACATAAGGTGAACTAAAGCAGTGACCACCAAGAATAACTGAGCATTTGACATCATCAAGTTACTATAATAAAACATTACCACCTAGTTTGGAATGCCTCTATCTCTAGTGTGTGATAATGGTCCCACCTTTACATTAGCTGAGTTCACTGAATATGCATATGACAATTAGATCAACATCAAGTTTTCTTCAAACTACTAAACTCAGGGTAATGGGGTAGCAGAATCCACTAATAACTTGATCAATGCCATCAAAATATCTACAACAAAGAGACCAAGAGAATGATATTCCCTACCAAATGTTTCTCTATGGGTAGATAAGACTAGATACAAGTAGGCACTCAAGGCATCCCCGTTCTTGATAGTTTATGGGAAATAACCTATATTTCCCATTATGTTGAGGTTGTCCATCTATGAGTTTATGGTTGAGTACATGGAAGATGACAAAAGAATCGTATCCAGGATACTAAACATCATCCAAATGGAGGATGTTAGGGATGAAGCATTACAAAATTTTAGCCAGCACCAAGGTGTTTTCAAAATATGGTTTGACAAGTGAGCTAAAGTTAAAGAATTTTGAATCTCAGACTTAGTCCTGCTGTGGGATAAGGCCAACAAAAATAATGGACAACATCACAAGTTCACTCCGCTCTGGATTAAACCCTATCAAGTAGCATTTATACTTGGTGAAAACATGTTTAGACTTAAATAATTACAAAGTAATGACTTAGCCTTACTTGTCAATGGAAAATACATGAATAATTACTTCTCTACCACTCTATTCCAAATTCTATAAGGAGAGTAAGATTTTTTAGAGTTAGAGTAGATAGGGGTAGAATAGTTTGATTTTATTTTATTGTTCTTTCCTGCTTTCCTATTTCATTTTTCCATCTTGGTCTTCCTCACTTTTGGTTTGTTTGCTTCCTATTATGTGTTGTAGTTTAACAATAAGTCCTATGGATAAGAAATATTTGGATCAATTTGTATTAACTAGGTCCTAGAATGGAAGAAGGGATGACTGATCTTAAACACTGGTAATCCAAAGTTGGGAAAACTTTAACATTGTTTTAATTTAGAAAAGCTAGGTGGGGTTAATTTAAAAACTATTTTTCTCACAAAAATCCTAAGTTATTTTAAGGTTGTAATAAAGTTTAGATGACTAACCATTTGCTTGAATAAGAGTTTGAGTCTATGTGGACCATCATACCATCACTTGAACTTACTAAATAAATTTCCTGGGTAGAAATTTCTATCTGAGAATGAATAACATTCAGACTATGTCTTGACATAATCCTTACACCTGGCTAATTTTGGTTCCCAACCATTTTGGTTTGTGAATGTAGGTATAAAAATGAAATAAAAAATATGATACACCAATGAAGTGAAATGAAAAACTGGTTCACATTCCTAGAATGGTGATTTAGGAAATCTTTATTGAGGCTATGGATGTCTGGCTGGTAGTAGAACAAGCCCTAGAGAGGAGCCAAAGCTATCTCTATCAAGGATATAGATGCCTGGCTAGTAGTAGATTAATACTTGTACCATCCCTAATTAAGCAAAGCATTATTATTTAAATCTAAATTATGCTTAAGTTATTTCATGTCTAGATGTGTTTAAACATGAAAGCTAACACTTTTGAACCTATTGGAAATGGTCAAAGAACTTCAAAGCACACACATAATATGATTGTCCATAAGATTTAAACTTTATTTCCAGCTTATGTGCTTTCATTTGTTCCAAAAATGATTTTGATATTAACTGAAAATCTTAGTGAGATGATTAATTTTTAATTAGTCTTTGAACAAAAGATATATATTCTAACATTTTATAATGTTTCCCTATAGAGGTCACCATTTGTTGATAATCAACTAAATGCCTAAAAGACAAACCTGCTGAGCCATTTCTCCACATAAAAATATGATTCAATACTTCTTAGAAACTTTTTGGTTAGATATTTATTTTTCAATACAAACTATCTTTTAGAAATATCTAAATTATTACAAGTCACTTCAAGTTTTCTCCAAGTTTTAATGGATAATTAACCAAGAACTGATTCAAGATATGTAGACAGGCCTTCATCAATGTATTCCACTTGGTCTTTGAATGGGCATGAACAAAGTGGACTTCACCAAATCTTATCAAACTAACCTTACATTCTATTTGAAGCATTTACTTACATAGTTTTTATTTAAATTGGCTTTATTTTGCTTATGATAGATATTTGACATTTCTCAAAGTCTAACTTAACTTCTTGCATGGCTTCATAGGATGTCAAATTTAAAATAGTGATTGAGACACCTTGACGTATTTTAAATTTAAGATTAAAACCTAAAGAGGATAGATGTCCACCTCGCTAGCCTTTGTGATGCTTTAATTATTCATTGCTCAGCATATGACACTTGGAATGGATCTACGAACCTCATGAGTCATGTGGTGCCATCCTGAGAGCTCATAAAAGATTTAGTCATTAGAATTCAAATCCATAGGCTATATGTCAATATCTTGGCCCATTTGTACAAACTTGATAAATCTAAGCTATCACGCATCCTACTATAATAATGAATCTCACAAGATGCCACTACATGTCCTAAGCACAAACATCCAAATTCAAGTAACCTTATGAAATAACACATGTCCCCAAAGGCTCATCTAGGACTGACGCGTATCAACACCACATTTCATCCAATCAAAATATCATGAGGGTTCGTCGGATGAACAAATGGATAGACCGAAGTAATCTAATCAAGATTTGAGGGTATCCAACTATCTAAGCCTATTTCAAGAATGAAAAGTGGTAGAAGAACAAAGAGGAGCTCACGAGATTGATACGTGTCCCTATTAGACTTATGTGATGATGACACTTGTCATTCTCATGATACTCCTATCTAAAAAACCACTTGATCACCTTTTAAGGCTTGTGAGAATGATGTATGTTCCCACTAGACCCACAAGATGATGCCACATGTCATTCTCATGAAACTTCATCCTTAGATCAACTAGATCATTTCTAAATGTGACATATATCCATTTTGAACCTACATGATGATGCCATGTAACTTTACCATGAGGATGCATCCTAAGGTCAATTAAACCATCTCCAAAAGTGTGGATCCACTCAAGCCACATATTTAAAATAAATTTACTTATAGCTACCCAAAGACCTTTTGAGGGTGACATCTATCAAAACAAGGTCATGATTGCCCACAAAAGAGCCCCTTGACAAAGAAGATCCCGATTACTAAAAAAGTAACACGTGGCACTCTTACAACTAATCAAATTAGAGGGCCCCACCCTAGAATTTGACACAAATCAAAGGATGACACATGGCACTAAATAAATGATTCATCACATAGATCCACATCTAGTGTGTCCAAGACAAATCAAAAAGTACCACGTGTGCTAATTTGAGTTGACTAAACAATTTAGTCATCTTCAATATCTGAAAATGCCTTCCTAGATCTGATATGGCATGTCACATGTCATAAGGTGGTAGATTTTGGATTCCAAGCTAAAATTAATGAAAAATCAAAGGCAAATCAATGCCAATTTTTGAATGTAAAGGTGATGATCTCACCATTAATGTGGTAAAAACCAGAATCACCATCCAACCTTGTATTAAATAAGGCAATCTTCAAAAGGCCACTTAACTCAATCATTGTTACCTACACTTGCATTCAAATCCCTAAGCATTTTCTCTCTTTGCTATTTGTGTTCTCAAAGTTTAATCAAGCTCAAAGCCCTTTATGTATTATGGCCAAGCCATCATTATTGGAGCTTCAAAGTTATAGAAAGATACAAAACATGCTAATTGCTACCCAAATCACCACAAAATGGCATGAGTAGGACCTTCCACTTTGGGAAAGGCAATTGCATTTGTAAATGATGATTTATTATTTCAATATGGCAATTCAGTCATGTTCAAAGACATAAAATTCATCCCCAAGGCCATAAACTTGGGGGACATGCATTACAAAAGTGTTTATTATAATGTTGACGGAGATAGGGATCTTCAGGATTTTGAGACCATGCCCCATATCATTTATCTCACTTTAAATATCTTGGCAATCCAAGTTACTGGTCTCTACAAATCTATAGCAAAACCTAAGGTCATGCCATGTGTTGGCCTAGTATATGGAATATTTAGGATGTCAACATGTGAGGATGGATTGCTCAAGTCCATAAACTTAGGGCTTCCAATTGCCTTCATTGCAGGGTTGAGTTTGGAAAAATATTATGACCTACGCCTACCCCAATTGGTCTCTAACCAGAGTATAATTGATAATTGGTACAAGGAACACAAGCCAAAGGTAGTCTTGGCTTCATGGACAATGAACCCAACTAGAGTCTTCATGGATGACCAAGGGAATATACCCATTTCCTAGTTTAGATAGGGAGTTAGTATTGGCCTTGACCTAATAAATAGAGTATTCAAAAATGCCCACATTGGATACATAGAGATAAGGACTATCCCACTATTGCAAGTAATTCTAAAAGATCAACAACTCCCCTCACTTAGGGATATTATTAATAGGAACTTGATTTCAGCCATGCATGACACTTTCTAGATTGGGGATCCATTTTACATAATGAGATATTTATTGGACTCTATCTATGCAACTGCAAAATTAGGGCCAACCACATATACTCTGAAGTAATATGAAGTTGTACCCCAAACATATTTTGGAATGCATATTCACCGCTTTAGGAACTATTGGCCATTTTTGGCCCATATACTAAAGCTCTTGCATTTTTTGAAGTGAACTTCCAAAGGGAAAATGGTTCTTTTAAAATTTTTGAAATATATATTTTCTCAGGGAAAAGGGGGCCCTTTTCAATTTTTTTGAAGGACTATTTCAAAGAGGCCGAAGGCATTTTCAAACTCCAACGGTCTATTCAAAGGAATTCAAAAGGTAATTTTCCTTTGTAATGGACCTTTTCAACTTTTTGTAAAGGTACTTTTCCTTCGCAAAGGGCCAAAACATTTTTTTTGAAAGATCATTTTCACAAAGTTAGAGGGGTCTTTTCAAATTTTTGAAGGGGTATTCTTTCTGAAAGGTCCAAATAGATAAGCCAAAGGGTGCTTTTCATTTTTCAAAAGGGATTTTTCAAAATTTTGAAGGATAAAAAAGAGGGTCACTTTTAAGAAATTTGAAGGGTACCTCCCTTTCAGAAAGGGGCATTTTCATAAAGTCTAAAGACATGAACTCCTTTAGACAAATTATCAGTGGGAAAGTGATAAACAAAAGGTCCAAAAAAATTCCTCCAAATGAAAAGCCTAAAGGAATTATTACCAAAACAAATAGTCCAAATGAATTCTTCCAAAGGAATTGATGACAGTTGGATGGAAGTCAACTTCAACCTCAACAAGTAGTTGTTGGGATTCAAATGACCTATTATAGGCCCATAAACATCAAGTTTGAGCCTCGATAAGTATCCATTTCAAAGCTCAAGTTTTCAAAGGGTTCATTAAGATTGCCATGAGATTGACACTTGTCAAGATCTCATGATCAGATATCGACAGACATAGGAAGCTAAATGATTAGGGCAAGAATCAGGGGCTGGTATATACAATTAATGGAGAGGCTCTCATCCTTCGACATGGACATCATCTCTAACAAATAACCATTTAATTTAGAGGTAACATGACTCAGTCTAGATTCAAATTTATGGGGATTTTATCCGTATACATCTAAGACAAATGAAGGATGGTGTGGGAGTGAAAGATGAAGATTAGGTGATTAGAAAAGGTAGCTTGAGCATTAAAGACGTTCTTAGACTTTTCATTTTAGTAGATCATGACATCATCATCCTCAATAAGTTCTTATCTTCTATAGTGTTTCTCAACTAATGAGAGGGATTGAATACTATTAGAGCTAATGGTGGTTAATTTATTGAAGAAGGATTAGTTATAATTAACCCAAATATCTGTGAGAATTCATGGAGGGTGGTTAGATCTCATTTATTAAATTTTGTTTGCTTGCCTCTTCTCTTTTTCTACTTCATTTTTTGATATATCTATGTTGGCTCCTCCATAAAAAATATATCCTCATTTGACAAGGAAAAACCCTATCAAAATTTGTAAGAAAGACCTTTTGAAGTAATAAAGATCACTATCTCTTTCTTGAAAATTATGTTTAGCAAGCTTGTGCATGATGGCCTTGTGAAGAAGTGTTCTTCCATGACCATTGTCCTTCTTTCTTACCTATTTTTAGGTGTTTTCAAGTTAGTTGCAGGTCTGAACTTGAGATTATTGCACCATTAATGGATGCTTGGTGTGGATTTTAAAATTCCTCTTTGATTTATGTATGGTTTAGTGAGCATAATTTATTAAACACTTATGCAAATTAACTAGTTGTGAGGTTGTGTGAGCAAGAATTATCTTATGATGAATTAGTGTTTATTTCATGCTTATGTGGATCACTCTCTATTTGGTGCATCACCTCCCTTAGCTCTGATTTCCTTTTTATGTTATCGTCTTATCCCTTTTCCTTAGTTAATAGTAGATTTTGGCATGGTAAATAAGAGTTGAAGTGAAGCATATAAGGAACTAGCCTCATAAAAATCCTAGAGGTTCAACCTCACTACAAGATACCCACAGCCTGAGGTTATCTCAATTCTTGTAGCTAGGAGTGAGAGAGCCTGAGAAACTCTCCCACAAGGGTGAAATGTACACTAAAATAGTTTATGGCATGCCCAATGGGATGAATTTTGAAGAAGATTGGTCAAGTTCGATGCTAGTTTGATCAATTTGCAGTGGTTGTAGCTCTCATCTTTCAGTATCTGGTGACTCTAAAGAACACTCAATAATCTAGTGGTAGAACAGTAGCCATATTTCATGCCAAATGTGACTACAAGATCAAATTTTGGATTATTCCTTTGAAATTTGTCGAATTAACTTTAAAATCAGAAAGAAGGTTAAGGTTTGTCCATACTCACCCATACATAGGAAATTATTTTCATAAACTAGTTTTGAGGTATACCTATGCAAGAAGATCATTGTTAGCCCCTCTTGCTACCATGATTCCCCAAAGATATTTTTTAGGTTTCAATGGCCAAAGTCCTTTGAATTTGCCACAATATGATCCTATGCTAGTATTATCCCTCAAAAGCATCCCATATTTCATAGGAGACCAAGTTGTAACTCCTATTGAACACATCACAGACATAGCCAATTTTTTCAATATCCATAATGTCATAGTAGAAAATGTAGCTATCAGACTATTAGCTATATCCTTTAAGGGAAAGGCTTTAGATTGGTATATAGGTTTAGCTCATAAATCTTTTCAATCATGGAATCAACTAAGAACAACCTTATGTAAGAGATTTGCAGACAAGAGTGATCACTTTTCACTAGTAGAATAATTGATCACAATCAAGAGAGCTCCTCATGAAGTTATGCAAGACTTCAACACAAGATTCCAAAAAACTTGGGATAGAATTATAGCTACTATTAGACCATTCCCTAACTTTCATTATTATACTTTTTAAAGGATCTAAATAGAGACAACAGTAATTATCTAATCCATGGGAAGATATATATTACTAGATGCTTACGAGGTGACTATCAAAGCTAAAAATTGTCTAGTTCAGGCTGACAAGCTTACTCTTAGGCCCCCAATGCCTCTTTTCCCTAAGATTAGACCACCTCTTATATTTTTTTCCCCACCTTATATTATTCTTCCAACTCAAACAATTGTTGTTATACCTTCACCTAAGAAAGACAAGGCCTCCACTAACAGATCGAGTGATTCCCAAGACCAAAAAAACTACCTAGAACTTAAAAGCATGCTCCAATCCTTGATAAATGATGTAGTAAATCTAAATAGTCAAGCTAAATTCAATAAACCTTATCAAGCTCTATATCAGCCTCAACAATAGTCTTATCAAATAAATAGGCAACCTTATAAAGGAAATTTCTAAGGACAAGGTCAAGGATAGGGGTAACCTAACTATGATAGAGAAAATAACTATAATCCAAATGATATAGGCTCTTCCAATTCCTTGGTTTCTATTCAAAAAAATATGGCTTAAGAGGCATAAAATATAATTCCTTGGAATTAGTCTTTTTAGCAATCCATTATCCCAACTAATGGTTCTAACTAGATATTCAATGACCAATCACTGAAAGCTATTGCTTATTGATACAATCAAGCTCTTATGGCTCAAAACATTGAGATCCCCATGATGACAAAGCTAGAGATGTCTCCATAAGAATAAGGATTGGATCGGGTACCAAACTAGCCAGATGCTACAATGGTAATATGATAACAAGAAGAGTGTTATGCATCTAATTAGTAGTTTAGCTCTAGTCAAGCTCACTTCCTAGTGGTAACAAATACAAGATTCAAAAGAAGGAATATGGGTGAAAACTAGGGAGCATTCAAGGAACCTCTTGCCACCACTCCATTATCTAAGACTAACAAGCTTGATGTCACTCCAAAGGTCTTAACACCTCCACAAATCTCATAGATTCAATAAACAGTAGTAGTGGCTCCCAAAACATAAGTAAAGGTTAGTAATACACCAATAAAAATTGTTGAACAAATGAATAAATCCAATGTGAGTGTGCCAATGTGGGACATGCTTTCCATGCATGATCAAGTGGATATCCTTCAAAAAGGTTTGTACAAGATAGGTGTTACAACTGTAGATAAATAACTAAGCAAGGAAGTTGAGGTCCTCACTAATGCAGCCAAAGGTCCTTTGGGAGAAGGATCAAGTAAGGTGGTTAAACCTCCTCCATTCTAAATTTCATTTATCATTGGTGATTCCTTGGTACATAATTACTTGGTAGATAGTGGAGCTAGCACTTCAGTAATGCCAAAGTCTATAGCTGATCAAATGAACCTCAAATATGAGCCGCATACCAAAGGAGTTTTTTAGCTTGATGAATCTTCCACAAAGCCATCTGGTATCATCAAAGATTTAAATATGACCCTGCATGCTTATATTAATGTTTTAGTGGTTCAACATGTGTTGATCCTTGATATAACTCCTTACTTTATGTTATGCCTCTCTAGAGAATTCACAACCAAAATTAGTGGTTATCTAGCAGCAGATTGGTCTTACATGGCATTCAGAACAAGGTATCAATCAAGGGTGAGCCCATGGCACAATTCCACATTAAACCCCATCAATTAGATAGCATAAACCTCAATTATACTATCATTGATGAGGATGAATTTATAATTGGTCAGGAATTGAATACTTATCTTGAGGAGATTCCAAACTTATTCTTGGATGAGCTATGGGGGGATAATTAATTTATCAACCCTTTGGAAGGTGTTGAAGAAAGAGACATGGGTGTCTATCTAATACATGAAGAAAATCAACTCATGCCTTCCCTAATTAGACCTAAAGAGGACGTCAATGATATGTGGAAGTTATTCTTTGATGGTTCAAGGAGAAAAAATGGAGTAGGTGCAAGGGCAATGCTGGTTTCCCCTTTAAATGATAAGTATTTCCTATTCTTATAAGTTCCATTTTAGTTTCTCCTCCAACACATCAAAATATGAAGACCTAATCCATGGCCTCCAATGGGCCAGTAAGAGGAGAATCAAATAGTACAAGCATATGGAGATAGTGAATTTATAGTGAGCCAAGTCAGGGGCCTGAACATTACCAAGAATCCTTTGATGAGGTCTTACAAAAATAGAGTGTGAGACCTAATTGAATATTTTGAAGCCTTTATCATTCAAGCTATGCCAAGAAACTAGAATCAACATGTTGATAGGTTGGTAGCTTTAGGAGCCCAATTTGGTATTCCAAGTAAGCTAAAAGAGGCTAAGGTTTAGCCATATGTTAAGGTGGTGGTGAGGCCATCAGTACTAGATAATGAATCCCACTAGTAGGTCTTCAAAAATGACAAAAAAATTACTTATTTCTTACAACATGAAGTAGAGTTATCCTCCACCAAGTAAGGTAAATTTCAACACCAATATGAGGATCAAATTGTTCAACTAAAATCTAACAAGCTTCCTAAAGGGTTGGTCTCCCTTGAAAGTCTTTTCCATGAGGGAGACCATATGAGGAAAGATAAGGTAGTGATGCCAACCGATGAGGAGAACTATGAAAGAGTCCTTATTTTCAAAGACAAGCTCTTCAAGCTTGGGAAGGTAAGCAATGAGGCATAAAAACATGTTTTCATTGAACTCTATAAGGAATATTCAAACGTCTTCACTTGGGAATATAGTGACATGAAAGGTTTTGATCCAAAGTTAGCCCATCATACCATAGAGCTGGAGGCTAATGCTGAACTTGTGAGGCAAAAGCAAAGGCCTGTCAACCCCAAAATAGAAGATCTTATGAGGAGAGAGCTAACCAAGTTAATTTAATCCAAGATTATCTTTCCCATCAAACACTCATCATGGGTAGCCAATTTTGTGCCTGTAAGGAAGATGAGTGGGGAGATTAGGTTGCGTGTTGAATTTATCGATCTAAACAGGGTCTCCTTGAAGGACCATTACCCTCTACCATCCATGGAGTAGATTCTTAAAATAGTTAGAGGTTCAAATTTTTTTCTCTTTTGGATGGGTATTCATGTTACAACCAAGTATTAGTAAAAAAATAAGATCAATATAAGACTACCTTCAACACCAAATGGGGCACATATGCTTATCAGAAGATGCCTTTTAGCCTATCCAATGCTGGGGTTATTTTCCAAAGAGCAATGGACATGGATTTCCAAGGGATACTAAATCAAATGATGTTGGTCTACTTGGATGACATCATATTTTTCTTCAAGGATGCCAACAAACATATAGACCACCTGAGATTGATCTTTGAGAGATGTAAAGAGTATGGGATTTATTTAAATCCCAAGAAGTGTGTGTTTGCTATGCATGAAAGTAAACTCTTGGGATAATTTGTCTCAAATCAAGGATTAGCTATTGATCCTGGTAGAATAAGTGCCATCTTGGACTTATCGTTACCCAAGCATAAGAAAGGAATCCAAAGCTTCCTTGGGAAATAAACTTTGTAAGAAGGTTTATACTTGGTTTTGCAAACTTGCTCAAACCCATCACTACTATGCTAAAGAAGAACCAAATGTTCACTTGGTCAAATGAAGGTAAGTCAACATTTGAGGCTATCAAGAAAGCCACTTTCCAAGCATCCACACTCATGAATCTTGATTTTTCAATGGATTTAATATTGTATGGTTTTACCAATATTGATAATATATCAACTATGCTGATGCAAAATAATGGTGAAGGACTTGAGAAAACAATAGCATTTTTTAGTTAGGGGCTTGAGTGGTATGAGGTGAGGTATAATTTTATAGAAAATCAAGTCCTTACAGCATTAAGAATCCGTAAAAAATTCAGGCCAATTCTCTCCACTATGAAAATCTATCTTATGGTGTCTCATCCTAGAGTGAGATACTTCCTTCTTAACAAATACTTGAATGAAAAGAGAGATGGTTGGATTACCAAGGTCATGGAGTATGACGTGGAGATCAAGGTCAATAATATATTAAGAGGTAAAGGATTTTTTAAGCATATGGTTGATGACCTTCATGAAGACAAAGAGGTCATCTTGGTAACACAAGATAACCCACAAATATATGCACGTCCACCTCACACTAGTTGGCTCTAGGATATGCCATGTTTCTTGATAACAAGTGAGTGCCCTTAGGGTATGGACAGGGCAAAAATAAGGTATTTTAGACTTCAATCCATACCTTTTTCATTAGTTGATGGGGTTTTATTCAAAAAGGACCTCAATGGAGTGCTCCTAAGGTGCATAGATAATGACCAAGTGACCAAGCTTTTAGAGCAATTCCGTGATGGACCTGTAGGAGGTCATTTTGTACCTAGAACCACAATAGAAAAGATAATGAGGGCTGGTTATTAATGGAAAAACCTCTTCAAAGATGCATATGCATGGGTAAAAAAGTGTCAAAAGTGTGTTTTCTTTATGGGTAAGCAAAGATTAGCAGCCCTTCCTCTCAACCTAATTCAGGTAGAGAAACCCTTCATGCAATGGGGGCTAGATTTCATAGGAATGATCAACCCTCCATCAAGTTTAGGACATAAATGGGTTCTTACTACAACCGACTACTTCACTAGCTGGGTGGAAGCCATTGCATTGAAAGAAGCTAATAAAGGTGCAGTCCTAGACTTCTATGACAACATTGTGACCAAGTTTGGTGTTCCATCCACTATCATATCTGATAATGCATTGACATTCCTTGGTATAAAAACAAGTGAATGGGCTCTCAAGATGAGCATCTACCTTAGCACCTCTTCTAATTATTATCCTCAAGGAAATGGACTGGCTGAGTCCACAAATATTAGTTTACTGAGAATCATTAGAAAAACTATGGAAAAGAATCAGAGGACATGGCGCACCAAACTAAAGTCAACCTTATGAGATAATAGGGTGAATCTTAAAGCTACCATTGACAATTATTCATATGTCTTAGTAAATGGAAGGGACACAAAGCTACCCATTTCTCTTAAGCAACTTGCATTAGAACTAGCCTATCAACTAGAGTTAACAAAAGATGAGCCCATGAATGTGAGACAGGAAAACTCATGGAGCTTGAAGAAATGAGAGACCTTGCAATTAAATCAATATAATCACATAAATCTTAGGTCAAGAAAGCCTTTGACAAGAGATTCATAGAATGGGACTTCAAGCAAGGGGACCTAGTCCTCAAGTGGGATTCAAATAAGGCCAAGCTTGGTAATCATACATGGTCCTTATTTGATCCATGGATGCAAATGACATAATAATTTTTAGTTGGCCCAAATAGATGGTGAGGTACTACCCATCCTAGTCAATGAGATTCATCTAAAGCCTTGCTATTAGAAGATTTTTTAGCCATTGTATATATTGTACATTCTATATAGTTTTTCTTGTTTTCTCTTAAGTGCCTTGTGCACATATTTTTAATTGTGTGTTTCCCTTCCCTAAGTGCCTTGGGAACATTATTATTATTATTATTATTATTATTTTGTCCTTATTTATTGAAGAGGAATATCCAAAAAGGGTCAGCCTAGTATCTAAATTTAGACTAGCTCAGTTGTAGAGGCTAATGACTCTATGCCCAATAGACTAGGCAAGGCAAATGGTTTGGGTTCTTAAGCACAAAATGCATGCTTCCTTGTGAGTCACCAGAAATGTTTGCCATTTTTAGCCCACATACTAAAACTCTTACATTTTTTTGAAGGGCACTTCCAAAGGTAAAATGGTTCTTTTCAAAGCTCTGAGAGATATCTTTTCTCAAGGAAAAGGGGACCCTTTTCAATTTTTTCGAAGGACTCTATTTCAAAGAGGCCAAAGTAATTTTCAAATTCTAATGATCCATTCAAAGGAATTCAAAAGATACTCACAATGGACCTTTTAAAAATTTTCAAAAGGTACTTTTCCTTTGCAAAGGGCCAAAACTATTTTTTGAAAGATCATTTTCACAAGGTTGGAGGGGTCTTTCCAAATTTCTGAAGGGGTCTTTTTTCTAAAAGGTCCAAACAAATAAGCCAAAGGGTGATTTTCATTTTTTTGAAGGACTTTTTTAAAATTTCAAAGGATAAAAAAGGTGGTTACTTTCAAAAAAGCTGAAGGGTACCTCCCTTTTGGAAAGGGGCATTTTCATAAAGTCTAAAGACATGAACTCCTTTAGACAAATTGTCCATGCAAAAGTCATAAATAAAAGGTATAAAAAAATTCCTCCAAATGAAAATCCCAAAGGAATTATTTCCAAACCAAATAGTTCAAATAAATTCTTCCAAAGGAATTGATGATAGCTGCATAAACGCCAACTTCAACCTCAACAAGTAGCTGTTGGGTTTCAAATAACAAATGATAGCCTCGTAAATATCAAGTTTGAGCCGTAATAAGTAGCCATTTGCTAAGGTCAAGTTTTCAAAGGGTTCATCAAGATTGTTGTGAGCTTGACACTTGTCAAGATCTCATGATTGAATATCAGTAGATTTAGGGAACTAAATTATTAGGGTAGGAAATAGGAGCTGGTGTATATAATTAATGGAGAGGCTCTCATACTTCAACATGGACACCATCTCTAATAAGCAACTACTCAATTTAGAGGTAGCATGACTCAGTCTAGATTCAAAGTTATGGGTATTTTGTCCTTCTACATGTAATAAAATTGAAGGATGGCATGGGAGTGAAAGATGAAGATCAGGTGATTAGAAAAGGTAGCTTGAGCATTAAAGACACTCTTAGACTTTTCCTTTTAGTGGATCATGACATCATCATCCTAAAAAAGTTCTTATCTTCTAGTGTGTTTTTGAACAAATGAGAGGTATTGAATACTATTGGAGTTAATGATGGTTAATTTGTTGAATAAGGATTAGTTCTAATTAACCCAAATGTGGGTGAGAATTTATGGAGGGTGGTTGGATCTCATTTATTGAATTTTGTTTACTTACCTCTTATCTCTTTCTTCTTCATTTTTTTGATATATCTCTATTTCCTCCCCCATAAAAAAGATATCCTCATTTGACAAGGAAAAACCCTATTAAAATTTGTAATAAAGACCTTTTGAAGCAATAGAGATCAATTTTTACCTATCTCTTACATGTAAATTGTGTTTAGCAAGCTTGTGCATGATGGCCTTGTGAAGAAGTATTCTTCCATGTCCATTGTCATTCTTTCTTACCTATTTTTATGTGTTTTCAAGTTAGTTGAAGGTCTGAACTTGATATATTTCCACCATTAATGGATGATTGGTGTGGATTTTAAAATTCCTCTTTGTTTCATGTATGGTTTAGTGAGCCCAATTTATGAAACACTTATGCAATTTAACTAGTTGTGAGGTTATGTGAGCGAGAATTATCTTATGCTAAATTAGTGTTTAGTAGTGTTTATTTCATGCTTATGTGGATTACTCTCTATTTGGTGCATCACCTCCCTTAGCTTAGATTTCATTTTTATGTTATCCTTCTATCCCTTTTCCTTAGTCAACAGTAGATTTTAGCATGGGAAATAAGAGTTGAAGTGAAGCATCCGATGGAACTAGCCTCATAAAAATCTTAGAGGTTCAACCTCACTACAAGATACCCATAACTTGAAGTTGTCCCATTGATTGTAGCTAGGAGTGAGAGAGCATGAGAAACTCTCCCATAAGGGTGCAGTTCTGCACTACAATAGGAACCAAATCAAGGTAATTATAGAAGATTTCTATCCCCTTGTTTACAAATCTATCACTAAATGTAACATGTCAAGGGCCCCTCTAGAAGTTAGAAATACATTGAGAGTCATGGGTAGCTTCTAGATCTACCCTAAATTCATGGTTATTTTAGTGGAAGGGGTGATGGTATCCCCCTCATGATACCAATATATATGCCAATGAAGTTGGTAAAGGAGGATATGGCCTATCAACTAGTCTATGGAGTTGAAGGCATCTTTAAGAAGAAGAAAGAGACACCCCCACAAGACTCTTTTCAAGCTAGGGAGGGAGAACCAAGATGTAATAGTGGAAACAAGGCATAGGGACTCATACCAATTTCCCAAGGATGACTACAGGATGTGAGATCCAAACCAAGTCATTGACAAACACCTCACCAAATTAAAAAGAGATGTGGTTGTGGTGTAAAATCATTAGGATGAGGTGCATGACTAGATATATCTTGATGCAATGAATGATGAGGTAATCTTAAGGAAGGTTTCAAATGAGAACATAATAAAATAAGAAATAGCAAGGTCTCTACTCCCACCAACTCATGGGAGCATGTTCAATGATGATTATGAAGAGAGAGAAGAAGAAAATAAGAGGATGACACCCCCTCATTAGAAATAAACCCTACATGCCCCCACTTGAGGCTACTATAAGTGGGCAAGACATGCCTCCAAGATCTGAGCAAGGAGTGTCAAACATCCATCTTGTCCCTTCATAAGAACCCACAATAACCACTATATCTACTGAGGAATCTACCACAAAAAACTTGGGACACACAAGTCCCATTATCATTGATATTGAGGAAGAACAACGAGTTGAGATCACATTAGAAGGAATCCAAGAACTATCTGGGAGAACTATTGAGAAAATATACACAAGGAATAAGTCTCCTAGAGTCACAATGAGAGGAGAAGTATCCCTTGTATTAGCCTCCCGATTTCCCTATGTAATTAATCCATGATTATCCTCTATTTTAGGCATTGCTACATTTTCAACTACTCCTACTTATACTGCCACTCATGCTCCCATGTTCACATCCTCCACCACTACTTCTTTTGGAAGCACCATTCCCTAATTCATCTCCCATGCCACTACCAATTTTCCACCTCCACCAAGCTCCCAAAGCACCAGTGATAGACATGATATGGGTTACATCCCTTCTTAAACTACCATAACTAGTGAATCACTAGCCCTTGGCTCCATTTCACCCACAAAGCCACTCAAACCCATTTCCAAATAATTCACTTGGTAGTATCCAATTCACCCCTCTACAACATCCAAAATGATTGGGCCATTTAAATTACCTTTATTTATTCTAGATATAAGACTAGACAAGTCCTTGTTTAATCCATTTGGTCAATTAGATCCAACCAATATATATTCCAGCTACAACCCAGGCTTCTTTTGCTACCTAGGCACTCCCATTGCAATTAGATCCTACTCAAACATCATCCTTAGCTTCCATAAATTATGTAAGGGACATGATGCAACTAATAAGGTAGGGGAGGGCTCAAGTCAGCCAAATTATAGCCTATGTTTGCATTAGATCTGATACGACCACTGGAACTATGAAAAGAGTGGTGAGGTGATGAGTAGAACAACCTCAGTCAAGCCTGAGTATGGTATATGAAAGTGAGGAACCAATTTTCAATCTAACTAAGAAAAGTAAGGAAGGTGCTAAAAAAGTACAAGAGTATGAAGAGGATCTTATATCCTTAGCATAAGCATAAGCATAATTAACTATTGCTTTAATGAAGGGGATGTAATAAGAACTAAAGAGGCTGAAGGAGCAAACACTATCCACTCTGCTAGAAGGAACATTGATCTCAATAATCAATGATGTGATTAATGTTTTCAACCTCTATAAGGTCATGAAGAAGAGACAGGGTGATGGAATCTAGAAAGTCTAGGCAGTCACAAAGCTTGACCAAAGTCTTGTCCACTATGATACCAAGTTGGAAAACTTAGCAAGAGTGATAATAAGTAGCAAATTCTCTAATCTCAAAGTCTTGCTTCTTGAAGACATTGTGCTTATGTAGACCATCCTCATGACTAGGAGGAGAATTTTGAAGACATGGTTTGATCAACTCAAGGCTGAAAATGCATCCTTTGAGAAAATTGAGTTCAAATTAACCCACTTACTGAAGGATGCCATGATCACCAAAGTGACCAACCCTAACAGTTCCTTCATGGAAGAACAAGAGTTTAGGGAACAAATTAAGGTCTTCATCGCATGTTTATAACAAGATATGGCTAGTTCCAAGACAAAAATAGAGGTGATTGACATTGTTGCATTTGTTAATCAGAGGATGTAGAAGGTAGAGGTGATAAAAGAGGCGCTCAGACCCATACTCATAGAGCACAACAGGCTAATCCAAGACATACCTAATTTATTTAAGCCCATGATCCTAGAGTTTTCCCAAATAGACAAAGGTTATTAATCATGTGCTAAAGTATGGACCCAAGAGGAAGATGAGAGGAAGAAGAAGCAACAACAATGATAATAAGTTGGCTAGAAATAACCTCCAGCCCCTTAGGAATATTTTGTACTCTTCTTGTAAATTTAAATGTAGAATATTCCATTGTAATGTGGCAATTTAAGTCCCTTGGCTGTATTTGAGTACCACTTATGGGCCCACTCAAAATCATCTTAGGAATTTCAGCCTATAAATAGGGGTTTCCCCTCATTTTTAAGGCAGAAATAATCATTTACAAGAATCTATATAAGAGAGTAAAAAAATTCACAATATTATATGTAGTGCTTAATTATTTGTTTTTGTTAATGTTCCTCAAACTTTTTATGTCTGATTGTTTCATTTTTGAAAATCAATTTGGTAATTACATTTTATATATGCATCCATTATTTGAACTTAACACTAAGTTGACTAGTTTGATAGTCTATTTGCTCTACTTTCTCTTATTTACATCTAGATGTGTTGTGAGATTTACTGTAAGTGAGTTACCTTTATGTAGAATATGTTGTTAAATACATGCATTCTCATCCCTTTAAGCTTCAACTACATTTATTCATCTTTGGGCATTATGCTAGGGCTGGTAGGTGTTAGTTTCATGTATTTGCCTTATAATTTAGTAAAACTGGTAGTTTTATGCATCTTAAGTACAATCTCTTTCCTGACTTACCCTACTCTCTCTAGGATCCACCTATGAATCACCCTAGCTTAGATCATGCTATATATATCCATTGTTCATTTACATTTTGGGAAATAATTGGAAAACATTAAGATAATTCACAAATATTAGCTAATACATGTGTCATTGCATAACATTTATTATCCCTATAGCAGGGTCTGCTTGTAGACTTTGAGGCGGTGATCACATATCTACTAATTGTACTATTCCAAGCAATAATTGTATAAACAACTCAAGCTCCAAGTATTTCCAAGACTTTAAATTGATTTTCTCACTTTCCCCTTATTCCCTAGTGATACAAGGAGCACTAAAAATGCATCAACATATAACTTCATGCATACTAAAATATTTTTTATCATTATAACTTTTGATCTAATGTTATGAGAAGATTCTATGATCATTAAAATATACTTATTTCTTATGCATTATATTTTATCAATAAGTGAAGTGATTTTATACATTATAGATCTTGTTAGGTTTTATAAAGTCACTTGGTAACTAAATATATATGAAAATTGTACATATTGAGTTATACTTGGTTGATTTAATGTTTTCTTAGTTATTATAATTGATTTTAAAAATTGAGTTTATCTTGAATTAGGTAGTAGATTTGGAAATTCTAAGATTATTATGAAATTTGAGTCAAAATCAACATGGGAATAACTTATTTTGAAACGGTAAAAATAATGTTTGCATTGAAAGTAGGCTTAATTTTATAGCTAGTCATTTTGTTTACCTAGAGAGGAAGGTATTTTGGCCTATGTGTTGTCGTAAGGTATAAACATCAACTAGGTTTTCACAAAACACCCTCTTTACTTGTTTATTACATTTCAACATCTCTTTATCTTGATTTGTAAAATTTAATGATAGTTACTTACCTTTGTGGGATGTGACATGATAGCTTTATGTTGACTTGATTCACTACAATACCTCACTATAAGTTCTAGTTTGTTGAACAATGTTGTTTAGTTGGTTATTGTGCTTAAAATTTCTCACTCTACGTGTTATATCCTTCTCTTCATATAAATTATATAAGATCTTATCTAACATGGTGTGATGGGATTATAAATTGTGTCAAGTTACTAAAGTTGTATTCATTTATTTTTGAACTTGTAATGAAACCTACAAATAGTTTGGAGGCATCTCTGGTGTAAATTCCTCATTGATTTATAAAACCAACAGGTGTAAGATAGATGTAATAATTTCATAATACTTTGTTTGGTACCTTATAAAATAATGTATATGTTAGATAATTAAGAATTAGATGTAATAATTTGTGTATTAGTTGATGGTTATGGCATTTATATTTTGGTGTACAAATACTAATATTTGATGTGTTTTATATTTTACATCCTTTTTTATCACTGCTATTATAAATTTTGTATGATTTTTAGGTGTCGATATTATAGTCATGGTTACTTAAGTATTTTTTTCATATTTACAACTTGTTTTCCTTATATCATTCTCTAGCACTATTTCTTAGATGATTTATAATGATTAACGGACAATCCATAATGTATGACTAGATTGTACGTGTTAGTAAGACTTACAACCTTTCTTCTTGCTTGGAATACTTATGGAAAAAGAAATAATACAAGTTGAACCTTGGAAAGTAGATGTTCGTATGATGACATAATGGACAACTTGACTAGTGATTTTGTAAATATATTCTTATTGTTGTTAACTATGGGTTTTGTGTCATGATGTAGTGAATTCAATTAATCTAATTATTTGGCTATAGGCCAATGGTTAAAATTGTTATATTAGAATGCCAATATTTATTCCAAGGCTTATTCCTTATAAATATGCAAGTAAATAATAAATTATTCCTTACAAAGGATAAAGTTTAAGATTATTGGGTGTGTGAATTGTTATCAATGGTAAAGTCCTTATGTCAACTCAATTTAGTATTACATCTGATATATGTTACTTTAGTTGCTCTTATATATATTTTTGATCGGATAAGATAAATTTGTGTTGAAAACTCCAAATAAATTCAAGAATTTTAGAACCATTGGGAGACTTGTACAAAATTAAATATTAGGCGATGAAATGGAAAAAGAAGATTACTTGTCTCAAATTGATCCCTTGTTTGAGAGAAAGGCATTAAAGAACTCTTGGTAGAGAATAAATAAGAATATTATTGGTAATATATTTCCACAACTATGCTAATGAGAGAATATGGTATTTAGAATATCTAGCAATACCATGTAATTAATCCCTCACACTAAATATATTAGAAATAGGAAATTAGCTCATGGAATAGTAAGTATTTTATAAAGATCATGATCAATGAAGAAGTCCATTTTTGAATGCTATAAAATTAGGTAAAATAGTATCGGTTGTAATCCTATTTTTTAAGGGTGAAGGTCTCATTGTGAACAAGATGATGTATGCAACATAGAACACATGACCTTGATGGGTATTATTTAGAATTAATAACTTTTACTCAACAAAGAGGGCCTATAAAATCTTACTCTTGGTTATCACTCAGAAGGTATAATTGTCTAATCTTGTCCTTCACTTAAATGTGTTGATTTTAGTTTTTCTTGTGCTTAAATTGGTGCTTTAATATAATTTATTATACCTTATGGTATAAGTAGGAAATTAATATTAAACATAATAATAAAATCTAGTTCATTTTATGGTACCCTAATGAAGGGTTATAAAAACTAATCCCTCAATGGAATAAACAAGTGAATGAGAACCTTAAAAAAAGTGGTGGTGACATAACATAAAAATGCACATTTTTTAATTGTACACATGGAAAACTCTACCATGGATGTGAATGATCCACATTTTACTATTAAAATGCTTTAGAATATCTATTAATTAAAAATAGTAGAAGGTTACATAGTAATATAATTAATAGGTATTCACATCCTAGACTCCTTGTAGGATGAAGAAATCATCTCAAAATAAATAATGTAAACAAATCACAACCAACAAGAAAATCCCATAGAGATCCTTTATTGGTCCAAAAAAACCAAGTAAGTGAAATAATTTCCCTCATAACTCAATTGCCAAACAGGTAAAGTTAGGCAAGTGAAAATAACACTAAACCCTAGAACTAAACCCTAAAAACTAAAACCTAGATGGTAACGACAATCTAAAGAGAGGAAAAATAAATCAAAATACAACCAATATAACATTAAAAAAACACATGATAGCAGAAACACCATGAAAATGCAACTGTAGACCAAGGGAACAACTAAAAACATTACCACCATCATCACTATTATCTTTAAAACAAGCTTGTGTAGCCACTACCACAAACTCAAAATCACTAGGGAGAGCAATCGACATGAATAGGAGCCAAACCCATAAAATAATAGCCAAAAAAAGAACCAAGAAAAACTATGAAAGACCCAGGTAATCTTATACATGAGTCACAACTCACTGACCCTTCTATCGTGATACTCAATTCCCCAGAGTCATACTCTCACAAAGCAAAACCTAAAACAATGTTTTTAGTGGAAGGAGGGAGGGATAACACCTCCTTCAACTCCATTTATTTATGTTACCACAAAGACGTATGTTTCCTCCAATGATGCACATTTTATTAGCTCTATACATTAAAAAAATAAGTATTTTAAAGGGGAAATTCTCTTTCACTAATTGCATTTGGTAGGAGTGTTTTTAAATAATCTAAATAAAAGATAATAAAAATGTGTATATGTAAGCAAAAAATAAATGTCACATAGTGGCTAATCCCTACCTTTGTATTGAGAATTATTTGTGCTTGAGTTTGCACGTAAATTTGTAATGCAACCTGGTTTTAATAATTTGAACTTGAAAATACAAATTTATTATTGTGTAACTATTTGTTGCAATTTGAATTTAATTAACAATGGTTATTTTGTGTGTTTAAGGGTTTTAGAGATGATAGTGCTAAGAGCAAAGTGTTAACATGGTTTTTAAGCAACAGTTACTTATGAGACTCTTCAATTATACTTAATGGTAGTATGACATTGAACCTATTTTGGAGGTGATATAACATGTAGTATTCACATTATGTATTGTGACAAGGTACTATCTTCAATAAATATAAAGTTTGAATAGATCTATCAATAGGGCATAATAGTCGCATGGCCATCATGCATATTTTGAGCTTTATTAATATTTTATCGACATACCCATTCAATATACACAATAAACAAATTAATGGGGAAGCAATATAATATGGTGTATTAGATTATTCATAATATGTATGTGGTTTTATGTTCATATTTATTTGTGGTGAAAGTGTTAATTTTTGAATTATAAAACATTAAATAAAGTCATTAGATGCCTTCTATTGAGTTATAAAAAGTTGAATTAATTAAATCTAGTTTGTAGATGATGATTTCTACCAATATTTATGATGGCCTTTAGTGATTGAACCACTCATACATGGGCACTTCCTTTAACACATGTGCTTAATAGTGCCTGTCACTTATTGTAGATTTATCATAATAGTTCTACTTTAATGAAACCATGTGGTTAAGTTCCCAATGGTGGAGATAGGCAATGGAGATAGATGTGGGTTCATATGAATTATAAAGACTAGGGATGAATGAAGTTATTTCATTTATCTGACATAATAGTATTAAAAATTAGAAAAATGAACTATGAATGATTTGGACATATGCTCACCTTGAACATGAATTATTAAATTGTAATAATTGTGTGAGTACAAAATAATTTCTTTAGTCTTTGACCATTTGTGCATGTAAACATATTTAAAATTTATATCAGACTACATTAATTGTTAACCTTTTAGAATTAATTTTTTTATAGTGAACCTCCTAATAGAGGGTGCAAAGATAGGGTTGTACCCTAAATAATTGCTAGAAAATGTAACATAATTTCTTGTGGGGCCCATTTAGCTATCCTCATTTCTTTTTAAAATTTTATCGGTAACCTATTTAGAAAAAGCATCATTGAAGGTGGCACATGTACTATTTTTGAAGATAAAACATATAGTAAATCATCCTTTTGCATAGTAAAAACAACTCATACATAGGCACTTCCCTTAACATGTGTGTGTTTAGCAGGCCACCTATCATATATCTTAAATGTTATTAAAGGCCTTTAAATTTTTTGTGATAGTAAATTATTATAAGAGACACATGTTAATGTTTCATTCAATTTAGCAGAACATGTTTAAATAACATCCAAAAAATATTCCAAAATTAATAAATAAAACTTAGGAAAAACTTTATAATTATTAACATTATATGTTTTTCAAGCTCTTTGATTAGCTAAACAAAAAATAGTTAATTGAAAAGTGATTCCATTAGTCCTAACTTGGTAGAGACTAATAATATATGTTTCAATATTTTACTTGTGTGAAAAAAAAATTGTGAAATTTCATGACTATGGAGAAAACTAAAGCCCTTGTAATTAAAAATAACATATTTTGTGTGACAATATTAGTATGAAAATGTTTGCTTATAATAGTTTTCTATGTTTAGGCATGAAAAAAAGTTAAGCATAAAAATTATTGAAAATATGGGGAGGTTATAGGTTCAAGAAATCATCAACATAAATCTCATGTATGTTAGTATGAAGAAACATTACCCAACCAATGACATAAGGGCATAGAGTGCCAAGTCCCTATGGGATGCAAAATAGAGAATTGAACACCTTGAATAAATGTTGTGGAGTATATATATTGAATATTTAGAATTCACTAACATTAAAAATTATAATTTCCCCAAAAATCTTGTTTAAAATCTCATCATTCCTAACCACCAACTAAATGTGATGGGGAAGATTTGAAGAAGAATAAATAATCTAAATTATCTTCTTATCCCTTGAAACATTCCAAAAAAGTGAAGAACCTACAGAGAACCATACAAAACCCTCATAAGCTACTTTAAAAATGGAAAACCATGGTTAAGAACCAAAATCAAATCAAAGCCTTCAAACCCTTAGTGAGATTGTTGTATCAAATCTAGTTGGCACTCGACTGCCCAGCTATAGAAAAAAATGATCTTGGCCTGAAATACCAGGCTTAATAACATACCAATCATTAGAATACACAATAAATGTTCTTTATTATAATAACTAATTTTTAGAACTACTTACACTCCACTTATCTTGTTTATGTCATGCTTTTATATTTTTAATATGCAACTTTGACATCAAAAATGGAGAATGTGGAGCTTGGTACTCAATTATTTCAAGTTATTTCCCTCCATGATGTAGCTGTTCTAGTTTTCGAATATTAACAAGAGACTGAGAAGATGGATTATGGGACCAAGTCTTGCATATTATTATTAAAAAATGGGGGGAAAATATCTTATTGAATTTTTCTAAATATGTTAATTATTAGTTCATGTAAGCTTCAAATCATGGTGAACCAATGGAATGTCTAAGGAGATAGTCACTCATCTAGGAATTATTGTATGTTATGATGTACTTTTTTGTATTCACATTACAATTAAGGATTCTATCCTTGTTGGATCCCACACTGCTATTTGTTATAAACCATATGGTTTATAGATTACCCAAATCTAATAATGTGGGATTTTTTGATATTAAGTAATTTAATTTTATCATACAATTTGTGTGACTTCAAGGTGATCCCATATTTTGAATAAGGTTGTGAATTTTAGATTTACATATACTAATTTCATATCTAAAAATTCATTTCAGGACATTTTTTATTATAAACTTATTTCATGAATATATTGTAACCAAGGCATTTATTAGGGTGACATATGCCATAAATTAAATTGATTTTATGAATACTAATTAAAGGGTTACATCTTATGACATAACCATAGTGATAAACTAGTAATGGACTTGGTGAGACAAAAAATGATAATAATTAAGGATTTCAAATTAATTAGTGGGTGATTTGTCAGCTTGATATTCATTAAGGTTAATATCACATAAGAGGAGTAAAAATAATGAAAGATAATATTGTGAAGTATGAGATTATTATGTACTTAATTATTAAAATTAAACTATAAATATAATTAAACCAAGACCATAATGTGACATAACATGAGACACTGGTTTGTTTTATTTTAGAGAAACTTGATCTATCTTTCTACTAGTTTGAAGAAGATCAAATTATATTTGTTTATCACATAATCCTCCAGTGTTTTATCACCATTAATCTACATAAAGGTTAAAATGTATAAGAAACATTAAAATCATTTTAAATACAGAAGACAAATCATGATTTGGATGCTCAGAGATTTTAGGTAGATGTCTATATTTAAGTTATTGTAATCCACATAACAAGTATGAAATGAAGTCCCATCTATCAAAAATGAAATCCTATGATGATTTTAAAAAAATATATGTTTTAAAAAAAAACCCCTAGTCAATGCAACCTAAAAAATAAGTGTACATCCCTGGTTATGAAGTTTGCACAATTGGAGATTTTTTTTCCAGATCTCTATGAGAAGCAATCTTACTATGGATAAAACAAATCCCTCATTTACTACCACATATCTCATAGCTTATATCATCAGACATAATATCAAATGCAGTCGATCCTGATATATTGGTTGTTCATATAACTGGAAATGTTATAATTAAATGTAGAAAGAAAGGAAGATTCTACTATGAACAAGCTATAAAGTTTTCTTATTAGAAGTAACCAGGACCAAGCAGATTGTAATGGAAAAAATGAAATAAAAGTCATTCTTGATTAAATACAACCAAGAAAAATACTAAGGAATAGTAAGAGGAAAAACATGCCTATCTAGGTGCCCATTCTCTCTGATGTGCTCCTTATTTTACTCCTAGATGACTTTTTCCTCATCCATTTAGCTTGGATTCTAATTCTAAAAACATTCTTAATTCATTCAGATTATTTACATTGGTAGAGGTATGCTTAGTAGAGATTAATAAATAAAGGAACACTTGGTGGTTTTAATTAGGGCTATCATTGGTGTTTTATCCATGTTGTTGGGTTGGAAAAATACCATGGCATTTGAACCCATCCCTTGCAAAAAAAATGTATTTCAAGATGCATTAATTTATAATCTAGTCAATTAATATGACCATGCAATGAGACTTTTGTATTACCAGCTAAGTAAAACACCAATCAATGTCTATCTATTTTTCCAATTTGATGAATAAAAATTAATAATTTAGTTACCCAAATTTAAATGAGGAGAAGAGGTGTCGTGAATGAAGATGATGAGTGGGTTTCAACTCATGGTGATGGGTGATGGAAATGCATGACAAGAAGGTGGGAACTAGGATTATTAGTGGTGCTTTGACATCACCATATTAATATTAATGGCACTTGATCTATTATCCTATAATTATGGGATGATGAAATTATGAATATTTATTTTTGGGCACATAATATGAGTTATAGTCATTTAAAATTTTCTCATCGATGCACATAATACATGACCCTTTACCTTGCCTTATTCAAAGCACATGGCTGATTTTTCTATTTTTGTATATATCATTTAAAAATTCCTATCTCCAATTGGCAAAAATAATATGGTGGTTTTGAAATGTTCACATTAAAAATAAGTGTGACTGTACCCTTGTCCCCAAAATGATGGTTCAATGCCTTAAGAATAAGACAATAACATACAAATATTTGGACCAATCAAACCATGTAAAATAATATTATTTTATATGATAGTTAAAAAACTTACTATTTACCTTTACAAAATTTCTATATATTTTACAGCACATGGATTAATGTAATATGATTGGAGAAGAAAAGAAAGACTAATTCCAAGTTATAAAATTATGAAACCAATAGTTATCCTTATGGGACTAATAATTAACATGCATTTTGGTACGTATAGTCATCACGAAGCTCTATAATTGACCTAAATCAAAGGGCCCATTTTCTTCTCCATCATAATGGTGGAGTGGCACCACATTTTTCATTGAACCTCAAATCTTCTCTCTCTTAATATCTTCCCACTACATTAGTTATAATTTTTGTTCTTGGATTTCTATAGACTATTTTGATTTTGTGGGTATTATTAAAATATTTCTCTTTATCTACCTACATTTTTTATAGTAAAATATTTAAATTTTGGAAAAAAATTACCATAATTTTTATTATATTAATACTTCTTAAGTATATTGAGGGAGTCTCCCTTTAACACTTCAAAGTATAATGTAAAAGCATTTCCCCTACATATGTAGGTCAAAGGGTTGAATATATATATATATATATATATATATATATATATATATATATATATATATATATATATATATATCCTTTTTCTAAGAACTTGTATGTTTCCAGAATCCATTAGATAGAGTAGATGATTTATGAGTAATAACTGTGTTAGATATTTGATCTGACATATTATGAATCACCATCAGGGAAAATTTATGATTCATGATTTTTTTCGTGATGATGAATCACGAATGGTGATTAAAAGCATGTTGAATCAAATATCTAACATACTATTATTACCTACAAATCATTTGCTCAATATTTTTTTTAAACCACACATCAGTTTATCACTAGATCCTAAGTGTAGACTATGAAAAGGGCATGTTGCCCTCATCACTCTTGAAAAAAGAGTTTTGGGTTCAAGTTTACGATATACAAACAAATATTAGCCTCTTTTAGTCACTTTTTACACCTACTCTCATATATGGGGTTGAAACATGGAGACTTTACCTTTGGAAAATTGATTTAAATTGAATTAAAAGAGTACTTACCTTTATGTTATGTAAGTACATCTACACTAAAATATCGGTACCTTGAGATATAATTCTCATTAAATTTGGAACAAATTTACACTAAAATATCGGTACATTGAGATATAATTCTCATTAAATTTGGAACAAATCTACACTAAAATATCCTTTAAGTGGTGGCTATAATACACAAACTTAGATTCATAGCCAACTCTTCAGTTGATTTCTTAAGGTACCAATCTCAAGCATTCAAATCAACTATACAATAGACACAGTGTGGGATTAAATATTATTAGTATGTTAGGGCTTACTCTCTATTAGGATTTGTAGATATTGATATGGAAAAACTCCCTCCACATATTTTTTTAGTTGATAAACCATAAATATCCAAAAGTGAGATAAATAGGGGTATCAAAGATGAGTTCTATAGATCCTACCTTCGATCTAAATGGATAGAGCCTTGGAAACCTCTTTCCTAAAATCTTAAACAGTATTACAATACATATCTTCATTTATAGGATAGGCTTATCCGACTTCTAGGATATACCTATCTCCAATTAACTTGTAGTTTGAGGGTTCTCTTGGCATAATTCAGAGTTTATGCAAGCTACCATTGTGTAGAGATAGAGCACCATTTTCCTTAAGTATATTATATTTGTAAGATTTATTCAATTCACCCTAAAACTAAGGATCATTTTGTATTTACTACAAGATCAAGGAGCATTTATTTTTCTCTTTAGAGACTCATATAAATTTATTTATATATTCATTGATTGTGAGGATTGAATATGTTTGGCTCTTTTATTTCGAGAAATGATTGATCTACACAAGCATTTGACTAGAGACTACTTAAACAATGCTTTGTCATTCTTTTATTTATGTTGTTTCCTCTTTAAGTTTATTATGTAAGAAGTGACCTAATGATAATATTGTATAAAATATGATGAGATTAGTGACACATAATATGACACTATTTTTTTTCATATATTTTCTTGGATGCATGTTTTTTTAGTTTTTGAGTTTATTAGAGTTGCATTTATACTTTCACTCCTTATTCCTACCTTACATTGTATGTTTTTAATTCCATTGATCAATTTTGACTATTTATAGATGTACTTATCTTATTTTAAATATTTATCTTATTTTTAAAACATAACAAGAAATTTTGAGTTGGAAAAACAAAAAATGAGTCCCTTTTCCATTCAATTTCACTTGGTTACTATATTATATTTTAGGCCTAACTCTTCATAATGTATTATTTACCTTTTTGGTCTCTTTATAATGTTTATAATCAATTTTGATAAGTTTTTTTTATCACATAAAACCATGATTTTTTTTTAAACATCTCATTGACTATACTGATATGACAATTTTTAAGTCTTATAGTAATACATTAAAAAAAAACATGTATAATCTATTGATTAATAGAATTTGATATTTGTAGTCAATAATTGATGGCACACTATATGATTAAGACACATTTAAGAGTGTGAATTGAATACAAGGGCATATAATGCCAAGTCCTTATGGGAGGTAGAGGCTAGATTTAATGGGTGTTTCCTTATGAAGAAAATGTAGGTTGTAACATATTATGTATTTTTTATAGTATGGTACGGTGTTACCTTAAACTTGATAGCCTATTTCATATCATCTCATGTAAGATAAATGCTCTAACTCTATAAGAATTTCATAATAGTTTTTTTTTATTTTCTTAACTATAAGAATTTCTATACCATAGGTTTTTTTGTTAATTTATTATGCATTGAATATTATTAAATTTGATCTATGGACTAAACAAAACAATTCCATGCAAAATAACTATTATAATTTTTTATTTTGAGATTTATTTATTTACAATGTAATCCTTAGATACAATTTATCAGATATTTAAAAGTTTAATTCTTTAAATAATGATACCCAGTGCAAGAGACCTTTTGTATGAATATCATATAAAATATTATAATTGAATATGTGTAACTTAATTGAGCCATCCTCCCAAATAGAGAAACATATGATAATCTTCCATGTTGAGAAGTGTTGGTTGAAAGATTTGTCAAGGGGACAAATGTAGACCTTTAGTCAATAGAGTGGGGACAAAATCCCTTTGTCAGCCAATAATGTGGGGTCAAATTCACTCTCCTATTAGTAGATGGAACTACCTTTATTTAAATCCAAAAAGGAAATGCAAGGAAAGTTCTATTTATAGTTATTTATAACAAAAATGTTTTCGTTGGTGGTTTCATACTTTTAACTAAAAAGTACAAAAAGGAGATAGAAATAAAATGAAAGGAATGATGAGAAAAAGGGGAAAATGAGAAAGGAAAGGAGAAAGTAAGAATGAGATTATTCTATCTAGTTGAACACAAAAGCTATTATGATAACCCCATAAAAGGTGAAGGACAACCTTAGGTAGTTAAACATAGAGAGTCACTAAAATAGCCCAAGATTTAATACTGTAACATGGGAAGGCTTTATCATAGAAATGGGATGGGAAAGACATACACTAAACATATGAACATGCTACCTATACCAAGGAGAGTGTACAACTTTATAAAGAAGGATATTTAACAAAACAGTATTTCCCAATAAAAATAAGCACAAAATATTATTATTAATCCCACTAAGGCTTCACAATACCAAGAATTCCTATTACTAATTCAATATAAATTCTACACTAAAAATTCCACATTCATTGACTATCTAATAATAACATTTTAACAAATTGAAAGAATATGAATCAAAATGGATTGACATACTCATGCACATCATTCACTAGAAAGATTCATGGTGTAAAGTTATATAAATTACTTATGTATTGATTCTTCATGGTACTACATTTATAGATTCCTTCATTCCATATTACCAAAATTTATCATATTATCAAAAAGGCAATTGGTAAAAAAACCAATTCGAGCCCAGTTAAAGCTAACTTTACAAACGAGCCCCAAATATCTATTTATAGGTTACAGTGGGTGATTATGTTTTGTAGCCATATTTTATGCATTTTTAATGGTTTGTAAAAATGCATTGATAAAAACTCAACTTAAAACTTACAAAAATGCATTGAACAATTTGCACAACTTTCAAAAGTGAAATGACCAATTTGTACGACTTGAAAAAGTGCGTTAAGTGATTTTTCATGAATTAAAAATTGAAAAAATGCATTGATAAATTTGCACAAATTAACACCCACAAAAGGAACTTTATAAAAATTACATGAGATACAAATGTGTTATTAAAAACATGCACAATTTTGGATTGCAAGAATGACTCAAAAGACATAAATGCATATTTGCAAAATCTAATGGAGAGCTATTATTTTTATTAGTATTTGAGAACAATATATACTTTTTTATTTTGTAGTATTTGTTTATTTTTTAATTCTTCAATCTTTCTAGAATTACATATTTTCATCACACCTTGTATCATGTTTTCTTCAATTCTTAGCAGACTTATGTTTCAGTTCCTCCACCTTAGCCCTATGAAATACTTCAACATTGAAGTATCATATGAAAATGCAATATGTTTAGACATTGATTTTATAATTATCATTATAATGGTCTATCTATATAAATGGTGAAATAAACATCCAAATTTATAGACCTATAACAAGCCATTCATTCAAAATCTTCACTCATATACTGGCCCAATTAACATCTATACTCCACTTTCAATTATTTGGTGCAGTTTCTAACCCACAATAAACATAAAATAGTATGTAGATCCCATTGATAAAATAAATGGTGCCAAAACCATTTTGGAAGATCAAAACCACCTATCATTTTCTAAAACTTCTTTCTACTAGCAAAAACCAAAAATCTTGAGCTAATACCACATTTGATTTCCTTGAAACCACTTTGAGTGTAAGTTTGATGAGTATGTATGAGAATGGTGGGTTTATAGAATTCAATTTACATGTAAAATTTCCTTATAAATTTTAAATCAATCAAAATGGCATGTGGAAGTCTGTCTCATGTAGAAAACTATGCCTTATTTTGTCAAAAGTGTTTCAAAAAGCCTGAAACCAAAGGTTATCATTAAAACCACCTTTAAAATAATATTTGAAAGACACATTTCCTATCAATAAACCACATGGAAGGTTAGTGAGGAATTTTGAAAAGGTTAACAAATATAGAAATATGTATTTGCAGTTATTGGGATTTGAGGATAGTGCAAGCAAAGTTTTCAAGTTCTTAGAATTAAGTGTGTAGGGGCATAGGGTCCTGATGGGAGTGCAGGGATAGGGATCAAGATATGATGGGAGTGAGATTAGAATCCTTGGATATCATAGGTTTTTTAACAAAGGAATCAAATTTTGAAAGGTTTTTAGGTGGAGTGCTCAGACTCTGACAAAGTGATAATCAAGGTTAATGGACTCCATGGGATCCATTGTCAAATTTATATGAATTTGATTGAGTTTTATAAATGGGAATTAGATTATAAAACTCAAATTGACCATGTCATGAATTTTACCACTTCACATATGCCCTTATTAGGAGTTTAATTTTCCATATGGATTCAATGAATGTGAAAATATACCAAGATCACCTTTTTACCCACTCAAGAATATAGTTTTTACCTCATTTTGTTAAATTCCATAATTCAATAGGCCACATACAATTTTATGATATAACAAAATGTGATTCACTGAATGTGACTAATCTAAAATCAGATCCTCTTATATAATATCTCTACTTTGCTATTAGTATGCTTCTAAACCTCAATCTTTTGTCATTCCTATATCCTACACCAAGAAAACTTTGTACACTCTATGCCTTTTCACATTTAGTACTATCTAGGCTCATTTGACATGATAAGAGCGTTACATTTCAAAATTAATCCATTAAATTGATTAAGATATTCAATTGAGTTATAATTTTGGACATTACAAACTCTGTTCATATCATATTCATGATTTTTAATAGGGTCACTTAAAACTTTATAAGTCTCATTTATTTCTTGAAATTACATAGTTACAACATCTTAACCTTGCTTATTATCTAGATGCCATCTCAAAGCAAGGCAAAGATAACTATTTAAAATTGCATCATTTTGTAGCATCATAGTCAATTTCTAATATTTGTTAATAATCTTTACCTCATGAGTCTCTAGGGGAAACTTTTGATCTGATCTCACCCAATCTAAAATTTCACTATTTGTATTTTCACACAGAAGTATGTAAAACCCTTTAAAAAATCACCATTGGTTTTCCACATATTTTGAATCATGTCTTGATAAGCCTCAATGCAAATTATACCCATTCACATTGTATAAAATTACTCACTAGAAGGAAATAAGTCGCCATTATCTCTTTATGACTTTTCTATTTAAAAATTTCCCAAAGTTGGTGAACGTCATTCTATTTGTGTGATTTACCACATGCTAATGTCACTGTGTTGTATACAATTATATTTGATGTTAAATCATCCCAAAATTATGTTTCCTACAATAGGTGAAGATCACATTCATAGCTCTTAGATTTTGTAACTCTTTTCATAAGCAAATTATAAGTACCTTCTAAAGGCTTGGTCATCTTCTTCATGTTATCAAAAATCCCCAATGTAGTATCAATGGAGATATTTCCTATTAAAGTAATAATAAGTGAATTGTAAATATGCAAATTTGGTTGAAAATTTCCCCATCCTTATGTACATTATTAAAGCACTAGTAACCTTATTTGATAAACTATGCATGGTAATCATTCTTGACAATATTGGTTCATCTTTTCTATTTTAAAAAGAACTAGAACTCCTTTAGATGGGTTATTTTCAATAGAAGAGGTATTCAATTTTTTATGCATTAAATAATGTGGTCTTTTGTTATATTCACAATAATTATTATGAGTTTTTGATCTAATCTCTGAAGGTGGCCATTTTCACTAATAAAATTATTAAGTTCATTTGTCCTCCCATATAACACCACCTGGCTCTCTCTTTTTGGAGCATAATTACTTTTAGTTTGTTTATCTCCTTTATATGAAGTACTAATCCCATGGTGACTCACACCAAGTCCTTGTAGTGTAAAACCTCTATCTTATCTACCCCAAATTCTCCACAGTCTATAACACAACCATCCTTAATTACTCCTCAGATCAACATGAAGATATTGAGGAAGACTATAGACGTCCTCTAATTTTTTCTAAATGAGAATTATTTTATTGCACCAATAGTGATCTAAAGCCCATATATAAGAATGATCTTCAAGTCCTTATACTACAAGTTATATTCCTAGTTTTGTCTCTCTTTTTATCAAAATAAAAGTTTTTGAGATATCCTATATTATAAATCTAATTTTCACCCCTAAGAAGGTTTTTCAATCCTTCCTAATTATATGACAACATGGAATCACTTATAGGCTATGGGTGGCCTAATTGGTGAAGTGAATCTCTAGATTGGACTAGTTACCTTGATTCTTCACCCAAAAATACAGCTAACCTACTGAAATTGGAAGGAAAAGGGGTAAAAGAAGACTAAAACCAAAAATAAAACATGGAGGTGATGCACCAAATATATTTTCCTCTACTTGCCAATGTTTGAACTATGAAATAGTAAGATTACAGCCTGATTTCACAACGTCAAGTCATTTATTTCCACACAAGTGTTTCCATATTAATGTTATGGTTAGTATAATAGCCAAGATGGTTAATCAAGAGGCCTAAGAGAAGACACTAATTACATTTCAACACTTTAACTCAATAAAACCATTTGATACACATCTTATGACTTGTGGAAAGATAACCAACTCACATAGAGGCATGAAATAAAATGATAAATGCAAGAAAGTCATATGACTATCACTAACATCCATCAATAATTCATCTCAAAATAATTATATGAAATATGAATATAATATAACTCATCTTTAATTGATTTCAATCTCAATAACAAGTATTAAATTTGGTAGGGCTTCACCATACCCATTTTGAGGATACATACAATGCCTTTCAAGGCTTCTTTTATAGTAAAAATAATATAATAGGGATAGATAGGCATAATAATGCCAATCATGGCTACCATATAATCATATAATTAGTTAGAAAATAGGAAAAACTTTCAACAAAGTTTTCAAGTAATGTGTTGGCTTCTTATTCTAAAAACTCTAGGTTATGTGTTGATGAAGTTCTAACTGAAAAGTGGTGTGGAGATCATCTTGGTAGGTTAGATACTTCTTGAAGTTAAATCCCTTATCTTATATTTACATCTTCACTTCTTTAAAGGGTACTTAAAAGTTCACTCTTTGACACCTGGCTTACTTGAGGACTTCCTACACTAGCCTTAACTCTTGCGATGGTTCCTTATCATTTGAATATTTGAACTTGAACTTTATACCTCTTCTCATACCATATTATTTGCTATCAAGGTTTTATTTATAAAGAAAATTATATTTTTATGTATTTAATATTTCTATCATGGATTTTTAATTTATGGGAGTGTTATAAGAGTTCATGGACTCCATGTTCAAGCATTGGAAATCACCTTATAGCTTTAGTTTTCACACTTGTTTGACAAGAAGGAAACAAGAGGCCTTCATGCCTATAAGTTTAAAGTGATATTGAGTGGAAAGAAGGATTATTTCCTATATTTCATGACTCCAAAATCTTTCATAGATGACATTATGTTATCATCATGATGTTTTGAAAGTCTCTTGAGTCTTGAGGTCTTGAACAAGTGTGAAACTCTATGTTATTAATGTAAGATTATTCACACTTATTCATTGAGGCTTGACATAGACTTATAACCTATGATATAATTATTGGAAAATATTTAATGACTTATTAAGGATCATAACACCTTTTTATTGGATTAAGTAACCTCTGCAAATAGTTAGGAAGACTTAGTTGACCTGAAATCCTATAAATAACCTCAAAAGAGTAGTCTTTTAGGCCATTTTTATATACATTTCACCTCACAAGTGTCAATTTCCTACTTCATAAAAATATTAGGATAGGAATAAATACCATATAATTAGTTTTAAATCCATCCTAATCCATTTTGGGCACATACAAGACTAATCTTCTCCATCAGGTCTTTTGAGAGGTTTTAGGGTCTTATCTTGTTAATGAGTGTTCATAAAGAACAGATAATTAATATCTAAAATAATGAAAAAAATTATATTATTATTAAATTATTAACTCCTTCAATATCCATTGTTACCCATGTGACTTCTCATGCAAGTTCACATGTAGTGAAGACGACCTTATCAAAGAAACTAACCTTGTTGGTGAACTTGAGAGGTGACTATTTGGGCAAAAGGTTGTAAATGTTCTTGATTTTGATTGAAAACACATTTTTTAGGTTTAATAAATATAATTTGAGGTGTAAAAGTGATATATTCAATGTATTTACCTTTTCTACTCACTAGGACTTGAATTAGGCCATTGTTAGGGTTTGTGGAAAATCCTATGTGACTGAACCTAACAACCCTTATTAAGAACTTTAATTCCATTAAAATGAGTTAAAATTTCATATTAATAAATTAAAATGTATCATTAACCTCCTAAGACTCTTCATTCCTCAAATCACTTTAAAAACTTACAATTTTATTCATGTTTTATGCACATGCCTGTAAGTGCTCTTTAGGCCTCTTGATTGCAATACTTTGAGATTGGGTTCTCTTTATTTGGTTTTGGTCTTATTGATGATTATATTAAGGATATATACCTTATTAATACTCTATATAAACCTTAAAAATTTCTTATCACTTCATCCTACATCACAAGTCTACATTTTATCTTATTCTACCTATAAAAGACTTATAAGTGTACTTTTAGGCCTAAAGCTCTCTTCATCCAAAGAAACTTGACTCAAACTGATGGTTTTAATTTTATATCAAGGATTAAAACACTTTATAACCATATAAATTTTATTCAAACTCCTCATATCATTTCTTAGACTCTATGTCAAACACACAAAGGACATAGTATTCAACTTTTACTAGGTAGACCTGTAGGTCTCTATTCTAATCTCATCCTCTTTGTAAATTTATCCTAGCATGGAGTTTTATTAAATTTTGTACCCATTAATAATATTTTGGAAACTATGAAAACATATGATTTTTTTTTAAGGTATATTCAATTGATAAGATCAACAAGTCTTACTAATAATCCCTCATTTCAAATCTATAGATCTTCATAACTTACTTGAGTCTGTATACATTAGCCATTTATTTACTACTCAACCCTGAAGAGTTTATAATAATTTGAAGATATTGAGGTGATTAAATTATATAACAATCAACCAGGACATTTTCAATAAAAATATCGGAGACCTAAACTTTCACTTGCATGTCTATAGATTTCTTCCTCACCCTTAAACCTTGTTTAGGCTTACTCAAAGGGTTTTATGGATTATCTTCCAAATTTGGAAACATTGATAAATATGGTCTAAAAATTTATTTTAAATAGTAATTATGATGTTATAAACCTATTAAATCAATGATAAAACCAATTTTCCTATTATTTTCTTAGGAATTAAGTTATACATATAGTATTTTATTCTTTAGGTCTCAACATACCTAAAAGATCTTTAACCAATCTTGGTTCAAACTGATATTCTTCCTCTTTCTTGAAATCCAATAAATATTTTCATATTTTATAGGGTTATATATACTAAAAGTGAATATTTTATTCTTTATTATATATAAAAACCTATACTCTCTCATTATTGATCTACCTACAACGTCAATATAGGCAAGATATTTGTAACATTTTATAGGTGTTCATATTGTTATGAGGGTCCCAAGACTCTATGGGTTTTGAGGGAAAAATTTATGACCTTGGAGAGTTTCATAAGGATGTGAATAAAACTTGATATCCTACCATTGAACCCCAAACATGTTTGACTCCATATAGCTTAAACTCTCTTGCTCAAGTTTGTAACCTGCTACCATATGGAGATTTTTTTACCTTTTTAATACTTGCATGTGCCAAAAAATGCTAGGATATGGGATTATAATACTAATATGACTTTTCATGATCTCACATGATCATCTATTCACACCAATGATATCACAAATTCCTTGAAACTTCTCAAATTTGAGATTTTAGGGTTTTAAGAGGGTTTAAGACATTTTAGTCTATTAAGGATGATTCATAAAGCTCAAGGCATACATATCTTAACTCATACCATAAATTGGAAGGGAACAGGGGTCCAATACTTCCCATAAGAGTAATTGACCTTATCTTCTCTCTCCTTATGTGTACCAACATCAAACTATTAGGCTTTTTTGAACATGCAAGTAGACCTTTAAAACTAATGGAGAAATGGGGTAGGTGTTTGCCTCTTTTATATCTATCACTTAATTTCAATAATGTATTTGAATCTGAGGGATCTCAATATAAATTTTTTGTAATGGGATCTTCACAAGCATGTTCTCTTTAAGCAACTACTTGTTCTACATTTAAAACCCATTAGAGTTGATCAACTAGGTGATTATAAAGCTTTCTTTGACATGTACAGAGGTGAAGCAACATGACAAAGCATTAACCACCTTTATTTGTTTGAAACTTAATCATTGTACCTCATTTGGATGTTATAAAATGATTAAAAGGCAATTAAAAAAGTATTCCAACATTAAAGAATCACTCTTAAGACACTTTGAACAATATGTACATCCAAGTACAAGTACCATGACATTCCACAAGTGTTAAATGACATAAGAGACCCTTATTTAATTTTATAGACCTTCAATTTTGATCTTCTCTTAAAGGGTCATATTACAACATTGCAATAAGAAATATAAAGCAAAGTAGATAAAACTTTAATATTTCTAGAAATACCTTAGTTTCTACAAAAGCTTGAAAGTATAATGTTGTCAAATCATCATCTTTGCTCCTTGGTCCACCTACTCAACTTGGAACAAATTTCTTCTTAGGGGATCACCATTCCTCTTCCTTGACCATGATTCAAGATTGACCTTGAATTCACACTTAAACCTTAACCTTGTCGAAATTACCTTAATCTATGTTAAACACACTGGAGGTTACCACATTTACTAGACTTGATGATAGGACTAGGTGACTTGACTCCACCTCTAACTAGACCACTTTAAGAGACTCTAAAAACTACCAAGAAAAACACATTGGCTATCACTTTGAGACCAACCATGATCAATACAAGGTTATTCAGATGGCTATCAATAAATTTAAGATCATGATGACCAAATTTTTGAATGTTATTCACTTATGGTGGCCAATTTTGGCTAACAAATTTGGTGACCTCCTAGGATTGATGTTTGATATACATCTAGACTAGTGGCCTTGACAACCCATTGGGATATGGGGTCATGAATGATGATTGAATTGAAGGCATACTAAACTTTGAACTTGATATCAGGCTTGACACATATTGAAAACTAATAAAACACACAAAACAAATACCCCACACATACATGTGTCTAAGACACTTGAAGGAAAGACAACAACCAAAGCAAACAAAAAAACTTATGCTGACAGCACTTAGGGGAAACAAAGACCTACTCTACTATGTACAAGGATAAAAAACTAACCTTAGTAATATAGTTTCAAATTTATCCCATTTACTAGGATACTCGGCTCCTCTTCATTCAATTTTACAAGCTGAAAAATATTATATTGTTTGCATCCAATTATAATATAGGGCGTACTCCATAGTGTATCAAAATTGGTATGCCTATCAGGTTTAGCCCTATCCTCATCCCAATTTAACACAAGGTCTCCTTATTGATATGATCTTAAAAAAAAATTTCTATTAAAGGTCTTCTTTACTTTGGCTTGAGTGCACTCCATGGTATACATGGTATGGTATTTTGTCTCTTCCAATACCATCAACTCTATCAACCTTTTTTCCATGAGCTCACTCTCCATCATTTCAAGCTGATGTGATAACTCTAAGGATGGTAATATAAGACATATGGGTAACTTGGCCTCTCTCCCATCAACAAACATGTATGGTGAGTTACCAACAACCCTCTTTGGGTTAATCTTATCAGTCCATAAATTTGTCTTCAACTTAGTGTGCTAAACTCTTTAATTTTTTTCCATTATCCTCTTAATGATTCTAATCAAATTCTTGTTTGTAGACTCAACTAGTCTATTTCCTTAAGGATATTAGCTGGAAGAAGTACTTATGTAGATGATCCCATTCACTTATCCTTACACCACTAAATTCCATTGCATTATAAAAAATTATTATGGAAGGGACTCCTAATATTGTTACTAGGCCTTCATAGAACTCAAGAACTGAACTCTCATTAGCCTCTTTTAGGGCTATTGACTCCACCCATATTGTGAAGTAATCAATGGTTATAACCACCCATTTATGGCTAGAATTTGAAGGGGGTTTATCATATTAATGAAATCAAGACCCCATTGTATGAATGGATATTTCACTTGAATATGATTGAGAGGAAGGGTAACAAGATTTTGTTTCCCTATGAAAAATGCACACTTTTGACACCTCCTTACCCAAGCATAAGAGTTCTTAAACAATCTAAAAAAATAATACCCAACCTTCATTATTTTTTATACTATAGTATTAGGTTCAATGTGACCTCCCACAGACCCATCATGAAATTGTTCCAAAACCCTATCAATCTAATCAATTTCAACACATCTCAATAACATAACATTGAAATCCTTTCAAAAGATAACTCAATACAAAAGAACATATGGGATGGACTACAATAAAAAGTATCTTCTTTTTTATTTATCCAAACTTATAATACACTCACCTATTTAAATAAATCTTACCATATATTGTGTCCAACTTGGAGGGGATAAAGGTACAACTATAGAAGGATCATCTTGCAATTCTAGACCATCTTTTTTATCCTCTTAAAGATCTGATGCTAAATGCTTACATAGTCCTCTTCCTCTTGCCAACTTAGTAGCCTTGATCTCCGCATCATATTCCATGACCTTGGTTATCCAACCAACCCTTTTTTCATTCAAATCCTTATTCAAAAGGAAGTATCTTATGCTTAGATGTGACATCATGACATGGATTTTGTTATTAGACACAATATGACAAAACTTCTTAAGCCTCTTTATGAGTTACAACACTTGCTTCTCTATAAATGTGTATCTCTCTTCATAATCCTCTAGCCCTTGATCAAAGAAAGAAATAGGTTGCTCAAGACCTTCACCATTATGTTGCATCAACATGGCTGAGATAGTGTTAATGTTAGAGAATACACAAGAAGAAATCCTTTGAAAAATTAGGATTTATCAATGTAGGTTCTTGGGATATAACTTGCGTAATAGCCTAACAACTATTTTTTCTTTATTTGGTCCAATTGAAGACTTGGTGCTTCTTCAACATGGTTATTATAGGCTTCACAAGGTTGGAAAAACTAGGTATGAATCTTCTTAAAAAATTAATCTTTCAAAAAAAACTTTGTAAACTTTTATTGTGTTTGGGCAAAGACAAAGCCAATATGACATTCACTCTTTTAGGATCTATGGCAATCCAATCTTTAGAAATAGTGTGGCCTAAGAGCTTACCCTTGTGAACTAAAAAAATGCACTTCTTGGGGTTTAGAGAGATCTCATATTGCTTATATCTTTAAAAAATAAATCTAAGATGAGATAGATGATGAATAACATTCTTTGAGAAAATTGTTATGTCATCAATATAGATTGGCACCATTTATTTAATAAAGTGTTGGAAATCCATATCCATAGATCTTTGAAATGTATCCCATACATTTGATATCCAAAATGACATTATTTTATAGACATATGTGCCCCATTTAGTAGTAAATGTTATTTTATATGATCTTCTTCCTTCACCATGACTTGATTATAACTAGAGTAGCCATCCAAGAGAGAGAAGCATTAAGAACCTAAAACCACTTGAAGAAGTTGATCCATGGAGAGTAAGGGGTAATGATATCTCAATGACACCCTATTCAAATGTTTGAAATATACACATAATCTAATCTCCCCACTCTTCTTCCTCATAGGGATTAGATTAGTAACTCATGAGGAGTGCTTAATAGGGAATATGATGCTTAAATCTATCAATTTAGTTAAATCCTTCCTCATTAGAATCTTAATATTTAGATTTATAGGTATTTATCTTTGTTTTATAGGCTTGGAATTTGGATCAAACTCTATGGTATGTTAGGCTAATATAGGATCAAACCCATTAAAGTCACTATATTCCCAAAAACATATATCAAAAAAATCTTTACGCAACTCCACAAATGCATTCCTTTAAGCTGAAGGACATACCTTTCCAAGATTAAGAATATTTTATTTAAATATATTAACTCTTTCATGATATTCCTCTTTTGTAGACATACTCACATTGTACTTACTCACTTGACCATTCTCATTTAAGATGTTCTCAAGAGTTATCAATCCTTTGGGAAGTTTCTTGGATCTCAATTGCACAATCTAATCTCCATATTGATGATATAATTTAGCCTAGTTTTTTGAAAAAAACTCAACTTCTTGTTTAAGGAATCATGTTATTTGCTTGTCACTCTCAAATACCTACCAATTGACATCATTATTTGATATTAATGTACTTACTACCTACTTGGTATGAGGTTAATTTTTGAATTCCTCACATCATTAGGAATGTCAAATTGGGATCCCTCTAAAGCTAACTGATTAACATGTTGATTCCTTTCTCTTATAATTGTTTAAATGTTGAAGGCTTAAAAACATTCAATAATATCCCGTACCATATGTTTTTAAGAATTAAAAAATGGATTCTTAGCATCACTTTTACCTTTCACTTGGTGGATTACTAGCTCACTATCTCCAAAAACTTGTAATTGCTTCACTCTCTTCTATCTTACCCATTGAATATCATATATAAGAGTCCCATACTCATTTGCATTACAATTTTAACTAAATTTTATTACAAAATAGTAATTTTCATTAGAAGGAGAAACTAGCATTACATCTTCCCCTGCTCCATTCTTATTCCTTGAACCATGAAAGAAAAATTTACGTAGACCATCACTATCTAAAATTTACTTAGAGAGAGCTAATATGATTGCATCATTTTCATGAAAATAAAAAACACCTATACCAACTTATTCAACACCTTTATATGGATCATATTCATGATTTTTTTCTCCCCATTCTGTTAGGAACCCAAGGAAGCACCATTGATTACCAAATACAAGCAACTGAATATGCAGAATTAAACCAAAAGTAACAAGTAACTAGAATCAGAAACAACACAGAATATGAGAGACAATACCCAATTGTATTAATACTCTTCCAGAAGGAAATACAATAAAGAAGATTGCCACAGTTCTTCTTCCTTACACACCTCTAGGGCTCCCACACCTTTAAGGCATAAACAGTAAATCTCTTCAAGAGATCACTCTCTCTTACGGTCCCAACACACAACTCAAACACAGAGTTGGTGTTCACCTCCAACCAGTCAGTATCACTACTACCAGTACACAAGTGCTCCATGCACTCCAAGTACTCAACGTACTCCAAGTAGATCTCCCCTGAACTTGGAACAACCTGCAACTCAAATGATCTTACTTATGGAAGGATCTACCTTGCCTTCCTCTATGCTCTCTAATGTGTTGCTGTCACCTTTGATCCTGCTGCCACCTGTAGATCTCCTTTGACTTCGCACACACACCTGTAACCATGTAGATCTCTTTACACCCTGAAGAACCCTTGTCCTTGCCTCACCAAGTCCTTATGATTCTCCAAACTAGTACCCTGGTGGATCTTCTCCCTGATCTAACACACCTGTAGACCAACCTAATCATACACACTCAGCACCCCTGTAGAACTAGCAAGAACACCCTTGCTCTCTTCACACACAGAAGGAGCTAACTTTGCTCAACTCAACTAGCACAAATTACAATATAGCCCATGAGTCTATTATATAGATCTCATGCAAACAATAATTAGACACCTAATTACAATAATTAGATTCGTAGCCCAAGACTAAAATTAGCCTTTCAACATGCAAACAACTAGTTCGTTAACTATCTATCCATGAACAAGCAGTTCTGGAATTGCACAGGTGATCGACACCGATCCCTATTTACCTGGAGATGATCGATGTCAGACGATCTCTGACCATCGTCGATAGCTTCTTGTCTCCACCTGATTGACATCAGTTGGCCTGACTGATGCCGACAACTGTGACACTCAACACCCTCCTCCCCTATTTGCATCAGTGAAGCTTTTAGCTCCACAACCTAACAATATCCCACTTGGAGATAAATAGCTACACTGTTCCTGTACCTGTACCTCATCTAATCTATTTCCTAGCTTGTATCCCTCTTCAAGATCAATCCTGAAGACCAACCACCACACAACTTGTGGTGTACCTCCTGTCATCCGAGTAACTTGCCACATCCAAACCTACAAACCCATGTAGTGAAGTCCTGACCCTGCATAGCATGAATCCCTACTGCTGGTCCCTCTCAGATACCTGAGAACCCACTTCTCTGAATTGGCTCATAACTCTCTGACAGCTCCCACTACTAGGAAAAACTCAGGTCTATACCAGACCTCATGTGATTTTAGACACTAAACTGTCTAGCCCTTGGTGTGCTCCGGTTTTGCATCCTTTGTATTGAACCTCACTAACACTTGATTCACATCAGCTCCCACTGGAGACAAAATCAACTTGTGATCTTCCATGTCTCTCATGCCAAAGAATTTCACTACTCCAAATTCCTCATGACATGCCACTGAACTAACCTTACCCTTAGCTCAGCAAAACCCTGTATGTCGGAACCTATAACTAGTATACCATCCACATACAGTAACAGGATAATGTTGCAATCATCATCCCCCTGGTAAGACAAACACAATGGTTACACTGACATTGACTAAAGCCCTGCTTTGTCATCCACCTATCAAAACCTGTACCATTGTCCTGCAGCTTCCTCAAGACCATATGACCTGGCCTTCCATCTCACGTGTCCATTCTCTCTATTCTTTAACTAAGGTATCCATTCGTATTTTAGTGCTTTCTTCTGGTTGGCAACCCTACCAAATCTCCCATTCAATTCTGCATCCTTATTCATGCCATGCTCCCACTATTTCCTAGATCCTTCTTGCTCTGCAGTGAGTAATGAGTATAAAGAAGAGGAATAATGAATTTAAGGCTTACTTACCCTTTTATTCCTCCCCATGGGCATTTGAGACTCCTTGACAACTTGCTATCCACCTAAAATCTATCTCAGTGACTGACCTCGGTCACCACATAGTCTGCATCTGACCGACGTCAGTTCCATGTGACTGTCTAGGTCACCGACACCGGTTATCCTACTGACATCTGTCTCCACCTATCTGACACCACTGACTCCTTTGGTTTGCACATGACCGATGTTGGCACTTGTCTGTTCGACATCGGTTACCCTTGATCGATGCCGGTACCTGTGTATGACTGTGAGTGATGACTTTTTACCCACGAGCTCTCCATGGATCAAAACCCTGTCCAAACCACCCTGCTCAAAAGTATCCAGCCCCATCCACTGGTCTCTATCTATCATCTCCTCCAAGAACACCAAGGCTTTCTAGTTCTTAAGTTTATCAAATACAACAGTCTTCCTTTTCCTGCAATAAACACAATCCTTTCTTGTAGCATCCCACTACTCACAGAAATCTCGATCTATGCTCTCCGAAGCTGAACTCTTTCCTTTTGACTTAAGAACATCCATTCCCTTCTCACTTATGTGTCCAAGCCTACAAAGCCACACCTATGCAACAAAAGTGGAATCAGTAATACAAGTAGATAAAGAGTACCCGCTTTCTTACCACATGCTAATTCAAGTGCACCTTCGTAACATTCCAAGAATCCGCTGTGAGAGTTCCTGTGTATCTCTCATCACCCAACTTTTTTGAAGCAATTAGCCGCATCTTCAAGACTAGGACCTGCATGACCTCCTTCAACACCCATGTGTTGGTCACCTGTAATTTCAGCCACACTTTCCCTTTGCCAATTCTTTGGCAAGGCACACCAGCCCATAAATAAATCTTTCCAAAGTCTCCAAAGACCTTAACATGGAAAAATACTCTATTTTAGACTGCATGGAAAGAGGCAATAGAATCTATAAAATTAGATTCTACTTTATCCAAGAAACATCCCAAAGCATCATGTGCAACAACACCTGCAACATCTGCTTCTTCAGTTTCTTCATGCTGATCTGCTACCAACCAACAATCTTTCTTTACCTGCTCTTTCTTTCCATAAGATCGTAATTGACCATTCATGCTTTTCAATTCCTCCATTCTTAGCTTACTTTTTTCTATCGTTGCTATACTCCCACTCAATCAGAAACCCCTGAGAGTGACCTGTAATCAAACACAAAACCTGCTCCCTACAACCTTAGCTCTGATACCAACTGTTAGGAACCCAAGGAAGCACCATTGATTACCAAATACAAGCAACTGAATATGTGGAATTAAACCAGAAGTAACAAGTAACTAGAATCAGAAACAACATAGAATATGAGAGACAATACCCAATTATATTAATACTCTTCCAGAAGGAAAATACAACAAAGAAGATTGCCACAGTTCTTCTTCCTTACACACCTCTAGGGCTCCCACACCTCTAGGGCATAAATAATAAATCTCTTCAAGAGCTCACTCTCTCTTATGATCCCAAAACAACTCAAACACAGAGTTGGTGTTCACCTCTCACCAGTCAGTATCACTACTGCCAGTACACAAGTGCTCCACGCACTCCAAGTACTCAATGTACTCCAAGTAGATCTCCCCTGAACTTGCAACAACCTACAACTCAAATGATATTACTTATGGAAGGATCTACCTTGCCTTCCTCTATGCTCTCTGATGTGTTGCTGTCACCTTTGATCCTGCTGCCACCTGTAGATCTCCTTTGACTTTGCACACACACCTGTTACCATGTAGATCTCTTTACACCTTGAAGAACCCTGTCACCAAGTCCTTATGATTCTCCAAACTAGTACCCTGGTGGATCTTCTCCCTGATCTAGCACACCTGTAGACCAACTTGATCATACACACTCAGCACCCTTGTAGAACTAGCAAGAACACCCTTGCTCTCTTCACACACAGAAGGAGCTAACTTTGCTCAACTCAACTAGCACAAATTACAATATAGCCCATGAGTCTATTATATAGATCTCATGCAAACAATAATTAGACACCTAATTACAATAATTAGATCCATAGCCCAAGACTAAAATTAGCCTTTTTTTATATTTTAGGGCCTTAGGGGCTGCATTAATCTCTTTTATTGCTTGAGACATAGAAGGAATAGTCGCTGAACCTTTACCTATCTCTTGAGCATCTTCAATTTTTCTCCTTTTGGACCATGTATTAACTGTTATGGAAGTATCAACCACCTTACTTGTGCTTCCCAAATAATTGACTGCATACCAATCTCCCTCTTTCCAATTTACCAATGTAGTATCATATTGAACTTGCTTTCCATTAGTCCCACCTTGATAAGAAAATTTAGCTTGTGTCATAGAAGGAATTTTTCCATTTTGTGCCATAAAAGATTAATTAAACACCTCATTATAATTGATAATATGATTATGAGGTTGGTCCCATAAGGAATACCAATCATTCTTTTGAATGAGATTGTTTTGAATAGGTACTAGAGTTATAGAGGTAGTCACAACATTTGGATTATAACTATTATATGGTTTAGAATTAGTAACCTGCCCTTGTCCTTAATAATTAGTTTAAAAAGATAGTCTATTTGGATGATTAGAATGATAAGACTGATATGGAGTTTGATAAGGTATATGAGGCTGAGGTAGCTACCTCTCAATGGCCACTAAATTATTTGTTTGAGCTTTGATTGGGATTCTTAACTCTTACATGTCATTTGATTGACTAGGGCCAACTTACTCATGATCGATTATTGTGGAAATGGGAGCAAGAGTTGGTGTATGGAGCTATATATTAGGAAATAATATCATCAAAGTTCTTGGGAATATATTTCCAACTTCTATGAGGTTATTATTAGCCTTAATGGAAACATCATAGCCATCAAGCAAGGTCTCTCCTTCCATATATTGTATCATAATAGTTATGTCACTATTCAAGGCCTTGTGATAGTAGAATAAGGAATATTTTGGAGTGGGTCTCACAAGATTTGAGATCCTATCCCATATTTTTTGAAATCTAGAATTGAAATATTGCATAAAATCCCTTTGAACTCTCTTGATAGTGGTTAATTGCTCAGCCAAAGATAAGTAATCACTCTTGTCTTCAAACCTCTTATTCAATTTCTCTCCTAGTGGGTTCCATGAATCAATATAATTAGGAGCAAATGTTCTATACCAATATAAATCCTTTCCCTTAAATAAAATTTCCAAAAACCTAATAGCCACATTCTCTTGAGTAATATTATGAATGTTGCATAAATTTTCCATATATCTAATGTGCTCAATGGGGGTAATGGTGTTTTCTACACTAAAGTATGGGACATTTTAAGAGTTTCCATAGGGATATCATCATATCTTTCAAGTTTCAGATGAGATCCACCATTGAAATCAATAAAGGGTAGATTTATATCCATCTTGATAACTTTAGGAGAATTTTGAGTGTAACGGAAATGGAGCTTCATTCTAAGAGTCTTGGTATAAGGGGCAAAATGAAGGAATCACTTTCTCTTGACTGAAAATGGAGGTAACTCAGCAAAATCAAAAGGAATACCTCTAGACCTTAATCTTGTAGTAACCTTTGGCATGAAAAATACTTACTATTTTGCAACCAAGAGCTAAAAAATTATTGGAGTTGCCTGATGTTTTATGAAGGAGGCTATTAAAACTACAAATTTGTCAAGACCAACATCAATCTTGGAAAACCTTGTTGAAATTATGTCCCACTGGCATGCCAAAACTATTATCAATATAATTTACACTCCTATGAAGGTTGTTCAAGCCTTATAATTATATGACAACATGAAATCACTTCCCTCCAAAACCTAAAAGTGATTCCATGCTATCATCTAATTAGGAAGGCTTGAACAACCTTATAAAGGGTGAAATTTAGATTTATAACATCCTCAACACCCCTAAATTTTTGACTCAACATTCCCATATTAGCATTGACCAAGTTATTTTCCTTAAATTCTTATCACTTCACAATGTTATTATGAACATCACACAATGGCTCACCATTTGAAAATTCAAAGAATAAGTAGATTTTAGTATGCGATCCAAGCCTTACCCATTAGGATATGGATTTGATGTTTAATTCTAAAAAAAAATCATTCATACCATTAAAACACCTCTCATTTTTCATGAGAGTGCAATTTTGGGTGTTATCATGAAATGTAAAATTTCACGATAATAATTGGCTCTAACTATGGGATGGTACTTCCTAAGGGAATATAGAACTTTAGAATTTTGGATGACTGGTGCCTTATTATTGTATATTCCTAAATACTTCTAGGTAGCTCACATTTTGATCTCTTGATTTGACCAACTGAAAACCAATTACCTATCTCAATCATATGAGATATGAACATGTACTACCAGGCTGGATCTCTTGCTTTGAATTTTTTGCATGTTTACCACTTGTCCACTTAAAGAGATATGTGAAAAACCTATCCATTATGTTGCTCAAGAAAAAAAGATTTATATCAACATTTTCATGATACACTATCAAATATATGTCTTGAAAATTCCCTTGGCTAAAGAACTTTAATGCTCTTTTCTGCATACCATTCCAATCAATTAAAAAATACTTACTTATAGAAATAACATAGGATTGAAGATGTCAAACTTATAGTTTCCATATAGAGATCAAAATTAATTATATGTATAGGTTAAAGGACCAATACATGGAAAGGAAAGAATAAAAGATAAGTTGTTGCATTTATTGAAAACAACACAAACACACAAAAATAAAGATGGGAAAAGGAAATGATCTAAAATAGGTAAATTAGAGTTATTTATGTGGGGCAGAATAAAAAGAAAAGACTATATAAAACCATTAAATGTTGCGATAAGTAACTTCTATTTTGAAATAATGGATTTGACTTATGATCTCCAAATACATTTAACAATAGTCACTAAGCAGGTGGGAAGAGGATAAAATTAAGATCACCGTGCATACTCAAATAGTCATAAATAATGTCTTCATGTTTTGGAAAAGAATAATTTTGAACATTATAATCTTTTATGAGCATTTTATAGTAGCACTAAACATCTTAAATATATTCTTGAATGAATTTAAATGCATTTGTGCCAAATGCAAGATTTTAATTAGAGAAAAGTGTGTTACATGTTTCTTTCTGAGCTATAGTAATATTAGGGATATGTTCTCTAATAAATTTAGTGCATAAATTATTTGCCATATTGTTTCCTAATACAAAAATCAATTTGTCATTAATTGAGTCATCATCATCATCATCTTCATCAATTTATTTTGCCTTGACAGTTCCCATTACACTTGGAATTAAAATCTATTACCATTCATTTTTATCCATGTTCACATCTTATTTTATTTAAAATTTGGCATAACCATGATCTTAAATCTGTGTAGGATTAAAAGGAGACATGAAAAGGAAGTTCCAAGAAAATTTGCATTTTTGACTACCGAGTTTTCCACTTTGATACAAGAAGGATCTTATGCTTTACATAAAATATGTTCCATGTTATCTTCTCTTTCAAAAAGTATAACATGACACTTTGAATTATTCTTTCTCTCTATTTTTGGCTCAATCCTCAAATAGCTAATTTTATCCCTAGACTATGAGGTTTGGTCAATCTTTCAAAATAGGAAAATATTTCTCTTCTTTGCAAAGGGGGAAGTCAAATTCTTCATTTATTCCCTAATCAATTATTAATTATTTTAATTATTCATCTTATTCAATAATTATGAAACTAAAACAATCATATGTGATAGGAAGCACTTTTTCTTTTCCTCTATTGGAGTTTTGACATGTTCGATCAAGAATTTGCCTTTAGAATATCTTTTTTGAATGATGAAAACTCTTTATTATATCATGTTTCATTGTTTATTCACTATTTTGAATAGTTATAACATGTTTTGAAACTTACTTCTTCAAATTTATAGAAAAAACCATGTCATCTTCAATATCGATATCTTCTTATTACACAACTTCCATGTCATTTACCTTGTTCCTCATCAAGATAAATTTGATCTCTAGGTGTAAATTACCAATGAAGACATAGAGTTGTCTGTTAGGACTTGGTTGATCTATCTAAGGAATCAATCTCAATAATTTTTTGTACTGTTTCATGAACTCTCTCATCTACTCATTATCTTACTTATAAATTTGGAATAAATATGAAAATAATGCACACACATCTATGGATGATTTTAATATGTTTAATAACTTACTCGTCAATGAGTCCCAATTCACAATACATCCATCTTCTAGGTGTTAGAACCACTCAACAATAGGTCTAGTGAAAGTTTCAAAAAAAAGTCTTACAATGACATCCTCATGCATAAATCCTAAAATGTTTCAAGACACTATGAAATCTAAGATATGATTATTTGAATCTTGACCATTTTATATAGAAAAATTCATAAATATCTTCCTTGAGCCTGATGGTAACTAATTGTAATGGGCTAAAGCCAATTGTCCAAAAAACATTTCCATGAGACATGCAGAATATTGGGGTTGGTATGGACCAATGCCATGTCTCCAATCATAAATATGTAGGTACCGGGTACTTTATCTCAATGGACTCACCAACCTCCATTCTAAGGGAGGTTCCTTAAAACATCTAAAAACCACATACATAAATCACTTTGATATGCAATGGAGTCACCAGAAATTGTTCGTTAAAATTTTTTTTAGGGAGGTAAATGTGGAATTTCAATCAACAGTGTGGGGATAAATTTCCTTCCTCAGTCAGCAATATGGGGACAAGGTACCTCTCTTATTAGCAAGTGGAGCTACCTTTATTGAAATCCAAAAAAGAAATGCATGGAAAGAGCTATTTACAATAAAAATGTTTTATGTGGGGGTTTCATACTTTTAAATAGAAATTAAAAAAAGAGATACAAATAAAATGAAGTGAATGATGGGAATAAGGTGAAAATAAGAAATAAAATGAGAAAGGAAGAATGGGATTATTCTATCTAGTTAAACATAAAAGATGCTATGATAATCCCATAAAATATGAAGGATAATTCTAGGTAGTTAAACATAGAGACTCACTATAATAGCCCAATATTTAAGATTGTAACATGGCAAGCATTTATTATAGAAATAGGATAGGAAAGACATACACTTAACATATGAACATGTTACATACACCAAGGAGAGTGGATAGCTTTACAAATAAAGATATTCAAAAACCCTGCATTTCTAAAGAAAAACAAGCATAAAATCATATTCTTAATCTCAATAAGGCTTCACTTCTCCTAATGTAGATTCAATAGAAATTCTAAAGGAAAAATTATGCTTTCCTTGACTATCTAAAAATAACATTTTAACAAATTGAAAGAACAAGAATCAAAATGGAATGACATACTCATGCATATCATTCACCATAAAGATTCAAGGAGTAAAGTCCTATAAATTACTTATGTATTTATTCTTCATGGGAACATACAAATTCCTTCCTTCCATATTACCACACTGTCTCATATTGTTGAAAATCCAACCAACAAAAAAACCAATTTGAGCCCAACTGAATCTAACTTTACAAATGAGCCCTAAATATCTATTTATAGGTTATAATGGGTGGTTACGTCACATAACCACCTTTTTTACATTTTTAGGAGATTAAAAAAGCATGTTGGAAAAAATTCACAGCTTAAAACTTTTAAAAATGCATCTAGTAATTTTCACAACTTATACAAGTGCAATGACCAATTTGCATGACTTGCAAAAGTGTGTTAATGTTTTTGCATGACTTAAAACTCATAAAAATGGATTTTTTAATTTACACAACTTGACACCTACAAAAGAGACTTTATAATTTTTCCACGACATACAAATGTGATAATAGGCTATTAAAAACATGCATAATTTTGGATTGTGAGAATGACTCAAAAGACGTAAGTACAAATTTGCCAAATTCTAATGGAGAGCTATTATTTTTCTTATTCTTTGAGAACAATCCAAACATTTTCCTTCTATAGTAGTTGTTTCTTTTATACTTATTTAGTCTTACAAGAATTACATATTTTCATCATGCCTTGTATCATGTCTTCTTCAATTCTTAGCAAACTTGCATTTCAATTCCTCCACCTTAGCCATGTGAAATACTTTGACATTGAAGTATTATAGGAAAATGTATTATGTGTAGACATTGATTTCAAAATAATCATTATCATGGTCTATCTATAGAAATGGTGAAATCAACATCCAAATGTATAGACTTACAATGGTCCATTCATTCATAATCTTCACTCATATAGTGGCCCAACCAACATCTATACTCCAATTTTCAATTATTTGGTGCAATTTACAACCTAAAATCAACATAACAAAGTACATAGATCCCACTGAGAAAATAAATGGCCCCAAAAATATTTTAGAAGATCAAAACCACATATCATTTGATGAAACTACCTTCAACCATAAAAAACTATAAATATTTAGCCAATACCATGTTTGATTTCCTTGAAACCTCTTTGAGTGTAAGCTTGATGTGTATGCATGAGAATGGTAAGTTTATAGAAGTCAATCTACATGTAAAAGTGCCTTATAAATCCCTCATCAAGAAAAATGGTATGTAGAAGTCTGTCTCACGTAGAAAACTATGCCTTATTACGAATCAGATCCTTTTATATAGAATCTCTACTTCACGATCAATATGCTTCCAAACCTCAATATTTTTCCATTCCTACATCTTGTACCAATAAAACTTTGTACACTTTGTGCCTTTCCACATTTAATACCATCTAGGTGAATTTACCATGCCAAGACCATTACATGTCAAAACCAATCCCTTAAATCGATTAAAATATTCAATTAAGTTGTAATATTGGACATTAAAAAATCCATTCATATCATATTCACACTTTTTAAGAGGGTTGCATAAAAAAATTATAAATCTCATTTATTTCTTGAAATTTCACAGTTTCACCATCTTATCCTTGCTTCATGTTCTAAAAAAATCCCAAACATAGTGTTAATGAAGATCTTTCTTAGTAAAGCAACAATAAGTGAATGTAAACATGCAACTCTGGTCAAAAAAATTATTTACCCATCCTTCTATACATTATTAAAGCACTGGTAACCCTGTTCGATCAACTATGCATGATAATTATTCTTGAAAATCTTGGTTTATCTCTTTGATTTGTAAAATAACTAGAACTCCTTTTAATGGGCTATTGTCAATAGAAGAGGTATTCAATTTTGTAAGCATTAAATAATGTGGTCTTTTGGCATATTAACGATAGTTATTATGAGTTGTTTATCGAATCTATGAAGGAGGAAAACTTTCATTTTCACTAATAAAACTATTAATGTCTTTTATCATCCATCCAACACCACTTGGATCTCTCTTTCTGAAACATAATTATTTTTAGTTTGTTTAGCTCCTTCTAATGAGGTGATAATCCCCTAGTAAGTCAATCCAAGTCTTGTAGTGTAAAACCTCTATCCTTTTCTACCCTAGATTCTCTACAGTCCACAACACATCCATCCTTAATTACTCCTCAACTCAACATGAAGAAAATTAAGAAGACTATAGATGTCCTCTAGTTTGTTCTAAATGGGAATTCCCTTAAGGCACCAATGGTGATTTGAAGCCCATATGTAAGAATAGTCTTCAAGTGCTTATAATAAAAGTTGTATTCCTGGCTTTATCTCTCTTTTTGTCAAAATAGAAATTGTTAAGACATCCTTAACATCCCCAACTTTATGACTCAACATTCCTATATTAGTCATAACCAAGTTATTTTTCTCAAATGCTTATGAATTCACAATGCTACTCTGAACACCACTCAATGTCCTACTATTTGAAAATTGAAAGAATAAGAATATTTCATTATGTGACCCTAGATTTATCTATTGGGATATGGAGTTGATATCCCATTATAAATTCTTTTATCATTCTTGTTATTAAAACATCTCTAATTACCCATGAGAGCATAATTGGCGATGTTGTCATGAAATGTAAAATTTCATGATAAATAAAAGCTATGGCAGTTGCAATATTTGCTTTTAGTGTCCTATGTGAGAAGAATAACAACATGGATATATTTGATAACCAATATGACAAAACATCCTTACCCTCTTGATTCTAAAATGCCAAAAAATATGTCTATGAGAATGGTATTCGATATATAATATAAAAATATATATAATTCTATATGATATCTCTAAGATTCTACCATATATCTTACACCATTTAAAATTAGTTTTTATATATTATAACATATCCTTAATGCCTACTTGTTTATCCATACAATAGGTTGTATTATGAATAGAAATGTTTAAGTATGCATTCTTCAATATATGTTATAGTAAATAAAAAATGTTGGGGATTATTGGGGAGGGGGCTTGACCTATTGGTTTTTTATGTGGGATTTGTATTTTGTTCTTCATTTCTTTTCAGTAATAGTTTTTCATAAATTAGTTTGGATATGGAAATATGAAATGAAATGTAAGAATGATTCATTATTTTTCACCTGTAAATTTAGTAGATGTGATCTCCAAGAATTTTTACTTAATAATTTTGCCTTGGTTGGGAGAAGCCTCATCTTTTTCGACCTCTTCATTCTCGAGAATGAAAAATAATGTGCTCTATTTTTAGAATATCCAAGAACCACCAATCCTTTCAGATGACCCCTTGTCATCCTTAGAGACCAAATAAAGTCCTCCATATGAACCATGTAATAAAGCTATCCCATTACCTCAAACTTTCTCCTCTCCCCTGGAAGGAGAATCTCCAGGATCAAGACAATCAAACTTGTTGCATTTCCATTTGTGTTTTGGTCCTATAAGGAAAGATCAGTGTATGCCTCATGTAAGCGATGGCATGCTTTTACAACCAAACCTACTACATTAACACCATCTTTATATGGATCTAATGGTGCATCAAATGGAATCAGAGTTGAATAGATATCCCTTTCATCAAATAGGGGACTTTTTTCAAATAGGTGGTTTTGGGGAGATCTAGCAAAAATATGCATATGGGTGTTTTTATTTGAGAATTGAATTTAATACCACTTTTAAGCGGACCAAAGGTAGGGTAAATTTGACCCAAATCAATTGAAATCAAATTGGTGGATATGTTTCTTGATATTTATGCATTCTTGCTTGTATTAACATTATAAGTTCAAACTGACATTGTAAAAATTCCAAGAACCATAAAGAGCTTGTAATGAGTCTTCAAATTATGTACTTCTAATATTAGCTTGCCTAGTTATAGGTAAATATTCACCATAATAAGCTCCCCATAAAACATTATTATGTATTATAAAAACCAAAGATATTTATATTAAAAATAATGAAAAATAAAATTTAAGGTACACAACATGCATATGCACATATAAGACTACCCCATACTCCTTGTATACCTAATTTATATAGATGTGGATCATAAAGTGACAACAAGATTGGAAAAATCATATAGTTATAAATCCCTAAGTTGAATAGGGAAATTAGACCCACAACTAGGTTTTTATAATATTGGAAATAAATATCACTATAAAAATATTTCTTTCATTTACAATTATAGCTGAAATAGGTAAGTCACCATTAAAATAAGAACAATAACATGTATTATTATAAAAATAATAAACATGAACACAAATATATTACCATACCAAGTAATATTTACAATTAAAAAGAAGGGTTTTCACAATAATGTGACAAAATGGATTAAAAAATGGAGAATAAAAAGTCAGGTTTGCTTGAAGGACTATTAGTTATTTGTGACATCATATGGAAAAACTTGTGTCATGATCCTAGTGAGAAATAAGATTATACCAATTCTATATCAACCAAATTATCACTTACACAACAATATTAATTCCAATCAAAATAGTCTATGCATAATAGATATAATTTGTCAATTCAAGTTAACCTCTCATTACCTAGCAATTGTAATAGAGGGATGACAAAATAAAACAACATAATTACCAGAGAAATGGGGTTGAAGTTGTCCCACCTAAGAAAATTTTATATTATATTATAAGTCTAGGCCTAATACAAATAAAATAAGGTTGAACATGGTCATTTTATATTTCTGTAGAATAAAAAATGAGTGTATTGAGTTGGGTGAGACACATACAAGGCAAAAAAAACAATAGAGACAACACAGTTTTGCAACTGAATTTAATGAATAAAATCTTATGTGTGACTTTTTATCAAATACTTGACATCCATAGTTTAAAATCTCACAAATTATATATATATATATATATATATATATATATATATATATATATATAGCTACAAGGTTGAGGAGTTCCATTGCTCTTTGATTTTAACATTTAAGCACTAGTGTTTTTGACACTTTTCCTAGCCCATTTTTCATGGATAATGGTTCACAACAATCATACCTACATAACTTAAATGATCCATTGGACACTACTTTTATGTAAATGATACTCTCATGCCTTAATATCTCAAATCCCATACACCTAATCTATGCATCTTGGAAAATATTTTTCCACTCTAAATTTCCAATTCCATGTAGTAAGCACTCATTGCATCTTTTATCCTCAGTATTCTTTATCAATAGTTTTCAATAATTTTTATGAATTATGCCTGCTTAGGAAATTGAAAACCAATTCTAAAGGTTTATATTTAAAATTTCAATCGTTAAGTTATGTTATGAGAGTTACCTAACTTTATTGGACCTTAATAGGTAAACTTATCTTCTATTTATTGAAAAATTAGATGGAACAAATAATAATTACTAAAAAATGACAAACCTCCTTTCCAAATGTCATTGATTGGCATATAAGAAAATATATATTGACAAATTATTATTGAAGAATGGGTTTACAATAGCAAACAACATGACATTTAGATTGAAAAAAAAATCTCATATAAGCACCCACCACTTAAAAAATAATAAAAATATGGCTTAAATAAAAAATATACAAGAAACACAAACAACAATATTTTTAAAGCCCAGAACATGGTATGAAACCTAATTTATAACTCAGAAGATATAAGTTAAAATCTATATATTTCCATCATCGGTTTGGAACACGTACCCCAACTTATTTTATTAGAAACACTTGAAATATCAACACATTTTATCCACTTCTCATTGCCTTGTGATCAAATTATTTTTCATTGCTTACATTTGTTCCATTAATATAATGTTTGTAACCTTATTCTATTGTAGTCCTTTATCACCAAAAAAAGTAGTTAAGCCATTCAAATTCATCAAACCACCTAATTATATAAAAAAACACCAATAGGCCTCTAAATCCTTGAATATTAAGCTAGGTGTTCTAAAAAAATCCCTAAAAAATAGTAGTTTAACTCTTCAAATGTATGAGACCATCAACTGTATCAACAAACACAAAACAAACCTCTAAATCCTTGAATTTTTTAGGTGGGTGTTCTCAGAAGGGACTTAAAAAAATAGTTATTAGGACTTTTAAGGCCTCTTAAATACATTTGAAGCAGGTAGCTATAAATATATAACAATATATAATCATTCCAGCTCTAGATAAGCAAGAATCAATAAACATAATTTATCTACATGCTTATAAATTTGGGCCTATGAAACCACATCTTGTGATATGTAGTGTGGTCCTTTGCATGTTTTACCTTTGAACTTGGCACATATCACCCATTGTTTCATCCTCGTAGTTGAAAATTCTAGTCTCTTTTTTGACAAATATTGTGGTCTAAAAGTCAATGGGGAGTTTTAGATTTATGCAATGAAGAAAGTGATATAGGAGAAATATCATTTTTGAAGAAGTACCAAATGTCTTAACTTTTTTTATTGTTCTCTATAAAATTTTCTTAATTTAGTGAATTTTTTATGGTGTTCCAACATAGGAGAAAAATATCCTCTTTTGAGAAGGCTTTGAAGCTAAGAAATGCCAAAGTTTGAAAGTAAATCAGGAAAATCCATAGATGGTTGATTAAAACTGTTCAACAAGATGATCCTTACAAAAATATTATCATAATGGTGCATTGACGATCTTAGAAACTACATGCAAAACAAAAATTCATTATAATAAATCATAAATATGGCTACAATAGCTAAAAGATCACCATGAGAAACTATCTACTTTTGATCTGGGGCTATTTCAGCTCAAATTTATGTCATTTTAAGCCAAATTTTGTATACAACTATAGTCAGAATATATAAATCATTTGCATCACCTTTGTGTTTAATTTCATATATGCAATCATTTAAGAAGCATAGATGATTTATGTTGTAGCTAGTGAATTTGTCATAATTGAAGCACTAAGAAAAGTGCTATAGAAAGATACACAATTTAGGTTTTCAATATTTTGAGCTTGCATAACTAGCCTAAGTAGTTGGTCTAGGGAGGGGTAGTGTCATCAAAGAAAACATGGTGAGATATATAAAACTACGTAAATGTTGTGTAACTGACAGTGCACCATTATGATCTTACCATTAATTTGTAAAGTTTTAAACATTAAAAATAGATTCTACATTATGAACTCACACCCTAGGAGTTGATAGTTGTACATGATTGTCTATAAGATTTAATATTTTTATAAATATTTGGCCTTTCCTACCTCAACTTACATGAGGGCACCCATAAAATGCAAATTTTTAAGTCAGTGAGAGATTAACAAAATGGTTTTTCTGTATATTTTATTAAACAAAATGTAATTTTTTAATTAAACATCAAAGTATATTGTAGCACGTATAATAATGCTATATAATTGACCAAAAAAGAAGAGACTAATTATAAATTAATGCAAAATGGATTTTAATAGTCACTCTTGAGGGATTAATAATTTTTTTTTGTTAGGTTGCATACATGGTGGGCCTACATCTCAGTGTTGCTACTACTAGGTAGTGGGAGTGTGAATAAATGAATTAATGCTCACCTCTCTCAAATAGTTTCCTTGATTTGGAGGCTAGAATTTATATATTGTGTGATATTAATTGAACTGATTAAAACTTATCCTAATCATTTTACCAATATTTAATGGAAGAATTATGTGATCAATACTATATTAGATGAATAAAGCCTCCCATAGTTTTTTTATATACTAAACCCATGTTTTTCATTTTCAAAGTTGTTGGCTAATTTTTCAAAGATTTAATGATACATCCCTACAATAGACAAACCATTGGCTCTTTGGGATTAGATCAAAGGTGCACCAAAGTATTGCCATCCATGTGCCTCTAGCCTAGACATTGAATGCAAATCATCTCAATAAATTGGTGAGATTAGTGAACAGAGCATGTTGCACGACAATTTTGATGTTGCCCCACCATTTTAGTGACTAAACCATGAGATCCATTATAGATCCATTGACATGTCACAAGATAGAGATTGTGTGTCACACTAGAAACTTGTAATTTTGGAGATTTAAATTTCTAACAATGGTTTAATTTATAAGATTTGACTTATAAAACTAAAAAGAGTAGCAAATCCATATGACATTTAACTAGTCACAATTTAAAGTTTATATGTTTTTGTTATTTAATAGACTCCCTTCGTTACTCTTATACATACACAAACAAAGACTATATAGAGAAATTATTTATGCTTCACTTATAACCAAGTATGAGGGAATGAAATCTATGAATAACAAACTTAATTACTAGAAATAGATTTACAAAATAAAATAAAAAAATAACTTAAATAAGAATATTAGCCAATTATATGTTGCATATTTTCTCATTATAAGGTTGGATTCCTCTCTTTATTGTAGGGATGTAAAATAGAGATGTAACTTCTAAACAAATGGAATAACTTAAGAGGCCATAAATTTAACTATGTGATTATGAGAAAATTCATCAAGCACATAATCTCATAAATATATCTGTGCCACTTTGTATGTGTGTATAAATTCATGAATTTATGGTATCCACTCCATATGTGCATAAATTACAGTGGCTTTATTTTTATAGACATCATAATTTTTTATGATTTGTTAATCCACGGGTTTTTAAACTGAGATCTATCTCGAATGATATTCAAAATAGTTGTCAACCTCTAAAATTTAAATGATGAAAATAACTTTAATATAAGTGAAAATAAAAATATTATGCAAACATCATATGAGTGCTTATTCATAATGTGATGTGACCTGATATTTGGTTAGATATTTGATTATTATATAAAATTTGATAATATGGCAGTTTGAATATTTTACATTTATTTGTCACCTCATTTTTATAATTATTAAATGAGGAAAATTTACAACTACATTAAAGGTAGAGGAATATTCATAAATAACATCTAAGGAATACGCTTGTATGTATTTGACAAACTTTATCCAAAACTTTACATTTTTTTATCATAATATGCATTTCAAATTATGTGATTGACTGAACAAAAAATAATTAATTAAAAAGTGATTCCATTAGTCCTGCCTTGGTAGGGACTAAAAAGGGAACATGATAAAAATCTATATTCTATTATTTTATTTTGTTGGCCTCTTTTCAACACTTTTTTATTCCTAGAATAGCCATCTTTGATGCCTCAAATTCATGTAAACTGACCCCATTACTATTGGGGAAAGACACCCCATAAACCATTGTTATAATTGTGCCTAAGGATCCCTAGATGCAAGACACTTTGCATTATTTTCTTGAATAGCGAAGGAGCAAGCTTGGTAAGGATCCAATTTGAATTTCCCTACATTTTATCTATGACATTAACTCACATCATTTTTTTGTTATAGATTTTGGTCAGAAGTTCTCTATTTTCCATGTTTCCTCCTTCAAATATGATGGACATAAATAGCCATTGTAAGTTGTATAAGTATCTCAAATTAATGTTTTAATGTATGAATCATTCCATGATATAATACCATTTCATCTCAATTATCCTTTATACATAAAAAATACATTATATTTTACCACTTTTATTTTGGGATCTTCTACCTACCTATCTCCTTCTAAGTTGGTGTGATCTTATTCTCAATTGAGTTATGAGCATCTTCATTCTTTATTTAATTTTTTTGCTTACGTAGCTTTTTCATTCATGTTCATAATTGGGGTTAAAATTAATCATGCAGTATTATTTTTTTCTCCCGATTTACTTTGTCCACATGTTTAGTTTAAACTTTTTCTTTACATAGTTCAGTATCTCTCAATTAATGGTTCAACATTCATATATTTTGATGCCCCATTTATCCATTTGTAGTTTATTTTATTTCATCCATGTCCTCTTTCTTTAGTTCAAGTATTCTCTCATTAATACCTTTTGCCACCTATCCTCCTTCATGCTCTCTACTTTTTGTATGTAGCCCAGGGGATATATTATAGACATTGTCTCTATTGGAAAAGTACATATTTCCTCTAAGATTATATTATATAGGATTGTTGATTTAATTTTTAAGTTGTTTATGATTAAAAATTTCTAAATTATCTCAATTTGTCTCCACTTTAGACCCAACATACTATTGGCCCAAACTTTACACCCATATATCACCACTAAAACTAGTAGTAGCCTTAACAAGACCCTAGTACTCTTTCAATACCACAAATCAATATATTTGCATCTATTTTGAATAAGTTAAAGTGTTCTACAACTTCCTTGGATTATCTTCATTATGCATGTTTCCTAGTTAATATTATTAGTGGAAACAATCCTTATGTACTTGTATTACAAGCCAATTTCAAGTGGGGCTTCCCCCAAATATGAAGCTTATATGCCTTTGATACTATATCAAGTTGACTTGCATCTTGGGATCTTTGAAAAAGAGTTATAAATATTTCAAATGCTCTCTTAAGTTTTGGGTTTTTATTTTGGTCAAAATAAAATCATGTACATATATGAATTTTATCGCGTAATTAGCTATGTGGACTTCACCACCTTGGAGTATGCCTATCATTTTTTCAAATTTGTCAATATATAAACCAAATAAAGTGGGTTCTATTGGAGATCCTTATTCAACCCTTGTGTCACTACTTAAGATTTTTAATAATAATGTATGTGTTTTTATCTTGGATTTAACTTGTTCATGGGTATGTGCAAAGAGTTAGGGGACAATTCTATGGATATTTCCTAAAAAACGTACACATTGTTGTCCATAATGCATATGCATTATTTAAAATTTAGGATTAGGTTTCAAAGACATAATGTGTACATGTTATTAATAATAATAATTCATATGATTTATTAGTGTTAGGAATGCATACGTGTTCCCTATGGTAAAAAACATAAAACCAAGCCCAAAAAACACAATTTCATCTCATTTTCAATTTGCTCTCCTTCTCTCTACCCTCATGCAATCATGTTTTGCCTGTGGAAATCCCAAATCCTTGCCAGATATTTATTACAAAGCCCAAAACCTCTCCAAATCTATGATATCACCATAGAGAGGAGGTAAGTGATAAAAAACTAAACCTAACAACCTTAAATTTTGGCAATTTTTCGTTGTTTGCATTGTTTAATTGGTAAATTATGTGTTTTAAATAACTCACTCTAATGTAAGAGGCCAAAATGCTAACCTTCCTCCTAACTCTATGCCTAAATATCCTAAACCTCTACCTAACCCTCCTAACCCACCACTTAACCCTCCTAACCCTCCTATCCCTCTTACAATTCCACAAGATCCCCCAAGTAGTCAGGAGGATCTAGCTATACATATAGTGGGAAAAAATTGAAATTGAACAAATAATTAAGAGAATGAGGGACCCCACTTCTACCAACACCCATCGTACCTATTTGGCTAATACCCTAGAGTTGATCTTAGGTCAAGTTGACTCGATAATGAGTTAAATTGACTAATGGACATCATATAGGGATAGGTGTAGGGATTACTATGTTTATAAATTTTCAGCACATGAGGTGAAGAATAAATAAATATCAAAAGATTAAATTTGTGCCTTATTCATTGACACAAACACCAATACACCATTTACACTAACTAATAAAAATTTCCCAATCCGTCGATGCCAACATAATTTTATTAAAGCTAATTTATGGGACTGATGGTGGATGGTGTTTGATTATCCACCATGTAATAACCATTAGGTCCCATTGTGTTTTTTGATGAAACCCTACTATGAGTTTTTTTCTCAATTATATTCCAAACTATTTTGACTATGGTGAGTTTCAAGGTTGAGGGAAAGGCTCTACACATGATCAACCAGGTGCACATTGTGTACCTAATAAGCTTACAAGGATCCCTACCCAAAATTGACTTCATCTCAAGATTTCCCTTATGGTGAAGGAGGTCATGAAGATAAACACTATGCATTCACTTAGTGCACTTACTAATACACTCATTCAACTTACAAGTAAGCTTTCAAATATCGATGTTGGAGATACTCCACCTAGTGTGCATACCCTACCCCACCCCTACAGATCTTGTGGTGCTATGTACACTGGACCTTTAAATGATGGTGGTGGTACTTCAAGGGGTTTATACGATATAATCTTGAGTGATGAGTTTTTAGCATGCATATTTGGTGTGTACATGTCAGCCTCTTCATGCATGCAGGTAACTTTTATATAAATTTCATTTTAAAAGTTAATTTATATTTATAAATTTAAAATCTAGCAATTAATTTACACATAAATTGGAAAGTATCTATGAATTTTTTTATGTTATAGGAGGAGATAGTGCCTTCATCATCATGGTCCACAATATTATTATTTGATCTTACTCAACCTATGTTTACATTTATAGAGCTAGCTAGTGGGCCATCCACTACTACATTTGTCTATGTTAATATGACCATTTATGTTTATAGAGGTAAAATTTTGAGTTAATCTTATATTATATGTATATTTACTCTATGTATAATTTCATCATACTTAAGTTAAATTTATCTATGAAGGATATCAAAAATTAAATACACTACTATTAAATACACTCTTGGTTTAATAAAGGAGAAAAAATTTCCATATATATTCTATAGCTTCTAAAAAATTAAGTGACATTGTTTGTTTAGTTGATGACTAGAGTAAATACTTCTCCATCAATGTAAGTCGAGATATACATAGGCATTATTGTTAAATTTTTATCTACACAAGCACTCCCACATATACATATTAACTTGTAAATTTAAATTGTATAAATAGATATATTTTAATAATTTTACTACATAATTGGACAAATATTACTTATGTGAATGTATAGTGTATGTAAGGTTGTCAGATGACATCTGGTAGTTTAATTTAGATGATTACTATGATACCTCCTCATGTTTCTTCCTCATTTCACATGCCTATTCATGTAGTTGAATCTATCACTAAACTAGTTGAGTGTCATAAGTAGATTGGGTAGGACCATGAGATTGAAATAATTGCATGTTTAAATGATTTTTTATTCTATTTTAAAGTTAATTTTTTTAACTTGGTTTCATCTATAGTATGTTAATTTTCTAATAATATTTGTGTTTGAATAGTTTTAACAACAATCATCGAGCTATGAGCATAGGACCCACAGTCAGACCTTAGAGTGATCCAAGGCATTTGAGGGATCTCCATCTACAAGCAAAGCATCCTAGGGAGAGTTTTCTTTGAGGAAGGAAAAGAAAGGGAGGCTATTTGATGATTAAGATGTATTAGATGATGTAATTTTTTATATACTTATATGGAACTATACACATTTTTTACATTGTATGTATATATGCCATTCCCCTGACATTATATACTATGTTGTTAAATGATGTAATTTTTTGTATGCCTACATGGCAATGTATGTATTACTGACATTGTATGCCTATATGGCATTCCCCTGACATTATATTATGTTATTATTTTGTATCTATTTATGGTTTTTTTTTATTATTGTAAATTTACATACATCCTACACTACACCATATAATGAATTATGGTTTTATATGAGGCATCAATGACAAGTTAAATATTAAAACTAATTTATGAGAAATGAGGTTTTTTTGACTTCCATTATCAACAATGAAGTGTAATGTTTGACCATTGATCTACATTTGAGAATGGAAATTTTTTTATACTTTGAATTCATGTTAGAGGATGTCAAGATGTTTGTGGTGCCAAACATAACACTATATTTATAATCCACGATAATATTACTTTATCTAGTTTCAAAGTAATTATACCCATTTATTTAAGCTATGTAAGTATCTAGTTTTTTAGCCCAAAAATTCTCATTGGAGTGACTTATAAATTTATGAATTGATAACCATTTTATAGTATTGGAGTACTTATTTTGGTCATTTCACATTATCATTTTAGTATTTGGGTAAAATTCTATTATGTCTTTGGTATTAGACCTATGGATTGCAGCTTTATTCAATAGATCCTAGTCCTCTTTATGGATCTTGACCTCAACTCACATTCTTAAGGATCTATCCCCACTTTACAATGTTTTCTTGCTAAATATACAACTTCAAACTTCCTGATCTCTCACTCTTTTAGAAATAACTTTGAATTTTATCTTTGAGGCTTTACACATAACCTATAGACTGATGTATTGGATATAACATGAGGTATAGTGGTTAATAGTTCTTCTAAACACTGTGAAAAATTCACACGGACTACCTTACCTTATCAAAAGGTTTCAAACCCTCAATATAATGTCTTCACTTAATAGTCTTTTAGCCTTTATACTAGGTCTGCTATTCCTTTCAAGATTTGAACTCAGACTAGAAACTCATACAATGACTTCAGACATTATTTCCAAATTCCTCATATCAAGTAACAATATCTTAGAACTCCTTCATATATGTAGTTTCAAGGAAATTTGATAATTCACCTTTTATCTCTTTTTTGTAGGTCTTTTTAGGTCTACAGACATGTAATCACCCATATCTCATCCTTTATATATTTACAAGACCTAATACATATTGATTCATTTAGGACATAGTCACTAGCCATTATTAATCCATTTTCAGTAGATTTTGAGGGTTATTTCATGAGATATTATAATTTTAGTAACCTAAAACCCTATTTTAGATTTACTTTTAGGATTATTAGCACTCAATCATCAATAAATTCAACTATAGAGTTCTCCAAGGTATGAAACCAATTAAATTTATTAATAAACACTCTCATACACCCACCTACAAAGCTTTATGCATAATTTAATTTTTTAAAACTGTCTAAGGTTAATTCTAATTATAATGAGACCTATTCATGTTTCTCCCACTTTGTATATCCCCCTTTAGTCTTGAAAAATCTAAAAATACATGGAAAATACCTTATTTTCCTGACTGTGTCACTCAAAACTTTGTTCTTACCTCTGTAGATGGAGAATATCATCACAAAAGCACCAAACCAGATCATACAAAAATCAAAATGTAAATTTACACATATAAGGATGTTTGAAATTCATACAAAAACATACAAAGGAACTTTTGTTCATATATATTAAAAATACATGTACAAACCCCCTTCAACCTCTCTCCAACCTCCATATAATAACTTGTAAATTATTTTTATCCTTGTTTTCATTACTTTATTTGGATCCTCCTTTGATGCTTTGAGCCTTATAATGTTCTTATAGATGTCTAGACTTATTTTGGTCTTGTTTCAAGACCAAATATCTCTCAAATAATCTCAACATGATTTGTTTGGAAAAACATTCCTATAACAAGGAAATAACATAAAAAACTTGTTATTATTACAATGCTACAATGATGATGTTGTAAAAGAGGGCATACATTCCCTATTCAATGTGAAAAATGATAACACCAAATGTATTTGCATATGACTGCAAGTCATATATGCTTCTACAGATATAACAGTTCAATATGTCCACAAATGCAACATTTTGGTAGTGAAGAGATAACTTGTTGAGTTCCAATAGGAATTTATGACTCTAGGACTTCAAATTGAAAATGCATCACTTCAAACATGTCTATATAGGTAAGTTACACATTTTTCCATGACCATGATGTTCAAATCCACCTAGAATCACATTTTCACTAGTGTTTAGGAGTGTGGAAATACTAATAAGATGAGTTATCAAAATTGAAGTTGTAGTTGGATAAATCCATTTTCGGTGCTACTTGGTTAAAAAATGGAATTGTCAACAAATTCAAATGAGATAAAAATGTCAAGGAATAGGTTCTTGTCCTCTCATCACACTTGATCGACACACCCACCACCTATTTTAGGCTCAATAATGCCCTTTCCAACATAATAAAAATGCATATTTCTAACCTAAATTCAAACATGCATAAAATAAAAATTATAAGTCATATGGATGAATCATAAGATCCCCCTTGTGCATGTGAAATCCTTCTAATTTCACCCTAGATCAAGTTGGTATGAAATTTGAGATCAATCCATGGAACACATAGTAACAAGTCCTAAAATATAACTTTTTGGTAGTGAAGAGACAACTTCTTGAGCTCCAACTAGCATTTCTACCTCTAGGACCCAAAAGTTTAAATACATCACTAAAACACAAAAATATAGGAAAATTACACATGTTACAATGACCATTATGTATAGGTACACCTAGAAGTGAATTTTCACTACTGTTCAGGAGTGCAAAAACACTAACAACAAATATTTTCAAAGTTAAAGCTGCAGTTAGAGAAATCCATTTTTGGTGCTTCTTGATTAAAAATTGGCACTGCCAAAACATCTAGTGAGGTAGATAACATTTAATACTAGGTTTTTATCCTCCCATCATGCCCATTCGACAAATCCACCACCCATTTTAGGGTCAAGAACACCCTTCCCAACACAAAAACATATATAATTTTTTAGCCTAACTTTAGACATGAGTAAAATAAAAATTGTATGTCATATAGATGAATCATAAGATCCATATTATATATGTGAAAATACTATAATTTCAACCCATTTCAATTTGGTATAAACTTTGAGAGAAATCCATGGCACAAGTTGTAGTAATGGGTCCTAAAATGTAACTTTTTGGCAGTAAAGAGACAACTTCTTGAGCTCCAAATGACATTTATGCCTCTAGGACTTGCAGGTGTAAATATATCACTCCTATCATGTCTATAAATTTAAATTACATGTGAAACAATTACCATGTTTTCCAATACCACTAAAGTGCATTTTCACTAGTGTTTAGGAGTGCATAAACACTAATAGGATGAGTTATCAAAGTTGAAACTATAATTGGATAACTCTCTTTATGGTGCTTCTTAGATAAAAATTGGAATTAGAAACATGTTCATATGGCTAGATAACATATATCACTATGTTCTTGTCCTCCCATCATGCCCGATCGACAAACCCACCACTTGTTCTGGGCTCAAGAATGCCCTTTCCAACATAAGAAAATTGCATATTTTAGCCTAATTTCAAACATGCATAAAATGTAAACTATAGTTCTTATGGATGAATCATAATATCATTATTATTTATTTGAAATTCCTATAATTACACCTAATATAAATTCATTATAATATTTTATATCAATTCATGGCACAAGTTGCAGTAACAAGTCCTAAAATGTAATTTTTTGGCAGTCAAGAGACAACTTCTTGAGCTCTAACTAGCATTTCTACCTCCAAGATCTCCAAGTATAAATCCATCACTCTAATAATGTATATATAGGAAAATTAAATATTATCCAATGACCATGATGTTCAATTCCATCTGAAAGTGCATTTTCACTACTATTCAAGAGTGTGGAAATACTTACAACAAATGTTGTCAAACTAGAAGTTACAATTGAACTCCATTTCTAGTGTTTCTTAGATAAAAATTGGCACTAAAAACACATTTAAATGGGTGGATAACATATAATAATAGCTTATTATCCTCTCATCATGCTCAATCAACAATCCCACCACCCATTTTGGGCTCAAGAATACCCTTCCCAACACAAGTAAAATGTAGATTTTTAGTCTAACTTTAGACATGCATAAAATAAAAAATGTAAGACATATATATGAACCATAAGATCCATCCAATTAATTTAAAGTCCCTATAATTTCAACCCAAATCAAGTTGGTATAAATGTTGAGATCAATCCGTGGTATAAGTTGTAGTAACGGGTCCTAAAATGCAATGTTTTGGTAGTGAAGAGACAACTTCTTGAGATCTAAATAGTAATTATACCACTGGGACCCCTAGGTATAAATACATCACTCTAAAATTACACATGAACTAATGATCATGATGTCCAATTCCACTCAAAATCACACTTTCACTACTATTCAAGAGTGCGGAAACATGGACAACAAATGTTGTCAAAGTTGAAGTTGGAAAATTTTATTTTTGATACTTCTTAGCCAAAAAATGACACCTCAAGCATGTCCATAGGGGAAAATAACATCTATTACCAATTTATTATCCTCCCATCATGCTTAATTGACAAACCCACCAACCATTTTGGGTTAAAGAATGCCCTTCCCAATATAAGAAAAATGTAGATTTTTAGACTAACTTTAGACATGGATAAAAGAGAAAGTATAAGTCATATTGATGAACCATAAGATCCCTCATATGCATGTTAAGCACCTATAATTTAACTCTAGATCAATTTAGTATAAAATTTGAGATTAATATGTGGTACAAGTTGTAATAACGGGTCCTAAAATGCAACATTTTGGTAGTGAAGAGATAACTTCTTGAGCACTAACTAGAATTTCTATCTTCAGGACCCCTAGGTGAAAATACATGACTCCAAGCATGTATATATAGGAAAATTACACATGATCCAATGACCATGATATCCAAGTCCACTCTAAAATGAAATTTCACTATTATTCAGGAGTGCAGAAACACTAACAATAAATATTGTCAAAGTTAAAGTTGTATTTGGAGAACTCTATTTCTAATGGTTCTTGGATTAAAAATAGAAATAATAAAATATTTAGAGGGGTGTATAACATATAATACTAGGTTATTGTTCTTCCATCATGCCTAATAAAAAAATACACCACCCATTTTAGGGTCAAGAATGCCCTTCCCAACACAAGAAAAATACATATTTTTAGCCTAACTTTAGACATACATAAAAGCAAAACTGTAAGTCATATGGACAAATCATAAGATCCACTATATACATTTGAAATCATTATAATTTCACCCTAGATCAATTTTTTTAAAACTTTGATATCAATCTATGGTACAAGTTATAGTAATGAGTCTTAAAATGCAACTTTTAGGTAGTGAAGAGATAACCTCTCAAGCTCTAACTGGCATTACTACCTCCAAGACCCCTAGGTGTAAATCCATTACTCCAAACATGTCTATATAGTAAAATTGCATATGATTATATTACCATGACATCCAAGTCCACCTGCAAGTTCATTTTCATTAATTTTTAGGAGTGCAAAAATATCAAGTACTTTTAATAATCTTCTCTTAGCTTCAAAAATATGAAATTATTTACTAATAGTGCTAACTGTGTGAAGGTGGAAGCTTATTTTGCACCACTAACCTTATTTTTTTTTATTAAGTAATAAAAAATGAAATTTATGCATGTACTACCTAAAAAATAAAATATATTTGGTAGAATTTATTACATCTACATTTTACAAGTCAACATACTTGCATATTTCAATCTAACAAACCACTAGGATCTGCTCTAATATTAATAGTATCAAGAATAATTTCATGGTCTAACTTATAAAATTTCCATAGATTTTTTTTTAATGGCCCCCCATGACATTTTTGAAATTTAATATTCATTTTAAGAATTAAATTTGAATAGTGCAATATATTTATGTGCATTTCAAAGTCTTCAAAAAACCATACATCTAAATTTTTGATAGGATATAATCGAAGCCAAGTTCTAGTGACTACCACAGACCCAATAGGATAGTCCATATTTTCTCCATCTATGACCAAGGAAGTCAATTTTTTCTTTCCATCTGCACACTCACATAAGTAGTAATTTTTCCCCTCTTCATTTTCCTCATTTGTAATAACTACAAAATCATGCACTCTATCATAAAAAAATAAATAATAATGACACTAGCAAGATAGATAATAAAAATAAATAGTACATGATGATTAATCTTTTTCTTGGTTGCATTATATTAGATACATGGTTGAGGTCATGTGATGATGTCACATTTGTAAGTTGTAATGCTAGTAGAACCTGATATGTGTTGATTGGAATTACAAGTCTACAACTACAGTCATACATCCACTCTTATGACTCACACTCATTCCAAAAATATTTCATGCATTCAGAATAAAAACATCCCAAGTGTCTCATATGAATAGTTCAAGAACTTGTATTTGATCTATGAAATTAGTGAAGCTCACTTGAACCTATTAGAGTCATATAATCCTCATAATTTTCCAAGTGTTCTTCCTCCATTAACCAAAAATGTCTATAATTAGTAGAATTTTCCTGAGCATCATGGAACATGATCTCATTACCCCATTCAACCACAATTTTTTCATTAGTCAAATCAGTATCCTCTTCAAATTTTAACTCATCCCTTTCAATGGTTCTTTTTACACTTAGTTCAACACCATCATGCTCCCCTTTTCGATGGCCATCCTCAGTGAAACTCCAAATATGTTCTATGCTAGTTGTAATGTCTATCCTGCTATACCAAAAAAACATTTGTGCATTATTGAATTACAATGTGCAATTATTTGACCAAATGTTATGTTGATTGAAATTAATGTTCCTCTAAGTCAACTATCCATAAAACTTCTAATGACGACCTTACATGTACTCTTTAAAATATGATCAGTCATCAATAATATATAAATGGTACTCCCTGAATATTTTTTTATATTTCTCTATACTATTAGTTGCATGCATGAATAATATATGAATTAATATGGTAACTTATGATGAGTTGTAATACTAAGATTGGACTTCTGTTTGTGGTCTGATGTGTAATTTTCAGCAAAGTAAACTACTAAAACAGTCAAATCAAGTGGGAATGTGTCCTTGCTTATCTTGAAATTTTAATCCAACCTTATATTCCTATGTGTATACCTTGTGTATACATCTAATTCCTGACACCATTTATGTTTAAATTGTCAATCTTACTCGAATTGCACTCAAATGCTCAATTTAGTCCAAAATCACTTAAGCACGTTAAATGGTTCGAGCTTGTCATATAAAATTGATGATTTAGGATAATGTATCCCTAAATGAGGTAATACATTTTATGTTATTCCTAAATAATTTTTAAACATTTTGAGTCAAAATGATTATTTCGTATTTTGGTGATCTAGATCACTCTTTTCATCTAATTTGTAAGCACACATCATGTGTCTTTGTTATTTTGTGTCAATAACATCCCAAATGGGATAATGATCTATACGTATCTAACATCACCTTACAATTCTTCCTGAGTCAAATTATGACCCAATAATATGACTTTCAGACCATTTTGATTAATTATACACTAATTTCCAAAGAAATCACTAAAATTGATCCATCTTACTTAGATAAATTAAACCAAATTATGAACTTTAATAAGAATTCCATGTAGAAAATTGAATATTTATTTATTGTAAATTAATTTTTAATAGCTACATCACCTAATGACATGATCAATGGGGTGGCATCCTTAAGCCATAAATGCAACAAATATCAAGTTTATGGGCACCCATGCCTAATTAATGCTTCTTCATCCCAAATATTTATGAGTATATTTATAGATTTATTATGCAATATTAGATTAATTCATGTCCACACATCTCAATCTTGAGATGGATGCTCATGGTTGATCCTAACTCATTTGAAAACTCTATAAGTAGAAGGGCACAAAACCTCATTTTAAAGCGTAAATTATGTAAACTCGTAATGCAAGATTCTCTCTATAAATTATTTGTGTAGTTTGATTATCATGATTTATTTGCAATAGGATAGCTTCATTTGATATGCATAGATTTGGTTTCTTATCTTGAGCCTAGATTATGCATGGTGATATTGAGATAATGAAAGAGCTTGGCATCCATTGTTGACAAAGACAAGAACACCAAATCAAGGGGAAAAACATGTTTGAAGCTACTTTTAGATGGTGAAAATACTTGGAAAGGTAATCGGTATATGTAATTTATTTCTATTGCTTATTATTGTCATTTGTAAACCCCATTGAATAGGTTGGCCTAGATTGTTATTTATTATGCATTCTTTTGTGTTTTTTATGACTAATGTTTGAACTAATACTTTTTATAATCCAACACTATAGTTTGGCATGCCTGGTGGGACCATAGAGTCCATTCAAGCAAGGAAGACATCTTGGAAATCTCATATTTCCATTTAAGTCATTAAAAAGTCATTTAACATTAATTTTTATGCTCATTTTCTCATTTTTTTAGCATTTATTATGCACACATAGGTTACACTATGACCAACGTTAGTTCTTGATGACTGACATCAGTCAAGGCAAATCAACATCAGATTGCATAGTAGGGGAAAATATGGCTAAAATTTTCAATTTTTGAGGTATATTCAAGTTTGTTTTTCTCAAATTAAATTTTGTAAGTCTCTGGTTTTAACATTTCTTGATCTAGAAGGTTTACTTTTGAATATTTTATTCTAGCACTTGAGGTAACAAGTATTTGTGAGCATAACATTTTTGCCTTTGGGTTTACAGGTGATCATTATTGATCTGTTTTGATTGGTAATGGTTGTTTGTATGACTAACATCAGTCTTGCAGCAACTGGCATTAGTTAGTATTGACTGATGTCAGTCTCTATGTTTTTTAAAAAACATAGGCTTGAGAGCAAAAAAACCAAAGTTGCTTCTCTCATTTGCAAATATGCTTCAAAGCTAAACAAGACTCTAATTTTTATTGTAGGACATATGAGGAAAAGTGTTTATTTGAGCATAACTAAGTCTTTTTAACATTTTATTTAGATTTTTAAAAATAATTAGGAGCCTTCCATTTGGTGTTTAAAAGTAAAATTGCATGGTTTATTTGATTTTTTAAGTGGATGTTTTTCAAAGTTTTTGAAAACTAAGGCCAAGGGGCCAAGAACATCACCAAAAATTTCAATTCAGTGATTAAAACCAAACTCACTTCAAAGTTACAATCTTTTTCAACAGTGTGTTTTGTTTTATATAAGTCATATATCACTTGATTATTATATTGTTTGAGTAAAATAATTGTACATGTATTCTCTCCCCCTGTCCCTTATAGGGAACTCGGGTGATCAAAAGTACCTTTTAATTGAAATTGTACCTTTATCCAAAGTGTAAAAGGGAAGTTGTCTAGGCTCTCCCCAAAACCCATATGGTTTGGGTGATCTAAAAATAATCCTAAAGCCTTTTTACTTAGATTTTATTTTATGTAATTTGGATTGTGAGGAGGATGTCATTACCTCCCACAAGTTCTCTAGGGAAGCATTGACTTGAGGCTTCATCTCCTTGTAGTGTTTCAACCCTGATCCATGATGGGGTATAAAAATTAGGGTATGCATACTAATAGAGCTAGGGGGTTGAGTGGTTAACCTCTCCTTTAGTAATGAAAGCCTGAGTTAGGTTTGGTCAACTAGGGGATTCCAATAAGTAGTCTATAGATAGAATCATCATGCAAAGAATATAACCTTACATGATAAGTTGATTGATATGAACTCAATTGATATGTTGCATCTCTTATGTTAACCACATTTGGGACCATCTAGATGGTTATAAATTGTAAGTTTTAGAAATCCTCACTTGTCGTAGAGTATTATTGATGCAGGGTGCACCTAAAGGTCCATATTGTTGTATTATCACTTAGAAGAAGAGGTGTAAAATACCCTACCATATAATGCACTTTTATTTTAGATGAACACTTAATTTACTTCCAAGTGTACGTATATAGATAGATTTCAACAATACAAAGCAAACCTTGTTAGTTTAGGTCTTTGGATGATTACTTAGTTGCATTTATATTTTGGTCTTAGATTACTTGGTACTTGATGGGAGTCAAAAATTACTTGTAAACAAACATCATGATCAAACACATTTTCCATAATTTCTTGAACAAGGAGGCGTTATACTATCCAAGTGAAAATCAATCTTTTCCTTGTTCAAATTTGTCATCTTAAACATTATGTCATAACATCTAATTAGCGCAATTATATTACCCATTTGAGTCTAAAAAATTCTTAAATTATCTTTAAGTCCTTTATTGATAATCCAAATTTAAAATTTCATCCTTATAAGTTTAAAAGGTTGATGTGTTAAGTGGGTTTGCCATTTTCACTTGACTTGAGGGAATTTGGGTTCAATTTCCCATTTGGATTGAAGGCTATTTATAGACTCATCATCCATTTTCATCATTGGTGAAATTACGTTATCTTGTACATTACTTGCATTATAATTTATAGAACAACATTTTATACTACCATTCCTATTACCATGTGGCAACGTTGTGCTGCCCATTTGGTTCTAGTTTTATACTTAGGAATTATTACATGTTTCCACATCATGAGTTTCTTGGTTCACATTTTTTCCTTCCTAATTCAAAGGGATTTTTTATATTTTTCTAGTAATAACTCATCAAAATTGAACTAGATTTTACGGTATTGACTTATCTCTAAATCTAGGATTTGGTGTACAAGTTTACACTTTAGATTGTTGAGTTATCATACTCTATTATAATTCATATGATTTCAACTTTAACCAAGGTTGAGTAATTTCATGAACATAATTATTCTAATTATATGTGGTACTACACCACCCTCCTTATTATAGTCTCTTTGGTACCTAGTCAATTTATTTAGAAAATATCAAAACACCTACTTTGTTTAAAAAATGTTTGAAAAACATTATCTAAATCTTGTCAAATGTATAAAACAACCTTTTTATATATGAATCAAAATTACACTTGTAGTGGGGTCCCTTATGGACCTAGCTATGAGGAGGAGCATTATTATGATGGTCAAGATAATTTTGTGGTCTTTGAGGACATTTCCACAATAGTGGGATCCAAGGAATATTATGCAAAATATCAACCCTTAGAGGACAATGATGAATCCCTCTTAAGGTTGATAGAATATGGTGCTAGACTACCCTCACACTTTCCTATGGATAAGTTACATAAATTAGTTAGAGAAGGAGAATAACAACAAGAGAAAGTTTTACAAAACATTGCATAAAAAAACATACCTTCTTATTCTAACAAGGATAAGGAAATACTTATAGAGTCAAAATCAATCGATCAAGATCTTGTTAACAAGATTAAGAAAATAAGTCAATGATATGTAGACTAACTAATCATGGATTTAACAGACTATTTAATAGATATGTCAATCCATAATGATGCTTCAAATGAACAAGGAAATATGGTTGAAATAATGACAAAATATATTTGAGAACATAAAAATGATAGATCAAGATGTCTCAATTAAACAACCCAAATCCCAAGAGGTTCCACAACATTCTCCATTAGACTTGTGATAAAGAGATTGTGACAAGATTCAAGATGAATAATAATGTTAAGAAGTACAAATTTGATGAGATATGTCTATATCCATTTGATTTATCTATTCTCCAAGTCCCCTTTCCATCTCATTTTGAGGCACCTAAATTCGATAAATAAAAAGGAAAGGGAGACCCTAGTGAACACATTTAGGAATTTTTTGTATTATGCCAAGAGGTTGCTTATAGTAGCACTTAAGTACTTTGATTATTCTTGTGAATTTTAGTAGGGCAAGCTTTAGATAGACTACTTAAGTTACCTAAGGGATCCATTGCAGATTGGAATGACTTGTCTGAAAAGTTTGTCAACTATTTCTCATATAAAATTGAGCATTAATTGATCATTTTTAAATTATGAAAATCCCAAAAACATGATGGAGAAAGTTTCATCACATATCTATAGAGGTGGAGAGCATTAGTGGGTCGCTTTCAACATAATTTTCTAGACAAGCAGTTGGCACGCATATTTGCACAGAACATACACCCCATGGTCACACACAATTTATGACTTGCTTGTGCTAAATAATTTGAGGAAATTATTGATAAAGGAGTGAAAATTGAGAAGGATCTTATTACCAAGGGCCTTGTCAATATTTTTTTAAAGGGTCAATCTTCAAATCCAACCCAATCTTCTAGACCAATAGTTGTGCAAGATAAACCTAAGGGTTTCAACAAGAACAAGAATGTGGTTGGAAACAATGTGACTAAAATAAGACACATACAAATGATGTAGGACCCACTAAACCCAAATATATAATTAGATCCCCCTAATCCAACACCCAATTTGTAAAGATGACCTCCAAAGAGGACATTCCACAATCAATATAGATTCTTCAATAAATTAGGAGAACATGTTGAGATAATTTTTCAAAAGCTCATAGTAACTAACCTAATTTTATGACCAGTACCAAGGCCATTTCTTCAAGATCAACCAAAACTAGATTGGTATAAATATAATGAATGGTATAATTTCTATCATGTTGTTAGACATAGTGCATATTGGTGCATCCAATTGTAGCACCTGATTGAATATCTAATTGAGAGTGGAAAATTTGAGATCAAATTAGCCCCATAAAGAACTAATTAGGATATGGGAATCTACCAAGATACATTTCTTCAACATAATCGACCACCACCAAGGAATAATCTACAAAACCAAGGATACAACCAATGGAAAAATCAAAACCAGAATCAGGGTCAAAATCATAATTAGAATGATTGTAATTAGGATCATAATACCCGTACTAATAATTTGGGTTAGAATAACATGCTTTATGACTATAACAACACCATGGGATGCATATATATGCACCATATTGCCACTATTATTATCAAATCTCATGAACTATCTTTTGCTCTTCATGATATGAGACCCAATATTGTAGGGATAATACCCTCTCCCTCTAGTAATACTACATCAAGTTCGTGTAGTTCTATTATGAATTTATTTACAAAGGTTACTATTTTTGGACAAAACCCTTCTAAGTATAATTGCTCCTCATCAACTCAAAATTTTAGCAATGTAACTAGACGTCTGTGAGTCACCCTCCAAGGTCCTTTGCCTTTGTCTTCTAATTATAATGCTTCCTTACCACGTCTAGGTTGTGTAGTCATAACTAGATGCTCACGAGTTACTCTCTAAGGCCATTTTGCCTCTTCTTCCATAGAACTGAATGTGAATATTGTGCCTTCGAATCTAAAGCCTAATAATGTGCTAGCCAAAGCTAAGCTATCACATCCCAATGTTGAAAATACTTGTAGTTTATCAGACCAACTGAGCAAAACCCCTATGAAAATTTCCATTTTTGATCTATTGCATACATTTGAAGGCTATAAGACTATTCGTAACAACATTTTACAAGAATCAATTATTCCCAAAGATATAAATCCTAAACAGTTCCATACACTAGTTAAACATTTGTCTTCATTTTGATAGCTTAAATTTGATAAAAGAGTCATGTCCACCTTAGGTCCTAACCATAATAACCCAATATATATCAAGGTAATCATTAAAAACCATAAGATCAAATGGGTTCTTATAGACAATGGTACAGGGTTGAACATAATATCCCTCAAGTTAGTGAAAAGATTGGGCTACAATACAAAGGACATCCAACCATAGACGATCACCATAAAGGCTTAAAATAATGCCAAGAGGGAGTATTTTGGTACAATTCCTTTGCTAATCATTATTGGGTATGTTTCCCACCACACATTACTCCATATTGTGTACATTGAGTTAACTTATAACATATTTCTTGGTCATCTTTGGATCCATGAAATATAGATCATTTCATCCACCTTACACCAATGCCTTAAATTTACCCATGATGGGATCGAGGTTACTACTCCCATCGATCAATAGCCTTATCAGTATTGTAAACACCTAGAGGCTGAGTTCTACAATTATAAATATTGTCCAAGTTTTGAATTCATTGTAAAAAAGAACAAGGAAATAGTTTCACATCCACCTCCATCTAATTATATCAAACCTAATGACTTTGCATCCACTTTCGTTGATCTATTTCATGTAACCTTTACAAAATAATTTGTTATTAAATATGTGGGTATTTCCACATACCGTCTAAAGGATGCCTTCAATGTTGAAACATTACCGAAGTCTTTAAAAACATTTGATAAACCCAAACCATCCAAGAGCCCAAACAAAACCAATTTGATATGGTAATAGAAGAAAGAATAATGGAAACCACCTATGGTATTTGTACCTACTACTTCACTAAATAAGGATTGAAGGGATTTCATAGAAGGAAACTGGTTATATTTTGAAGGCCTTGATTGCTTTTAGAATCCAAAATATCCTACTCTAATCGGATCATGGATCATCTTGATTATACAGGAAGAGGCCTTGGCCCATGATCACAAGGAATCCTAGAACCATTATCAGCTAGAGTACCTAATCTAAATAATGGTCTCAAATTTATATTTCTTGGGGATGACCTCATGAATTTTGAGTGATTCTTCTAAATCAACTAGTGGTAAGACTCTTAATAGTGATGTAACATCCTATTATAGCCTTTTCAACAAGCTCATTGACTCAAATTTATTTGACCAAAATGCCATTATGACCATAACACCCATTTTAACTTCTCTTACTAAAGAAAGAACCCATTCCACCTTTGGAGATTCCCATCTTGAAGCAAAACCCCATTTTATTAGAGATTCCCTTAATAAAGCAAAACCTCATTGTTCCCTATGCCTTTACCATCTTGAAATCATTGATTGGAACCAAAAAAATTTGGTCATATGCCTTAATGAGTTTTAGAAGGAATAATCAATTATATAATACATGGGCATATGAGATGGATTGCCCATTGGTGATAATAAACAAGGATTTGATTTTTCATTAGATATTTTTGCCTATTTTGGAGAGCAAACAAACTTTATTGGTCACAATAAAGATAAAACATCAAGCTATTCAGGTGAAAACCTATTTGAGGTGCTCTTTGATTAGGGAGAAAGTAAAGAAAAAGATAAGCCCTTGAGTGAAAACCTATTTTAGGCACTATTGGGTGACAAAGTTTGCTCATGATTTTAGGACATAGAAGGCTCATCAAGTCCTAACTCCATAGCCAGTACAAACATCTCTTTACAACAAAAACTATTTAAGCATCTCTCTCTTGAGTTTATTAATGTCTTTGCTACTTAGACATTACCTAAGATAGCAGATTTAGATTCATCACATTATCCAGAGCTCTATGAGGAAAATCAAGAAACTATAGTAGAAGAAGATGATCAAGATCACACCTTGTGTACTATTCTTGAAGAAGGATCCACCCTTCTTGTAGAGAACTTAGTTGAAGTGAAATTGGGAACATATAATGATCCCAAAATTGTTTATCTTAGATCATCCCTTACTGAAGCAAAACGTGAGCACATTATATTCATTTTGATGGATTTGATAGACATTTTTTCATGGACATACTAAGACATGCCACGATTAGACCCACCCTTGGTAGTACATCACTTTGTTGTTAATCTAGATGCCAAACTAGTTAAGATTTTTTTTATAAATATTTACCCATGCATCATCCTCTTGGTAAAATCTAAATTAGAGAAGCTATTAGAAGTAGGCTTCATCAGAGGGCTGGACTATTCCAAATGGATATCTAACATAGTTCTAGTCAAAAAGAAGCCATAGGGCATACATCTTTGTAAATTTTTTAGAGATATAAACAAAGCATTCCCTAAATATGATTTTCCATTGCCTAACATTAATATGATCATCAAATCTACTGCTAGGTATGAGATACTATCCTTGATGGATAGATTTTTTGGATATAATTAGATCAAGATAGCCCAAGAAGATTAACATAATACTGCATTCACCACTCCATGGATAAAATTATACTACCAAGTCATACCATTTGGATTGAAGAATTTTAGAGCCACATATCAGTAGGTTATGACTGTCATCTTCCATGACTTAATGCATGATATTTTTGAGGACTATGTTGATGACATACTAGCAAAATCAAAAACAAGATTTGGACATCCTAACATTCTATGAAGAATCTTTGAGAGGCTTCATGAATATAAAGTTTTGCCTAAATCTTAAGAAATGTGTCTTTGGAGTCACTTCAGGGAAATTGCTAGGTTTTATTATATTACAAAGAGGGATCAAATTTAACCCTATAAAGGTCAAGGACATTATTGAATGCCTCCACCTTCAAATCTTAAACAATTCTTAATCCTGCAAGGAAAGTTCATGTCAATCCACAAGTTCATTTCTCAATTAGCAGATAAGTGCTGCCCATTTACCCATCTGTTAAAGAAAGGGACCACCTTTCAATGGGATGAAGAATATCAGTTATCATTTGTGAAGCTCAAGAGATATTTGGCCAACCTACTAGTTTTTAGACCACCAACACCTGGACAATCACTAATTCTTTACGTATTACTAATTAAGCACGCACTGGGAGAACTTTTGGCCCAACACAATGATCAAGGTAAAGAACATGTAGTCTATTAAAGACACATATTGATGGATTATGAACAAAAATATATGCCTATTTGAAAATGCATGTTTATCTATGGCGTTTGCTTCCCAAAAAATACAACATTATATACTGAACAACAAAACTATTATCATCACCAAGGTGGATCCTCTCAATTTTTTTAATCCAAAGTATCTCTAATAAGATATATGGCTAAATGGGTCATGCTCTTAATTGAATTTGATGTTGAGTATTAGAATTAGAAACATATCAAGGGGTAGGTTATTTCTAATCAACTTATAGAGGCCCCTATTATAGACACTCAACCACTTAGATTTGACTTTCTAGACGAGTCAATCATGATAGTGGAAGAAGTGCAACATGAACATGAATAGTGGAAGCTATTTTTTGATGGTTCCTTCACATCTCATGTATCTAGAGCTAAGATATTATTAATTACACTACAAAAGGATTTGATTCCCAAAGCATTTCATATTAATTTTCATTGTACAAATAATATGGCTAAGTATGAAGCCTTGATCATAGGACTTCATCTTGCAATTCAGTGGGATATACAACATTTACAATTCTCTGGTGATTTCCAATTGATCATCAATAAAATGACTGATCAATATCAAACTCAAGATGACAAGCTTGTTCTTTATAAATACATCATGGATAATCTCAAGGTTCATTTTAAATCTCTACAATTTGAATAAGTACCAAGGGCCAACAATAGGTTTATCAATACAATGACAATAATTGGGTCAATGATACAGATTCATGGTAGGGCTAAAGACTATCAAGTATTGGTTGAGAATATTCTACAGCCTACACATATTATGCCAAATTCAAAAAGGGTATGTGCTATTACTGGTCTCAATCCCCCACCTAAACTACCTTAGTATCAAGCCTATTATAATTATTTCCATGATCATGTTTTTCCACTTGACTTATCCAATAGCCAATAGAAACTATTTGATCACTGCCTAGCCTATGATACCCTGCTATAAAACACACTTTAATGCAAAGGATATGATGGAATGATACTTCATTATTTATCTTTGGGAGAATCTAAGCTAGTGCTAAATGAGGTTCATGAAGGCATGAGTGGGGCCCACACCAATAATGTAGTCTTAGCTAAAATGCTACTCAGAATAGACTATTATTAGCCAAAAATGGAGATAGATTCTTGTAATTATGTGAGGAGGTGTGTTCCTTATCAAAAACATGTAATTTGATACACGCACCTTCTTTACCACTATAACCAAGCATAACACCATGGTTTTTCTCTACTTGGGGCCTCAATCTCATCATAAAAATAAACCCAACATCCTTCAATGGCCATAAAAAAATTCTAACTACTATCAAGTACTTTACTAAGTGGATTGATGCCATTCCTCTCACTTACTTTACTAGGAAGTAGATAAACAAATTCATTCATTACCATATCATCTATCCATATGGCATTCCAACATGAATTATATCTGATAATGGCAGATCTTTTGTAAATAAAAAATGTAAAAGCCATTTGTGAAAAATTCAAAATCAAGCACAAGAAATCCATGTCACATAGCCTGCAAGGAAATAGATAAGTTGAGGCATCAAACAAGATCATTATAGCCATTTTAAAGAAGATTGTCAATGATGTTGGCCGTAATTGGCACTTGCAAATCTTCCTTCCTCTTTGGGCTTCTATAACCAGTCATCGAACACCCATAATAGGCACTCCATTCTCCATTACCTATAGCACAAAATCTATTATGGTGATTGAGATCGAGATACCATCATTATGAGTAACTTTGGAGCATATTAAAGATGATGAAGAGTACAAATTCTCAAGATTATAAGAGCTAGAACTTCTTGATGGTAAGCATTTGGCTACCCTAGAAAAATTAAAAGCCTATAAAAATAAATTATGGAGAAACTAAAACAAATTTATTCTCACTCATGAGTTTAAGATTGGTGATTTGGTCTTGAAAGAGAACCAACAGAACACAAATGTTGAACACAAGAATAAAGGCAAGTTCCAACCTAATTGGTTGAGACCATATGTTATCATGGTGAACTATGGATCAGGGGCATATCGACTGGCTGACTCTGAATGGTGAAAAACTTCTAGATCCTATGAACATTGTGCACCTTAAGAGGTTATATGCTTGAATACCATTGAACCATTGTCTACAAAATCCCTTACTCAGGGGCAAGGTTGTGCTGTAGTATTTTATCCTACCATTATATCCTAGACCATCCTCTCATGGACCATATTCATTTGGCATACCCTACTAATTTCATGACTCTATACAGTGAAGGATTTTGGATTGTTGGCACTTTGAACACATTTTATCCTACCTTGTACCATTCTCTTTAAGAACCATATTCATTTTGTACCATCCTTTGGACCCTATTCTTTTTGGATTGTTCTCTTTGAGAACCACATTTTTTATTATATCTTGGGCTTGCTGTAACCTAAACATTTTTCTCCCTTGACCAATTATGATTCTGATTATGAATCATTGGAATTATAATCACATTCAACACTAGTTCTACAAAGTAGATCAATATGGATATTATTTTATAGATTCTTTTATAAATGAGTGAACATGGGTATTGCATCATATGGTTTTTTTAGTGCATGGTTCTTTAGATTTTATCTACTAATTCACACTATTCTATTATCTTGCTACTACTTGGTAGACATTATTAACTTATCAAGATCATTGCTCTCATCGATTTATGATCATATGTTATTGTAACTGGCCGAGCTATTTATTGAAAACATCTACTCTTGGATGAGCATTTTCATGACTAGTTGGTTCCCTTTTGTACATATTTTATACCAAAAACATTAGAAAATGATCTAAAAAAGAAAAGAAAAAAACATTATCATAGGCTTTTTGTATATTCTGATCCCCATGTTCTTGTTGTTTTGTAAGTATCTTGTCCCACATGCATACCACTTTACAAGACCATTCTCATTTATGTCATTGGTTCTATTTTCTTCCATTTTCTTCTACAACATTAATCATATGTTTTGATCATCACTATTCTTCTATCCCACTTCCTAAGAGAACTACATTTGGCCTGAATTTCATGTTAGAACATGCATCCATGGAATTATGTAGGTAGCATCCACTTGTCTTTTAAATCTAGAGTCAGCTTGGCCATTCCTTTCCTTTTTTTATCTAACCCCTTATTTTCTTCTGCATTGTTCCTCTTTAATTTAGGAACAACTTTGTGTCCTTGATCTTGTTATAATATTGTAGAAAGAAACGTCTCTGCTACACATGCATGAACAATTATGTTTAAACTGTACTAACTTGGTTTTTATTTGTGTGTGTTTATTTGAGTTTTATTAGTGTTTTGTTATTTTTATTGGTGTTTTGTTATGCTTTCTTGTCTCTCCATTTTATTTATTTCCTTTGGCTATTTATTCTTGGTATTTCATTTTCTTGTTTGGTCTTATTATTCTCTTTTGTTTTCTTTTACCAATTACATCTTGATGGTCCACATAGATCTTGATTATTTATATCTTAATCTCATGTTATTAAGTTGTTCTTGGTTTGTTTTTAAACATTCCTAGTCCTAATTAAATCTTGATTGTTCATATCTTGATTTTAAATTAGGTTCATTTATGTTTTTATTTTTATTTATCTTTGCTTTTTGTTTAAATGTAAATAGCTATAACTCTGGTTTTGATCATTTTTTACCATTATCCTTAGTTATAGGTATTCACATTTGAACCAGCTCCATGCGACTGAAATGCCATGTCCTCATTAGTTCTTCATAATTATGATGCCTAATTTGTTTTTCTATAGCAAGAACTTTGTGCTTTGGATGAAAGTATAAATGTCAACACAACTTTAATTAATAGATCCCAAGTCACCATGCATAAACTAGGCTCAATAGGTTTAGCACTCTAACTCAATGTTTAGACGTGCATATCTTAGCATACATCATGAGTCTAATCAATCATTGGTCTATTTTCATCATCCCTCATTCCATCCTCTCCCACTTCTGGGTGAACTACATTGGCTTGAGGTCCATTTAGACTATGTAGGTAGCGCTTGGATACATGACATATCTCAGGTTAACTCAACCACCTTCATTTTTATTTTCATCTTTTTCATCACTTTGTGCATTCTCATATGCATGGTTTCGTATGGATTTTACAGCCATTTCACCATCACATCTATGTTTATGACTACTCATATTTAATATATGTAATGGGTTATATCCTTGAGCTACTACTTGCCAATTTTCCCATGTTGGGGAAAAACATTTGAACCTATTGTAAGAACCAAATTATCCTTATAGGGGTAAACCATTCTTTATCACTGTTCAAAATCTACCCTACTGGGGTAAAATTATTTATCATGATCATATTTTCTCTAATGGAAGACATTATTATTTATTATATATTTAGAGACCACATTCTCCTTTTCTTCTAATTCCACTCTCTCCACACTTTTATCCATGATGTAAATATTTTAATTTGTAACTTGTCTCAAGATTGATCAATTTCAAAGTGCACAATTTTCACCCTAGGTTTGGGTGGGTTCAAAGTGTGTCACTTATATGTTTGGATTGTATCTTTCCCATTCCCCCCATTCTTGGGGCCCATTATATTCTAGTTATATTTTGATCATTGATGGAATTAATGCATGAAAGAATTATCTTGTATGGATTTAACCTATCTCATGGGGTAATCTCATTTTCCCTCTCTTTTTAAGAGTCCATCCTTTTCTTTCATCATATTATGTCCTCTAAAGGTGGCATCATGGGTTGTTTCCAATTTCTTCTAGACAAATATTTTCTTTGAAAAGACGTTGCTTCACCTGAATGTCTCATGACACATTCGCAAATAGGGGTAAAGTGTATACATCTAATTCCTAACACCATTTGTGTTGAAATTGTCAATCTTACTTGAATTGTACTTAAATGCTCAGTTTAGGCCAAAATCACTTAAGCGCACTAAATGGTTCAAGCTTTTCATATACAAGTGTCAATTTAGGCTAATGTATCCCTAAATGGGGCAATGCATTTTATGTGATTCCTAATTTTTCCTAAAATATTTTGAGTCAAAATGATGATTTCATATTTTGGTGCTCTAGATCACTATTTTCTTCTAATTCATAAGCACATGTTACATGCTTTTATTATTTTGTGTCAGTAACATCTTAAATGGGATAACGGTCTATACGTATATAAAATTGCCTTCCAATTAATCTTATGTCAAATTATGACCCAATAATATGAATTTCTAACCATTTTGATAAATTTTACCCTAGTTTCCAAAGAATTACACTAAAATTGATTAATCTTACTTAGGCAAATTAAACCAAATTATGAGCTTAAGTAAGAATTCCATGAAGAAAATTGAATATTTCTTTATTATAAATTGATTTTGAATATCTGCATCACCTAATGACATGATCAATGAGGTGGCATCTTTAAACTATAAATGCAATAAATACCAGGTTTATGGGCACCTATACCTAATTAATGACTCTTCTTCCCAAATATTTATGAGTATATTTATAGATTTATTATGCAATATTAGATTAATTCATGGTCACACATCTCAATCTTGAGATGAACGATCATGGTTGATCTTGACTCATTTGAAAACTCTATAAATAGAAGGGCATAAAACCTCATTTTTAAACTTAAATTATGTAAACTTATACTGCATGATTCTCTCTACAAACCATTTGTGTAGTTTAATTATCATGGTTTATTTGCAATAGGATATATTCATTTTATAGGTATAGATTTGGTTTCTTATCTTGAGCCTAGATTATGTATGGTGATCTTGAGATAATGGAAGAGCTTGGCATCCATTGTTGATAAAGACAAAAATACCAAATCAAGGGGAAAAACATGCTTGGAGCCACTTTTGGATGGTAGAATCACTTGGGAAGGTAATAGGTATATGTGTTTTCTTTCAATTACTTCTTATTATCATTTGCAAACCCTATTAAATATGTTGGCCTAGATTGTTAGTTCTTATGCATTCTTTTGTGTTTCTCATGACTAATGTTTGAACTAATCCTCTTTGTAATCCAACACTACACCTTACATATTCATAAACAATTTTCTTCATGAATTTGACCATAAATTCTGAAGTTGGTATCTATTTTGTTACAAGCTCACACTTTTTAGATTCTTTCCCATTTTCTACTTCATAAGTCACATATTTTTATTTGCTCAAACCAACTAATTCCTATCCAATTACACTTATACACTCCTTATGGATTCAATTTTTAATTTTGACAACCCATTGCAAATGGTGAAATTTCCATCTAAACATGCTTTATTATAAAATAACTATCCATTTAGTCTTTCACTAAAAAATGGAATAAATTCCTTAGCTAATTTTGGTAGAAATTCAATACCACACTCCTACAAAATATTGTTAGTATGTAAAGTAAAATGACTATGAAAAAAACATCGTAATGTATTAAAAATTCAACATGTTGCCTACAACAACAAGTTGTGCATGTGTGATTTAGTTTTACATAACAAGGTTTGGCCATCTAGAAAAATCTTTGACTAATATAAATTTATGGATATTTTTTCCAAAAACTTATGGTACAATTATGTTTGAGTCATATCAAATGAATGTTTTGGATGTGATTCACGGTTATGAGAACCAACTCTTCTTTTCACTACATCTCTTGCATTGGGTGAAACTCTTGTATTATCTTTCCAAAATTATGCAAGTAACTCTTTGAGAGCATCAACTATAACATTGTCCTTTCATCAGAGTCTACCAGAGAATGCCTATAACTCATTGTATTAGGTTCATTAAGTCTTTCACATCTTCCAATTACTTTCATTAATGTTTTACTATTTATATCAAGTGCTCAACTTATTTTTGAAATCAATCATTTTTCCTTATTTGACCACTTATTGCACAAGTTGTAATTATATGTTGGGTAGCATTACAATATTTGTTGCATGATTTTGGGCCTATAATATGATATCTATCATGTAGATTTTTAATAATTTCATTTTTTTCATCACCCATGTTAGATGTTCTTAGTCTTAATGTGTACATTGTAGGTCTCATCTTATTCAGTTTTATTAACAAAACAAATAATTGACATCTTTGACTATCATAATCCAATTTATGAAAGAAACTATCCCAAATTTTTTGAGCTAGTCTTCTTGAATGGTGGTTAGACAATTTTTTATGCATTAGTTCCTAAATATTTTCATTGACTTAAATTAAGTACTTGTTTTTTCTATGCACAATTATTGGAGGTGTTGTTAATGGTGGAATTTGTTGAGATGATGTTTCAAAATCATTATTAATTTCTTTGTTTAATTATGGAATGACATTTTATTCATTATTTATTTCTTAATTATATGTTTTCATGAAATTTTATTCATTTTTAATTTCATAATTATTTGTTTCCATGAAAATTATTTCATTACTGGTGGGTAAAACATCATGCATCGACTCATCATCAATAAAATAAAGAATTTTATACTTTGAATGTGAACTTCCAACATTATCTAATTCTTTATCGTCAATTTCACCATTATTCAATTAATTATTATCAATTTCATCATTATTCAATTCATTTTTGTTAATTGGGTCATTATCTATGACATTTAGCTCATCAGGTTTAGTGTTTGTATTTTGTCTAGAACAAAGTTCTTGCATTCATACCTTATGTTTTCCTTTCAAATATTCTAACTTTTCCAGTGTTTGTTTTTCAATTTGTTCCTCATATTTTAATGTAATCTTTCACCCATTGGATAATTAATAGCTTTTCAAAGGTGGGGTAAAAAAAACACTTGAAAGTACATACAGAATATGCAGAGAATGTCTGTGGAGACATGATTTTCGATTTAGGTTAACAATAGTCATTTAAAAGTAAGTTTTGTATATATTTTTAATAATCCAATCACCTTATTGATATTATAGCTTCATCCCATATAACTATGTAATAAGACAACATTATAATGTGAATGCATTATAACACATACATGTTATTGATACTATAACTTCATCCCATATAACTATGCAATAAGGCTATCATATAATGCATTTGCCCATTAAATTAGCACAAAGTGAATTTATTTATTTGGATTAGTCTCAATTAGGTTAAATTATCCCCTTCATTTGATTAATGTCCATATTAAGTTTAATTAGGCCCAAATTAGGTTCAATTTACCCCTTGGTTGATGTCAATTAGTCCAAAATAGATTTAATTAATCCAAATGAGATTTAATTAGTCCAAATTAGATTCAATTATCCCAAATTAAATTTGAAATTAATCCAAATTACATATAATTATTCCAAATTAGATTCAATTTGTGATAAAATTAGGGTTTAGGGCCAACACATGACATGAAATGTGGGCTAATTTATCCCCTTTAATCACATTATAAACTCACATTTAGGTTCAATAGGTTCAAATTGGCCAAAAATGCATTCACATTTGCATTTATGATAAAATTATGGTCAATTAAGCTATGCTTTGCATAGATTATACAATCAATTGAGCCATAAATTTGTTTTAGGGGATCAGTTTAGCCTCCCAATTACACCAATTGACTAATTAGATCAATTCATGATAGAATCAAACTTATTTTTACCCCAAATCATATCCTTCTCTTTTATTTAGGTTGAAGGGGTTCGAATTGGCCTCAAATGCCCCCTTGATTGAATGAATCAACTCTTTGGTTCATTATATATGATGAAATTCTAGGGTTAATTTCACTCCAATTTAGTATTCTAGGGTTAAACACCCTAATTTGGTCAAGCAACCACCATGTCTTTTATTGTTCTTAGGTCTTAGTGATGAATACAATCATTTTTTGTAACTGTCTTTTGATCTTTTCAATGTCTTATTTTCCTTATTTATGGCACCCCTAGTGGTCCTAAGTCACCTTCTCCTAGTCACAGGGGCCCTTAACCTGTCCTGATTTATTTTAGCTCTATTTTAAGCCTTATGACACTAGAACCATTTGCATTATATTATTATCATGTGGTTTTAATGTCCAATTATGGATCTAGTGTCTGACAAAAAATTTATCCCATGTTTGAGTCCTAACCTTTTCTTGAGCCTTTTCTTATGTTTTTAATCATTGTTTTACAACTTATTAGCTAATGAACAAGGTCTCATATTCAAATCAAAGTTCCTTATATATAAAGAGCCTCACAAGGAATTTTACATTAAGCTATTACTATTTTGGCACATAATTACATAAAAATTAGACAATAGTAAAAATGAATATACTGAATACTACTCAGCTATAAAATCTAGGCATTGCATGCTTGATCAAAGAAGGGCCTATGAAAAAGTCATTTTGACATACCATGCATGTTGATTATGCACATTACCTAAGGGAGAACTACATGTGATCTAAGACTCCTAGCATTTGGGTTAATGTAGGTAACAACCAAGATAACAAGGGTTCTATTCTACATGACCATAATATCCCACAACCCAATTTTTCCTTTTTTGCTTTTGATCCGGTTATTATTTCATGTGTGCAGGTACTCATTAGGGTTTTGGAATATATTCAGCTAAAATAGTGACATAGGTGAGCTCCTAGATGACATAGAACCACCCACAGTACCCCTATAACCTCCTGTAGCTTCCCTAAATTTTTTAGATAGTTCCTACATGAGGGAAACTATATGCAATCAAAAATGCATCATATCTATAAATCAATCCTAGTTCAGAGAAGATGGAGCATACCTACACTTATGAATGGGTATATATTTATTAAGTGGGAGAATGACCAATATGGTGATATACTAGATCTAATTAGGGGATAAATTGTCACAATAAATAATTCTAGGAAGGGTTCCAAATTCTACAGTCTAACACAATCATACAACCCTAAAAGAGTCCTAGGTGTAATGTTAATTTTATATCTAATAAACAAAAAATTAAATCTGATCTAGTACATACCAAAGCTTATGGAACAAAGTGGGTGTTAGAAATAAAATAAACTAAACTCAACATGCATAGAAGACATATACTCATGTCAATGTATACAAAATCCTAATGCATAGGAGAGAAGCACAACTACATTATCTATCTACTCTTACAAAGGAGAAATAAAGCTAGGAATACTTACCTTTGAAGATGAACCCACTGAGCCTCAATATCTCCCTTTTCCAAATTACTTCACAAGAGATTATTGTGGTATGTAAGGATAACAAAGAAAAATTAGTTCTAGGCTACACAACCTATCTATGCATCTAAAATACTTATCCACAAGACAAGATTCATATTTCCAAGGAAAGTATAGAACCTTAAGCTTTATTCCTAAAGTATAATGGTGAATAAATAGATGTCTATTCACACTTATTATTATTCAATTCTCTATTCTCAAAATGATTAGAAATTAACTTGTATATATATGTGGATCTTACCCTAAATCCTTTCAAATATGTTGGCTGTATAGGGTCGACCTAGTTGACCCTGTATGTTTTTGATAGGTAAATCACTAGGTCTCAATCTATGTCAGCCAAAGGGATAAAAAAATTCCAAGTGAAAAATATCCTTAAATAGTACAGGGTTGACCTTGTCGACCTTGTACAATAATCAGAGGCTAAAAATTGTATAGGGTCGACCTAGTCGACTTAGTATAGTCAATAAGGCAAGAATAAGGAGGATAAAGCATGAAAAATATTTGGAATGGGTACAAGTGAGAAGAATAATCTTAGGGTAAATGGTTTTAGGAGACAAGTGTGTAAATTTCAAGTGGTAAAATTGACAATAATCTTATGAAGCACCAATGGTCTACCCACACCTTTCCTAGTACACCCCTTAAGGCATGCACTCAGAGAGATTGATACTTGATGGGCTCTTAAAAGATATAAAGTGTCAGTAAGTGATGAAAGTTTGATAATATTATGTGCATATATATGCCCTACTCTAATCTCATCATGTGTCATGTGAGTGCAACATGGGATGGTGCTTTAGAAAATAGAACATGATAACACATAATGCTGATGCTAAGTAAAGTGTAGTAAGTAACAAATAAGATAAATGAAAAGATAGAATTAAAAAATGCATACCTTTACTTACCTTAGTGTTGTAGATAAATAAGTAGACTGTAAGAGAAAGTGAAGGCTCCAAGGTGAAGAACATTAGGTGAACCTATAGAAGTTAGTGTAAAAAAAAGCCAAAAATCAAAAAAATTGGAATATAGGCATATAGAGGTTAGTAGAGACAAAGTTTATAAGAAAATTAGGATTGTTGAGGCAAGGTTTATAATATTTAAAGAAAATTAATGACAAAATAATGTCAAAAGAATGACAAATGATGACAAATGATGGAAAATGAATGATAAATGATTGTAAAACACATTAAATCATATTGGAAAACATGTAACACATAAATGACAAAAAGGAATGTAGAACATACTATATCATGTTGGGAATCATCTAAAACATGAATGAAAAATGAAATATCAATGCAAGAAAATGTGAATAAAAGTATGTAAAAAAGTGAAAAGTAAGCTCATGTAAGATAGACAAAAGGTAAGACATGAAAGATTGGAAAATGAAATGTTATTGAAGATGTGAGACAAACGTGAAGAAGGCATACATAAAGAGAAACATGTAATAATGGTAAATGTCATATGTAAGATAAGTGAAGTCTGTAAAAAATCAAATAAAAATATGATGGAGAAATAAAAAATTAGAAATCTACTAAAGGATAAAAAACTCACACTTAGTGCTTGTTCGAAGATATAATGTAGAAAAACACAACCCCCTAATGACATGACTAGTATGAAAATGAGGTGGTGTGGTAAATAAATGGTGTAAGAGTGTAATCCATAGTTGATTAGACATGTTTTTTACTCTAAGGATAGATAAAATTGAAATAAATTAGTGCTAACATGTTTTTAAGAGGTAAAGAAAAAGGAATAATAGAAGAGGAAAAATAGAATTTAGAATCACAATTTGCCTATCAAGGGGGGAAATGAAATGGGTGGAGGGGAGAATGAAGGAAAAACCAAGGTAGAGTAACTCTTTATTGAATTCAAGACACTCAAATTAGGTTTTTCAAAATAAGAGGACTTTCAACCTTAAGGATTATGAAGAACTTCTCTTAGCCACACAAGTCTTAGGTCAACAAATGAAGTATATAGATTATCCCATGAAGGCTATATGCATGAAAAATAAAATGGACTTACCTTCCCACAATGTGTTCCCATTCCTTATAACCCCTTACAAATCCATCAATCTACTACAAATATTAGGTACTTATGTGTGAAAGTAGGTACCACTATAGAGTTTGTTGAATTCCCCTAATCCAATCTACTGGGCTACCACACCCTAAAGGACTTTCGCTGTATATGAGGCCAACTATGGAGTTTTAAATTCAATTAGAGATATGATTAATCATGTCTTTTGGTGTGATTTTTGACTTTTGAGATTTATATGTTGCCTCTTAGATATAATTGCCTTTTGAATCAAATAATTTGGCTTTAAACTTTCTTGATGGCTTTTTCTATTCCTCCTCCATACAGATTTAGAAAACCAAATACATGTGATAAATATGACTTTCATTTGAATATTTGGGACAAGATTTCTAAGAAAGAGAAACTTAAAAGAGCATGGAGCTTAAGAGTCTCGTAAATCTAGGTAAAAAAAGGTGTTATCTTGACTTCGACCTTGTTTTATCCAATGTGGAGTGAAAGAAAGGGGAAATCAAGAGGAATGACACATGGAATAATTTGAATTAGCTTAAATTGAAAAAAAAATGTGACAAGGAGAAAAAAGGGATACAATGATAGTAAATTATGATTCCTTATCATAAGAATGAGGGAAATGGAGGAGAACATGCTAACATAGATTGTTGTGCAAATTCCATCTATCAAAAGAAGCAAAAAGCTAAAGTTAAGAACAAGGATCTTATATATTTTGCTCATAAAAGGAATGAAAAAATGGTAATTTTATGAGGAGGGTTAGGTCCTATCCATAGTCTTATATTGTAGCTCATAAAAGAGAAACCCACGAGGGTGCCAAAAATCAAAATGTGAAACAATAAAATGAGAAAAGAAAGAAAGGTGGTATTTTGTGAGGAGGGCCAGGTCTTATCCATGGTCTTATAATGAAAACTCACAAAAGAGAAACCCACGGAGGTGAATGATAAATAAGGGGAAAAATAATCATAAAGCTACTACGGTAAAGGATAACATAAAAAGACAAAAATAAAAGAAATATATGAGGACAAATAATGAAATCAAATGCCAAATGTGTAATAAAACCAAATAATGTTAAAGGAAGACAATGATGCTTTTAAACTGAAATTAAAAGAAATAAAGTGCACAAAAATAAAGAAACATGAGACAAAAATAAATTAAGAACTATGCTAATGTCTGTATTAAAGATAAGCATGTGAAATACAAGTCTATAAGTCTCAAAAAGTTTATTGAAGTTAAATTTGGTTGTTATTTTACAATGTAGAATAATAGTGGGCATTGTAATATGCCCCAATGGGTAAGTGGATGTAGGGAAGGGCATCACAAGATACCCCAAAGTTTGAAGGAACATGTGGATGGGCATCAAAAAATTCCTTAACATGTGAGGTGGAGTGAGGTAACATTGAACTATTAAAATGGTTTACTTTGGGTTGGTAAGTGCATTTGGAGATAGGAAAATGTGTTAGTTTATTAGATTTTAGGGATGTTGAATGTGACATATGGTTTGTAGGAGAGGTATGAGGTGGTAAAGGAGGTAAAAGAGGACCATGTATGATATGCATTAGAGTAGGCATTTGAACTACGTAATATTTTGGTTCATGTGACCTAAGAGGTTGAGGTTCAATGGATGCAATGATATGTTTAAATTTATTCATGTGAGCTATCATTTCCTTATTGGTGTAGGAAGAAGGATCAACATTGGTATGAACAAAATTAGAGGATGAGGTATAGGTATGGGATGATTTTTGTTTATCATTAAGTAGTTGACGTTGATGTGATTGTGGTTCTTGAGATTGAATTTTAGAATCTTGAAGATAGTCTTGATAACATTGTTTTGTTAGAGTATTAAGATTTAAATATAGACCAAGTAAGGAAGAAAGAATAAAATAGTGAATATCATGACAAGACTCATGAGAATGAATTATAGTAGCATTCCACCAAAAAAAATATCAGGATTGTACCATTTTGGAGGAGGTTTGGAAAGATCAAAGCTCATGGGATTAGAGGGTGGAAATTTCTTCTTAAGTTGTTCTAGAGTCAAGGGTGGGTGGTTAGGTTAAAATTGGTTGAATTGGATGCTCCACTTTGAGGTTGGGGAGGCTTGGATGAATCAATGTTATGAGAAAATGATTGGAAAGGTTCTTTAATAGTTGTTTGAGATGGTTCAAATTGAGCCATAAGAAATTCCTACCTTTTTACTTGGTCTAGGGTTTTGTCTAAAGTTTTAGGTGAAAATATTTGAACTTTGTATTAAAGGGGAGCTTTAAGAGCAGTCATTTTTTTTGTTAAAAGGGTATCATCATTCATGTTATGGTCCACTTTATGAGCAAGAGACTTCCATCATTTGATGAAAGTATGAGTAGATTCATTAGGAAGTTTCTTGGCATTGATGAAATGGCTAAGGTAATTTTTAGGAAGGTCATCATGTTGGAATTCCTTCACTAGAGCATTGATTAAATCCTCTAGTTGTGAGATGGAATGTATAGAAATTTGGTTGTGCCATTCAAGTGCATTGCCAATAAAGGTTTTGGTAAAGATCTTGGTTGTAGTAAAGGTGTTAGTTTGGACCCATTCATTATAGAGATTACCAAAATACTTAAGAAATATAGTAGGGTTCTTAGTCCCATTATATGTGATAGTTGGAGAGATGTTTCCAATATCTATGGATGAAATGAATGGGGTTAAAGGTTTATTTTAAATATGTTGAAGCATTTTATTATTCATTGTAGGTTGAGGGATGATATTCCCATTGGCATCTCTAAGAGGAGGAGGGACACAATTTGGATTTGGTTGAGACATGATGACTAGAGGTGTTTGACTAGTCATGTTTAATAAATGTTGTTGCATGTTCATCATTTGAGAGGTGTCATTTGTTTGCATTATGCAAGAGGTGGAGTGCTAATTTTGGTGGGAGTAGGATTCTTTGTTAGTGGATAATTCCCAGCATTAGTGTTAGTTATCTTAAGTGTGGTAGAAGGAAGATTGGTAAATCCACCATTCTTGTGAGGAGTGTAAATAGTATTATGATCAAGGTTTTTGAATAATTGGGAACCATATAGATTATGAATTTGAGTGGTTTAAACCATGTTAATTTGGGAAGTGATAATACTAGGTTCTCTTGTTATGGGTGTAACAAGAGGATTATGAACACTAGTTGTAATAGGTAGAACATAATGTGAGGTTCTAACATTTGATGTAAATGGGTTGATGCGTTTTTGAATTCTAGGTTTAGAAGGTGTAAAAGTGGTATAAGGTATATGATTTTCATGGTTTGGGATTTGTATAATATGATTCTCTGGATTGACTATATGGTATGGCATATATTGATATTGAGAAGATTTTGATGAAGAGTTACACCATAAAGAGTTGTATTCTATGGTGGACTTGCAGGGTAAGAGAGAACAACCCATGTGTATTTGAAATGGGTTGAGACTATCAAGAAATAATTTGATAAGAGGATTCATGATTCCAAGTAGGAATGGATATCATAAGGCTAGGAGGAAAAACATGGATAAAATTGGCAAAAAGAGGGACAAGATCAACCTAGAGTGAAATATACAGGGTCAACAGTGTAGACCCAATATGCTAAAAAATGTATAGGGTCGGCAAGTGTCGACCCAATAGGATGAAAAAATGTACAAGGTCAGTAGTGTCAACCCAGTAAGCTAAAAAAATGTACAAGGTTGACAGTGTTGACCTAGTAGGCTGAAAAAAAGTACAGGGTTAGTAGTGTTGACCCAGTAGGTTAAAATAGGAAAAATATTGAAATTAATTTTAAGAGAAAAAATGAAAGGAAACAAACAATCAATTGGATCAATGAGGTTGACCCAATTTCAGCACACAACATAAAACCTTGCACCAATGCTGGTTAATGAAAGTTTTTGAAATACAAAATACAATTGAGCAAAGAGCAAGCAATCAACTTAGAAAGTAAATAACTAACCAATTGGTCAACCTGAATATTTTTTTAGAGTATTAGAATATGCTTTTAAATGTGATGGGAAGTTGGCTATAAGTAAGGAACTAGATATAATCAAAGGATAGTTTCAGGTAGTTTGGGCTGAAAAGGATTTGTTGTGGTAATGATATAAGATTGGTATTAGACCCTACCCCCTCACTTCACACATTATAGTGATAAGGGTGTTAGGTTATTAGCTATAATATACCATTAACCATGATTTATACTTGACCAGGACATCAAGTTAGTTTCCACCTTGGTGATGAAATCCAAGTAGGTTGGCCTTGGGTAGACAAATGTTAAAATGCTTGTTTAGATTTTGTGATTTGGTTGTGTGTGCATAATATATAAAATAGTGAAACTAAATGATTAATTGAAAACCATCTAATTAAGCTATGTGATCTATTCTAAGCATGAAAGCAATAAGAAAAAAAAGTGTGAATTAATTGCTAGCATATAAGATTAATTTTAACTTTGAAACAAGATACAATGTTGATATAGTTAACAATGTATGAAAAAAATATAGAATAGGGTCATCAGGGTCAAACCTGTACTACAAAAGAAAGGTCTAAAAATGAATAGGGTCAACATAGTTGACCTAATTATCTAGATAGCACACAAAACATAGAACTAGGTCGACAAGGTCGATTTAGTTGACTGTGTAGGGGTAGTTTTAAAGACTACAAAATATAAAAAGAAAGATTGTAAAGAAAGAGATAGAGAGATAGAAAAGAACCTTGGTGGATTAGATATACAAATAATGATAATTATTATTTAAAATTTTTGATATATGCTTGAAAATTATGCTAACTAGGTCGACTAGGTTGATCAGGCTTTGTAGAAACCTATTGTTGAGTACATAAAATGTATAGGGTCGATTGAGTTGACCTAGTATGCTGAATCTAATGTCTGAAAATGTATTGGGTCAATTGGGTCAACCTAGTAGTCTATATTTGATGTCTAAAAGATTGAAAACCTATACTGGGTCATTTGAGTCGATCCAATAGCCTGTATTTGAAAACCTACATAGAAAAGTTAAATATTGGGTCGATAAAGTCAATTTAATATGACAAATATATGATAAAAATAATGAGGAAAAAATGAAATAAGGTAAACAAATCTTGCAAGGGTTAGTTCAAGTTGGGTTCACCAGAATGTATGAAATTAGAAATGTATCATGTTTATAAATCAATCCTAACTCAGAGAAGATAGAGCATGCCTACACTTCTGATTGGGAATACATTTATTAAGCAGGAGCATGACAAATATGGGGATTTGTTAGACCCAATTATGGGATCACTTGTCATAATACACCATGATAGGAAGGGTTATAAATCCTATAGTCTAACACAATCATGCAACAACCATAAAAGAGTCCTAGGTTTAATGTTCACTCTATATCTAATAAACAAGAAAGTAAATCTAATCTAGTGTACACCAAAGCTTGTGGCACAAAGTGGAGGTTAGAAACAAAAAAAACTAAACTAAACATGCATAGAAGACATATACTGATATCAATGTATACATAATCCTAATGCATGGGAGAGAATCACAACTGCATTATCTATCTACTCTTACAAAGGAGAAATAAAGTTAGGAATACTTACCTTTGAAGATGAAACCATCGAGCCTCAATCTCTCCCTTGGAAAAGGTACTTCACAAGAGATTATTGTGGTATGTAAAGATAAAAAAGACAAATCACCTCTAGGTTACACAACCTATCTATGCATCCAAAAGACTTCTCCACAAGACAAGTCCATATTTCTAAAGAAAGTATGGAACCCTAAGATTTATTTCTCAAGTAGAATGGTCAATAAGCAGATGTTTATTCACACTTATTATTCTTCACTTCTCTATTCTCATATTATTGGAAATGAACTTGTATATATAGGTAGATATTTCCATAAATCCTTCTGAATATGTTAGTTATACAAGGTCAACCTAGTCAACCTTGTATGTTTTCAGGAGGTAAATCACTAGGTCTCAAACTAGGTCGGCCAAATGGGTAACAAAACTCTAAGTGAAAAATATCCCTAAATAGTATAGGGTTAACCCTGTACAGTAATCAATGACTAAAAACTATAGAGGGTTAACCCAATAGACCTAGTATAGTCATTAGGTGAAAGGGGGTTAAGGTAAAAACAAGGAGGATAAAGCATGAAAAAATGTTTAGAATGGGTACAACTGAGAAGAATAAGCGGTAAATGGTTTTAAGAGAAAAGTGTGTAGATGGTAGGTGGAAAAAGGGACAAAAATATTATAAAGCACCAATGGTCTGCCCACCCCTTTCTTGGTGCACTACTTAAGGCATGCACTTAGAGAGATTGAGATTCGATGGGTTCTTACAAAATACAAAGTGTCAGTAAGTGATAAAAGTTTGAAAATATTATGTGTAGATAGAAACTGGTGCCATAATTAGATATTAGTACCACATGGTGATATTATATTAATATTGGTGCTAATTTCTAAGACCAAATCTCAACCACAGTTATAAAATAGGTGTCTACCTATTTTTCTAGCTTGTCTCAGTCCCTTGATCTACAAAAAAACCTATTTACCTCTAGATAAGTACTCTTTCTCTTCTCACTTGCTATTATGGGAAAGGTTAACTAAATCGGTTATTTCTAGTTTTCATTCCAGACTATTGTCATACTCAATCCTTTAAAAACATAAGATTTACACTAGTTCAATCCTAAAAATTTAAAATATTTGGTGAGCCTAAATAACTCTAAATATTACTTAAAACCCTAGTTTTACCTAGGTTTTACTTTCTCCTAATTTTTGTGCACTAAATTAGGGTTATAATCTTCAATTTTTTTGATTTTTTTGGCATAAACTAGCTTATTTAATCAATCATATATTAGGGTTTCATTAATTTAATGTAATTTAGTTTTTTTCTATATAACCAAATATTAACAATTAGGGTTTCACTTGAAATCCTAGTTTTTATTACGCACTTAGTTAAAAATTTCACAATTGCACAAATACTTAAGTTAGATTACATTCTACCTCTTGTGTGATTACTATTATTTTTTTACATTATCTTCTTTGAAAAGTTTAAAATGGCATCTAATAAGTCTTCTACCCCTCATCTAATTGATGAATTTTTGAATTTCTATCATAATTATAACAATGAATGAATAAATTTTCAAGATTGTACATTAAAATATAATAATGAATTCATTTATAATGATTATTATTATTATTATTATTATTATTATTATGATGGATATGAAGATTACTATGAGCATGACAATGAAAATGTAAATGAGGATATATTAGATACATCATCTACTCTTTCCTCTCCCTCTTTTCTTACACCTCAAAATCAAACTAATAATATAATTCCAAAATAAACTCTTGTTGGTAGTGCTTTGTTCCACTATGATCCTATCTTTTCAACTACTTTTGTTACCTCATTATTCAAATTAAATCAATATAAATGCAATACATGAAATCCACCTTTGCATGATTCAAGTAAAGTAGATAAGAACAATGTATCTTCTTTACCCTTCTTAGTCAAATTCGCAAAAACATGTACCAATGATATTACACCTTTTATCAATTTACAAACTAAGGTAGATGAAATTATTTTATTACCTTATTTTTACATTTCAAGCTCAATGCAATGATCCTTTACAACATATTAATAATGAAACTATTTATAATTCTTCTCCTACATGTTATAATATGCAAAATGAAAACATGATTGCTACTTCTTATATATTTGACTCCAAAATTGGAAGTGATAATCATTCTTGCATTCGACACATAACTAGTGAATAAATTCCGTGTGTTACACCCACACATGGTGATAGATTGCATAATAGTAAAAAGTTAAAACCTTCTCTTACTCTCTCTTAGTGAGCATATAGATGATACTCCTACTCTTCCTTCTACAAGTGAATTAAACTCTGATTTTGATGAACCTTGGGATAATGATGATTAATATTATTATGATGAAGATGACATAGAATCTTCACCTTATAGTTCTCCTCTTACTTCACCTATTTCTCTTGTTCAAACAAATACTAGATCACATGTAAAAAACACACACACACATATTCTTATGTTCACAATTTACATTTACTTGAGAATCAAGTGCCTTCTATTCAATTAGCATGTGATTATTCTTTACAACTTAACAATATATGATATACTAATGAATCCTCCTCAACCCCCTTACTATAGTAGAACCTAAATCTTAAACTAACCTAAATGAGGTTGATATCTCATTTCCCTCTAACTAGGTCCCATCTATCACAACTCCAAAGGTTACAAATAGAAAACCAATCCTCCCTAAAAAAGACTCCCAATGCAATATACGAATGGCTAAGATACATAACAAAATTCAAAATTTAAACAAACCCCTTGATAATGATAATATACCTTCACAAGAGGTAAAATCCTTGATGTATGTTGTGGGTGATTTAAAATAAGTACATCATCTCACATTGGAAATTAAAGCATACCACTCATGGGTGGACTCAAATGTCATCCATAATAATCTCATTTTATGTAGGATTTTTAATGCAATAATACCATCAAAACAATAAATTCTAGATTTACCAAAGTTAGATCGACATGGAGATCCATACTTACATCTCAAGCTTAAAGGAATGCTATGGCACATGTTACTATCAATTTGACACTTTTACATCTATTTATTAGGAATCTAGAGGGTCGAGAAATAGATTGGTTTCATCATTCACTCCTTAGTAATCACTACACCCATACAATGAGTTAGAAGAGCTATTTATCATGTGTTATATTCAGAATAAGGGACCCTAAGTTACATATGAGATGTTGATTTCAATACACAAGGGCTAAATAAAAATATTCAATGAATACATTCTGAGATTCAAAACATGTATACATCAGTTGATGTACTAGCCAACAAACTTATAGGTACAATACATTTTTGCTATAGGTCATGTTCTCCCTATTCAAGAGAAACTATTATATGAGACATCATAGTCGTTTAGACATGTATGTTCCATAGATTTGGGATTAGAGAAAAATTTGGGACTAGTGGTTACACATTCAGAGGTAAATTTTGATGTAAGTCTCTCAAAGCCCTAGTCATCTAACATGGTATAATAACCTACTCCACTTCAAACTAAGAAACTAGTGGAATAAAAACAACCAATAATGATACTCAACAAGGGAAAATAACCACTTCATAGAGAACATGACACACACAAAGGGGATATATAGTTTCTAGATAGGGAAAGGCCTCACAACATCTTGATTACATTATTAGATAAGGAGATGATCACACTTCCTCTTACTAATAATCATCTAGGACACCACTTGTATGGGGTACAAAATAGGCCATATTGTAATTTTCAAAATATAACTAAACATTCAAATGATTATTGTTATGCACTCTAAGCCTTAATTGACCAGTATCTAAATCAAGGAATTATAACATTCACACAGGGGGCACTAAGATCTCAGTCTCCACACTCTCCTAGATCACACTCCTCCATAATAAAGTTATCCTAGGATGTTACCTTTGAGGAGCCATCATTTACTCATTGTATGAGCCATGTGTTTTCTATGACACCTATTTATGAGGGATCTCATGCACCACAACTTTAATAGATATGGAAACCATTTCATAGATATTAGAGCATAACTTTAATTTGACACCAATCAAGATATATGGAAACAACTACATAGATTAGAGCACAACATTAGTTCAAGAACTAATCAATATATATGGAAATAACTATAGAGATCAAAACACATCAATTCAAACACCTATCAAGATATTTGGAAACAAATACATAGATCAGAACACAAAATTAGTTCAAACACCTATCTATATATTTGGAAACAACTACAAGGATAAAAATATATCCTTAGTTTGAACACCAATCAAGATATTTGACAGATATCACAAAGCTCAGAGTATAGTTTCAACACACCAACTAATCAAGCTCTTTGTTATAGAGTTTGCACACCTACCGACTAGTAGTGTATCACACATCGTTTTAGTTTCAAATTCTACTTCTACATTGAAACAACATGAGTAGTATGGTCATTGGTTCTCCATACCATCCAGGTTTAGATAGGTTATACCATAGTCACATGATCTACACATAGATATATTACACATTTATCAAACCTATCCCAATAAATAACATTCCTAGTTTACTACACATATAACCTAAACATTTGTAAATAAATAAAAATTCATTACCTCTACTTAGACAAAATACCATATATCAACATCACCATTTAAAATAATCAAAATAATTAAATAGACACAATATAACCAAATCCAGACACCAATATACATAATGCCAATATGAAAAATAAACCTCCATACATATAACTCAAAATATAGTTTTAAAATAGGCATAATACATCACTTAATAATTCAGACATGGCCACTAGGACCAGCGCCCTTGCTCTCACTCTTAGACATATCCATGATAGAAATAGAGGGTCCACTCTCCCTTTATGACTCTTTCTCTAATCACTATAACTACTCTCTCTCTCTCTCTCTCTCTCTCTCTCTCTCTCTCTCTCTCTCTCTCTCTCTCTCTCTCTCTCTCTTTCGATACATACTTAGCTCATCCATATAATCTATATGATCTCACTATAGACATATGTAGTCATCCATTATTTGACTCTTGGTCCCACCTAGAGTATCAGGTGCGAGCCTGGTATGCCTATACAACTCCATACGTTCTTCATCTCTATTCACAACCACTCATCTATACACTATAGTAGCTATCATAACTTGATCGAACAAATGGGCATGAACATTGGCAACATTGATGGCCCTCTCTACCAATCCATCCTCTCATTAAAATATGCTATGTCAACATGTGAAACACCATCTCAATGGTGGTCTCTCATTACTTATCATCACTTGAACCTGCACATACCCATGTAATACATCAGATCCTTAACCAATTAAAAAAATTAACCAAATACACATAATGTATAACCATACTATAAAAAATTACCATCAATATCCCTAATGGGATCCATATCTATTACATCCTCTATGATAATCCCAACTCTCAAAAAGAGAGGTGCCCATCTATGATCTCTCCACCAAGTTGTATAAGCATTAGTGACTCCTACATCATCTACATTTGTTATTTCAATCTTAAGAACCCACTCTATCAAAGGAATGGGGGATAACTCATCAGTTGATGGCCTTGGTCTACTACTTGGCCTCATTGAAGCTTAAGAACTCCTCAACCATAGCACCGGTGTTAGGGGCACAACCTAAACCAAATTGAAATATCATGTAACCCACTCATATTATAATTGCTCATAAAAATTGACCCAATGGTCATGCAACTAGCAACTCACTCGAATCCATCTAAGCTGAATACCATCCTCAGGCCATCCCTCATAACCATTGTAGAGCCTCTAGATAATGCCCCCAATTGTCAAACTATCTAGCACATGCCACAACTACATCATGCTCCTCCTATGCATGTGACCCATTCTTGTCAACCTCTCCATAAATAACTATGGATGAGCCCAATAATATCATAAAGGAAACATTAGCCTACATACTACTATGTGCTCATATGCCTAATAGTGTAACAGTGTAGGTGATCCAATCCATCTTCCACACATCTCTTGCATAAAATGGTATAAGTCCTTATATAGATGGGCTAACATCATCCAAACCCATGAATATATGGTACCATGCTCCTATATATTATGCAATCTCATGTATCCTAAATGAGATCGATACCCTACTCCTATCTAAAACCACAAATGAAGTTAATAACATAGCTAAGAACTTTCATAGTCACAAAACCTCAATAGTGATAATCAGTGCTAATAGTATATCATTGTGGCTCCTTGTACAATGATTCCCTATAGGCATAGTAGATAAATACCTATAATCCAATTGTATAGCCCAAACAGATATCTCCTACTGTAATATGACTCTCTACAAAGAAATAGCTAGAAATAAAATCCTATACACATCCTCTATGGTAATGTTCACCTCCCCAATCGATAACCAAAAAGTGCTGGTATATGTATCCCATCTCTCACACAATGCAATCATCATGTGTTTATCCTAGGTCATAGGCTCTAAGAATGCCACATGTCTCAAACCCATTCTCTTAAGCATAGCCATCTATGCATATAATAGGGGTAGACCCCATAGGGTCTCCATCATCCTTCCAGTCTAAAAATCTCTCATTGTGCATCAAACTACAAAAGTACAACCAAATCAAGAATTAATAATGTAAAATTAGAAACAAATGGATAAAAATATGCATCAAAATCCAGACAAAAATAATAAGCATTACAAATTAGGAATACTGAACACTATAATTGCATACAAGATAATAACATTATATAGTAGGACAAAATCTTGGACACTAGCACCATATCTTGGATAGTAGTGCCCATATAAGGATAATAGCACTAATATCCCTAAGCAAGCCCTAAATTAGCTTATTTTTAGTAAAAATAGTAAAAAAATGACTACAAATGATAAAAATAGGAAATAATATGGGCTCCTTACTAGGCTAGCCTCTTCCCTAGCCTAGATCTGTGCCTCCACCTCCTCATATCAGGTCAAATTGGCTCTTCATATCCTCAACATATTCTATAACTTAGATAAAAAATTAATCTCAACTCAAATGCTTCAAATGAATTGACAAACTAATCAAATAACCTATTTAGGTCACATTAATCAAATGCCACCTTATTAGTGTTGACCTTACACACCAATTTTACCAACTAATACCACTTTCTTGCCAACATGATATCTTGAGAGCCGTAACTCCAATTTATGAAGCATCTCTTGAACATGGGACTTAACATCAATATGCCTCACCCTATATTGGTTAAACCAATCTCCTAATCACTTTTAACTCTAAAAAATGACAAAAATCATATTACCATAATAAACTCAATATAGATAAAATGTTTATCCCATTACCAATTTCAACATTCAACTCTATCATTATAAATAAACTATTAAAACTTAAAACAACATCACAACCACTAATTAAAACTAGTACAATTGATCATTACCACTTTTGATTAGACACCTTCAACATAGTATCAAGTCTCTCACCAAAAGGGGGGAAATAGACATATATTGCTTTAGACATACAGAGGTTCATACACATAGGTTTACTCATATATAGATTTAGACACACATGTCTACATAAATATTTAGATGCACAAGTTCATATAGATATAAAATATACTCAAATACATATTTAGACACACATGTATACATAGATATTAGGATACATAGGTTTACATAGATATATATTCTACTCAAGTATAATTATTTAGACACATAGGTCTACATAAATATTTAGATGCACAAGTTCACATAAATATACAGTCTACTTAGGTACAACTATTCAGACACACAAGTCTACATAAATATTTAGATATATAGTTTCACACAGATATACAGTCTAATCAGTTAAAGTTATTTAGACACACATATCTACATAAACATTCAAATATTCAGATGCATAGGTTCACATAGATATATAGTCTACTTAGATACAACTATTCAGATATATAGTCTACCTAGGTATAACTATTCATATATATTGTTTTGACTCAGATATATAGGTTCACTTAGATATACATAAGTTCAAGTACACATCCACATTACTCAGATATCAGAATTAGGGGCATGACACAAAGCACACATCCTTGATCTCTATTTTTAGATTATCAAGTTACACTCAATATCATCACCAGGATGTCACCAGGTTTTCACCAATTTGGGTCACATGATTGTCTACAATGGTTGATCCATAACATTCTACCAGACCTAGTTTACATACCCAAATTTAGTTCAAATACTAGATTGGGGGAAAACAAGCCTTGTTTCTCCACACATTCAATTTACATACTTAGATTTAGTATAGATATCAGGGTGGGGGTAAAATAGGGTTTTTGTTCCTCATGATTAGGTACACCATTTAGATTTAGTATAGAAGACATCTACACCATGGGAATCCTCTTCATATAATTCATTCCAAATCATGTCCACTTATCTAGCCAAGAAGTGGGCTAGGTCCATAACACATTCACACAAGTAAGTACAGGTATGTGTTCTTCTTTTTCTTTTACTCTAGTACTTTCATTTCATTGCATTACTATAAAGGGGGACAAATGTAAATACTCTTATTTGGTCAAACACCTATAAATACTATGTCTTTTGTTGCTCTTTCATATGAAGGTCTTAATTATAAATACAATCATTATTTTCATGGTCATTTTGAGTCTTTTGACATTATTATGTCTTATTTTTCCTATTTATGGCACCCCCAGTGGTCCTAAATCACCTTCTCCTAGTCACAAGCGGCCCCTATCCTGTCTTGCTTGATTTTAGCTCTGCATTAAGCCTTATAACACTAACACCATTTTTATGATAGTAACACCATTTGGCACTTATGTCCAATTATGGCTTTAGTGTATGATGGTTATTTTCTCTAGTGTTTAAGTCCTAACCCTTTCTTGATCCTTATTTTATGTTTTTAATCCCTATTTTACAACTTATCATCCAACGAATAAGATATTATATTCAGATCTAATTTCTTTATATATAAAAGGCATCAAAAAGGCATTTTACATTAATCACTTACTATTTTGGCACATAATTACATAAAAATTAGTCATTAGTACAACTCAATACTCTACATACTACTTAGTTATCAAATCTAGACATTGCATGCTTGATCATAGAAGGGCCTAAGTGAAATTCATTATACATACCATGCAAGTTGATTATACATGTTATCAAAGGAATAATTACATGAGATCTGAGACCCTTAGCATTGGGGTTAATGTAGGCATTAACCAAGACAATAGGGGTTTTGCTTTGTGTGATCGTAATATCTCACAACTCAATTTTTTTCTTTTTGCATTTGATTCGATTATTGTTTCATGTGTGTAGATACTCATTAGGGTTTTGAAAAATATTTAGCTAAAATAGTGACACATGAGAGCTCTCAAATGACATAGAACCACCTACAAGACCCATAAAACCTCTCATAACTTCCTTGAAAGTTTTAGACAATTCCTATAGGAGGGACACTATCACTATAATTGCACACTAGTGTAACATGGTGTTACTATTTAAGACCATATTTCAACCATAGTAAAAACATGAAAAGTGTTTACCTATTTCTCTAGCCTATCTCAATCCCCTAATTCTCGAAAAGACCTCTTTACCTCGAGATGTAATCTTTCTCTTCTCACTTGATATTTTGGGAAAGGTTAATCAAATCAGTTTTTTAGTTTTCATTCTAGATTATTATCATACTCAACCCTTTGAAAACATAATATTTACACTACTTAAGTCCTAAAAGGTTAAAACACATGTATATAATTTAAAATAGATTCATGTGGTTCATGTTGACCCTAATTTCCTCCATAATTGAACCAATTGACATTTGATTTCATTATATGATGGTCCATTTAAGTTTATTGAGGTCAAAACCACATCCTATACATCTAAAACATGCATTTAATGTTTCTTTGATTCAATATATGATGAAATTGGAGGCAATCAATCCCCAAATCACATTTTATAGTCATGCAATTAGGTTTAAGGGGCTAAAAATAGCCTCAATTTCCTTCAAATTTAACCATGTTTGACTATTTTGTTAATATTTTTTTATGACATTAGGGTTGACACATTAGGCTTAAACTAAGTCTTGATGTCTCATGTTTGGCTTAGGTTTCATGTTAAATATTCTCATTACATTATCACATTCAAACATTTTCATCATATCTTCACATAACCTATTAACTGAGGCCATAGAGCCTATCAAAATATAATTGCATCCTTTTTGTGGTAGTGGATATAGGGGAAAGGTACCAGTAGTGACCTACACCTACCAATAGATGAACAAGGTTTTTGTTAAGGTGTGCTCCATTTATGGAACATGTATTGGTGTGTATAAATATTAAAGTGCACTAGAAGTTGAGCATGTAGTATCTTATATACTTGTTCAACATTTACTTTATGAAATTTGAATGAACCAATCACATCTTAACAAGTAAGACTCAAGTATTGATATTCTAATGCACGGCTAGATTGGTACTCTAAAGGTTAAGTTTTGGTCGTAGGTTTAAAAAATGCATTTTATGACCTCTCATGATAAAATCAATTATATCATAATATGTATAATTAGTTAGACCTTAAAGCCTTAATTATAAGTAGTTAAGTTGACATATTAAAATGGGTATTTTTTTTGAAGTCTAATGTGATACCATAATACCTTAATTCACTATTCACAGTTGGGGACCTTTCCCCTATCATGATACACTTCACTTTAAAATTGAAATTATCATGATACACCATTATTAGAGAGCTCAAGAACATAGATATAAGCATAAAATTGTTTATGCATAGAGAACATTTAATTCTTTTGGTGTTATGAACAAATAACATGTACATGTTATGGCAAGTTTGAATTCAAAACCCAAACCTTTTAGCTCAAAAATTGCTTGGATTCTGGAGCCAAAGGCTTGGACTTATCAATCTATAGCCGAGTCTGAGAGTTTTGATAGAAAATAACAAACTTCAACTTCCATCACCGAAAACACTATGTATTTCAACAAAAAAAATGAAAAAAATATTACTATGGTAACAAGCATGTTTTTTTTTTCTAAATATATGATTTTTATAATTTTTGGACTATTTTAAGGGATCAAACTATACTAATTTCTAATTATACCTTTTTTAGGCCACTACATGCTATAAATATACATGCTTATTCATACTTATGTATTTTGTTTTTCATTAATCCAAGTGTAAAATAAAGTGTATGGTTACAAATTAGGCCTAATTCTACACACATTTAAAAAATAAAAAAATCAAACTTCATTTTTTTAAAGTAGTTGGGGGTGGAGGCGGGGCTACACGGTCAGCTATCCATTTTTTTGTCAGTTTTCAAGATCTATTTATTTTTAGAATTAATAAAAAAATACATTGAAAAAATAATAATAAAGGTCACAAACTAGAAGATCCTATCTAAATATTCACCAAAGGGTTTTAAAATATATTAAATGATGCTAAAAAAATGGTGGGCTTCACGACCATCTATCTACTCTATTTTCTTAAAAAAATAGGAGTTCCTCTTTAAATTTTAGATGTTTGACCTAGTTATACTTAATCATTTAAAAAAAAAAGTGTTTTCAAAACTAGACTCAAAATGCTACAATTCATGTTCTTATACTACAAATTTTGAGTGTAGCCATCTCAAATTATCCACAAAAGCTTATATTTCTAAAATTTTAGAAAATTCATGTCCACAGATAGGCCCATTTTTGTCTTCCAACTTTGTGCACTTACCCATAGTTAACATTATGTTCAATTATCCCCAAATAACATATTATACTCATAGTTATGTTCAAGGGGTTTATATTACCTCAAATTGCTTTTATGATTGCGTTTATGATAAAATTAGGGTTGATTGAGCCCCAAATCACTTTATACAACCATAATTAGGTTGAAAGGGCTAAAAATTTTCCTTCATGATTGAATTAGTGGACTATTTTATTTAGGATGTTATGCCAGTGGGGTTAATTGACCCTCAAATTACATCTTATATAGTCAAAATTAGGTTCACAGGGTTCAATTTTGTTCAACTTGCATCACTCTTTGTAATAATGGACTAATTAGTTTAATATGTCAAGAAACATGAGCCAATTTAGCCCTAAATCACATCTTAGACTTGCAGTTAGTTTTAAGGGGTTTTGATTGGTCCTAATTACCTTCATGTTTGCATTTGTAATAAAATTAGGGTCGATTAATCCATATGTTGCATTCTATACAATCAATTGAGCCATAAATTAGGTTCACCAGGTTCAATTTAGCTTGAATCATGTCTTTAATTGCACCAATTAACTAATTAGATCAATTCATGACACAATTGGAGCTAATTTAGCTCCAAATCACATCTTGCTCTTGCAGTTATTTGAAAGGGCTCAAATTAGCTTCAAATGCCTCCTTGATTGAATGAATCAACTATTTGGTTCATTATATGATGACATTAAGGTCAATTTCACTCCAAATCACATCATATAAAATTTAAAATAGGTTCATTTAGATCAATTTTAAAAAATTATCAAGTTGATTACACCATTTGACTAATTGGCTCAATCTGTGATGAAATCAAAGCCAATTTAGCCTCAAATCACATTGTATAGTCATAATTAGGTTTCAGGAGCTCATGTTGACCTTAATTGCCTCCATAATTAAACTAATTGACTATTTCATTCATTATACGATGACATTGGAGTTTCTTGATCCCAAAATGACATCCTATACATGTCAAACCTACATATGTCATTGAACCAAATGATTCTTTGCTTCATTCTCTAATGAAATTTGAGTTGATTAAACCCCAAATCATATTTTATAGCCACTATTAGGTTGAAAAGAGCTCAAATTAGCCCCATTTTTATTTTGATTCAACCAATGGACTATATAGTTTATTTTGTTATGACATTGGGATCAGCGTCTCCAAATTAAATCCTTTATATTCAAAATTAGGTTCACAAGGCTCAATTTCATTCAAATTGCATCATTTGATTGCATTAATTCACTCAATATGCTAGGAAATCTAAGCTAATTTAACCTCAAATCATATCTTATACATGCAATTACATTCAAGGGGTTCAAATTAATCGTAATTACCTCCACCATTAAAATAATTAACTCTTTCATTCATTTTGTAATGAAATTGGGCTTGGTTGAACCCTAAATCATGTTCTATATAGCTGAAATTATGATCGGGGACACAAACATACCAAAATTACATCACTATATCTATTATGTCCTTTTTTTGGTAGTGAATATAATGACAATCTCCACTTTAAAATAAAAATATAAAAAATATAAATGTGAATAGATACATAGATAAATATAAACACATATACATAGACTAAATTCATTTTTTTTTACAATGTCAATGTCCATACATAGACTAAATTCATTTTTTGGTGCTATGTCAATATAACATGTATGCATTATATTGCATATGCACTATGCTACATTTGAATTCAAACACTAAGCTTTTTGGCTTAGAAATGGCTTGTATTCTTGAGTCAAAGGTTTGGACCTATCAACACACAGTCGAATCTGAGATCTTTGACAAAAAATAAGAAAATTCAACTTCCATCACCAAATACACTATGAATTTTAATGATACAATTGATAAACTTATTACCAAAACAACGAGCATGCTCTCCTCTTTCCAAATACGCGAATTTTTTAATTTTTTGACTATTTTAAAGTTTCCATCTAAGTTGATTTACTAGCTATATTTTTTTGGGCCATTACATGCCATATATATATATATATACACACACGAAACAATCCATAAACTTATTATCACAACAACGAGCATGCTCTCCTCTTTTCAAATACGTGATTTTTTAAATTTTTTGACTATTTTAAAGTTTCCATTTATATTAATTTTTAACTATGGTTTTTTTGTTTTTACCGGCCATTACATGCCATATATGTGTGTGTGTGTGTTTATACACACACACACACACACACACACACACACACACACACACACATATATATATGTATATGTATATGTATATATATATATATGTTAGGACTTGTTTCAACAGTCTTACACATTAGGTTACATTTTTGGTAGGTTAATTAATATTATTGTTAATAGGACATGCATCTTTTAGTAAAGACACCCCCATAAAATAAAGTTAGTTTAATTTTACTGTAGTTTTCATGTTTTATATTTATTAATTAGAACTACCTTACGGGTTATTTTTCCATAAATAGTTGGTTATAGGTTAGTTGTTTTTACTGGTTATTGGTAAAACTTATATAAATCAATGTTTGCTATGAAAAAGGGTTAATGGAGTAAAGGCACCCTCATGTACTTGATTTTTAAATATTAATAAAATACTTCACACACACACACACACACACACATATATATATATATATATATATGTATATGTTAGGACTTGTTTCAAAGTCTTGACATTAGGTTAGATTTTTGGTAGGTTAATTAATATTATTGTTAATGGGACATGCATCTTTTAGTAAAGACACCTCCATAAAATAAAGTTAGTTTAATTTTACTGTAGTTTTCATGTTTTATATTTATTAATTAGAACTACCTTACAGGTTATTTTTCCGTAAATAGTTGGTTATAGGTTAGTTGTTTTTACCGGTTATTGGTAAAAATTATATAAATCAATGTTTGCTATGAAAAAGGGTTAACGGAGTAAAGGCACCCTTATGTACTTGATTTTTAAATATTAATAAAATACTTGTGCACTCGCACTAAGCGGGGACAAGGTTCAAATTATTTTTTTCAAGGAGTTATATATATATATATATATATATATATATATACATGAGACAATTCATAAACTTATTATCACAACAACGAACATGCTCTCCTCTTTTCAAATACACGATTTTTTTAATTTTTTTACTATTTTAAAGTTTCCATCTATGTTAATTTCTAACTATGGATTTTTTTGGGCCATTACATGCCAAATGTGTGTGTGTGTGTGTGTGTGTATGTTTATACACACACACACACACACACACACACACACACACACACACACACACACACAAACAAACACACACACACACACACATGTATATGTTAGGACTTGTTCCAAAGTCTTAACATTAGGTTAGATTTTTGGTAGGTTAAATAATATTATTTTTAATGGGGCATGCATCTTTTAGTAAAGACATCCTCATAAAATAAAGTTATTTAGTTTAATTTTAGGTAGTTTTTATGTTTTATATTTATTAATTAGAACTACTTTATGGGTTGTTTTCCCGTAAATAGTTGGTTATAGGTTAGTTGTTTTTACCGGTCATTGGTAAAAACTATATAAATCAATGTTTGCTATGAAAAAGGGTTAATGGAGTAAAGGCACCCTTATGTACTTGATTTTTAAATATTAATAAAATACTTGTGCACTCGCACTAAGCGGGGACAAGGTTCAAATTATTTTATTCAAGGAGTTATATATATATATATATATATATATATATGAGACAATTCATAAACTTATTATCACAACAACGAGCATGCTCTCCTCTTTTCAAATACGTGATTTTTTTAATTTTTTTGACTATTTTAAAGTTTCCATCTATGTTAATTTCTAACTATGGTTTTTTTGGGCCATTACATGCCAAATATGTGTGTGTGTGTATATATATATATATAAACAAACAAACACACACAGACATATTATATATGTGTGTGTGCCTCCTCCAGATTTTATATATATATATATATATATATATATATATATATATATATATATATATATATATATATATATATATATATATATATAAACAAACACACACACAGATTATGTGTGTGTGTGTGTATTTTCATTGATTTAAATGCTAAAAAAAGGTATGGTCACAAACTAGACCTAATTCTACACGTATTTAAAAAAAAAAATCATTTTTTAGGGTAATTAGGTGGACCGCACAACAACTATCCATTTTTAATCAGTTTTCAAAATCTATTTACTTGTAAAATTAATAATAAAAAAATTATTCATTGAAAAAATATAAGTTACAAACTAGATGATCTTATCTAAATTTTCACCAAAGGGTTTCAAACAATATTAAATGATGGTAAAAAAATATGGTCATACAATCGACTATTTACTCTATTTTCTTAAAAAAATTAGAAGTTACTCTTCAAATTTTAGATGTCTAGCCTAGTTATACTAAATATTTAAAAAAAAAAATAATGTTTTGGAAACAAAACTTGAAATGAAATAATTCATGTTTTTATACCATCTTCAAAAAGTGGTCATCTCAAATTATCTATAAAAATTCAAAATTTTCATTTTTTAAGAAAAACATGTCCACTGGGAGGCCCTTTTTTGTCCACCATCATTTTGCACTTAACTTGGTCATATGAAAATATGCACCAAAGTCAATCAATCATGCACCATTATATGCATGCAAGCATTGCATGAATTTACCAAAAATAAAGTTGCGAAGAATAAATCCCCCGAATTTTCACTAAAGAATTTTACTTTTGCCAATTGAAAATCATTAAATGACTTACCTTTTTCAACCTTTTTAGATTTTCAATCTTTCTTGAAATACCTTTTTTTTAACACAATTCTATCATTTCTTTTATCTTTTCCTGTAGTCTTAGATTACCTCTAGACTTTAACTACCTTTTGACTTTATTTTAGTTCTTTCTTTGGAATGACCTCTTACAAACAAGGCATTTGTTGTTTGATATTCTTTAGCAGATCTCTACCTTAGTTATTTTGATAACAAGTCTGTCACTATATATTCTACTTCGTATCGGTATGTTTCACTCTTGATACATCAACCTACTCATCCTTGTCAACAAGAAGATCTCCCATCTTGACCTTCCACAACTCAAAATGTTATCTGATTGAATTTTTGAATCTATATCGTTGTGTTTCCCATCATTCTCCTTTAGATTTTTGTTAGCGACATTGGTGTACAGGGAGCTGATTATTCCTTGTATCTATTGGGTTCAACATTCAGCTTGTTTTGGGTGATCAAGATTTGTGAAATCCCACTTCTGATTGTGAATGCATTCCTTTTTCTTATCACATATCTGCAACACACACACCCAACACTTCCTCACTACGATAACTCAGTGTGGGAATCGTTGAGTGGCGCACTTGCAATGGTAGACAAGGATTATGGAATCTTGAATCATATCTTCCACCATATAATAGATATGCATATTGCACACCATCTATTCTCTACAATGCCTCACTATAATGCGATGGAAGCCACCATGGCTATCAAGCCAATTTTGGGTTCTTATTATCATTTTGATGGCAGCCCTATGTATAAAGTTATATGGAGGGAATTTAGGGAATGTGTGTATGTAGAGGCAAACACCTCCCAAAAAAGTGGGGTTTTCTGGTACAGAAACAAAATGACATAGAATAGGAATTTGAAAGGATTCTGTTAGATATACCAATCCTTCTATTTCTATAGAATTCATCTAAAAATGTGCTTCAAAATGAAAGGTTTTATGCAAGTCATTGAATAGATTTTTAATCTATAGTAGTGTCATTCAAGAGAAAAAACTAAGAATAGTTTTTAGTGCTTCAAAATGGAAGGTATTATGCAAGTCAATGAATGTGCTTTTGATCTACAGTAGTTGTGTGATTCAAGAACAAAAACTAAGAGTAGTTTTTGATGGGATAATCCCCAATAATAAGATCAACTGTCTTTTTCTGTTATGTTACATGTTTTTATTTGGAATTCATCTCGTTTCAGTATTGGGTTGAATATTGTTTATTGTTGGTCATGTGTTTGTTCTTTTGCATAATTGCATGTGGATGTTTATGTTTTGATAAAATCACTTCCATACTTAAATAGTCTAAAATATGTATGTTTAACCATGTTGCTTTGCACTGTAACTGAAATCTAATCTTCTTGTTTAATTCTCTTAAGAATGTCAATACCATTGACTAAAGCTGAAATCTGATGTCCCTCTTCCCTTTGGAAAAGGAATTAACGTCAACTATGAGAGCATCTATAAATGTTTAGCAGAAACCTAGTCAGATGGTGATTAATTAAGCTTTTATAATATAACAAATCTAATAACATCGTTGAAATTCCAGCATGCAGATATGCCATTGTAGTGAACAGATGTAAAATGAGGAGTCAAATCTATAATAGGGGTTTGCCATTGTAGTGAACAGATTGTATATCACTTATATAACGTAGGAATAGTCTGGTTAATATTGGAGACTAGAGGGAGGATGCTAACACAGTGGCAACCAAATCTTGGTGTCCAAAGCATATGACAATTTGAGAGGTTATAGCTATTGGAGGAAGGGTTGCCTATTGTATACACAATTTGAGGAGGGGCTACGTATTGTATATACAAGCTGACTTTAAACACTGACGATAAAGATTAAACATATTGAATCTATTTAAATACTAGTGATTTTAGTTGAAACAAATTGATTATGTCAATCCCTTGTATTAAAATGCTAAAAATATAGCTCTTGTTAAACTTGGAGAGAAATAAACAAACCTCCCCTAATGTGCACGAAGCCAGGTGTCCAACAAACATCACCATATGTTGCCTGCTCAAAGGTGATCATTGTTAGAAAGGGACACAAGCTTCATGGATGTCCAGGTGTCCATCAAAATGACTATACTTTTTCATGGATACATTACTTTCGGGTCAACAAATCAGTGCCAGATTGCTGTGGAATGTAGAAAATGTTGCATACTGATGAAGATGTTTTGAGAATCCCAACTTGTAATTTGCTAACCACGCATTTATAATCTACTAAGAGAGAGAGTCCTCTTAGCTTACAGATAAGACTTACAGTGATAACAGACTGATATCTAAGAGAGTGCATTGGCAAGCATTCTAACCAGTAAACTAGGAAAGGGGTAACCTCAAAGCCTTGACAGACTTCCACCATCAAAAGGAGACCATGGGAACACTCCCCCCATGATCCAATTAGATAGGTTGCCATTTACAATGAGATTACCAGCAGTTTGAGCAATTACCAACATTTTAATCCACACGATAACTATATCATGTTAATCACAAGGCCCCAAAAATTATGAATGAGAACCATGTTCAAAACCCTTGCTTCACAATGAAAATGGGTTTATCTTGTAAATTGGACTCTGAAAATTCCCTAAATTGTGGAACCTAAGATCCCTATCTCTAATGAAATTAACACAATCAAAAGATGGGATATCATTATCTTAATGAAGAAAACCCCCAAAATTATAAATGGGTTTATTAGTAACCCCAAAAAAACGTTGCTGGAGAACCTTATTTTAATTTTTTTTTAAATGAAAAATAAAAAATGCACTAGGGAAGAAGCTTCATATGTTGAGCACGTACCCAATTATTGAAGAGTTTGAAGAGTGTGTTGTTAGGGTTGGGTATATTGACGGAACATAAATTTAATTCTTGAAAAGTTTGAAGAGTATTATTAGGGTAAGGTCTATTATAAAATATATTTATAAAGATATGTATTTTCTTTAATAATTAATTTTTATATAAAATTATATTATTTATAATATATGAGATATTTATAAATGTAAATATTAATAATTAAGAGTAAATATCAACATTCTTTGTTAAAGTTTGGAGATGTATATATAATCATTAAATATTAAATATTATTGTAGTATTAAGTAATAGTTAATATTAAGACAATGTATTTATGATCATTTTTTATGTATATATAATTATATTATTTAATATGACATAGGTATTCATAAATATAAACATTAATAATCAAAGTCAAGTGTGAACATTATTTGTTAAAATATGGATATGTATATATAACCATCAATAAGTACTAAATATTAAATGTTATTGCAGTCACTGAAAGTAACATTTAATATTAAGACAATACACTTGTGACCATCTTCTATGCATACTTTTAACCTATACTCAATTCCACAATTTTAAATCAATTTTCTTCTACTCCTATGTGGATGACATTATACCTTGAAAAAACTCAAATTCTAATTCTTCTTATTCCTCATTCCAAACAACGTAAGTTCATCCCTTGATTGATTCATATTTCTACTTTGGTAGTCTTTGATCCTACGATGAAACTATGCTTTCAAGGCAATCCCATTGGCCAACAGTGTTTGAATCCATCAGTTTTGTCCCCCCACCAAATAACGACTGGTTTTTCAAATTCAAATTTATCCCAAAGGGTCATCCTACACATTTCACAAGCCCAACTTGAATAAATTTTGAAATGATCACTATATAAACACTTTCTATTCATTTGTTTAGTAAAGGCTTCTACATTGCAAATTATCATAATTATCTAACTACACATTGAGATAAAAACACCTATTCTTCTCAATTTTGAGTTCCTATAGCCCAAGAAACCTAGAGCTAGATTTGATCACACCAATAAGGTCAAAAATCATTGTTCAAGTACTAAATCACACTACATGGAGTTTGATCCTTCTTTGGAGTATTTGTATGTAGGCAACGCTCAATACACGGGGTCTTGAGGTCAAGCACAACTTCAGCCCCTATCCCCTTTTTCCCATTTTATTACTTTTGTTCATCATTGTCATTGAGTTTGAGTTTTAAGTGATGAAGAAGGGACACAATGGCTTCCATATCAAATCTAAAGCATCCACATATACACACAAGATCTACTAGGGAAGACACAGCTATCAAAAAATTCACAAAAGGTAAAAACACTAATGAACATTGATGCACCATACATACACCGGTGCAGGCTGAGCTTGTCCAAATAGTGTGGCCTTATCCCAGAGTAAACCAAAGCATTGTTGATTCATAATATTTCACACAGTCAATTATAGTCTCTGTTGTAGTCCATCAGATATGGGTTCTAACTAAGTTAATTATCTTTAGTACTTTCCCATTTTAACATATTTCTATAAATAGTAAGTTTCAAATTAGTCAAGTATTTATCATATATATTATACATTATAATTTTACTCAACGGTTTTTCATAATTAGATTAACTCTTGCTTAATCCCAAATTGTGATAAAACAATTACAATAATGTTGAAAATAGAGAAAGAAAAGGCTAAAGCAATAGTAACCCTTCAATGATGTAACCTTTCAAATAACTCTCATGCTCCAATTAAAATATCATTTTTTTAATCAACATTCCCCTGACCACATGTAAGGTAATTGGTCATAGAGGATTTTATAATAATAAGAGTCTAGCCAATTGTTTTTTAGTACAGATGCTTGGTGAGGTCAATCTTCATATCCTCCTTTCAAGAGATCTCAATTGATAATTGTTGTAGATGTGCTGAAAGAATTGTGAAACTAATTGAGTCACTGATTATTTCATAGTTTTTATTTATGTTTCCATTCCCTTTATCAATAGCCTCTTTTATTTTTTATCTTCTAGATCCTTGAATGAGTTATATTAAGTTAATGGAGATGGTGGGTATTTGAGATGTTCTCAACTAACTCCTCAAGTAGATGAGTTTTCATCCAAGTCTTAATGCTTCATAAATTTCAACCTAGTAATATCATTATTAGAAATGAATTGGCAAGGTTGTTCTCCATATCCTCTTTCCAAGGTGATCTTAATCTGTTAACATTAAATATGTGTTATAAGACTTGTAGAACTAATTAAGTTACCTATTCTTTCATAGTTATATTTATGTTTATGTTCATTTAACTAGTAGTGTCTTTTCTTTATATGCTTCTAGAGGCTTAAGTGCCTTATAGTAATTTAATGTAGATGGTGGGTATTTGAGGTGTTTTCAATGAATTACTCATTGCTTTAACAAACTAACACCTAGTAAGTGCAATTTACACTGCCAATATTTTATGTGAATTGAACCCAATTGCTTGAAATAAATCATAACCCTAAAATTAGTGAACTACAAAAGCTGTGAAATTCTCTAACCATCCATAATGCATATTTTTTAAAACCATATCAAAATTAACAATGCATGGTGAACTATATAGCCAAAATTAGTAATACATGATGCATATTTTTTGAAATTCTTCTAAATCTAATCTATGATAATAAAATCCCCATTCATTCATCTAGCAAGCACAACAAACATGTTATGTACGCCCTTAAAGGAGAAGGGAACAATAGTGCTCTATAGTAGTGAGACACCATATAGTCATATAGAAGAATTATGTTTTTCTATAATATAAGAATATGTCACATGTGGTAAAATGATAATATGTAATAACTTTTTGTTATGAACAACTTTTGTATAATATAAGAAATTGTATCCTACGGTAAGTGAATATTATGTATTATTTTATAATGAAACATGTTTTGGTATAAATATATGACAATGCCATCGAGTTTTTGTTTTTGGAAGCATGATGCAGTCCATTAATTTACTATTACTAAAATAACATCAACACACAAGCCTTAAGAGAAGCCAAAATGATTATCTTATTAAGTGTTTTGGAAGTGGAATATGATACTTGATATTAAATATTGTTTTTCCCTTATCCATTGACCCCTGGGTATATCCCTCCAAAACCATTACAAACTACCAATTAGAATTGTCTAAAGATACACTTGTTGGTAGAAGTTGAAACACTAATTTCTTACATAGATAAAGTGTCAAAAGATACAATTGCTTAAAAAAATCTATCCAAAATGGTTCCCATCCATGGCTGCCCTTTGCTTGTAAAAATAAATATTGGAAAAATTCCATAAATAAATCTTATGACAATACATAATATAAGTCCAACAAATACAACACACACAAACGAAGTCATCAAAAGCAATAAACAAGTTCTTCCATACATATCTAGTGTGATATGCCTCCCTAACCTACAATTATCTCAATTTTAATTAGCCCCCCAATGTTTTTAAATTTAATTTAAATGTATAATACAAACCAAAAATAACAATATTACCTAGATACAATGATCTGGGCAACAATTTAGGTGACAATTTGGGCGACGGTTCTACCCCAATTGATGACAGAACTTCTGGGAGCCATAACTTTTGCACCATAGCTCTGATTGACTCCCTGTTTAAACCATTGGAAATATAAGAATGAAGATAAAATGGTGAGATAGAACTGAGATCTTCTTAGTGAGTTTTGATCCCCAAAAACCTAATGTAATTTCCTCAGATTTCAATTTTAGTAGTGTAGTCTAAAAATAATAATTTTTTAAAAATAGTAATTCCTCAAATTTTGTATTGTTGTAAATCATGGAAGTTGAACCACTTAATATCCCTCCATATTGGTGACCTTACACATCCTCATCCTACCTTCAAAATATGCATAAATGAAGATGTAACCTGAAATGGAAATCATACATCTCTTCCCAGAGATAAGCATATAGTTGTATTTGCAATCTTGAGTAATAAAACATCTCTTCTCAGATAAATCATTGTTACTATGTTATTTTCATGTTCTTGAGATATATTTCAATCAAAATTTTTGAGTTTTAGATTAGTGGTATCAAGTGGTTTGTTTTGAGAGTGTATGATCCCAAAGATGAGGTCAGTCTACAAGAATCTTGGGTAGAAAACAACAGATCTTCCAAACTATCCACCTATTCGCTCTAAATGACCTCAAATGGTGGATGAAACCAAGACATCTGATCCCTTCAATGAAATGGTGAATAAATCCCTCTAATGGTTATAAGTGTATATGCTATAATAATTCACCCAAATTTTCTAACAAATCTCGATGGGAAATTATGGCTTCTCATCTGCACTTCCTGGCTCCTCATCCATGAAACATCCTTTCAGTGCCCCAACACCCTTCAAGGTTCTAGTGAATTTTGATATCCCTGCATTTGAAGGAAAAATCAATGCTGATTTAGTATAAAATTGGTTGTATCAATTGTCTTCCTACTTTTCTATAAATAAATTCATCGATGGAAAAAATATCACTTTTGCTCTTTTGAAAGCATCATTGCCCATGAAAAATTGGTGGGAAGTGTACAAAAAGAGGTTCAATATAGATGAAATTGGCCTTGAGGTGGAACCTAATTGGGATGATTTCATGGAAGTGGTAAAAGAAGAATACTATCCCATTGGAGCATATGATGATCTATACATATAGTGGCAACAACTTCACCAAGGTAAGGACCAATCTGTTCAAGATTACACTAACATTTTGTAGTCTCTATCTACAATATTGGGCATCCAAGAAAGTGAGAAACATAAGAATCTCAAATATCATGGTGGACTAAAATAGTACATGTAGGGGGAAATGAAACTCTTCAATTTGGAAACCCTCGGTGAGGCATACAAGTTCATAGTGAAGATTGAGCAGAAGCATGGAAGAAAGAATACGAAGAGTCAGCCTTCAAAATAGAAAAGTGACAAGGAAGGTCAAACACAAGGCCAAAATTAGAAGCAAAAGGAGTTTCAAGATAAGAAAGCCTAGAAGGGGAAGACTGGAAAATGGTGTGATTACCACAAAATTAGAATTCACTCCAAAAAAGAATGTCGAGCCATCAAGTCACTACTTTCTGAGTCACAATACTTGACATCTACTACTCTGTCTCATACACACCATATAGTCAAAGTAGATGAGGAAGAGATTGTAGATGTTAAGCCTGATACCATCATTGTTTCATCACAGACTTGTGAAGAAAGGCTAGATGACAAGGAAAGGTTGTTTCACTCCAAATTATAAGTAAAAGGTAAGCCTCTACATTTCATTCTTGATAGTGGGAGTCAAAAGAATTTAATCTCTGCTAAAGTTATGAAAAGTCTAAATATATCCATGAAGCCTCACCCAAATCCATACAGTATTGGATGGTTGAGCCTAGGGAGAGACCTTCGTGTCACCTATCAGTGTCTTCTTTCATATGAAATAAAACCTTTCCAAGATGAAGTCTTGTGTGATGTGGTCAATCTAGATGTTTGTGATGTGATCTAAGGTCAGCCATTCATGTATGATTAATATGGCATCTATGAATCATGAGCCCAAATAATCACCCTCACTCTTGGAACGTGGTGTTATAGGGTATCAGAGGTACCACCTCCCACATATGTCTCCCTGATTGGTGTGAAGTAATGTAAGAGATTGGTGGAGAAGACAAATCAATTTGTTCTCATGGTGTTCAAACCACAAAAATCCAAGAAGGTCGATCTTGAAGTCCTGACTACAAAATCAACACAAAAAAAGAATCAGATGGGACAAATCATGAGAGAATATGATGACTTATTCAAGTCACCCACATGAGTTCCACTTCACTACCAGGTAAAACATTCTATCGATTTGATCCCAAGATCACCTTTGCCTAACAGTCTTATGTATCATAGATCAATTTTGGAGAATGATGAGAAAGTTAGATTCAAGAATTGATTCAAAAGGGTCATATCAGGCTAAGCTCTTCATCCTGTGGCAGCCTAATTATCCTGGCACCAAAAAAAGATGAAACATGGAGGCTTTGCATTAACTATCAAGCCCAAAATAAAATCACTATGAAGAATCACTACTGCCTTCCCAATATTTATGACCTACTAAACCAACTCCATGGTGTGAAGTTCTTCACTAAAATTGATCTCAAATTTGTCTATCACCAAATTCTCATCGATCCCACCAATGTCTAGAAGACTGCATTCAAATCTAAGAAGGGGATCTTCAAATGGTTGGTTATGCCTTTTGGTTTGACTAGCGCACCTGCAACCTTCATGAGGATGTTGGATGACATCCTATGACCCTTCACCAACTCATTCATGGTTGTATACCTAGATGACGTACTTATCTATAATAGAACATGGTAATAACATCTGTAACATGTTCTTAAGGTGCTTCAAACTCTTCAAGAGCATAAGTTGTATGCAAATCTTGAAAAATGCATATTTAGGATGAAAACAATTTAGTACCTAGTGTATGTTGTGAATGAGGACGGGGTCCATGTCAATCTAGAGAAGATTTAGGTTATTCAAGAATGGCCTACACCAAGGACCCTCACAAAACTTCATAGCTTCTTGGGTCTTCTAAATTTTTATTGCAAGTTTGTTCTTGGATTCTCACATGTTTCTTGGCCACTAACCCAAGTGACTAAAGGAGGAGCTAAAGTTAAATTTTAGTGGGGAAAAATAAAACAAAGTGCATTTGAGAATTTGAAGAATAGACTTTTCTCAACCCCTATTCTTGCCTTGCCAGACTTACATCAACCTTTCGAGTTGATGACAGATGCATTTGAATATGCCATAAGAGATGTCATCATGCAACATGACCATCCTATTACATATCATAGTGAAACATTCACTAATACAGTTAGGAAATATGTGACATATGACAAGGAGCTCTATGCCATTATGTAAGCATGTAAATAATGGAAACACTACATCTTGGGGAAAGAGATGGTCATCCACACTGACCGTAGACCATTCAAATTCATCTAGATGTAGAGCAAACTATGAAATGAGAGGCACCAAAAGTGTGCCACATATCTAAAATAATTCTATCTGATAATTAAACACAAAAATGGGAGCTCAAATATGGTCATAGATTATCTGAGCCACCCACCTATTACTACACTCACAATAGTTTTTGACCTATATAGGCATGAGACTACCACTTGGGGTGCTCTATATGAAGTAGATCCTACCTTTGATGATACATATTAGGCACTTTGAGAAGGTAAACATGTTTTAGATTTCTATTTGTAAGATAATTTCCTCTTTCACAAAGGGCACATCTGTGTTCTAGTTACAGAGAAATATAAGATGATATGTGAATCACATTTTAGTAGGACAACTGGACACTTTGGTGTAGAGAAGACATTGGCAATTCTTCAAAAACACTTCTACTAGCCCCATATATAGAAGGAGGTGGAAAGGTACCTAAAATATTGCACCCCATGTGTGATAGCCAAGCCAACAAATAAGAATCAAGGATTATACATGCCATTACCAAAACTGACTAGGCCTTGGAAATCTATCTCAATGGATTTTCTCTCAAGTTTTCCCACTTCAAAACATGGCAAGGACTGTATTTTTATTGTAGTTGATCATTTTTCAAAAATGGCTATCATGATTTCTTGTAAGAAAAATATATCTATTGAAGAAATTGCTCAACTATATTTTAGTCATGTATGGTTCCATTTTGGTCTCCCCAAGTCCATTATCTCAAATAGAGATAACAAGTTCCTAAACATCTTCTGGTCCACTCTATGGAAGATGATGGATATCAAGATGTGTCAGGATCCTACTCCTTAAGAGTACAATTGATTACCTTTGTATAAGCAACTAAACACAGAATTTAACCAGAAGTAATATGTAACTAGAATTCAGAACCAACACAGAATATGAGAGACAATACTATCTTGCATTAACACTCTTCTAGAAGGAAATACAATGAAGAAATCACACTCTTCCCACACCTCTTGGGTGTACAGTAATTCTCCCTCAAGAGTTCTCTCTCTCAATTACAACCACAACTCAGACACAGAGTTGTCCCTCCACCAGTAAGTGACAATCAACTCAACCATTGTTGCCTACTTCCAATCCACCAAGTATCACTCCAAATATCCATGCACATGATCTTGGATCAATGAGGGGCTTTTTTTCATACAACATGGATTACAATTAGCAGACTCCTAAAATTAGTCTTTACACAACTCGACTGGAAGCATGACCAAGTCCATCTGTCCAAGTATGCTTTGGGTTCCAACCCATGGCACCAATTGATATATCATCAGTGAATTCCATTATCCACCATGAAATACACCTGACTATTCATGGGATATCTGAGGCAACAAAAGCCCCTACACAAACCAAAAGTCCAGTCATTGAACAAATGCAACACATCTCAGTAGCAGCTCATTGAACAAATTTAGCAATTTTTATGGCATCTTGGAGAAGCTGAATTAGAAGTATAAGTGATGTCATGACAAAGATAGGATTGCACACCATTTTACTATGGGTGACAAGGTTTGGTTGCATCTTCAAAAAGAATGACCTACAGACCCACACAAAAAAAATTGGCCTATGTGATATGGTCCCTACACCATCACCAGAAAAGTAAGAGAAAATGATTTTGTGTTGAACCTACCAGCCTACCTTGGTTTGCATCCAATATTCAACGTGGAGCTCCTCAAACCATAACATCCACCTCTATTAGACACTTTAGTCATAGTAGAACAACTGGACATTGATGAGCTTAATCCCTAGAGTCTTGCTCTAGTGGAGGAGGATCAAATTGTGGACACCTAGATGAAGATAACAAGAGGATGCTCTATTCCACTTTATTGGGTGGTCAAAAGGGGCAAGATTAGCCACCAAGGTGAGTAGTTCATAGAGAATCAAATTAAGACACAACTATGACACCTGATGAAGAATATTGATATAATTGGGACCATTGATTCTCAAGGAGGGAAGAATGATCTGGGCAATGATTCAAGCGATAATTTAGGTGACGGTTCTACCCCAATTGATGATGAAACTTTTGGGAGCCATAACTTTTGTACCATAGCTCCGATTGACTCCCCATTTGAACCAGTGGAAAGCTAAGAATGAGGAAAAAATAGTGAGATAGCACTGAGATATTTTGGGTGGGTTTTATCCTCAAAAACCTAATGGAAGTACCCCAAATTTCAATTTTAGTAGTGTAGTCTAAAAATAGTAATTTTTAAAAAATAGTAATTCCTCAAATTCTGTATTATTGTAAATCATAGAAGTCGAACCACTTAATCTCCCTCAAGATTGGTGACCTTCCACATCCTCCTCCTACCTTCAAAATGTGTATAAATGAAGATGTAACCTAAAATAGAAATCAAACATCTCTTCCAAGAGATAAGCATATGGTTGTATTTGCAATCTTGAGTAATAAAACATCTCTTCTCATAGAAATCATTGTTACTATGTTATTTTTGTGTTCTTGAGATATATGTCAATCAAAACTTCTAATTTTTGGATTATACAAAGTGCTTATTCACATGATCCCCACCCCTAAAAAAAAAGATGCAATAAAATAAAATGTCATTACAACTTAGAAAAATCAGATAAAATGAACTTTTCATTGATTGAATACAATAATGAGAATATCAATTTGACACATATATCAATTGCAAAAAAATCATGAACATAAACAACTCTAGATATTGTTGGAATTATTCTAATGCATTCACTGACTATTTCCAAGGGTATGATGCTCTTTATTTTGTTCACTTTATGTATACAAATAAATACAAAGGTATATTCATAGTTATATAGCTGTTAGTAGTGCATGTCTGAAGAATCCATTCTAAGATTCATCCAATTCCTCCTACAAAATTTACTAAAATTAACATGCACGCCTAGTATATCTTAATCCAAGTCATAATGTATCTCACAAAACTACTCTTCAAAGAATAATATGACCTCAAGGGAAGATGACTCAAACTCGTATCATAAGAAACAACATTTTCTTTCACATTATATTTCCCACCAAAACATTCCGCATCTCTTTGTAATCCCTCTAGAATCCACATGCATGTATATTATAAATGTTAGTTGTTTTATTTATATGATTCTAGTTCAAAATTAAGGACTCTTAATATTATTTATAAGAGTGTTTAGTCCATCTAAGGAATCATTTTCCTATTAAGGTTTTTTTTTTTAGGTTTGAAATGATATATATATTTTAATAATTATAAAGTTTGGCATTTAAATAATGGAATATTCATTAAGTTTTATTTAAGTATATGTTTTTTTATAATTAAATTTTTTTATTGATATTAAAAAACCAAGAAGGCAAATAAAATTACAACAAAAAGTTAGTTTTAGTAAAAAAACTAAATTGCTAAAGTCCTCTTTGAGAATCTAGCTAAGACAAAATTTCTAAAAATACCAAGTGTTCCTTAACAAGTTTAATGAATATGCATGAAAGTCAATCCTTTAGATAACTTTATAATTTTAATTTGTAAGCATGGTGCATGACAACCCTACTATTTACTATACTATTTTCTGGAATAGCAACATTACTTTCCTTCTTAGAGTCATATAATCCTTTTTCCAAAAATCAAGCTATTGTTTTTTCTATCATAGCAACTTTCCTTAATTACATGTATGGAAATATCCACAAGAATATTTGAATGCATACAACTCAAAGAGATTGCATGCATGCTTTTTTTATGCATGCATCTATTAACATAAGATCCATGCATGTTCTTCACAATTAAATAAAAAATAGGCTAATTATTAAATTAAGCATTAATGACAATTTTTTTTCCCTCCAAATTTTTTGGGATGATTTGAAGCTATAAATATTGTCCCTCTTCTAGTTTTGAGGCTCAATTAGCTTCATTCAAATAAGGACTTCTCTGATTTTTTTCCCTCTTCATTGCTGATTTTTGACTTTCTTCTAGGGGAAAATCCATTTTCCCATCCATGTTATTTATGGCGATCTCCATTTTCTGTGGACTTTGTGATTCTTCTATTTTTTCTCAGAGAGTTTCTAGTAGCATTCCTTCCTCAAATTCCTCTTTTTGATTAATAGTGTCAACTAATGTGTGGTCTATTATGGCTCCCTTACACCAAATAGCTTTTTGTTTTCTCTTTCTTTGAACCACTTGGAAACCATTATTGCTTGAGATAGTGTTCTTATCTAATAATTTTTGAATTGGATCCTATAGACATGGACATGCAACAATTAGATAGCCATATTCAAAACATTGCCTACATCTAAAAGCAAAATTTTCATAGTTTACTTATTGTCACCAAATCTTGCACCCTAGAATAGGGTGTTCAAGCTTATTTCATATTTAGGCAACATGGGAACACTTCCAGGTATGTGGGTGCACCTATAGTGGAAGTGAGCCTCTAGATTTAAGGGCTAGCTCCTTGAATATATATTGAAATGATCACACCTTCTTAACTAGTTTCTTATAGGGAAAATAGTTATAAGTTACATGAAATGAACCTAATCTGGGGGTGATACACAAAGATGTTTTCCATATGACCATCATACTTTCCTTCACCAAGAAACAAGGTATACAAACTAACTTCCAAGTCCTATGGATTCTAACATGAGTATTTCAATATGAAGGTGAGATGCATGAAAGCTATCCAAGGTAAGTGAACCATAGGCTAGTTGTGGATACTAAGGCTCATTGTACACTTAAAATACAAGCTCATATACTTGACAACACTTCATATGAACTGTTATAATAGGAACTCTTTCATAAACATGAAAGGATAAGGGAAGAAATGATAGAGAATTATCATTTTGCATCACCATACATCACTTGCACACTTAGATAATTATTCAAGAACTCAAAATCAAATTTTCATTAATGTTCAAAGGCAAAATATGACATCATTCCAGTAGGGATTCACCATACATGGAGTGTAATTAGACTAAAAAGGCCAAAATGGTAGCTACTTATAGAACTTCAGAGATAGGAGAAAAGAATGAAATTCAAGAGTCACTAGAACACATGTCCAGTAATGAGAACTAGTTTCATTGTAGGTGCAATTAAGTGTGAAACAGATCATGAATGCCTCTTAAGATAAATGTCCATATATATCATGACAAAATATCTAAAATGGTGTAGAGATTCTTCAGTTAGCCTTTGTGAAATTGCCTTCATCATGGGTCATCTCTCGAGCATTTAAAACTAAAATAGGAGAGTTGACACGTATGTTATGATAGTCATAGACATTTTCTCAGTTACTAACTATCTTCTAAACACTTGTATTTACCATTTTTAGTCATTCATAAGTCTTATGGACCCTAATTCTTTACATTTGGTAGTCACTATCTATCTTGGACCTTGAATGTGCTTTCATGGTGATGTATGAGTTCAAAGAGCTTGATTTACTACAAAGCCCTTTGATCATACGTAGTCACCCATATGGCATTCCCTTGCCATGTTACTCATTCAATTTTAAAATTTAATTTGACATTCTTTGAACATATAGCCCATCTTATCCATCTAGATTCCAGTCAAATTTCCCCAATTGACCTCACCTGGAGTCTCTTTAATTCAACCTTCAATGTTGGCCATTGACTATTGATTTAAGGTCCTAAGATTATGACATCTAGTAGCATTGAATTTATTCTAGGATCTTCTAAATTATTGATGCACTCACACCATTATATATGTGTGTGTGTGTGTAATTTAGTATGAGTTGCAGATTATGATTTGATTACTTAAACATGATTTGATCCTAGGATTTGTTGACGTTTTGACTCTACTTGCAGTGTCGATCTATTTTTATATGATCAAATGCACACCATTGATATTTGAAACATATTGATTCTATCAAATCATCCACTCTATTAAAATTTTAGTATGATGTAATGTTGACTATTGATCTAGATTGGACCCACCCTCTTATCAATCAAGCTCATGCCATTGGATCTCTACTTAATGAACTCGCATTGTTGGATCTTGTCTAGCTTGTAGATTTTTTAGGGATTTTAACCTAGGGACCTTTTAACTAGTTTAACCCAAGTGTGAACTATTAGATCTGAGTGTATTCTCAAATGTGAATCATTGATTTATTGGGACCCCTTATTTGAACTCAAACAACTATTTTTTATGGCTAAAAATTTGACATTTGCACTCCCATCATTTGATGTCTACATAACTGTATTTGATGTATGCATGGCCATCTATGAGATATTTGAATTATAGTAATTATTTTAAATGAATTAAATTTAACATTTGCATGACCATCAATGATGTATGTGAGACCATCAATGACATCTATATGACTATCACTTTTTTGAATGCCTAGGCTCATTTTTTATGTTTATACGAATGTCATACTTTGCCAGATCAACTTTATTGAAACAATTCAATTCCATCAAGGATTTTATTGTGGGTAATTTCCTTGAGATCTTTATCTTTGGGATAATTTCCCTACAAGAATATGGCTCATCGGGCTTTATGTTTCAGACATTTTGTCTAAAAGAATATGTTCTTAGCCTTTTGTATCAGACAATTTATTCAAAAGAAATGAGACTTGGCTCTTTTCCTACAATGGAAATTTATTTTAAAGATTTTTATATTTGCAAAAATTATTGCAGAACAATTTCCCCCAAAAAAATACTTATGCTTAAGACATTTTTCCCAAAAGAAATAGGTCTTCAGGCTTTTTTTTATAGATAAAATATTTGAGAGAATTGGGTCTTCGGCCTTTTTATTTTAGACAAAATGTTCAAAAAAATTTACACTTAGATTTTTCATCTCCATGGACAAAATGTTTGAAAGAAACAAATCTTCAATATTTTTTCTTGGATAATTTCCCCAACAAGTCCCCAACACTTAGCCAAAAAATCCAAAATAGTTACCCCAAAAGAATTTTGTACTTGTTCTAAAAACTTTCACTTGATCTTGTGAAGGCTTTGATGAACTTCTAAGGCCTATGAAACTCACCCCATGCTCTGACTGCTTGAACACTATGAAAACCTATCACATTCATAAATGACTCTAAAATTATCCCAAGATATCAAATGACACAAGGATTAGACTAAATAATGATCAAAACTAGAATGGCATATGAAATGACATCAGATGAACTACAACACACCCTATGATAGTATAATCAGATCCTATTTAAGATTTTAAATATAGGGGGGTTGATCCATTTTAACTTGTGGTAATAATGGTCGGCATTCTTAGTGATTTCCTAAGGGTGACATGGTTGTTATGCCATGACTAGTTGCCTAATCCTATCCATTGGGCTATGAAGTCACATGTATATCAAGTTTGACATATAAATTCCTTGAAACAACACATCAAATAATAGAAAATAAAAAGGATAAGACACAAATTAAAAACACACCTATGTTCAATTAGAACATTTAGGGAACACAACACACACAACAAAAATAAAAAACACACTGAATCTACTATTTACAAAATTGAACTTTACCACTCAATAACAAGGTTTTAAATGTATCCCATTCATAGGGATAGACAGATATTCTCTATTCATCCTTGCTAATAATTACTTTTCTTGTACTTTATGATGACATATCATCCACTCCATAGAGTATCAAATTTGGTATGTCTCCCTAGTTTTGCTCTATCTTCATCTTATTGCAATACTATGTCACCTTCTTGAAATGATCTTGGAGTTGCCTTCTTGTCAAAATACATCTTCATTAGTACTTGGTGATGTTACATATCTTGATAAACCTTCTCTCTAGCCTCTTACAACTCCATGAATTCTATCAATCTCACCTCTATTGGAGTGTTTTTTAGTAATTATAATTGATGTGCCAATTTTAAGGCAAGAAACCCTTAAGAAATAGATAACTTAGCCTCTCTTCCATAGGTAAACATAAAAGGAGAATTCCTTGTTGTCCTCTTGAGAGTTATCCTATTAGCCCATAAGGCTATCTTTAGTTGGGTGTGCCAATCCATTTGATTATGATCCTAGGTATCTTGATGTTTTTGATCAGATTCTTGTTAGTTGACTCATCCAACCCATTACCTTGAGGATAATAGTTGGATCAAGTGCTCAAAAATATTCTATTACTATTTTCCCAATTAGCTATCTTAATAGCCATAAAAGTAAGAGCATTATCTGAAATAATAGTGGAAGGAGTGACAAAACTTGTTATGATGCTCTAATAAAACTCTAAGATAGCATTATCATTATCTTCCTTCAATGCTACTACCTCAACCCATCTTGTAAAATATTTAGTTACTGTGAGTATCCATTTATGACCAACACTTGATGGGGGATTTATCATGCCAATGAATTCAAGACCCCATTGCTTGAAAGGTTGGTCTACTTGGATAGGCTTCAAAGGAAGAGCTATAAGATTATGCTTTCCTACAAAGAAAGCACATTGTCCACACCTTCCTACCCAAGCATGGCAATCCTTGAAGAGGCTAGCATAATAATAGCTTGCCCTCATGATCTTGGCAGCTGTAGTTCTTGGAGATAAATGACCCCCTACTATCCCATCATGGAATTTCTCAAGCAACACTCCAAATTGATCATTGTCAATGCATCTCAATAGCACACCATTAACTTCTCTTCTAAAGAATTCACTATTCATAAAACAAAAGGGAATAAATTATAACCTAGCATATCTCTTTCATAACCTAATCATACCATTAATATACTCACCATTTCTTTTTTATTTTGATCATATTCATTGAAGATACTTTCTAAGGTAACTAGACCCTTGGGTACCTTATTTATCCTTAGTTGCACAATCTGGTCACCTAATTGTTCTTGGAGTCTCCTTTGATTCTTTGAGGATAACTCAGCTTCATTTTGCAAGAAGCATGAAATGTGTTTGTCACTATCAAATAGTTACTGAGACACTTCATTATCAAGTGAAAAAGGTATGATAATGATATTAATGTGAGGTTTCTTCCCCTCTTCTTTTATGGTAGTTGGAGTATCAAATTGAGCTTCTATGGTAGCTAATCTATTATCATGATTATTCTGCTCCCTTGGGACTGATTTTATGTTGAATGCATAAAAGTATTCAAGAAAATCCTATACCCTATGATTATATGACTTGAGTAAAGGGTTATTGGTAGAAACCACATTCCTAACCTGATGCACAACCAATTCACTATCTCCATATACTTGGAAGTTCTTGATTCCTTTTCTCCTTGCCCATTGAAGGGCATGAATCAAACCTTTATACTCTACCACATTACAAGTATAACTAAAATGAAATATGTATGAAGCATAATAATATTTTTTATATGGGGAGACCAATATAAGGCTAGCTCATACATCAATTTTACTTCTTGAACCATCAAAAAACATTTTCCACATCTCATCTTCTTCACCCTCTTCCTTGGCAAGTAGAGGTGTTGGTACTCCTTCATCATGTCTACAATATAATCCTAAATTAGTTTCTTCCATGAGAGCATAAGGATCATGATCATAAGTTTTAATACCATATTCATCAATAAAAAAATATACAATGCCTTCAATATTGGAGGAAGTGCCATCATCCATAATAGAATCCTTCTCTTCATGAACAACATAATTCAAATTAGAACTTGTCTCAATGTAATGTTCTCAATGAAACCTTGAAAGTGGTTGTGTCATAATTATCACCTTTTCCCTATACCTTATTCTAAAGGCCAAATAATACCATTTGGATGAAATATAACCACCTATCTTGGTTGTGAAGTCCTTTGACAGGCAGATTGCAAAGTGGGTTGGAAGATCAACAACGACTATGTCTTGCAAGATAGGAAAAATAGGACAATCATACAAGAAAACCTTCAAGAATTTTATAATTACTAATATCTTGGTAGGTGTACCATATAATTAAAGTACCCCTTTGTTATGTGGCTCATATTTTAGGCTCAGCTTTTCAGCTACCACCTTGGGCATGACCGAATTTGAAGCTCCACTATCAACTATGTAGCTATGGACCAATTTGTCACCCACTATGAGAGTGAGATAGAATTTTAGAGGTTTATTAGATATGTTGGATGGTTACACAATGGTATTAGTAAAACTTTCAAGGAAAAAATGACTTTGACTTTGATTTGAAGGAAGGACACTAGTAGGAATAGTAGATAATTATTTTTGTAGGAGCTCTTTCTGATTAGGCATATGCAAAACATCCCAAAGGGAAATGGATGTTTTAGTATTATTAAATGAATTTAAATTTTTTAAAGAAGACATAAATACTTTATCTTGAATTCTTGGAGGTAATGAAGTGCACAAAACTTGGGGAGTTAGAGTGCCTTGAACACTCCTTCCAATGTTCTAGTTCTGAAGATGTGTAGAGTTATTTAAGGCTACTGCACTTGTATCCATACCTTGTTAATTTATATGAGGATTTAATGAGACTATAGGAATATTATTATCACCACCTAAAGCCTTTATCTTGGCTCTAGTGTTGTCTATAACCAAGGTTCTTTGTTTAAGCACAAACGTGTCCTCAACTAGGAAGTTGGTGAAGATCTCTTCTTGAGGTTGCTCACCTTCACTTGTCTGCATCATCACTTCATATTTGTATAATATGAGAGGAGTAACCTCTATTTAATCAATAATATCCTATGCTTTACCTTTATTAGCATCCATTAATTAGCCTTGCTGCTAATTCTCAACTTTCACCAAGTTGTTGTGCACGTGTATCATCTCCATTACATTGGTAGTAGAGTTAGGATTGTATGCATTGGTAGACCTATTAGGATTAGGCTACCATTATCCTCTTCCTATTACATATTACTAACCATATTTCTCTTGATAAGGGTATGAATTCTGATGGACACCTTGCTACATATTTCCTTGCCTATTTTGAGCCTCTAAGGCTGGGAACTTTGGTTTCTAATCAACATTAATTTTTGCCTACCTAAGAGAAACCTTAGTTTTAGTATTGGAATTTAGAAATTTTGATACATCTATAGTATTAACATACTTATGAGACAATTGAGGCATAAACACTTTAGGTGGAAATCTTCCAGTTTAGATGAGATTATTTTTATCTTTGATAACAAGCTCATATGCTTTAGGGAGGGTGGAACCACCCATGGATTGAAGCATGAAAAAATTTTTAGTGATAATATCTCTCAAATAGGTCGGGAACACAAAGGTGGGAAGTGGCCTCATCAGAGGAGGCAGTCTATTCTAAGTCTTTTACAACCTATTTCTAAAATCATGCATTTTTCTTTAGATCCCTTTTTGATCATGTTAAGCTAGTGTATGAGAGAGGCATGGTCGCTCTCATTTCTAAATCTTGAGGTAAAAAACACTTCAAATTCATCCCATGATGTGATGCATCCACCTTCTAGAGTTTGATACTAATCAATAACCTCCCTCTAAGGGACATGACAAGGAGTCTAATGGCAATGTTTTCTTGAGTGATATTATGGAATATGAAAAATTTAGAGACATCTCTAATGTGATCAATCAATGTAACATGTCTCTCATGATTGAATAGGGGCACACCTTTTGTGGCATTGGGAGGAATGGTATCATATACCTGAAGGCAAATTGGATTTTCTATATTGAATGTAGGGAAAACATGAGGTCTAGCCATATCTTCTTCAATAACTTCAATTTATTCAACTTGTTCACTCTCTTGGCTTCCCTCATTATCAAAATCCTCTTGATATTCAAATTGAAAATGAGGAGGATATTAAACTCCAAGGGGAAGTTTAGGTTGAAAGAGTGGGTCAATAGGATTGAAAACTTGTCTAGATAATGACCTAGTGAGAACCATAATTTATGAGAGCAAGTTTATAACAAGACAATGGCCTTGAACTAGATTTACTCTGATGGAGTCACCAAATTTTAAGTAGCACACCAATTTACAGCTAATGTTTTCAAGACCAACATTAGCCTTGACAAGCTATCTTGAAGACAAGGTCCCATTGAGCATGTCAGAACTATTGTCACCAAATATTGCACCCTAGAAGAGGGTGTTCAAGCCTCTTCTAGATTTGGGTAACATGGAAACACTTTCAGGTATGTGGGTGTACCTATAGTGGAAGGAGCCTCTAGATTTAAAGGCTAGCTCCCTAAATGTATCTTGAAATGCTCACACCTACTTAACTAGTTACTTATGGGGAAAAGAGTTATAAGCTACATGAAATGAACTTAATATAATGGGTGATAAACCAAGATGTTTTCCATATGACCATCATACTTTCCTGCACTAAAAAACAAGGCATACAAACTAACTTCCAAGTCCTATGGATTCTAACATGACTATTTCAATATGAAGGTGAGATGCATGAAAGATATCCAAGGTAAGTGAACCATAGGCTAGTTTTAGACACTAAGGCTCATTGTACACTTAAAATATAGGTTCATACACTTGAAAACACTTCATATGAACTGTTAGAATAGGAAATATTACACAAACATGAAAGGATAAGGGAAGAAAGGATAGAAAATTATCACTTTGCATCACCATACATCACTTGCACACTTAGATAATTGGTTAAGAACTCAAAAATAGATTTGAATTAATGTTCAAAGGAAAAATATGACATCATTCTAGCAAGGATTCACCATATATGGAATGGAATTATATTACAAAGGCCAAAATGGTAGCTACTTATAGATTTTCAAAGATAGGAGAAAAGAATGAAATTGAAGTCACTAGAACACATGTCCATGCATAAGAACCAGTTACATTATAGGTACTACTGAGTGTGAAATAGATCATGAATGCCTCTTATGAAAAATTTCCATATATATCATGCCAAACTCTCCAAAATGGTGCAGATATTCTTCAGCTAGCCTTTGTGAAACTACCTTCATCATAAATCATCTCTCGAGCATTTGAAACTAAACTAGGAGACTTAACACATATTCTATGATAGTCACAGACATTTTATTAGCTACTAACTATCTTCTAGACACTTGTATTTACCATCTACAATCATTCATGAGTATTTTGAACCTTAATTCTTTACATCTAATAGTCACTATCTATCTTGGACCTTGAATGTGCTTTCATGGTGACGTATGAGTTTGAAGATCATGATTTGCTATAGAGTCCTTTTATCTTATGTAGTCACCCATGTGTATTCACTTACCATGTTTATCATTCAATTTTAGAATTATCTTTGTCATCATTTAAACATGTATCCCATCTTATCCATCTGGAGTCTAGTCAAATTTGCCTAATCGACCTCATCTAGAGTCTCTTTGATTTGATCTTCAATGTTGGCCATTGATTATTGATCCAAAGTCCTAGGATTATGACATCTGGTAACATTGCATTCATTCTGGGATCCTCTAACTTATTGACCCAGTCACACTATTAGATCTATATGTCTAATTTAATGTGATTAATAGATTATGATCCAGTTGCTTGAATGTGATTCAATCCTAGGATTCATTGACATTTGCTCACACCATCGATCTACTTTTGCATGATCAAATGCACACCATAGATCTTTGGAACCCATTGATACTATCAAATAATCCACTTTATTGATTTTTTAGTATGATGGAATGTTGATCATTGATCTAGATTGGACCTACCCTCTTGTTAGTCAAGCTCACACCATCGGATCTCTACTCAACAAACTTGCACCATTAGATCTTATCCAACCTGTACCTTTTTAATGGATTTTAACCCAGTGAACTTTGACCTATTTGACCTAAGTATGAACTATTATATGTGAGTATGCACTCAAATTCCAATCATTGATCTATTGGGACCCCCTATTTGAACTCAAATGACTATTTTTTGTGCCTAAAATTTGATGTCTGTGCTCCCATCATTTGACATCTATGAAACCATATTTGACATCTATGTGACCATCTCTAAGATATTTTAATTCCAATAATTATTTTCCATAACTTCAATTTGATGCCCACATGACCATTAATGATGTATGTAAGACTGCCAATAATGTCTGTGTGACCATCACTTTTTGAGTGCTAATGTTTTTTGCCTGGACTCATTATTGATGTTTACAAAAACATCATACTTTGCTAGATCAACTTTCTTGAAATAATTCAATTCCATCAGAGATTTTGTTGTGGGTAATTTATTTAGGCTCTTTGTCTTCAAGACAATTTCCCCACAAGAATATGGCTCATTGGTCTTTATGTTTCAGACATTTTATCTAAAAGAATATGTCCTTAGCCTTTTATATCAAATAATTTATTTTAAAAAAATTAGACTTAGTTCTTTTGCTATGGTGTATAATTTTTCCAAAAGAATTCTTTGGGAAAATTATTGTAGAATAATTTCCCTAAAATAAATACTTATGCTTCAAACATTTTTCATGAAATAAATAGGTCTTCAAGATTTTTGTTATAGGTAAAATGTCTGAGAGAATTAGGTCTTCTACCTTTTTGTTTTGGACAAAATGTTTGAAATAATTTTCACTTAGCTTTTTCTCTACAGACAAAATGTTCAAAAGAAACAAAACTTTAGGATTTTTGCTTGGATAATCTCCTTGACAAGTCCCCAATACTTAGCCTAAAAACCCAAAATAGTTGCCCTGAAAGAATTTTTTACTTGTTCAAGTAACCACCACTTGATCTTGTGAAGGCTATGATGAAATTCTAAACCCTGTGCAACTCACCCCATGCTCTAACTGCTTGAACACTATGAAAGCCTATCACTTTCATATATAACTCTAAAATGACCCCAAGATATCAAATAACACAAGGATTAAACTAGACAATGACCAAAACTAGAATGGCATATGAAATGACATCATATAAACCACAACACACCCTATGACGTTATAATCAGCCCCTATTTAAGATTTTAACTATAGGGCGTTGATCCATTTTAACTTGTGGTAAAAATGGTCAACATTACCTTTTGGGTTCTTGATGAACCATCCCAAACTAATGAAATTTAATTGGGAGCCCTTTAATCAAGTCCACAAACACACAAATGTGGGCACATATTGATTTGAATATTTTCTCCATTGAGGATTATTGGATACAAAAAACACTTCTAGCATATTCTATCTATTTTAGGGTTGGTACGATCCAAAAGTGTAGAATTTTTTTGGTAGCCTCACCCAAACTAGAATGTGGGAGAGGTTTTTAGTTATGGGGTCAAAGTTTGGAAACCAAGGCTTCTTTAATAATCCCATCCCCTTATGAAACCAGGGCTCCTTTTTGAGAATATCATCTCATTCTAATTGTTCTTAAAATACTACAATGAAGAAACCTTATGCATAAGGGAATATTTCCACCTCTTCTATATGGATAAGAGCCCAATGTTGGCTTATCCATTCATGAAGATTGGGAAGAGTGAGCTAAAATCCATTAAATCTATAGGTTAACCCTCTTTCACTAAGAATATTTACAAAATCAGATTTCCCCTCATTATCTAGGCAAATCATGAGGCGAGCAACTAATTTATCAGCAATAAAAACTTACTTAAAAGAAGGAAAGGAAACATTACCCAGACTATAATATTTATTTGTAGCTATTTCATGTCCTTATTTTCATAGATCCGTATTCATTATTTTAGTAATATGAGTGGGATTCAAATAAAATCTTTAAATGAGGCTTTCCCATGAGTCTTTTCTTCACCTAATCTCCTACTTGCACTCTGGGAGGTTGGCTTGGGTTCTTATTCTAGGTGATCCTCATGTAAAATATTTGGAACTCATTTGCTCTTGCATGCATTCTTAGGGATAGGCTTGGGGATTTTAACCAATGGATATTTATTCAAAATGGCAGAAACCTTTCTGAAACTCTTACATGCATCCTTACCTTTTGAGCTTGAGGATTTCCCTGTCTCTTCTTTTGTTGTGATCATCTAAAATTTGATCTACATCTGAAGCTTAATGAGGTTGGGCATGGGTCCATAATGTCTACCAAATTATCTACAACCTAATTGCCCCATTATGATCTATGTGGAATACATGGATAAGTTTGAACCCTACCTCAAGGTGTCCCCATGGCCACTTCAGAGTGTAGGTGGTGTGCAAAGGTCCCACTCCACACACCACAGGTAAATCAAAGATTGAACCTAAGACCTGGGTGACCTAAATCATTTTCCCAACCATTCAAGCTAAGCCTTTAGGGTTGAAATTTAATCTATATCTAAACCTTAATGGGGGTGTTCTTGGGTTTGTAATGTACACCAAATGATTTGCAACCAAATCAACCTATTATGGTCTACATGAAACACCTGGAGAAGTTTGAACCCTACCTCAAGGTGTCCCCATTGCCACTTTAGAGAGTAGGTGGTGTGCAAAGGCCCTATTCCACTCACCATGAGTAAATCAAGGTTTGAACCTGAGACCTGGGTGACCTAAATCATTAATCCCAATTTCTTAAACTAACCCTTGAGATCATTTAAGTATATATTATTTAGTTGTTAATGATCATCATCAGCATCATCATCATCATCATCATCATCATCATCATTCATCATCATCATCATCATCATGCTTTTGAGATTTTTACATTGAATACCATTTTAAATGCTCTTAATTAATGAAAAACATGTCAGTAAATTAAACCTTGATCTCCACTATCTTCTATGATTTTGGTATTTACTTCTCCTTCTCCTTTATTTTTTCATGGAACAAAGTGGTAATTATGTAACAATGTTAGAGTATATAACATCAATTAATGCAAATTACAGTCAAATTTTCTCACCAAGATAATGTTTTGGAATATATACAAATATTTTTATTTGTACATGGCATGGTGCAAAGGCATTTTATTATCATCCATGCTTGTATAGGGTGGCCTTGCAAATCCCACCACCATCCTTACTTTTTCCACATGACCATGCTCCAATGCCATGAAGATAGGAATTTTTTCATAATTATTAAAACTATGAGATAAATTTGGATTGGTGTTAATTTAAATCCTTATAATTTATAGGTGGTATCCTCATCTGGGGGCCTTATGCAAGATAACATTGTTGTGAATATTTTTAATATTTGTTAAACATTGATTTTGATCCCTCTTTACTGGAAGAATCATTTGAACAAATTTTAGATGGCCATGATACGCAGTGATGTGTAAAGTAGTATTTTGTTCTAGTGAGAGCTATGTCAAGTTAATATTTTAATCTATCAATGTGTTTAACATAGGTAGATCACCTAATTATATAACTACATATAACCTTGGATCCATATCTTACCACTTGATAGTAGGCAAAAGCCTTTTTTTACATATCTTATAGTAAACAACTTTCCCTACATATTGATATAAGAAGTGTCCTTATAAATGTAATTTCCAATAATTATAAATATAAATATTTCAAATACCTGAACAAAATTTCAAGCAAATGTATTCTTATGGTTGAAAATTTCACTATTTTTTGTTGCATATGATGGAAAATATAAACAAATGAAAAACTTGGATGAAAACATTTTCATAAGGGTTATTTTCTACAGTAGTCCAAGGCTTTTGGTGTATACGACATTTGATGGACATTATTGTGTCATTTTCATTAGTGATTTTTAAAGCAAAAGGCAATTGTTATTTCATCCCTATGCAGGTGGAAGATGATCATATTCCTACTACCAAGATGACCCTCAAATTCCATTCTTTGATGTATCATGTTCAAAATATTTAGTGTATTATATGGTTTCAATATCTACAGGACTATTGTAATTTTAACAATAAAATATGAAATAAGACTCTCCATAACCAATTCCAACAATTATGTAAATCAACCATGAATTCATGTTGTCAAAAAATAAACCATACTAAAATTATATATCTAATGGTTGAAATAATGTAGAGAAAGATTTATGCTTTGTTTTATTACCTAATTTTTTTTTTGAGATTGCTTTGATGTGGAGCTTGAAAAATGTTGAATCCAATATTACTACTAAATTTTTTTCACTACATTGCATTCGAAAAGAAATAATTCCCACTTAATATGTTAGGTTTTGTTTATATAATGTGTGTTTAATTTTATGAACTTGCTTACAAAATCCTTCCATAGACATCCAATCAATAATGTCTTTTCTAAATATTCAGATAGAGTTCAACACTTCTCATCATGGAACCCTTTTATCTCCATGGATATTTCACAAAGTATTGAAACTAAAGAGAAAGAATTAAGAAAAGATATCCTTAATAGGTTGGAATAAAATAAAATAAATTAAGTCATAAAAAATTGAATATAAAATAATAATTAAATACTTACCTAAGCCAAAACTTGGCTTTCTTGAGATAATTCCTGGCTTTGTCCAAGTGTTTCTTGCATATATGTAGAGGAAGCTTAAGGCATACCAATGAATCTACTTGAACATGCTTCATAAAAAAAATTGGTGTCTTTACCATCATGATGAACACTAACACTAACACTACTCCTAGCATGATAACTACCATTATTCCCGCAACCAACAAATATTAAGTACTATAATCTAATACTTAAAAAGAGGCTATAAATATTTTTACTAGGCTATAAATAATTTTAAAAAAAATATTAAGGATACAAAACATATAAAAATAATAAAAACAAATAAACTAACAATGTACAACACTTTTAAAAAGATAATTATCCAAAAAAACTGTGATAAATATTTATTTACATATATTTGATGCCAAATCATATAGTGTGATTGCAAAAAAAAAATACAAATGACTATTAATCACTAATTATGGACTATGTAAGACATAAATGTCAAACTCTTAACTATTCTAAATGTTGAGGGAATTCAATTAAAGGTCGTAAAAAATTAATGTTTAAGGCAATTAAATTATATTACTTACAAAGTGTGAAGTCTAAGGAAGTCTATTTATCTAGATGAATTGCTTAAATGGAAGCAATGCATTCAAGTCCTTTTAAATAATTTCATAAATTAAAAACTATATATTAAAACATAAAACATAAAATTATTCTTGTGCTTAAAAGGAAAGTCTTATGGTTGTACTTAGAAAACAATCTTCTACAAGTTATGTCATTGCGCTCCTACTTTCTCATCCGAAAATGGTAATTTATGTACCACTCAAAAAACCTAGTTTTTGAATACTTTAATGACTATCTCAAATTCTTGTCTTTTTATGCAAAAATTAGCTTAAACAATTAAAATTCAATATTTAAAAACTAAAAATTAAAGAAAAGGTACTAAAAAATAGAGACAATCCGTAAACTGAGTTAATAATGGAGTTTAACCAAAATCAGGGTACATCTCTAGGCTCATTTAAATGCTAAACTGATCGATTAAAATGATGCAAAAATGTCATTTCTTACATAAAATTCTCCAAATAAGGGTCTTGATCTATAAACAAATGTTTGATGTCCTCTATGAAGTCTAGCTCTAGGTCTATCTCTAGATCTATCTCTTTTGAACTATCTCTTGCTTGTCTCTCCCAAATGAGGGGCTACATAAGTTTGTTGTAATGTCTCTTGGAGGTCTGTGCAATGAATTTTGGCTTGTAATTGCTACTCCAAAAGTATAGACATAAAACTTGATTTATCTCCCAATAAGGGGCTAAAAGTTCCTTGTAATGTCTCTAAGAGGTTTGTCCAATGGGATCTTCGACTTCAATGTGTTAATCCTATAATGTTAGACATAAAAAATTTGCTTTCTCCTCTTGTTTTCCTTTACAAGGGATTAAAGATTATAATATTTCTTATATTCTATTTTTAATTACAATATTGATCCTTTATAGTGTTTTCAAGGCCTTTGATTTATGCGTTAAATCCTTAATTATTTTTGCAGAGGGTTAGGGATTCAATCTCCTTGGAAAATGCCTCATATTTTTTGTTTTTAATATGAAATTCCAAAATTAAGGGAAAAATATAATGTTTGGCATTTGGTTTTCCAAATATGGAATATCTTATTATTACACCTTAAAAATAGGCCAAGTGATATGAGGGGGTTGATCCCCTCTGGAACTCCCATGCATTAGCTCATGAGGAGGCTTTTTTGGCACTTTGGATAATGTTTTATCCCACTTTGGTGGGGATAATGATCAAAATTTATTTAAGAGATAAAATTAAACCCTTGAAACTTGGCCATGAGACCATGTATTACATGGAACTTGCCTTTGAACTTGTAACACTTGGTGGATATTTGTGAATGTCATGTTTAAGGCTATGATTGGTCCATTTTTTAGGTCGTACAGGTCCAATTAACTGATAATGTCAGTACTATGTTATTTTTTTCCACCTTCAACAATTCATAACTTTCACATATGATGTGTGTTTGACCCCATTCAAATTACATTAGAAATATCTTGATGAGATATGTAATGTGCATATAGTTTTAGGAATATTTGAGACCATAATATTTGGTCACCAGTGGATATCCTCTTAGATCACTCCTCCCCACTAAAAAATATTTTAGACCACCAAAAGTCTAATTCATTCCTCTATCTTTTGTCAAGAATAACCTTTTCCTACAAATCATCAAGTAATTTAGGAGAAAAATCAACATAAGGAAATTTAACACTCTCACTTTGATCAATTATCGTATGAAGCACATATAGTTACAAGTTTACCATGATATATATGCCATTATCTCTTTCTCTATTAAAGATTGACTATCCAAATTGAAATCTAAAAACCTAGGTTAAGAGAGTTCATGACTCCCTCCCATCTCTACTAAATGATCATCTGTACTATTGGTGTATTGGTAGATTATGTTGGCCACTTAAATGCATTATTTATAGGCTAGGGTGAAGGTCTCCCATTAAGAGATGATTTTTAAATTCTCTTTGCTTCTAAACATTCTCAACAAGGGTAAGAAATTACATTACATTATAATTAAGTGGTTTTATATAAGGTCACCACATGTATAATTTCCTTCTTGGGGCCTTACAATCAAATGCAACATACATGGATTATAGTCATAATTCCATTTATAAACATTACCCGAATTTGGGTCTTTAAAAAATGTGCATACAACAATTACACATACATGAAAAGATCATTTTTTAATGAAATAAAATGAACGCCAACTTGCATCCATAAAACAATAGTTCTTATTGAGTGTTACTCACCATGGAATCACTTCTCATGCTGATTTCATGCCACTTTGTCTCCCTTTTAGAAATACACTTCAACCTACCAACATGTCTCTCAACTAATGCATAACTTGGAAAACATTTTTTCAGAGTTCTCTCTCAATGGAGTGCATTTTTATACATCTTTAAAAATTATAAAATAATTGGTAAGAAAAAAATTCTAACATGAATATCAACATGAACATGAAAATACAAAATAGAATATCATAATAACCTCTTATAATGGGCTGATCATTATGTGTTTATTAAATTGGATAGATGCTCCATATTTCACTCTCAATGAGTGCTCTACATCCATGTTTTCTCATACAAATGGGTTAGTTTCATTGATGCTTCTTCAATAATGGAAACCCTAAAAGTGATTTGGAGGTACTACATAAGCATGCTAACACAAAACTTAGTTGTGTAGATATACTATCCATGAAACCAAATAAAGTCTTATCAAACTAATATGGTGGATGATCCTCTTTGGTTTACTCCTAATTGATGAGATCTTATATGGATAGGTGGGCTTCTTCATGGTCTGAATCTTTAATTATTGGTGCTTGACCAACTCCTTCATGTTCTACATTTTGATTTGTAGGGGTTTGATCAACCTCCTTCCTTGTAGGTGCTTGCACAACTTCCTTCTTACCAATATTTGGACGAAGTTGTGAATGAAGCTTAAAACATTTTTCAACCCAATGGCTACTCATATTACAATGAGAGAAATAATTCTTGACTACTTTCTTGGACAATAATCCCTTCTTTCCATTATTCACATTTTGACTTGAAGAATGGTCTTTACTATGAGTCTCACTCCTATTGAAGTACATGGAATTATTTAGGATGGACTTTCTTTTCCAACACATGGCCAAACAATGGTTATTCATTCCAAAAAAAATAACGTGGATATGCATGCCATATATTTTATGTTTTAAATCCATTCTTCTCATAATCAAAGTAAACATTGGAATAATTATGCTTTTAATAATTTTTAATGTTGTCCTTTGTGAAAATATTATGAGTGGAAATATTTCATCTCCTTCTTTGGGATTTTCATCTCTCTTTGGAGACGATTTTCATGATTTTTGGATGTTTTTACCATGATTTAAAGGTTTTCCCTTTCTTGATTCTAGCTTAGACTCACTCTCACCATCAAGGAATTATAGTGTTCCTTCTCCTTGTACGAGCTATTTTTTGGATTGGGATCCTTTATCTCAGAATAGTTTCTTAATTTAGTTGTCATGGAACATTCTACAACTTCTCTTTTTACACTAACATATCTAAAACATGCATAATGAGTTATTTCCTTAATATGTATGGGTTTAGTCATTCCTTGGCCATTGATTCCAAGACCCTTTCCATCAAAACCCGTCTTGATTATTAATTTGGAGAAAATACCTCAAGTATGATTCTCAAATTCACCAAAATAAGCATATTAATTTTGATGGGAAGAAAGAGAACATGATCAATTATTGAATTAACTAGAGAACATGATCAATTATTGAATTAACTTATAAGCAATTTATGGAGTTTAAAACCCTAAGTATTAAAGTGTTGGAATATGAAAATTGGGGGAGAATTATGCAATAAATAGAACCACTAATTTGTACAAGAAATGACCTAATTGATTATTCTAAAAATAATAATGAATCACATAAGTATGTACTTAGCTAGAAACTAATTGAGATAGATGAACATGAGGCTAAAAATTGGTGCAAAAGCTAATCAAAGTGTTAAAAACTAGAAACAGGTCTCAAAACTCAACCTAGATTATAGTGAAATTATTTAGACATTAGCACACTATGCTAGTATCCTCTCTTCCATGATAGTGTCCTCTTGATAAAAAATATGTGAAATTTTAGGAATAACCTCACTTTAATCTGAGACACATGTGCATATGTAAACAAACCCTATTCCATTGTCTATGACCTATTTTTGACTAATTTAGGAACAAACCCTAAACCTCCATATTGTTAAGGTTTTTAAGTGGCCCAATTTTCAAAGATGTGATGTTGGTTGGGTAAGCTATATGTCCTAAACACCTTGATGTGTTGAGAGTTGCCTATATACTAATACCTTGAGAGAGGATCAAGCCTGATGTAGTTCTCCCAATCTAAGTGGTAGTGCAAAAGCAAGTGAAGGATAGTATGAGTGCTGGTTTGAGTGATTTGAGGGAGCATTGAGAATTGAAATTTGAGTAAATTTATATTAAAACTATTTTAGATGGCTATATTCTGAAGTAGGGAGAATAGGGATTAATAAACTTGATTTTCATAACTTGTTTCTAAGCCTGTTTGTATGTATTTGCATCTAATTTCCATCTAGTGGGTAAAGGGATAAAACTAGTTTATATATTTTAATCTAGTGTTTGTCTAAATGTGATTTGAGCCTAGGTCAACCCTAAAGTGCCTTGAGAATTAGAACTATATATTAGGGTTTAAAATAGGTAATGGAAACTGATGCAATCCCTTGGTCATTAACATAGTGCATTAGTGTCCAAAGGGGTGTCCAAGTGGCAAAACCTAGGTCACTAGGGGCCTTAATGTCTAGGGGAAGGTTTAGGACTAATACAAGAATGTTTAGGGATGGGTTAGACCTAAATTAAATCTAGGTAAGGATCAAAAGAGGCTGTAAGATAGGTTTATGGCTAAGCTATGGGTAGGGTGGTCTAAAGTAACACTTATTGCACTCAAGTGACATTTTATATGACTATATTCCCCCAATTTATTTTATAAATTCAATAAAGTGAAATGAATAGGATAAAAGAAAAAGAAGCATACCCAGACTTATCTAAGAGGCAAAGCCCTTGAATCTAGGTCTAAGTATGCAAATCGTGTTTCATTGCATATCTTACAAATGAAACATGGATGAATCAGTCCTTACTTTAGAAATATCAAAAGCAAAGATAAAACTTTGTAAAGAGATAAGAGGGAAAAGAAAGAAATAAATATACTTCACTATGTACATGAACCAATGTAAAAACTTGGTGACATACTATGTGTGTAGCTAGTGATCAAATAGTGAAAATTCTTGACTGAGTTGATGGATTTATCTATACTCATGTGGGTGGATCAAGAACTCAATTTGATTTTGAATCCATCATTGCCCACCCCTACTTAATAAATCATGAACTATGAATAACTTAGATTAGATTGATTTCTTGTCCAACCCTCATTATAAGTGGCTCAAGAACTCAAGTAGGCTATGACTTCATCATTACATACTCATATATAGTAAATGCATCTATAACTAAAATTATGAAATGTAACTAAATTTTTGTGATGTAACTAAAACTGTGTAGGATGGATCTAGGGTCATTTAAAAACTCTAAAATTAAAAATGGCTCAAGGTCCTCTTAAGCACTCAAAAATGTATTTCAAGGACTATGCAAAAATGACAACCATTGTCGCTGGAATAAGGCATCAATTTGGGGTGAACCTAGTGAAAATGATGTCTAGAGTATAAAACATGGAGAGTGATATGGATTTATACTTCCATCTGAGATGAGATGGTGTAAAATTGATCATGTAAAAATAATGTGCCACACACATGTCCCTAATTCTGATATCTATGTATATAGATTCTATACTAAGTTGTATCAATATATGTCTATATATACCTGAAACTAAAATGAGAGTGATCATGTCACACATGTGTTGAGCATTGTTCCTATTATTGAGGTTTGGCATTGATGTCAAAGGTTCCTGAGAAGGTTGATATCATTATTTTTGTCATTGATTATCTTTGTTGTCCCAGAGGTGCTCTTGTGAAGATTGATGTCAAAATTACTTATGAAGGTATGTGACTATCATTTTTATTATCATCAATGTCTCAGTGGTGCTATAGTGAGTGTTGTGTTGTAACAAGCATGAGTGATGTGAAGGTTAGCATGGAAGGTCCTTGTTGTCAAAGCTATAAAGTGCTTGAGCCTAGTAGTGCCTTGAGAAGGTATGTGCATAAGATGCCTAGTCTTGTGCATGAAGAGGCATGGTAACATGGTGAGATGGATGTTCTCAAGCCTATAAAGGTTATATAAGATTGATATCAAGTGTCTTTGAGGATAAGGTGTCTTGTGAAAGCATAGTTATGGTATGAATAGACCTTGTGTGAAAGCATAAGCTTGGTTTCATGGTGAGATAAGGTTGTAGAAGGATTTTTTGCATTGTGTGAGTGAAGTATTGAGATCTTGAAAAGAGGTTTGAAGGTTAGTTCAAGGCCTAATGAGGTGTGAAGACTTAGGTTTAGAAAGAAAGGTGGTGAGAGCATGGCCTAATGAGGCTTAATGTTTAGTTTCTAAGGCAAGTATGCATAGGTGATCTTTGTTAGATGTATGATAGGTTTTCTTAGGTGTCTTCATGAAGTTTTAGGTCAAAATTCGAAGGTTAAGGCAAGAAAAAATATTTTTTAGTTCTCTCGATTGCACAAAATGAAGGGTTCTCAACTTGAGAAGGATTTTATTATGCTCATCAGCTCATCAAAAAATTTCATGGGAACCTAAGCTATTCATGGTAGATGGGGAAGGGTCCTAGCTCAAAATTTCAAGAATTTATTTTTAGATTAAGGGGATATGATTTATGAATGATTTTTAATAGTGGAAATAGGTTTAAAACCCTCTTAGAACCTTGATAAAGACCCGATGTTGAATATGTTGATCAAAAGTGAAAAAAATGGATTGGTATGATTAGTTACACTATTGGAGGTTATATTCAACTCTTCTAGGCACTTCTAAGTATGATTGAGTTGTCAAGTGTGTAGACCTTACAAGAAAGTGCTAATTTATCATAGATTTTTTGTAACAGTTAGAGTTGATCAAGTCAAAGTATGAAAATGGATGGAGGATGAAGGTTTAAACTCTTGTTTCATGTCCATGAAGGTTTATAAATAGGTTATATCCCTCAAGTTTTTTAAATTGGTCATCTAAGTTAGCCAATCGCTAACAGGCCTAATGGTGGAAATAGTGAAAAATATAAGCAACAATGAGAAGTTGATTAGGAATGTGTTATAATGAGTGTGATGAAACAAAGTGCATGTAAATGTTTTTTAGGACTTGTAATACATGTCCATGTTTGGTATAAGTTTTTGAGGTTAGTTATTATAGTGAAAAAGTTGCTCACAAGTTGACGTATTTGGTTTAGATGAGACAGTTAGATATAAGGTCATGAGATTGGTCTGAAAGATATAATAGGATAATATACATGAATAATAAGTCATTGAATATGTCTATATATGTGTTGGAGGTCTAAATCATCATGATTGGTCTTTGAGGAAAATTGGCAATTCAGAGTGAGCAAGTTGCAGGAGTGTCTTTGAGTCTTTTTTCCCTATGTGATAAAGTCTAATGAAATTTGTGATGTTTTTGAGGTATTTTAGGTTTTGTGTATGTGATTTATTTTCATGTTTTTTTATATAAAAAATATTTTATCTTTAGTTGTTCAAGATAGACCTTTTTGTGTGTATGAAGGCCTAATGTGAATAGTACTAATGGTGTGCTTTAAGTGGTAGTTGGAGTTAGAAAGTGTCATGGACATAAGATGAGTTTATTAAGGGTCTATTTGAGTGGTATAAAAAATTTTCATATCATTTTTGGAGTTTAAAAGTGTTCTAAAGAGATCAAAGAGGAACGTGTACTTATGAAGTCCTAATTGAATTAGGTATCCTTAAGGCCTAAAGGAGGTTTTGGTTTTTCAAGTTGCAGATGAATTTTTATAATTATTGGTTAATTTATTAAATTTTTATAAGACATATTATAATGGTAATACAAGTTTGAAAGTGTGTATGTTTGACCAAGAGGTGTGTGAGCTAGAGGATTGTATAAGAATAAGGCCTAATAGACCTGATTGACTAGTTAGAGAATATGTGTGTGTGTGTAATAGAAATAAATAACGCTTTGATGAGCTGAAGGGGGTATTTTATAAAATAATATGGGTGTAGAGAAACTATAATTAAGATATAAAAAGGGAAATGTATATTAATATCAAGGTCATATGACCTAATTTATCTTTAAGAGACCTAGTTGAGCGAAGAAGCCTTAAAGGCATTTTGAGAGGGATAAAAGAGAGAGAAGAGATAAAAAAGGTGATCATCATATGTTATATGATTAAAAATGTGTTATTATTGTGATCAAAGGTTTTAGGTGGCTAAGTTAGTTTTGAGTCATCTAGGGGGTTGGTTCTTCCTTGCAAGTTGGTACTTACTAAAGCATAGCTGGTTTGGTGCTTAGTTAATTAGGGTTGGTGCTCCATGTGGATTTGGTTCTTAATTAAATTGTGATATTTTGACTTATAAGACTATAGTCTGTTTGTATGGATTAGTGGGTTTTCTTACCCTTGATGGTTTCCCACATATATGATGTGTTGTCCTATGTAATCTTGTTTCATGCTTCTAAGGTTGATTGCTTATGCATTGCTTGAGCTATATATTGATGTGATGGTTCATGTATGGTAAGGAGGAATTGAAATATTTTTTTTAAAAGATTGATTCACCCCCCTCTCATTCATTATGCTTTCAATAAACGGTATCAGATTCTAGTCCTTTGAAGTAAGTCTAACAGTTTGAAGGTGATCCTAAGAAGTATAAGATGTCTAGTGATCAAAAGGAAGAAGAAAACACTGTATGATGAATAAGTCTACTATGAAAGTGAAGAAGGAGAAGCTAAATTAGACCTTTTAGATGAGATTATAAGTGCCCTTGATAATTTAAAGCATCAAAATAAGACTATCAAGGATCTTAGGAATCAGTTAGAAGGTGCCAATACAAGGTCAAGATCAAAGGAAGTTAAGTATGACCAGTTGAAGATAGAGATATATTCCTTTAAGGTTGAGTATGAGCAACTCATAAAAAAGATGAGAAACTTTGAGAAAGAGCATGATAATTCAGAACAAGTCAAGAATACCAACATAAAAAGACCAATTAGGTAGCCCAATGCAATAAGGAATAAGTTATCATGGGACCATGGGAAAAGGAGTGATTAGTCAAGAGGTAAATATAGAAATGTTGCTTGATACATATGTCATAATATAGGACACATTGCAAGATTCTATTATAATCTAGTTAAAAAGCCCTCAATATTCAAAAAGATAGATGAAGCTCCTATAGTGCATGAGAAGGGTCAAACATTGGTATGGAAGCTAAAGCAAGTTAGGACTAATCATATTAAACCCAAAAGTCAAAATGGACTATTTTCTAAGGAGGAACACAAGACTAAAGAGAATTTTATGCTAGCTCAAACTACCTTTCACATTCAAGATGAAAGCATGAAATGGTATATAGATAGTGGTTGCTCAAGCCACATGATAGGAGATAAAATAATTTGATCTCATTGAAGAAGAATGTTGCATGAACAATGAGGTTTAGACACAACACAACTACCGATATAGTTGTCAAGGGTATCTTAAGTTTGGACAATGGGAAGACCAAGATAAAAAATATGTTGTATGTGGAAGGTTTGAAACATAACCTGATTATTATAAGTCAAATGTAAAATCAAGGACACACACTAACCTTTCATGACAGAGGATGTGAGATAAGGAGAGCCAAATCAGGAAGGCTAATCACCAATGCTAATAGGATTGAGAATAATCTATATGTATTGAATGAGATCAAGAAGGAGATATGCTTTATGAGAAAGATGGATGAAATTTTGCTATGGAATAGAAGATTAGGTCACCTAAACTTTGATAATCTAGTTAAGATATAAACACTAAGAAGTCTTTGGAAAACATGCCTAAGATCACCAAACCTAAAAACATCCTTTGCAAGGCATGTCAACATGGTAAGTAGACTAGAAGAAGGTTCAAGTCCAAGGAGTACTCTAATACAAGGCCTACAATAATTCAAATCATTCAAGTAGATAAATACTTCATGTTACTCATAGATGACTACAGAAGAATGACTTGGGTAGAATTCTTGAAAGAAAAGTTAGAAGCTCTTGACAAGTTCAAGGGTTTCAAAGCTCTTGTTGAGAATAAAAAGAATGGAAAGATCAAGTATCTAAGATCTGATAGAGAAGGAGAGTTTTTTTCTAATGAGTTTGATGAATTTTGTGAGGTTCATGGAATAAGGAGATAGTTATTATCATCTAGGACACCTCAATATAATGGGGTAGTCGAAAGAAAGAATATGACAGTTCAAGAGATGGATAGAACTATGCTAAATGATCGTATATTATCTTATGGATATTGGAGAGAGGTAGTAAGCACTAGAGTCTACATTTTTAATAGAGGATAGATAAGGACTAATGGAAATAAGACTCCTTATAAATTGTGGAAGGGTAGACCTACTAATGTGGAACACTTTAGAGTATTTGGGAGTAAATGTTTCATCAAAAGAGATGATGAAGACTTAGGAAAGTTTGATTCTAGATCTCATATAGTTATATTCTCAAGATACTCATCAATGAGATCAACCTATATATGTTATAACAAGAGGTTATAAAATATAGTGTAAAGCACCAATGTGAAGATTGATGAGATAAGGAAATCACACTTAGAGTAAAAGGATACTTTAGATAATCTAGACTTCAAGAATGAAGAAGAAACTATAAGTTGATGATGAAGAAGTTGAGGAGAGACAAGACTCAAAAGTCCCCTTAAGATAGGTTCAAAGATACCATCTTGAATCTCAAATCATTGGCAATAAGAATGTAGGTATGTAAATAAGGAGAAAACTGGTAAGTAATCTAAATCAAGAGAATGTTTCTTTAAAGTCTAAGATTGAACCTAAGAATCTTATAGAAGAAAACAAAGACAAATTTTGGATAGGTGCTATGAATGAGGAGTTAGACCAAATAGAGAAGAATGAGACTTGGGAACTAGTTCCTAGGCCTAAAGATAAGAATGTCATTGGTACAAAATGGGTGTTTAGAAATAAGTTGAATGAAGATAGAGAAGTCATAAGGAACAAGGATAGATTGGTATGTAAGGGATATGCATAAGTTGAAGGGGTAGAATTTGAGGAGAAATTTGCACTAGTAGAAATATATGGAGGCCATCAAATTATTTATAGACACATGAAAGATTAAAAGGGTTAAAGGTATACCATATGGATGTCAAATCTACCTTTTTGAATGGGAAGTTGGAAAAGGAGGTATACATAGAGCAACTTGAGGGGTTCTCACTATCAGGTGATAAGGACTATGTTTGTAGATTGAAAAAGTCTCTTTATGGTCTAAAGCAAGCTCTTAGAGCTTGGTATGCTAGGTTAGATAGGTATCTATTGGATCAAGGATTCAAACAAGGAGTTGTAGATAGTAACAATACATAAATTAATAAGATGACCATCAGTTGATAGTAATTGTCTATGTGGATGACATCATATTTGATGGCAATAATGAGTACATGACCAAGGGATTTGTAAAGGTGATGAAGAAAAAGTTTGAGATGTCCATGCTAGGAGAACTATCATTCTTTCTTGGGTTGTAAATCACTCAATATAAAAAAATTATATTCATTTCAAAAGCCAAGTACATAAGAGAGATGTTAAAGAAGTTTGAGATGGAAGATTGATAGGTAGTTAGTACACCTATGGTCACAGGGTGTAACTTAAGCAAGGAAGATGATTCTTAAAAGGTCAATTATATGGAATATAGGCCAATGATTGAAAGTTTGAAATAAAACACTACCTCTAAGCCTGACATCATGCAAGCAATAGGTCTTATGGGAAGGTTTCAAGTAGGTCCAAAGGAAAATCATCTACAAGTAATCAAAAGGATGCTCAGATATCTCAAGGGGACTATGGACTATGGGTTATGGTATCTAATGAGTAAGGAGTTCAATTTGATAACCTATACAGATGTAGACTAGGTAGGAAGTATAAATGATATGAAGAGTACTAGTGGAGGAGATTTCTTCTTAGGTGGGTGCCTAGTTTAATGAATAAGCAAGAAACAACCATCAGTAGAATTATCCACTTGTGAGGCTGAGAACATTGAAACAATTTCATGTTGCACTCAGGTCTTATAAATGAGACAGACCCTAAAAGACTACAATGTGGAGTATTATGGTCTTATCCATATATATTGTGATAATACAACTGTTATATCTCAAAAAACCTTGTCATGCACTCAAGGACTAAGCACATTCCCGTAATGTATCATTTTATAAGAAAGTAGGTAAGTGAACAAAGTGTCAGACTTGCATATGTTTTTACATAGGATTAGATTGTAGAAATTTTGACTAAACCACTTCCAAAGGTAACATTTTAACATCTAAGATAGGAATTGGGTGGAAGTTTTACCCCTAACAATCATTGAAGAAGCCAAGTACTTGTGGGGGCTAATAAAGTGGTTCATTAGCTCCAAGAGTAGGTGTGTTATTCCAAGAAGGTATACATAGAGATATGGGGAACATGTTTTTATTATGACTAATAAACTCATTGTTTTATGTGTTGAGTATTTTGGTTACAAGGAGTGTGATCCAAGGAGTTATAGACATCACTTTGTCATTTATGTCAAAGAGGGAGAAAGACCAGAATGGGGGAGATGGGAATGATCAATTTGTAGTATGTTTTTCCATTGATGAAAAAGGGGGACATTGTTGAGAATTGTTCATGTTATTGAGGTGTTGCTTTGATGTTGTCATTAATGTCAAAGGTTCTTGAGAAGGTTGATATCATTGTTATTGTCGTTGATTATCTTTGTTTTCCCAAAGGTGATCTTGTGAAGATTGATGTCAAAGGTACTTATGAAGGTATGTGACTATCATTTTTATTGTCATTAATGTCTTAGTGGTGCTCTAGTGAGCATTGTATTATAACAAACATGAGTGATGTGAAGATTAACATGGAAGGTCCTTGTTTTCAAAGTTATCAAGTGCTTGAGCCTAGTAGTGCCTTGAGAAGGTGTGTACATAAGATGCCTAGTCTTGTGCATGAAGATGGATGGTATCATGGTGAAATGGATGTTACCAATCCTATAAAGGTTATAGAAGATTTATATCAAGTGTCTTTGAGGACTAAGTATCTTGTGAAAGCTTACGTATGGTATGAAGAGACCTTGTATGCAGGCATAAAATTAGTTGCATTGTGAGATAAGGTTCTAGAATTATGTTTAAAATTGTGTGAGCATGTGAATGAATTATAAATATCTTGAAAAGAGGTTTGAAGGTTAGTTCAAGGCCTAATGAGGTGTGAAGACTTAAGTGTAGAAAGTAAGGTGGTAAGAGCATGGCTTAATGAGGCATGAGGTTCAATTTCTAAGGTAAGTATGCATAGGTGAGATTTTTTAGATGTATGATAGGTTATTCCAGGTCTATTCATGATGCTTCAAGTCTAAGTTTGAAGGTTAAGGCAAGAAAAAGTGTTTTTTATGTCTCTAAAGTGCATAAAATGAAGGGTTCTCAACCTGAAAAGGATTTTATTGTACTCATTAGCTCATAAAAAAATTTCATGGGAACCAAAGCTATTCATGGTAGATGGGGAATGGTACTATCTCAAAATTATAGTCATTAGTTTTTGGATTAAAGGGCTATGATTTTTGAATGATTGTTAAAAATGGGAACATGTTTAAACCCTCTTAGAACCCTAATAAGGACCTAATGTTGAAGATGTTGATCAAAAGTGCCTAAAATGGATTAGTATGCTTAGGTAAGCTATTGGAGGATATATTAAACTCTCCTAGAAACCTACATATGTGATTGAGTGTCAAGTGTGTGAGTAGAACTTACAAGAAAGTGTTAATTTCTTGGAGATTTATTGTATCAATCAGAGTTGAACAAGTCAAAGTATGAAAATGGATGGAAGATGAATCTTGAGACTCATGTTTCATATCCATGAAGGTTTATGGATAGCTTTTAACCCTCATTTTTTTTATAAATTGTTCCTTCAAGTTAACCAATCGCTAATAGGCCTAATGGTAGAAATAGTTAAAAAACCCATGTAGTAGTGAGAAGTTGATTAGGAATGTGTTATCATGATAGAGAAATGAAACCAATGCATGGAAATGTTGTTCAATATTTTTAAGACATGTTTATTTTTGGTATACATTTTTGAGGTTAGTGATTATAGTGATAAAGTTACTCACAAGTTGACCTATTTGGTTCAAATGAGACAGTTAGATATAAGGTCATGAGATTGGTCTTCAAGACCAATATTTGCCATTTGAATATATTATATTTCTATCTGAGAATGGTCTAATTATCTCATAGGATCATATACATGCATCGTAAGTCATTTAATATGTCTATATAGGTGTTGGAGGTCTGATTCATCATGACTGGTTTTGGAGGAAAATTGGCAGTTTTAAGTGAGCAAGTTATAAGAGTGTCTTTGAGTATTTTTGCCCTATGTGATAAATTATAATGAACTTAGTGAAGTTTTGAGGTCTCTGATATTTTTTTTATGTTATTTATTATCATGGTTGTGTAGCTAAATAATATGTTATCTTTAATTGTTCAAGACATTCCTTTCTGTGTGTATGAAGGCCTAATGTGAACAGTACTAATGGTGTACTTCAAGTGGTGGTTGGAGCTAAAAAGTGTCATAGACCTAAGATTAGTTATATGGGGTCTATTTGAGTGGTATAATAAGTGTTTGTACTACTTGTGGAGTTTAAAAGTGTTTCAAAGAGATCAAAGAGTAACATGTACTTATGAAGGCCTAAAAGAGGTTTTGGTATTTCAAGTTGAGGACAAACTATTTTAATGATTGGTTCATGTATGAAATGTATTATAAGACCTGTTTTAATGGTAATAAAAGTGTGCAAGTTTGTATGCCTGACTAAGAGGTATGTGAGTTAGAGGATTTTATAAGAGCAAGGCCTAATTGACTAGTTAGAGAATGTGTGTGTACAAGCGAAGGAAATATCACTTTGATGAGTTAAATAAGGTCTTGTATAAAATCATAGGGGTGTAAAGAAAATATCATGAATATATAAAAAGGGAACTATAGATGAATGTCAAGGTCATATTACCTAATCTATCTTAAAAATACCTTATTGAGTGAAGAAGCCTAGAAGGTTGTTTGAGAGGGATATAAGAGAGAGAAGAGCTGAAGAAGGTGATCATTAGATATTGTATGAGAAAAAGGTGTTTTAAAGGTGATAAAAGGTTTTATGTGGATTAGTTGGTACTGAGTCATCTAGGGGGTTGGTGCCTCCTTGTAAGTTGGTGCTTGGTAAAGCCTAGTTGGGTTGGTATTTAGCTAGTTGGGGTTGGTCTCCATGTAGAGTTGGTGATTCACTAAAATATGATATTTTGACTTATAGGAATATAGTCCATTTTTATGGATCATTGGGTTTTATTACCCTTGAGGGTTTCCCATATATATGATGTGTAATCTTTTTTCATGCTTGTATGGTTGACTGCTTATACATTACATGATCTATATGTTGATGTGATGGTTCATGCATGGTAAGGAGGAATTGAAAGAAAGTTTTTAAGAGATTGATTCATCCCATCTCCCTCTTAGTCATTGTGATTCCAATATTATGATGCTACCAATCTGAGCAAACTTATATGATCATATACAAAACTAAGAATAATCTGTGCATAAATGATAATTTGTGATTGATACTATGTAAAGCTGAATTATAATTATTGTAACTTTCTAGAAAATATATATTTTCCTATTTTTGGGGATAATTTATACTAGTGTGGTCCCTTGGATATTATCACATAGATATAGTGTCCTTTATGTTGTGCTAGTGTCCTTTGGTGTTTTTTATGTGCAAACTAAAATAGATACGTGTCTGACTATTTTTCATTATCTTTTCTTGATTTTGAGCTCTATATTGTGTTTATGTGCTAAAAAATGTGTTATAAGTTCACCCAAATGGCCTGATATATGTAAAAAACCTCAGTGAATACCCCCTCTTTGAGGGGATTTGTTGAACCTATGTAATAACTATCCTAAAATTGAAAACTATGCAACCTATGTTAACTTGGGCATATAAGATATATGCACGATAAATCAATATAATGTGTATACATGACATCATAATGTAAAATAATCCAAGAATAAGTTGGTAATGTATGATGTATGTTAGACATAAAATTTATAAGGTTGTCAAGATAGATATGATAATGTAAGCATGTATATGAGCAGAAAATTTGGATATAATTTGAGTAACCACCTAGGGGATGGGCCATGATGTCCATCAAGGCACCCAAGGAGGAAAGGGAGATGCATGAGGTTTTCCATGGAATATTGAACTAAACATAATTATAACAATTAAGAGATAAATGTCATGGACATGATGAAACATTAAATCATACATACAAAACAAATGAGGCACAAAACTTAGGCTAAATAAAAGGGACATGGGCACATGTCACTAAGTTAGAGAAATATCAAACATATAAGGACTTGTTAAAATGTCCACATATGCATAGAGAAAGCAAAATTGGCTTGGATCCACATGGAAAGACATGGTTCAAATATCCACATAATAATCAAGAAGCCATGCAAAAGGACATGAGAACATGTCTAAAGCATACACATAATGGAAAGAATTGGCATAGAGCCATAAAACAATGGCATATTCAAATTCCCTCAAATATATGTAGAAGCAAAGAGACACAATCAAATCTAAACTAGGAAAGATAAAAATGAAATTAGGCATGAACATGTGGTACAAATCCATATAGGAGAAAATATGTACATAAGCTGAGTCTATAGTAGTAATCAACCAAAAAAATATTAGTATGGGATGATCACTATCAAGATATAATCAATGTTAAATCCATGGCATAGAGTATTGAAATATGTAACCTGGAATGCCAAATTTTGTGTATTATGGTTCCCCTAATAGGTAAATGTATCAATAATGAATCTATGTATGTGCCCCCAATAGGTGGATAGTAGCATATCTAGATTTTTGTAGAGGACCTGAATCCTACAATAATCTAAAATCACATGAAAAAGAATAAATGAAGCTTGTATGTACAATAAAATTAACTAGATTAGCATAGATAACATGTGTAGTACCTGGAAAATATAAGGAATGTAAACATGAAAATGCATACAATCTGAAATTTGTATTTTTGATCCATATTTGAATGTTTTTTTAATTTTGAACATATTATATTATTTTTGTATTTTATACACATAAGCTATGTATCAGCAATCATGAAAATGAAACTATATACAAGGAGCTAGATAACAAAAGTTGTATGCTAGTAATGTGTAAGTAAATATGAGTATGTATAAATGCAAAGTGGTGCTTCTAAAGACCTAAAAATAAATCCATAGGATGTGGATAGTCAAATGGAAGATCAAGTGGGAGATAATCCAATGTTGGATATTGAATCTTCCCAAAATAAAATAAATCATCAGCATACCTTATCCTTGGGGATAGTATGGAGTTTATGCATTAAAATGGCATGCTTATCTACTATGTAATAAGATTCATGTGTGTTCCTAGGGTAAACTAGATTGGATGGTGGGTATGTATGTGAAACCTATGGTTCTCATATATGCCATAATGTAAAATGAAAATTATGTTTCCCTCATGATTGAATGTCAAACATTTGTCTATCTAATCAACTGTGGCATCTATTGCCTATAACCATGTATTTATAGGTGTAACATGTATGTGAGTGATCATGTTCATGATAAAAAGGAGTGTGTTATCCAACTTAGGGCCGCATGCAATTGGTGATATGTCCTAAGGAGTCATGATAATGTATAGCATGATTTAACTCACTTTTTTTATGTCCTATGTGTTTTAAGAATGCCAAGGTGTAAGTACTAGGATCAAAATCCTCATTTATAATAAAATGAGGGATGTATTTTTCCTTGACAAAAATTTAGATAGTTAATGGATCATTTCTCAAATGTCTATGTCAACAAAGAGTCCATCATGGTGCTTATAATGGTGGAGGTGGAGGCTATGTAATCTAGATAGTGCCTCGAGTTTTGAGTTTATTTAGTTTTTGTTGTAATGTTGAGTATATATCTGTAGCATGTCTAGTAATCCTATGAAAATGAAAAAATGGTCTATCATCTTACTATGACAATCTAATAATAGATCTACGGTGAACTTTGAGTAATGCCATCAATCCTCTATCAAGTAACATCTATAACATTTGTATGGTCTATCATGTGTACTACCTACCTAAATCTAAATAACTAGATCAATATCCATAGATGTGATAATATGTACCAAATGTATATAATAGTCTACCTCTAACTGCAAGTGAGTATCTTGGTATGTATCTATGGAACAATGAAATGGTGGTGATGCCTATGTAGTTAAAGGCATAAGTGTCTTAAAATCATCTTTGTACTCTGTAGGACCTATTAGTGTCAAGCTAAATGCAGATAAATAATCATCAATGTCCATGGGTGTTGGATCATCCTTTGTCGTGGCTTGGGAATTTGTATATTAGTTTTTTATGTATACTTCCTCTAAATTAACAAGTAATGGTAATTATATTTTTAGAATCCCATAATCTATCATGCACTAGGATAACTGTGTCATAGAAGTGTCCGCCACCTTCATTGGTGAAGGTAACTATATGATATAAAAGGATATGAAATCGGTGTAGGAATATGGTGTTATATTCCTTGACCTCATATATATGTATCTAATCTATAAAAATATTGTGAGGTGGGGACTCTATGAGAACATGAGATGTCCCATATAAATATATACTTAGGGTGGTAGGCTTTATGACTTTACAATATCTGAATGGTTGGTTATCAGATGAGCAAGTGTATAAGTATATGTTATGTAAAAACTTGACACACCTATGTAAGGTAGATCATATGGGCTCCATTTCATGTATTTAAGGTCTCCTAAGTAATAAATTGTAATGTAGATGATTAGGCATCACTTAAAACCATGTGGATAGGGTTTTTGGCTCAAATGTGATATCCACTAGTACCTAATGTTTGTCGAGGAATGCCATCAAAACCTCTAATGTCATTATATTTATTTTTAATGGATATTATATCAACCCCCATATTTTTTTATAATGTGAGGTTGCATTTGTTAAGTCATAAACCACTATCAATTAGAACTCATTTAATAGAGGCAATTTTGATTGGTACTTGAATGAAGAGTGGGAAATTCTGATCAATAACTAATTATGAGGGAAAATCCTCTTGGGAAAAATATATAACATACTAAATTTCATTGATAGTGTTCATGACATATGTAAAATAAGATGGGTTTATATCATGAGGCAAAGATGTATGATTGAGTGTTTCAAAAAAGATTATCTTTGAAAATAGTTGCCTTTTAGAGTAATTAAAATATAAAAATCTTAGCTTGTGTATTTATTAATTGATCCATAATATCATATGATATGTGTTGATCTATAGGGCCCATTGTATTATGTTTGGGATGAGGAGGGAGCATGGGGTTACACTTATTTTTTATAAGCTAAAGAGGCATCTAATATATTTAGTGACAACTTGAACCGTAGGGTCTACTCTTTACTAAGGGTGAGTAGTAAAGGTAGGATGTGAGAGAAGATAGTCAATAGGTCTAGGTGGAGGATAAATAAAAGGATTCATCTGAGCTCTCTACCATCAAGTAGTAACTAGAGGTAAATCAAAATTTGCCCTGCAACAATGTTTTCCATAAATGGGGCTTAAGGTGAGGTAGACCAATGTGTGAAATAAGTTGAGTCCTAACATGATCCATGATAGGAATGACATATATGTGCATCATTATACAAATGGTAGGTAATATGCATGCAAGACAAACCATGATACTTTGTACCAAAAATTAGAAAATGACATCCATCATGATAATCATGATGAAAGGCTACAAACTAAATAATGAGAAAATTGTAGAAATAAGAAGGGAAACCCTAATGGTACACTAGGGTTTTAAGAAATATGTTCAAATTAAGTTGGATTCACCAAATGATTTAAATTTTAAGGGATTTATAGAGTTTACAACCCTAAGTGTTAAAAAGTTAGAATATGAAAATTAGGGGAGAAATATGCAATAAATATAACTAATTTATACAAGAATTGACCTAATTGGTTATTCTAAAAATAGAAATGAATCACACAAGTATGTACTTAGCCAGAAACTAACTAATACAAATGAACAAGAGGCTAGAAACTGGTGCAAAAGTTAATCAAAGTGTCACAAGCTAGAAACAAGTCTCATAACTCCTCTTAGACAACAACACATTGCAATAGTGTACTCTCTTCCATGCTAGTATCCTCATGCTAAAAAATATGTGAACTTTTGGGAATAGCCTTACCTAAGTCTAAGATACCTATGACTATGTAAACAAACCATATTATACTATAGGTGACCTATTTTTGATTGATTTAGGAATAAACCCCAAGCCTCCATGTTGTTAGGTATTTGAGTGGCACAAGTAGCAAAATTATGATGTTATTTGGGTAGGTTGGACATCCTCAAAACCCTATTGTGTTGAGAGTTATCTACATACCAATACCTCAAGAGGGGATCAAGCTTGATGTAGTTCATCCAATTTAAGTGCTAGTACAAGTGCAAGTGAATGCTAGTATGAGTGTTAGTTTGAGTGACTTCAGTGAGGATTGAGACTATAAATATAATTAAATTGAGACTAAGACTATTGTGTATGGATATATGTAGAAGTATGGTAGAATAGGGATTAATGACCTTAATTTTCACAACTAATTTTTGAACTTGTTTGTATGTATTTGCATCTAGTTTCTATCTAGTGGGTAAAGGGATAAAAGTGGTGTGTATATATTGATCTGGTGCTTTTATGGATGTGATTTGAGTGTAGGCAGACCCTAAGGTGACTTGATAACTAGAAATATATTTATTGGGGTTGAAAATAGGTAAGGGACTGTAGCATGGTACTTTAGTCACTATCATAGTGTGTTAGCATCTAAAGGGTTGTACTAGTGTCTAGGTGGTAAAACCTAGGGAACTAGAGGCTTGGATGTTTAGGGGAAGGTTTAGGACTGCTTTAGTAATGTGTAGGGATGGGTTAAACCTACAATATTTTTAGATAAGGATCAAAGTAAGCCCTAAGATAGGTCTAAGACTAAACAAGGGGTAGGGTGGTCTCAAGTAACACTCATTTCACTCAAGTGACAATTTATATGACTATAATTACTTACTTTATATACCTCAATCATGGTTTTGCATATGTGGTAGAGGATGGTATCCTTTGCATGATATAATATTCTTTCTCCTCCACTCTCCACCATTATGGAACTTTTCCAAAATCTCCTCCTTGGCTTGCAATTTAAGTTGCAACTCCTAGATGGTTCCCATTAGAAATTCTCCATGAAACATCAATAAATCTTGTAACTATTATATCTCATTCTCCATGGACTCTAGTCTTTATCTCAATGCATATTCCCCCCCCTGAATCTACCAATTTATGCCTTTAATATCTTTAATCTTTTCTCTCCTCATATATTTTCCCATGGTTGTACTCTTGTAACCAAGAAACCTACACTTTTGAACTAGAAATTTCACAAATGGAAGAATACTAACACAAAGTGGAAAAGGTGTTAGCAAACCCTTTGTAAAATTTCTTTGATACTAAACTTGATCCAAAAATGGTATTTTATGCACATGCTCATGAAAAACATAGTTTCTAGATACTTTAATGACTTTCTCAATTTCCCATCCTTTTATTATAAAATTGGTTAAAATGATTAAAAAATTTAGTATTAAAAAATTTAATTAAAAAAAAACAAGTAATAAAGAATAGATACAATCCACAAACTAAGTTGATAATAGATTTAACCCAAAATTGGGATACATATTTAGTTCCAATCAAATGCTAAACTAATCGATTAAAATAATGCAAAAATACCATTTCTTACATCAAATTATCCCAATAAGGGGCCCTTGATCTAAAAACAAGTGTTTAATGTCCTCTAAGAATTCTAGATTTATATCTAGCTCTAGCTCTTTTGGACTATCTCTTGCTTGTCTCTCCCAAATGGGGAATTATACAAGTTCATTGTAATGTCAATAGGAGGTCTATGCAATGGCTATTAGCTTTAAATTTATACTCTAATAAGATAGACATACAAACATGATTTGTCTCCCAATAAAGGGATAAAGTTCCATGTAATTTATCTAGGAGGTCTAAGTAATGGGATCTTGGCCTTCAATGTGCTACTCCTATAATATCAGACATAGAAACTTTGGTTTCTCCTCTTTTTCTCCTTTACCAGGGCTTAAAACTTACAAAATTTTTTTGTTATGTTTTTTTATTACAATATTGAGCCTTTTATAGTGTTTTTGAGGCCATTGATTTATGGTTTAAATACTTATACCTTTTGCATAGGGTTAGGGATTCAAATATCCTTGTAAAATGCCTCATATCTTTTGTTTTTAGCAAGAAATCCCAAAATTAAGGGATAAATACAAAGTCTTGTATTTGGTTTGATAAATATGACATAGTTTGTTGTTGGGCCTTAAAAATAGGCCAAGTGAGATGAGGGGGTCAAGACCCACTCCAAATCCCATGCATTAGCTCATGAAGAGGTTTTTTTGTCACTTTGTATAATGTTTTATCCCACTTTTGTGAGGATAACAATCAAAAGTTGTTTAAGAGATAAACTCCATCCCTTGTAATTTGGTCATGCGACTTTGTATTACATGGAAATTGCCTTAGAATTCATAACACTTGGTGTAGATTTTTGAAATCAACATTAAAGGCTTTGATTGGTTTATGTGCTAGGTCATACATGTCTAATCAGTTGATGATGTTAGCACTATGTTATTTTTTTACTTGTTTTTTCCACTTTCAACCAGCCATAACTTTCACATATGATGTCCATTTAACCCTATTCAAATTGCATTGGAAATATCTTGATGAGCTATTGAATGTGAAGATAATTTTGGGAAGATTTGAGACCATCTAATTTGGTCACCAGTGGAGATCCTCCTAGATCACTATCATCCTCTTAGCGAGTGCCTTTGCATATATAGTTAATGTTTTCTTGGCTGCAAGTAAGTCACACGAGACTAATGTTGAAGATCAACTAGAAGATGCCTCTATATCCCACACATTTTTTATACTCTATAAAATTTTATGATTATAGACCTATATTTATATCTATTATGGACCTTTAAAAGTAATTATATAACCTCATAACACCACTATACTTGCATGGAAGTTTTGTCTAAAAAATCCCCCCCTTCCCTAATGTCCATGCATTCCTCCATTTAGAACAACACTTCTACCACAAAAAATGTGCCTTATGGTATGTATGGGGCTTTAGGTGTTTCACCTTATCACATTGCTTCTAAAAAATGTTTTAGATGTAAAAAATACCTCCTATGCCTCTTCTTAATGTCTTCAAAACATTCATGAAGTAGCTAACACCTACTCACTCTTTTGTTACATGTTATCAATGTCCTCCAACTTGCCCATATTTATTTTAAATGTCAATTTCCTCTTATCATAATAATACTCCCTATCTCCTTTAAATTTTAACCATGTACTGCTTCTCCTTAATTATTGCTTCATTTAATTTTTATGTTTTTTAATAAATAATATATAATTTGTATATAATAATATATTACATTCTATTTGAAATAATATTATATATGTTATATACAAATATAATTTAGTAAATAGTTTTACATTATATATAGTATAAAGTCATAAATTATATTATGCAATATGATAGATATTATATAGTATATATTATAAATAAATAATATCATACTATATACTTAATACATTAACTAATATAATATATTACATATAACATGTTATAGATATACTATATTAATAATAAAATAAAATAAAATATTTATTTTTTTATATATTTTTAGTATTATCCATTAATTATTAATATATAGTATAAATGTTCCTAATATATTATAATATTATATGTTACAAAATCATATTACTTATTATGATTTCGTAATCATGCTTTGATTACTCATCACTTATTTTTTCTCAATGTCTATTTACACACAAATAAATTAAATCAATAAAACACAATTCTAAATTAGATGTGATGGCATATATCATTAAATTTAATGTTTACCACAATTAAACCTTTTAGTGTCATTATGTTCAATGATAAAATTAAAAATGACTTATTTAAAAGTGAATATGATGTAATGAAACATAGTCCTAAATTCAACATAATCACCAAATACACAAGGAACTTCACTGAGACCACAAAGTAAACATTTATTCCTCTAACTCCATGATACCTATGTAAATTTATCCATTAAACATATTCAAACATTTTACATATCTACTGATAACAGTAAGTACTCATACTACAACATAGTTCTTATTAACTTAAGGATGAGGCAATTTTGTTAGTCATGTCATTTTCCACATGAGATGGATTATTTATGGCGGAATGATTTTAAATAGATAATATTTTTGTTATATACCACCCTATAAAATATTTTAAAATTAAAATTTTCATTGGCCAGATTGAGTCACCGCCCTTTCTTACTACATCATCCATGACTCATCAAAATTGAGCTTTATAGCCCTTCCAAGGGGTTCAAACCCATCATAAAAGGGTAATACAAACATCAATTTATAAATAAATAATTGGATTTACATGGAAATAAATTTTATAAAAGAAGGGCTACAATTGGAAAGGAGATGTTACACTTTTCTAAAGTGCGTATTAGTTGAATGCGACACTATTTTAAGATGTGTATTGGTGGAATACTAATTTCCCTCCAATGTCAGTCCAACAACTACCCCAGTTAATGGGTATACTCATACTAATTTAATTTCTTAATAATTAATCAATTTCTTAGTTGATATGTGTACTTATAACAATTTCATTCCACAATAATCAATGTGAATGTAAAGAGTTACAAATATAATTTACCCTCTTATCTCCATCATTACCCACCACAAATTATAGTCCAACCATATTTATGTTCTTTGGAGCAAACTCAAATAGAGACAAAATTGTCCATCTTGATACCCTACTCCTCTTTGTAATAAAAACCTATGTCTTCACTAAAAATTTGGTTCTTAGATTTTAGTAGTATTGGGTCAATTAACATTTGCATGCTATTTTTGTGATGTTGTATCTTATTAGACACCTTTAAGGTTTGAATACCTCTAAATGCTACACTACTATAGAATTTAAGATCATGGAAACTAATGAAATTTTAGTTGTAACTTATAGATCACATATTTTGGGCTTGGATATGCATTAAAATTATAGCCATATTATCAAATACACAAAAAAAATTGATATGGATTTTCGCTCCATTGCAACATAGAAAATGTTATGCCAAATAGAGTTATGTTGTAGGTTATGCTTAACTATAATATTGTTGTTTTGTTTGGTTGATTTGGGAAGGATAATATATTGATGATATTTATTGGTGGGAGATGTTAGTGCCTAAAATTACATTGAGCAATTTATGCCCTTTTCCAAAATATTAGTGCATGAATATCCCATTGTTTCCTCCTATTTACAAGTTTTCACCCAAGTTAAAATTTTTGGCTTTTACCTTATGAAAACCGTATATAATTCTAGTTCTAGCTAATGCTTAATGTTTTCATACTTCAATAAGATTGTAGGGTCTATGATTAAAATCAAGCTGGGAAGATCAAATAATGTTGAGTATGATGTTTTTCATCTTCTAAAAGGCTTTGAAGTGGCATAATTTCTAAGGTTAAAATCAAGTTTGCATTAGTGCAATTTGCAATTAGGGTGAAAAGGTTCACAGAAATATATGGCAGAAAAATAAGTTGCAAAAAAGTCACAAGTTCAACTTTTCAAATTCTTAAGTTTTTTAGAAAATTCTTAAGATTTTTTTCAGAAAATTCTCAAGTTCAAATTTTTAGAAATTTTGCAGGTCAAACTTTTTGCAAGTTAGACTTTTTGCAAAATTAGACTTCTTGCAAAATTGGACTTTTCACAAAATCAAACTTTTTACAAAATTGGACTTTTTGCAAAATCAGACTTTGTGCAAGTCATACTTTGTGTAAAGTCAAACTTATTGCAAGTTATACTTTTTACAAAGTCAGACTTTGTGTTTGGAATCTTTGGTTAGAAATTTTGTTCTAATTTTCCCTTGCTTCAAAGTATTTAGTTGTTGGACTTTTTGTTCAAGATTTTTGTGTCAGACTTTTTTTTGGACACTTTATGTTCAGAGCCTTCGATTCAAGCCAATGTTTTCCACTCTCCAATCAACATGCAGTCAAAGGAGAGATGGTATAAAAGGGGATAAATGAAGTTTCAAAGGAAATCAAAGCCCATGTAAGTATTCAAGAGGCCACGTTAGTATTTTTGCTCATTTAAAATGTATGACCTATCCAAGTGGAAGTTAAAATTTTATAAAGCAAGATATTTTAAATAGAATAGATCCAAACTATTAAATATAATCCATGTGAAGGCTAAAATGATGAGGAAAATCTTTTAAAAGGTAAAATAATGCATTTAAACATTATAAAGTTTGGTAGTAACCATAAAATGTTAAAGGTAAAATAGAAATGTGGAAGGCACGGGAAAGTTTGGTATTAAGGCAAAAAGTTAAAACAAAGCTAAGTATTGCCATTTTTAATATTTTATTTGTGTCGAAGGCCTCATTAGAGGATAAATATCTTGTAGGGTTCATGAGGCTAAGGTGGGCCATTCTAAGCATATTTTCCAAATGGTCATGGATCTTTCTTTGCTTCTATCATAGCTGGAGTTTTCTAATACAATCATGATAAGGTAAGGGGTATTATTTGGCGTTCACAAGGAAAAGGGAAACTATTTAGAAGATTCAAGATTTACAAATAATTAATGAGAGAGCATGGACAACCAGTTACACATGAAGACAAGGAGTTTCTTTTTCTCCCAAGGGAATATTCTCAACCAAGCCCAAGTGCAGTGTATTTCTAGCCAAGAAGATCAAGGGTTTGCTTGAAATATTCATCATTGTAAGGATAGGAAATTATCAAATGATTTTATTACAAGGCATGACCTTCTAAGCATGATCAAGGGCATCTTCTAGCTAAAGCATATTCTTGGAATATTATGGGTGAAAGAGTTGAATAAAAAGAGGGATTGTCCTCTTTTCAAGGTTGTTGTTGATTGTTGTTCTTTCTATGTCTTTAGGCACTTTCAAATTTTGGGATCCTTGTTGTGTGTGTCTTATCTCTCTTGCTGAATTGGTTTCAGCTATATATCCATTAACAAGCTCTGAGAGCATTATATATGTCTCCCCTATTAAAAGAGCAAACTCACCATGCTTTTCCCCTTGATCACATTTTGAACAATGATGTATGTAAAATTTGTTTGCAAGTTAATGGAAAATAGCTATGATTTTTATTGTAATTTGTTCAATGAAATGCAATAATATATTTTATATGCTCTACTTATTGGATATTTAGTTTTATGCTTATAAATGGTAGTAGTTATTTTGGGCATAGATCTAAGTTGTAAATTCCTTTATGTACTATGATTTGGAAATGTTTTGTTGATACCCTCTTAAGGGCACCCTGGGTTTATGTATTTTATAGGAGAAAGTATTTTAATCTGTAGAGATAGTGTATGTTATAGGGTTTCAAAGATCATCTGAATATTTACATTATATTGGCACAAATGGATGCAAACTATTCTTGATAATTTCCTTAGCTTGTTTCACAATTTTTTACATCTTTTCAAATTAATGATGTCATGCCTATTGAAGGATATCCTTTTGTTTAAAAAACCACACCACCACACCACTCTTTTATAAATACTTAACTCATTCTACCCTATCCTACCCTATAAATAATATACCCTATTATATATTCTGTGTGTTGTTTGCCTGTAGAGGCATCAATATTGCATATATAAAATGTGTTTGTATATTGATATTTGAATATTAGAATTGTAGTATTTTATTTATCCCTCTATTGTTTAAAATTTATATATAAATGAAGGTTGTAATCATATTTACATTTGTCTTCAGTAGCTTATGTCTAGGCTAAGAGCATTTGTTCATTTCATATGACAAACCTTCTTGAGTGGAGTGTGAAAACTTGGTTATGCCATGGTCTAAATTTGTGTTTATTTGTGTTCCAATAATCCCCATGGAGATTGAATTACAATATCCCTCCATGTGAGAAAACTAACCCTTATGTCTTCTGACCTTGGTTCAGGCAAAGCTAGAAGTAATAGGGAGCTAATCATATCCTCTACCTTTTCTAGTCATTGTCTACATTCAGTCCATTTTGATGCTAAACCCTTACCCATATATAACAACATATATGTGTGTTTTTTAATTTTTGTTTTCCATTTTATTGAAGTGTTTAAGGCTGAGTGTAAGAGGTGTAAAACTGGGAACCAACACTTGCATTGGTGTCATTATTGGGGACACGATACCTTGACACTTGTGTTGACGTAAGATTTATTACAAAGGGATATAACTTACTCATGTTTTAAGGTGTTTTCTCCCTATGAACAAAAATCTATATTTTTAGTATCTTTATTTTACTACCTCATCGTTGACTTCAATAAAGTATATTTTAGTATGTATCACAACATGTTTGTAATCTATTATATTCTAGTGGTGACTCCAACATAATATTTATTTTCAAGTATGATTAGTGCCTATTTTTAACTCCTTTAGTTGTGAGTGTTCTTTTGTTTGTAAAGTTGAAAGGACTAGAGGTCATCCTTCAAAAGTGACCCATCAAATCAAATTGTCTCACCCTTGAGTGTTTATCAAAGAGGAAAGAGATAAGTTGGGAGACCAAATGAAGGACAAAGTTTAGTAGTAGAAGAGTGTTTAGACTGTCAAGATTCTGGTAAACCTAGACCTTTATTTATTGAGCTTCCTTTAATTAAAGATTATCATAGTTCGTCTAATCATTCATAACCTTATATTCCAATTTATTACCTAACACCTTCTCAATTAGCTTAATATCTTCCTAGATTTAATCCACCAAGTCTGCCTCACTCACCCCTTCATATCCCTTTATCATTTGATCTTGAACCCACCATTGAATTAATCTTGAGGCATAGGGATCAAGATGATAATGAGTGTTCTACATTTAGGATTCCTAGATTCAGACCTATCAAATTTGATGAAATAGAGAAGTACCCCAATGGATTTATAAATAAAGTAAGGAATGACCTTCCTAAGTTTCAAGGAAATAATGTAGTGACTGGTGATCATTATTTGAGGGATTTTCACATTATCATTGAGGATTATGAGGTTGATCATGAGGATGTTTGCATTAAGTTGTTTTTGCACATGTTGAAGGAAGATTCTCATGAGTGGTCAATTCCCTTCCCCATGGATTCATTGATTCATGGGAAGAAATAAAAAATGCTTTTAAAATATAGTATAGTGATAGAATTGATCCTAGGTTCCTTCTTAATGAATTTTAAAACATTAAGAAGAACCATAATGAGTGTTTTTATGATTTTAATACAAGGTTCAATAAGACTATGATGAGGTTTCCTAAAAATATTAGGCCTAGTGATACAACTTCCTTGATTAAATATTGTGATGCCTTTGATAAGAAAACAATGTACTACTTGAAGGATAAGAATCCTATGGACCTGAGATTGGCATTCAATATAGCCATAAAAATTGAAAACAACATAAAATATGTGTGTAAGCCCATGAACAAACTGAGTTGATGTAAAGTTGGTTAATCAGGAAAAAATGGTAGTCCACTAAGACAACCAACCTTGAGGAGACTGTTAAGACTTTGGCCTCCATTGTCAAGGACATGTCCTACAAGCTAGATAGAAATGACAAGGGGCTACCTCATAGGGGTCTATAAATTAGGAGAGAATTTAGAATTTGAATCAAGCACAAGGGAGGCCTACTTTACACCTTAGATATAATGACAGAGGGAAGAGGCCTACACAATGATGAAATAAATGACAAAAAATTAGAATAGAGGGAATGGAAAGGAAGTGCCTAATATATTAAATGCCAAAGTTAATTATATAAATTGTGATATTGACATCGATCAGTGTGATAAATAATTCCTTCCCCATCCTCTATGTGATATTGCTAAATAAATTGATGAAGATACAGAGGAACTTGAGTATGGTTTTGATGATGATGAGATTTTGATGATTGATTGTCAAGTATTCTGAAGTAAGTTGTATTACTCCATGGAATTGTTGAGTGCTACCACTATTGATTAGTTTTAAAGTATAGTACAAAAGGTATGTGTCCCAAATTTTGAAATTATTTGTGATGTTAACATGATACAAGCATATGAATTACCTAATCATGATTTTGAATTATTATGCTCCATGATGATCAATAATTATGATGGGGGAATTCCTTCAATTGAGGATAAGTAGCTACTAATTAATGTAGCGGTTGTCCAAGAGAAATAATATAGCCTGAGAAGTAGATAACAAGGTATTGCTCCTTAAGACACTACCCCTACAAATCCAAGGGTAGGGGATACAAATAAGAAAGTTGTCACCTATTTCCCAAGTTGTCAAACAAAGAGGTACTCCATCCAAGAATAGAATACCTTTATTATCTAGTATTCCTAAGGGTGTGAGTGATGTTAGAAATAACCCACCCTTGAAGATTGCTATAAAAAATGCTAATCCATCCTAGTTTATTCCACCCTTGACTTTAAATGGTTGTATTTTAGTTGAAGGTATTGTTACCCTTCCTACAAATACTCCCCTTCCTCAGTATAGCATGTGTGATATGGCTCAGGTTTTTGAGTCAACTACAGATTACCATGCCACTTGTTGAATTATTATGAATACCTGAATATAGGAAGAGGGCATTTAAATATTTAAAACTTGGTGGGAGTATAGCTGAAAATGAAATGAAATCACACCAAACACTTCTAGAATATGATGATGAATCAAATAAGGTTTTTGAACCATCCCTAGAGGTGTATTTGGGGACTGCATTGGTATAAAGTCAATCAAATGTGGGTCCATTCTACACTACCCTATTAATTAATGGCTTAATTATTTTCAACTACATGTTTGATTATAGAGATTCTTGTAATGTGATGCCTTTGGGTGTCTTAAATGAGCTTGGAGTGAAGATCACATATGCCTTTGACAAGTCACATGCCATGGAATCACGAGAGGTGCCAGTTGTTAGACAAGTTAAAGGGTTGGTAATGCAGTTGTCTATGCATCCAGATGACTTATTGAATATGGATGTGGTATTTGTGGATTTCCCACCTAAATAGGGGATGCTACTATCATGAAAATGGGATACCAACATGGGTGGAAGTATGCAAATGGACCTATCTTACACCACCATTCCTTTAGAGGGTAAGATGGTCAAACTTCATAAAGATCCAAAGATGATGCATGTACTTGAAGATTTGAAAAGAGTTATAAATGAGGTGTTATACATGGATGTGGAGTTGGGTAGCTTCATTGGGAATGTAGATGTTATTTAATAGCTTTTTGTTCTTGATGTTTGGTTTGATAACAAAAGTGTTGATGTTCATAGAATGTCATTTGATAAGGTTTGCTCTAATCATGGAAATAGATCTGGGGTTATATTTTATGCCCCCAATGGTAAATATTTCAAGTTTTCTTTTTAGTTATCCTTTGAGTGCACAAATAATACTACTGAGTATGAGCCACTCTTGCTTGGTTTAAGAATTGATTGTGAATATGAAATCTCAAGCTTGGTTGTAAAGGGTAACTTTGAGCTAGTGGTTAAGTGGGTCCTAGATGTTTATGCCACAAAAAATAAAAGGTTGAAATACTATAGAAATGTTTTATGGGATTTTTTAGAATTATTTAATGCTTTCAATATATATTATCATGATATAAGTTTTAACGAAGAAGTTGATAGAATTGCAGGGTTAGGTGATCAGTTTGAAATTACAAATATGAACCCTCATTATCAATATCAAGTAGAGGTGCTTGTTAGGCCTTCAATCCTAGACAATATTCATCATTGGAAAGTTTTTGATGATGATGAAAAAATTAGAAGTTTTCTAAATTATGAAGCTGAATTTCAAGATCAACTCATAGACTTGGAATCTATGGTTCAAACCTGTGATAGGAAAGAAACCTTATTTGGGAAAGATATAATTCAGGTAAGATAAACACTTTCCATAGGGGATTGGTGAGTTTAAAAGCATCTTTTGATGGATTCAAACCTAATTAAATCTAGAGACTCATTTATCTCAAAAGATGTAATTGAGTGTGATTTGGGTTCTCATGAGAATCCAAGGAAAGTCTGGTTGGGTACTCACCTAAGTGCAGTAGAAAAGCAAACTTACATGTAACTACTAAAAAATTACTAGGATTTTTTGCCTTGGTATTATTATGAATTAAAAGCATATAGGGAGGATTTGTTTCAACATGTCATCCCATTACAACCTAACAACAAGCCTTTTAGGTAGAAGCAAAGACCTATCAACCCCATAGTGGCATCCAAGATGTAGGAGGAGTTGAAGAAGATGAAGGATGGTGGAATTATTTAGACCATCAGATGTTCACCATGGGTGGAAAACTTAGTCCGTGTATGAAATAAAAATGGTGACATCTGCTTATGTGTGGATTTTCAAATTTTAAACAAAGCTTCTTTGAAGGATAATTACCCCTTGCCTAATATGGATAACCTATTGAAAAATGTTATAGGATCATAAATGTTATCCACTTTAGATGGTTTCTCAGGTTATAACCAGGTTGTGGTGAAGGAATCTAAGAGACGCAAGACTACATTCATAATGTCTTGCAGCACGCATGTTTATATGAAAATGTCTTTTGGGTTAATGAATGTCGGTGAAATGTTTTAGTGAACTATGGATGTTACTTTTGTAGGGGTAATTAATAAGTTTATATTTTTGTATTAGGATGACATTACTGTGTACTCCAAGAATAGAAAGGAACATTTGGATCATCTAGAGAAAGTGTTCATTAGATGCAAGGAGTTTGGCATTTCACTTAATCCTAAAAAGTTTCACTTTGGAGTACAAAAGGCTAAGTTATTGAGACATATAGTTCTAAGGATGGTGTCATGATTAATCATGAGTGAGTGGAAGCCATTGATAAAGTGCCTATCCCATAGTCTAATAAGGGAATTTAGTCCTTCTTTGGGCAAATTAACTTCATCATAAGGTTTATCTAATTTTGAAGAGATTATTCTACCTATTACTTCTATGTTGAAGAAAGACTAGACCATCAAGTGGGAGGACAAGTTCATTCAAGCATTCAATGACATCAAAGTAACCTTGAAGTATGCCCCTATCTTGGCTAGTCTTAATTACACAAAATCATTCTAGATATTCTCTATTTGCATCACCTAATACTATTACTATTATTTTTTTGCAAAATAATGATGACAGTCATGATTAGCCCATGGCTTTCTTTAGTAAAGATATGCAAGGGTCTAAAATGAATTATACCATCATGGAAAAACAAACTTTTGATTTCTTGAAGTCTGTTAAAACATTTAGACCTTATATTCTAAGTTCAAAGTTTCTTGTATATGTCTCGCATATAATGGTGAAAGACATCTTAACTCAGATTGAAGCATCCAACAAGAGATGGAGGTGGGTCAACAAGTTTCAAGAGTATGATATGGATATTCAGACCACTAAATTAATGAGAGGGATGGGTCTATCCAAGCTCATGGTTGAGACAAATTTTTAAGTTGTTGATGTAAACACTACTATTTTTAATGTTGATGATTTTTTGAATAGAATTAACATAGCTCTATGGTATAAAGACATTATTTATTACTTATAAAATATGAATTATCACATTGAAAAAGATAAAAAACAAATAAGAACTCTTAATCTAATATCTTAGAAATATCTCTTGACTAAAGGTGGATTGTCCTATAAGAATATAGATGGGGTTCCCCTAAGATGCTTGGTAAAAGAACAAACTGTCAATTTGATTGAAGACTTTCAAAATGGAATATATGGTGGTCACTTTGCACCTAAAGTCATAACTCATAAAATTATGAGAGCTAGTTATTGGTGGCTATCAGTATTCAAGGATGTCACATAGAAAGTTAGAAAGTGTGAGAAATGTCAATGCTTTGTTGGAAGGTTAAAATATTTTAGTTTTCATCCCTTACAACTTGTGATGATTGAATTCCCATTTAGACAATGGGGAATGGATTTCATTGGGGAAATCATTGATTCATCAAGCATTGGACACAGATAGATATTGGTTGCAATTGACTATTTCATGAAATGGGTTGAAGTAATCTTATAAATAAGGCAACACACTAGGTGGTTATGGACCTTTTATTGAATTAGATTATTTGTAGATTTGGTGTGCCTCTTAAGGTAATTACTAATAATTCCATGAGTTTAGAGCTAAACCTTTGGTATCATTACGCAAAGAGTATGGGATGGAATTAGCTTATGCTTTCAATTATAACCCTCAAGGGAATGGGCAAGCAAAATCTAGTAACAAGAACTTGCTCAACATCATTAGATGGAACTTGGAAGCAAACAAGAAGTGGGGTGAACAACTGAAGTTTACCTTATGGGTTGATAGGATCACACCTAAGAGAGCTATAGGTAAAATCCTTTTTGAGCTTGTTTATGGAGCTCAAGCTATTTTGCCTATGAATTTGTAATTGCCAACCTATCAATTTATACAATACCTAGAAGAAGATGAGCAAATCAACCGCTATGAAATCATAATGAACCTGATTAGTGTGCTTGTTAAAACTAGAAGACAACCTCATAAAAGACACCTCAATTTAAAGGAAAGACTCAAGAGAATATTTGATAGAAAGGTTGCTCTGAGAACTTTTCAAGTAGGTAATTTGGTTTTACTCTGGGATAAAAAGTATAAGGAGAATGGAAAGCATAACAAGTTTGATGCCTTATGGATGGGTCCTTATTCCATTTGTTGTAGGATTGGGGAACATACTTTATTCTTGATAGACTTGGATGGTGAGATACTGGAGCTGCCAGTTGATGAGTCCATAAAATGGCTCATTATTTCTATAGTTCATGACCTTAAATATGTCAAATGGTTGAGCATTGGGGAACTAACATAAGGTATAAAATAGAATATTTTATCTATATAAATTCATGTAAGTCTAATTCAATATTCTTTACATTATGTTCTGACCATTTGTATGTTTTAGTCTTCACATTTTTATATGTATAGGCAATAGTAGCATCTAATAAGGGTTTTGACAAGATTTTATGAAGATAAGGATGTTCCAAGACATAAAAATAATAATCTAAAGCATAACTACAGATTTTTTTAGTCAACTATAGATTCTACCAGACTACTATAGATTTTATCAATCAACTATACATTTCACTAGTCAGCTACATATTTCACTAGTTAGATATGGATTTCAATAGGTAGCTATGAATTGCCATAGTTTTACTATAGATTAACATAGTTCACTCCAAAATTGATCATAGCATGTTCCAAAGTGTTAAAACAACCTTTCCTCCTTTTTTCTGATAATCTAGAAGATTCCTTTTGATATTTCTATTTTTGTTCATGTATATAAATAGTTTCATATTTTTGTTTGATCTTCCATTTTTAGAAGTTATTTTTCTAGATTGTAAATCTAAAGACAAAGATATGAATATCATATATGTAAATATTTGGTAATTAGATATAGTTAATCATTGTAGTTGTTATCTCATGTGGATCTTTTGATTATTTGTAGATCTCATTGCAGTGTTCTTCTATTTTATCTATATCTCCTAATCTATCTAGAATATCTTCTTGTTTCAAATCAGTCAAGTTGTTACCTAGGTTTTAGGGATAAATAGTTTATTTTACAAAGAATAAAAGGATAGATCCATTTTGGGTATGGGATACACATATAAACAAAGATATTATAATTTTGGTTATTTTATGAAATACAAGAAGAATTATAGCAGTTTACTCTTTCAATTCATGTGCTAATGTAGCATCTTAAGGCTAAGTTGATTCAAACCTAAATATGAGGGTGAGCAAGGGCCCACTCCCCAAGGAGATAGGAAGATTTATTTTAGTATTTATAAAGTTATTTATTATGTATTTTAACTGAGATTGATGTGATGTGTGTGTGTGTGTGTGTGTGTGTGTGTGTGTGTGTGTGTGTGTGTGTGTGTGTGTGTGTGTGTGTGTGTGTGTGTGTGTGTGTTTGTGCACTGTAATAATTAAAATTTATAACCTATAAGGTAGATTGGATAATTGATGTGTTACCTTTAGTTTAGCATAAGCATTTGATTATTCTTTTAAATTGCTACAACTTTAATTCTGCAAGTGTGGATTTAAGATTTATTTTAATTCTAAAAAGTGTGAATCTAAAACTTAGTGAGTTTATTTTACAATAGTGTGTGATTATTTTCAGATTCTTCAATTCCATACAATTTGGTTTGTTTATATTTATTGAAATATTGTTTCCTTCTAACATTAGTTTAGGTTTTATAAATAGATTTAGAATTAACACAACATCAAAAAAACCCCAAAATAGTTTTATTAATTTGAAACCAATAAGTTCCTTACTACAAATAGCCTTGGACACTGCCTTGGTAAGAATTGACACCAATATAAGTTAGTTAAATTAAGGGGTAATAGTGATACCCATGATTTTTGGCACCATTGTCGAGGACCCTTTTCAAGTGTTAGTAAGGTAAACACTCAGGCTAACCATCCATATATAAAAACAAAAAACAATAATAGAATCAAATCACTCTCTTATCAAAATCAAGTATATGAGTAGGCAACATGATTCAGGGTAGGTTTTTTCCAAAATATTATGATCCTTTATAAGAAATAATCAAATTTTCTTCTAAAAAGATAGATAATTTGCAAAAATAAATAAACAAGTCCTTCAAAAGTATATCTAGGGGACCAAAAGAATATTCCTATATAAAAACTAAAATTTTAGATACCAAACAACCAAAATCCTCTCCTCTCAATAGAAATCTATTTGACATGGGAGAAAATGTAGTCCATTTGGAAAACCCTCATAGGAATGATCCTAAGAAGACTTTCTCTTATCCTACTATCTTGGAAGACAATGAATGAACAACAATGAAAAATATTTCTCCATCCAATCTACCTACCTTCAGAGGCCTATCCATTGAGTACCCATACCAATTTATTTTTGATTTTAAGGTCCTCTTCTAGACTTATGATTACACTTCAAATAGCCAAAAGATGAAGTTCTTTCCTTCTACTCTGAACGAAGGAGAAATGAGGTGGTTCATGAGACTAGAAAGGAACTCTATTCACACTTGGAGAGAAATGGAAACAATATTATTGAATAAATATCAAGATTACTACAGGGTCAAGGATAGGAAAGAAGAATTTTTCAAAATCAAATAAAATGAATATGAGAACCTTGAGGATTACTTAGATCGGTTTGCTTTTGCCCTTAATAGATGTGGTTATGAGATACTTGAAGAAGTGATCAAAACTATTTACCTTAAGGGATTGGATGAATCCTCTAGGAATTCTTTGAATCTTATGGGGAAGGGAGATATTACTAAATTAGATTTCTAAGAAATCACATAGTTATGTACCAACTACTCTAGAACAAAACCTAGCAGTAGAAGAGGGAACTAGGGAAATCCAGTGATGTAAAACAGCTCATAGAAGAACTAGTAAAATTCAAAATAGACATATTGGTTTAACTAAATTCAAAATTGGATGGATTTCAATCTAAGGCTAAATCTAATACTGAACCATTGGAGATTTATTGTCCAAAGTATAGATTGAAACATGCACTTAGGGACTGCCCTTTAGATAAAAATAAATAATGTGGAATATGTAATGCTAAGGATCATGACAAAAAAATTGTAGTCACCTTCCTGCTCTCAAGAACACATTTGAATAGAATGAACAAACCATATAAGAAATCAACTATTTTTAGAGACAAGGAAATACATTTCAACAAAATCAATAGTTTGGCTCAAGGATTCCTTTTCCATAGTGGCATGCACCTTCACAAATGTGGGTAGTACTACCATGGGGCACCCAAGAATGGATGCCATAACAATGGATGATTCCCCATCCTTTTTAAAAAACATGGATACCCCAAGGTCATCAGTAGCCATGGACAAATCAACATTGAAATTCTAGTCCAAACTATAACCAACAACAACAAAGAGGGTATCCTCAATAACAACAACAAATACAATAATAAGAACTAATGGCTCCTCAAGGAAATCAAATAACCCTTACAAAATAAGTAAAACAACCTTAGCTACCTACTTAACCAGTAGCAAATGCAAAAAATAGAAAAGTTTATGTAAATGAACAAGGTGAAACAATGGGGGTAGGAACTATTAAATGTGAAGACATTCATCTCAGATCAAGAAGAACATTGTAAGAACCTTAGATCATCATTACAAAGGTACCACAAGAGAAAATAAGTCTATAGACTTAACTAGAGAAAGAAGAAGATTCCAAAGAGGAAACTATAAAAATAGAAGTTATTATAACTCCTTCATTTGTTCTTTTTCCATAAAGATTAGAGGAAGTGGAAAATAACAAGGAATCTGAATTGATCCAAGAACTCAAAAAATTAAACATACAGATTCCATTGTTACAAGCCATTAGAGACATTTCATAAGTAAATAGGGTGATTAAAAGTTTGTGTATCAAGACATCTAGCAGGAAAAGACAATGTCCTAATACCATATAGGTAGATGGTAAGTTTACTAATTTATTAACATGTAAGTTGTGTTTTCTTAAATATGAAAACCCAAGAAGCCTTGCCATTTCTATAAATATTTTATAGCAGGAGATACAAAATGTATTGGTGGGCTTAGGATCTATTCTTAATGTAATGACTATGGATATCATGAAAAATATCTATTTAAAGGACATGTAACCAACTACCACAATCCTACAGATGGTAGATCATTTGACTACCAAACTAGAAGATGTAATTGAAGATATAACATTGACTATAGAGTCATTGGAATATCTTGTTGACTTTATTATCCTCCAGCTTAAGAAAAAATAAATTGGATACCCATTGATTTGAGGAAGACCTTGGTTATCAACTATAGCATCATTGATTGATTGTAGATCAGGGGATATGACCATCTTGAATGGTTTTAAAGTAAAATTAATTTATTTATATCTACTTACTCAACCATCAATCCATAGTGTTAAGTAGTTATGGGTTGACCAACCTAATGAAAAACATGATAACATATCCTCTCTAGCTATGGTTACAATCCCTGATCATATATAGGAAGTAGAATATGAGTTATTAAGAAGCATTAAAATTACTACAGATTTTGATAGTCCAACTATGGATATTGATAGTCTAACTATAGATCTTGATATTCCAGCTATGGATTACAATAGTCTAGTTATGGATTTAAACAAAATACCCTTTCATGATTGCACTTCATATCTTTCTAATCATTCATATTTTTCCACCTCTTCTAACATGTTATATGAAAATAAGGACATTCAAAATAGTGTAATGCAATGGGCATATGAAGGGAAAAATTCATTCTTAATAGCCTTTCATTATCCTTTAGCTAGAGTTATTCTCATAGGAGATAAGTTTGTCAAAGATGCTATTACATTTCATACATTGATATCACATCCTTGTCCTCTCAACTCATTAATGAGTGAGTTAAAACATATAGACTCTTCCCATCCAAGCACTAAATAAATCATAATAGCACTAGGGAAGACACTCAACATAAATAGTTGGTTGACAAATGATCAGGAAATGAAAGTTTTTGATGTACTCAGAGATCATCCTCAATATTTCACTTAGGAATATAAAGACATGAATGGAATACATAAAAGTGTATGTACACACCACATTTACATAAAGAACATTAAGCCAATAAGGGAGCCTCAAAGAAGAATTAATCATGCTTTGAGAGACATTATGAAAACTAAAATTGAAGAGCTATTAAAAGTGGGATTCATTTATCTTATTTTTGATAGATAATGGGTCTCTCCCCTAGTAATTTTTCCTAAAAAAAATTTTAAATGGAGAGTATGTGTAGATTATAGGGAGTTAAACAAAGCAACAATGAAAGATTACTTCCCTCTACTCTTCATTGATAAAGTACTTAACAAATTGGTTGGGAAAAGATATTTTTCTTTTCTAGATGGCTTTAGTTGATACAACTAGATACAAGTGGCACCTAAGGATCAAGACAAAATGACCTTCACTTATCTATGGGGGACATTTGCCTATAGAGTCTTGCCCTTTGGTTTATGCAGTGCACCTACCACTTTCCAATGAGCAGTTTTTAGACTTGACCAATGACTGTGTAGAGGTTTATATGGATGATTTTACTATTTATGTATAATATTTTAATGAAAGTTTGAGCAATCATATAAAATTAATACAAATATGTGAGGATCACCATTTGTCTCTAAGTCATGAAAAGTGTTTGATTATGGTAGAAGATGGTATAGTTCTAGGACATCATATTTCTGTAGAAGGGATCCAGGTAGATCAAAAGAAAATTGAAGTCATCTCAAACTTGTGTATACCTCAAAATTAGACTAATATTAAGAGTTTATTAGGTCATGTAGTATACTCAAAAGATTCATAGAAGATTTCAACAAGATTGCTACTCCAATATTTGATTTTCTCACAAAAGAGAGTGAATTTGTCTAGAATTCAACTTGCTAACAAGCCTTTGAAACTACCAAGGAAATGTTAGTACTACACCAGTCTTGAGAGGACCTAACTAGTCACAGCCCTTCCATATTTATATTGATGCATATAATCATGATATGGGAGATGTTTTGGGACAAAAAAATGAAAATGGATATATATATGCCATATACTACATAATTAAGAACTTAACTTCAATTGAAAAAATTACACAACCATTGAGAAGGAATTCCTTTCTATGGTTTATGCCATAAATAAATTTAGACACTATATTATTAGTTAAAAATTCTTTATATATATTGATCATGTAACTATCAGGTACCTAATGAATAAGCTGGTAGTAGGAGGAAGAGTTATTAGGTGGTTGTTATTCTTACAGGAATTTGATATAACAATTATTAATAAACTAGGAAAATTTAATGTGGTTATTGTTTTTATTTCTAGATTAAACAATGTAGATGAAGAAGAACCTATAGAAGACAACTTTCTAGATGAACAATTATTTGTTATTTCATAACAATCACCTTGGTTTGCTAATATAATAAACTTTATAACTACAAGTTTCCTTTTCAGTTTACCGAAAAGGAAAATAAACATTTAATTAAAACCGGTTCTTCTTATAAATGGATTAATGGTATACTATTTAAACTTAGACCTAATCATGTTTACCATAGGTGTGTAAAGGAGAATGAAATGTATGACATCATTCATGCATGTCATGATGAACCTAGAGGAGGACTCTATTTATTTAAAAGAATGATACATAAAATCCTTGAAGCTAGATATTTTTGGATAACTCTTCACAAACAGGTAAAGACATATGTTTGGCAATGTGATCCATGTCAAATAATGGGGGAACCCACATTATCCTCTAAGATGCCTCTCCATCCAAAAGTGGTTCTAGAACCTTTTAAGAAGTGGGATATGTACTTTTTTGGACCCATATATCCACCTTCACAAGGTAAAGAATACTTGATGGTATGCATAGATTGTGTAACTAAATGGGCTGAAGTACAATATCCTTCCTTTGCAAGAGAAGAGGAAGTCACAAAATTTCTCTATTCCAAGATTATGAAGTGTTTTGGAGCACCAAGGGAGATAGTATCTGATTAGGGACCAAAGTTCATGTCTAATATGATATAAGCATTCACAAAAATCTACCAAGTCAACCATCGAAAATATTCTTCATACCATCCTTAAGAAAATGGATAGGTAGAGGTTATTAATAGAGAATTAGAGAATATCCTTACCAAGATAGTCAATAGAAATATAAATATTTTGGCATCCAAACTTCCAAAATATGTTTGGGCATATAACACCACATGGAAGACCACTACTGGTTTTTCACCATATGAACTAGTATTCGATAAGAAACCTCTCCTTTTAATTGAGTTTGAAATGAAAAATTTGAGGACTAAAATAGAATTAAAAATTGATTTGGATGAAGTATAAAGGGAAAGAATTTTATAATTGAATGAGTTGGATGAGATGAGGATAAAAGCTTTGTAGTAAATATAGATGAAATAGTATCAAATAAAATAATGGCATGACTTTCATATCAAATAAAGACAATTAAAATAAGGTGATTGGGCACTCTTATATGATTCCAAATATCAACATTTCAAAGGTAAACTAAGAAATAGATGATTAGGACCATTTCAAATAGCAGAGATTTTTGATAATGGTTCAACACAATTATTGTCTATAAATAGAAATTAGAAAACACTTCTTGTTAATGGACATCGATTGAATATATATCAAAAACCTTTCAGAAAAGAGAAATTCATTCAGTTAGTACAAAATGAGTTTGGCACCATAGAAGAATTCAAATCTTACATGGCAATTAATTTTTGAAGATAAAATGGTCTGAATAAAGGGAGATGATCCACCTCTTCTCTCAAAATTCAATAAAATAAAATAAAATTCAACAATTAAAATATTTCACAACGTTGTTGACAATCATGTTCACAAAACCAACTTGTTGGTTGTTTATGTACTGAATAATAGGCCTTGACTAAAAAACTAGTAAATAGCTAGTCAAGGGCAAAAAACTAAAAAAATAATATAAGAAATTTAGAAAATTGAATTCAGAAATTTAGGAATCATTACTAATTCTCTTTGTTTTAAGGCAATAAATTTGATGTTATTATTTGTTATACTATTCTTCATAACTAATTCATGTGATTTTCTATGTAAGAACAGGTAAAGAAGTTAGATAAGGACAATATCATGATTTGTAAGGTAGAGTATTTATTTATCTATTAAATGATAGTTTTAGATGTCTAATTTGTGTGCATTTACTCAAAATCTTGGCATAATAATTTCCATAGGGTGATATAAGAAGAATATTTCATGATGTCAATAAAAGATCATTTCAAAAAGTTATATTTTAAATACTCAAACATGTGCTATATATAATGTCCTTTCAAGCCACAAAGTACTTTATTATGACACATCCTTGTAATCATATTTCATTCATGAAAAAAAAATCAAAGGGTTTAAAGACTTGGCAGTGGAATAATTTCAAAAAAACACAAAAAGGGAAAAAGTATGCCAACATTGTTTAGAATTAACATTGTCATAATCAGTTGGCATGCTTCAAGTTTTGTCTACAACTAAAACCCCAAAGAGATATTATTTTTATCTATTCATTTTGCAGCAAAGTATTTATCTTTTTTGAAAAGAGTGAAGGATTGATTGTGTCTTATGAAAACTTTGAACTCGAGATGGGGCTAAAGAAGAAGTTTGAACTAGAAAATGTGAGCGATCTATTGAAAGATGAACCAATAAAGTAGATAATAGTAGTATCTAGGTGGCTTAGATTCTTTCTTGAATTCTAGGGTTAAGATGAGGAATTGGTGATCAATTTCATTCTCTATTTGAAATCTAACTTCTCCATGGTTTGAGGTGTTTAGATACCATTTTCTACTCAAGTACTTAATGACCTATCAAGAGTTATAAATGAGGGTGAAAAAATTATAGGGAGATATTCATTTAGTGATCTCATCTAAATTTTTAGCAATGAGGGGGGACTAGTACTAGTTTGTGTCCAAGATGCCAAAGGAAAAATCAAGGGAGTCAACAGAGAATCTTTACCTAAACCATGGAGATTAGTTTCTTTTTAGCTTATAAAATATTTAACATGTGAAGGTAAATTTAGTGTCTTAAGTTGTAAGTATTGAGAATGCTAATCCACATGAGATATGGTACACAATAACCCCAACACTAAATTAATTTGTCTTCATTCCTCTTGGGATCTATTTAGGTCATAGCCATGAGATATTCTAAAAATACCTCTACCATCTGCCACCATGGGTTAATCCAATTGATCATCTAACACCACTTTATATCACAAGAAGATGGTATGGAAGCATGGAGTGACTTACTTGAAAGAAAGAAAAGAAAAAACCCTAGACTTGCTAGGTAGATCCATTTAGATACCCATGCTTCAAGTTCTAGAACCCCACCTAGAATTTATTCCAAATAAATTATCCCTAAATACACTCGCATTACATGATCTTTGGACTAAAATCCCCAAGTCCTCCTAACATGGTTTCACCACCTGAACCAACAAGTAGAAAGTTGAGGCTTAGATTTTCCACTAGAATTTATCAACAAAATCTTCAAGCTACCCCTATCTAAGAAACTATCCAAATTATTGAAGATGATTCATCTACAGAGCCTGCCTATTAACTTAAACCTCAATAAACCTCACATATAGAAACCTTTCCTCTTCCTCAAAGGAAAATAAAGAAATTGCTATTAGTTATTGATAATGATGAGACTATAGCTAAAAAAATGGACAGTTTAAGACACGACACTACTGCCACTACTAGTGAGGCCTAGGATAGAGAGGAATAAGAAACCCCTCTTTCACAAGATGATTTTACTAAAACCATCCTTGATGAGGTTCTTACTCCATCTATACAAAAAGCACTTGATAAAGGAAAGGCCCCAATGAATGAAGAAGAAGGACAACCTTTAAAGGGGGAAGATGATGTGGAACTATAACATGATGTAGCATTATCCTAGCTAGAAGCCACTATTAAATAAAATGTACAAGATATTACTAAACAAATTTTTGCATCTTAGAATAAAGATTTTGTGATTTCCCTTTTGTGAAACAAATAGAAAATATGGAAATCTAGTCTCTAAAGAAATTGGATGATTTAGAGAATGAAATCATTTATTTATGGAGCCATACCAAATTAATTGAGGAAGATAATATTTCTTTAAGAATAAATATTCTCAAATTTGAATGAGAAAATGCTAGATTAAGGACTCAAATAGGTTATAGCTCCTCTAATTTCCCTCCTAAGGTCTTTTTAGAACAAGGTTGTCAAACTATTTTATCTATTCCTAATGTGAAAAATGAATGGGAGCAAGTTTGCTCAGATCTTGAGGAATTGAAGAGACAAAACCACCTTGTTAGGAAGGAGAAGCAACACCTGCAAGAGGAGTTAGCAAAAGCTCATAGAAAAGAAGACCAAGTTAAACAAACTCTTCAATTTACATGTCAACTCAATGAACAATTGTTATCTTGTAAGGTTCCTTATTTTGCATATAGTTTATTTGTACATGAATAGTTTTTTATGAAAAATATTATAGATATTTTATGGTCTACCCCATGAAATAAATACAAGTATTAAATTCATGACATTATATCAAAATAGTACTCCTGATAGGCAAGATTTCCTATGTGAATTTTACGTATGTGATATTGTTTTGGGCAATACAAATACTTTGTTGGTAAACTTGTTTGTGGGAGAACTTCAATTAATATCTCTTCTTTATATATATAGAAATTAGATTGCTTGGTAGGACTGATATGATGATCACACAAACATTGTAAGGGATGTTGGTCTATGTATTAGAAATCAATTCAGTGATGCACTGTATATATTAGAGAATTTATAAAGTTTTTATCAATAGCCTAAGGTTCATGATCATTATATTTATACCTTATAATATGGCCTCATCAATTTTAACTTATTTGTTCAGCATAACTTTGATCAGGTAGTGATTATTTGTAGACAACGTTGGCATATGTTACCAGTCACCTTGAGGTGATGAGAAGTTTTATCTCCCACTACTATTTAATGATATCTTATGAGGAATAAAGTCATTGTTCAGATAATTTTAGATATTCTTCAAGGGGATGGAAAAAACCATAGATAGGGATGAGACTCAGACCTACCTTACTACTCTCCCTTATGTCCCCATGGCAAATTACATGACCTTGATCTGATGAGTAGTTTGTTTTTTGGTTGTACTTTATGCTAAGAGATATTGGCTTTACTCCTCACCATTAGAGGATATTTTAGGATCTATATTCCATTTATGACTTAAGTCTCAAGCTGGAATAGATAGTTCATAATTATGAAGACTAGGAATGATATTTTGTAAAAGGGACTTGTAAAAGGTAAGGTATAGGGGAGATGACGAGTTCATAAAATGACTCATTATTGATATAGTTTAAGACCTTAAATATGTCAAATGGTTAAACATTATATGTAATCTTGGAATTTAGAACTAGCATAAGGTAGGAAGTAGATGCCTTTATCTATATAAATTCATGTATGTCTGAGTCAATATTCTTTGCATTATGTTCTAACCATTTGCATGTTTTAGTCTTCACATTTTGATATGTATAATCAATATTAGCATCTAATAAGGGGTTTGAAAAGATTTCATGAAGATAAGGATGTACCAAGACATAGAAATAATCATCTAAAACATAGATATATAATTTATCAATCAACTATGGATTCTTCTAGCCTACTATGGATTTCATCAGTCAGCTACAGATTTCACTAATCAGCTAAGGATTTCACCAGTGAGTTACAAATTTCACTAATAAGCTATGGATTTCAATAGGTAGCTATGGATTACCATAGTTTGACTATGGATTGACATAGTTCACTCTAGAATTGTATCATAACATGTTCCAAAGTGTTCATATAGGCTTTCCACCTTCTTGATGATAATTTGGAAGATTCCTTTTAATATTTCTATTTCTGTTCATGTATATAAATAGTTTTTTTTTTTTTTTTGGGTCTTCCATTTTTGAAAGTTGTTCTAGGTTTGCAACTCTAAATATAGAAGATATGAATATCATATATGTACAGATTTGGTCATTAGATATAGTTAAATGTGGTAGTTGTTATTTCATATGGATATTTTGATTCCTTATAGATCTCATTGCAATGTTCTTCTAAATAGCTATATCTCCCAATCTATCGAGAATATCTTCTTATTTCAAATCAGTCAAGTTGTTACTTGGTTTGTAGGGATAAATAGTTTCTTTTGTATAGAATAAAAGGACAGATCCATGTTGGGTCTGGGATACATAGATATATAGAGATATTGTAATTCTGGTTATTTTTTGAAATGTAAGAAGAATTACAATAGTTTACTCTTTTGATTCATGTTTTAAAATTAACATCTTAAGGCTGAGTTGATTCAAACTTGAATTTGAGGGTGAGTAAGGGCCCACTCCCCAAGGAGATATGAAAATTTATTTTGGTATTTATAAATTTATTTCTTGTTTATTTTAATTAATGTGTGTGTGTGTGTGTGTGTGTGTGTGTGTGTGTGTGTGTGTGTGTGTGTGTGTGTGTGTGTGTGTGTGTGTGTGTGTGTGTGTGTTGGCATAATTAAGATTTATAACTTGCAGGGTAGATTGGATAATTGATATGTTACATTTAGTTTAGCATAAGCATTTGATTATTATTTTAAATTCCTACAACTTTCAATATGCAAGTGTGGATTTGAGATTTATTTTAATTTTGAAAAGTGTGAATATGAAACTTAGTGAGTTTATTCTACAATAGTATGTGATTATTTTTAGATTCTTCAATTTACTACATTTTGATTTGTTTACATTTCTAGTAAGATTATTTCCTTTCAGCATTAGTTTAGGTTTTATAAATAGACTTAGAATTATAATAACATAAAAAACCACAAAAAAAATACTATTAACCTAAAACCAATAAATGCCTTACTGCAAATAGCCTTGGACACTACCCTGGTAAGAATTGACACCAACATAAGTTGGTTAAATGAAGGGGTAATAATGACACCCATCACCAGTTAATGGAATACATCTAAAACACTTCCTTGAATAAGTTCATGACTATGTATAGTGTAAATTTCTATTTATTTGTTGCCCCTTTGTGTTGGGCCTTTGTTTGTATAGTTATTTTTGGTATTTTTGTGTCGTATGTTCATTTTTAGATCCTAATGATCTCTTTTTATTTGTCTACCTTTTTCTAATTCAATTTATGTGAGTGTTTACTGATAAATTATTATGTTTTGAATTTGTGGCCTAATGGATTGGCACCTAGTCTTGTTTTATAAGGTTCTTTGCACACTTATAGGGGGTGTACATCCTTGGCTGAGAGCCAATGTAAGTGTCCAAAATTGCACTGAGAAATTTATGCCCTTTTCAAAAATATTAGTGCATGAATATCCCACTATTGCCTCTTATTTTCAAAGTGTTCACCTAAGTTGAAAAATCTAGCTTTTGCCTTGTGAAAACCCTATATAATCCCAGTTCTAGCTAATGATTAATTCTTTCATATTTCAATAGTATTTTAGGGTCTATGATTAAAATCAAGCTAGAAAGATCAAATAATGATAAGTATAATGTTTTCCATCTTCTAAAAGTCTTTGAAGTAGTATAATTTCTAAGGTTAAATGCAAGATTTCATTAGTGCGATTTGTAGTTGGGCTGAAAAGCTCCATGGAAATATATGGTAGAAAAACAAGTTGCAGAAAAGTCACAATTTTGAATTTTTAAATGTTGGAGGTATAATCAATGACAGCAAGGGTGAATCAATGATGCCAAATATTTCAATATTCAATTTAGATCCTTTGAAACTCTTAATCAAATAGCATATATCAACTTTATCAAGAAACATAAACAAGAGAGCACATACATTCAAAGCATACACAAGGTCAAACACATAAGACATGATTCCTGTGGGAAACCCTCATGGGGAATAAAACCCACTCTCAAGCTTGCAAACACATGGACTACTTGTCTTATAAGATGATGACAAACAAGAGACCATTTTAGTGAAGCTCCCACTTCAAAGGGACCACCCATCCCTAAGTATGAAAAAGCACCCACTTGATCTAGATGTTGATTACCCACACAACACCTATGAAATCAATATATCTAAAACTTTAATTACACTTCAATATAATGGAGACACAATATATAACACCTCTCTTTCACCCTTCACACTTTCTCAACCTTGCTCACATAAGAAATGCATCCAAAGCACCCTTTTAGATCACCCTAAGCTTCTTCACTCATCCTCAACCACAAACCTATAGCAACTATATAATCACAACAAAGACATGACCAAAAGGTCATACATACATTCCTCACTTTGAACTACCTCTTTTCTCTATCTTTTGCACTCTCAACATATCCTCTACTCACACATGTCTCTAGTATTCCTCAACACATATTCCATAAGTCTTGAAACCATCATATTTATTTTCACCTTTTATAGAGTCTTCATGAATATCATGTTCAAAAACTTCCTTATCAGCCATAACACATGCCTTCACTCTTAAGGCATATACATGGGTCACCTTTAAGCAGTACCCTCTTTCAAATAGGCATAAGTGTCTTTTTAGGTCCTATGGAGACCCATTAACCTCTTTGACACTTCTCCAAGGAAACTTCTAACACAAAAACACTTTAACAGTACATAGACCCATGCCACATGATCTATAGATCCACTTTAAGTGAAAACATACATCATAGTACCCTTTTTTGATAGCATAATTAGCCCAACTATCATTCTGTACATACAATCACCAAGAATGAACACACACTCAACTTCTAAGATTTTGATCATACATAATCTAGATTGTTCAGACATCCATAATCCACATAGATGTTCCTCATGAAGTATAAAACATGATCTACCACTAAGTTCATCTTAAAACATACAAATACCATCAAGAACAACTCAATTATCCTTCTTGGGTTACTTACAGAGCATGAACACATACACAATCAACTTTTAAGCTCAATAAATTTGACTATACAAATATTAAAAACTTCAAATAAATATTTATGGATGCATCTTGAAGTCCTCTATAACTGTGTTTTTTACATCATAGTCAAAATTTTGTATATATCAAATGTTATAGCACAAAAAATATAGACTAGTCTTCCCTCATAGATTTGAATATTTGAGTTCCAATGGTCACTGAGCAACTGTTAAAATTTGAACATGTTAACCTCATTTCATGCACCCTTAAAATATTGACCAAATACACACCATTGATCTTTTCAGATGAACCAAGTCTTTATCTTGAAATGTTCACTGTTAGATTTTGATCAGAACTCCCACGATTATGACATTTGGCACCTTTGTGTGCCTTCTAAACACTTTACTATCAGTCCATGTGCTTGTGCCACTTGGTAGTCTCGCATGATTTTTTAACTCTTTGACTTGTCTTGCACCATTGATCTTCATAAGTATGAACTGATGCTCACCATTAATATTCTATCAGATTAGTGAGCTTGTGACACTTGTCACCAATGCGTAAAACCTTTGACATGTTGAATTCATACACACCACTGATATCAATATGTATGATTAAGTGATCAATATTGGATCTTCTAGACCAATGACCCTAGATTTCAACATGATTAAACTTGACAGTCTCTAGCCCATCACAGTCTGTTAAAGCAACTTTGAAGATTTATAAATTGAATTAGAAATCATTTCAAGACTCCAAATTTTGAGGGTCACTTCGTGGAACTATAAACAACATCTCCATATAAACCTTTGACCATTATTGACTTTCTTTGCACCTATATTAAATGTACAAGCTTACTAGTTCATATAAAGTTGCATGATGTGTAGTGATAGTCTGAATTCTCTTAAGCTAGAATATGCATATTCTTATTTCCAAATGCTCATAAAATAAACCAAAGCTTTGTCAAGATATCTATGGATGCCTCACAACATCTTCTTTATATTTAAAAACCTGCACATGTTCCATATCTCTCCAAGCTATCCATCTAATCAATTTGTCATTAATGCATTAGTACCACATGCTCTCTTTGACATCAATGACAATCTAAGACATCAATGACCATGTTTAACATCAAATTCCTAAGTTTTTTGGAAAATTATTAAACTTTTGTTCAAAAATTCTCAAGTTTAATTTTTTGGAAATTTTTCAAGTCATACTTTTTGTAAAATCAAACATTTTACAAAATCAAACTTTTTTCAAAATTAGAATTTTTGCAAGTCAGACTTTTTACAAATCAGACTTTTTGCAAGTCAGACTTTTTGTAAAATTAGACTTTTTGAAAAATCAAAATTTTTGTAAAATTAGACTTTTTGTAATTCATACTTTGTGTAAAATTGAACTTTATGTAAATTCAGGCTTTGTGTAAGTCAGACTTTGTGTAAGTTGGATTTTTTTGAAGTCAAACTTTGTATTCAGAATCTTTGGTTGAACATTTTATTCCAATTTTTCCTTATTTCAAAGGATTTGGTCGTTAGAATTTTTTCTTGAGATTTTTGTGTCAAACTTTTTATTTGGATGCTTTGTGCTCAAAGCCTTTGATTCAAGCTAATATCCACCACCCACTAATCAACATGTAGTCAAAGGAGATATGGTCTGAAAGGGGAGAAATGAAGTTTCAAAGGAAATCAGAGGCGACATAAGCATCCAAGAGGCCATGCCAATATTTTTTCTCATTCTAAAGTGTATGACCTATCTAAGAAGAATTTAAATTTTTTCAAAACATGAGCTTTTAAATAGAAGAGATCCACACTACTAAATATAATCCACATGGAGGGTCAAATGGCAAGGCCAAGATTTTAAAAGGTAAAATAATGCACTTAGGCATTATAAAGTTTGGCGGCAACCCTAAAAGGTCAAAAGTAAAATAGAAATGTGGAAGGCACGGGAAAGTTTGGCATTAAGGCCAAAAATGTGAAATAAAACTAAGTATTACCATTTTTAATATTTTGCTTGTGTTAAAGACCCTTTTGGAGGAAAAATATCTTTCAAGGTTTATGAGGCCAAGGTGGGCCACTCCAAGCATATTTTCCAAATAGCCATTGATCCTTCTTTACTTCTATCATAGCTAGAGTTTTCCAATGCAATCATGAAAAGGCAAGGGTTGTTGTTTGGCCTACACAAGGAGAAGGGTAGCTATCTAGAATATTCCATATTTATAAATAATTAATGGGAGATCATGGCCAAGCAATTACACATGAAGACAAGGAGTTTTTTTTTCTCCCAAGGGAATATTCTCCCCAAGCCTAAGTGCAACACATTTCTAGCCAAAAAGATCAAGGTTTTACTTGAAATCTTCATCATTTCAAGGATAGGTAGTTACCAGAATGATTTTATTATAAGGCATGATATTCTAGGCATGATCAAGGGCATCTTCCATCTAAATCATATTCTTAGAATATTCTATGTGAAAGTTGTATAAAAAAGGGCTTGGTTTCTTTTCAAGGTTGTTGTTGGTTTTTGTTCTTTCTAGGTCTTTAGGCTCTTTTAAATTTTGGGATCCTTATTGTGTGTGTGTCTTGTCTCTCTTTCTAAAGTGGTTGTAGTTGTACAACCATTAGAAATATCTGAGAGCATTACATATGTCTCCCCTGTTAAAAGAGAAAACTCACCATGCTTTTCCCTTTGATCACATTCTAAACAATGATGTGTGTAAAATTTGTTTTCAAGCTAATAAAAAATAGCTATGATTTATATTGTACTTTATCAATGAAATATAATAATATATTTTACATGCTCTATTTATTGGGTATTTAGGTTTATGCTTATAAATGGTATCAGTTATTTTAGGCATAGATCTAAGTTGTAAATTCCTTTATGTACTATGATTTGGAAATGTGTTGTTGATAACATCTCAAGGGCACCTTGGGTTTATGGATTTGATAGGAAAATGTATTTGAATCTCTATTTGTAGAATCATCTAAATTTTTGCATTATATTGACACAAATGGATGCAAACTATTCCTGATAATTTTCTTAGCTTGTTTCTCAATTTTCTACATCTTTACAAATGAATGATGTCATGTTTTTTGAAGGAGATCCTCTTGTTTAAAAACCACACCACCACACCACTCTTATAACTACTTAACTTGTCTTACCCTATCCTACCTTGAAAATAATATACCCTATTGCATATTATGAGTGTTGTTTTCCTACAAATGCATCAATATTACATATATAAAATGTGTTTGTATATTACTCTTTGAAGCTTAGCATTCCAATATTCTATTTGGACCTCTATTGTTGAAAATTTCTATATAAATCAAGGTTACAATCATATTTACATATATCTACATTAGCTTGTGCCTATTCTAGAGCATTTTTTCATTCTATGTGACAACCCTTACTGGGTACAATGTGTAAACTTGGTTATTCCCTAGTCATATTTGTGTGTCAATAATCCCCATGGAGATTGAATTGTAGTATCCCTCCATGTGAGAAAGCTACCCCTTACATCTTCTCACCTTGGTTCAGGTAGAACTAGAAGTATCATGGAACTAACCATACCCTCTGTTGGTGTCTTCCAATCATTTTCTATGTTCAGTCCATTCCGATGCTAAACCTTTCCCCGGTTATAATGATATGTGGGTTTTTCATATTTGTTTTCCATTTTATGAAAGTGTGAAAGGATGAGTACAAGAGGTGTACAACTGGGAACCAAAAGGAGACAACTAATATGCCTAGAGATTCAAAGTAGAGGAATTATTAAGTATTCAAAAAATTTGATGTTATCTTCTAGCTTTTAATGTTTAAGTTATTTATTTATAAAATGTCTAAAATATTTGATTGTTTGAATGGAAAGAAATAACCCTAATAATAATCTGGACTTATTTTTAATGGTTGAAAATAAAGATTTTGCACCTCCAAATGCATGTGGATTTTGTATTTTAAATAACAAAAAAATCTAGTTTATTTCATTTTAAAATCCACTTTAAAAGCATTATTTTTATAAGCATACATTGCTTGATCAATCCTTCAAACTAGGGGTTAAATTTGACCATTGACCCTACCTCTTAGGCTTAAAATGTATGATTTTTATCCAATCAACATTTCCATTCAAAAGTTACATAAATTATCTTTAAATAAGGCATCATCAAGGATTAAATACATATATTTATATAATCATTCATAAATATTTTAAGAATTCTTGAGAATTTTTGAAAGTCCACTCAAATTTTTCCTTCTCATTCCATATTGTCTTAAAAAAAAATCCATTATATTTTCTAGTTAAAAAGCATAAATATATATTCATATGACCAACATATTTAACCTACACATGTTTCAAGGAGTCAAACCTTGAAATTGAAGTCTATACAAATTGGAAAATTAATATTTTATTTAAAAATTATTTAACAAGATATATAATTAATTTACACCTGTCAATTGAAGTAAAACTATTTCTTACAACTTTTCATCATGGAAGGATTAGATGAATATATATACCCTTCGACTTGACATTAAGAGTAAATTTTCAAATTTGATCATTGTCTAGGATCATATCATTGATACATGTGTTAAGTTTAACATTTTGAAACTATTACAATGACATAAACATACACATGATTCTTCTTACATTTTTTAGAGTGATATAATTTTCAAAATAGGAGTAACTAATAATTTCCCTTAAGGTGAAAAGTACATAAGGAGGGATGCATATTATTTTAAATGTGAATTATACATCAATAAAACCCTTGCCACATAGAGGGCGTATCAATAGTGTTTGTGGGTACTATTTTTTAAGATGAAAACACTGATAAAAGAGGGTATCTCTAATTTATATTCACAAAATACTTTTTATTCTTAGAGTCTAATATATTTATTTTGTTTTTGTGGATTTTATTAAAATATCTATCTATTATCCTTTCACACTTAGTATAAATAAGTATAATATTTAATGTACCTATGTATATATACTTATTAAATTAAAATTAGGACCCTATTGGCACACATGCTAATATACAATGGGTAGAAGAAATGAAAAATAAGGGACCATACAACATGGGTGCACCTAGACATACCCATATAACAAAAGTCCCTAAAACTATATAGGTGCAATTTTAGGAGAACCAAAGCCAAATAAATATGGTTTTAGGGCCAAAAAAACATAATTATGTGGTTTTGGAGAAAAACCTATAATAATAAGAAAACATGATGGAAGAGAAGAAAGAAAGGACAAGAGACAGAACATAAAGGGGTCATGAAAAAATATTAATAAAATATTAGGAAGGACACTGATAAAATCCTAATATAGACTAGCAATCAAATAACACAGAAGTACCCTAAAACAATGTAATTTTACAACAAGTAGCTAATCAAATGCACCTAATCATCCCAAACACATTTTTTTTAATTTAATTAAAATGATATACCAAAATTATTTTTTCTTTCTATGAAAAGGTTAGGATGGGGTAAATTCACACATGATTTCTTAAATAACACCTTTATTCCCATCAAAATTTAATGTTATTTACAAACATGAAAAAATAAATTCACATGGAAATCATTTGTAACGTTAAGTTAATAAGAGAGAGATAAATTGATGATGGATTTCATGTTAAGATCCAAAACATTAGTGGATAAATAAAATCTATGCAAGAAAATTTCTAGGGCCATTAAACAAGCAAGGGATAGTCCTAGTATGCAATAAAATGGGGGGACTCCAACTAGAGGCTTGGTGGATTTATTACCCTATATCAAGGGTGTGTCCAATAGGATTTTAAAAATCCTAAGAAATTAAAATATCAAGACCACATCATTACCTAAAAACAAGTTAAGGATGTCTTTAGTGTCTATTAAGGACCATTTTATGCCTAGTTTGCATAATTATGTTTATAATAGCATAGTGCTTATGTAGTGTCCCTTACATTGAGTAAAGGGGGATTTCAATCCAGATAATGATCATATAACATGTGGTAGATATATGAGTAGATGATACAAATAAGTCAGCTTAGGATAAACATTCTTATAGAACCAAGCATTCAATTTGCATTGAGGACACCAAAGTTCTTATCATTGAAAAACATTATCAAAAACATTAACTAAGAGAAGTTATTGAGATAAGTAAACATTCTCTTAATTTAAATAGAGATGAGGGCTTAGGGGTGGGGCAAGCATAGTTTTTAACCCTTTTTGGAAAGAGGGTTGAATATCCTAATCAATTTGAAGTAAGTTATACCCTAAGTAGGCCAATTAAATAATTTAGTTTATGATATTCAATTTTAGTGTTAAACTATGAAAAATACTAAATCTACTATAATGCCAAATAGTATTTTTAATGCACAATCACAAAGGAAAAACAATACTTAGATTTTAAAATTATGTACAGATAGATCTAAGATGTACATTTATGGAAATAGGTTATCTAATGCTCAGCAAATAGTCATCAGATTTTGGAAATATTATTTCTAGATGCTTAGACACTTATGTCAACCTACAGATAGTTGTGTTGATAATACCATGTTAATCACAATGTAAATGTCATTTAAATAATGTTCATTTTATCAAGATGTGACCACTTGGGTCTTCTTTGGTTTTTTATTTCCATTCATTTGACGTATCTAGATCTTATACACAGGCTTTATATCACTGCTTGTATCTCAAATCCTAGTTCTCTACCTTAGGCTAAGTTACCTTGTTAAAAATGGGTTAGTGGGTCCATAATGTTGACATTACCCCAAAAATCCCTCTATCAATAAGTGTTTCCTACATATAAAATAATCCAAGGAAGGCCTCAGACTTGTGTAGTTCTCTCTTATGTGTGGGAATGTATGTGCATAACAGTGAATTATACTATATAATGATGCATATAGTGATCTAGCTTACAACTTGAAAAATATGGCTTAGGGGTTGTCTTTTGAGTGCTTCAGACTTGTATCATAACTATTCCTATGATTGATATGAAAATAAGAATGAATATGGTAGAATAGCTTAATTGTGCACTTTGAAATTCATTAGTATGTCTAAGCTTGAGAGGTGACTATTGGTCATTTAGATAAATTTTAGATGAATAATGAGTAAGCTTTTACTTGTAATTATACTATCTATTTTGAAATAACCATCATGGAATGGTTAATGACATTCTTAGGCTGACCCATACATATTGAAATATTTTTAAATTTGAGTGTTTGTAAAGTAAGGACACTTGCATTGGAGAAGGGATAGTAGTGTTAACACTATTATCCTATCCTGAACACAACCATCCAAGGAGGAATTTTTTTGAGGTTTTATAATTGATAGTGACATATATATATATATATATATATATATATATATATATATATATATATATATATATATATATATATATATATTAGGTGTTATGTAGTTACAGGTGATTTAGATAATTAGATTAATCAAGGTTGGACTAAGAAATAAGTTATCAGATGTAGTGAGGAGACAAACATGAGCCTTTTAGTTGCAAAGAAGGTTGAATTTAAAGGTAGAGACCTAAGATGTATGTGTCAAGTGTAAAAGACTATTTTAACATATACATATAGATTTAAGCATCTACATTTCGCCTCCCTCCCCCCCCTCCCCCCACCCCTCTTTAATCTCGTAATGCAAAAGGATGAAATAACTAGGTTAAAGGAAAGAAAACATACCATGATGTGTACAACACACCTTATCTTTGCTTGATCCCACTTGAATTTTTTTATTATGTGGATGACTTGTAACCAATATCATGTTACAGGTGTGATTAGTTTATATAATATGGAATTGAATAATTTAAAAACACTTGAAATAAAGAGAGAAAGGAGGGAGTACACCTATATGTCGATATAACCATGTTAGTCCTTGGTATTTTTTTTGGGTAAAGATGTTTCCTAGATGAAGCATTAGAGAGAGTCTCACAACTGACCCTTGGAGAGGTGAATAATGGAATTGGAGGGTGATCATGCCCCCAATATATTATAAGGATGAATTGTGCTAAGCTTATTGAGAGCACAAAATCTCAATCAAACAACTCAATTATGTCAATATCTCCTATAACCAATATGGGCAATTTAGCCAATTCAGCTAATCTTGCTCACATCTAATGGTATGACCATATCAATACAAAATAATAGAATCATAGTGATAAGCCAATCAAGGATGTAATATCTTGATCACACTAATAAAAAAGATCCAAATATTTTAATATATAAAAGCTCAAATAGTGCATCTTAGTAAGGTTGTTCCATGAATGTATGTATAATATAAAAGTGTATTTGTAAATTTTGTGCATGTACACCTCAAATATGTCTCAAGATAAATTATCTATCAAAATTTAACCTCTAATCTATAAAATGTGTATAATATGTGTTGTCCCTGAAAAGTGATTCCTCATTTTTCAGACAACATAAGGCTATTTTGGTCCTGCATGGCCAAAATTATTTTTCCCTTTCCAAAAATTTGTTATAAAACATTCAATTTCATCATTTTCTCAAAAATTTTGGTAAAGGGATTAGTAGGTTCAATGGATTCAAAGGCTTCTACGGGTGAATTCAATCAGAAGGGACTAGTTTCTCGCACTTGGACACTTTTAGGATAGGTTCAATAGGTTCAAAGGTTTAAGCAATTCAAAGGCAACCTCAGTCAAAGAAAGAAGTAGTGAGTAGTTGGTTCAATCTATAGGTTCAATCAATGGGTTCAAGAAAAAGTTTGCAGAAGCTGCCATGTGTCCCATTGAAGTTTTGTAGAGCAAACAAGTGTCAGTTTCTGTGTCTCCAGCCTTTTCATAAGCTGTGAGGCTTCTTTCGATAAGTTTATTAGAGTCCCGTAGATGGTGACAAGTGGAAACTATGGAAGGCCCCAATGTATTCATTCAAATGTATTCGAATCTCACCACGTGTCCCTTACAGTGATCGGTGGAGGTCAACAAGTGTCATCATTTGTAAAATCCTGACTGAGCCCCAAACATTTCTATGATGTGGCAAAGGCTCAAGGAGGTGGATGCTACCAGGTGTCACAAGCTGAGACATAGTTTCAAATGAAGCCCCAAAGTGCAAAACTCGCCACATGCCCCATCTTAGCACAGCAGAAGCTACCAAGTGTCTACATCCATGATTTTAGTTTCTAACAGAGTTTCAAGGCTTATTTTAATAAGCTTATTTCAAAGTTGTGGATGTTGACAAGTGTCCTCATCCGTGTCATAGTGAAAAGTAGCCATAGCAAGTGAGGAAGACATGAAGGAGTTGCTAGGAAACATGATGAGCCCACAAATGTCAAATTGGTTGCAATAAAGTGTCATTGATTTTAGTAGACTCAAGGTGTGGACCTAAATGCATTTAAAAGACTCTAAGGCTAGGATCAAGAAAAGGAAGAAACGGAGAGGGAAACTCAGTAGGAGTTACTATCAGTAGGTGAAGCAATTCACCAAGTAGATATTTGGGAGTTGATAACATTGAAGGCACCATCCACTTGTCCCCTTGGAAAGGAAGATAAAATAGACAGTTACATGGCTAAATAGGTGATGGACTGAGAGATTCAAGCTGAGGCACTAGAGATGAATTGACATGCCACAGTTAAGGCAGTTGCCCTACTCTAGCAATGCCCTTCCTAACAAAATTGAGAATGCATCTAAGGCATTGAATGCGTTGAATGGGTCATGTCATTAAGAGAAAGTGCCAAGCCTCCCTCAGGCCTCTATATATTGTAACCTCTTATGTCATTTAAAGGGGACCTTTTTGATTATCAAAAGCAAAACTCTGCCCAAATTGAAAGGCATTATTGAGACTTTGAGCTCAGATTGTAATTCATATTATTTTATCTGAATGAGAAAACAAGTTACTTGCAAACTTTGTGCTATTATAGCTTGTGCTATCTTAGGAGATTGTTCATATGTTTATTTCCTAAGAGCTTTCTTGTCCATTTGAGTTAACAAGCAGAACTAGTGGAGGTGATCAGGAAGGTGTCCTAAAGGCCAACTGTGGGACGATGTTGTGCCCCCATAAGTACCTTTAGTGTGTTTGCACTTTCCTTTCCTATGTAAAGAGCCTTGGGATGATGTGGTGCCCCCATTGTTCTTTGTTTTTCTCTCTTAGGTTGTTGGTCACTCAGCACCCCCATTACCAGTTACTTGCTACCTGAAAGATTCTTGTTGCCTGCTGAAGAACACTTATAAAAGAAGAGAAGTGCCTTCTGTCATTGCACTAGGATTTATACTATTTAGGAAGGAATATAGCTCTTGGCTAAAAGTTGCTTTTGAAAGAAGAGAAGTACCTTCCCCATCACCCAAGATTCCTTCCTTTTTTATTAGCATCATCTCTGAAAAAAGAGGGATGGATGGTTCATCCCACCCCTGTGTCTTACTTTTCACTTATTTATATTATATATAACCTCTGCATATTTAATAGGGAACCTCCCCTTGATGAGAGGAGAGATTTATCCCCTTGTGATGTAGTAAACCTGCACATTCGAATGACCAATCTCCCTATGCTATGGTGATAGGAACTATTTTGAATGCCAGTTAGCTGGTTGACAAAATATTCACCCAACATTTTTTGGCAACTCCACTGGGGACTTGAACAAGCAATCCCTACCCTTATCCATTATAGAGTCTGGAGACTCCCATCTGGGTCTTACCCAGTATCATTATAGCCTTACCATCTTCCTCTGTCTCCATTATATTATTTGGTCTGCAAAACTAGAGCTGCTAGGAAAGAAAGCGTTGTTTAAAGCCTCAAGCTTTAAGCTGAAGCAGGGCCAATTTTTTTTCCATTTTTGTCTTATAATCTAGCAACTCCACTCAGATGTGTTATCCCTATTTTTCATAATCTGATCATGGTAGTTCGAGGCCCTTGGGGTAACTCATTTCACCCACTTAATCTAACTCCACCCCTGCATGAGCTACCACTCAATTTAAGGAAGAATTTCCCCAAATTCTTTGGTGATGGAAGATTCCACCCTGATGAACACATTGCAGACTTCACCATAGCCTATGGTGTGATAGGGGTGGGATTTAAAGACGTGGCAGCCAGGCTTTTCATGGAGACACTACAAGGTGCTGCTGCAGACTGGTTTTACCATCTGTAGACTAGATCAGTGACTGGCTAGGACACTATTAGAGCCAAGTTTGAAGAAAGGTTCAAACCTGTAGAAGATGATCATGCTTTGCTAGCCCAACTTACGCAAATGAAGAAGGAACCTCATGAGCCCATGAGGGATTTTATTGCAAAATTTGACAAGCTAAGAAATAGGATTCCCACATTTGCTCAGCCCACACCCGAGAGCCTCAAATGCTTCTTCATAAACTCACAACTGCCTAAAGTGAGTTTTCTACTAAGACGTGCTAGCTGCATAAATCTTGAAGCTGCTCAAGACTTAGCCACTAAGTTAGAAGATGACCTTATCTTGGCTGGAAAGATAAGAAGGGATTCAAATAGAGCTGCATCTTCCTCATCTTTTGATAACTCACCTACAACCACCATTGATCCAATGGTGCATAAGCTAGCAAATGAAGTGCTAGCCCTCAAAAGACATATGGCACAAGGGATGTCATCTGCTCCTTCATACAGGGATGTACCAAGGTGGACATTCCCTAATCAGGCACATCAAGGGTAACCCAATCATATTCCTCCCTCACAGAAGAACCTTGCCATTGAAGCACCTCCAACCAACTTAGTAGTTGGGTATTTGGAAACAGAGCATGATTTCTCTTTCCAATCTGAGTTTAATCAAGAAAATGATGCTAGTCTCTTCACGGAGGATCAAGAAGAGTCAGCTGGCGAGTCACACATCAATTTCTTGGATTACCAGGATGAACCTAGAAGTAAAGGTGAAGCATCTGAGGGATCATATGATATGGTCACCTAGTCCTAGAATTAGTCAGCTCAACAATGATAAAGGAGAAGTAGAGGAGCAACCTCAACCTGCAATTTTGATTGCTAAGTGTGGGGCCACTATACCTATCCAGCCTAAGGACCCAGTGATTGCTGAGAAAGTAAGTATCCCAAACATCTCTGCACCTTCTGCTTCAACTTTGCAGATCAGTCCTCCCACCCCTCCCATAAACCAAAAGGAATAACTCCCATCCCCTGTGCCTAGTCCAATCCAGCCATTTGACATAATTGATCATGTCAAATGTGTTGAGACCCAAACGGTGACCCCTGTAGCCCAAATCTTGTTTGAGTCTTCAGGTAGGGATGAAATAGCAGAAGAATTGGTGGAGTGTGGCATAAGTGTAGAAGAACCCTCCCCTCTAAATGAAGAAGAATCTGAGATATATGAGGGGGACAATCAAGACATGTGCTGGGTTGAGATATATTTGTGGTTTTTGGACCAAAATTCAAGTCTTGGTTTGGGGCAAGAAGAAGAGAAAACCAAGGGGAGGACATAGAAAAGTGGTTTCCTAGTGGAGAGTTCCATTCATTCATCACTAATTCTAGGGACAAAATGGTTTCTTACTGGTTTATCAGGATGGGACACCATTATCATTGTCTCATAATGGGCAACATCTGAAGTGCTTCAAATCTTGAGGCATCAGATAAGTTCATTTGTACATATGTATATTTGTATAGTCTGTTGTTCTGTTTTGTTCATTTTGTTTTCATTTTTTGGAGCCTTTCTTTTTGGGTAGCATGACTTCGTAGCCCAATGGCACACTTCAAGGCACTGGAGATTTTGGTTTCTACTCCCCTCAGTTATTTTGAGTTGTCATTTGAAGGAAGTTCCCTAATAGGAGCCAACTGTTGTCCCTGAAAAGTGATTCCTCATTTTTTAGACAACATAGGGCTATTTTGGTCCTGCATGACCAAAATTATTTTTCCCCTTTCCAAAAATTTGTTTTGAAACATTCAATTTCATCATTTTCTCAAACTTTTTGGTAAAGGGATTAGCAGGTTCAATAGGTTCAAATGCTTCTACAAGCGAGTTCAATCAGAAGGGACTAGTTTCTCGCACTTGGACACTTTTAGGACATGTTTAATAGGTTCAAATGTTCAAGAAATTCAAAGGTGGGCTCAGTTAAAGAAAGAAGCAATGAGCAGTTGGTTCAATCTACAGGTTTAATCAATGGGTTCAAGAAAAAGTCTACAGAAGCTACCATGTGTCCCATTGAAGTTCTATAGAGTGTGACAAGTGTCAGTGTCTGTGTCTCTAGCCTTTTCATAAGTTGTGAAGCTTCTTTTGATAAGTTTCTTAGAGTCTCATGGATGGTGACAAGTGGAAACTATGGAAGGCCCCAATGTATTCATTCAAATGTATTCAGACCATGCCACGTGTCCCTTGCAGTGATCGGTGGAGGCCGACAAGTGTCATTATCTACAAAAGCCCAACTCAGCCCCAAACATTTTTACGATGTCACAAAGGCTCAAGGAGGTGGATGTTGCTAGGCATTGCAAGCCAAGACATAGTTTCAAATGAAGCCCCAAAGAGTAGAACTCACCACATGCCCCATCCTAGCATAGTGGAAGCTGCCAAGTGTCTTCATCTATGCTTCTAGTCTCTAACATAGTTTTAAGGCTTATTCCAATAAGCTTATTTCAAAGTTGTAGATGCCAACAAGTGTCCTCATCTGTGTCACAGCAGAAAGCAGCCATATCAAGCAAGGAAGATGTGAAAGAGTTGCTAGGAAACATGATGGGCCCATGAATGTCAAATTGGTTGCAATAAAGTGTCTGCTGATTCCATTAGACTCAAGGCATGGATCCAAACGTGTTTAAAAGACTCTAAGGCCAGGATCAAGAGAAGGAATAAATGGAGAGGGAAACTCATTAGGAGTTACTGTTGGTAGGTGAAGTAGTTTGTTGGGTAGATATTTGGGAGCTGGTAACATTGAAGGCACCATCCACTTGTCCCCTTGGAAAGGAAGACATAATAGACAATTGTGCGGCTAAGTAGGTGATGGAATGAGAGATTCAAGCTAAAGAGGAGGCACTATAGATGAATCGACATGCCACAGCTAAGGTAGCTACCTTACTCCAGCAAGGCCCTTCCTGACAAAATTGAGAATGCATCTAAGGCATTGAATGTGCTGAATGGGTCACATCATTGGGAGAAAGTTCCAAGCCTCCCTCAGGCCTCTATATATTTTAACCTCTTGTGTCATTTAAAGGGGACCTTTTTGATTATTAGAAGAAAAACTCTACCCAAATTGAAAGGCATTACTGAGACTTTGAGCTCAGATTGTAATTCATATTATTTTATCTGAATGAGAAAACAAGTTACTTGCAGACTTTGTGCTATTATAGCTTGTGCTATCTTAGGAGATTGTTCGTATGTCTATTTCCTAGGAGCTTTCTTGTCCATTTGAGTTAACAAGCAGAACTAGTGGAGGTGATTAGGAAGGTGTCCTGAAGGCCAACTGTGGGACGATGTTGTGCCCCCATAAGTATCTTTAGTGTGTTTGCATTTTCCTTTCCTATGTAAAGAGCCTTGGATAATCTTATCTCAAAAGGATAAGATGATTATGATGTATTATATGAATCATGTAGTAACATAAACATATATTAGTGTCATGTCAAAGTAGGTATAATAATGAAGCTCATAATATGTATACATAACAAGCCCTAAGATGCATGATATGAATCATGGCAACATCTAAAAGATAACAAGATCAGAAAATAATCAAGCATAAATAAAAGATTACTGAAATGGCACATAGAAAAAGGGTCCAAAGAGACCGTAAACAAGGGGCATGTTCAAGTGTCAATACTCAAGTGGAGAACATGTGCAAATGTCCACACACCAAATAAACATGTAGTGCTTAGTGCACTATGGCCAATAAATAAAGGAACAAGTTCAAATTTTCTAAAATCAAGATAAATAAGTAAACAATAAGTACACTCAAATAAGGTAATGTAAATATATGAAGTAAATAAGCCAATAAGCAACTAGCATAAGCATGTCACACTAATCCCTACATACATGTGATAGCAAAATGTCATGTAAAATAGCATATCAAATAAACTATGTAAGATAACAACATGAGTATAGGAATGTGTAAGATATATAAGCTTAGTAAGATAATGTAAAATAATCATAAAACAATAGAACATATGTCAATTATGATCATATGGAATCAAGATGCTCCTAATGTAGTGTATCACACTAGAAAAGGAAAAGTCCAACATCTACATGCTTGAGTATCATGGGTCTTTTGTATGCATGTATCACACTCAATTACCCATGAAACATATGTGTGGATAGAAATTATATGCTATCTACTAACACAAAGTAAACAACATATGCAAAAACTAGTAAACATGTGAAATGATAAATATTTTTGGTATTTTTGATTATTTGAATGTTTTTGTATTTTCTTGATTTTTTTAAAATATTTTTGGGGATTTTGGAGTGTTTTAAAATCATAAATTATCTAGGTTAGAAGATAAATGTCTATTTGGAATTGGCCCTATTTCCATGTATTGATTTAATTGTTTATGCCTTTTCATAGCTAATGCATCGGTGTCATCTAGTATGGTAATTTCATCTACTATCACTATGGGTTTTTCCATGTGTCCATCATGTGGAATGCAAATTTATTTTCCTTTGAATTTTAAATTAAGACACATATTTTAGTACTTATCCTTGAATTCATGTTAGTTACCCAATATTATCCAAGACAAAAGGCTATATTTTTTTTTGATTTATTACCCATACTATAGTATGTATTTCTCTAGGTGCACATGCAATGTGTAATCTAATATATCCCAGGGATTCTAGGAAAAGTGGGAAATATTGTTCCTCATTGATAGTATGTCTTAATGTTGGTAAACATGTGACACTATAAAGAGTGTCCCAATTATTTTTATCAATCTTGAGATGTGGGCAAGAAATGCCAACAATGTTTACAATAATATTAGATTTTCATGCCTAGGGCATTTTGAAGGATGCTCTTCATTTGAGATATTGGAAATATTATGTATTTTCCATTTTTTGGTTATAATTTGTATATAACCATCACATTTGTATTTTTTAATTTTACTTTGTAATTCCTCACATATTTCAGTATCATTGCTGGTGATCTAATGATAAGTGAAATATGGTGATCCTTATTTTTGTATGGGTCTATTTTATGACTAATGTCTATTAAGAGGTAAATATATCATCTTATTCGCAAGTAACATAAATATTTATTATATACAGAATATATTGGTTTGTTGATATTTTTAATATCTACTATAGGAGACTTATGAGAGGACTCCACATTATTCACATGGTGGATTTACATTTTCCTTTGATAAGATTCCTTTATAAGGTTGACCTAAATATTTTAACCAAGATGGATGAATAGTATAAAAACTATTCACATATTCATTGGTGATTTTCTCCTTTATATATATTTGTTTATGTATCCTCTAATGATGAATTTAAATTATATATACCAAGGTCCATAGGTGTAAATAGATCATGTGATGGATTCTCAAGTGGGTCAAAGCTAAGCATTGATAATTTTTCATCAGTCATATCATGAGGGATTTCATCACCACTGTCATAATAATCTAAAATATTTCCATATTGTGTTTTTGAATTTACCACTAAATGTAGTTTAAATGTTTTTTTTTTCTTATGGTTGAGATATCATTGATCTGAGAAATATTTCAGGTGACAATTCAGGTGATGGTTCTACCCCAATTCGTGGCATAACTTCTAGGAGCCATAACTTTTGCACCATAGCTCTGTTTGACTCCCTATTTGAACCATTAAAAAGCTAAGAATGAGGAGAACACAATGAGATGGCATGAGATATGATAAATGGTTTTTGACCCTTGAAATCCCAATGGAAGTGTCCCAGATTTTAATTTTAATAGTGTAATATAAAAATAATAAGTTTCTAAAAATAGTAATTTCTCAAATTTTGTAATGTTGTAAATCGTGGAAGTCAAACCACTTAATTTCCCTCAAGATTGGTGACCTTCCACATCCTCCTCCTACCTTTAAAGTATGTATAAAAATAGATTTAGCTTGAAAAGGCAATCATACATCTCTCCTCAAAGATAGGCATATGTTTGGATCTAAAAATTTGATTAATAAAACATCTCTTCTCAGAGATAGCATTATTATAATTATGTTATTCTTGTTTCTTGAATTATCTTTCAACTAAATCTCCTAAGTTTTGGATCAGTAATATCAGGGTGATTTATCTTTAGAGTATATGATCCCAAGAATGAGGTCATATTACAAAAAGCTTGGGTGAAAAATAATAGAACCAATAGACTATCCACCTATTCACTCTAAATGACCTCAAATGGCAAACAACATCAAGACATCCAATCCTTTCAAGGAAATGGTGAATGAACCCCTCCAGTAGTAATAAGTGCAGATGCTACAATAATTCACCCAAATTCTCCAACAAATCATGATGAGAAAATTTGACTCCTCATCTACAACCCCACCTCTTTTTAGTGCCTCAACACCCTTCAAGGTTCAGGTGAATTTTGATATCCCTATATTTGAAGGCAAAATCAATGTTAATGTAGTATAAAATTGGTTGGAACAATTTTCATCCTAGCTTTATGTAAATAAATTTACCAATAAAGAGATCACTTTTACTCTTTTGAAATCATCATTGCTTGTCAAAAATTGGTGGGAAGTGTACAAGAAGAGATTCAGTATGGATGATATTTGCCTTAAGGGAAAACCTACATGAGATGATTTCATAGAAGATGTAAAATAAGAATATTACCCCATTAGAGCATATGATTATCTATATATAGAGTGGTAATAACTTCACCAAGGTAAGGAATAGTTTGTTCAAGATTACACTGACATTTTTCATTTTCTATCTATGAGATTGGGCATCTAAGAAAGTGAGAAACACAAGGTTCTCAAATATCATGGTGTAATACAATGGTATATATGGAAGGAAATAAAACTCTTCAATTTGGAAACCCTCGATGAGGCATACAAGTTCATGGTGAAGATTGAGCTGAAGCATGGAAGAATGAATATGAAGAATCAACCTTCAAAATGAAAAAGTGACAGAAGGTCAAATACAAGAGGCAAAAATTGGAAGCAAAAGGAAGGGAAAATTAGGAAATGGTGTGATTACCACAAATCTGAAACTCACTCCAAAGAAGAATGTCAAGCCATCAAGTCCCTAATTTTTGAGTCACAATCCTTAACATCTACTACTCTACCTCATACACACCTTATAATCAAAGAGGATGATGAAGAGATTATAGATGTTGAGCTCAATGCCATCATTACTTTATCACATACCCATGAAAAGAGGTCAGATGACAAGGAAAGGGTGTTTCACTCTAAGTTATGGGTGAAAGATAAGCCTCTACATTTCATTCTTGATAGTGGGAGTCAAAAGAATTTAATCTCTGTTAATATTGTGAAAAGCCTAAATCTATCCATGAAGCCTCACCTAAATCCATAAAATATTGGATGGTTGAGTCCAGGGAGAAACCTCTGTATCACCCACTAATGTCTTCTCTCATATGCAATAAAACCTTTCCAAGATGAGGTCTTGTGTGATGTGGTCTATCTAGATGTTTGTGATTTACTCCTTGGTTAGCTATTCATGTATGATCAACATGGCATTTATGAATCAATAACTCAAAGGATCACCCTCACTCTTGAAACATGGTACTATAAGGTACCAGAGGTACCACCTTCTACATTTATCTCCCTAATTAGTGCCAATAAATTCATTCTCATGGTGGTCAATCCATATAAATCCAAAAGGGTTGATGTTGCAGCCCTAACTACACAAATAACATAAAAACAAAATAATATGGTTACCAAGATAAAGAAATTCATGACCTTCCATCCATAGATTAATGGTCAAACAAAAATGGTGAATAATCAGGCCCTACACAGCTCCATAAAGAACATTTTCACAAAGCATAATCCATTCCAAGTATGCATCAAGAATCAAATCAAAATACAACTACCACACTTGATGACAAATCTTGATATAATGGGTACCATTGCTTCTCAAGGAGGGAGGAATGATTTGAGCAACATTTTAGATGAAAATTTAGGTGACAGTTCTACCCCAATTGGTGGTAGAAATTTTGGGAGCCTTTTGCACCATAGTTGTGTTTGACTCCCCGTTTGAACCATTGGAAAGTGAAGAACAAGAAAAATGTGATGAGATGGCATGGAGCTATGATTTATAGTTTTAACCTCTAAAATCTCAACATAAGTGTCTTAAATTTTAATTTTAATAGTGCAATCTAAAAATAAAAAGCTTTAAAAAATAGTAATTTTTTGAATTCTATAATGTTGTAAATTGTGGAAGTCAAACCACTTCATCTACCTCAAGATTGGTGACCTTCCACATCCTCCTCCTGCCTTCAAAGTATGTATAAAAATACATGTATCCCAAAAAGGAAATCAGACATCTCTCCTTAGAGACAAGCATATGTTTGGATCTATAAATTTAATAGTAAAATATCTCTTCTCAGAGATAACATTATTATAATTATGTTATTCTTGTTTCTTTAATTTTCTTTCAACCAAAGCTCTTGAGTTCTAGATCAGTGGTATTAAATAGATTTTTCTTTAGAGTGTATGATCCCAAGGATGAGGTCAAACTATAGGAACCTTTGGTAGAAAATAATAGAACCAACAAACTATCCACCTATTCACTCCAAATGACCTCAAATGGTGCACAACACTAAGGCATCTAATCCTTTCAAAGAAATAGTGAATGAATCCCTCCAACATCAAAAATCATAGATTCTATAAGAATTCACCCAATTTTTCTAACAAATCTCGATGAGAAATTATGGCTCCTCATCTACAACCCTACATAATTTTAATGCCCTAACACCCTTTAAGGTTTAGGTGAATTTGATATCCCTATATTTGAAGGCAAAATCAATGCTGATGCAGTAGAAAATTAGTTGGATAAATTTTCATCTTATTTTTTTGTAAATAAATTCATCGATAAAGAGATCACTTATGCTCTTTTGTAAGCATCATTACTTATAAAAAATTGGTGGGGAAGTGTACAAGAAGAGATTCAGTATGGATAATTTTGGCCTTAAGGTAGAACCTACCTAGGATGATTTCATAGAAGCTATAAAGGAAGAATAATACCCCATTAGAGCATATGATGATCTATATATAGAGTGAAAATAACTTCACCAAGGCAAGGAATAGTTTGTTCAAGATTACACTGACATTTTTGATTCTTTATCTATGAGATTGGGCATCTAGGAAAGTGAGAAACACAAGGTTCTCAAATATCATGGTGGATTACAATAGTATATATGGGGGGAAATGGAACTCTTTAATTTAGAAACCCTTGGTGAGGCATACAAGTTTGTGGTGAAGATTGAGTAGAAGCATGGAAGAATGAATATGAAGAGTTAGCCTTCAAAATGGAAAAGTGATAACGAAGGTCAGACATGAGGCCAAAATTGGAAGAAAAAAGAAGGAAAGACTGAGAAATGGTGTGATTACCACAAATTTGGAACTCACTCTAAAAAATAATGTCAAACCATCAAGTCCCTGCTTTCTGAGTCACAATTCTCAACATCTACTACTCTGCCTCATACATACCCTGCAGTCAAAGAGGATGAAGAAGAGATTGTAGATGCTAAGCCTGATGCCATCGTTGCTTCATCACAGACCCATGAGGAGAGGCCAGATGATAAATAAAGGTTGTTTCACTCTAAGTTATGGGTGAAAAGTAAGCATTTGTATTTCATTCTTGGTAGTGAGAGTCAAAAGAATTTAATCTCTCATAATATTTTGAAAAGCCTCAGTCTATCTATGAAGCCTCACCTAAAGACATATAGTATTGGATGGTTGAGTCTAGGTAGAAACCTCTATGTCACCCACCAATGTCTTCTCTCATATATAATAAAACTTTTTTCAAGATGAGGTCTTGTGTGATGTGGTCAATCTAGATGTTTGCAATGTACTCCTTAGTCATCCATTCATGTATGGTCGATATGGCATATATGAATCAAGAACTCAAAGGATCACCCTCACTCTTAGAACATGGTGCTACAAGGTACCACCTTATACATCTATCTCTTTGATTAGTGCCAAGAAATTCATTCTCATGGTGGTCAAGACACATAAATCCAAAAGGGTCGATGTTGTAGCCTTGACTACATAAATAACACAACAATAGAAGTAAATAGATACCAAGATAAGGAAATTCATGGCCTTCTATCCATATATGGATGGTTAGATATAAATGGTGAACAATCAGGCCCTACACAACTCCACAAATCATAGTCCATTAGAAGTAGGCATCGAGAATCAAATCAAAACACAACTACCACACTTGATGACAAATCTTGATGCAATGGAGACCATTGATTCTCAAGGAGGGAAGAATGATCTGAGAAATATTCTAGGTGACAATTTGGGTGATGTTTCTACCCCAATTGGTGGTAGAACTTTTGGGAGGCATAACTTTTGTACCATAGCTCTGTTTCACTCCCTATTTGAACCATTAGAAATCTAATAATGAGAAAATCATGATGAGATGGCATGGATATATGATCAATGGTTTTTTACCCTTAAAATCCCAATAAAAGTGTCCTAATTATAAATTTTAATAGTACAGTATAAAAATAGTAAGTTTCTAAAAATAGTAATTTTTTAAATTCTGTAATGTTTTAAATCATGAAAGTCAAACCACTTCATCTCCCTTGAGATTGGTGACCTTCCACATCCTCCTCTTACCTTCAAAGTATGTATAAAAATAGATGTAACTTGAAAAGGCAATCAGACATTCTCCTTAGAGGTAGGCATATGTTTGGATCAATAAAACATTTTTTCTTAGAGAACATTATTATAATTATGTTAATATTGTTTCTTGAATTATCCTTCAACCAAAGCTCTTAAGTTTTGGATCAGTGGTATCAGATTGGTTTGTCTTTAGAGTGTATGATCTCAAGGACAAGGTTAGATTACAAGAAGTTTGGGTGGAAAATAATAGAACTAGTAGACTATCCACCTGTTCACTCTAAATGACCTCAAATGGCAGACAACACCAAGACATCAAATCCTTTCAAGGAATGGTGAATGAAGCCCTCTAGCAGTAGTAAGCACAAATGCTATAATAATTTGCCCAGATTTTCCAACAAATCTTGATGGAAAATTCTAACTCCTCATCTGCAACCCCACATATTTTCAATGTCCCAAAAACATTTAAGGTTCAGATGAAATTTGATATCCCTACATTTGAAGGCAAAATCAATGCTAATGCAGTAGAAAATTGGTTGGATCAATTTTCATCCTATTTTTTTGTAAATAAATTTATCGATAAAGAGAAGATCACTTTTGCTCTTTTGAAAGCATCATTGTCTATCAAAAATTGGTGGGAAGTGTACAAGAAGAGATTAAGTATGGATGATATTGGCCTTAAGATGGAACCTACCTAGGATTATTTCATAGAAGTTATAAATGAAGAATACTATCCCATTGGAGCATGTGATGATTTGTATATAGAGTGGCAACAACTTCACCAAGGTGAGAAACAATCTGTTCAAGATTATAATAACATTTTTCATTCTTTATCTGTGAGATTGGGCATCCAAGAAAGTGAAAAACACAAGGTTCTAAAATATCATGGTGGAATACAATGGTATATATGGAGGGAAATGGAAATCTTCAATTTGGAAACCCTCGGTGAGGTGTACAAGTTCATGGTGAAGATTGAGCAGAAGTGTGAAAGAATGAATACAAAGAGTTAGCCTTCAAAATGAAAAAGTGACAAAAAAGGTCAAATATGAGGCCAAAATTAGAAGCAAAAGGAAGGAAAGACTGGGAAATGGTATGATTACCACAAATCTAGAACTCACTCGAAAGAATAATGTCAAGCCATCAAGTCTCTACTTTTTGAGTCACAATCCTCAACATTTACTACTCTACCTCATAAACACCCTACAGTCAAAGAGGATGAAGAAGAAATTATAGATGTTGAGCCTCATGCCATCATTACTTTATCACAGACCTACGAGGAGAGGCTAGATGATAAGAAAAGGTTGTTTCACTCTAAGTTATGGGTGAAAGGTAAACCTTTGTATTTCATTCTTGATAGTGGGAGTCAAAAGAATTTAATCTCTTCTAATGTTTTGAAAATCCTAAATATATCCATGAAGCCTCACCCAAAGCCATATAGTATTGGATGGTTGAGTCTAGGGATAAAACTTTATGTCACCCACCAATGTCTTCTCTCATATGCAATAAAACCTTTCCAAGATGAGGTCTTGTGTGATGTGGTCAATCTAGATATTTATGATGTACTCCTTGGTTATCCATTCATGTATGATCGACATGTCATCTATGAATCAAGAACTCAAAGGATCACCCTCACTCTTGGAACATGATGCTACAGGGTACCATAGGTACCACCTTCTATATTTGTCTCCCTGATTAGTGCCAAGAAATTCATTCTCATAGTGGTCAAGCCATAAAAATCCAAAAGGGCTAATGTTGTAGCCCTGACTACACAAACAACACAATAATAAAAGAAAATAGATACCAAGATAAGGAAGTTTATGGTCTTTCATCCACAAACTGATAGTCAGATAGAAATGGTGAATAATTGGGCCCTACATAGCTCCACAAATCATAGTCCATTCTAAGTATATATCAAGAATCAAATCAAAACATAACTGCCACACTTGATGACAAATCTTGATGTAATGGATACCAATGCTTCTCAAGGAGAGAGGAATGATTCGAGCAACATTTTAGGTGACAATTCGAGTGACGGTTCTACCTTAATTGGTGATAAAACTTTTGGGAGCCATAAATTTTGCACCATAGCTCCATTTGAATCCTAGTTTAAACCATTGGAAACCTAATACTCAATGGTTTTTGACCCTAAAAATCCCAATGTAAGTTTCCTAAATTTTAATTTTAATAGTGCAATATCAAAATAGTAAGTTTCTAAAAGTAGTAATTTATTGAATTATATAATGTTATAAATCATGGAAGTCAAACCACTTCATCTCCCTCGAGATTGGTGACCTTCCATATCCTCCTCCTACCTTCAAAGTATGTATAAACATAGATGTATCCTAAAAAGGCAATTAGATATCTCTCCTCAGAGATAAGCATATGTTTGTATCTACAAATTTGATCAATAAAACATCTCTTCTCAAAGATAGCATTATTATAATTGTGTTATTCTTGTTTCTTGAATTATCTTTCAACCAAAGCTTCTAAGTTTTGGATCAATGGTATCAGAGTGGTGTGTCTTTCAAGTTTATGATCCTAAGGATGAGGTCATATTACAGGAAGCTTGGGTGGAAGATAATAGAACTAGTAAACTATCTATCTGTTCACTCTAAATCACCTCAAATGGTAGACAACATCGAGACATCTGATCCTTTCAAAGAAAAGGTGAATAAAGCCCTCCAGTAACAATAAGTGTATATGCTACAAAAATTTGCCCAAATTATCTAAAAATTTTTGATGGAAAATTTTGGGTCCTCATCTACAACCCCACATCTTTTTAGTGCCCCAACACCCTTCAAGATTCAAGTGAATTTTGATATCCCTAAATTTGAAATCAAAATCAATGTTGATCCAGTAGAAAATTAGTTAGATCAATTATAATCCTATTTTTTTGTAAATAAATTTATTGATAAAGAGAAGATCACTTTTGTTCTTTTGAAAGCATCATTGTCTGTCAAAAATTGGTGAGAAGTGTACAAAAAGAGATTTAGTATGAATGATATTAGCCTTGAGGTAGAACCTACCTAGGATGATTTCATATTAGCTATAAAGGAAGAATACTACCCCATTGGATCATATGATGATCTATATATAGAGTGGAAACAACTTCATCAAGTTAAGGAATAGTTTATTCATGATTAAATTAACATTTTTCATTCTCTATCTATGAGATTGGGCATCCAAAAAAGTGAGAAACACAGGGTTATCAAATATCATGGTGGACTACAATGGTATATATGGGGGGCAATGAAACTCTTCAATTTGGAAACCCTCAATGAGGTGTGCAAGTTTGTGATGAAGATTGAGTAGAAGCATGGAAGAATGAATATGAAGATTCAACCTTCAAAATGGAAAAGTGACAAAGAAGGTCAAACAAAAGGCCAAAATTGGAAGAAAAAGGAAGGAAAGATTAGGAAATGATGTGATTACCACAAATCTAAAACTCACTCCAAAGAAGAATGTTGAGCCATCAAGTCCCTACTTTCTATGTCACAATCCTCAACATCTACTACTCTACCTCATACACACCCTATAGTCAAAGAGGATGAAGAAGAGATTATAGATGCTGAGCTTGATGCTATCATTGCTTCATCACATACCCACCAGGAGAGGCTAGATGACAAGGAAAGGTTGTTTCAATTTAATTTATGTGTGAAAGGTAAGCCTCTACATTTCATTCTTGATAGTGGGAGTCAAAAAAATTTAATCCATGATAATGTTGTGAAAAGCCTAAATTTATACATGAAGCCTCACCCAAAGCCATAAATTATTGGATGGTTGAGTCTAAGGGGAAACCTCTATGTCACCCACCAATGTCTTCTCCTATATGCAATAAAACCTTTCCAAGATGAGGTCTTGTGTGATGTAGTCAATTTAGATGTTTGTGATGTATTCCTTGGTCAACCATTCATGTATTATTGACAATAAATATATGAATTAAAAACTCAAAGGATCACCCTCACTCTTAGAACATAGTGCTACAGGGTACCAGAGGTACCACCTTCTACATATGTCTCCCTAATTAGTGCCAAGAAATTTGTTTTCATGGTGGTCAAGCCACATAAATCCAAAAGGGTTGATGTTGTAGATATAAATATGTAAATAATACAACAACAAAAGTAAATAGATACCAAGCTAAGGAAGTTCATTGCATTATATCTACAGATTGATGATCTGTTAGAAATAGTGAACAATCAGGCCCTACACAACTCCTTAAAGCACATATCTATAAATCACATTCCATTATAAGTATGCATCAAGAATCAAATCAAAACACAACTTGCACACTTGATGATAAATCTTGATGTAATGGGTACCATTGCTTCTCAAGGAGCGAGGAATGATTTGAGCAACATTTCAAGTGATAATTCAGGTGATGGTTCTACCCCAATCGGTGTCAAAACTTTTGGGAGCCATGACCTTTATACCATTGCTCTGTTTGACTCCCTGTTTGAATAGTTAGAAAGATAAGAATGAGGAAAATTCAATGAGATGACATGGAGCTATGTTCAATGGTTTTTAAACCTCAAAAATCTAATTGAAGTGTCCCAAATTTCAATTTTAATAGTGTAGTCTAAAAATAATAAGTTTTTAAAAATAATAATTTCTTGAATTTTGTAATGTTGTAAATCGTGGAATTCAAACCACTTCATCTCCCTCAATATTGGTGACCTTTCACATCCTCCTCCTACCTTCAAAGTATGTATAAAAATAGATGTATCCCAAAAAACCAATCAAACATCTCTACTCAGAGATAGACATATGTTTAGATTTGTAAATGTGATAAATAAAACATCTCTTCTTGGAGATAACATCATTATAATTATGTTATTCTTGTTTTCAAATTATCTTTCAACCAAAGCTCTTAAGTTTTGGATCAATGGTATTAGATTAGTTTGGACTTAGAGTGTATGATCCTAAGGATGAGGTCAGATTATAGGAAGCTTGGGTGGAAAATAATAGAACCAATAGAGTATCCACCTATTCACTCCAAATGACCTCAAATGGTGGACAACATTGAGACATCTAATCCTTTCAAATAAATAGTTAATGAAGCACTCCAGCAATAACAAGCACATATGCTACAATAATTTTCCCAAATTCTCCAACAAATCTTGATGGAAAATTTTGTCTCCTCATTTGCAACCCCATATCTTTTTAGTGCCCCAACACCCTTAAAGGTTTAGGTGAATTTTGATATCCCTACATTTGAAGGCAAAATCATTGCTGATGCAGTAAAAAACTAGTTGAATTAATTATCATCCTATTTTTTATAAATAAATTCACTGATAAAGAGATCACTTTTGCTCTTTTGAAAGCATCATTACCTATCAAAAATTGGTGGGAAGTGTACAAGAAGAGATTCAATAAAGATGATATTGGCCTTGAGGTGGAACCTATCGGAAATGATTTCATAGAAGTTGTAAAGAAAGAATACTACCCCATTGGAGCATATAATGATCTCTATATAGAGTGGCAACAACTTCACCAAGGTAAGGAATAATCTATTCAAGATTACACTAATATTTTTTATTCTCTATCTACAAAATTGGACATCCAAGAAAGTGAGAAACACAAGGTTATCAAATATCATGGTGGAATACTATGGTATATATGGGGGGAAATGAAACTCTTCAATTTGGAAACCCTCGATGAGGCATACAAGTTTATGGTGAAGATTGAGTAAAATCATAGAAGAATAAATATAAAGAGTCAACCTTCAAAATAGAAAAGTGATAAATAAGGTCAAACACGAGGATAAAATTGGAAGAAAAATGAAGGAAAGATTTGGAAATGGTGTGATTATCACAAATTTAGAACTCACTCCAAATAATAATGTCGAGCCATCAAGTCCCTACTTTTTGAGTCATAATCCTCAACATCTATTGATTTACCTCATACATACCCTGCAGTCAAAGAGGATAAAGAGGAGATTATATATTTTAAGTGTGATGCCATCATTTCTTCATCACAGACCCATGACGATAGGTTAGATGACAAGGAAAGGTTATTTCACTCTAAGTTATGGGTGAAAGGTAAGCCTCTGTATTTCATTCTTGATAGTGAGAGTCAAAATAATTTAATCTATGATAATGTTATGAAAATCCTAAATATATCCATGAAACCTCACCTAAAGCCATATAATATTGGATGGTTGAGTCTAGGGAGAAACCTTTATGTCACCCAACAATGTCTTCTTTCATATGCAATAAAATATTTCCAAGATGAGGTCTTGTGTGATGTGGTCAAACTGGATTTTTGCAATGTACTCCTTGGTTATCCATTCATGTATGATCGATATGGCATCTATTAATCAAGAAATATAAGGATCACCCTCACTCTTGGAACATGGTGATATAGGGTACCAGAGGTACCACCTTCTACATTTGTCTCCCTGATTAGTGCCAAAAAATTCATTCTCATGGTGGTCAAGCAAAAGAAATCCAAAAGGGTCAATGTTGCAGCCTTGACTACACAAACAACACAATAATAGAAGTAAATAGATAAAAAGATAAATAAGTTCATGGGATTCCATCCAAAAACTAATGGTTTGATATAAATGGTGAATAATCGAGCCCTATATAGCTCTACAAAGTATAACTCCACAAAGCATAGTCCATTCCAAGTATGCCTTAGGAATCAAATCAAAACACAACTACCATAGTTGATGATAAATATTGATGTAATGGATAATATTTATTCTCAAAGAGGGAGGAATGATTCAAGAAACATTTTAGGTGATGGTTCTATCCCAATTGGTTATAGAACTTCTGGGAGCCATAACTTTTGCACCATAGCTCCGTTTGACTCCCGTTTGAACCATTAGAAAGATAAGAATGAGGAAAATGAGATGAGATGGCATATATCTATGATTGATGGTTTTTAACCCTCAAAATTCTAATATAATTATTCTAATTCTCAATTTTAATAGTGTAGTCTAAAAATAGCAAGTTTCTAAAAATAATAATTTCTTAAATTTTGTAATGTTGTAAATTGTGGAAGTTGAACCATTTCATCTCCCTCAAGATTGGTGACCTTTAACATCCTCCTCCTAATTTAAAAGTATGTATAAAAATAGATGTATCCTAAAAAATTAATTAGGCATCTCTCCTCAGAGATAGGCATATGTTTGGATCTATAAATTTGATCAATAAAACATCTCTTCTCAGAGATAGCATTATTATAATTATGTTATTCTTATTTATTGACTTATCTTTCAACCAAAAGCTCTTAAGTTTTGAATCAATGGTATCAGATTAGTTTGTCTTTAGAGTGTATGATCCTAAGGATGAGGTTAGATTATAGGAAACTTGGGTGGAAAATAATAAAACCAACAGACTATCCACATGTTCACTCTGAATGACCTAAAATGGTAGACAACACTGAGACATATGATCCTTTCAAGGAAATGGTGAATAAATCCCTCCAGCAGTAGTAAGTATTGATGCTATAATAATTCACCCAAATTTTCCAACAAATCTTGATGGAAAATTTTGGCTTCTCATCTTCAACCCCACATCTTTTCAGTGGCCCAACACCCTTCAAGGTTTAGATAAATTTTAATATCCTTAAATTTGAAGGCAAAATAAATGTTAATGTAGTGAAAAATTGGTTGGATAAATTTTCATCCTATTTTCCTATAAATAAATTCACTGATAAAGAGAAGATTACTTTTGCTCTTTTGAAAGCATCATTATCTATCAAAAATTGGTGGGAACTGTACAAGAAGAGATTCAGTACAAATGATATTGGCCTTAAGGCAGAACCTACCTGGGATGATTTCATAGAAGCTATAAAGGAAGAATATTACCCCATTGGAACAAATGATGATCTTTATATAGAGTGGAAACAACTTCACCAAGGTAAGGAACAGTCTATTCAAGATTACACTAACATTTTTCATTTTCTATCTATGAGATTGGGAATCTAGGAAAGTGAGAAACATAAGGTTATCAAATATCATGGTGGACTATAATGGTATATATGGGGGAAATAGAAATCTCAAATTTGGAAACCCTCAGTGAGGCATACAAATTTGTGATGAAGATTGAGCAGAAGCATGGAAGAATGAATATGAAGACTCAGCCTTTAAAATAGAAAAGTGATAAAGAAGGTCAAACACAAGGCCAAAATTGGAAGCAAAAAGAAGGGAAGACTGGGAGATGGTGTGATTACCATAAATCTAAAACTCACTCTAAAAAATAATGTCAAGCCATCAATTGCCTACTTTCTAAGTTAAAATCCTCAACATCTACTACTCTATCTCATACACACCCCACATTTAAAGAGGATGAAGAATATATTATATATGTTGAGCCTGATGCCATCATTGCTTTATCATCGACCCATGAGGAGAGGCTAGATGACAAGGAAAGGTTGTTTCACTCTAAGTTATAGGTGAAAGGTAAGCCTCTGCATTTCATTTTTGATAGTGGGAGTCAAAAGAATTTAATCTCTGCTATAAAAAGCCTAAATCTATCCATGAAGCCTCACCCAAAACCATATAGTATTGGATGGTTGAGTCCAAGGATAAACCTCTATGTCACCCACTAATGTCTTCTCTCATCTGTAATAAAACTTTTCCAAGATGAGGTCTTGTGTGATGTGGTCAATCTAGATGTTTGCGATGTAATCCTTGGTGAGCCATTCATGTATGATCAACATGGCATCTATGAATCAATAAATCAAAGGATCACCATCACTCTTGGAACATGGTGCCATAGGGGACTAGAGGTACCATCTTTTACATATGTCTCCCTAATTAGTGCCAGAATATTTGTTATCATGGTGGCCAAGCCACAAAAATACAAAAGGGCTAATGTTGCAGCCTTAACTACACAAACAACACAATAATAAAAGTAAATAGATACCAAGCTGAGGAATTTCATGGCCTTCCATCCATAGATTAATGGTCAAATAGAAATGATGAACAATTAGGCCCTACATAGCTCCATAAAGCATAGCTCCATAAAGCACAGTCCATTTCAAGAATGCATCAAAAATCAAATCAAAACACAACTTTCATACTTGATAATAAATCTTGATGCAATGGGGACCATTGCTTCTCAAGGAGGGAGGAATGATCTGAGCAACATTTTAGGTGACAATTCGAGTGATGGTTCTACCTCAATTAGTGGTAAAAATTTTGGAAGCCATAACTTTTGCACCATAGCTTCGTTTGACTCCTCGTTTGAACCATTAGAAAGCTAATAATGAGAAAAATTCAATGAGATGGTATGGATTTATGCTAGATAGTTTTTGAACCTATAAAGCCCAATGTAATTGTCCTAAATTTCAATTTTAATAGTGAAATCTAAAAATAGTAAGTTTATAAAAATAGTAATTTCTCAAATTCTTTAATGTTGTAAATCATGGAAGTCGAACAACTTCATCTCCCTCAAGATTGGTGACCTTACACATCCTCTTCATGCCTTCAAAGTATGTATAAAAATAGATGTATCATGAAAATGCAATCAGACATCTCTCCCCAGAGATAGGGATATGTTTGGATCTACAAATTTGATCAATAAAACATCTCTTCTCAAAGATAGCATTATTATAGTTATATTATTCTTGCTTCTTGAATTATCTTTCAACCAAAGATCCTGAGTTTTGGATCAATCATTGTGTCCTCTTGTAATGGAATTGGTTCTATATTATTGTCCTTACGTTCATCAATATGTACTTGGGATGTTAGTTATTTATGAATATCATGAGATACATGATCCATGTTAGTTGATTGCCTTGTCTCATAAGTAGTTATGCTCTTAATTGGAATAACTTGTTTAGTTGGTACTATTTTAGGAACTATTGATGTGTCTAAATGTAACATTTAAAAAAAAATGAAAGGCTCATCATTGGTAGACATAGTCCATAATGTCCCATTCTATATGAATTTTACACATCTATGTAATATGTATGGTATAGCTTCCACAAGATGTATCGAAGATATACCAAAGAGTAAGTTATAATGAAATTATTAAGACAAAATTGGAAAGTATATTGTACTATTTTTGGCCCCGTCACATCTAATGTGATCTGACCAATAGGTGGACTACATGAATTATCAGATCCTTTGATATGTATGTTTGATTTTTGAACATCTAGACTAATATATACTAAAAATGTTTAAACTTGATTCATTATCAATTAGTACTCTCTTGATTTCCTTACTTTGAATATTGACTTATATGAATAGAGGCAAATCTTGATCAATAATTTTCTTTGAGGTTAAATATATGTGGTTAAAATTTATAAGGTTGGCATTGTTTGTAATATCTTGCATGATATCCACAAAATAAATGCGTTAAATATCACTTGGTACTTGGGTTTCACATAAGGCTTGATATAAGATATATTTATAAATAGTTGATTATTTCAAAAGGTCAATAATTGATATCTTAGCATGGGTGTTACTTAAGTGTTCAATAATATCACACCATTTATATTTGATCATGAGCTTACGCTTGGGAGGAACCAATTGTATATTAATATATGGTTGAATAGGTCGAGTGTCTTTTATTTTTAGTGTGGTCAAAACATGGACCACATAGTTCAATATAAGCCATGGGAAAACAATGGGAGTGAGACGGTATATGTCACTTAATTAGGATTTAGGTGGAATAAAAGTTAGAGCACATGCATGTTGCCACCTAGTAAATCTAGATAAAGGATCAATGGTATTACAATAAGCATTATAAAGAGGTCTTATATGTGTATCTTGTTGTATATTGACTTTTTAATTTGTACCAATTTGTTGATTCAATTTGAGTATAATTTTGATTAATGTAACAATATATGTAATACAAGAAGCAATGATTGTCATGATGTTTGTAACAAAGAAAAAATTATTATACATATTCATTTTGTTGAACCTAATTTGTTCCTTTGAAATTTGTAAATTTTTAAAAAATATAAAAACCCTAGGGCACACTATGATTTTATAGAAAGACCCATTTCTGGAAATATTTAATAGGGGAATAACCTAATCATATTAGATTAATCTTTTCCTAAAGTAGGTCAATTAAATAATTTAGTTTATGATATTTAATTTTAGTGTTGAATTAGAAAAAATAATAAATATATAAACTACAATGACAAATAGTGTTTTGATTGCATAATCATGAAGGAGAAACAATACTTAGCTTATGCAATGATGCATAAATAAATATGAGATGTATAAGTGTGGAAACAGGGTATTTGATGCTCAATAAATGGTCATAAGATTCTATAAATATTATTTGTCACTACCTAAACACTTTGTCAACCTATGGAAACTTCCATAAATGCTATTGTCTAAATCTCTACACAACTATCTTGTGCAAAATTTTGTTGTATCAAGATGACACCACCTAGTTATTTCTGGGTTTTATGTTACCTTTGGTTTGATGTATCTAAATCTCATGCATAAGTTATGTATCATTTTTTGAAGCTCAAACCCTATCTCTCCACGTTAGGTTAAGTTACTATTAGTCAATTTTGGCTACCATAGGTGAATCTCATCAAAAAATTGTCTAATCAAGCCTTCATCTTGATGAATAATCTTGTAAATCCTTCATAAGGCATGTTTAACATATTTTAAGGTAATTTTGACAAGTTTAAGGTAAGTGTTCTTTCTAGTATCATGCTTGTATAGTCATGAATTGTCCTAGTCATGTGGTTTCAAAGAGTGTCAAGGGTTGAAATGTCTTTTTTATGCCATATAACTCATGTTAATGCCATTTTATATGCCCCATGGTATGTACAAGTTTCTTAAATGAAGTAAAATATCCTTTCTAATATTAACTTGTTTTGAAAAGTCTTTTTAAACATTTTTAACATCCAATAAAGAGTATTGTAATAGAATTACAAGTTTGTAGTAGAGGGACATAGTTGAAACATCACCCCACCTCCATATAGGCATGAAATATCTCTATGAACACTTATCACATCAGTTTAATCATGTTCCAATGTAGAACATGGTAATTCTAGTAGAAAAAGAGAGACTTTCAAGGGGTGGTTATAGGTTTTCAAAGAAATAATCACTTCCAAAAATTCCCATGGATTCCTCCATCCTCTCTAGGTCTAAATCTTAGCATTTGAGGGAATTCCAAACCCAAATAGAGAAAAAAATATATTCATTCTCCCATCAAGATCTTGGAAAGCTCAGAATGACCATTTTCAAATACTTGGTACAAACAAGAGAGAGAAGGTCAGGTGTTGATATATTGATAAAATATGGGGTCCATAATTACATTTATATTCCATGTATTATTTATGAGTTTAAGGGACTAAGTGTTAGGTTATGGAGCTAAAAGCTTCACCAGGATGCAAACAGGTGGAGGTTGCTGAGTTACAGGCAACCAACGTCAGTCTGATCAACCGACGTCAGTCATCTTCAATGTTCATAGTAATCGACATCAGTTATGGGTCGGCCGACATCGGTCAGACAGGAACCGACGTCGGCAACCTGTGTGTGCATGCATTTGCATGTGTCTTCAGAACTAGTCTATTTTTGGATGGACAGTTGGTTTGCATGAAGAAGACTAATTTTAGTCTTGAAGCTGCAATTATAATTATTGTAATTAGAATTCTAATTATTATTTGTATGGGAGCTATTTAATATACCCATGGGCTGTATTGTAAAGTGTGCTAGATAGAGAGAGCAAGGTTAGCTCCTTCAGAGGGAAGAGAGCAAGGTTATCTCCTCATAGTGCCACAGTGCCAAGTGTGTATGATCAGGTAGATCCACGGGAGAGCAAGATCTGGTAGAAGATCCATAGGGGTGCTGGTGTGGAGAATTAGAAGGGTTCTTCATGTGTGTATGATCTAGGTCGATAGGTGTGCAAGGCCAAGTTGATCTGCAGTATAGTAAGATCAGGTGAGATCTACATGTATAAGTAAGATCGGTTTGATTTGCAGGTTGTTGCAAGTTCATGGGAGATCTACTTGGAGTATGTGTGTATACTTTGTGGTACTGGCAGTAGTGATACTGACTGGTTGGAGGTGAACAACAACTCTATGTTTGAGTTGTTTGTTGTGACCATGATTGAGAGAGAGAACTCTTGAAGAAATTTACTGTTTACGCCCTAGAGGTGTGGGAGCCCTAGAGGAGTGTGAAGAAGATTGTGGCATCTTCTTTGTTGTATTTCCTTTTGGAAGAGTATTAATACAATTGGGTATTGTCTCTCATATTCTTTGTTATTTCTGAATTTCTAGTTACTTGTTACTTTTGGTTAAATTTTGTGTTTAGTTGCTTATACAAAGGTAATCAACTGTGCTCTTGAAGAGTAGGGGGTCATGACAATTGGTATCAGAGCCAGGGTGCTAGTTCATAGCTTGATACCACTGACAATTGGTATTAGAGCTAGGGTGTTGGTTCATAGCTTGATACCACTGACAATTGGTATCAGAGCTAGGATCAACTAATAGGTGGTCAGAGCTTGTTAAGTGTTTGTTGATTACAGGTCACTCTCAGGGGTTTTTGATTGAGTGGGAGTATAGCAATGGTAGAAGAAAGTATGGAGGAATTCAAAAGCAAGAATGATCAAGTATAGAGTTATGGAAAGAAAGAGTAGGTAAAGAAAGATTGTTGGTTGGTCAAAGATCAGCATGAAAGAAATAAAGTAGCATGTGTTGTAGGTATTATTGCACTGGTTGCTCTTGTATGTTCTTTGGATAAAGTAGAATCTTGGTTTATAGATTCTATTGCCTCTTTCCATGCAGCCCCAAATAGAGTATTTTTCCATGTTAAGGTCCATGGAGACTTTGGAAAGATTTATTTAAGGGTTGGTGAGCCTTGTCAAATTTTTGGCAAAGGGAAAGTGCAGCTGAAATTGCAGACGGCCAACACATGGGTGTTGAAGAAGGTCATGTAGGTCCCAGTCTTGAAGATGAGGCTAATTTCTTCAAGAAAGTTGGGTGATGAGAGATGCACAGTAACTCTCATAGTGGATGCACTTGAATTAGCAGGTGGTAAGAAAGTACGTATCTTTTATCTATCTACTTATATTACTGATTCTCCTTCTGTTGCAAAGATGTGGCTTTGTAGGCTTGGTCACATGAGCAAGGAGGAGATGCATGTTCTTAAGTGGAAGATAGATGTCTTTGACAAACTTAAGAAATGGAAAGCTTTGGTGTTTATGGAGGAGATGATGGATAGAGATCAGTGGAGAAGACTAAATGACTCTAAGCTAGACAGTTTGGATAGGGTTTTGATCCAAAGAGAGCTCACAGGTAAAAATTCATCACTCACAGGGAAACATAGTTACCGATGTTGGTCAGGAGGAACCAACATCGAACAGATAGGTACCGATGTCGGTCATGTGCAGACAGGCAAAGTCAGTGGTGTCGGGTAGGGTGGTTATTGGCATCGGTCAGGGAATTGACATCAGTGACTAGGGACACCGATGTCAGTTAGGGAACTGGCATCGATGATCAGGTGGGTTTGACATCGATCGGGTACAGACCAAGGTCGACCAGGAAACAAATTTTAGGTGGATAGCAAGTTATCAAGGAGTCTCAAACGCCCATACAGAGGACTGAAAATGTAAGTAAGCCTCAAATTCATTATTCCTCTTCTTTATACTAGTTGCTCACTACAGAGTAGGAAGGATCTAGGAAATAGTGGGAGCATGGCATGAATGAGGAATTTGATTCCTAGGATGTAGAACCAAACGGGAGATTTGGTAGAGTTGCTAGTCAGATAAAAGCACTGAAGACGAATGGATTCCTTGGTTAAAGAAGAGAGAGGATGGACACGTGAGATGGAAGGCCAGGTCATATGGTCTTGAGCAAGCTACAGGATAGTGGTATAGGTTTGACAGGTGGATGACAAAGCATGGCTTTAGTCAATGTCATTGTAACCATGGTTTCTTTACCAGGTTCGATAATGGTCACTACATTATCCTACTAATGTATGTGGATGATGTGCTTGTTGCAAGTGCATACATATAGGGATTTACTGAGCTAAGGGTAAATTTAGTTCAGTGGTATGTCATGAAGAATTTGGGAGCAACAAAATTCTTTGGCATGAGTGTGTCTAGAGACATGAAAGGTCACAGGTTGATTTTGTCTCCAGATAATTATGTGAATAAGGTAGTGGCATGGTTCAACATGTAAGATGCAAAACCAGTTTGCACACCTATGGATGGATAGCTCACATAACAGTGTCCCAATTCACATGATGAGGTTAAGTACATGTGTACTAGACTTGAGTTTGCCCAAGCAGTGGGTGCTATCAAAAAGTTTGTCACCAATTTGGGAAAGAAGCACTAGAGAGTAGTTTAGTGGGTTCTCAGGTATCTAAGAGGGACCAGCAACAGGGATTCATGCTATGCAGGGTCAAGGACTTCTCTACATGGGTATGTAGGTTCGGATGTGGTAGGTTACTTGGATGACAGGTGGAGCATCACAAGTTTTGTGGTGGTTGGTCTTCAAGACTGAACTTGAAGAGGGATACAATCTAGGAAACAAATTAGATGATGTAAAGGTATAGGTACAGGTGCAGTTATTTATCTCCAAGTGGGAGATTGTTAGGTTGTGGAGCTAAAAACTTCACCAAAATGCAAATAGGTGGAGGTTGTTGAGTTACAGGCAATTAACGTCAGTCTGATCAATTGACGTCAGTCATCTTTAGTGTTCACAGTAACTGATGTTGGTTATGGGTTGGCCAACATCGGTCAGATAGGAACCGATGTCGGTAGCCTATGTGTGCATGCGTTTGCATGCGTCTCTAGAACTGGTCTATTTTTGGATGGATAGTTGGTTTGCATAAAGAAGACTAATTTTAGTCTTGAAGCTATGGTTTTAATTATTATAATTAGAAGTTTAATTATTGTTTGTATGGGAGCTATTTAATAGACCCATGGGCTGTATTGTAAAGTGTGCTAGATAGAGAGAGCAAGGTTAGCTCCTTCAAAGGGAAGAGAGCAAGGTTAGCTCCTCATAGTGCCACAGTGCCAAGTGTGTATGATTAGGTAAATTTGTAGGAGAGCAAGATCTGGTAGAAGACCCACAGGGGTGCTGGTGTGGAGAATCAGAAGGGTTCTTCATGTGTGTATGATCTAGGTCGGTAGGTGTGCAAGGCCAAGTTGATCTATGGTATAACAAGATCAGGTGAGATATACATGTGTAAGTAAGATTAGTTTGATTTGCAGGTTGTTACAAGTTCATGGGAGATCTACTTGGAGTGCATTGTGTACTCAGACTTGGAGTATGTGTGTATACTCTGTGGTAATGGCATTAGTGATACTGACTGGTTGGAGGTGAACAACAACTCTATGTTTGAGTTGTTTGTTGTGATTGTGATTGAGAGAGAGAACTCTTGAAGAGATTTATTGTTTATGCCCTAGAGGTGTGGGAGCCCTAGAGGAGTGTGAAGAATATTGTGGCATCTTCTTTGTTGTATTTCCTTTTAGAAGAGTATTAATACAATTGGGTATTGTCTCTCATATTCTTTGTTATTTCTGAATTTCTAGTTACTTGTTACTTTTGGTTAAATTCCATGTTTAGTTGCTTACACAAAGGTAATCAACTGTGCTCTTGAAGAGCAGGGGGTCCTGACATAAGATTTATGAATGATTGCTAAGAAGTAAAGGTGGTCTAAAACCCTAAAAAGACCCCACTAACTCAATTTTCTCATGGAAATGGCAGTTTAAAGCTCATTAGAAGCATGAATTCAATTAGACAGGATCTAGGGGGTATGTGAAACCATTCCATATGTTATTCCAAGCCCCACTTGTCATGTGTGAGCTCAAGGATGAAGCAATATTTATTTTAGAGTGGGTGGTAGGTTTGAGCCTAGAGATTTATGTTTCCTTGAGGATCTAAGATCATATACAAGTGGTAAAGGAACCTTAACTTATCCTTATCATATTAAAGAGACATCAAGGAAGTTATATCAACTAATTAGACCTTAATGTTAAGGTCCAAGATTCAAGATCCTCAAATCACCATCCATAGGCATGGGTAGATTTGAGAAGATGCATACTTGTGATGGGTGGAAGAATACCAAGAGGTTTTTATAAGGATTAATAATAGTATGAAATACCTCCAATATTTTTCAAGTGATAAAATTCCTAATAATCACCTACAACCACTTCATGCACTTAACTAGAGTGGATTGTGTGAGTCTAAAGGAAGGATTGTGAAGATCTTAAGAGAGTATTAAAAGTGGTTTAATTCCAATGGAATGGTGGATAATATATTAAATAATTAATCACATTTCCCTATACTTACATAATTATTTAGTTGAGATTAAGAGGACCAAACAATAAAAAGGGAAAGTTATAGGCCTAAACACAGACCTACATGTAGGTTGCAAGTAGAGGAGTTGTATTCAAATTTGATTATTGGGTTTAAAGTGAAATAAAAAGCCTAATAAATCATGAAAATAATTTTTAACTTGATTATATTCAATTTGGGTATCAATAAGATAATAAATGGGTCAATCTTAAGCCTTGACGAGGTGATAAACTAAGAAGAGAACCTATAGGCCTGCCTATACAAGAGTGTGCCATGGAGACAAATTTTACATTACATGAGATATTTGGAAGTCATGAGAGGTTTTAGGATGTTTAATATCATGATGAGACACATTTATATTTCCAAAAATTCTAGGAGACATATTACAAATGGTTCAAATAAATGTGAATGTAAACTTATATGTCTACAGACCTGCAGGTCCACACTTATGATCAAGAAAATCAGAATCTTGTAAAATGAAGTGGACATGAGCCCCTAAAGGTAGTATATAACGAATTAAATAATGGAAAAATTCACATGTAATCCATTAATTGACCAATATTAATTAATGGATTTAACAAAAGTGAGATACACATAAATATTGTCATGAGAAGCATGCACAGGTCTAATGGAGGACTCTAAGTATGCCTCCTAGAGTCTGAGGATGGTATGTGCTTTGTGTATTAACATTAAAGTTAATAATATTATGAGGATGGTGAAATTTATGGATCATGGTGAAGGCTAGTGAAGTGATGGGCATGCCTATATTGAATTCAAGTGTTAAGGAATAGGTCTCTAGTGTCAAAATTGTCAATTGGCTTACAAACCCTCGTAGCACTGAATCAAGTTGTAAAGATTTCATTGAAGGTTACTTTAAATTGGAAAAAATTTAGAGATAGGATAAAAATTTTACCATACATATTGGATGCATTCATATCTAATGAGATGCATTTTGAGGCTCTTAAGGCCTGAAAGACTTTTGTCATTCTTCATACTTAGTTTGCTTCCCTGAAAGACCATTTTTAAATGGTTAGAACTCCTTGGAGATTTTAAATGGACACTAATGGATATTGGAGGTGGTAAGGAAGGTATAATAATATAAACCCATATCATTAGTTCATTGATACACCCCCATATATTTATAAATAATCATTAAGACTTGAGATTTCTTAAAACCCTATTTTTGCCCAAAAAGGAGCTCGAGAGAGCATGGTTCTTTGCTCAAAACTCACCTGAGAAGATGAATTATGTTAATTATAATTGGGAATTATTAAGGGGGTTATTTATGCATAATTATTGGAGTTATTTTAGGCATTAAGGACCTATAGGATATGAATCATCATTAATATCACTAACCACTTTAAACCCTTCTAAGAACTCGATAGAGGTATTGGTGTTGATAATGACTTGAAATGATATTTAATGAATCTATAAGTTCTTATATGACCTATATGCACCTCATGGAACTTAAATGAGTCACTATCTCACATGTGTGGGAGGGAATGTATGGATTTTGGCCAAAAGAGTGCCTCTTGGAGCTAGTTTGCAGAGTTTTAAAGCTTGTAAGCTTTCCTAACCATTTGCAAAGGTTTTACAAGCCAAGGTATAAGTATTATAGTATTTAAATAGTCACTTAAGAGGTATTCATGATGAATTTATATATTAAAGTGGATAAATAGGCATGAAATAAGAGACATGATCCATCATTCACATAGGAGGATTGAATTATAGGTTCTTAGTAGTATGAACAAGTATGAAACTCAATTCTCATCCTCTTACAAGGTGAAAAGAACATGATTTAGCCTAGGATGGTGTTGGATAACTTAAAGTGGCCATGTGTCAAGATGTAATCTTTTAACTAACATTCAAATAGAGACAAGGATGAGTTGATGAAGATCAAGAGTCACTCCTATGTCAACTCCATGAAGAGATCATCATCTAATAAGTTGACACATATAAAGGAGGTTTTAAGGATATTTATAACTCATTTATTACTTTAAACTAATCCTAAAATAGTGACACTTATCAATAATCTCTCTCTCTCTCTCTCTCTCTCTCTCTCTTCTCTCTGTTCCTCTCTCTCTCTCTCTCTCTCTCTCTCTCATTTCTTACTTTCTCTATAAGTATTCTTGATTTTGGCATTTGTTACATCCTCTACCCAAGTATGGAAAATACTTACTCTTTTGTATGCCTTTGATCAATAAGACTACTAGTATTACCTCCTTTATGACTGTACTTAGTATGTATGCATTGATAGTTGATCTTGTTAAGTGATTCTGTTAGTCTCCCTTGACATGTCCGATTCTAACACATATATGCAATTGGAAAGCTTCTCTTATAGGTCATGTGAATTGTTCAAGTGAAGTGTAAGGGTTTAGTTTGGTTATCTATTCATTATTTTCATTTTAGACCTCTTGTTTAGTCCTCATAGCCTAAACATCTATCATAACATCCACATTGAAATACCAATGTAAGAGATTCAGATTCAGAGTAGTATATGTTTAAAATAATCTCATGGTGTACATATGCACATGTAGTTGATTGGTAGAGATAAATCATTTTAACATATGCTCTCCCTAATTAATTTTCTTTCATGTTATCCCTCTCCATTTTCATTATAAGATAGTAGTGTATATTTATGAGCCTAATTGATATATTAAGGGAAACTAGCCCTATAATCTATAGTTTTAAACCACTTAGGGGTCACCCATAACCTAAGACTAATCCCATTGTACATCTCAATTAAGAGGGTTTGAATCACCCTCTCAAGGGTGAAAATTTGATATATAATATTTTTTTCATGCTCGATGGGATGATATACTTCATCCATTGAAGAGTGATTGGTGTGATCTTCAATACATCAACTTATAGAGGCATGAAACACAAACACTGATGGTGACTCTGATCATAATTAACTAGTTTTAACAGCTAGGTATGCTTACAATCAAGTGATTTTTGTTATTTGTCTTTCTCATGAGGATTCATGGATGAATTTGGAGTAGAATTATTTTTTACCCATATTTTTGAGCTCTATCAACAACATATTGGTTCTTATCAGTAACCTAATGAATCTTGTTAGTCCTATGTTGATCCATACCAACCCTATAATGACCCTACTTACCCTCCATATGACCCTAACTATCAATGTGACCAATTTTTATACCAAGATACCTATCTTCCCTCTTTTCCTCATCAACCTTACCAAGCATAGCAACCTTCATACCAATCCTTTCAAGTTTTCCATCAGCAGGAGTTAAGAGCTAAGGAGAAGTGCATTATAATGTAAAACCAAGATAAGAAATAATAAGATTCTCATTCAAATATAAAGATAGATGGAAATGTGGAATTTTGCTGAGTTATCCCTAATCATCTCATTAAAAATATAAGGGACTCATTACAGTTTGAAATAGGTGAGTGGGAAGCCTTTGAGAGGGGAAATAAGCATGCCTTAACAAATGAAATATTGGAAATAAAATATTTGAATGAATGCATGGATGATAGAATAGTAAGATGGGAAGATAAAGAATTGAAGTTTCTTCATCATCAATCACCCTCTCCAATCCCAAATCAATCCTCTTATTCTCATAATTTTCTACAACTTGAAATAAGCCAACAAAAAAGGATTGATTCTATGAAGGCCACCCTCAGTGTTTCCCAAGCTCAAATTTATCTCCCTCATGAACCGAATCCTATGCCCTTCTAAAATAAGAAATTTGATGAGTCTATAAGGAAACTTATAAGATTCTCTAATCCTTCTTTCACCCCTCAACTTATAACACACCATCAAGAGGAGGATCTTAAGTCTAAGACCCCAAGTTAGAAGCAAGTAGTTGAGTCATGGGGAAAAAAAGATGAGCCATGTATAGATCAAGTAGTTGAATCCAAAAAGGAACTTATGCCTATTTAGGCATCATTCACCTCTCCTTACAAGCCCCAAACCCTTCCATCATGGATGTCTATCCAAGAGGGCATCTATGGTAAAAGAGAGGTCCCAAGATTCAAGACAATTCATGAACCTATTCAAAACCCACCCCTCCCTCCTTAATAACCTAAAACTTTCCCATCATGGAGGTCAATTCAAGAGAGATTTCAAATGAAGAAATAAGTCCATTTTGAGAAAAGTCAAGATCAAAGTATATTAAGGTTTGATGAATTGGTTGGTGAATAGAGAGAGAATAAGGACAATCTCATTGATCATGAGATCCCAAAGTTGGTTTGTGAGGTTGAACAACCCATCATTGAGGAAGAAAATGTCCTCTTGAAGACTAATGAAGGTTAAGTTATAACTATAAGTGAGTAAAATGAGGGATATGAAGAATACTCTTAAAGTGAAAATGAGGAATAAATCATCATTGGCAATCTTCTTAGTGAAGAAATTAAAAAAACAATCTTTGGAAAGGAAGGGAAAAGTAGTCTTCATCAAGTAAGATCAGGATTTGAAGGAGATAACACTCTTGAAAAAGACCAGAGCCTAATTGAAGTAGTTATAGCACCTACCTACTCAACTAGTCAGCTCATTGAGACCATGTATGATTAAGAACAATAGTTTTTAGAGTGTCTTGATGAATTAGAGTAGCTAGATGCAATTGAGATACATGTGGATAATTTATAAGATGCCTCAAGTAGCCTAGAAGAGGTAAAAGTCTATTTTAAACCCCATCCTTTGATTGAAAGTTTTGGTGGTCCTTCTTATTACTAATAAGAGCTAATTAATTTGACAATGGAAGAATCTCAAGGGAATGTTTGCATAGAAATTCCCCATGAATAAGTTTCACTTATCCTTGATATAGAAGATATCCTAATTGAATAAGATAAGGTCTTGATCAAGCTTGGAATAGCCTTTAATGAGTATGAACTGATCACCTTTGAATAGCAAGGTATAGTTGCAAGTAAGGTTATAGTTCTCCCAAGAAATCACCATGAATATCATGAACACATGTTAATAGCTATAAAGGTGATGGAGATTGATCAAAGTGGTAGCCATATGCAAGTTGCCTTCTCAAGTCAACTTGAAGAGTTCCAAGATGATATGTGGCATCAATATTTAGAGATTTACAATAAAATTTGAGGTTCTTCAAGGACCTATATCTATTTTTGGGTAGGTTGAAGATGTTTTTGAAGGAGATACCTCCCTTGAATATCAATGTGGGAGTTGTCAAGAAGTTAATCAAGATCAAAATCATCATTTCATGGAACCTCTTAAATATAAGGTTGATGTTGCCCATATGAGTCAATATATGATCATGTTTGAGATCAATTGAAGCATGAATGAGAAACATGAGATTTTAAACCTCATATAGGGGTTTGAAAAACTTGAAGAATCTCTAAGACATAATGACTCTCTTTAAATGGCCATAGATAATCAGGAGCAGCTTATTAATGAGGCATATATAGTATTGTTTGTACCAAGAAACCAAGCTTGGGATAGGTATGACCTTGTTCTTGACTTACATAATCAATCCTCGTATAAGTGAATGAAGTAATAAGGTATGGTTAGTAGTCAAAGAGACCATGAGTATGATAACATCTCAAAATGTAGGTGGAAGCTCTCACTCCATGGAAAATACTTGATCATACTTCATTCAATATATGATAATTTTATTTCATGAGAGCATGGTGATCTCAAGATATTTCCATTTGGTCCTAGAGGAGGAAGAAATGTTGAGTTTAGTTGTGTATAATAGATAGCTTATGCTTTATTTTCCCTAAGTAATTTGTATCACATGTGTGTGTCTTGATTTGGTGTGTTTGCTTCTTGTTTTGTTGTTTTGGTGAGGTAGTTAGTTGTCTCAGCTATTTCAAAGCATTTGTAGTCAAGTGTCAAGGCCAATATAGGATTGATATTAAATGAGATATGAATCCATGCCCAATTGATAGACTAGGCAACCCATCTAATGAGCATAGTAAGCATGAAATCCTAGGAGGTTGCCAAAGATGTTAGCCAATTTTGGCTACCATAGGTGAGTTTCATAAAAGACTTGTCTATTCAAGCCTTCATCTTGATGAATAATCTTGTAAATCCTTCATAATGCATGTTTAACATTTTTGAAGGTAATTTTAACAAGTTTAAGGTAAGTGTTCTTTCTAGTATCATGCTTATCTTGTCACTAAGACTTATCCTAGTCAAGTGGTTTCAAAGAGTGTCAAGGTTTGAAAGGTATTTTGTTATTTCATATAACTAATTTCAATGTCATTTTATATGACACATGGTCTGTACAAGTGTATTTAATGAATTCAAATATCCTTTCTAATTTCAATGTCATTTTAAGCTTATAAGAAGAGCATAGACAAATGTTAAAGTAACATTAACATATCCTTGAAATCATAAAGAGACATTAAGGAAGATATATCAATTGACAAGACCCCAATGCTAAGGTCCAACATTTAATATCCTTAAACCACCATCCATAGGCCTATCATGGGAAGATTTGAGAAGATACATACTTGTGATGGGTGGAAGAATACCAAGAGGATTTGTATAAGTATTAATAAGACTATGAAATACCTCAAATATTTTTTTTGATCAGTTCTCAAGAATTGAAGGGTCTCGGGCCCTTACACCATTTATATCATAAGATAAAAAGGTGGATTGGCTTAACATTAGAAAATGTTAAGGTATGTTTGACCAATCAGAACCAGGAATTTTTTTTTTCAAATTTACCATATTATCTTTATAATAAAAAAAAAGAGAGATTATCTTTCATACATCTTTTAAACACAGTATCTTTAGATAACCAATATTACCAATAACACATACTAGAATGAAGTTTCAAAAGAAAAAAAATAGAGAACTTCTCATTCCAAGATTATAAGATCAATCAATTTGCCATCACATAAAATACTATCATCAAAAAACTTATAGAAGGATCAGCTTACATCTTAGCCATGAGTGCCCTACCTAACAGAGGTACCCCAAAATCTTATTGTGCTCCAACTATTACCACTAACTAAGGATAGACCAACTTACGTTGAGGACCATTATCATCCTTTGAGTATAGAGTCTTACCATGCCACCAAGGAGGAGATTTGAAAGAACTTTGAGCCACCCCATTTTGCAAGCCATTTGATGGCTTTGACATGATCTATATTTCTTAGGTTCTACCAAGCATCAAGACTAGAGATAGGCTTCAAAACCTCATCCAAATTAGGCAAGAAAATACCCTTGCTTCACACCACTCCATGAGAATTGTAAGAGGCCTCTTCCACTTCTTTAAAAAATTACACTAAAGCCAAAAAATGAGCTTCCAATTCACAAAAGTCAAACAAAGGGATGAAACCTAGAGATTCATGACAAGAGAAAGGCATTATTGAAGAAGGGTTGAGAGATAGAGAATCTATTCAAGTGAATAGTCCCTATCGATACTTGGGAATAAATAAAGAACTCAACCACCATTTAAACTTGAGAAACATCTAAAACCCAAAGATAGAGATTATTGTATAAAAGTGAGGCCAAATCTAAATTTACACGATCCCTATTTCTTACTACCAAGGCATCGGTGCCCAAAACCAATTCAATAGAATCTACCACTTTCAATAAAGGGATCCAAAAAACATTTGATAGATGAGTTCTAGTAATTGACCCCTAAAAACCCATTTCCCTAGTTTTGTCCTTACCAAACACTAGGGGCCAACACGTAGATTAATTCTAGAAGTTCTCCATCCTTAAAACAATAAGAAAAATTGATGGCCAACCAAACACAAACTAAGATAAATAACCACCATGTAATCATAATGGAAATACGGATAAAGTTAGATATCAATACCCTTGCTAAGAAACATAAAAATCCATGCTTGCAAATTATGGTAGGTCCAATCCCATTGGATTGAATGCTTATGTCATCATTATGAATAAACCTTCAAGCATGTGAGTCTACCAAGATCATAATGAAAAATACTGCCACCTTTGAATATAAATTTTTTAATTTTTAATTAAAATTAAAAATAAAAACTTCCAAAAAAAACCATTAAAAAATTAGAAATCAATTTGGCCAAAATTGATAAAATCAGCCCAACTTGAACTAACATTATCCGATCTTATTTCCATAGATTGCTCAATAGCCACATTGGCCAAGAAGTCTGCCACTGTGTTACTTTATTTGAAGCAATGTGAAGCTAACTAATTTGAGAAAATATTCATTTTTGGTGAAACAATTTTTAATATATTTTTTATTTTCCATGAATTTATTCTTTGATTTTTTAGATCTTGAATTATAACTTGCAAATCTCCTTCTGATTTCAAGTGTTGTTATACCACAATCAATTACCATTTGAATTCCTATTACCAGTGCTTGGGCCTCTACTTCATTATTGGTCAAATAATGAAGCTTAAAATATAATTCTCTAGTTAAAGAACCACTACAATATTTAATCACACATCCTACTCTTGATACCCCTAAATTGCCTCTACAGGCCCCATCAAAATTTAATTTAAATCAGCCAAGATTTGGAGGTGTATGGATTGCATATTTTCTATTTCTCTTGATTTTTTTATTTACTATTGACCCATGAATAGGAAAAAATACCTCCAATATTGGTCAAGTGCTAATATGTCAAATAATCACCTATGGCCACTTCAAGCACTTAACTAGAGTGGATTGTGTGAGTCTCAAAGAAGGGCTATGAAGATCTTAGTAGAATATTCAAATTGCTTTGAGCCCAATGGAATGGTGGAGAATATATTAAGTAATGACTCATATTTACCTATAATTCTATCATTTTTCAATTGATATCAAGAATACCAAATAGTAAAAAGGGAAAGTTCTAGGCCTATACACAGACCTACAGGCAAGTTGCAGGTAGAGGACTGGTATTAAAGTTTGATTATTGGGTTTAAATGTGAATAAAGGTATATGATACCATGACAAGAATTTTCACCTTGAATAAATTAAATATGGGTATCAAGAGGATAAGATAGGGTTCAACCTCAAGCCTTAATGTGGTGACAGACTTAGAGGAGAACCTACATGGCTACCTATATAAGAGTGGGCCATAGAGACAAATTTTGCATTACATGAGAGATATATAAGTCATGAGAGGTTTTATAAGGTTTAATAACATGATGATAACAATTTATATTTCCCATAAGTCTAGGAGACATACTACAACTAGTTTAAATAAAGGTGAATGTAGACTTACAGGTCTACAGACCTATAGGTCCATACTAATGATCAAGAAAATTAGAATATTTCAAAATAAAGTGGTCATGAGCCCATCAACGTAGTCTCTACCCCATTAAAGCAAGATAAAATTCACATGAACTCCATGCACTCACCAATAGGAATGAATGGCTTCAACAAAAGTGAGATACATAGAAAGATTGTCATGAGAAGCATGCATAGGCCTAATAGAGGACTCGAAGTCTACCTCCAAGAGTCTAAGGATGGTATGTACTTTATGTATATATATATATATATATATATATATATATATATATATATATATATATATTCTGAGTTAATAATATTATGAGGAAGGTGAAAGTGAGGGATCATGGTGTAGGTTAGTTCTATGATGGTCATACCTATATTGAAGTCAAGTGTAAAGGAACATGTCTCTAAGGTCAAAATTGTCAATTAGCTTACAAACCGTCTTAGCATTGAATCAAGTTACATAGACTTATTTGAAGGTTAATTTACATTGGAGATAATTTAGAGATAGGATAAAAGTTATCCCAAACCTATTGGATACCTTCATATCCAATGAGATGCATTTTGAGTCTCTTAAGGCATGAAAGACCTTTTTTGATCTTCATACTCAGTCTGTCTACTTGAGAGACCATTTTTCAATGCTTAGAACTCCTTAGATATTTTTTATGAAAAATAATGGATATTGGAGGTGGTGATTAAGGTCTCCTATCCAAACCAATTTAATTAGTTCATTGATATACCCCCACAACTTTATAAATAATCATTAAGACTAGAGGTTTCTTAAAACCCTATTTTTGCCTAAAGAGGAGCTTAAGAAAGCATGGTTCTTTGCTCAAAACTCACCTAAGAAGATGTATGGTATTACTAGATAATTGGGGAGTGTGAAAAGGGTTGTTTACTCAACATTTTTTTAATTATTTCATGCATTTAGGCTCTATAATCTATGAATCATCGTTAAGATGACTGACCACTCTAAACCCTTCTTAAACCCTTCTAAGCACTCGATGGAAGTATGGGTCATTATAATGCCTTAAAATGATATTAAATGAATATAAAAGTGCTTTAATGACCTATATGCACTTAATTTCACTTGAATGATCCACTAGATCACATGTGGGAGGAAATGTATGAATTTTGGCTCAAAAAAGAGCCTCTTATAGCTCGTTTGTAGAGTTTTGACACCTGTAAGCTTTCCTAACCATTTTTAAAGGTTTATCAAGACAAGATAAATGTATTAGTGAATTTTACCATTCAATTGAGATGTCTTCACGATGAGGCTTGAAATAAGAGAGATGATCTATCTTGCACATATGAGGATTGAATTGTAGGTTCCTAACAGCATGAACAAGTGTGAAACTCAATTCTCATCCTATTCTAAGGTGAAAATAACATGAATTGGCCTAGGATGGCATTAGATAAATTCAAATGGATTTATGTTAAGATGGAAGCTTGCAATTGCGATCCAAATAGAGACAAGGATGAGTTGATGAAGATCAAGAGTCATTCCTACACCAACTCCATGAAGAGATCTTAATCAAGCCAATTGACACATATAAAGGAGGTTTCACGGCTATTTATAAATCCTTTATTTCTTGCAATTGATCTTATAATAGTGAAACTTGCCAATGAGTTCCTTTATGACTCTCTCTCTTTTATTTCTTTCTCTACAAGTATGCTTGATTTTTTTATTTGTTGCATCTTCCACCTGAGTATGATGAAGCCCTACTCATTTTTATGCCTTTAATTAATATTTTCCTTACAAGATAGTAGTTTAAAATTTTGAGCCTAAAAATTGATACATCAAGGGGAGCTAACCCTATAATCTAGAGGTTTAATCTACTTAGAGGTCACCCATACCCTGGTATTAATCCTATTATATCTGTCAATTAAGAGGGATTGAATCACCCTCTCAAGGGTACAAATTTGAGATATAACAATTACCTTGCTAAAAGTGGGTTGTGGGCTCATGGTGTCTAGCTGACCCCAAAGACTCCTCTATCAATGAGCATTAACTACATAGCTAATACTCTAAGGAGGGCCTTAAATTCATGTATTTCTCCTCGATGTGTGGGAATGTATGTGCACAAGGGTGCCATATAATATACGATGATGTATGTAGTAATATTTATTGAAACTTGAAAAAATGGCCCATGGGTTATCTTTTGAGTGATTCAGACCTATATCATGATTGCTCCTATGATTGATATGAAAATAGGGATGAATAGGGTAGAATATATTAGTTGTGTGATTTGAAATTCATTATTATGTATAAGTTTGAGAGGTGATTCTTGGTCATTGATAGATAAATGTTAGATGCATAATGAGTAAGCTTTTACTTGTATATATATTATCTCTTTTGAAATAATCATCATGGAAGGATTAATGACATTCTTAGGCTGACCCATACATATCAAAATATTAGAAAATTTGAGTGTTCATAAGGTAAGGACACTTGCATTAAAGCAGGGATAGTAGCCTAGACAAGAACAGTTTAACATATAAATCTAGATTTAAGAATCTACACATAGAGGCCTATCATTAAAAAGTTAAAAAAGCCATCATTCTAATTGTTATTTTTATTTTTAATTGGTTTTCCACATTAGGGGTGGGCTCTCTTTACTCAGAAAATAATTAGATACATTTCAATAGATTATTATAATAATTAAATTATAATTACCATCTTTTCAATATTTTATTTGTTTTTAACAGATCACCACATTAAGGGGTGTGCTCTCATTGAATAAAATAGAAGTGGGTATATTTTAAATAGGTTATTGAAAATGACTACTTTCATTAATTTGGTTGGTTGTTCCTGATAATGCTAATTGACTTGGTATGAGAGCTTTATAGTCCCATCTGAGTTAACATGTAATTTAAAAAAAATACATTTTATTAAAATTTAATAGGTAACCAAAAATAGTAGGTTACAAAAAAATAATAGGTTTTAAAAATTGTTAAAGATAAAAACATCATCTAACTCTAGGATTAGATTTTTTTAATATGATCTAAAATTTGCATGTTTAGTTAACTCTAAGATTACTTTTTATTTTAATAGGATTTTAGGTGTGCATGATAATTCTATTTTTGAGTTGTGCATTATTAAAAGACTATGTATTATTTTATAAGAATAATGAAGAATGAAGAATTAGAATAATTTTTTGTTGCTCAATTTTATTCTCTATAAATTTCATTTTATAGACTATAATTTTATTCTTTGTAATTCTATCTTACTTCATCTCGTCTTCCTCCTATTTTTTTATCTTCCTCTTCTTTGGACACCTTGTTATCCTCTACTTTGGTTATTTTAGCTTCCTCACTTACATATTACACTTGGGATTCCTTCTCCCCTATTACTACGTCCTCTTTATTTTTCTCTCTAGCTTCCTTAGCTATCTCTGATTTTTCTTCAACAATCTTCACTTCAGCCTACTTATTTTCCTCAGTGCATACTGATGTAATATCTATGACTGCTTATTCCTTTATTGATTTTTATAGGTGAGGCTAGTGTGGATGTGTTTGGTAAGGAGGTTGATCCACTTTTACTAGAGTGTCATCCAAGAATTTTCATACCATTAATCCTTCAATATGCTAACAAGGAATACTTATGGAATGAATGATTAGCCAAGAGGATTCCACTATATTATTTGAGGTGAGTGGTTGATGATGATATGTTCAAATATGAAGTAGATGAAGGCGTAGAAGGTGAGGTGTCTTATTGATTGGATTAGAAATATGAAACTTCTTGTTTCTTATGTACAATAGTTTTAGGTCACACAGCTGGTGGGATGAGGAATTGCTTCTACAATATAATTTTTAGGTGTGTTTCCTTAATTGATTCTTTTTCTTATGTGTCTTTATCTATTATCATAAATGTTGTAAAGGTTTACTTATACCCTCCTAGGTCAAGATGAGGTCTTGAATTTTTTTATGTGTGTGGCTTCCTTGTCAAATGCTAAAAGCAATTGACCTAAACATCACCTTCTTATTCACTTCTCTCCGTAATGAAGGTCTATTTTCCTCCTTCTTATGCTTACACACAAGTGGTTGCTATGGGGTGATGGCATGATCATATATAATAGTCCATTCTTGGGTTGGTTATTTTAACCCTAATACATCTCCTATTGAGAATAAGGATTGCACCCTATACTTAATCTTTTCTTATTTGGCAATTGTGTCTACCTTGATAAAATTTGGTATCGGTAGGAGGTTGAACAATATTAGGTGTGGTATCACATTATGAAATTTCATTGTGTGCATAGACCTATATAAGAACCATTACTTATCGAATTAATCATCATATGGGTCATACTTCATGTCCTAAATCAAAACATTGGCCACATCTTCTAGTGCAACACTAAATGTGTTAAAATTTATCTCTATAAAAATTGTAGGTACTTTGGGATAAATTTATCATGCCATTAATATTATTATTATTTTGAGTGGTAATTTTGTTGGCTATATAGGTTAAAATTTACATTTAGATGGCATATATTAGGTATTATAAATAGGATCTTATGTTGTTATCAATTTTAATGAGGTTTGTGGTCAGTGTACTCACAATGGGTGTACAATCTACACCACCAAGTTTCTATAGTGGATGACTTATAACTATGCTTTGACCATGTTGATGAAAAATGGTAGAGGAAGTGTAGGTTGTGCTAGGAGTTCATGGAATCACACCATGACACCATTGTATAGCTTCATGACTACTACAATATGGGATAAGTAGTCCACAACCTCTAATTAAACATGAAGGTTTGTAGTGATTAGCTCACAAAGTTTTAGAAACCAACTTCCAAATTTTTACACATGTAGGTATGCATTCCCTCTATTGAAAAAATGAGGTTGGAAAAGGCTTATTACAACCATAAATTATTTCCAATTTCATATTTCCCCTTGAAGGACCTCCACTACATGAAGTAGATGAGAAGTTCCAATATTTGGTACTTGAATGACTACAAATTTTTGAAGAGCACCTTCTTCACATTTATCTAGATTTTTTATGCCATAAAATCTATCTAGTTGAATTCTTACCTCACTTACACCATCCAATTGGTGATGTCAATGATTCCTTTTTTTACTTTCTTATACACCCTATTTTTTCCAATATTAATTCATTATATACCTCACCAACACTCACATAGGGGCATCATTGACCTACTTTTATATTTCATTGGTCTCTTTGTAAAAGGGCATATTTTTGGATTTGTATGACTATCGTGGTTTCCCCCTTGATATAAACCCTTTGGTGTATGCAACTAATGTTGTGTTGATATGAATGATTACTTGTGGTGAAATTTGAATGGGTCCCTCATTGTAACTACTGAGAAAAGTTATCATCAGGTTATCATTTTATCCAAAAATGGAGTATCACTAGCCATTATACTTTTAAAACTCATTGTGTATGAGGTAAGGCAAAAACAACTTATGTCATTCCTTCTACTCCTGGTTGCTAAGGATGTGAAAACCATTATACATTCGCTACATCAATAAATTTGAATAATTCCTAGTTATTCCAGTTGACTTTTTGTAAATAAAACCATATCCCCATCTCTTATTTTTTAATGTCACTCAATGCGACCACTATCAGATTGGAAGCCATTAGATGTTCTTATTTATTGACTATGCTCATGCCTTTGAAGATTATTTTTAGACACTACATAACTTTATCCTATTATCCTTGTAGATAATGATCTACTGGCTTATGGAATGAATATTTCACTTTTTATTTTTTTGAGATGGATAAAGTATGGTTTGTTTCTCCACATATCCTTTCTATAGAAACATCATGACACCTTATGAATATCCATTGAATTACATATCATGCCAATTTGTGCCTACCTTAACTTTATTAGTCATTATTGGCTTGACACATGGTTGTTTTTATGGTTTTATAAAAAATATATTATTTAATGTGATGCAATTACATTTCATTTTCAAATTCTTACCACTTTGAGACTTTAAATAATCATTAGGTCACTTCAATGTTTGTAATAAATTCCTTTTGTCTTATTTCTAAACTAGTTTGTAATCTTTGCCTCCATTATTTATTTTTGCATATTCCCCATTTATTCATTCAAATCCTCACATAATATTATTAAAATTAATTGATTTATGAGGATTTCCTAGATTCATCTCATAAATATCAACAATTATTATAAGTGATTTTGGTGCCCACAACTTGTCTCTCACTTGTAAACTTTCCTTGATTACTTATATTATGTCACGCTCACATTCTTCTATATTTTATTTAATAATGTTATTATTAGAAACCCAAGTTTCACCCTATGAAGGAGAGTGTTCAATTCTTCTTCAACATGGAATAACATGAGAATGGCCTAAAGGTTGTGGGTGACCTTATAACTAGACAAGAGCTCTAGATTATAGGGCTAGCCCCCTGGTACATCACTTTGGCTCAATTTACTAAAACCTACTTCACTTTGGGGGTGAAAAGATTTATAAAGACAAATTAAAAGTAAAATATATACTATTTATGGTGATGCACATAATGTAATCATTCATGCACTCAATATGGACTTCAACTAACACTAGTAAGCAATACAAATCACTGAATCTTCCAACTCCAAGGACTCTTATGAAAAATTATTTCACATAAAGGTTTCACTAAGTGATAAGAATATGAGGGTAATTATGGAAGGCCTAATTTAAGGCACTATCTAATCAATATATCCATTCCAAGATCAACCACTCAACATTCAAACACTATATGTGTCATGTATAAGATTATATACTAGTAATTAGGTGAGATTAGGACCTTCCAAGTGAGAAATACTACCACATGTGCAAATAATACTAATAAAAAATAATAAACCTATATCAAAGAGTCTAAAAATAATTCTTTGTATTATCTTAAGAGGTTACAAAGTGTCAATCTTAGCAGAGTTTAATCATCCCAAGAGAGGGATTACAAATTAAGGCCTTTTTGCTTGAATATATAAAAGAATAAGGAGAGAAGGAGAAGGAGAGTAGCATGGAAGAGAGAGGAAAATGTATTCCATAATCATTATACGTTAATTACTATAGTTAAAACATTTACTCGATCCTCCAAAAGACTCTCTATGTATTAATGCCCTTAGGTGACTCCTTAAGCATTTGAGATGGGGTAGTGGAGAGTGTGGTTGACTTTCTCAAACTATTTCAAGAATAATACACCAATATTTGGGTCAAATAACCTATATTATTGGTATTTAAAACTTTAATGAGGTGCAATTAATTCACCATAAAGTATAAAATAGTCCATACTCCTCTTTTTGAGCATATGATCAAGTCAAGTAACTAACCTCTTCCTCCATTATGAACATGTAATGAGAAATTGAGTCCTTTAACGTAGGAATTTATCAGGTGTAATATATTGTATTTAACCTCTTCATCAACCTTTCTATGCCATCTTCAACTTTACTTGTTAACCAAGTAGGCCTAGTAAGCCACTAGGCCTAGTTACCTAGCTATTTACATTTAATGGCCATGAAAGCCTATATGAAACCATTATAACCTATGAAAAATTAATTTTTAGGCATGAGTAAATGCCTCAAATAATAACATAAGTATCCTTGAGTAGTTCATACTTGTAAACTTCTCAAACTAGGTGACTAGGTTACCTTGTCCTTCACATCTACAAATTGGTTGATTAGAAGAGACTCACAGAGGCATTTTAAGGTAGATTATTGGACATATAATGTCTTAAAAAGGTTAAACAAGTGTCAAAATTCCTCCTCTAATTATTATCATCTTCTTCGACCACCTTGAACATCTATTTTTTCTCTTTTCCATATAGTTTTGTATAACACAGTACCATGGTCAGGACCCTCTCTAAGTGTAATTTATGATTCAATGTTTATTAGGTCATTCATGGATGTTTGGGTAGCAAAATATCATGTTTTCCAAAACTAGGTCTGCCTTAGGTTTTAAGTAAGGTTTTGGAGGTCCACCATATTCATGATGGTTTATAAAGTATAGACCTCCAAACCAAAATTTATTTCCATGGATATTTATTCCATATAACCCTTCAAATTACTTGAGAACCTTGAGTTCCCCTGCAAAAGGTGTGTCAATATATGCATATAGGGAAATGTGCTTGTAGTCTTCTACAAGCAATTTGGACATGCTACCAATATTATCAATGGCTAATAAACATATTCATTTGAATATAAATATTTATAGAATGTATTTCAAGTGTATAGGTGTCCTTAATTCTCAGTATGAGAATTTGGTCTAAGTCCTCTTGTGATGAAATATCTAAGCATTGAAATAGGTAACTTGAGCTAACTATGTACACTGTGGAATTAGAGATGGTTCTTGAGACCCAAATTGACCTTCTTGTTAATTTTATCTACTAGAAACATATTTTTAGGACCTAAATAATCCCTTTAAACCTTATCATGGTGTCAAAATTACTTAGGAAAGTTTGAATGTGTCTCAAGGTGATGTGGGCCTTTTAGGCTTCAAGACTGGTTTTAGGCCTAAAAGGCCTTTACTAAGTTTTGGAGGTTTAAGGCACCTATAAGTGATATGAGGGGTTAAAAATAGGTATCTCATATTATTTAAAATTTTTATCCATCCCATTTCACTACATTTGGATACCCATATTCCACTCTATATCCATTATCTTATGACAATGCCTATAGGTTACTCTATCAGTCTATGTGTTTACAGAAAATAGAGTTTGGAATAGTCATTTATCCTTCCAAGATAAGGTTTTATGGATTTTAAAATATATAAAACATGATTTAAAGTTTAAAAATATCCCTAGTGCCAAGCTCTTCCATCAATTCTATTTCTGCATACTACATTCATTTGTTGCCTATGGTTTCTTGGTAGTCAAATCTTCCTAACCCTTAGTGACTAAATTTAGTGATTTTAATAATTAACCTGAGTTTCCTCTCATAATAATATGTTTCTATAAATCTCTCAATTATCTTACCTTCCCATTAGGTACTTTATTTCTTCAAACACCACTCAAAACACAAGGATGCCACCAAACTAATACGTAGACCTATCTTCCTAGCTAGCCCTCAAGGATTTTGAATTGAAATCATGATTTTTGTTACCTTAAATAGTATATTAAAAACTTTAATTAACATATCTAATTTCCTCAAAAGTTTTTATTAAGTCCAAACTCTCTATCTTGTTTTCAAAACTCCTAAATGACCATCTAGTCTCATCAATGAATGTCACCTGATTGTAATAGATTTATGATAGAACAATGGATGTTTATAGTAGTAATATGACCTTGAAGATAGTATTAATAATTTTACCCAATTAAAATTATCATATTTACTAAATTTAAATACCTAAGTACACCTTTAGAGGTTTCAAAACCACTAACTCCTCCAAGACTAGCTTTATGTATTGATTGTGATTGTTGACTGTGTATGTATATGCATGTTAGTTGTGTCTCTTAAGTATGTTGGGATTATCATCAAAATTATTAATCTTATTAATCCTTCAATTAATCTTCAAACTCTCTCACTCACCTTGTTTCTTTATTTAGGTCTAAGAATGATTAACTCTCTAAGTAGGACTATAGGCTACCTATTAGGGTCATTTGACTATGTTTAAAGCATTTAGATCTTACCCTTTTTTCTAATAGCCTTGAATAGTTATTAGATCTCCAATTAGGTTCTTATAATTCCCCAAAATATCAACCTCTTCATGAAGCTTATACTCCCACTTTCTTATTTGTAGGCCATCTATAGATGACACTTTAGAGTTATTGACTCATCGTATTGATTACTTTAACTATCAACAACTAAAAAAGTGAATGAGATGATCTTCATGTTATTTGTATTCTATCTATATACAATGAGAGATATTTTGAGAAATGTTATTGTAGTATCTTGGTTTTTATGTTAATTTGATGCCAATTTGATCAATAAGAGGGGTCCCTTTTGACTATGTAGGCTACCAAGCCATTCATCAAACCTTTGACTCTCTTAACACTGTCAAACAATAGGTTGTTTCCATTATCAATGTTTCAATGATCCATAGAGCCTATATCAATCACAAGGCCACCTTGAACTCTCCTATCTCAATGAGCATTATGGTAATCATATGACTTTAGGTGGAGGTTTATATAGTTTGTATAGATAGAGGTGAAAATTTGATGCTAGAAGACCTTGAGAAGGTCATAATCATGACTCATTATGTTTTTCATACCTAATGAGAGTAAAAACCTTAACTCCATAGACTTAACTCCTCAAACCTTATCAAATATTGTAGATAGACTAACTGTATTATGACCTTGGCTATAGGTGAAGATATACTCCTTTAGCAAGGTTTAAGTCTTTATAACTCATCTCCATATCCATGGTGATCCTTAAAAACCTGAGAGATATCAAAAAGATTGGATTCATGATGTGTATATGGATAAATAGTGATATGATGATAATGGAATTTGGAAACTAAGAATGGAAATGGAGTGATAAGCTTATATAATTGTGAATGGCAGTGATAAGGTTATGAAAATGGTATGAAACATGGGGGAATGAAAAGACACATGAATACACTATCATGACAATCTTTAAGGGTCTTAGGAAAGCATAAGCATATTCCATACAAGATAAAATATTTTGGATATCCTTGATGAAGGATACACTATGAAACAAAGAACCTAGTATCCTCGAAACTACACCTTAACATATGCTAAGTTACCTTAACATATGTTAAATTGAGATTGTGAGGATGTTGAGGACATATTGTTGATTTTTAGTCTATAATATGCTTTGATGAAGTTTTAGAAACATTAATAAGGACAAATATACATCAATGAGACCTCTCATATAGTCACTTACTATGTTTTGACATCCTAAAATCACCATGAAATGTACAACCATTCAAACTACCTACAAACTATAGATTTGGTAGTTCATTTTTTTTTTTAGTTGTATATACTTCACACATGTGATATGAGGTTATATAATGATATGTGAAGGTGGATTAAACTCTTGAAAATATCTAAATTTTCATTTCTCTATCACCATGCTTAGGAAAGAAGAAAACAAGTAAAACCCATAGCTTATCTGAATGTAGAATGCATTATGAGTGCCTTACCTTGTTAATTATTGTTTATAAAGGAGAGAGAGATCAAAACTAATAACAAATTCCCAAAAATGGAAGCTATCTGGGATCTCTTCCCTTGTCAAAAATTTTAGATCCTTATATTCTCTCTCATAGTCATACATCTACAAACCTAAAGGGATCTCTTGGGATAAAATGGAGTTTGATTGTGTTTGAGGATTGGTTCTTGGCCTATTTTACATCTTTTTGATATGAATATTCATCAATAGACATAACATGAATCCTCTTGCAATCTCCAGACCTCCACTGTATGGAAAATTCTATAACAAGTCTATACATCTATAGAAAATTGTTGAAAACTCTATTCTTTTAGTATTTCCCAAATTTAAAGATTGAAACTAAAATTTTAGGGTAATATGAGGAATAATTGGGTCAAAATAAATTTTTAAAACAAGCAACACGTTTTGGAGATCAGAAAGGGGGCATATTTCACATGCGGGAGCTCTTTTGAAGGCCAAACAATGTTCTAGACTTGTAGAAAAGACATTTTCAAAGCATGAAACGTTTGACTAAGAAATGTCATGACCATGAGGGTGATTTAAATATGTTATTAATGATTTAGTGTCCTTTTGAGGCCAAATTTTTTCATTTAATACCAAAATCTTCTTTTAGACAACATACATATAGGCTTCAAAAAGAGATTTGTTAATGAATATCATAAAATTACCTTATATCTTCCTTAAAGAGTTTCCATGAGGATTTTATGTATCTTCACATTTTTTCAAATATTCTAGTCCACCATACCTCATAATGAGTCATCAATTTCCACCTCCCACCATTTCCATCAAGGCATTTTAAATCTTAAGGCCACTTCAAACCATTGTAAAGACATATAAACATACTTAAACATCATGATGATACTTAACACCAATTGAAAATAGGTATGAAAATGACAAGACACTAAGACCTACTCCCTTCATTTGATATTCAAGACATCATGATGATCAATCACATCACCTAAGGATGTAAGACATCTATGAGATATGGTGATCACAAACAGACTCATTGACATCTCTAGGAGTGTTGAATGACTTCAAGAAGTAATTAGGAGACATCATCACTCAAAATACCACCATGTAGAGGCTTAGGTGACTACCATGAAATTTTTTTGGCTATAGGGGTTGGCATTTGGCCTTGGGAGGCCAAATTGCCAACTGTTATGTTATCACACCTATGAAAAAATATAAGAGAAAATCTTACTCTATATGTGCCATCTAATTTTTTTTTTTCCTAAACTAATATTATTTATAGTAGGGATATAGAGTACTAGCATTTACTTGTCATAGAGTAATGTTTTCATATAATTAAAGAAACACAATGGTGGCTTGTCTTGTTAGATGGTAGATCGTGTATGTTCCCTTCCACCAAAATCATAATTTATTAGGTGTGACTTGAATTTGATTCCATAAAATAATACCATATGTTCTAGTTGAAACTTATTGTATCATAAGTTGCAATCATGCCATCATGTTTGACTACAATTGTATACTTCCTAACACTAATTTTTCATTTTTTGTGTCTCTTTTATACAAGTCAACTCAAGTAATTGATTTTGAAAATATTATTTTTCATTAAGTCATGTAATCATTAAAATGAATATATTAGGTACAAAGTTTTCTAATAGCATGATGGTTTCCATTTCATAGAACAATTAGAATGGAGTGTATCCCATTGCATACTTGTAGTCAGTTATTTATGCCCAACATATCACTAAGATATGATATTCCTCGCCATCTCTTTATACATTGAAAATATTCATGAGAAATTTCTCTAATACCTTGTTAGATGATTTTGTTTAGACATTTTCTTGAGGATGATAGGTGGTGATCTTCTAGTGTGATGTCACAAATTATTAAATCAAGGTCTTGATGATGTTATTGAGAAAGTGTGTGAACCTATCACAAGTTAACTTCTAATGGCAGTGAAACCTTGTATGATATATTCATATAGTAACTTTGAAACATCATTTGCACCACATTTTAGAGTCACAACTACCTCAACCCAATGTTTGAATTAGTACATCATAGTTATGATATATTTTGAATTAGTGCATTAAAGGGTACAACAACATATACTATAAAATATATCCACATTATTCAAATGATCATGGAATAATAATTAGGTTGAGTGGCATATCATCTCTTTTATTTAGTTTCCTTGTGTGTTAACAAACATCATAATGATTAGCAACCCAATATGCATCCTAGAACATTGTATGCCACCATATCCCACTCTATAGTATATTATTCATAGTCAATTATCCTAAGAGGTGGAATATATATACCCCTTAATGAGATTCATCTAGTACCTATGTGTATTATTAATCTAAAGCTACACTCTAAGTCATCTTTACCTAGATTTTAAAGGAATCCATTGATAACATTAAATGGTAAATAACTTACAACTAGATACTTTATTTCTCACTCCATGTAATGATCTAGGAATGTATAATGGTGTAATAATTTTATCATCTCTTATAATTATTTTGGAATCATAGTTACCCTGAGTAAATGTGTATCTAGAGAATCATCTTGTAATTCCTTAGGCATGCCCCCTATTTGAATTAGTCTAAAATGGTATGGCCTTATGTTCTCACTTCCTAGATTCACATTGATTTTAAATTGATATTGGTTGGGGCCAACACCCCTAATTTTATTAAAAATGGGGGACCCCTCTAAAAAAATCACAAACCAAAGCTATAAGGTCCTTTGTTTTCTTGTCATCAAAGATGTTTACTCAAATCTTCAGAATATGCATTGCTTTGATTTCCTCAAGAAATAATAGGCCTCTTTTATTTATATTTAGGACTAAGGGGTGTTTTTCATGGTCCTAGTGTTGTAATTTGATTTTCACTTAAATATCTTATAGTCTAGTTCCCTTCCCAGAGTAATGGTCCCATTGCTCTCCATGGTAAATTGAGATTGATGTAACTGACAAGTAAGTTTTAAATGTATCATAATCCTTTTATTTTCTTGGTCATTTTGTGAACTTTGTAGAGCTTGATTGACTGTTAAGGCACCACATCACCATGTGTCAAAGCATCCATTCCCCTAAACTTGTCAGAGATGTCAGAGCTTGGGAGAGCCCAACCAAATGGTAAGGTACCATGTCACCATGTGTTAGAGTGGATAGTCCCTTGGACCTATTAGATATGTTAGAATATGGGATAACTTAACTAAATGGGAAGGTGACATGTCATTAGGTGTTAGAGTGTTCAATACCTTAGACCTATTAGATATGTCAGATCTTGAGAGAGCCTAGTCAAATGAGAAGGCACCACATCACCATGTGTCAGATCATTAAGTCCCCTAGACCTATCAAATATGTCACAAGTTGGGAGAACCTAAAAAAATGGGAAGGTGTCATGTTTCTAGGTGTTAGAGAAGGAATTCCCCAAGAATTGTCAGATATGTCAAAGCCTAAGAGAGCTTGGATGAAAGGGAAGGCACCATGTCACCATGTGTTAGAGTGGCCAGTCCCCTAGACCTATCAAAGATGTCAATGCCTCGGAGATCCCAATCAAATGGAAAGGTACCACATCACCATGTGTCAAATTATCCATTCCTCCATACCTATTATATATGTTATATCCCAAGATAAATTGATCAAATGGGAAGGTTCCATATCACCATGTGTTAGAGTGGCTAGTCACCCAAACTTGTCAAAGATGTCAAAGCTTGAGAGAGATTGACTAAATGGGTAGCCACCACATTACCATGTGTCAGAGAATTCAATCCCCTAGACTTTTTAGATATGCTAGATCCTAGGATAACTTGACTAAATGATAAGGTGTTACATTTATAGGTGTTAGAGCAACTAGTTCTTTGGACTTGTTAGAGATGTTAGAGACTAGGAGAGTTTAGTTGAATGAGAAGGTGCCACATTTTTAGGTGTTAGAATGGATAATCCATTGAACCTTTCAAAGATGTCAGAGCCTGAGAGATCCTAACCAAATGTGAAGGTACCACATTACCTAGTATGCAAATGAGATAGAAACCATTTAAGGCCATAGAAAGATCCAAATAAAGTATATATATATAACTATATATCTAATCAAGATGTGCCATGTGTCCCTAAGTGACACATCATCTAGCTTAGGGGAACAACATGGAGTACAGATTCATACCTAGGTGCCAACCATTATTAGGAATACCAATGAATAAATGACACATGTCAAAATTAAGAGTTAGCTGATAAGCCTCTAATATATGTGATCATCTACCTACCACACACTAGGCATTATAAAATGGGAAAATAAACCCAATTAGACATTTTTAAAAGTTCCCATTACCATTGTTATATCTGGATAGTGATGGAGGATCATGGGCTCCAATTTCAATTTTAGATTTAGAAATAAAGAGAGAAAATCCATCCACCAACTCAAATTTAAATTCATAATAAGTGAGCTACCAAACACCATTAATATAGGGGGATGTATACATGTACTTATAAAGGCCTAAGAGAATCTTGGTAATGGTTACCATTGTTGCCTTCAAATAAATCTCTAACTCTTCACTTTGAAAATTCCACAAAACCCCTGTATCTTATGCCTTTTACACTCAAATCTTCTTAATTTCCCCCATTCCACTCTAATGGATTCATCATCCTCAAAGCCAAAGGTCAAACCCAAGTACCAAGACACCAACTTATTAGTTGGCTTGACTAAGTTGAAACACTAAAATAATATGTTTAATGTGATTAAGAAAGTCCCCAAGGATTTTTCAAAAGATGATGACCATTAGATTGAGTATGAATATTCCCTTATGTCTTATAAGAAGTAAAAAATCCATAGATTCACTACCAAACTAAAGGTGTTTCCCTACACTGACCTATTGAGTGACATCCTTGACAAGGCTAGTAGGTGCAAGATGGGGTCAATGAGTAGGTATGCTTGCCCAACTCTTAGCACCAAATTATCATTATATCTAAGAACAAATTTAAGGCATAATACTCCTTCTTGGAATTCACTTTCTCCTATAATATAATGGTGATAATGGTCTAGATGGGGACCTACTAGATATATTATGTCTTCCATGACTAGGTTGATAACCCTAACTCCAAATGGGTTAATAAGGAGAATATCAATGCCTACTCCATTTACACTTTCTAGGAGGAGATCTGAGTAGGCATGATCCTACTCAATTGAATATTTGGGGGCCAAGGATGCCATAACATCAATGAGGTCTGAGTAGACATGATCTTGACATACTTGGACATATCAATATGGGGGGATTGATTAACTTTAATTTGGTCCATGCCATCATAGATTCCCAAGCCAAGGGTAGCTTTTATATGAAGAGATACTTGTTAGACATGGTTTATAAGATGCTCTCTTTCAAATCTTTGGTTTTTCTTGTGTGGGTTCTTAGGGGCTCAATAATTCACGTGGTCCTCTATAAGTTGTATGTCCACTATTTATACCATCATGTCTGAGACATTAATGAGCACTTCTACCTAGTGGTCTACCAGGCCATCATTGAAGCTCTCATGCCCCAACTCTCAAGGGTAATCTAGGAATCTATCACAACCATTAGGGACTACTAGATGTAAAAGGATGACACTATGATCTAGATCATAGGTTTCCTCAAGGACCCCCACCACCTACCATATTATGTCCCTAATCTCCTAGTAGAACAAGAAATCACCTATCAATTAGTGAAAGGCATCTTCAATTTATGTGCACATCATTAGCAAAAGGCATGCCCATAGCTTCCAATCACCATATGATTCTATGTCTATAAGACCTTTCCCTTAATACAGAAGATGGTAGATGAGAGATACTCCTTCAACCTTGTAAAATTTAAGGTCCAATAATGGAACCCTAAAGGGGTAATTTGAGCTTATTTGGCATAGTACTCAACCTATATGTAATCAAAAATACATTAGATCCACAAATCAATCCTAGCTCGAAGGAGATAGATCCTACTTACACTTTCTATTGGGGATACATTAGATAATTGGAAACATAACCAATATGTGGATCCAATAGACCCAATTAGTGGATCTCTTACCATAATAATATCACTAAGGAGGGTTCTAAAGCCTCCAATCAAGAAAAACTACAGAATAAACCTAACTAAGTCCTATGTTTTTATATTCACTATACTAATAACAAGTAAAGCAAATAAATCTAATCTATTTCTCACCAAAGCTTGTGGCATAAAGTGGGATTTAGTAAAAAAACAAAAATAAACATGTGTAAGAGAATCCTAATCAAGTTATGTATAGGTAAGACCCTAATACATGGAAAAGATGAGTAATATTATTCAAAATCCTCTACTTATGTTACTTCTATCTACTAAAGAGAGGAGAAAAGTTAGAGATACTTACCTGGAAGATGAACCCATCGAGACTTAATCTCTCCCTTGGCTAAAGTTTCTTTGCAAGATGTTGTTGTGGTTTGTAAAGATAACTAAGAAAGGCCAAAGCATCCAAGACTTCTCTATAAGACTAGATTCTTCTCCAAGTAGAAACCCTAAGCTAAGACTCCTCAAATAAAATGATGGAAGAGAAAATTGTAAAGAAGCACAAATGAATAATAAATCTTGATGTCTCTATAATAATGGAAAAATGAATGTGTTTATATATATGGATCTAACCCTAAACCTTATTGAAAGTTTTAATTGATAGGGTCGATCTAGTCGACCTAGTATTGTCATTGATAAAAACTCAATAGGTTATTGGCTGGGTCAGCCAAGAGTTGACCTAGACCCTAAATGAGTTTCACCAATAAGAGTACAAGGTTAACCCAGTCGACCATGTCATGTAAATTGTCAAAAGAGGTTTTAGGTTAGGAAAAGGGGTACTAAAGGTGGTAAATTACTAGAGGAGTGTGTAAAAGAGGAGTAATAGCTTTGGGAATAGTTTTAGGAGCTATTTGGATTGGTAATAAGTGGAAATTAGGGACAACAATCCTATGAAGCACCAATAGTCTGCCCACCCCTTTCTTGGTATACCTCTTAGGGCATACACTCAGAGAGATTGAGACTCAACGGGTTCCTACAAGATGGAAAACATCAGTTTTTGATAAAAGATTGAAAATATTATGTGTATACATATTGCCTACTCAAATATCTTCATGTGTGACTCAAGTATAATAGGGGATGGTGGTTTGAGAAAGAAGATAGTAACACACAATGCTGAGGCTAAAAAAATTTATAGTATTTTAAAGCAAAAATAATTAAAAGTAAATAACTAAAAGAGAAATAAATAAAGATTAAATGTGATGCATACCTTGACTATCATTAGATGGTTGTATGCTATGTTTGTAGTTTTGATTATGGAAGGCATAGATACTACTTTCGAATAAACCCAAGAATATAAAACTAAAGAGTAAAAATAAACAAATGTAGGAAAGCCAAGATAACTAGTGCTATGTATATGGGATGTATTTGTAAATTTAACAAGCTGGGGTGATAAGTTCTATGTTAGACCAAATTACCAAGTCAAAATTTTTAGAGTAAATTAGGTAACTGAAAAGCCAAGGCTACTAATCAAAAAACTCAAACAAGTACACCTTAAGTAAGAAAGGTAAAATTGCCAAGTCAAACCAAGGATACATGTCAAAAAGATGGTAATCAAACATCAATGTGAAATTAGTAATGATCCTTACTTGAAAAAATATGGGAAAGCAAAAATGGTAAAATAACATTTATGATTGAATAGTAATGATCCTTACTCAATCATCAATGGAAAAAGATGAATAAAAGGGAAAATAATTTTAGTGAGTTAGAAGTAACAAGCCAACCTCACTCAACAATGGAAAATGTGCATGAAAATAGAAATGGACTCGGGTGTCCACAAAAAAGGGTAATACAACAATGGCAAATGGTAAAAGAAATCAAAGTAAGTCTAAAAATGTAGAGCCATGGTGAAATGAAAGTAATTCATAGTTGTTCTAGCATATTATTTTGCTCAAAGGATAGATAAAATTAAAACAAAGTAGTGTTAGCATGTTTTTAAGATGTGAAGAAGTAAAGAAGAGGTAAAATAGATTTAGAATCACATATGCCTATCAAGGGCAAAAATGAAATGGGTAGAGGGGAGAATGAATTAAAAATCAAGGTAGAATAACTCTCTATCGAAGTCAAGACACTCAAATTAGGTTTGCCAAAACAAGAGGATTGTCAACCTTAAAGACTCTAAAGAACTTCTCTTAGCCATTCAAGTATTAGGTCAACAAATGAACTATGTAGATCATCCCATGAAGGCTATATGCATGAAAATTAAAATGATCCTACATTCTCACAACATGTTCCCCTTTTCTTAAGACACCTTCCAGAGTTGTTGGTCTACTAAAAAGATTGGGTACTTGCATGAGAAAGTAGGTAACACCATAGAGTTTATTGAATTCTCCTATTGCCTACCACACCCCAATGGACTTATGCTCTATTTTGATGCCAACTATAAAGTTTTAGATTAGAATGGAGATAGGAGATGTGCTTGTAATCACATATTTTGGTGTGATTTTGATTTTTGAGATTTGTATGTTGCATTTTTGTATATCATTACCTTTTGTTTCAAATGATTTGGATTTTAACTTTCTTGATGGATTTTTCTATTCCTCCTTTGTACAGATTTGGAAAACCAAACATGGGTGTTAAATATGACTTTCATTTGAATACTTATAACTTGGTTTCTAAGAGAGAGAAATTTAGAGAGCATGGTGTCTAAGAGTCTCATAAAGAGAGGTAAAATAAAATTGATATCTTGACTTCAACCTTGTGTTATCCAATGTGGAGTGAAATGAAAGGAAATCAAGAGGAATGAAATATGAATTTTTTTGAATTACTTTAGACCCAAAAAAATGTGATAAAGGGAAAAAAAAAGATACAATGATAGTTTAGTGTGATTCCTTATCATAATAATGAGGGAAATGGAGGAAAACATGCTAACACAAATTATTGTGCAAAGTTCATATATCAAAAGAAGCAAAAGATAAAGCTGATAATAAAGATCAAAAACTTATAACCATTGAAAAACACATTCTATAAAAAGGAATGACAAAATATGGTGATTTTATGAGGGAGACCAGGTCTTATCCATGGTCTTACACTGTAACTCATAAAATATAAAACCATGAGGGTGACAAAAAACATTGAAAAAATAAATGCAGTACAAAAAATATGGTATTTATGAGGAAGGCTAGGTCCTATCCATGGTATTACACTACAACTCATAAAAAAAACCAAGGAGTGTCAAAAAGTGTGTAAAAAGTATGAAAACAAAGAGGATAAAAGTATATCAAGAGGAATAATGGGTCCTATCCATAGTTTTACAATGCAAAATATGAGAAAAAGAGGAAACCAAAAGACCAAAAGGGAAGGACTAAGGTTGTGAAAAGAGATAACTACTACAAAGGGTGAGACCCGTCTAAGTAACATGAAAAAATGTTAGATATATAGCATATTGAAAGCATGAAAAAAGGGAAGGGTTATGAATAATAATTATTTAGAAATTGTGCATTGGTGGGCTCTTTGAAAATACAACCTTCATTGGTTTAAAGGCAATAGGTACTTGAACCAAGAATATCTTGAACTAAATAGGGACCCTACCATTTTTGGGTGTATTTACCTTCTTTATAATGAGTGTAGTCTAATTTAAGGACAAGATCACTAACATTAAATATGCAAAGTTTGAAACATTTGTTATGTTGTTTGGAAATATAGGCCTTGTATTAGTGATTGTGTTGCAAAGTAGACAGATGGTGTTCATCAAGAAGATCAAGTGCATGAAGATGAGATTCACATAATTATTCATTAGGTGTGATACCATGAAGATATATATGGAGAGAGGGAAGTGCAACTTATAATGGAAGGACTAACGCAGAACCATAGACTAGAGAGAATGTTGTTTCCCCAATGGAAGTACATATGGTAGTGTGATAGGCCCAAAGAATAAGATAGAGATGAAGGTACAATATATGTGAGTTTCATGAATTATATTTTAGATAATACTAATAATTTTATTGGTGGCCTCAGCTTGGCCATTACATTATGGATGATAGGGTGTGGAAAATTTATGATTGATTTTAAATTTAGCATTTGTTTTTAAAATTACCACCATTGTCTAAAATTATAGTATGAGGGACACCAAAGTGGAAACTGATTTGAGTAAGGATAAATTTAGAGATGGTGGTACTAATGACATTACCAAAGGGCATAGCCTTGACTCATTTGGTAAAATATTTTATGGTTGTGATTATAAAGGCATGCCCATCTTGAGATCGAGGTAGTTTGCCTATGAGATCTAATCCCCACATGGAGAATGTCTAAGGAGATTCTATGGTTTAAAGCTCGACTGGGGTGAATGAATTAAATCATCATGAAGTTGGAAAGAAGTACACTCTTTATCAAATTTGATGGCATCCTTTTCAAGAGTAGGCAAAAATTATCCCATATGTAGGCATTTATAAGCTGTAACATGTCTACTATAATGACCATCACAAATACCCCCATGTGTTAATTTGAAGAGGGAAGGAACCTCATCAACATTGTGATAATAAAGGATGTTATATCAAAATACATACTTAAAATCCTACTTGTGAATATGAGTCTCTTCACAGGAATCTAAGTTGGGATGATAAGTTTGGTGTTCCATAAATTGAATAATGTCTTTATACCACTGGCTTTATCAAATGGTGATAACCTTGATGTGGAAAATAAGTGAATCATGTGGTTGAGTAGAAGACATATATTTTATTATTTGGATAAGAAAAGTTGGATCAATAAGAACTTGGTGCGGATGAAAAAGAGATGTTGGAGAATCAGTGGGATTAGCAATAGAATGATCTAAAGGGATAGGCTTGATGGTGAAATAAATTAAATCCTTGGTAAGATTAGTTGTAATTTGATGATAAGTAATGATATTCTCACTTTTTCATTGGTAATCACCATTGACTTGGTGGAAAATGAGATGGGAATCACTTAAAGCATGCATGTATTAGACATCTAAATCAAGATTAGCTCTCATGCCTAAGATTAAAGATTCGTACTCTACCATGTTGTTAATGACACCAAATGTTGAGTGAAAAGCTAAAAGGATGATTTTTACAAGATAGATCATAAGAATACAAACTACCCTAGCTCCTTAAAGGCATTTACCACCATCAAAGTGAAAGGGTCGAAGTATCCTCATGTAGGTTGATATTAATTTTAGGAAGTTTTTTGATAACTACTTTTGGTTTAGTAGTATTAAGGAAGATAGAATATTCATCAAGATTAGTTACTTTAAGATTAGTTAGGAAGTTATGGAAGTAATCTTCAAGATAAATAGAAAGGTTGAGACCTTTAATAGAGAGAATATTATCTTCAAGAAGACTATATTAAAGGTGATTGGTAGTGGGCATGAGAGCTGTGGCAAGTTGATCAGCTATGATTTATCCTTTGACATCTTTTTGAGTAATGATTCAGAGATAAAATTCCATAAGGAAGACTATCCATTTGCCAATTCTATCTCCAAGGAGAAAGGCTTTGGAGAATAAGTGATGAAGGGGGTCGAAATGAATAATAACATAAGTGGTTTGATAAAACATATAATGTCAAATTTTTTCAACTACAAAATAGATGGTGAGGTAATTGCATTCGAATTTTGTGTAATGTTTTTCATAATCAATGAGATCTCAGCTAATATCATATATGGCATACTCTCTTCTAGTATCATCTTATTAGGAAAGCATTGTCTTAACTAGATATAGGTGTGGATAAGTGTATAAAATCAAAGGTTGATTATTAGAAGGGGAATGAAGGTTAGGTGGGTGAAGCAATGATTATTTCATATTATCAAAGGATTTTTGACAAGGGTCCATCTATTCTAAAGCATTACGTTTCTTAAGAAGAGAATTGATAGAGTGGATACGGTAAGCCATTTTAGGGATGAATCATCTAATCACCCCAAGTTTACTAAGATAAGTGCAAATATATAGAATGGATCGAGGAATGAGCATGTTTATAATAGCATGAATTTTATCAGGGTCAACATTAATGCCATAGAGAGATACTAAGAATCCTAACAATTTTCTAGATGTAACACAAAAGACACATTTATAAGGATTTAGTCTAACTTTGTATTTAAGAAGACAGTCAAAGATGATGGTAAGATCAGAAAGATGTTTCTTGAAACTTTTAGATTTAACAATGAGGTCATCCACATAGGTTTTGACAAATTTATGGATAATATCATGAAAGATATGAGTCATTTCTTATTGATAAGTAGTTCTAGAATTTTTGGGTCTGAAGGGTATTTTAACATAGTAATAGGTGCCCTATTCCATGGTGAAAGTTTTCTTATATTGGTCTTTGGGGGAAATGTGAATTTGATTATATCCCAATAATCCATTCATAAGAGATAACATTTTATAACCAGTTGTGGAATCAATAATGACATCTATTGAAGGTAGAGGGAAGTTGTCCTTAGGACAAGCAAGATTAAGATTATGAAAATTAATGCAAATGTAAATGACCATAGTGACCTTTTTATGAATAGGGACTATGTTAGAAACCCATTCAGAATAGTCCACTAGTTTGATAAACTTAGCATAGAAAAGTTTGATAAATTTTTTGTGACATAAGGTGGAAACATTGGGTGGAAATTTTTATTGCTTTTGATACATAGGTTTGGCATCAAGATAAGTTATTATATTATACACCATAATACTAGGGTCAATACTAGGCATGTCCTCATAAGACTAAGCAAATATCTCTTGATATTTATAAAAAAATAAACTAAAGTTATCATGTTTGGTAGGTGAGAGTTCACAAGAAATTAAAATCGGTCAAGGGCATGATGGAGTACCTTATTCAATGCAAGTAATTTCTTAGATAACCATAACATTGACATCTTGGAAGTGGTATGGTGCATTTGGTAAAGAATAAATTAGATTAGTTTTAGGATCAATGCTAGTGATGAAGTTGTTGAAATAAGGGGCTTTGTCTTTCAAATTCCCAAGTTTGTAATGTTTCCAAGGAAGTTGAGGTTCTCAGGAATGAAGTATTTTAAGAATAAATTCATTGTTAGGCAAAGAGGGAAGAGGGCCATAATACTCAACATCTACTTCAAGATCAAGAATTTGATTACCATGGTGATCATATTCAGAATGTATTTGATGTACATCAATGGCCTTGGCATCTAATATAATCTTGAGAGTAGGAGGAGGAGATTGATCAAAGGATATTGGTATATCATTAGTGTCTTTGATGGGGGAAGAATCAGATAGAATGATGGGATCTATGGGTGGTAGAGAAGTTGCGATAATATCTAAAGGTTCAGAAGGCAAGATTTATTCTACCACCCATGGAGTATCAAGAACTAGAGAATTAATAAGAGGTACATGACCTTTAGAGTCTAATTTACTATCTATGGAAATGGTATGGACATCCTGGTTAAAATCATCTATTTGATCTAAGGTTTTTTGATAATGTTGAACATTCAAATCTTGAGATTGTGCCTGGGCCATGATGTAGTTATCATCATAGGTTGGATAAATGGTACATGCTAGAGATTCAGGGGGAGTTTTAGAAGGTTAAATCCAAATATTATTGAATTTACATGGAGACATGGCTAGAGGGTCTTCAAATAATTTTTCCACTCCATAATCATTGCATGTGAAGGCATCTTTTGATAAATAAGGTTCTTGAGCATTGTATGGAGGGAAAAAATTAGTGATCTCATCAATGAGAGGAATAATATAATCATGAGGTAATAAATAAAGAGGAATCCACTCTGATATATAGGGAGGTATATTGGTAGTGTTACAAGTCTTTAGGTTTATCATCATTTGAATCAACAAGAGTGACTTTTAAGTCTAGATTGATGTTGATGAACTCAGGTAAGGGAGCACTATTTATGGTAGGAATGGCAGGGATGCAATTTTGAGATTTTGGATTAAGAAGATGAATACTCCAAGGGTTATGATCAACCTCATGCTTATATTGTTTTCCATTATGTATGAATTTAATGCATTGGCTACCAGAAGAGGTGGTGGCCCTCATTATATGAGTCCAAGGGTGATCGAGGAGTATGTTATAAGATAAGAGCAAATCAAGGACCATAAGTTTAGTTTGAATAGTCTTAGGTCTAATTGTTAGGGGAATCCAAATATAACTAAGTGGATTTTGATTAGTTTTATCAAATCTATGAAAGGTGAGGTAGGTTTGCTTGAGATGATCATTATTATAACCAAGTTATTGAATAAGCCACAAATATGTCACATTAATACCAGATTTTTCATCAATGAAAACTTTATAGATAAAGGTAGTATTAATGGCTATTTTAATGAATAGTGATGAAGCATCAACATGAAAAAGGATTTCATCATTAATCATGTCTTATTTATTAAATTCAATAGATAGTTTAGGAGAGTAATAAGTAGTTTCAATGGTGTGCATGTTGGTAGGTTGAGGCTCAATAGAGGGTGGTTTTTAATTTATAAGAGAGGGATCTTAAATTTATTATAATTGTTTCATAAGGAACTTGTGATGATAATGGGAAGTATTAACTAACTCCATAAGTGGAATCCTACAAGGCATGGAGTTAAGTTCTTTGAGAAAGTTCCAATGGGATTTATAAAAAGAACCAGTGCATGATTTAGAAGGTAAGGTAGATTTTGAATGAATGGAAGCTGTTGGGGCTTCCTAAGAAGGAGGTGGTTCTTTAGGGGCTTATCAAGCCAAATTAGTGGTGGTAGTATCTTTGATAAGTTGTTCTTCTAAAGATGGTTTCTTAGGTTTTGTGATAGGATATTTATGAGCTAGTTTGTAATGATATTTGACCTTAGTTATGTTAACATATTGAGAATTGTTGCAATATTGGTCATATTTAGCATCAACAACACAAAAATCCTTGGTAGTTTGTTGATTATTAGCTTTGGAAAAAGTTTTTTGGTTATTAGAGGTAGAAGCTTTGGAAATTTGTCATTTTTGAGTAGTGTTGTATTATTGATGATGAAGGTTATTCATGGCTTCATGATTAAATGAGTCACCAACCATGTAGGAGACAAAAAATGTAGTAATCCCTCTATAAGATTTATGGGAATGACCAATGTTGGCATGGAATGAAAAAAATTGATTAGGGTCATACCACTTAGGAGGATTATTAGGATAAGTAAAGGGCTTAGAGGGTGATAAGAATTATTTCATTTGCTACACAGTTAATGGTATGTGAGAAGATGGGGGAGTATCGGATTTGGTAACTCTTGGTTTGGTTTGAGGAGTATTACTGGTGATAACATTAGTAGAATTTTGAAAATATCCTTTAAAGAATTTGGTGTTAGGTTTAAATTGCTTCATGAGAAAGTCTTGACTTTTAGCTTGGTCAAGAGCTTCATTAAGTGTTTGAGGAGAAATTTTTTGAACCTTATAATTAAGTGAAGGAGTTAATGTAGTTATAAAGAGTTTAAGAAAATTATCATCAATCATGTTATGGTTAGATTTATGAGCCATAGATTTACATATTTAGATAAAATCATGAGCTGATTCAGTGGGAGATTGCTTAGCATTGATGAAATGACTAAGGTAATTTTTGGGAAGATCATTATGTTGAAAATATTTGATTAAAGGATTAACAAAATCCTCAGGTTGCCAAATGAAATGTTGGGGAATTTGGTTGTACCATTCCAATACATATTTAGTGAAGGTTTTAACTAGAAGTTTAGTTGTGGTGAAAGTATTAGTTTGGATCCACTCTTTATAAAGATTAATAAAGGCTTTGAGAAAGGATGTAGGGTCTTTAGTCCCCTCATACTTGATAGTTGGAGATATATTGTCAATAACAATGGATATTATGAAATGAGCTAAAGGTTCATTTTGTATATTTTGAAGCATTTTGTTATTAATAAGAGGTCAAGGAATAACATTTCTTAAGACATCTCTAAGATGTGGAAGAATAAAATTTGGATTGACTTGAGGATTGATAGCCAAAGGTTGATTAGTCATATTGATCAAATGACATTATAATTGCATCATTTGAGAGGTGTTATAAGTTTTCATTATGTTCATTTATTATATGAATTCTACAAGAAGTTGAGTCATATAAATTGGTGGGTTGATGTTTGTAGGAGAACTCTCCAAATTGATATTAGGGGGAAGGTCACTAGGAGGTGGATTATTATTGGGATTATTGGATAGACTTGTGTTAATAGTTCCCACATTATTTTGAAGAGTTTGAATATGAGAATTGTCTTAATAGGTGCAAAAAGGATCAGATCCACCTACTTCATCTTGAGTTGTGATTTGAACCATGTTATAATCCATAGATGAAGGAGGGAAAGAGGTGCTCCAAGAGTGAGGGTTATCTTGGGAGGAGAATAAAGGGATAAATTAATATGTCATATAGTGTCTAAGTGGATTTAGGTTGTCCAAAAAGATTCTAATAGGGGACTTCATGATGAGTTGAGAAAAATGAATATAATGCTAAGGAAGTAGAAATAGAGAACTAAGTCTGATAGACAGGACAATAGTAAGAGTATAAAATCAACTGGGTTGACCTAGTACTACAAACTAGGTAAAACATAGCTTGATAAGGGTACATGGTTGACTAGGTTGACCCAATATTGTAACCTGACTGGTAAAATAGATATAGAGTCAACTAGGTTGATTTAGTACTGCAGGTAGGAGTAATAATAGTCTATAAGAGACTCTGTTGAATAGAACAATAGTGTACAAAAAATAGGGAAATATTTTGTAATGTACTTTGAAGCAATAAATTAAAGTAAACACACAATCAATTAGGTCAATGAGAATTATCCAATTGAGGCACACAACATAAAACCTTGCACCAACACTGGCCAATGCAAGTTTTTGCAATACAACATACAAAGAACAAAGAGCAAGTAGTCAACTAAAAAGTAAATGTTAATTACGTGGTCATCCTGAATGTTTTTAAATTATTATAAAATATTATTTTAAGTGTAATAGGGAAGTTGGATGAAATTAAGGAACTATAAAGCAATCTATGGATGGTTTGAAGATGTTTAGGTTGAAAGGGATATGTGTTGGCAATGGTACTATCTTAGTAATAAGGCATAACCCCTCACTTCACAATCTCATAGTGATAAGGGTGTCAAGTGATTTTACAATATATACCATTAACCAAGTGTTTATACTTAGCTAGAAAACCAAGTCAGCTTCCCCCTTGGTGATGAAATCCAAGTAGGTATGTCTTGGGTAGACAAATGTTAAATGTGTTTTAAAATTATGTGATTTGGTAAAGTGTACAAGAAATATAAAAATAGTGAAACTAAATGGTATATTAAAAAATCACTTAATTAGACTATGTGATTTATTCTAAGCATGAAAACAACTGAAAGTGAAAGTGTGAATTAATTACTAGCATATATTTGTTAATTTCAAATTTTAAACATAGCACATAGCCAGTTCAGATGATAGTGTATGTAAATATTATAAAATAGAGTCAATAAGGTCATTGTTGTACTACAGAAGAAAGAGTCATTAAGAATGAAGTTGACCAGGTAGACCTAGTCTTTCAAATAGAAGATAGAATATAGAACTAAGTCAACTAGGTCAACCTAGTTTGTTGTATAATTAAAAGTTTAAAAATTGAAAATTTTACAAAATAGAACTGTAAGTAAAAACTGAATTGAAAGAGTGAAAGAGAAAGGAACCTTGGTGGGTTGGAAGATGTTGAGGATTGTGAGATTAATATTAAAGTCCCTTGAATGTTGCTTGCAAGTTATACCAACTTTGTCAACTGGGTCAACCTAGTTTTACAATTCCCTATTTGTTGAAACCTGTTAAGATGACTATATTAGCTTGGTTGACCTGGTTTGTTATCTGGAATCTGACTATGATACTAAGTTAAATTAAATGACCTAATTCGCTACTCTGGAGTTGAATAAGAGACTAAATCAGCTTGTTTGATATAGTCTACTATTAGGAAGTGAATAAGAGTACTACGTTGACCTATTAGATTTAGTAACATGTATCTGATGTAGAGCTACATAGAAAGAGTAGAGTCATTTTTTATGCAACTATGTTTTAAACCTATGCACAGAAGTTATAAATTATTCCTGTTTTGTCGACCTAGTATTTTAAATATAGAAAAATAATAAATGAAATGATAGAAATGAAAACATGAAATAAAATCTGTAAGAGACAGATTCATGTCAGGTTCACCATAATGTATTCAATTAGAAATGCATTAGATCCATAAATCAATTGTAGCTTAGAGAAGATAGATCCTACTTACACTTCCTCTTGGTGATACATTAAATAATTGGCAACATGACTAAGATGCAGATTTATTAAACCCAATTAGGGGATATCTTACCACAATAATATCACTAAGGAGGGTTCTAAATCCTCTGGTTAAGAAAAACTATGTAATAACCCTAACTAAGTCCTATGTTTCCATATTTACTATACTAATAACAAGTAAAGCAAAGAAATCTAATATAATGTTCATCAAATTTTGTGGTATAAAGTGGGGATTAGTAAACAAATAAAAGTAAACATGCATAAGAGAATCCTAATTAAGATATGTATAGGTAAGACCCTAATGCAATGGAGAAGAAGAGTAATATTATTCAAAAGATATTACTTATGCTACTTCTAAAGAGAGGAACAAAGTTAGAAATACTTACCTGTAAGATGAACCCATTGAGACCCAATATTTCCCTTGGTTAAAGGTGATTTGCAAGAGATTGTTTCAGTTTGTAATGATAACTAAAAAAGGCCAAAGCATCTAAGACTTCTCCACAAAACTAGATTCTTCTCCAGGTAGAAACCCTAAGATAAGACTCCTCAAGTAGAATGGTGGAAGAGCATATTATAAAGAAGTGAAAATGAATAATAACTCTTGATGTCTCTCTAATAATCGATAAATGGATGTGTTTATATAGATGTATCTAACCCTAAACCCTTCCAAAAGTTTTGGTTAGTAGGGTTAACCCAATCGACCTAGTATCATTATTTATAAAAACTCATTAGGTCAGGCTAGGTCAGCCAAGATCTGACCTAGACCCTAAATGAGTTTCACCAATAAGAGTACAAGGTTGACCCAGTTGACCTAGTCATGTAAACTATAAAAAGAGGTTTTAGGTTAGAAAAAGGGGTACTGAAGGTGGTAAATGACTAGAGGATTGTGAAAAAGAGGATTAATAACTTAGGGGAAATTTTTAGGAGCTATTTGGATGGGTAATAAGTGGAAATATGGGACAATAATCCTATGAAGCATTAATGGTTTGTCCACTCCTTTCTTGGTGCACCTCTTAGGGTGTTCACTTAGAGAGATTGAGACTCAATAGGTTCCTATAAGATAGAAATAATCATTATTTTATAAAGATTGAAAATATAATGTGTGTACATAAACCACCTCAACATCAACTATGACCATCAGGCTAAAGATGATGATGAACTATATTTGAACACTACTAATGACCAAGAGTTGATATCCCAAATAGTAGAAAAGAAGAATAATATGGGAAAGAAGGATCAAGTAGGCCCCTCCACACCTCCTCCTATACTTGATCAATCTATGGAGGACCCAAATCCTAGCCTTGGCCATCTCTCAGAGGATCTTATAAGGCATCCTGCCACCTTTTCCCCCTCGAGCTCCAACTCTAGCTTTGCTTCCACTAGTAGCTCCTACTCCTTATGATTCACCTCTTAATTTACTTCCTCTAGATGTTCCCCATGCTTCATATCCTCCTTTACCTCCTCTGAAATATCTAATAACCAATCCATGGTAGAGCTATCCTTAGACTACACAACATTGGGTACCCCAAGCACAACCCACTCAACCACCGATACCTCAACCCCATAACACACAACAACTAATATTTGACATGGCTAGTAGCCCAAGAGAAATCCCAAAGAGAGGAACCCAATAGGAACCCATTCAAGTTCTCACACTCACTTCTACATCTCCTCCCATTACCCTTCCACCCCTTACTCCTACCACTTTCCAACTCTCAATTCTGGTGCCCACTAGACCTGCTCTACCCCCACAAGTTTCCTAAGTGGTGCTTCCTTTGTTTCCCATTATTTTCCTTGTATATTTCACCCAAGTGCTTTTATACTCAATCTTTTTGATCCTCCTTAGCTCTTAATTCCCTTTTCTTCCTCCCATCTCATAACCTATAATCCTCTTGGTTCCTCCCTTAGGTATGCCTTTAGTAGTAGGTGTGACTATAGCCTTTAAGAACAATTCACTCATAGTAGGGACCCTCTTAGTGCCTAATTCAGTAGCTATAACTCCTCTACCATCATCCCCTATGGATCTTATCATCCCAGTCAGACCATCCACTACAACATCTAGAGTTAACTTGGGAAAGAGGTTAAATAATAAATATGAGGTGACCCACACTTTGGTTCTAACCCAAATGCCTTCTATTTCAAATCCAACTCCTCTACAAGATTCAATATCATTCTCAACCCCATCAGTATCATTTTGGTGTCTAGATATTTATCCCCCTCTCTCCACTACTCAAGGATCCATGGGACTCACCTTCAACTAGCCCATCTCTTCCCTATTATTCCATGACCCATTCTTAGTGTAAATTCTACCTTAGGTGAACTTGACTCAAGAATAATAGAAAGCACAAATGTTCCCCTAGGCCTCCCCTTTATTTCTCCGTATTTTTTCTTGCATGCCACCTCTACCTCCACTCATTTCCTCTTCCACTCCTTCCACTTCCTATATCTCTCTCGACCTCATCCTCCACCCTTCACCACCATTTTAACCACACCCCCTACAACCCAAGGGATGATCCCAAGATCACATGAATTGTATATGGTTATCCAGGTGACTTATATGTGTAGTGGAGTTTTGACCAAGCCTCTAAAAGCATGAAGATAATGCTCACATAGAGGTTTTTACAGGAGGGGAACTAGATGATATGGTAGATACACTAAGATATATTATTCATCACCAAGGTGAGGACCTTCATGGGGGAGAAAAGGATGGTCAAGGACTCAATGTCCATATATATGCATCTAAATTCACTCACTCCACTTAATGACACTAATAATACTATTAGTCGACACTAATTATGCTTATCTAATTTATCCCCCTCATAATCATTTATCTAATGTCCCACCAATATTTCTTCATTCACTAACCTTATTCATCCCCACCAATAAATTAATTTATCATAAATCCAAATTATCCCATATTAATCTCATTTACCTATTATTTGAGAATTTTAAACTCCCAATGACCCACCTAATAGCCTATGCCTAGGCTCTCATACACCCCTAGTCCTTGATACCCATCTAATCCCCCATATAATCATCATTAGTCCTAATAAGAATTATAGAACTCTCTAAATTTAGAACCTTCTTTATTCTCACCCCTCCTCTCTAGAATCCTCTAAATCTAGAGGCTTCCAAAGAATTTTAAATTTTCTTGGATAATCTTTAACCTATAATCTCCTTCCCTCAACTTCAAGCCTATACCATTGATCTCTCCCTCTATTTTATATTTAAATAACCCCTTCCTCCATGGAAGGCCATCTATAAAGATTATAAATTCTTTATGCCAAAACAATCCTTGCATCATTCATCAACAATCCATAATCATGTCATCACTATGTCAAATTTTTGAGTCAAGGTAAGTAATCTCATCATCTTATCTTTTTATTCTATTTAATCATGGTGTAGAGAACTTATATATAGGATTCTAATGCTATTTTTAATGGTTTTATTCATTTACTTGCATTGAATTCTAATGGATCTATCACTTTACTTAGTTTTTTGATGTTTGGGTTTGAATTTATATAGTTAAATCCATATTGTGCCCAAATTTATCTCTACAATTTGATGACCACAATGGGAGAATCCCTCCCAATCTAACCATTTTGCATCCACAAGGTGTTTTTTGCTAGCTTGCAAGTCTGATTAGTCAATAAAAATCTTGGATTTTTGAAGTTTTACATGCATAGGGGAAATCTAAAACATTGCCCTAGTTTTTACGACCTTGTAGTCATGGATTTGACATCAGAATTCATAGTTTCATCTTAACCATTTGACTAATCACTAACTATTTTCCCTAACTGTGATAGTTATAGCCTTTTAACAATATTATTGTTCATGATTTGTGACTTTGTCTAACAAGTTATGATTTTGCATGAAAAGTAGAAATTTTGATTTAAATCGCTAATGGTCTATTTTTGTAGGTTTATATCTTTTGACAAAACCACAACTTCAAAAGTCATGAGTTTGTCCTGATAGCCACAATTTTTCCCTATTGAGTCATAATTTTGTGGATTCTAGATGTAGACATCAAATCATTTGTTTTACCTATTGATCTTTATCTTGTTTAATCTTGGGGATATTTCTATCTATTTTCTATGGTAAAGATTAAAGGGATAACACTTTATGTGTATGATTCAAGCATAAATTGTAATTGATTTAGGACATAATTAATAAAACCCTAAGCCACAATATTGTGACTTCCCTATTAGCAAATTTGCCCTAGTAAAGGTGATATTGATGTCAAGAGCTACAATTTTGTAGTTTTTGAGAAAATTGCTTATGTTCATCTCTTTTGTTCTCTAACCTGTAGGTTTAGTCTTAATATCTTCTATTTATAGGGACTTATTCTCACAGTCATACCTATAACCTCCTTTTATTCTTATGATTTATCCAAACAGTTTTCACTATGCCTAATCACTTGTTATAATCATATTTTTGGCCTTTCTAAGGTTTATCTATGTGGTTTTACAAGGTCACCCAAAGAGGAAAATTAGGGAGGGACATACAAAAGACTATAAAAACACAACCCCTTAACCACTCCCATCTATTAACAAAATTATAGATCACTTAAATTTGGGAATCACAACATCATCCTATGGATTAATGGTTTTTTTTTGAAATTAGTGATTTTGTCTTTTGTTAATTTTTTGGTCATTTTGACGTTAATTCTATCTACTATCTATCATTTGTTAGTATTGTAAGGAAATCATAGGAGTAAGATCTAATTAAAAATAACTTTTGGTAATTAGATTAATCATGATCCTTATCCATTTTGATAGTGCATCTAACCACTTGTAAAATTTTGAGATATCTAAAATTAGTCTTTGATCTACCATAATCACTTAAAAATAAGTATCCTTGGAACAATTTGCCATACCTATATAGGCCTCTATTTGTGCCAAATATCTAAATCTAGAGGTTTTGTAGTTTATAACTATAGAAATTTTGTCAGTTGTAGTCACATTTTTTCTAACTATCATGATTTTGTAGGGTGACCATCACGGTTAACTAACCATCACAAAATCGCAACTTGTAGTCTATGATTTTGCCTTATAGGTATAGTTTTGCACTCTCTGATTGTGATTTTGCACTAATTTTTTGCCTTCAATTTGGTCTTTTTTGAGTGTGTTTTTAGATTTGTTTTTAGTGATTTTTGAGTCATTCTAGGGTTTCCCCTTGACCCCATTAGGGGTTGTCACCCATATGGCTGGATCACCCAAAGGAGTTATAAAGCCCCCACATCTAGAGGCTATATTATCTTTCATACATCATATTTTGTAGGTCATATTTTGGTTTAAAATCTTGTCTTGTAGGTTTCCCCTCAAGATTATTAATACAAAACTCCTAATCCATGTCTTACTAGGTTACCTCCTTTTGAGTGCCACTTGAAAAATACTATGTGCTTGCTAACCACCTATTAGAGACTCCTTATGGCACTTTGAAAATAATTTTTGAATCATTTTATCTTGTATATATCATTTTATCTCTTTGTATTTTATATTCCTACTTCTTGCATATATCACACACTTAATCTTAAATTAGTTAATTAATCTTTTTAGTCTATTTGTTTATCTCCTAGGACTATGGTTGGTGTATGATATCCTCCTTACATCCTTGTAGTGATTCTTGGAGAATTAAAAACCTCCTGTAAATGCTTCATCCTTTTTTATTTTTTAAGGGGCTAGTGATCATGGATTTCACCAGCACACACTAGTCCAAACTCCATATTCTAGTGAAGTCTAAAAATTAAGAGAGTTAACATTTGATGCCAAAGTAGAATTCCCTTAAAGGGTTCCATGGAGTGAGAGGAATTTAAGATCCAAGATACAAGGTGGTTAAATAACATCCTATATGAACTTGGGCTCCATTATACCATCACATATATAGGGGATATACCTAGAGAGCCTATGCAAACCTAGCATAGGATCTTTTATTCATAATAGGCACCTCATTGTAAGAGGCATATCAACTCTGAAGTAGCCATCGAATATGAATAGGATTTAGAGGGTTTAGTCGATACTATAATGGGTCACCAGCCTATAGCCTCACCTATGAAGTTGTTAGATGGTGTGGGTATCGGGTTACACACCCTTATTAATTAACTAATTTAAGATTCATGATTGTGTGTGTTGTCTGAGTGTTGTGTTATACCTATATTGTTTTTGAGTTGATTTAGCCTTTACCCAAGCCTATACTCACCCATCTAGGTTTGTGCATAACCCATATATCATATTTTTATACATATCATCTATTTATTTGTCTCATCATTCCATCTTGTACATCCTTGTCATCCTATAATTATACATATTATCTTTACATATCCTTGCCCCATCCTAGTCTAACCTTATCCATTCTTTCTTGGTTATCCCCCCATCATCTACATCTTGTCTTGTCATCCTTGTCATCATCCCCTTGCACATATTATTCTTTTATATATTTGTATCTTAATCTATTATTAGTCTTGTCATTTTCACCTATCATTAATCATTATCATCTTGTAAATCCTTATCTTACCCTCCTTTATATTATCTTTATTATCTCATACATCCTTCTAGTCATATCCTGTCACTTGACCCACCTGTCATCACACCCCCATCACCTATATCTTGTTTTTTACATATTATATCTCATTATCCCCTTGTATATGCTTTATTTATCTTGTACATCATTCTATTCATATCCTATCCTAGTCTCTTCATCCATATGTTTTCCTAATTCCATACTCAATCATTTGTTTTGACCTTTCCCTCATCACTCATTTAGTTTATCCTTGTCCTATCTTATCCTAGTTTGTTTTTTAGGTTATTATAGGTCTAAACCATCCCCATCATCATCCTTACTCATTTCATCATCACCTATCATCATACTTGTGCTTGTCCCATTATTCTATCACCTTTATCACATAATCATATCCCATCTCATCTTTAACAAATTAGTCCAAGGTCTTGATCTAGTCTTCTTGTTATTCATCCACATCATCCTATCATTCTAGTTCACTATCATTCATCATTTGGTTAGATCCCATACCTAGTCAATATTCTACTTACATCTTATCATTTTTTTGGTTTCAATCTAGAAACCCATCAATCATTAATCTAATCATCTATATTAAAATCATCTTTCCTATTCGTAACTAGCACCCATCACTCATAACCTTTCTAGTTTGAACTAGGCACCCATCACAATCTCAATCTTTTTACTAGCTTGACAACTAGACATTGTTGATAGGTTCTTAACACTATTGAACTATCAATTTGAAATCTAATCCTAGCCTTTATTCTATTCATAATCATCATCACTTATCATACTATATTGATCATTAGACCTAATTTGTCTACCCCCACATCGGCCCTCTTTATCATCTATCACTCTTCATCCATCACCATGAAGCTAAACCCCACCTCCATCGAATAATATATATCTACACCAATATGATATCCTCTTTTAGTTTATTATGATGGGTGTTCCACTTCCCAAAGGTTTTGATTCCCTTCAAATCATTTCACCTCCCATCCAATCCCTTTCATGTGAATCCCATACAAACCTTCCATTCACTAGTCATAGCTCATCATCCACCCATTCATACACTAGCAAAGGGAATCCAATCTTGGCCACCTCATCTACCACCAAACCATCCACCCAATCACATCAACAACCATCTAATCTAAAGTCCAATGCTTCCACCTCAAATTCACAAAGTGAATTGGGTCCTTATACTCCCCTTCCTATGTCATTGGAAGCACTTTTTAAAAAACTAGTCACAACTAACATGATGGTCTATCCACCTATCTGACATCTTGATCCCACCAAACCTAAGCCCTCTTGGTATAAATTTAATCAATACTGTGTCTATTACCAAACCTAGGGGAATACCATTAACTGAGGTCATAATTTCTAAGACTATATCCAAGACCTCATCAACCATGGTGACATAATAATTGAGAATGAACTAGATGAGTATATATCCCTGGGTGAACAAGTAAAGGAATGCCAATATTCTATTCCCAACCATGATCAAGTCTTTCCCCTTCCAAGCCAAGGTCAAGATACCACACCCATCCTCTCTAATCCTCTCATCCTTGACAAAACCTACATCACACACATATATATTCCCCATAAGCCTAGTCCCCCTATTTATCATGAATCCTTTAATGACCCTCTCTTTGCCCAAACCATTGTCCTTCCATCATCTCCCTCTCACCCATCACATCAAATCCACCATGAGAGGTCAATTATAGATAATGAATCTCCCCTTAATATCATTACATCTTGTACATTGGAGTCAAAATAAAAACCAACACCATTCCTATCTACATCAAGATCATGTTCATCACCAATATCCAAATCAGATTCCTCATCAAAATTATTATCTCTCATCGATGCTAATAACACTTGCCCTTTTGAAGATACCTCTAATTTGAATGAAAATATATTACCATGCATACCTTTATATATCAATTAGGATGATGAATACATAAAAAAATTATTACAAGCTTTATCTGTCAAAGATTATCATAGTGAATATGATCCTCCTTTGGATGCATATACTACAACTATTCCATGTGATCCTTTTGCTAATCTTGAGGAAATTTTCTCCAATGTCAAAATTGGGTCTCCTAGGAACCCCTATGAAGACCATGCTACCCATCACCATTCATTGACCTCATCATGCCCTCACTACCACCTTCATCCATCATGGACCCTTTTCTCCCCATCTATGATCACTTAATCACCTCCCTCTATAAGGATAAACATGAACATATATCATTGGATCTTTTCTTAAGTAATATAATATGTGCTACAAGTAACAAGGTCCAAGACCATATTCCAAAAGTCATAAATCATAATCAAGTCATCCTTAATCATGTTAGTCAAAATCAAGAAGATTATAATCATCAACCTAATCCAAATATGTCTTCCCCTAGTAAAGCCCAATATCAAGCACTAGAGGAATGTCAAAGTCAAAATCATCAATTATCAAGTCAAAAATCAATCTCCCCTAGTGAAGCCCAAAATTAGGCACCAAGGGGTAGTCAAACTCTAAATAATGTTAAAATCATGGTTGATCATCCATCAAGTGATCAAATCAAAGAAGAATCATAATGATAAAGTGTCTTAGATTTGTTGTATTCTTTTGTCAATTGGCACCAATAAAATGAATCATATCCCACATCTCCAATGATGTATTCAACTACTAGTCCTAATCCTCTATCACCCATCATACCATCCTATCTTGATCATATCATCCATGAAAATCAAGCTCTAATAAAATACATACTTCACATCACCTCCCTAGGCAACATTGTCTCTCCTAGGGGCAACAAAGACACCTAGTATAGATATATGGAGGGGTCTCCATCAAGCATCAACAAAGGTCACATAGACATTAATACATCTAACAACATGATCACATCATCACACACCCCAAAATATGTGTTGGCTAAAGATAACGATTATTCTTATATCCTGCATCTCGACCACCTCCAATAAATTGATATGCCATCCAAAATTCAAAAATAAAAAAAATCATAAAAGCAAAAAAAAATCAATCAGCCAATGGTGAAAACCAATTTACTAGCACCTTGGGCACCATGATGAAAACTAATTTCTGGCATCATAGTAAAGTAATTTATTTTCTGTATTGTACCTTGACACTTGGGGGCATAAGTCATCCTTTTTAGCCATCACATCCATACCTTATCAATCTCATTCATATCGTGTCCCTCTATCCATATATTCCATATTATTCTCCATTATTTATTCTAGTCTTGGCCTTCATAAGGACTTAGATAGTGTCTTGAGAAATGTTCTCAAACCATCTTAGCATATCCTCTAAGGGACACTCGAGAAACTATAAACATCTAGTTCCTTCATGATGTGGTCATGGGAAATCCATAGACCATTATTCCTTTATCCTCATCCTCTTTTCCACATTAACCCCTATCCATTTATCACTCCCTCCATCATTCCATCCATCCTCATTTTGGTTGCTAGGCTTGGTATTCTCTTTGATAGTAACCCCATTTTTGTATACTATACATACATATTCCAAAAAGCCTTAAAAATTAAAATATGCCAAAAGCCCTAAAAATCATAAAATTTAAAAAATCCAAGAATAGTCCATAATGTCTTGTCTTATGCCCAATCCCCTAGTCATATCTTCCCATCTTTAGATACCACATTTAGTCTTGGAACCAAATTGGAGTGGTTACCTATATCTCCATCTCTTTAATCTCATCCTTTTAACTAAGTATTATTAACATGCATCACCTTGTCAAAAAATTAATCTATCACCCATCACTTCTTATCAGTTGCCTTTTCATATCTAGCACCTGTCAACTCATTTCTTTGCTAGTATGGAAGGTAATTGATCCCATCACCTTCCTTATCATTGCCTTTTCATACCTATCACCCATTAAGTCACTTATTTTCTAGTATGGAGGGAATTTTATCCCATCATTATCTCCTCTTATTGCTAGATTAGACTCTTTAAGGGTCTTATCTATCGGTAATCCTTGGTCATCACTTTTCTAAATCACCTTCCTTGGCCATTTTTTGATTCAATTTCAAGACCAAATTAGTAGTGAAAGACCTTCTTCCATCTTTCATCCTTTTATCCTCAACTAGAGGAAACATCTTAGCCTAATCCTAATCATGATCACCCTATCTAAATCCCAGTCCATCCTAAGTCCACAATCACATCATGATTATCCAACCCATCACCTAGTCACTCATCCCATCATTAGACAAGACATTGGGACACTACATGTAGATACTCATGTGTGTTACTTAGTTGTCTTGTTTGTATGTTTTTTTATCATGTATATATCTTGTTTTTCTTATTTTTTTTTGTATCAAGTATTTTTATCTATTGGGAAATGAATGGGGATGATATAAGGTCACCCAAAGCTATAATAATGTTTCTAAGTGCCCTTGATGTAGAGTTTGCAATTTGCCCATGCACTTTAACATAATGTTTTATTGGTCATCCTTATATGGGGCATAATTTCAAGTGCCATATCTAATGGATTACTTAGACTATGATGATCCTTATTATAGCTATGATGGCTTGATCATCTACACCTTCATCATTTATCTAATAATCTAATCATCCCTATTCCCATCACTAATCTATTCCTCTTGAACCATTTGACTGAAACCTATCCTTTTATCCTCATTTGAGTCATATATTTCCATCACTAACATGTCTCTAATTGTTAATCATCATCATCACCTTCATCCTCTTCTAGTCTATCTTATCATCTATCCCCGAGTTAGAACTACATTGGCATGAGGTCTTTTCAGACTATGTAGGTAGTACTTGGCCACTTTTCAGTGCCCAAGGATAGCTCAGCCACTATCTCTCTCATCCATCCTTATCCCTCAATATTGCATCTATCAAATATTTGATTCATACTATCTATCATTCATCAATTAATTGATCAATCCTCATCCTACCAATCATCTCTTTAATCTTTTCATCAATTGCCTACACCTATCTATTGAGCCCAACCAAATTACCATATCCATATTTTCTTCCATTATCAATGATTGGTAAATTTATCATCTAATCACTCCCTTACATGGGTCCTTGGTAGGGACATCATCATTAATCATGTTATGGCTCAATGAGTTGATGCAATGAAATCTTTTGGTTACTTGACCATTACATTTCTTCCCTATTATCACCTATATCATAAAATCAAAATTTGGCTTTGAGCTACACCTATCATTAATCATATAAAATCAATATTATCCTAACATATATATCTCCCTTGCATGTGTCCTTAATTGGGATATGTCTAAATCTTGTTACCTTTTAATTCTATCATCATCTTATTATGGTTGATTTCCCCTTGAGATGTGTTGACAACTGTGACACAATCATCTCTACTCCCTGTGCATGTGTCCTTACCAGGGGCATCATCATTAATCTATATCTCATTGCACAAGTCAACTTCATCTTCTTCATCATCTATCTCACATCTTGCATCCCATCCCCTCATCTATTCATTCCATTCTAACCCTCATTTCTTCTTTTGAGTGGCCATCCATCTCAATCTTCATCACATTTCCCTTCAAGGGGGAATCATATCCTCTAACATCATATTTAATAACATTAATCCATGGCATGGTTTTTATTTGAAAGACCATTACTCCTCACACTTCACTCCACTTGCAATGCCCTTTCAAAAAAAGGGTAGAATGTATGCATCTAAATTCACTCACTTCACTTAATGTCACAAATTATAATATTGGTTGACACTAATTACACTTATCTAATTTATCCCCTTTTTATCCTACTAATTTATCCCCCTCCTAATCATTTATCTAATGTCCCCCCCCCCACAATATTTATTCATTCACTAACCTTATTCATCCCCACTAATTAATTAATCTATCATAAATCCCTATTATCCCATCCTAATCTCATTTACCTATTATTTAGGAATTTTAAATTCCTAATGACCCACCTACTAGCTTATTCCTAAGCTCTCCTACACCCCTACTACCTAATCCCCATCTAATACACCATATAATCATCATTAGTCCTAAGAAAGATAATCCTCAACTCTTAATCTCCTTCCCCAAACTTCAAACCTCCACCATTGATCTCTCCTTCCATTTTCTATTTAAACAACCCCTTCCTCCATAGAAGGAGAATCTAGAAAGTTTATAGAGTCTTCATGCCAAAACAATCCTTGCATCCTTCATCAACAATCTATAATCATGCCATCACTATGACAAATTTCTAAGTCAAGGTAAGCAATCTCATCATCTTATCTTTTTATTCAATTTAATCATGGTATAGAACACTTAGCTTCAGGATTATAATGTTATTTTGAATGGTTTTATTCATTTATTCGCATTGAATTCTAATGGATCTATCACTATACTTAGTGGTTTGATGTTTGGGTTTGAATTTACATAGTTAAATCCATAGTATGACCAAATTTATCTCTACACCATCCTCTGAGATACCCATGATATGTCTAAAAATCTCTTAGAGGACATTTAGATCCAAGTTCATACTTTACAAGACCAAGTAAAGAGCATTTTTATATTCAAGCTAATTGGGTAGGTCAAGGGTGCCCTCTTACTGCTTTTCTTAATCCTTAGGAAATTAGTGGTGACTCTAGCCAAGACTAATGCACTTATATAATGGACTTAGGCCTACATGGCAGAGGATTATAAAGGTCGATGGAAAGTGTCAAAAGTTGTAAGTGGTGGTCAACAAGGGAATGTTCTCAAAGCTTAAACTTATGCCAACCTTAGATCTAGGTTTGTACCAAACATACATTAGAAACAAGAAAGCTACAATAGAGGAGTGGTTGGCCTTAGCCTACACTGTAATATGAATCTTAGAAGAGGGGAATAAAAAGATATTGACCTACTTAAAAGAGGTCAATATCTCCATGTTATTCCACCCAAATGGCACCTTGCTCAACCAAGGAGAATTTAAAGTCCACTTGGGTCAACTCAACCAAGTTATGAGGGAGAGAGTGGCCAATAAAAACTAAGAAGGAGCCCAAGTAGTGCTTGATTTTTTAACTTAGTCCATAGTGAGCATCAAATAGGTCTTAGGATTCCAAAGATCAATAAAAGCACCCTTCCAAATCTCATAGAGACTAGAATCTCAAGCTAAGGTGATCTTCAAGGACCCACCAATGAACTTGGCCAAGTTGGATAGAGAATTTAACCTCCTGGTAGTTGCATTAGAAATAAGGAGTGCCCAGTCAAAGTAGTTAGGATCTATTCCTTTTCAACCTCTTCCTCATGTCAATTGAGTGGTCCCCCACATATTTGTTTTGGGATTTTAGGGAATATTTTGTTTAAATTTTTAAATATGGTTATAATTGTAAGGATTATCCATCATGGCCTAAGATGTGATCCTCATGTTTTTTGGAGGTGAGCCCCAGTGGTTATCTATATAAGGTAGAGTTGTATTATGTTATAGGGTCGACCAAAATTGCTTGAAAGTGTTGTCAAAGTATAGCTAGGATTTAACCTACATTTCCTTCATCACTTTAGACTATAAAATTGGCCTAGATTGATTATTATAATAGCATCTATCTTTTAATGAATACGATCTATATTTTATACAAGAGGGTTTGTCCTACTTTCTTATTTTCTTTCATCTTCATGGTTGAATGATTGTCAATGCTAGGTTAATTGGATTAACACTTTACTACTTTATGTATGTCATGGTCATGATGTGCTTATCTGTTATAATTACTATGTGAGTTATTTCACTTCCCTATAGTAGTGTTGATATTTTGTGTGTTAATATAAAAAATATCATATGGTGTTTATGTGTTTTTGATAATAAACCCTTAGTACTCATCATTAGTGAGGGCTCACATTGAAGACATACTACTATCTCCCTTAGGCTGTTCCCACTATATGTTCTTGGAGGTATAACTCTAGTGTAACTTGGTCCACAGTGGTATAATTGTGGTAAAGTCACTTGGTTCAATGACTAGTGCACTAAGTTCAGTTTAGACCTAGAGGCTTCCCTTATCTACCCTACCCTTCCCTCTCTTTTGTGTTTGTTTCATGGAATTTAAATACTCTTTCCACTTGTGTTTAGAAATAATAATCTCAACACTCAAATTATCATAACAATCTTTGACCCATGTGTAAGGTATTAGATTTAACTTTGAGTGGTGATGGTGCATCTCTTGGAGACTATTCATGCAGACTCCATTTATGAATTTCAATACTCATAGCCATGTCTTGGGATAATTTTAGATCAATACTAAAATGGAGGATGAAAGTTTTTATTTATTCCCACCTTCCCCTTTTTAAGGAATGTAAAATCTCATAGGCATCTTGTAAGAAGGGAATGAATTAGAGTGAACAATAGTTGGTACTAGAAGGAGGGATATTAAAATACTTCATGATTGTTATTGATTCATTTTATAAATATGTTGAGTTTGGTTTACTATTAATAATTTGTTAAATACTATTTGATTGTGAATCATTGTAGAGACTAGTTCACCTGTTACCAAGGCTAGGTCCCATCCAGGTAGATTGGTAATTTCTCCCTTGATTTTCCATAAAAAACCTAGGTCTAACTAACCCAAGCCTACCATGATTCCTATTAGTTCATATCTTAAACCCATCCTAAATTTATAGCCCAAGATGTCTTGGTTAAATGTCTCAACCATTAACATCTCAAGATTCATCCATGATCTACCCAACAACCTTGAGAGGTATCTCCCTCATTTCACCCTTGGTGTGGGATGAACTATAGATGAACACATAACATCCTACAAGACTACCTTGAGACTCCTAAATGTAGAACATGAGGATGTGTAATGTAGGATTTTACTATTTACCTTAATGGACTCTATATATGATTGGTTCCTCAACCTTATTAAATAATCCATTGCAAGCTTGGACCATTTTATTTATACTTTCCTCACCCAATTTGGGCAAGTGATAAACCCCAACATATTTTACCACTAGTTTGATTGAATCAAGATGGATCCTAATGATTCCATTATAAACTTTAATAATAGGTTTTGAAATATGTATAGCCAAGTAGCCATGTTTTACTAAACTAACTCTCAACTATCACTTGAAATGTGTAAGAATGCACTAGACCCTTGGACAAGCATGTTCCTAAGAAGGGACATAGTTATAATCAACCTATCTATAGATTATGTAGGGGATATAAAAGTGGATAGGTAGCTAAACCCCCATGTTCACATAATGATCCCCACTCCTAGTATATTACCATAGATTCCTATGTTGAAATTTTTTCCCAATGTTAATTAGAATTCACCTATTCCTCAACCACTCTTTATAACACACCAACTCCCACTAGGTGATCTAAGTTCAAACCAACAACTAGGGAACCTAAACCTAGGGAGGCAAGATCTAATTCCATGGACTCAACATCAAGTGATGTTAGCCACATATAAAAACACCCAAACCATGCCTCAAGAGTCCAATAAAACTAAGTTAGATGTCATTCAATGGATGGTATAAAATCTTAGAAATGACTTCCTAGGGTTGTATAGATAGGTGAGTAACTCTAATGTAGAAAGATTTAACAAAAAATTCACATATTATAGACCAAACAAGAGCTATAACCATTCTCAAAATCCCTTAGAACCTTCACCCAATAGGCTCCTTGAGATTAATATATTTGAGATAGCCTCCCTTAATTGGTGTTGAGTGCATAACATGGGTAACTTGAATTCATAGAGTTTGGTTCTGCTTTTGAGATCTTCTAAAAGGAGATGGAATGTTATGAGGTGGTCTCTAATCATCCAAAATACTTTAACTAGAATAAATCCCCTAGTATTGCTATGGTGTAAAAAACCATGGACTTCTTTAGCTAAAAATAAAATGATCCAAAGGAGGGTATTAATGAGGTGAAACTATTTTAGTATTTCTAAAGGAACAACTACACCTTTAGGACTAGGCAATAACAACATCCCCTTACTACCTCAACACCCCCAAATAGGGGTACAACTCCACCAGACCAAAACACTATGAATGATCCTCCACCTCTAAGACCTCAAGAACCTAAGACACCTATGGAGACCCCACTAGTATAAAGTAATGGAGGTTAAAACATAGTTGAGGATATGAAAATTATCAAGGCTAACATTACCCTTCACGAGTTTACTCAGATCACATAGCAATGATATCTTCTGATGAAATATTTGACAAAAAATTTGGCCCCACAAGTTTAGTCAAAACTAAGGGTAGCACACACCAATGTGCTCATTCACAATAATAAGATGGAGTTCCCTCTTTTCCCTCTAACTATCTAGTTGTTTGGAAATATATGCATAAATACTTAGTATATTAAAGAGCCTCAGCCAATGTGATGCCATCAGGCATATGTGATAAACTTTCCCTAGCCCCCATAAAGTTGGATAAGGTAGTGTTATAGTTAGATAAGTTAGAGGTGAAAGTTATAAGTGAGATTTTAAATGTCCACATCCCGTTTGAATCTAAGCTTAGGATTCAACACTTTATATACATTCAAGTGGTGGATATCCTAGAAGCTTACGACATGCTCATCAATGGAGATTGGTCCAAAGCCCTAAATGGGTATATGGCCAAAAATTTATCCCATATGTGGTTACATGGAGAGGATTAGATAAAAAAAATAATAATAGACAAAGAACCATGCATGAATCATGTGATCACCAAATAAAATGCCATTAAAGAGAAGATAAACCTAGTTTCTTCAGACTTAGTGATCTAGGAGGATCCATATACAATCAAAAAATGAATTCATCAAATTATAGATTGATCATTACCATAGTGTAGAGCTCATCAATATCTTTTTGATGTATTTTGAATGGACAAATTCTGAGTTTGTATGCAAAAGTTATTGCCAATCAAAGTTGTGGTCAAATGATGAGTGGCAACATGGACCAATTAAATGCTAGCTTATTAAATCACTCCTTCCTCACATATTATTATTAATTAGTATTTTTATAATTATGTGGAAGACCACAAATTAAATAGGTGTGATATTATAAAAATTCCATATAAAATTATAATGGGATAATATAAATCCCATAAAAAAAGGGTGGAGATAAATATTATTAAAAGAGGGGATAATGTTAAATCCCACAAATAATGGTCTTGGGATAATTATGAATATTATTTAAAATTAGAAAGGATAATCATCCAAGCCCACCTTTTATGGACCCGTGAACCTCTATAAAGGGGTGAGGGGTTCATATTGTAATCACGTTTTGAATGTATTTGAAGACTAAGTGCTAAAAGGGTGATAGAGAGCCATAGAGAGATTTTTAAAGGCCTCAAGCGATATAATTTTGGTTTGAGAGTATCTCTTCAAGCCTGTAAAGATGATTTGAGAGACTTCTAAAGAAATTATAAAGATATTTTATGATAATTTAATGGAGTGGTCCTCACTTTGAGTGGATCTAGAGACGTAGGCCATTGTGTCAAACTCTGTTATCAAATCAGTTTGGTATTTTTATCAATTTGTCCATTGTATTATTATTTCAGTCTTTAAATTCAATATATTATGGATATTTAAAATCTATTATTAAATTTGTAATCAATTAAAATATCAACTTTTTATTAAATCATAAATTTAAGGTTTTGATCCATTATTCAAGTGTGTTTTCCACTGCTACAACACTTGATTGTTATCGATTACATATCACCTAGGCATCTCCATGCTAAGCATCAAGCCTCTAAAAACCCAAACCAATCATATCCCAAGTTTGTTTAGCTTTTAGTCTCTTTATATAGATGGATTTATATCCAAACAAGGAAATGGATCCATTATTTTTCTTATAAACCCCTTAGTGAGGAAACATCTAACATCATAAAGGCTGTAGTTTCCTTGCATGAATAACCTAGTGGAGTATGAACCTATAATCATGGGATTACAATTTGAATTTATACATGAGGTAAATGAACTAAGAGTACTCAGTGACTTTGAATTTGTGGTTAACCAGATCAAAACTAAGCTTTAATGTAAACTATCACACCTTAGAAGGTACAATCATTGATCTCAGAACCTAATTGAAATGTTTAAAACATTCAATAGCATTCTTATTCCCTAGGAGGAAAATCGAGTAGTAGACTCACTAGAATATGCGATAGCCAACCAAACCCATTTGGATGATACTGAGTAGCAAGAGTTCTCTGTGGAACTTGTCCCATGTCCCTCTATCCCAAATAACATGACTAAATTTTAGGTCTTTTAAGATGACCAATAAATCATCCAATTATTTGACAACGAGGGGATATTCGAGGCCCAATTCATAGATGAAAAAGATAGAGACAACCCCAAGAATGATTTGGATAAGGATGGGATCCTAAATATTAATGAAAACTAGATTTTGAAGGGGATGATTTCACTAGAAAGAGAATTTGATGTGTTAGAACCAACCTTTCAAGATAAAAAAAACCAAGTTCAAATATTAAAAGTGTCGACTTATTAATCTCAACCCTATAGAGAATCCCTAGATGGTTAATGTGGGTTTAGATTAGACAAACTAAGAATTAGATTAGTTATGGAGGTTACTACTAAGATATAAGGACGTGATTTCCTGGGCCTATAGAGACCTTAATTTATTTGATCCGTGAGTAATTAATCATACTATCCCTTTGAAACCTAGCCAAAACCCCTTCAGGAAAAGGTAAAGGCTAGTAAACCCAATCCTAGAACCCTTTATTCACAAGTAAGTCCATAAGTTAATCTACTTGGGTGGCTAACCTTGTCCCATTATCAAAGAAGAATTGATAAATTTCCTTGTGCATGGACTTTTATAACTTAAGCTAAGCCTTAGATAAAGATAACTACCTAATGGCCTCTTTATATGAAGTGATCTAAATAGTGATTGGGTCTTGTATGATGTCCTTCTTGGATGGCTCCTCAGGATATAAATAGGTATTGGGCAACCTTGGAGACAAATCTAAGACTGCTTTCACCACCAAGAGGGTCACATTCACTTATAAGTAGATGCCTTTAAAGTTAATCAATGTTGGTTCTACTTTCTAAATGGAAATGAACTTCTTTATTGAGGGCCTAATAGGTAAGTGCATAATAATATATATGGATGACCTAAGTGTCTTTTCAAAATATAGGTTAGATCATGTGCATCACTTGGAAAGGGTATTTAAAAGGTATAAAAGGTATGGCATTTCCTTAAACCTAAAGAATAACATATTTGGTGTCACTGAAGGTAAGATTCTTGGTCACATTGTCAAAAAAGAAGGTATTTCTATTGACCCCAAAAGGGCAAATGTAATTTCTAACTAACTTTACCTAATAGTAAGAAGGAACTAAAATATTTCTTTGGGAAAATCAACTTTGTGCATAAGTTTATTTTTGGATTTTTTGAAATAGTGAAGCCCTTGAATGCAATTTTGAAACAAGACTCTAAAATAGAGTGGCACATGGAATCAAAGAAATATTTCTAAGACAAAAAATATGCAATCATGCAAGCACCATTCTTTATCATCCTAAACTATATGCAAGACTTCTATGTCTATCCTTTTGCTTTAGAACACACCATTCGTACTTGCCTCACCTAAAGGTTAGAAGGAGAGGAGTACCCCATGGATTTTATGATCACTAATCTTAAATATGCCAAGATTAGATATTGTACTCTAGACAAGTATGCTTACACCTTAGTCAAGGTAGTGAATAAATTCAGGTATTAAATCCTCTAGAATAGAGCACATGTCATCATCCTAGACCTGGATATAATGCAAATGTTGGGGCAAAATGAGCTAGGTGAAAGAAGAGGCCAATTGATGATGAAACTACAAGAGTATGACTTAGAAATCAAGCCAACAAAATTATTTAGAATACAAGGCCTTACTTAGCTAATCATGGAGATAGACCCAAGAATTATGGTACACCAAGTGGACCAATAGAGGGTATTACAATTAGATAATTATTCCCTAATCATGCACTTTATACTCTATGAAAAGGCACCCCTGAGACTCAATAACACATAGAGAAGAGCCTTTTGATTGAATGCCACACACTATATGCTAAAGAAGGGAGTTATCTTTAGAAGAAACCACAAATGAATCTACTTCTTGTGTGTATCACAATAAATGGCCAAGGAGGTAATGACAAGTTTCCATGAAAATCTAGGAGACAACCATCTTATAGAAAATGCCATGGATCACAAAGTTCTCTAGGTAGGTTATTATTGGTCTACATTATTTAGATATTTTCATGTTCATGTTCATTTCTACCACCAATGTTAAATATTTGTTAATATGGAAATGCATGAAACAACACCACTACAACATGTTAGAGAGTCTACTCCATTTTCACAATGGGGATTGGATTTTTTAGGAGGGATTAAACCCAATTCATTAGTCAGTCATAAGTACATCTTGACGAGCACAAAATATTGAACTAGATGGATCGAGGTAGTTGTCACCAAAAGAAGCACCACTACTAAAGTCATAAATTTCCTATAGAATGCCATAATCACCCATTTTGGAGTCCTTATTTCCTTAATATGTGATAATGGCCCCATCTTTCAATCTATAAAATTCACATAATGGGCCTATGATAATGGGATCATGTTGAAGTTCTCATACAATCACTATCTTTGAGGGAATAGATTGGCAAAATCCACCAACAAGAACTTGATTTATGCCATCAAAAAATTAGTTAGAGAAAAGCCTTGGGAATGGCACTCATTACTAAAGTTTACCTTATAGGTAGACTACACTAGGTATAAATAAGCCCTAAAAAGATCTCTTTTAATTTTAGTATAAAAATTAGAGCTAATCATGTTTGTTACTCTCAAGATTATTATTTATAAGTTCATCCAACAATTCATGGAACTGGATGACAAGGTGAATTACTCCTAAACTTGATTCAGTTAGAGGAAGCATGGGATGAAGCTCTATTGAGATTTAGCAAGCATAAAGACATAGTCAAGAGGTGGTTTGAGAAGAGGATAAAGATCAAGACATTCAAAATCTTTGACATTGTATTAATGTGGGACAAGGCTCATGAAAAAAAGGCCAACATTTAAAATTCAATCCCTTCTAAATCATCTCATACTAGATAGTTGGTAACTAAAGAAACTAGTGAGTTAGCAATTGATTTTATTCTCTATGAAGATTTGTTATATTTAAGTCATTAAAGGACTCAATTAAATCTCAAGATCTATGTTTGTAATTCTTTAGGTATGATAACTTTCAATGGTATTTATTCTTGAACTGATTGATTACCAATTCTAAATCTCCATAGATTAATAGTTGTTTGGCATTATTTTTGAGAGAAAATTGTAATCCCAAAATTAGTTCCTCATACTCCACTCTATTTTTATTGTAATGGAACTAGAATATCCATGATTATATATATTTATTACCTTGTAGATATACCAATTCAAAACCAACACCTGATCCTTACTTGGATCTTGCACTATCAAAGTGGAGAGTACATAACTGGAAATGTCCCTAGACTTCTGGTTCCTTCACCTCATGATTTGTGGCAAAAGGTATAAATCCCAAGGTTATGAGATTTGTATATTACCTCTTCATTATTAGTGTTGTATTCAATAATGGGGTGATTTATTCCTAGTTCTTGAGTTATCACTTCTATTGAATGGGTAGTTATTGAAGAACTATTTATTGGCTATCCCTTACAATGTAGTTTCTGAGTAGCCCAAGCAAAGGTGGTAATTTATTTATTAGATAGATTCGCTTTAATTGTGTGTTTATTTTCATCATGTGTTTTTTCCACTATGTGTTTTTATTTTATTTTGTCTTTTACCCCTATATCCCAATTTTATTCTATAATGTTCCTTTGATGCCTAACCCTTGTAATTAACTACTTCAGGTGGAGGTTAAAACCCAAGAGGATTATTGAGGAGCAAGGAGACCCAAGTTGAAGCCTTTGACCTAAGTGATTTTGGGATAGTAAAGGAAAAAATTGACATCTTAGATCTAAGAGGATAGTGGTATTAAAAGAAATAGGTGGATTTTAGAATAACCTACACCCCAATAGAGACACCAAACTACACTTAAAATAATGGCTCAAAAAGATACTAGATTATTCAAGTTGATCAAAGACTGGATGGATATTCATAACTTCTTCCTTATCTATTTACCCTTGGCTTAGTTAAGAACCCTCAATGGATAAGACTAATAATTAATGATCTTTTCATGGGAAGATTAGAAAATAATAAAGAAAATATGTAGAATCTAAATTCTATATCTACCTCAAAAGAGATACATAGGAAATCTTTACCATAGGCTTTCTAGCCTAACTGGTAGTGGAGCATGGCCATGAATGGTACCAGACACATTTATATTGGGGATATGGATGCATGTTTGGTAGCAGAGTAATGACCAATAATCCCCCCAATCCCTCAAGCCAAAATACCCCAGAATCCAAGAATAAATTAGAAATGAAAATCACTTCTCATGCACACTAATGGCTATATACAAGGTGGAATCTCAGAATGCCACTTGCTATTGTAAGACTTTGGTGCCTTGTATTTTTTTGGTCAATAAAAATTATCTATACAGTCTCTATGTTGAGCATGGAAAGAAAATAAATTGATTGGGTTCTAAGTGATTCTCATCACTTTCCTCATGGAAGTCACCATTTGTTGCGGCCAACATGCCCCCTTTTCTTCTAAACAAGTGATCCCTCTAAAAATATCATGAACTAGAGATTCAAGGTCCTTTATTTTATTCCCACTGATGATGCCTACTCAAATATTTATAATATGCATTGCCTTGATTTTCCCAAGTAGTAGTATGCCTCTTTTATTTCTCTTTACTACTAAGGGGTTTTTATTTTTTTATAAATCATTGTGATAACATTGTAGGTTGATTTTTGCTTAAATATCTTAGAGTCTAGTTCCTTTTCTAGAGTAATAGTCCTATTGCCCTCCATATAAAATCTAGATCCCCATAGCTAATAATTAAGTTTTAAATATATTGTACTCCTTTTATTTTCTTGGTTATTTTTTAAACTTTGAATATCCTGGCTAAATGGGAAGTTGTCATATCACCATGTATCAGAGTGGATACTCCCCCAAACCTATAAAATATGTTAGAGCCCTAAAGATCCGAACCAAATGGGAAGGTGACACATTTCCAACTATTATATAGGCCAATCCCCTAGACCTAACATAGATGTTAGAGCCCAAGAGAGCCCAACTAAATGGGAGGGTGCTACATGGAAATGTGTCAAAGTAGCCAGTCCCCTAAACCTATCAAATATGTTAGATCCTGAGAGATCCAAATCAAATGGGAAGTCACCACATAACTAGGTGTCAGAGTAGCCAATCCCTTAAACCTATCAGATATGCTAGAGCTCAAGAGAGCCTAGATGAATGGGAAGCCACCATATCACCATATGTTGGAGTGTTTAGTCTCCCAGAGCTATCAGATATGGCATATCACAATAGATCTTGATCGAATAAGAATGAACCACATTACCATGTGTGAGAATGGCTAGTCCCATAGACCTATCAAAGATGTTAAATCTCAAGATATCTTGGCTAAATGGAAAGGCTCCACATTTCCATATGTTAGATTAGCTAGTCCTTCAAACCTGTCAAATATGTTAGATCTCAACAAAAATCAACTAATTGGGAAGGTGCCATGTTTTCATGTGTTAGAGTGGCTAGTCCTCTAGACCTATCAGATATGTTAGAGATTGGGAGAGCCTAGTTAAATGGAAAGGCACCCTATCACCAGTTGTTAGAGTCGCACATCCCCTATACCTTTCAGATATATCATAACATGAGAGAGCCTAGTCAAATGGGAAGGTGCTATATTGTCAAGTGTTAGAATGACTAATCCCTTAAACCTATCAGAGATGTTATATCTAGGAGAACTTAGCTAAATGAAAGGTGTCACATCACCATGTGTTAGATCAACTAGTCCTTTAGACCTATCAGAGATGTCAAATCTTAAGAGAGTCCATCTGAATGAAAAGGTACCATGTTGCCTCATATGAAAATGATCTAGTATCCACATAAGGCCCTAGAAATATCCAAATAAAACATGAATAAAAAATATCTAATTAGGATGTGCCACATGTCCCTAGGTGACACATAACCTAGCCTAGGGGAATGACATGGAGTACAAAGTTGTGCCTAGGTGCTAGACATTGTTAGGATGACTAATGAGTAGATGACACATGTCAAAAGGTAGGAATTATCTGAGAAGCCTCTAATAGATGTGATCATGTGCCTACCACACACTAGACATTAATAGAATGGGTATCTAAACTCGATTGGATAGTTTTAAAACATCCCATCACCATTGTTATATCTAGCTGGTGGTGAAGGATCATGGGGTCCAAATTTAATTCTAGATTTATAAATAAAGAGAAAAAATCTAGACACCAACTCAAATTCAAATTCATAGTAAGTGAGATGCCAAACACCATTAATAAAGGGGGACATATGCATTTACTTATAAAGGCCTATGAGAAGCTTGCTAACCATTACCATTACTACCTTTGAATAAATATCTAACTCTTTACTTTCAAAATTCCATACAACCCATATATCCCATGCCTTCTACACTTAAGGCTTCCTAATTTACCCCCATCCCACTCTAATGGATACATAATCCTTGAATCCAAAGGCCAAACCTGAGTAATGGGACACCACCTTCCTAGTTGGCTTGACTAATTTAAAGCACTGCAATGATATATTCAAAGCAATTGAGTAGGTCCTTAAGGATTCTAATGAATATGATGATCAATAGGATAAGTATGAGGATGCCTTTAGGTTCTATGAAGTGTGAACTCCATAGAGCTACTACCAAACTAGAGGCATTTCCCTATGTCAACCTATTTAACAACATCCTTCACAAGGCTATTTTCATGCAAGATAGGGTTAATGACTAGGTATGCTTGCCCAAATCTCAACATTATATTATTGATATATCTAAGAACACCTTCTTGGCATATAACTCCCTCTCAAACTTTAATTTCTCCTATGATTTAGTGGTAGTAACAATGTAGATGGGGACATACCAGATATATGATGCCCTCCATGATTGTACTAAGAACCCAGAATCCAAATGGGTTAAAAAGGATAATATTAATGCTTACCCCATTTACACCTTTTGGGAAGAGGTCCAAGTAGGCATGATCCTACTAAACTAACTATTTATGGGCTAAGAATGATAACACATCAATGAGTTATGGGTGTCTCTCCTACACATGATCCTAACATAGTTAGACATTTTAGATATGGGGTGATTAATCAACTTCAAGTTGTTCCATGCCATCATAGACATCTAAGCTGGGGTAAATTCTATATGATGAGATACCTACTAGATGCAATATATAAGACACTCTCTTTCAAGCCTTCAGCCTATCTTGTGTGGGTTCTTAAGGGCTCAATGGTCTATATGGTCTTCTATAAGACATATAGCCACCAATTTCACTATCACATCTAATACATTTATGATCATTTTTTCCCATGGTCTACCAGGCCATCAATTAATCTCTAATGCCTCAACTATCAAGGGAAATCTAGGATTCTAATATAGCCATTAAATATTATTAGTTCTACAAAGATGACACTATGATCTAGATGATAGGTTTTTTCAAGGACCCCTTATGACTTCCATATTATGTCCCTGACTACCTATAAAAATAATAAATTGTCTATCAATTAGTGGTAAGGATCTTTAGGTTCTATGTATAGGGTTAGTAGAAGGTATGCTCGTAGCTCTCAATCACCATACAACACCACGTCTATAAGACCTTCCCATTAATACATAATATGGTGATCAGGATAGACTCCTTCACCCTTAGAAAGTGAAAGGTCTAGCAATGAGACCCTAAAGGGGTAATCTGAGCTCATTTAACCTATTACTCAACTCATCTCAACATTAATTATGGCCATCATGCAAAAGATGATGATGAACTCTATTTGAATGCCATTGAGACGAAGAGGTGCTATCTTAGATAGAAACCAAGAAGAGGAAGATGGTAAAGAAGGCTCAAGTAAGCCCTTATGTGCCTCCTCTTCTTCATGATTAGTCTATAAAGGACATAAATCCAACATCTCTAGCCATTTCCTAGAGGATCTTATAAGGCATCCTATCAACTTCTCCTCCTTGACCTCTAACTCCATATCTACTTTTACTAGCAACTCTTATTCCTCATGCTTTACCTCCACCTCCACCTCCTCCAAATTATCCTCTTGCCTCATCTCCTCCTTTACTTCCTTCGATATCTCTAATAACCAGTCTATAGTAGAGTTATCCCTAGACTACATGAAGTTAGATAACCCAAGCAAAACCCACTTAGCCACTGGTACCTCAACCCTAGGGCACATAACCCCTAAAATTTGATGTGGTTAATAGCCTAAGAATGACCCTAGAGTGAGGCACCCAATAAGAACCCATCTACATTCCCCAATTCAATCTTCCACCCCTCACTCATGTCACTTTCCAACTCCTAGTTCTGGCTCTAATTATTTATACTCTACCTTTATAGGTTTCTCAAGTGGTGCCTCCTCTATTTCCAATTATTCCCCCTCTATCTTTTCCCAAGTACTTTTGGACTCAGTATTTTTATGTGTCCTTACTTACTCATTCCCTTCCACTCCTCCCATATCACAACCTAGAATCATCTTTATGCCTCCCTTGGGTATACCTTTAGCAAAAGGCATGACTATAACCTTCAAGAGCATACCACTCACATTAGAGACCCTCTTAATTTATACTTTAGATAATCTAGTGCTCCCCTCAGTAGCTACAAGTCCTCTACCATTAGCCCTTGTGGCCCCTATCATCTCAATTAGACCATCCACTACAACATCTAAATATGACTAGGGAAAGAGATTGAAGATGAAACAAAACAAAACCCACATTCTAGTTCTAACACAAAGGCCTTTTACTCCACCTCTTCTATAGGCCTCAATATCTCCCATGACCCTAGAAACATCATCTTAGCATCTAGATCCTCAACCCCCTCTCTATTACTCAAGGCTCCGTAGGATTAACCTTTAACCAACCCATATCTTCCCTATTATTCCATGACCCATTCCTGGGGGTAATTCTACCCTAGGTGAACCTAACTCAATAATAGTGGTGGGAACAAATGTTCTCATGGGCCTCCCCTTTCATTCTCCCTCCTTTCATTCCCATGCCACCTCTGCCTCCATTCCTTTCTCATTTTACTCCTTCCACTTCCTCTATCTCCCCTCCACCTCATCCTCTACCCTTCACCACTATTTCAGCCATAATTCTTACACCCACTACAGTTAGAAGGATGGTCCTAGGATCACATGCACCATAGATTGCTATCCAAGGTGACCCAAATGTGTAGTGGAATTTTAACCAAGCCTTTAAAGCATGAAAAAAATTCTCACACAAAATTTTGTCTAGGGGGAACCCAGTGGTATGGAATACCCACCAAGATTTTTTCTCCCTTAACAAGGTGAGGACATCCAATGGGGAGGAGAGGATGGTCGAGGACCCACTATCCACCTTATGATATACCCATGATATGTCCAAAAATATCCTTAAGGACATGTAGAGCCAATTTCAAACTCTAAAATCCCAAGTAAAGAGCACTTTTCTAGTCAGGCTAATCAAATAAGTTAAGGATGCCATCCTACTACTTTTCTCAATCCTTGGGAAAGTAGTGGCAATTATAGCCAAGACCAATATAGTGGACATAGGCCTACATGGATAAGATTATAGAGATCGATGAGAAGTGTTAGAAGCTATAAAATTGTGGTCAACAAGGGAATCTTACTAGATCTTAAACTTATATTGACCTCAAATTTAGGGTTATACTAAACATACATCGAGAACATTTGAGATGTAATGGAGTTATGGTTGGCCTTATCCTATACTACAATAAGAACCTTATAATAAGACAAGAAAAATATATTAAAGTAATTTAAAAAGGTCAATATTTCCAAGTTATTCAACCTTGATGGCACCTTACTCAATCAAGGGAAATTTGGATTCCACCTAGGTCAATTCTACCAGGTTATGAGGGAAAGAATCGCCAAGGTAAACTAGGAAAGAGTTTGGGTGGTGCCTAATTTATCAACTCATTCCATAACGATCATTAACCACATCTCTAGAGTCCAAGCATCAATGGAAGTACCCTTCTAAATCTCCTAGAGACTAGTAACTCAGGTCGAGGTAATCTTTAGGGAGCCCCCAATGAACTTGGCCAAGATCGATAGCGAATGTGACCTCATGGAAACTACATTAGAAGCAAGGGGTGCCCAGTCAAATAATTTAAGATACAATCCTTCTCAGTCACTTATTCATGTCAATTGAGTGGTCCCTCATAGATATTTTATAAGTTTTTAGGGATCATTTTTTTAAAATTTTGAAATACAATTGTAATTGTAAGGAATGGTCATCATGGCCTAGGATGGGATCCTCATACTTTTTGAAGGTGAGCTATAATACTCATATGTATAATGAATAACTATTTATATTATAGGGTTGACTAAAATTGATCAAAAGTTATGTCAGATTACAACCAAGATTTCACCTATGTTTCCTTCATCACTTTAGACTATAAAATCAGCCCAAATCGATTATTGTAATTGTTGTACCCAAAAAATGTCACTCATTTTTGGGACAAGATATGAGTTATTTTGGTCCTATAAGACAAAATTATCTCTTCCCATTTTAAAAAATTATTCTAAACTTTCAAAATTGGTAATTATTCAAGCCTTTGTAGTTAAAGGACTAATAGGTTCAACAGGTTCAATGGCTTCTACAAGTGAGTTATAGAAAAGGAGTAGGGTCCTCAACACTTAGACACTTTTGAGGCTGGTTCAATGCCTTGGTTCAACCAAAAATGTTCATCAGCAAGCTTCAAAGAAGGATTGAACCATTGAACCATCGAACCTCACTTCTAAAAAGGTTCAAATGTTCAACGGGTCTAAAGGTTTAACGACGTCAGCAAGCTTCAAGAATTAAGCGCTTTGGCCAAAGTTAGCTCAATCAGTTGGTTTAATGCGGTTAGTTCAAAGAGCTTGGTTCAAGCGGTTTATTGAATAAGTAGAAAAGAAATAATGAACCATTAAACCGTTGAACCAAAGTTGGTTCAATCGGTCGATTCAAGCGGTAGGTTCAAAAGAGTGCCCCAAAGCCAAAGAGACAAGTGCCCTTGTAGAGGGTAGTGAGTGAAAAGTGACTAAGGCAAGAAAATCCCAAAGCAAAAGCCTATCAGAGCCCAACAAATGCTACCAAGTGTCATCTAATGAGCCCCATTATACTTTGTTTCTAAGAGCTACAGAAGTTACCACATGTCCCTTGTAAGATAAATGGAGCATGCCAAGTGTCAACATCTACATGAATCAAAGAAAGTCCCAAGTGTATCTACAGTGTTTCCAAAGCTCAACAAAAGCCACCACATGTCATCTTTTGTAGAATTCTCAAAAGGCATCTAAAGCCTCTATAAGCTAAGTAGATGTTGTCACGTGTCCTTGCCTATTTCACAGTGGATGTTGCCATGTGTCACCTATTGAGATTGGCAAAAAATAGAATAAGGCAAAGCCAAAGGACAAATAGCCCTTACAAAGGACAGGCGAGGAGTAGATGGACCATTGAAAAAACTTGAAGGATAGTTCCATGCTTGAACAAGTCCTTGTGGAGGGCATAGTTCTCTTTTAGAAAATAATGTGGTAAAATGGTTAAGGTAAGAATCCTTCAGACTTTTTGAAGGAATTCACCCGAGAATATTTCCTTCGGATAAATTATTTGAAAGAATTCCTTTGGACTTTTTGTCCAAAGGAAAAGTCTACTGAAAATAGAAAACCCACTGAGGAAATAAAAGACCTAAAAGCTGCCATGTGTCCCTTATAAAGTTGTAGCAGAATGCACCACATGTCCCTTACAAAGTTTAGCAGAAACTGCCATGTGTCCTCTGTCGAGACACAGTTTCTAGTAACTTTCAAAGCAACAGAATGTGCCATGTGTCATCTATAAAACTCAGCAAAAGCTTCCACGTGTCAACATCCATTACTTCTTCCTTTTATTGAGTAAGGACTATGGTGGGTCCCAAGTGAGTGGCTAAACTCAGCAGAAGCCACCATGTGTCATCGTCTGCATAAATCTAAAAGAGTCCCAAATGTTTTCACAGTGTCTCTAGGAGTTTAGTAGAAGCTGCCACGTGTCATCTTCCATAGGACTCTTAAAAGACATTCAAAATATGCCACATATCCCATTATAACTTTGTGGAGTGTAAAAAGTGTCAACATCTGCATGAAATCTAAAAGAGTCCTGAATGTTTTCATAGTGTCTCTAGGAGCTCAGTGGAAGCCACCACGTGTCATCCTCTACATGATTCTCAAAAGACATTTGAAATATGCCAAGTGTCCCATTATAGCTCCGTAGAGTGTGACAAGTGTCTACATCCACATCTCGAGTTTCTTACAAGTTTCAAAGCTTCTTTCAATAAGCATCTCTCAAAGTCCCACAGATGCTGCCAAGTGTCTTGATCTATTTTAAAGTGGAACATGCCACGTGTCAATTGTTAAGATCAGCAGAAAGTGACCAAATAGTAGAGAAATGATTGAACTAAGGATTTGATTAAACCAAGGACCCGATTCAATAGCCAAGAAAGGAGGAATGATGAAGAAAGACTAGAAATATTCACACATAAGATATGTTTATAAAAGCAGTCTGCTAGGTGGACATTGGAGAACACAAACATTCAATGGCGTGACTCATTTCTCTAAATTGAGAAAAGCAAATGGGCAAATACGCTCGATTCCAGCATATCTTCTTGACAAAATGTAAAATGTATTCAAGGCATTAAATGCAACATGATGTGTTACTACTCCTAAGTCTTTCTTGGAGAGCTATATATTAGACTCTCTCTTATTATTTTAAAGGGATCTCTCTGTTATCAAAAACAAAACTCTACCCAAATTGAAAGGCATTACTGAGACTTTGAGCTCAAATTGTTCATCATATTTCTTTGTTTAATTTTAGACTTTGTGCTGTTATAGCTTATATCATTCTAGGAGATTATTCTTATGTCTATTTCCTAAATGTATTATTGTTTATGCAATTTAACAAACAGAGCTAGTGGAAGTTACAAAGAAGGTGTCTTGAAGCTAGTTACTTTCAGACTTTGTGTTGTCATAATTGTCTTCAGTGTGTGTTTATTTTTTGTTTCTATGTAAAAGACCTTGAGACAACTTTTTGCCCTCATCATTTTTCATATTTCACTCTTTGGTAGTTGAGGTGGAGACTTTGTGCCTCATTTCATCATGTTGTGTTATTGCGTCCTGTTACAATTACTTGTCATCACCAGAAAGGTTCCTTTTGTCTGCCGAACAACACTTCTAAAATAAGAGGAGTGCCTTTGATTTGTGAACATCATCTCTAAAAAAAGAGAGATGAATGGTGTTATCCTACCCTTGAGTGTTATTTTTAGCTTATTTATAGTAAACTAATATATATATATATATATATATATATATATATATATATATATATATATATATATATATATATATATATTACCTTATACTTATAGGGAAACTCCCCTTGATGAGAGGAGACATTAGTCTCCTTTTGATGTGATAAACCTACACATTTGGCTAAACAATCTTCCTGCTATGGTTAATCAGACCTATTTTGTCTATCAATACGTTGATTGACAAAATATTCACCCAACAATTTTTGGTGACTCTGTTGGGGATGTTACGTGCAATCTGAAGCCTCAAGTTTCAAATTGAAGTAGTCCCTACCCTTATCCATTATAGACTCTGGTGACTCCGTTCTATGTCTTACCCATTATCATTATGGCCTTACCATCAACCTCCACCTCCACACCAATTGGGATAGAACGCACAGTTTGAAGCCTCAAACTTCAAGCTGAAGCAAGGTTAGTTCTTTCATATTTTTATTTCAAAATCTGGAAGATCCATGGTATACGCGAAGCCAAAGGGCTAAAGGTATTGTTGACCCTGTATTTGAGTTGGTACAGCAAAGTAATTTTGATTTTTCTCTTTCACCATCTTGTCTCCAACGAACTAAGAGCTTTCCTCCTACTAAAGTCAAGTCTCCATTACCAGGCAAAGCTTCCATTTCTATTGCTAATAAAGCTTTGCCAATACTTATCCCTGTGATATTTATTCCCCCTTTTCATAGTCATACAATGGTAGTTCAAGGCCCCTAGGGTAATTCTTTTGGCCCTCTCAATCTTACTCCACTCCTACATGAACTCTCATGCAGTTCTAGGAAGAATTTCCCCAAGTTCTATGGTGATGGGAAAGTTCACCTCGATGAACACATTGCAGCCTTTAGCATAGCCTATGGTGTGATAGGCATAGAATTTGAGGACGTGGCAATCAGATTGTTTGTGGAAACTTTACAAGGTGCTGCTGCAGATTGGTTTTACCATCTGTAGGCTCAGTCAGTAACTGACTGGAACACCCTCAAAGCCAAGTTTGAAGCTAGATTCAAACCTGTAGAAGATGTACATGCCCTTCTAGCTCAACTCACACAGATGAAGAAAGAGCCTCATAAACCAATGAGGGACTTCATAGCCAAGTTTGAAAAACTAAGGAACATAATCCCTGTAATTTCTTGACCTACAACTGAGAATATCAAATGTTTCTTCATTAATTCTCAGCTACTTGAAGTGAGTTTTCTGTTGAAACATGTTATTCAAATAGACCTTGTTGCAGCTCAAGATTTGGCCACTGAGGTAGAAGATGATCTCATCTTGGCAGGGAAGATAAAGAGAGATCCTAATAGAAATGGACCCTCAGTATCTTTTGAATATCCATCTATAGGCACCACTGATCCAATGGTGCAGAAGTTGGCAAATGAGTTGCTTGCTCTCAAAAATCAAATGTGCGCAAGAAATGTCTTATGCTCCCTCATATAGAGATATGCCAAAAAATACATTTCTAAATCAGTCATACCAGGGCAATGCTGCCAGAATTAAGGGCAACTAAATCATCTTCCTTCCCCACATAGAGAAACTTGCCATCAAAGCACCCCCAGCCAATTTAGTAATGGGGTATCTTGAAGTAGAATCAAATTTCTCTTTCAGCCTGAATTGAATCAAGAAAATGACACTGATCTCCTTGCAGAAGACTAAGAAGAATTAGCTGGCAACTCCAACATTAGTTTTCTAAATTACCAGGATGAACCTAGAAGTAAATGAGAAGAATTTGATGGATCATACATAGTGTTCTAATAGGTCATAGAAAATAGTTAGCTCAACAAGCTGATAAAGGAAAAATGGAAGTGCATTCTCAGCCTAGTAATTTTAATTTCTAAGTGGGGAACCACCCTGCCTTTCCAGCTAAAAGACCCAGTGATCACTAAAAAGGTAATTACATCAACTTCACCTTCACCTTTAACTTCAATTTTCATGAATCAATCCTCCCCCCTTACAAACCAAAAGGTTGAATTATCTTCCTCTATTCCTAGTCCAATTCAGTCATTTGACATAATTGATCATGTCAAGAAGACCAAAATTCAAATGACTGAGTTTGAATATTTCCAATCCAATCTTGAGTAACTAGATAGGTTAGTTGAGTGTGTGAAGAATAAGGCCATCCCTGTAGTATAAGATGTTAAGAAAGTAACTCATGATTCCCTAAAAAACATGCCCATCTTAAACAATCTTGTCATTACTCCTCTGCTGCCCCTGGGAAAATAGAGCCTTTTTATGTTTCCCTATTGATAAATGGTCACAAGATAAGAAACTACATCATAAACTCAAGTGCATCTGACAATGTCATGCCTGCCAAAATAGTAGAATCTCTTGATCTCACACTGACCAAGACATTTTGGAGGTGTTTCTCCATGGAGAAAAAATAAGTACCTCTACTAAGAATAAATCAAAGATGCCCAATTTGCATTTGCAGCATTCCCAGATAAAAGAATAAAGATGACAGTCTTGGTAGCTGATGTTCTAACCTCATACGGCATTCTTCTAAGGTGAAATTTCTGCAAGGATGTTGGTGGAGAATTGAGAATGAACCTATCCAAAGCAAGGATCCTTGTCAAAGGCATCATGCAGAGGCTGCTTCCTGAAAAGGAATAAAAATATATTGTCACTCAGACATCAGCCCCTAAAGCTCAAATTATGTTTGAGTCTTCAGGCATGGGTAATTACTTTCTATCTACAAATAAAGTTCATGAAACATCTGATGAAGCTCTTAAAAATGTCAACCTGGAAATTAATTCAGCTGGAACAACAAAAGAATTGGTGAAGCACAATGGAAATGTGGAAGAATCTTCCCCTCCAAATGAAGAAGATTTCAAAGAAAAAGCAGTGTCTAATGAGATATGGATTTTGGAATTCGATGGCAACTTCTCCTCTACCAATTCAGGAGCTGGGATTGTGTTGATATCTCCTCAAGAAGATATTTTCCCCTACTCATATAAGTTACAGTTTAGCAACACCAATAACACAATTGAATACAAATCTCTATTACTTGGATTGAAGGCTACTCGAGATAAAGACATAAAAATCCTTCATGCCAAAGGAGATGTTAAACCAGTAGTTTGTCAGGTGAAAAACCTGTATCAAACCAAGAATAAAAGATTGCATCACTACCACAACCTAGTTTGGGACCAAATTGAAAGCTTTGATAATTTCAACATCTATGTCATATCCAAGGAATTTAATGATCAAGCTGATGCACTTGTTGTTTCAACGACTCTCTTAGTTCCTCACTCAGACTTCAAAGAAGATAGGTACACCATTGAACTAGTTTTTTGACCAAGTGTGCTTGACAATGCTGATCATTGGCAAGTATTCAATGATGATCACCAAATCATTGCCTTTCTAGAACAAAAAGATAGCTTTGAATAGCTGCATTTTGAAGGCAGTGAACCTCAGAAGTGTGAAGCAACCCCTGAATCAATTTCAGATGTAGGTGAGGAATTCCTGCAACTCAAAGGGAATAAAATTCCCAAAGTCCTGGTTTCCCTCAAGAAATTGTTTGACAAGCATGATATGTTCATCAAACAACAAGCAAGCAGATTCAAGCTCCTCTCAGGGATTTGATCAAATAAATCTAACTATTGAAAAAAATTCCAAGATGGTGAACATTGAGAAGTGTTGTACTCAAGAAGAGAAGTTCAAGTTCACCACTTTGTTTAGCCAATACATGGATGTCTTAGCATTTTCATATGATGACCTAAAGTCTCTCAAGCTTGATGAAATCTGCCATGACATTCCTTTTAAGGCTGACTCAGTGCCTTACAATTAGAAATCTTGGTAGTATAATCTAAAGATATCAAGTACTATTCTATCTGAGATACAACAAATATAAAATGATAGAATCATTTTCCCAATCTATCATTCCACATGGATTGCAAACATAGTGCTTGTAAGGAAGAAGAATGGCAAAATTCACATCTGTGTGGATTTCAAGAATCTAAATCAGTCATCTTTGAAGGATAACTATCCTTTGCCAATCATGAATCAAGTGATTCAGACAGTGACTAGTTTAGAGATGTTATCAATGCTAGATGGATTCTCAGGATATAATCAGGTTGAAGTTGGTGAAGCAAACCAACACAAGACTGCCTTCACCACACCTTAGGGCACGTTTGCATATAGAATAATGCCTTTTGGCTTGATAAATATTGACACCACCTTTTAGAGAGCAATGGACCTTGATTTAAAAGATGAGATGGGTAAATTCATTGTGGTATACCTTGATGACTTGACCATCTTTTTCATGCATCGCTCTGATCATATACACCACCTGTAACAAGTGTTGGAGTGGTGCAGCCAAAATGGCATTTCCTTGAACCCTAAGAAGTTTATTTTTGGAGTAATAGAGGGAAAACTTTTTGGACACATTATGTCAAAAGAAGGCATAAAGAATGACTCAGACAGAGTCGAGTCTATCCAAGATCTTACCTTGCCTACAAGTAAGAATGTTGTTCACTCTTTCTTTAGAAAGGTGAATTTCTTACGAAGGTTCATCCCTAAATTTGATGAGAAGACTCGACACATTGTAAACATGATGAAGGGAAGGCCACCTTTAGCTAGACTAAAGAAGGCAAGTTAGCATTTGAGGATATCAAGACTACCATTGCCCACGCCCCAATTCTAGTTTGTCCAGACTACAACAAAGAGTTTATCATATACATTTATGATTCTGAACACACACTTTCAATAATTCTAGTTCAATAGGATAAAGAAGGTATGGAATCTCCTATTTCCTTCATGAGATGTCCTCTCAAAGATCATGAGCTGAAGTACTTGAACATGGAGAAGCATGCTTATGCAGTGGTGAAAGTAGTCAAGCATTTCCGCTTCTACATCTTGAATTCACACACTACTACCTTGGTTTTTGACACCACAATCAAGTCCATATTAACTTATCAAGAGTTTGGGATAAAAAGAGGTAATTAGATTACAAATATCTAGGAGTTTGATCTATACATCAAGCCAACAAATTTGGTATGGGAAAAAGTCTATGCCAATTAATTACTGATAACAAACTAGAAGAAATAGAACATGAAGAATCGGAGGTGGAAGACACCGACAGATCCTCTTTGTCTCCACTACGAATGAGTGGTATTCAGGTATTGCTCATTTCCTTACTTATGGTGAGTTTCCTGCTTACTTATCTTACAAAAAAAGGAGGACTATCAAGTTGAAAGCTACCAATTTTGTCCTTTGGGACAATAGCTTGTACAAGAGGAACCTTGATGGAGTATTCTTTCATTGTGTGGACAAGGAGTAGCAAAGCCAAATTTTGAAATCCTTCCACAATCTAGCTATGTAGAGGACATTTTTTTGCTCCTGTGACTGCCCATAAAATTTTATGAGCCAGGTATTACTGGCTAACTCTTTTCCAAGATGCATATAAGTGGGTAAGAAAATGTGAACTCTGCCATCAATTTGTTGGAAGACCTAAGTTAGCTGCCCTAACTCTCAAGCCAGTGGTCATAGAGGAACTATTCCAGCAATGAGGAATTGATTTTATTAGAGCTATAAACCCATCTTCAAATGTTGGACATGATTATGTCCTTACGGCAACTGACTACTTTACCAAGTGGGTGGAAGCAATTCCAACCAAGCATGCTACTTCAAAGTGGTGTGCAATTTCCTCAAGAAGAATATCATTTCCAAGTTTAGAGTTTCAACCAAGATTATTACTGATAATGCAACTTATTTCACTTTCTAGGAGATTACACAATTCTGTTTCTACTATGGGATTACACTCTCCCACTCTTCTGATTACTTTCCATAAGGGAATGGATAAGCTGAATCAAGCAATAAGAACCTAGTGACTATCATCAAGAAGCTGGCAGATGAAAACCAAAGGACATGGCATAAAGCATTAATTGATGCTCTATGGGTAGACAGAATTACACCAAAGAGAATAATTGGTATATCTCCTTTCCAACTTCTTTATGGTATCAATGTTGAGATACCAATCACTTTGGAATTGCCAGCATTAAAATTGGCTAAGATAATTGAAGATCAGACATATGAAATACTCCTTGATAAAAGAATCATGTGCTTGACTAAGCTGGATGTATAGAGAACTATGGTGGTGGACCAAATTGCTACCTATCAAAGTCTAGTGAAGAAACTCTTCGATCAAAAGGCAAAAAACCATGATTTCCAAGTTGGAGATCAAGTCCTACTGTGGGACAAAAGGAGAGAACCAAAGGGAATGCATAAAAAGTTCAATTCCCTTTGGAGGGGCCCATTTATTATCCATCAACACAATGGTGAAAACAACTTCCTACTGAAATATCAAGATGGTACATGCTCTTTTCTCTACCTCACAGTGGGTAGCATCTGAAACACTTCAATTCTTAAAGTACTAGATCATTTCATCTATACATATGTATATTTGTATAGTTTTTAGTTCCATTTTGTTTTATTTATTTTCATTTTTGACACCTTTCATTTTTGAGTAACATGACTCGGTAGCCCAATGGCACACATGAAGACACTAGAGATTCTAGATTCTACTCCCTTCAATTCTTTTTACAATGGATGGAAGTTCCCCAATTGGAGCCAGCTGTTGTACCCAAAAAATGTCACTCATTTTTGAGACAACATATGAGCTATTTTGGTCATGTAAGACAAAATTATCTCTTCTCATTTCAAAAAATTGTTGTAAACTTTCAAAATTGGGAATTATTCAAGCTTTTTTAGTTAAAGGACTAATAGGTTCAACATGTTCAATGGCTTCTACAAGTGAGTTCTAGAAAAGGAGCAGGTTTCTCAACACTTAGACACTTTTGAGGCTAGTTCAACGCCTTGGTTCAACCAAAAATGTTCATTGGCAAGCTTCAAAGAAGGATTGAACCATTAAATCATTGAACCTCGCTTCTAAAATGGTTTAAAGGTTCAACAAGTCTAAAGGTTCAACGACGTCAGCAAGCTTCAAGAGTTAAGCACTTTGGCCAAAGTTGGTTCAATCAGTTGGTTCAATGTAGTTAGTTCAAAGAGCTTGGTTCAAGTGGTCAATTGAATAAGTAGAAAAGAAAGAATGAACCATTGAATAGTTGAACCAAAGTTGGTTCAATTGGTCAGTTCAAGTGGCAGGTTCAAAGGAGTGCCCCAAAGCCAAAGAGACAAGTGCCCTTGTGGAGGGCAGTGAGCGAAAAGTGACTAAGGCAAGAAAAGCCTAAAGAAAAAGCCCATCAGAGCCCAGTGGATGCTGCCAAGTGTCATCTACCGAGCCCCATTATACTTTGTTTCTAAGAGCTATAGAAGTTTCCACGTGTCCCTTGTAAGATAAATAGAGCGTGCCAAGTGTCAACATCCACATGAATCCAAGAAAGTCCCAAGTGTATCTACAATGTTTCTAAAGCTTAGCAAAAGCTGCCATGTGTCATCTTTTGTAAAACTCTCAAAAGGCATCCAAAGCCTCTATAAGCTAAGTAGATGTTACCACATGTCCTTGCCTATTTCATAGTGGATGTTGCCATGTGTCACCTGTTGAGATTGGCAGAAAATCGACTAAGGCAAAGCTAAAGGACAAACAACCCTTGTAAAGGGTAGGCGAGGAGTAGATGGACCGTTGCAAAAACCTGAAGGATAGTTCCATGCTTGAACAAGTCCTTATGGAGGGCATAGTTCTCTTTCAGAAAATAACGTGGCAAAATGGTTAAGGTAAGAATCCTTTAAACTTTTTGAAATAATTCACCTAGGAAGATTTCCTATCAGACAAATTATTTGAAATGAATTCCTTCAAACTTTTTATTCTGAAGGAAAAGTCTGCCGAAACAAAAAACCCACTGAGGAAATAAAAGCCTGAAAGATGCCATGTGTCCCTCATAAAGTTGCAGCAGAACATGCCACGTGTCCCTTACAAAGTTTAGTGGAAACCACCATGTGTCATCTACCGAGACACAATTTCTAGTAACTTTCAAAGCAGTAGAATGTGCCACGTGTCATCTATAAAACTCAGTGGAAGCTTCCACATGTCAACATCCATAACTTCTTCCTTTTATTGAGTAAGGACTATGGTGGGTCCTGGGTGAGTGGCTAAACTTAGCAGAAGTCACCACGTGTCATCGTTCGCATAAATCTAAAAGAGTCCCAAATGTTTTCATAGTGTCTCTAGGAGCTCAGCGGAAGTTGCCACATGTCATCTTCTACAGGACTCTCAAAAGACATCCAAAATATGCCACATATCCTGTTATAACTCCACAGAGTGTAACAAGTGTCAAAATCTATGTGAAATTTAAAAGAGTCCCAAATGTTTTCATAGTGTCTCTAGGAGCTTAGCAGAAGCCACTACGTGTCATCCTCCATAGGATTCTCAAAAGACATTTGAAATATGCCAAGTGTCCCGTTATAACTCCATAGAGCGTGACAAGTGTCTACATCCACATCTCTAGTTTCTTACAAGTTTCAAAGCTTCTTTCAATAAGCATCTCTTAGAGTCCCATGGATGCTGCCAAGTGTCCTGATCTATTTTATAGTGGTACATGCCATGTGTCAATTATTAAGATCAGCAAAAAGTGACCAAATAGCAAAGAAATGATTGAACCAAGGATCTAATTGAACTAAGGACCCAATTCAACAGGCAAGAAAGGAGGAATGATGAAGAAAGATAAAAAATATTCACACATAAGATATGTTTATGAAGATCAGACCACTAGGTGGACATTGGAGAACACAAACATTCAATGGCATGACCCATTTCTCTGCATTGAGAAAAGCAAATGGGCAAATACGCCCAATTCCAACATATCTTTTTGATAGAATTTAAAATGTATTCAAGGCATTAAATGCAACATGATGTGTTACTGCTCCCAAGTCTTTCTTAGAGAGCTATATATTGGACTCTCTCTTATTGTTTTAAGGGGATCTCTCTCTGTTATCAAAAACAAAACTCTGCCCAAATTGAAAGGCATTACTGAGACTTTGAGCTCAGATTGTTCATCATATTTCTTTGTTTAAATAAAAAATCAAGTTACTTTCAGACTTTGTGCTGTTATAGCTTGTATCATTCTAGGAGATTGTTCTTATGTCTATTTCCTAAATGTATTTTTGTTTATGCAATTTAACAAGCAGAGCTAGTGGAAGTGACAAATAAGGTGTCTTGAAGCCAGTTACTTTCAGACTTTGTGCTGTCATAATTGTCTTCAGTGTGTGTTTATTTTCTATTTATGTGTAAAAGACCTTGAGATGACTTTATGCCCTCATCATTTTTTCATATTTCACTCTTTGGTAGTTGAGGTGGGGACTTTGTGCCTCATTTCATCCTATTGTGTTACTGCGTCCTGTTATAATTACTTGTCATCACCAAAAAGGTTCCTTTTATCTGTCGAACAACACTACTGAAAGAAGAGGAGTGCCTTTGATTTGTGAACATCATCTTTGAAAAAAGAGAGATGGATGGTGTTATCCTACCCCTGAGTGTTATTTTTAGCCTATTATATAGTATATACTAGCATATATATATATATATATATATATATATATATATATATATATATATATATATATAAAGTACCTTATACTTATAGGGAACCTCCCCTTGATGAGAGGAGATATTAGTCTCCTTTTGATGTGGTAAACCTACATATTTGGCCGACCAATCTTCCTGATTGTGGTTGATCAGACCTATTTTGTCTATCAGTACGCTGATTGACAAAATATTCACCCAATACTAATAACATCTACTCTTTTAATGAATATAATCTCTATTTCTTACAAGAGGGTTTGCCCTGCTTTCCAAGTTTATTTCATCTTCATGTTTGAATGATCATTAATGCTAGGTTAATTGGATTAACACTTGGTTACTTTATGTATGCCATGTTATGATGTGCTTATCTATTATAACCATTATGTGAGTTCTTTAACTTCCCTTTAGTAGTGTTGATCATTTGTGTGTTAATCTAAAAATTCTCATAATTGTGTTTATGTTTTTCAATAATAAACCTCTAGTGTTCATCATTAGTGAGATCTCAAATTGAAGGCATACTCTCGGTTCCCTCAGACTCTTGCCACTATATGTTCTTGGAGGTATAACTCTATTAAAACTCATTCCATAGTGGTATAACAATGGAAAAGTCACTTGATTCAAGCATTGAGATCATTTTAGACCTATAGGCTTCCCTTCTCTTCCTTACCCTTCCCTCTCTTTTGTGTTTATTTCATGGAATTTAAATACTCTTTCACCTTGTGTTTAGTAATAATAATCCAAACACTCAAATTATCATAACAATATTTGACCTGTGTATAAGGCATTATATTGAAATTTTAGTCTCTTGAAGACTATTCATGCAAACTCCATTTGTGAAGTCCATTACCCATAGCCATGCCCTAGGTTAATCTTATATTAGTCCTAAAATAGAAGACAAAATTATGTAGTTGTCCCCACCTTCCCATTTTTAATGAATTCTAATCTCATGGGCATCTCATGAGAAGGGAATGGATTGGATCGAATAATAGATATTATTCAAAAAGCATCAGCCATATTGAAATTTTGCCTCTCAATAATGGGTTTTTCACCAAGTATCACAATTCTTGGTGATTCATGACAAATTAAAATGGAGTGGCCAATATATAATGCTAGAAATTTTGGAGTGTAAACACCATGGTGAAAGCTTCTTGTTCAATTTTAGTGTAGCTATTTTTAGTAAAAAAAATATACAACTTGAAAAATGAAATGAATTATCCAAATCTCCTTTTCCTAGTTGCACAAATACAACTCCAATTGTTGACCCAAATACATCCACATGAGCATGGAATTTTTATTCCAATATATAAAAATTGAAATTAGAGTCGTGACCAATCCTTGTTTCAAGTATGTGAATGCATTATGACATATCCATAAATGAATCTATGATAGTACCAAGTGTGGTCCAAAAATGATAGGACTTTATATATATTGGTTGTTGGCTTTATCCCTATGATAACTATGATTTTTTATTGATCAACCATAATACCTTATATACACACAAATTTTACTATAAAAATTCCAAACAATGTGAATAACAAGCACTTTTTTGATTTTAGAGTGATTTGCAACACTAAGCATTGTTCCATCATTAGTCACAGCTTCAACAAGTGTTTCCTGAACTAAGAAAATACTACCAAATCAACCAAATACACCTATTGAAAATCATAGATAAATTATTATAATTTTAGTAACCATGGATTTATAAAATACTATTGGTGTATTTTTAAGGCTCAAAAGTATTCCCTAGTAGGTAAATGATCCCCAATTTATGCAAAGGTCATTTTTGGTTAATCCTCTACTACAATGGCAATCTAATGGTATGCATAAAAAACCTTGGTGAAATAATATTATTCATGTCCTGTAATAGTTTCCAATACCTCATTAATGAATGGTACATGAAAGGGATCATTAACACATACATTATTGAGTGCATGATAGTCCCACATGCTCTGATCACTGTTATTTTCTTCAGTTGAACTACCATTTGGCTTACCCAATCTAACTTTTTTATTAGAAATATTATTTAAGTTTACACCATGTAATCAATTTATTCTTTGACCTTCATTTTTATATTGGGTTTTAGCCTATAAGGTTATTTTTTAATTAGTTGTGCACACTATTTAAGTTCAATATGAATTTCCCCAACTGAAGGGTTTACACTCTTAACCTTACTTAATTTAGTGGGAAAAAAATCTTCATAAACTTGAAACAACTATACAACCTTTAAACCTACTACAACATCCATTAGTCCCCAATAGGAACCATTTTTGTATGTATCGATGTTCTCTATTATTTTTTGTAAAGTCTCTTGATAAATTTTACTTCTTTTAGCCTTCATGGAATCTAACACCTCTCACTGGATTGATTGGTTTTTTATGTTAAAATTTCATAGTTTTTCTTATTTTCCTTGTCTACATCCTTCTTCTTAAGAAAATTCATGTTGCTTTATGCTCAAACACTTATTTTAAATCTATATCCTCCTCATTCTCTATATTCATCAAAATAGTCACATTATTTTATATTATATTACATTATTTGAGGATAAAACCCTTTGGATCCCATGCCTAATGACATTTTTCTAGTTCTCATGAATGTTAGTAATATCATTAAGAAAGGAATCATGTTTGGTTGTGGAAGCCATATCATCTACTCCACATATCATAAAAATATATTTATTTTTTATAATACTTTAGGCATTATGGGATTATCATATCGGAACACAAAAGTATGCATGAAATCTTGTTGAACTTATATCTAAGCCTTTGTTTCCCTTCCGCATTCTTGATGCATATATTGGGGTTTAGGAAGAGGAGTTAATGTTCAATGAAAAATATGTACCCATTACATTGGATCAATGTGTTACACCTTATATATGTATACACAATAATGAACATGCATCTTTGGGAATTTCCCTATAGTTTTACCTTTTTTTATTAATGACATGTAACAAGTGTAAAATTGAGAATTATTCAAATTATACAATATATAACAATAACACACAAATATGAATTTTATAGAAGAGTATGATTGAAGTGTTTGTAATATACTATAAATAAAAATTATCGAAGGGATTAAGATATATATATTGTTTTTTGTGTATGCAAGACTAAGACTATGTATAGGTGACATAAAGAGTTTGAAATAGGTTAAGAGTTGCTTGCATCAAGAAATTGAGTATCTAGATTTGCCTAGATTACTCCATCAGAACTTGGATGTTTGCATCATGACATATGGATTTTTTTGTTTTTGGATTCATCTATGTAACTTATGCATGAATATTTTGTAAAAAATTATTTTGTCTACTTGTAAATCATCTTCTTATGTGATATCAAGTGCCTGTTATGTGCATAAATCTAAAAAACCTATCTCATTCAATTTAAAATCTTAGTTCCTCTTTTGACACTAGGTTAGCTTATAAAATTTGATAAGAGTGATGGGTTGATTTGAACTCAACCACTCATTAATAAATGGTTGATATCTACCTATATATCCAATATTCTAAAGAGTTAAATTAAACCACACATAAGTCTTCCTTTTAAGTGAATGTGTTCAATCATGATCCACTAGTATGAATGCATCCTGTAATCTAAATTTTGACACTTGAAACTTATAAATTGACTTAGATTATGTGATTTATAATTGGATAAGGCATGCTCCTTGTGACTAATTTCTGATTTGGGAAGTTTGGGTCAGTATTTCTCAATGTGCAAGTGATAAATTAGGCTTTCTTTGTGGTTGCTTTATGGATGCTAGATGGGGAAATAAGTTTAGACCTATTGTGTATAAATAGATGATTCTTTGGGTAATTTATCACTCCATAAAAAATTATAATGTAGTAGATGATTGATAAAGATAATTTGAATTTTTATAATGATCATTGCTTAACACATAGATGAGTCTAGTGGAGGTGGATTGTTTTGAAAATCCATTGTCATCTGAATATTTCTAGAGGTATCTATAAAACATGAATAATGATTTGATGATTAAGAGATTATATAAAATAGATATTAAGCAAGTTAGACATAAATTAGGGAATTATTTTATGTGATTGGTATAAAATTGGGGAGGTTTAACCCATAAAAGGAAAATAGATATGAGAGAAGGGTGTGCAATATACATATGTCTAGATGAAAATTTCATGTATAGTATAGATAAGTCAAGATAACATTGTAAAGTGTATAATATCATATTTTAGTGTCTACAAATGCCCCCCTTTTACTCTAATATTGAAAATAAAATAATGCTAGAGTAAAAGGATAAAGAGATGTACCTTAGTGGGTAAACACACTTTGTCTTTGGGATAAGGCTCCAAATGTGCAACTTGTTCCATGAAAACCTACAATAAAATATTCAATGATGGATGTCCACATATGATATTAAATATAAAATAGTTTATTTCAATGAAACATTTAAAATTTTAAGAGAAATGAAGGAATATACTTATAAGTGGGTCGATCATATTTCCCTCTAAAGTGTTGGATATGTGATTCCTTCTAAAGCATTGGATGTTGGGAGTGTTCATGCTCCACTAGAGGAATTTCATGATTTTATTATTCCCCAAGGTAAGTGTAATTTTTAAATTCATGTGTTATAAATATGAATTCCCTAGCCCTTATGATGGAGTAGTGATAGACTTTTGAGTGTCACTAAAAACAATGACACTACCCCCTTAATTAATTATTTAACCCAAAGATTGGAGGGTGGAGCCCATACTAAGATCATATTAATTGATGCTTGAACCCCAATATTGGAAGGATGGATTCCCCATAATAGGACTTGTATGTAAGCTGAATCAATCATTATAGATGAACTTATAGATTCAAAATGTTACATTCAATACCATCAATGCCAACTTGAAAATATAAATATTGTAATAGTGTGTGCATGAATAATGTTTATGCCCCAAATTTTGATCCAAATATTCCAATATAATATATATGCCATAAAATTTGTATGTCTAAATAAAATATATCTAATAATGTGTCACTTGTGTACCTATATAAAAGTATTCATATGCATTGCATATACCCTAAAATGTGTCTCAACCTATAAATATCTATCCCATAATCTAAATCAAACTAATAATTTGAACCAATATAAACCCTTTGAAACATGTAATCTATTCCAAAATCTAAATTATTTGTGTGTATACTTATTCTCTATGACAAGCCTACTGATATGCCCCCCTTTTGAGGTGAGGATTGTAGCCTTTGAATTACTCATCTCAAAATAAAAGAGTTAAATGTGTCATGTTATATACAAATATGTAAGTAGTTAAAGCATGCGCTAACATGTGGAGAATATGTCATCATAAAATAGATCAAAAAAACATGTATCCTAATTCATATAAGTGTCATGTCAAGATAGATATATAAATTGGGCATGTAGTAGTAATAATCACATATTGAAGCATTGGATAATAACCTGCATATAAAGATGCATGATATGGAACATGGAATTTCACACAAGTAGAAAGGTGTGCTATATGGATCATGACACCACAAGATCAACATGCAATCCTAAATGTATCCACTCATAAGCACACAATTCCATTTCTATGATGCACACAATAAATCACATGAAGTATCACTCAATCTCACATAAGGAAAAAACCACACACAATGAACAATCAAATGTCACACAAGGTAAATACCATACATAATAAACAAAAAAATGTCACATAATTCAAGAACCACACATAATGGATAATTAAATGTCACATAAGGGAAGATCCACACATAATGGACAAGAAATGTCACATAAGGGAAGAGCCACACAAAATGGACAATAAAATGTCACCCAATAAGGAAAGGGACAAATACAAAATGAACTATACAATGAAAAACTTCATGAATAAATGTCATACACTAATTCAATAGATAAGTAAATAATGAATCATATAATAAAAAAAATAATAAAGAAAATGTAGGAAATCAATGTAGCTCAACATGTAGGAAATCAATGTCAAAAATTAAGGCATATGTAGGAAATCAATGTAGCTCAACATGATAACAGAAACTTAATAGAAAGATATAACTTATAACAATGTAACGTATGGAATGAGATGCCCCCAACATTGGTATGGCCTATGGGTATATTGATGTCTTGAATGTGGGAATCCATGTATCACATATAACTTATATGTCTTACATCTCACTCTTATATAACATAAAATATGTGTGCATGTGGAAAATTATATGTAATATACTAAACATGTGATAAATAACATACATGTTAGTGTAGTAAATAGAAAAAACATGTTTATGATTAGGTCTTGACTTTTTATTTTTGGATTTTCTTTTGTTGTATTTTTGAATATTATGCATGTGTGTAGTCAAACAAGGAAAAGTGTCAAGGCTATGAAAAATAAAAGAATGTAAGGGATTGAAATAATTTGTGGCATTGTCAAGGAAAAGTGTGCATCAATTAGAAATAGAAAACTAGTATCAGGGAAGTGAAGAAAAGGAACAATGAAAAACTTCATGAATAAATGTCATACACTAATTCAATAGATAAGTAAATAATGAATCATATAATAAAAAAATCAATAAAGAAAATGTCAAAAATAAGGTAAGGGCAAAATAAAATAGGCATACAATGATATACTCAATCTAGTAAAAAGTTACATACTAAGGCAAGTGACACATAAAGAATAATCAATGATTAATTGAAATAAAAATAAGTATCAATAATGAAACACATAATAAGTTAGCCTAGTTTATGCCATCAATCCATGTCAATGTGATAACTTAGTAGGATAACATATTCAAAAAATGTAGAATTGTAAATAAGATAAGAAAAATTAAGGCATATGTAGGAAATCAATGTAGCTCAACATGATAACAGAAACTTAATAGAAAGATATAACTTATAACAATGTAACGTATGGAATGAGATGCCCCCAACATTGGTATGGCCTATGGGTATATTGATGTCTTGAATGTGGGAATCCATGTATCACATATAACTTATATGTCTTACATCTCACTCTTATATAACATAAAATATGTGTGCATGTGGAAAATTATATGTAATATACTAAACATGTGATAAATAACATACATGTTAGTGTAGTAAATAGAAAAAACATGTTTATGATTAGGTCTTGACTTTTTATTTTTGGATTTTCTTTTGTTGTATTTTTGAATATTATGCATGTGTGTAGTCAAACAAGGAAAAGTGTCAAGGCTATGAAAAATAAAAGAATGTAAGGGATTGAAATAATTTGTGGCATTGTCAAGGAAAAGTGTGCATCAATTAGAAATAGAAAACTAGTATTAGGGAAGTGAAGAAAAGGAACATTCCCGTGACTATATGTATGAATCATAACATCATATCTCAAGAGAGCATGTGGAGGGTTGAGAATGATGAGAAGGAATCATTTTATATTCTAATATAATTTATGTAGATATAAATGGATGTGATTATGTAAGATCAATGTAGGCCATAACAAGTATAGATAGGCAACATGTAAGAATGAGAAACTAGTATGCCACAATAACTATAGATACATAAATATGGTCATATGTACTTGACAATGATAATTCTTGACACATCCTAAACCACATGAATTTCACCCAAATACATGAATCTTATTCATCATTCCTCTAAGCCTTTTATCTATATGTGGGTTTGACCCTTTTTTATGTTACTACTATATTGCAATTTTAAAGTCAAATCCTCAAAGTTCTTAATATCACCCATATATTGTTCCCAACTCAAGACATTTATCCCTAGCCTTTCAGGATAGACATACGGTAGGTGGATAAGAGTGGTTTCATGCTCCTATCCACTTAGAATAATAAGCTCCCACATGAAATAATGATTAGTTTTCAAATTTTAAATTATTTTTTTGTGTCTTCCTACACATTTCATAAAGTTAGCTAAAGGAAACTATCAAAATGTTTGCCTATAAATACACATCAAAGGTAACTCATTATTCCCACTTGCTATCACTTGGTTGCTAGCTTACACACTATTTTACATTAATAAAATCAACCCTATTATTTCTAAATTTAAAATTATTTGTAAGGAAAAACCATAAGCTAAGTCTAAATCATCTCAAAGCAAGTCAAGAACTATCATTGTCAAGTATCGAATCCACATTTATAGTTTCATAGACATAGTCAATAATCACAATTACACAATCACTCTAGGTGGTAAAAATACATGTGCTTCATATCCATCTTTGAGTATTGTATATGTAGGTAATGATTAATCATCAAGGGGATGATTGATGTTAGCTCAACTTATTGCAAGCCCCCTCTTTTTAATAGGTTTTCAATCTTTCAAGGTGCCCCTAGGTTTTCAAATAAAATTAGGAAAATAAATAATTTTGCATGGTATAATATGAATTTAAATATGTCAACTAAATTAATAAATACATGCATAGAAGGAAAAATAGTCAAATTTTTGTCACAATAAACTACGAAAAGTTTGTAGTCAATAGACTTGAGTAACCTATGTTGTTATCCACTTATAGCTGTCATGTCCAAAAATATTCTAAGATTCTATCTTTGCTCTTTCATCATCAAGGTTATACTCATTTTTTAATTTTCTTATTAATCATTAATTTCATTCAACTAGGATAAGTTTGCAGTCAATGGACATATATGGCCTGCATTCTTGTCCACCTATAATTGTCCTATCCAAAATTAGTTTCAATTTTTTTTCTTAACCCTGAGTATGCACAGTCAGATCTTTCACAAATTTCCACTATCATATATTTCAAATAGTCAATATACATGTCAATTTGAGCTAATTACATTTCTTCTTATTATTTTATTAAAAAATATTTTACACATTTTTTAATTACCAACATTAAAGTTTTTAATTATTATACATCTTTAATATTCTGATATGTATCTATTTTTTCACCTATTAATACAACACATTTATTTATTTATTTTATCAAAATTAGGGTTAAAAAATTTGAACACATACTATATGCAATGAATTAAGATGGATTTTCAACTTGTCCTACTTAGTGGATTCCAAACTCAGAGAAGATAATCTTAAGAAATAATTCAATTCATAGATATTTATATTAATACATGACCAATTTAGATCCACTAAACCTAACTAAGGGATATCTTACCATGCAACATCAAAGGAAAGGGTTCTAAAGCCTCTAGACAAATGAAATTATGTAATAACCCTAGATAGGCCTATAATACATAAAATAAATCAAATCTGGTGATCACTAAAGCTTGCGGCATAAAATGGGATAGTTAACAACAAATAAAACAAAACATGCAAAAAGAACTTTATTCAAATCTATGTAGAGGTAAACTAAACAAGGAGTACATCATTCATCTTATTAATTTATGCAATATCCATCTCCCAAATAAAAGAGTAAAAGTTAGGAATACTTACCTTAGATTGAACCTATTGTGCCTCATTTTCCCCCTTGGCTAATGGTGCTTTGTAATAGTTTATTGTGTCTTTATAAGGATCACACTATATAATTCAGCTTTAAGCTAAAAGATTCCTACTTTGCATCCAATACTTTCCCAAAAGATAAGATTCTTTCCCTCAAAGGTAAAATCCTAAGAAATGACTCTTTAAGTGTAGAATTAGAAGATTTATGAATCGTAACAATGTAAAAATGAATAATATATATATATGTTATATATATATATATAATTGAAGAGAAGAGAAGGGGATATTTATAGCCAAAGAATCATCTTAAACCCTCCTAAGAATTTATCTGATAAGATCAACTAACTCAACCTTGTTAGGTGGTAAAGATAGTCATTAGGCCTCAAACTAAGTCATCTAGGCCAACATAGTTTTGTATTTTGTGCTCAATACCTAACAAGATCGACCTAGTTGGCATAGTATTAAAAATGGAGAAGAAGGGTGTTTACTTATTCAGGGGCCATTTTGGAAGGTGAACTACTTAGAGCAATGGAAAATGGGTTTTAATTGCTTAGGGAGTTGAATAAAAGTAATTTATAGTGGTTTTAGGTAATGGTATAGGGACTAATCATAGTTTTAATCACCAAAGGTCTACCCACCTATTTCAAGGTGCACTCTTTAAGATGTGCACTCAGAGAGATTAAAACCTGATAGTTCATACAAAAGAGAAAGTGTCAGTAAATGATAAAGTTTAAAAAATATTATGTGTATACATATGCCCCACTCTAATCTCATCACATATCATGCAGTTGTAACATGGGATGGTGCTTTGAGAAGAGAACATAACAAAACACAATTTTGAGCTAATAAATTGTAGTAAAAATATAAAAATCAATATTTGAATGTAAAATGATAGTAAGGAATTTTTGAAAATAATTAAAAGAATCATATACATACCTTGACTTACCTTTATCATTAAAAGGTTGTTTGTTGTGTTTTTAATCTTGATCGTGGAGGGTGAATTAACTACTTTGGATAAACCCTAAGGATACAAGACTAAAGGGCAAAAACAAATAATCACAATAAAATCAAAGTAAATGAAATTTACATAATTGAATAAATCACTTGGAAAATTTATTAGCTAGGATGGAAAATTCTAAGTTAGAACTAAAATACCAAGAAAAATAAATAAAGATATATTAAAGTGTGGTACTAAAAATCTAAGGCTACTACATGACCAACAAACCCAAATAAATGTACCTTAAGTAAGAAAAGTAACAAACCAAATTAGACCAAAGACACATGAAAATAAAATTATAGATCCAACATCAATGTGAAATAAGTAACAAACCATAATTAAACAAAGATAGGGAAAAACATAAACATAAAGAACATTGATGAAAGAGAAGTAATAATCCAAACTCACTCAATAATGGAAAAATTGAATATAAAATGGAATTAAATGGTCTAAAAAAGGGGTAAAAATTAATTTCAAAATCTTAATTACAACTAAGGAAATCCAAGAATAAATAAAGAAATTCTCAAAGAAGTAATGCATAGTCACTCAAAGATACTACTTCTATTACTAAGACAGATACACTAAAACAAATTTATTATGAGCATGTCTGAAAAGAGATGAAGAATAAAGAATATAAAATTTGGGAAAAAGTATTAAAAAAAAAATTTCTTGTCAAGGGGAAATATGAAATGGATGGTGGGGGAATTTTAGGGGATACCAAGGTAGATAATATTTATCAGAAACAATACACTCAAATTAAGTTGTCAAAATAATAAGAATTTTGACATTAAGCACTCTAGAGAACTTGCCTTAACCATATAAATTTAGATTATCTAGTGAAGTATTTATATCATCCCATGAAGGTTATATACATGAAAATTAAAATGGACCTACCCTCCCATTACATATTCCCCATTTTTCAAGACCCTTTACAGAGTCATCATTATACTGTGAAGATTGTGTACTTCTGTGAGAAAGTAGGTAACACTATAAATAATTTTGAGACCTCTAATCATAATCTAGTAGCCTATTGTACCCTAATAGACATAAGATCTATCATGAGTCTAAACATAGATATTGAGCTTCAACTAAAATAGGATATGTTCTTTATAATCATGTCTTTTGGTGTGAATTTGAATTTTGATTTTATAGATACCTTTTTATCATTACCTTTTATTTAAAATTATTTAGCATTTAAATTTTTGATGGATTTTTATATTCCTCTTCCACGTGGATTCAAAAAACCAAACATGGGTGTTGAAAATAACTATCACTAAAGAAATTAGATTTGATAGCTAAGAAGAAGAACTCAGAGAGCATGGTATCTAAGACCTTATGTTTGAATGTTAAATAAGAATGCTATCTTGAAACCAACCTTTGTGTGCCCAAAGTGGAATGAAAAATAAGGGAGAGGATGAAAATAAACATGGAATGATTGAGTTACCTCAAATTACAAAAAATGTAAAATGTGAAAATGATACAATGATAGGTAAGAATGACTCCATATTATAATAAATAATGTAAGTGTAGGGAGACATGAAAAAATATTTTGTTAAAATTGGCACCACTAAAGGATATAACTGATTTTGAGAGTATGAAGTCAAAATTTTGAACCATTGCCTTATTTTTTAGAGAAAGCACTTATCTTGAAAGGAATTTGAAAACTTTGTGAGGAAACCCTGATCTTATCCAAGATCTTACATTGAAACTCATAAAAGATAAATTGGATAGGTGAAAATATAAATATAAGAGTAATTTGTGAGGAAGGCCTGGTCCTATCCAAGGCCTGACACTAAAACTCACAAAAAGATAAATAAAATAGGTGAAAATAAGTTTGTAAAGTAATGAAATAATGAAATAGAAGACATCAAGAGTTGAATATAAAATAAAATATATTCATGAGGACAATCGAGTCCTATCCATGATCTCAAACTGCAACTCATGAATTAAATAAAGGAATATAGATAGACCAAAGTACCAATGATAAAAACTAAGGCTACACATTGTAATGTAATTATATACATTAAGGATCTTGTGGATATATTTCAATAAGAGTTAGTATTTATAGTATATGTAAATATGTGAGAAACATGTAAAAATTTGAGTAAAATATTTCTTTAAAAATTAAGTATTAGTGGGTTCTTTGAAATTATGTGCTTCATTATTTTGTAGTCTATAAATACTAGGACCAAGGATGTCTTTGACAAGGAAAGGACCCCACCATTTATGGTCATACTTGAATTCTTTGTTAGGTGTATCATCTAGTATGAGGACTAGGTCACCAGTATTAAAACTACATACTTTGACTTTTTTATTATGTTATTTAGCAATATGAGTTTTATATTGGCACCTATGTTGTAAGGCTATCATATGCCGCTCATCTAGGAAATATAAAGCGTGAATATAGGATTCACATAATTCTTCATTAGGAATAATACCATGAATATAAATTCATAAGGATGGTAGCTCAAATTCTAAAGGTAAAATTGATTTAGATCTATATACTAATGAAAATGTGTTGCCCCAGTAGCAATACATATACTAGTGTGATAAGGACAGAGTGAAGGATAAAGTTGTAGATGCCAACTAGTATGAGATTCTATAATAGTAGTTTATAACCTTTTTCAATAATTTTATTATTGAATTATACTTGGCCATTGCATTGAGGATGATAAGGAATTTAAAATTTGTGTGTAATTTTGAATTTTACACATAGTTGTTTCATATATTTGTTTTTAAAATTGCCACCATTGCTAGAAATGATGGTACGAGGAAATCCAAAATAAAAATGATTTGATTGAGAATAAATTTTTAAATAGTGATATTGGTAATGTTAACAAGAGGCATGGCTTCTACCCACTTTGTAAAATATTTAATAAAAGTAATAATGAATGCATGACCATCTTGTGATCTAACTAATTTATCAATGAGATTTAGTCCCACATAGAGAATAAAAAAGGAGATTTAAAGGTTTGAATTTCATTTGGAGGAGAGTGAATGAGATCATCATGAAGTTGATAAGGATTTAACGTTTTATAAAAATTAATGGCATCTTTTTTGTTACATCATGATTCCTTGCCAAGCAAACTTTCTAGATTATCCACGGATACCTGTGACTAACAAATTTAGATTTGGCTATTTTTTACTAAGCTTGAGATATATGGAATTATGGGACAATAGAATATTTCTTATATACATTATGGTACATATTTTTTTTACTATGAGATAACTATAGTGTATACATTTACATTTCAAGTACATTTATTTGTCATTTCAGTTATATTTTATAATGAATAGTTATCATGATGATTTGATCTGACTACCCTACTTGTTATGAGGTGGATGCAGGAGAATCCATCCCTCAAAGTGTGACAGAGGGAGAGAATCATTAGAGAGGGTGACATAGATGGAGATGTCAGAGGATGCCATAGAATTGGTGAAACCTCTACACACACACTATAGTAGTTAGCACATGTTAGAATGAATTATAAATGGCTTGCACATGGTGTGTTTATTCCTACTTGCTTTAGAAATTCAATTTTTTTGGTTTGCTAGTATAGATTGAATAGTGAAATGATTTTTTTTGCATGTTTGGTGTGTTTTTCATTTAAGCTAGTGGAAACCCTACTAGCATGAATAAATTTTAAATTTAGAATTATTAATTATCATTAAAAATTGGGATAATAAGAGATATTAAATAAATTATTAAATTATAGATTTTATCTTTTTATTATTGAGATAAATGGAAAATAGAAATTATCATTAAATAGGAAAAAAACAAGGAAAACACTTAGCTTGAAGGGCATCACCCAATATTAAAGTAACAGTGTATGTAATACAAAGTAACACTAAACATTTTTATTTAGACTTTTATATATGTGTTTGAGCCACTATTTATATTATATTGAAGCAAATATACTAATTTTCCTAGCCTACTATAAAATTTTAGATTATCATATAGGTAATACCAGCACCTTTCTTATTTTGTGGAGTAGATATATGTAGTCATTTTACCTATTTCATCTTGTATATATAAAAGTCACTATGTAATGATTTATATGAGGTTGTATTTACATATAAGACACTTGCATACATATTATAATGATGTACAATCAACTATGGCATCATTGTATGTTGTCACAGGGGGAGTCTTAGCTATAACATCATTGGATAAGTGAACCTAGGAAGTAAACTATTAGTCGATGTGAAGAATTGTTTTCCAATATAAAATTTAGATCACTACATGTGAAATTATTCCTTATAACACCTTATAATGGCTTTGTTATTTACTTGTCTTAATCTTTATAGTTTTTATTTCTTACAGCATGCATTCTTCATTTAAGGCATTACTCAATGACTGCTCAACTATTTTGAATCATGGTATTTTTCAACCTTGGTCATCATTTAAGTGATGGATCATTGAAATCACCACTTTTATCTTAGGTATATGCATAGTGGTGTCATTATAAATGCTAGCTGATGGGTCACTATAATCCATTCTAGCTTATGTAAGTCAATCTAATCACTACAATTAGTTATAATTTAAGCCATGTTAATTTAGTTGGTCTCTATAATTTATTATCTATATATATGCATCATATTGACTAAGTATATTTATACTACTATGTCATAATACTCTAAGCATATAATAGCTATGATATGTTAAATATTCTAGGCACATCTTTGTTATTCATATTTCTCATAATATATCCTAATCTGTTTATACTACCTTTAACCATGTGGAGCATATGTGTTTAATACTAGGGTGGTGTGATCCAACATTTTTAGGAATATAGTTAACATATTTTAATTCTCATCGATGTTATATGTACTTGTTACATCATTTATATTCTAGACTATAATAATATTTTTATATGTGGGTTATAGATTTATATTATTATAGTATAAATGGTAGTGATTCATTTAACTATAATGGCATATGAGCAAACATTAAGAAATGAATCAACCAACAATGAATAATAAAAAAACATATTCCATTAGTTGTACCAGAATATACATAATACTATAGAGTATTTATAAGAAGTGTAGTGAATTGAAAAACTGAGTTATCTATAATAATTTGGTGTATGGTAGTAGCATGATAATAAATATGATTAATTGTTCCAAATATTATGGAAATATTATTATGTTTAGCCTATCAATAAAGTTACATTGACTAAATATTTTTTTGTGAATCGTAAAGGCTACTAATGTTTATTATGTTATTGATCATATCTATATAAAATGGAAATTAATGTATCTAAGGATTTAGGAGTCATTGCAAGAATTAATGTTCATAGGGTATATTCGGTTGTATACTTTTAAGTTGTTGAAAAATATAAACACATCTATTCACAAGACCTTAGAATTATGAAATTATGTCAACATAAACATAAGCTTCTAACCTAGTGTTAGGTCATGTTCACTCAAAATTCAATTAAGTATTTGAGAGAGTCTTGATTTAAAACATATAAATAAACATTTATATGTGTTTACATAGCATTGGAGTACTTACATGTGGTATTAGCTTGTTATGTACAAGTACCTCTATATATAAATAAAAAACTATAACCATATTAAAATAGTCTTTTAGAAAATAAAACAAGATGTTTAAATGAATGTCATAATGGTTTTATGAGTTCTCTATTTATCTATAAATGTTTAAGTTGATTATTAGTTACACATATTTCTAGTTGACCCCAGTAGGGTTGTTACATGTGGTATCAAAGCTATGACTAGAACTCTAGGACCTAATTAGTCCATTAGCATTTTCATGTCTTTCTATTAACTAGTGTGAACCTAGTGACTTGAAGTATTACACTGATATTTTGGTTTTTTAGTACCTTAGTACAGAACCATGTTACACCAATATTGGAGTTTTGAGACATTCATGAAATATGTGTGGAGTACTTATACCTTCTTACAATTATTAAATAGTTGGCTTATCGAGTGACTTAATGGTGAAGGTTGTATACAAGGTCTAGGTAGGTGAGAACATAGCATAGTTCATGAGTTATGAATAATGAATTTATACCATAGTTTAATCACTTAGATTGAACACCTTGAGTAGGATTACAGCCTTCTTGGTAATCAATTCACTTTCATGATTTGTGTTTTGTATTGTGAGTGGTTAATAAGCACAGGATACTTCTCACTTAAATATATGTGATTTAGTTTTTGTGTCTTATGTTTGCTAACCCTATAAATGGAAAATATTATAAGACCATTTTTAGTTAGTACCAGCTAAGGTGGTGGGAATTTTCTTATAGTAGAGTGTTGTTATTTTTTTTGAGAATTCCTTTGTGTTAGGAGTTTGTCTATGGATTTGCACCTTTATGTTATGTGGTTTAGGAAGAAGTATCACCTTCCTTAGTTAGCATAGAGGTATGTTGATATTATCTCATTCTAATTTGATAACATTAATCTACCAAGAGGATTCACATTTTCATGATGTTGATTTAGTGTTCTCTTAAATAGGAACTTGTTTTTAAAATGTTGTTTGACCGTAGTCCCTTGAAGTTTGTGGGAGAATGTTTTCTACTCTTATTGAGAGAGAAGTTGTTAGATTGGATGGATGGATAAATCTTTATGGTTAGTATATTTTTCTCCTAGTTTTGAAAATAGATTGTGGTATCATACTTAAAAATTAGGTAAGAAGTTAGTGATTTAACAACATTGATTTGTAGTGTTTTCCTTTACCTTATATGTAGGAGTCTTTGATGATATTTCTCTACTTTTCACTTGTGAACTTGATCAAGAGTAGTGGTGAACCTTGAATTTATATTGATTTTAGATTAAGTTTTATAAGTTGATTACAATTATTATGATATTATACACCCATGATTAGATTGATATTATTCTCTTTTGCTTAAAAGATGATATTTTAAAGAGTTATTTGTATACCTTTCATTGGAAGCAAGTAGAGTATTAGATGTGCAAAACATATTGTCAATCTAAGGGTTGAGATAAGTTTTCAATTTTTAGAATTCTAGTCGAGCAAGTAGGGAGATATGTCTCGCTAGGGTTGTAGGGATGGTATGATCCTAGGCCCTTGTATGTATGCTAATTTTAACATTATTTCCTCTTTATTATGAATATAACACTATAGGTTAAGTTATATAATATGATACTATTTATATTTGGCTAGTGTTAACTTAATTCAATTACGAAATAATTGTATGATTTTTCTTGTATGTATGTTGGTACATCTAAAATCATTTAGCATATAGTATTTCTTCCTATGATTTGTTAGTATAGATTTGTATTTCATTGAACCTTGTGCACATTATGGAGATCATCAGGTCATGGAGACCTAAGGGAAGAGTGATGAATTAGGAATGTGAGTTCTAAGTAATAGGACGGTATCCTACTTAGCCTCACATTGACTCGATTGTTACTGAGTTAGATCTAATAGATAGACTTGTCAAATCTAGGATTTGATAGATGGACTTGTCAAATTCAGTCATATGGTCATACACATGTATACTATGAATGAGTATTTCATGATTTTATATACCTTTTAAATGTAGTATTTCTAGTTCCTATTTATAGTTGTACTTATTAGGAACTCCATAGAGTAGTGATAGTATTGAAATTTTATACTTATCATAAGCTATGTTGGGTAGCGAGAGTATTAACTTACACACATCATTCTTACTAGGTTCCCTATATACTTTTCTACAAAATGAAAAAAATACTCTCAAGGTTAGAGAGATATGTAAAAGGGATGGAAGGTTTTGTGCAACTCTCCCTATCCATTTGTTTTTGGATTTTATGATGATCTCATGTATTTATTTTGGAAAGTTAATGAAATTTTCACTAAGGTATGTGGGACACTTCAAGGTAACAAAAGTTGGTCAATCCTATAATTTATGGGCTTGTCTTGATGGTTCAAGATCCCAGGGGTGGTCATGATAAAACCAATTATAATAAGTAATGCTCACAATACATGTTTGCTTAATAGGGAGATGTTATAGATCAAGGTCTTATGGGATTAATACTCTAGGAATAGTGCAACTTGAAGTAACTACAATGAGTTCTACAAGTAATTTCCCAATCATTATCTTAACTTGATATTGTATACCATGTTATTAATTTGATAAATAATATTTTTAATTTAGAACTTATGTTTGAATAAGAGTCATCGAAGATGATGACTAGATTTAGGGGGGAGGATGTTACACCCTGATTTTTCACCAAGCAAACTTTCTAGATTATCCATGGATATCTGTAGCTAACAAATTCAGATTTGGTTATTTTTTACTAAGCTTGAGATATAAGATATTATAAGATAGTATAATATTGCTTAAATACATGATGGTACATGTTTGATTTACTATGAGATAGCTATAGTGTATGTGTTTACATTTTGAGTACATTGATTTGTTATTTCAATTATATTTTATGATGAATGGTTATTATGATGATTTGATCTAACTACATTATTTGTTGTGAGGTGGGCATAGGAGAATCCATCCCTTGGAGTGTGACAAAGGGAGATCATCATCAGAGAGGGTGACATAGATGGAGACATCAAAGGATGATAGAGAACTAGAGAGAACCATGTACACACACTACAGTAGTTAATACATGTTAAAATGCATTAGAAATGGCTCACATGGTGTGTTTATTTCTACTTTCTTTAGAAAGTCAATTTCTATGGTTTTCTAGTATAGGTTGAATAATGAAATAAATTATTTTTACATGTTTGGTGTGTTTATCATTTAAATTAGTGAAAACCCTACTAGTATGATTAAATTTAAAATCTAGAATTATTAATTGTCATTAAAACTTGTGACAATAAGAGATATTAAATAAATTATTAAATTTTATATTTTCTCTATTTATTGTTGAAATAAATGGAAAATAGAAATTATCATTAAAAAGGAAACAAAAAGGAAAAGAAAAAAGTAAAAATTAAAATATATATATAAAGACTGAATTAGAAAATAAAAAATGAATTAAATATATTAAAAGTAATTAAAACAAAAAAAATAGAATCCTTAAAGAAAAGGGCTAGCCAATTTTTAAAAAGGAAAAATTGAGGAAGAGGGCATCATATAAGTATTAAAATAAAACTAGATTGGAGAGAGAACAGATGGGGGGGAATAGGATAATGAGACACAGAGGAAGAGAAAGGAAGTGGGGAAGAAGGTCAACCGCCTAATTTTCCAAGTAGGCAATGTTTTCAAATTTTAGAAATTATTTATGTAAATACTCTTTTCTTGGTAAATTGCTGATCAACTATATGATTTTAGTGGGTCAAAATATTATACCAACCTATAAATATTATTCTAGATAATAATATTTAAATCAATAGAGAATCATTATAGCTTTTAAATCGATATCTGATCCATGTAATGTTTTTAAGAAAGTAAAATTAATAGAAAATCACTGTAGCTTTTAAATCAATATCTAAAATATGGGCCAATTTATGTTTAATTATCCTGATTGTATAAAAAATAAATAATAAACATAACTTGGATATGGTGAAATCACTGTAAGTCAATATTTAAATCATTGAATATTACTCACTCAATCTGAAGGGTGTTGCCCAATATTAAAGTAACAGTGTATGTAATACAATATAGTGTTGAACCTTTTTCTACAGACTTTGCTATATGTGTTTGAGTTTCTATTTATATTATATTGAAGCCATTATACTATTTTTCCTAGCCTGTTGTAAAATATCAGATCATCTTATAGGTACTACTAGTGCCTTTCTTATTCTATGGAGTAGATATATGTATTCCTTATGCCTATTTTAGCTTGTATATATAAGCCACTATGTATAAGAGGTTGTATGATATATATGTCAGTATGTAATGATTTATATGAGTTTATGTTTACATATAAGATGCATGCATACATATTATAATGTTTTATAATCAACTATGGCATCATTGTATGTTGTCACATGGGGCATCTTAGTTGTAGCATCATTGGATAAGGGAACATAGGAAGAAAACTATGAGTCAATGTGAAGAAATATTTATCGATATAAAATTTAGATCGATGCATGTGAAATGATTCCTTTTAGTGCCTTATAGTAGCTTTACTATTTACTTATCTTAGTCACTATAGTTTTTATTTATTGTAGCATACATTCTTCATTTAAGGTGTTACTCAATGACTGCCCAACCATTTTGAATCATGGTATTTTTTAACCTTGGTTATCATTTAAGTGACGGGTCATTGAAATTGCCACTTTTACCCTAGATATCTACATAGTGGTGTCATTATAAATGTTAGCTGGTGGGTCACTATAATCTATTTCAGTTTATGTAAGGTGATCTGATCATTGCAATTTAGTTACAATTTAAGCCATGTTAATTTAACTAGTCATTGTAATTTTTGCTCTATATCTGTCATATTGACTAAATATATTTTTGCTACTATGCCTTAATACTCTAAGTATATGGTAGCTATGAAATGCTAAATATTCTAGGCACATCTTTGTTAGTCATATTTCTCATAATATACCCTAATCTATTTATACTACCTTTAACCATGTGGAACATATGTGTTTAATACTAGGGTGGTATGATCCAACATTTTTAGGAATATAGTTAACATATTTTGATGCTCATCGATGTTATATGAACTTGTTGCATTATTTATATTTTGGACCATAATTATAGTTTTGTATGTGGGTTATAGATTTATATAATTATAGTATAAATGATAGTGATTCATTTAACTATAAGGGCATATGAGCAAACATTAAGAAATGAATCAACCAAAAATGAATAATAAAAAAAGTATTCCATTGGTTGCACTAGAATATACATAATACTATGGATTATTTATAATAAGTGTAGCGAATTGAAAGACTGAGTTGTCTATAACAATCTGGTGTATGGTAGTATCATGATAATAAATATGATTAAGTGTTCCAAATATTATGGAAATATTATTATGTTTAGCCTATCAATAAAGTTACATTGATTGAATATAATTTTATGAATCATAAAGGCTAATGATGTCTATTATATTGTTGATCATATCTATATAAAATAGAAAGTAATGTATCCAAAAATTCAGGAGTCATTACAAGAATTAATGTTTGTGGTGCATATTGGGTTCTATACTTCTAAGTTGTTGACAAATATAAACACATTTGGTCCTGGGACCTCATAATTGTGAAACTGTGTCAACATAATCATAAGATTCTAACCTAGTGTAAGGTCATGTTCACTCAAAATGCAATTAAGTATACGAGAGATTCTTGATTTAAAACATATAAGTAAACATTGATATAGTGTTTACATAGCATTGGAGTACTTACATGTGGTGTTATTTTATGATGTACAAGTACTTCTATATAGAAATTAGAAACTATAACCATATTAAAACAGTATTTTAGAAAACAAAACAAGATGTTTAAATGAATGTCATAATAGTTTTATGAGTTCTCTATTTCTCTATAAATGTTTAAGTTGATTGTTAGTTACATGTATTTCTAATTGACCCTAGCAATTTTGTTACATGTGGTATCTATCGGAGTTGTTGCCAGAATTCAGATAACGCGAGTGTAATGGAGACGTGATCACACAAGATGAACAAGTGCACACCACAAGATGCTAAAGTAAATTGAAAATAAAAAGATAATTTGCACAAGACAAATGGAGAAAACCAAAATCTGATTAACATGAAATGGCCAAAATGAAGAATACATATAGGAGAGCTAGTAAGTAACTCCTCCACAAATGGTGGTCAAAGCACCCCAAGAATAGACTCCTCCAAAAAAGGTGGTGACAAGGTGCCAAGAATAGAGAAGTAACTCCCATACCCAAAATAGATGGTCAAATGAGTATCTTATGACATTCTTATGACACCTTATGACACAAATATGACACAGAATCTCCACATAAGTTAGCCTATCCCACGAATGTAAAAAAACTCCATGTATGCATAAATATATGATATTCCCTAATTAATAAATAAGGAAAAATAAAAACCTACACTAATACCCTCCATAAGCGCAGCTTAGGTGGGCAGTGTGAAAATAAAAAATAGGTCCCAGCAACTAGGCCTGATGAGGTACCCATGTACAAATACAATCTCTCATAAGATAGAGAAAAAGAGAAAACTCGTAGGAAAAAACTCCCCTCCCAAAAGAGAGACATAAAAGAAAAGAAGAGGCTAGAAGGCCCCCCTGAAGATGATGCTACTGCAGATGTAGACTGCACCCCAAGAAGAGCTCGTAGATGAATGAACTTGCTCTCGATAAAAATTTTGGTGAAGATGTCTGTATTTTACTCTGAAGACTGGCATAATATCAAGTCAATGACCTGACTATGAATAAGCTCCCAAATGAAATGCATGTTGTGAAAGGCAATCACACCCCCCTAAAATATTGAGCCCATCCCAAATATATAAGTGCATGCTCAAAAGATGTCGGACTCAGCCGAGAATGTGTCTTAGAGCAATCAGTGCAAGACTTAAGCAAACAAGACGTCGGACTCAGCCGAAAATGCATTCCGAGAGACCCAAATTTTTGGCACTTTATAAAATAGTGTGTTTTTAAAAAATAACAAGTCTACGCTATGGAGAATTGAATTACAAGCACTTTTTCAAAAAATGTCACCCAAAATCGAGCTACCATTTGCAAGATTTTAAAGTTACAATTTTCCCGTAAACTAGTGTATTTGCAAAAAAAATCACTAAAACATTAAAAAAATCCCTGTTATGGGGAGAGAAAGTGGCCTTCCAACCACTCGTTGGATTCGGCATGGAATGAGGAATCTAAATAAGGTTTGTGTGAGGGGGAACTAGCCTCCTACCAACCCGAGCCTCACCCTTCGTCTTCGACAGACGAAGATACAAGTTTTAATTGAAAATCCCCAAAATACAAAACTATCTAAAATCCTTAATATTCAATCAAATTGACTGATTTTTATTTTATCAAGTCAATTTTAACTAAGATAATTGAAGCATAGACATAATTGAAGGAATAACAAGCGTCCTAGGGTGCCACATGGGATGCCAAGTAGGAAGGGGCGTCTAAAAGCAAACAGTCTAAAATTTTGACTCAAAAAAGACACAAATTTAAATGCAGACTTGTAAAATGCATACGACCTAATGTGTGGCAGCACTGGAGCTCAAAAAATAGGTGCAGAAACTAGACCAAACAACAAGCAAAAATATGTGGCGTCCAAACAAGGAGGGCGCAAATTTGAAATTTTTTTTGCAAAAAACAACCAAAAAAAAAAACAGCAGACCTGCCGTACGACCTAAGGCGCCTAGCTGGAAGGATGCAGCTGCTGAAAGTTGGCGTGGACACTTGAAGAAGGCATTGCAAAAGTTGGTGAACTTGCAGACAGAAAACCAGTCCAAAAAAGGATGCCGTACGGCCTGCTGAAGTGGCCTTGCTGCTGCTTGGTGTGCAAAGTTGACTGCTGACCAGAAGGTATGCTGAACCAGATGAGTGCTGCTCCTCCCTCTGCGCTAAGTGCTCAACAATGGCGCCCAAGCTAACTGCTGAACCAGCAAAGACACCCAAATGCAAGGATCTCCAAGAAAATTAACCAGAATTGATATATATTTTTTATTTTTGATCCAATCTAAAAATAAAAAAACGAACTCCACTCCTCTTGATTTCAAAAAAAAGTTAAAAGCATAATCACACACAAGATTACCGGGTATGTTCTGATACCATATCGGAGTTGTTGCCAGAATCCGAATAACGCGAGTGCAATGGAGACGTAATCACACAAGATGAACAAGTGCACACCACAAGATGCTAAAGCAATTTGAAAATAAGAAGATAAATTTCACAAGATGAATGGAGAAAACCAAAATCTGATTAACATGAAATGGCCAAAATGAAGAATACATATAGGAGAGCTAGTAAGTAACTCCTCCACAAATGGTGGTCAAAGCACCCCAAGAATAGACTCCTCCAAAAAAGGTGGTGACAAGGTGCCAAGAATAGAGAAGTAACTTCCATACCCGGAATAGCCGGTCAAAGGAGTATCTTATGACATTCTTATGACACCTTATGACACAAATATGACACACAATCTCCACATAAGCTAGCCTATCCCACGAATGTAGGAAAACTCTATGTATGCACAAATATATGATATTCCCTAATTAATAAATAGGGAAAAATAAAAACCTACACTAATAGTATCAAAGATATGGCTCAAACTCTAGGACCTAATGAGTCCATTAGCATTTTTGTGTCAATCTGTTCACTAGTGTGAACCTAGTGACATGAAATATTGCACTCATATTTTGGATTTTTAGTACCTTAGTGCAGAACCATGTTACTCCAAGATTGGAGTTTTGAGACATTCATAAAATGTGTGGATCACTTATAGCCTCTTAGAGTTGTTAAAGATTTGGTTTATCGAGTCTCTTAATGGTGAAGTTTGTATAAGAGGTCTGGGTAGGTGAGTACATATCATAGTTCATGAGTTATGAATAAGGGATTTTTACCTTAGTTCAATCACTTAGATCGAACACCTCGAGTAGGATTACATCCTTATTGGTAATCAAGTCACCTTCGCCATTTGTGTTTTATGTGCATGAGATGCTTCTCATTTAAATATATGTTCTTTATTTTTTGTGTCTTATGTTTGCAAACCCTATAAATAGAAAATATTATAAGACCATTTTTAGTTAGTACCACCTAGGGTGGTAGGAATTTTCTTATAGTAGAGTGTTGTTATTTCTCTTGAGAATTCCATTGTGTTAGGATTTTGTTTATGAATTTGCACCTTTATGTTATGTGGTTTAGAAGGAAGTATCAACTCCCTTAGTTAGCTTAGAGGTAAGTTGATATTATCGCATTCTCTTTTGATAACATTAAGCTATCAAGAGGATTCATATTTTCATGATGTTGATTTAGTGTTATCTTAAATGGGAACTTATTTTTAAAATATTATTTGATCATACTCCCTTGAAGTTTGTGGGAGAATATTTTCTACTCTTATTGAGAGAGAAGTTGTTAGATTGGATGGATAGATACATCTTTGTAGTTAGCATATTTCTCTCTTGATTGTGAAAATAGATTGTGATATAATAATTATAGATTAGGTAAGCAAGAGTGATTTATCAACATTAAGTTTTGGTGTTTTCCTTTACCTTGTATATAAGAGTCTTTAATGATAGTTCTCTACTTTTCACTTGTTAACTTAACCAAAAGGAGTGGCAAACCTTGAATTTATATTGGTTCTAGATTAAGGTTTATAAGTTGATTATAATTATTATGATATTATATACCCATGATTATATTGATATTGTTCTCTTTTGATTAAAACATGTTAGTTATTTTTATACCTTTCACTGAAAACAAGTAGAGTATTGGATGTGTGAAACATCTTGTAAATCTAAGGGTTGAGATAAATTTTCAATTTGTAGTATTCTAACTGAACAATCAGGGATATATGTCTTGCTAGGGTTGTAGGGATGGTATGATCTTGGGCCCTTGTATGTATGCTAATCTTAACATTATTTCCTCTTTACTATGAATATAACACTATAGGTTAAGTTGTAGAATATGATACTAGTTATGTTTGCTAGTGGTAACTTAATGTAAATACGAAATAATTGTATGTTTTTTCTTGTATGTATGGTGGTACATATGGAATCATTTAGCATATAATATTACTTCCTATGATATGTTAATATAGATTTGTGTTTCATTGAACCTTATGCACATTGTGGAGATTTCTAGGTCATGGAGACTTAAGGGAAGAATGGTGAATTAAGAAAATGAGTTATAAGTAATAGGATAGTATCCCACTTAGCCTCACATTGACTCGATTGTTACTGAGTTAGATCTGACAGTTGAACTTGTAATATATGATATTTGATAGATAGACTTGTCAAATTTAGTTATATGACCATACACATGTATACTATGGATAGGTATTTCATGATTTTGTATACATTCGAAATGTAGTATTTCTAATTCCTATTCATCATCATACTTGTTGAGAAATCTATGGAGTAGTGATAGTATTGACATGTTATACTTATAAGAAGTTATGCGGGGTAGCAATAATATTAACTTATGCACATCATTCTTGCCAGGTTCCCTATATACTTTTCTCTGGAATGTAAAAATACTCTCTAAGTTATAGAGATATGTAGAAGGGATGAAAGGTTTTTTGAAACTCTTCTTGGTCTTTTATTTTTGGGTTTTATGATGATCTCATATGTTTCTTTTGGAAAGTTAGTGAAACTTTCACTAAGTTATGTGGTACCTTTCAAGGTAATAGAAGTGGTCAGTTCTAAAATTTATGGGCTTGTCTTGATGGTTCAGGACCCCAAGGGTGGTCATGATAGAACCAATCAAAGTAAGCAATACTCACAAACCATATTTTTTTAATAGGAAGATGTCATGGATCAAGGTCTTATGGGACCAATACTTTGGGAATAATGTAACTTGAAGGAACTATAATGAGTTCCATAAGTAAATTTCCATTCATTTTCTTAACTTGATATTGTATACCATGTTATTTTTTGCTAAATAATGTTTTTAATTCATAACTTATGTCTGAACAAGAGTCATTGGGGATGACTAGTTTTAGGGGGAAGGATGTTAATTTGGCAGGTCATTGTAATTTTTGATATATATATATATATATATATATATATATATATATATATATGTATATATATGTATATATATATTTGTGCTACTATTTCATAATACTTTATGCATATAGTAGCTATGAAATGCTAAATATTCTAGTCACATCTTTGCTAGTCATGTTTCTCATAATATATCTCAATCTGTTTATGCTACCTTTAACCATGTGGAACATATAAGTTTAATACTAGGGTGGTATGATCCAACATTTCTAAGAATATAGTTAACATATTTTGATGATCATCAATGTTATATGAACTCATTGTATCATTTATATTTTAGACTATAATAATAGATTTGTATGTGGGTTATAGATTTATATTATTATAGTATAAATGGTAGTGATTCATTTAACTATAATGGCATATGAGTGAACATTAAGAAATGAATCAACCAACAATGAATAAAAAAAATGTATTCCATTAGTTGTACCAGAATATACATAATACTATGGAGTATTTATGAGAAGTGTAGAGGATTGAAAGATTGATCTATCTACAACAATCTAGTGTATGGCAGTAGCGTGATAATAAATATGATTAACTATTCCAAATATTATAGAAATATTATTATGTTTAGCCTATCAATAAAGTTACATTGACTAAATGTTTTTCTGTAAATCATAAAGGCTAATGATGTATATTATATTGTTGATCATATCTATATAAAATGAAAAGTAATTTATCCTAGGATTTAGGAGTCATTGAAAGAATTAACATTCATAGAGTATATTGGGTTGTATACTTCTAAATTGTTGACAAATATAAACACATCTCGTCATGGGACCTCAGAATTGTGAAACTATGTCAACATAAGCATAAGCTTCTACCCTGGTGTAAGGTCATCTTCACTCAAAATGCAATTATGTATATGAGATATTCTTGATTTAAAACATATAAGTAAACATTGATATAGTGTTTACATAGCATTGGAGTACTTACATGTGGTGTCAGCTTATGATGTATAAGTACTTCTATAGAAATCAGAAAATATAACCATATTAAAACAATCTTTTAGAAAACAAAACGAGATGTTTAAATGAATGTCATAATGGTTTTATGAGTTCTCTATTTCTATACAAATGTTTAAGATGATTATTAGTTACATGTATTTCTAGCTGACCCCAGGCAGGGTTATTACATTTTTCAAGAGTAGGCCAAAAGTAACCCATGCACTGGCATATGTCAGTTGTGGCATGGCCACTATAGTAACCATCACAGATGCCCCCATGTGATTTTTCAAAGAGAATAGTAACTTTTTATGGCATCACATAATGGACTAAGGTACTTTTTGCATTATGATAATATAAGGTGTTATATCAAATTACATATTTGTATGCTTGTTTGTGAATTTAGATCTTTTCAATAGAATATATTTTTGGAGAATAAGTATGATGCTTAATGAATTGGATGATATTTTTGTACCATAAGCTCTATCAAATGGTGATAGCTTCTATATGATAAATTAGAGAGTCATTTTTATGTTTTATAGAAGATGGTGACTTCCTCATTTGGATAAGTAATTGGGAATCATGAAGAACTTGATGAGGATGAAATAGATATTTTGATGAAGTGAGAGAATCAACTATAGCATTTTGATCTTATGGGATTGGTTCAATGATAAATGAAGTCAATTCCTTGACAATCATAGTGACTGATTGATGATATGTGATAAGTTTTTCACTTTTACATTGATAATCTCCACCAACTTGATGACATATGAGTTATGAATCACCTGAAGCATGTAAATATGGGATATCTAAATCAATCCTAGATGGAATGCTTAATATAAGGGCTTCATATTCAACCATATTTTTTGTGACATCAAAGGTTAATCAAATTGGTAGAGGTTTGGTAATTACCATGGGGGTTTGTTAAAATACAACCCACCCCAACTCTTTCAATGCATTTTACACCATCAAAGTGAAGTGTCCAATTTTATTCATTTACTTAAATTTTAACTTCTAGTAAATCTTCAATGACTACTTTAGATTTGGCAGTAGAAGGAAGGTCAAGTTATTCATGGTTATTTACTTCTAGATCAATAATGAAGTTATGTAAATAATCTTTGAGTGAGATTACTTGGTTAAGACCTTTAATATAAATAATCTCTTCATCAAAAGGAGTATCCTAAAGGTGATTAGTAGTTGGTAGGGAGGTAGCTACAAATTGATATGTGATGGCCTATCCTTTGAAGGACTTTTTTGTAATAATTTGGAGATCAAATTCCATCAATAGGACCATCTATTTATCAATTTTGTCTCTAGGTAAGAAAGCTTTCAATAAAAACTGATGGAGTGGATCATAATGGATAATGAAATAAGTATTTTGATATAGCATGTAATGGAGATGCTTTCCATCTATGAAATAGATAGCTAAAAAATCATGTTCTACTTTTGTATAACATTTTTGTAATTGATTAAACGTCTACTGATATAGTAGATAACATATTCTCTACCAGTATCATCTTCTTAAGTTAGCATTACCCCAACTAATATGGGGGTAGATGAAGTGTTTAAGACTAATGGATGATCATTTAAAAGTGTTCAAAGAGTAAGGGGATGAATTAAGGATTTTTTCATGATATCAATTTATTTTTGGTATGGATCTTGTTACATCTCGATTCTTCACTAAAACAACTATTTAACTATCCGTGGATATTTATAGTTGACAAATTTGATTTGGATTATTTTTTACTAAGATTTGAGATATATTTTTTTATGGGATAGTTGGATATTTCTTAGATTACATGATTATATTGCTATGAGTTAACCATAGTGTATATGTTTACATTATGATCATGTTGATTTGTTATTTTAGCTATATTTTATGATGTATGTATATCATGTTGATATGGTCTAACAACCTACATATTTTGAGGTTGACACAAGAGAACTCATATCTCATAGCGTGATGGAGAAGAACATCATCAGAGAGGGTGACGTAAATGGAGATGTTATATGATAATAGAAAAACTAGCTAGAACCCTGCACACACCACAATAGCTAGCACATGTTAAATGCATAATAAATGGTTAACATAATGTGTTTTGATGTCATTTGTATTAGATAGTCATTATACATGGTTTCCTATCATATTTAATGGTTTTATGGAACTATTTCTATGTGATTTGTGTGTGTGATCATTAAATGATGTTAGATATTTAATTTTCATAATTAAATTTAAATTTAGATTTATTGGTTGATTTATCATTAATCCATCATGGCATTAAGAGATGTTAATTTAACTAGTGTCAGAATAAGTAAAATTTAGGAATTTTCAATTAAGTGGAAAAAACATAGGAAAAAGAAAAGAAAATAAAAAAAAATAAAAAAATAAAGAGAAATGGAATGTTTAAAATTAGGAAAAAAAGACATAAATTCATAAAAATAATAAAAAAACAAAGAAAAATAAAAAGAAAGAGAAAAATCTTTGAAGGAAGAAAGGGCAAGTTTTAAAATAAAACACAAAATCCATACAATGGGAGAAGGATTTGGTTTGGAAAAGAATGGGGAGAAAATATTTTAAAAAAAGGATGCCAAAACACATACCCCAACCAGATTTAGTGAGGTGATTAATGGGAATATAATCTTTGTGCTTCTGATCGTGTGGTAAAATTGCAGATTTATTGGCTATGCATGTGACTATAGCATAGTTGTTTGGAGAGAGCTCGATAAATAAAGGGAGAAACAAATGCAATGATTTAGATAAAAATCAAATGGTGTAACAATATAAGGTATGAAATGACCATATATATATATATATATATATATATATATATATATTTAAAATAACATTTTTACTTGGTTATAAAAGTGTAACGAGTCATTAAAAAAAATTATACTCAGATATACATAGAACTATTTCACTATTTTACTTAATCAAAGCAATTGTTGTATATGCCCAAGCTAGTTTCTTGTTATGATAATGATATATGTTGGTGATTAGGCATTATACGATGTATCAGTTTAGTGAATGGATTATTATAAATCTATATTAACTTGCTAATGTGCTGAGAAGATACATACTGCATCTAGGTTATAAACTCATAAGTGAAATTTATAAATTTATAGATTTCATATAACTAGTTTATAAAATCATTTATAGATTTATAATGAAAACACTTATTTATACCAAACTGATTTGATATCAATATATTTCCCTTAGGTCACTCTGAAAGATTATATAAACTTGCTAATCTATGACTATTTAGGGAGTATCCATAAAATGAATTTGTAGGCATTATATACCAAACTATTAGCAAACTATGTTGTGGTAAATATATATAGATGGATCAAAGTTCTAGAAAATGTATTTATTAATCAAACCATGTACGATAGTAGTGTAAATTATTACCATATATATATATATATATATATATGGATCAAAGTTTTGGAAAATGTATTTATTAATCAAACCATGTATGATAGTAGTGTAAATTATTACCATATATATATATATATATATATATATATATATATATATATATATATATATATATATATATATATATCAAGTAACGTTTTGAACACATATCACCCAAATCATTATTAGAGTGTGTTGCTTATAGCATATGTTATCCACGTATTTAAAATGGGTATAATAAGATATGAAATATATATTAAACAAGCTATATATCATTATATAATATGTTATGTATAACATGTAAGTTTCATCACTACATACATATTAGTAAGTTCACCTAGTGTAAACTTTTTCAAACAGATAATGTAGATAATACAGAGATTTGAAATGATGGTTAATATCTATAACAACATGTAACAACATTGGTTAAATCAGTTATGTTGTTTGATAAGTTATGATAAATATTATGTTTTATCAATGTATAATATCTTAGATATATTGTAGCTTATAAATTTGTAAAACCCATGTATCACTTTTTTTTAAGTCTATATTGAATATAATGATATAAATATGCACTATTATATCACTATAAAATGTATAATCTTGCTATATAATATCATTGGACTAAAGGGCCTAAAATAAATATAGTAAATTGGTGGAGTCTAAATAGGGATGTCTCATGAGTAAAATTTCTAAGGATGTTGCATAAATAGAGATAGGGATGTTAACAAATGTAAGGATATTAATACTAATACTGATAAAATTAATATATGAGCACTAAATGGATACATATATATATATATATATATATATATATATATATATATATATATATATATATATATATATATATATGCTAGTAAATAGTGCTTCACATGGGGTATTTGATATATATATTGTATTGGTATTAACATTATTTTAAATAATTATTTGGTTATATTATGTTATGAGGAAATACAATAGTTCATTCATTATAGATCTCTGAGTTATTCCATGATCTATCTAGATCATTTACATCAATGGTTGAGTTTTATTTATAACCCAATGTGGGGAAAACACATTATAAAAGTCTCATCTCCCATTAAATATAATAAATAGGTGGTTTCTCAAGATTGTATAAATTATCTAATCAAACCATGGGTCATACAAATCTGAATGGTGTGAATGTTTGTATGATAAACATTGGGGTTCGATTTGACTTAAAAAGAGTAGAAGGGAGATGTGTATAGTCTATCGGCTACAACATTCAATTCATTAATATTTTGGAAATATTAATATTTTAATATAAATTGTCAATAGGAAATTATAATAGTTGTTGAAAATCATATGAGTCACTAATTACAATGTTAGATGGATGTTGATGTTTACAATATTTCTATATTGTTGAATACATATGTGCGATACATAGTATGTGAATAGCTAATATGTAAAAAAAAAAATGTATAGAAAATGTACATATACATGGACTTAAGTATTTATATGAATGTTTAACATAAATGGGAGTAATGGGTAATATGCCTATATCTATAACCAATGGGTTGTTAACATAAGCCATAGGATTACAAGGGACAAGAAACCATATCCATATGAATACATTACTCTAGAATAAAAAAAGGATTTTGACTAACTATTGATATATATGTTTATAGTAGGGAAATATGTATAAAATACATATTATGGGTATATGAATATTTTCAAGTGCTTATACGTATATAATATATTTTAGTGCATCGAGATGAGTGTCTATAAGCTATAGTTATTTTGATTGGTAGAGACTAAGTTATAGATTATTGAAGGATGGAAACTATTTACTCATGCTTATAGCCTCTAAAAATATAACAAACCGTCTTAACGAAGGACTATGTTTTTATGAGAATTATGACTATCTTTATTATAGTTGACTAATAAAATTGAATAGTGTGGACAATGATAATATTACTTATCATATAATTCACTATATTAAATCTACTTATGGAAATGAGATGTATGCATTCCATACATGGATTATACCTGATTGGTATTAATCATAATCACTTTCTTATTATTTATGATTATGAGACATTTGGGTTGGTTGTTTGAAATTGTCTAGTTGTGCTGATAAAAAATGAACTATGATATTATGGAATGTCATAGAGAATACTTCAGCTAAAAATTATAGTTTAAATGTATGTTATACCTAGGTGGTACAAACTATAAGTGTTTTGTCTAGATACATCCATATGTTTGATGGTCTAAATGTATGTTTGTTGGATATTTATATGATTAGCATGTTTTATGATAGTTAGTAGGACCTTATTTATGCATGCATACAACTTCCCCTAGAGAGTATAATAGTTACTAGAATGTAAAATTATATGTTTGTGAGAACTGAGAATTATATATATATATATATATATATATAGATAGTTATATATACTTCGAATAGAAGTTTATGTTTCTATTGATTTAAACTAATTTATTATGATTAATTGTGGTACTTAGTAGTAATGCTTAAAAACCCCAGACTATGATAATAGGGGTTATCATAGAGTGTAGTATATTTGGAAACTATTTATATTACTTATAATTTGTAGTTAGATGTATATTATACCCAAATGGTATAAGCTGTAGTCATTTTTTTTATTATGAGATAGATAATAATATGAGATTTATTTATACATTTGATGGAATAAATGTATGTTTTTTTATTATTCCTATAATTATAATGTTGTGTGATTTATAATAAGATTTAGTATATATGAAATTATTGGTTATGTTATGTTAACCACATCTCGTAATGGTCTTACTGAGTAAGTGGTGAGATGGACTTCACTAGCTTACTAGCATTACAATGCCAGATGAAGGTAATCTAATCAAGTGGTGTGTATGAATATTGATTGATCCATAGATCATTTATTATTTGAAAATTTTAGATAAGTTAATGTTTAGTGACACATTATTATTTCATAAGTATGATTTACATGTTTGTGCAATATCTTGAAATAAAATAGGTTTCTATGTTACATCACATGTTTTGTTTTATAAATCATACAACACACAGATATTAGCTTGTCTCTCTAGATTCACACACCACTACTATCTACTCATCTATGAAGGGATGGCCATTCCATAATGGTATTAGTGTGAGGGATCATTAGTTCATGGTTGATGTGGAAAATCACTCAGATGATGCTCTCCCTCCCCACAACATTACTACTTTTGAGACGACACTTGAGATTGCCACAGATACTAAAGTCCAGGGAGCTATGCTCTGAGGAGATAAGTGTGTGTGTGTGTGTGTGTGTGTGTGTGTGTGTGTGTGTGTGTGTGTGTGTGTGTGTGTGTGTGTATTGAGATGACACTTGAGATTTCCACAGATACTAAAGTCCATATATATATATATGCTTCAAAGATATATATATATCCTCGAAGCATAGATCCCTAGACTTTAGTATCTATCACAATCTCAAGTGTCATCTCAAAAGTAGTAATGTTGTGGGGAGAGAGAGCATCATCCTAGTGATTTTCCACATCAACCATGAACTACTGATCCCTCACACTGATACCATTAGGGAATGGCCATCCCTTCATAAATGATTATATAGTAATGGTGCATGAATTATATATATAATATTGTGTTATTATTGAAAAATTATCATGATGAGTTATAATTACTTATTTATTGTACATTAATAACAGTGGTTGTAGGCATGTATCAACCATGGCTGGCTAATTGTAATTACTTTCTATATGTGTTATGATGTGTTTCTTATGATGATAGTGATCAATGATGTATGATTTAACATGCTTTATTTACATTTATCACACTTTGATTATTTTTTATGATTTATGATTAGATGCTCATGGTGTAATTTATTTATAGTACATATGATTAATTTTTAAAAAGTAACATCTTTTTAGATAGATCCCATTGGGGATGTTATAGATCTGTCCATTCTAGAGCATTAACTTTTTAAAGAAGGGAATCAAAGGAGTAGATACAATAATCAATTTATAGAATAAAAAATTAATTTTCCTAAGTTCCTCAAGGTATGTTCATATGTCTAGAATGGAGTGAGGAATAGGCATGTTTATAATAGCTTTGATTTTAATTGGATCAACATCAATGCCTCAATGAGAGACTAAAAAACCTAATAGTTTACTAGTTTTAACACCAAACACAAATTTGAAAGGGTTAAGTATAACTTTGTATCCAATGAGTCAATCAAAGATGATAGCTAAATCATGAATATGAGTGTCATGATGTTTATATTTGGCAATAAGATCATCCACATAAGTTTTGATGATTTTGTGAATGAGATCAAGAAAAATGTGGGTTATTGCACATTGCTAGGTAGCTCCAGCATTTTTGAGACCAAAAAATATTTTAACATAGAAATAGGTGCCCCATTCTATGGTAAATGTTATTTTAACTTGATCTTCAGGAGCTATGTGAATTTGATTATATCCCAAAAAGTCATCAATGAGTTAACATTTCATAACTGGTAATAAAATCGATAATGGCATCAATTGATGATAAATAAAATTATCTTTTAGACTAAGTTATGAAATTTGATGCATATGTGAATAACCATGGTGACACTTTTCCAAATAGGGATGATGTTTGGAACCCATTTTGAGTAGTCCATAAGTTTAATTAATTTAGCATCCAAAAGTTTAATGATTTCTTTATGACATAAGGTAGAAATCTCAAGAGGGAATTTTTGTTGCTTTTGCTACATGGGTTTAGGTAGGTAATGATATTATGAACAATGATGTTAGGATAAATTACATGCATGTATTCATATTACCAAGTGAAATATTCATAATATTTATCAAAGGATATACTAAAGTTATCATTCTTTTCAGGAGTGATCTCTTTAGAGACAATAATAGGTTGAGGACATTTAAGTGTATTGTATTCAATTTATGTAGTTTCTTCGATAAACATAGCATTTCCATCTTGGAAATTATATGGATCATGATGGAGAGAAGAAATAGGGTGTGTTTTAGGGTCCACACTAGAAATAAAAAAAATTTAAGGAATATTTTGTTGAAAGTGGCCAAGCTTATGATGTTTGCATGGAAGTTGACGTTCTCTAGCATGGGAGAGTTTTAATATATATTCATAATTGGGAAGCATGGGTAAAGGTCCATAATATTTGATATATACTTCAAGATCAATGATTTTATTACCTTTGATAACATGTTTAGAATATATTTGTCTCACATCAGTAGCTTTAACATCAAAGGTAATCTAAAGTAAAGTAGAGGATAAATATTTTGTGTTGGTGAGATTAGGTTGATCTAAACCAACAAGTTCTATAGTAATTATACTAGTTTGTTTAATAAATGTAATTATAGGTGATAAATTAAGAAGAGTTTTTTCATTTGAGTTTGGTTGGATATATTCAAATGGTAATAATTTAGATTGATTAGTATAGTTAGAAGAAAGAGAAATGATATTTATGGTTGGTAAAGTGGATTATATTGACTAAGTTGTGTACAAGATTGAGAAGATATAATATTAGGTATTTCTTTGATTACCCATGAAGTGTTTAATAATGGTGAATTCGCATAGGGTACATAAAGTTTAGGTTCTGATTCAGTATAAAATGAAATATGAATAACATGAAATCATAGTTGAAGGCATGTAATTTTGTTAATGTTGTACATCTAAATCTCATGATTGATTTTAGGCCATGATATAAGTATCATCATAGGTGTGAGATATAGTGCATGCATCATATTTTTTAGGAGTGGATATGGTGGAAACACGTATGTTGATGAATTTTCTAGGAGACATAGTTAAAGAATATGGAAATAGTTTGACTACCCTATATTAATTACAAGTGAAATCATCCTCTATGTAAGAAGGCTTCATATGCATTACATGGGGGTGGGGTGGGGCAGAGATATCAGTAGTGTCATCAATTAAAGGAATGTTGTGATATCATGGGAGTAGAGAAGGGAGACATTACACTATATAAGGAGGTAATTGAGTGGTATTACAAGTATTTTATAATTCATTTGGCTCATCATTATCTAAATCTACAAGAGTAACATGTAAATCAGAATGCATGTTAGTAAACTCAAGGAGAGGTGGACTATTGATATAATAAATAGTAGGAATGAAATATTGAGGTTTAGGATTTGGTAATTGAATAATCCATGGATTAGGATTGGATTCATGTTTCTAGCATTTGTAATTATGTATTAATTTGATATATTGACTACCTAAAAAATCAATGGCATGCATATGATGTGTCCATGGATGACCAAGGGGCATGTTGTAAGATAGGGGAAGATCAACAACCATGAACATAGTGTGACTTGTCTTGGATCCAATGGTAAGTGGGAGCCAAATACAACCAAGTGGTTTTTTATTGGTTTTATTGAATATTTTACATGTGAGGCCTATTTGTTTGAGGTTTTCTTTGGTGTATCTAATTTATTAAATTAACCAAAGGGAGGTGACACTAGTACTTTACCCTTCATTTACTAGGAATTTTTGGATGAGGTTATTGTTGATTCTAATTTTGATAAAGAGAGGTGAATCATCTACTCGAAAGAGAATCTCATCACCAATCATATATTCCTTGATAAATTCTATGGAAGGTTTTATGGATGAGGAGATAATTTTATTGTATGAACTTATATAAGTGGAGGATTGTTAGAAGGGAGTTTCAAATCATTATATTATGATTATTAACTATTTTGTAATTATTTCATAATTAATTTATGATGATAGGGAGAAGTTTAAACTAATTCCATAAGGGGAATTTTGTAAATCATTGAATTAAGTTCTTCTAAGAAATTCCAATGCAATTTAGAGTATGAAGAAACAACACAAGGTTTATGAGAAATGATATTTTTCACAAGTATAGGAGAACTAGATTGAGGATATAATTATGGAAGTGGTTAATCATTTGATTTTGAATTTGTTGATAAAGTAGTTATGGTATCTTTGAGAAATTGTTCATCAATAGAGGATTTATTCAATTTATTGACAGGATCCTTGGGAGTGAGTTTACGTCTATAGTTGACTTTAGCTATGTTCACATATTGAGATTTTATATAATATTAATCATAATCAGCATTAATTACACAAATATTATCATTTAAATGTTGTGTATTAGGACTAGAAGAGGATTTTTGAAGTTTTGAGGATATAGGTTAAGTAACTTATTTATTTTGAGAGGCTATGAGATAATTGTGATGACATAATTTGATCATAGCATCATGGTCAAATGTGTCACCTAACATGAAGGGAACAAAAAAATTTATAATCCCATGACATGTTTTGTCAGAATTATCAACATCAACATGAAACCCATAAAATTTATTAGGATCATACCATGATGGGGGAAGTTATTATTATAAGCGAAGGGTTTAGATGTAAATAATAATTGCTTCATTTATGTTACCATTAATGGTGAGTGGGAAGTAGTTTGATTATTATTTTTAATTAATACTATTTTCATTGATTGAGATTGTGGGTCAGCACTCATAATTGCATTAGTTAAAGTTTGGAAGGATTCCTTGATTGAACTATAGGTTGGCTCAAATTGTTTCATAAGGAAATATTGTCTTTTAGCTTGATCAAATGCTTCATTTAAAGTTTATGGGGGAAAATTATGAACCTTGTATTAAATAGGAGGTGTTAAATTAGTGATAAATAATTTAAATAGATTATCATCATTCATATTGTGATATGCTTTATAATGTAGTGATTTCCATCATTTGATGAAAGAATGAGCTGATTCTAAGGGTAATTAATTAACATTAATGAAATGACTAAGACAATTTTCTGGAAGATGATTTTTTGGAATTATTTATCTAAAGCATTGACTAGATCCTATAGTTGTGAGATAGAATGTTGACAGAGTTTATTAAACCATTCTACAACATTGCTTGTGAATGTTTTGACTAAAATTTTGATAGTAGTGAAAGTATTAGTTTGGACCCATTTCTTATATAGATTAATAAATGATTTAAGAAAAGAGGTAGGGTCTTTAGTTCAATCATATTTATTGGTTAGATGTATATTTCTAATATTAATTGATATTATGAAGGGAGCTAATGATTCATTTTGAAGATATTAAATCAACTTGTTATGCATAATAGGTTGAGGAATGATATTCCCATTAGCATATCTAAGAGGAAGAGGAATAAAATTTTGGTTATTTTGAGGCATGATGAGAGGAGGTTGATTAGTCATTTGTAATATGTGATGTTGCATTCGCATCATTTTAGAATTATTGGTTATTTGTATAACATTAATTTGTTGAACCATGTGGTCAAAATTTTGAGTGGTATTGATTGGTGTTTTTTGGTTGATAATAGTGGGAGGTGATAGATGAGGTTGATTATTAGTGTTGGAAAGAGGAACATTACCAAGTTTAGGGATAAGAACATTTCATATAGGAAGATTCCATGTGAGATTATTTTCTATGTTAGTATATATCACTCCAATGGTATAATAGGGACATTTAAATAGGGTATTATCATGAGAAGTGTGAAATGGGTTAAATCCCTCTAAATCATCACTTTGGGTAATTTGAACTATGTTGTAGTCAATGGAGTTAGTTAAAGGATGGGAATAAGTGCACCATGAGAGATTATCCTCTTGGGTGGATAAGGAAGGTAAGAAAGAATAACCCATGTATCTTATAAATGGGTTAAGAGTATCAAGGAAAATTTTGATAGGTGATTTCATGATGCAAAATAAGGTGGAAGGAATAATAATGATGTGTAGATTGTTTTAGGAAAAGTTTTTAGGAATAAAACTAAATCAGCCATAAATGAAACTATATCATCCAAATAAATGAGATACAAAATTAACTTGGTCAATCTAGTTTGTTTCAAAACATAGAAATAGACCACCCTTAAATGAATGAAGTTGGCCAGGAGGTACACAATCGATCTAGATGATTTAGTTGGGAAATCAAGATAAAAGAGTAGTCTAAAAACTGACTAGATTTCAATTTGTTAAGAATAAAATAGAAATTAATGTAGAATAATTTCACAAAATCACAATATTAAGAGATATGAATAGAAATAAAATTGCACAACAAGAAGATAAGATTTAACATGGTTGACCCAATATGGACTACATCCACCAGGAAATACTTGTTCAAATTTTATTAAAAGCCAATAAGAGTACAATCCACTCTCGATCTATCTTCTCACAATTACAATGCACAAATATTGTTTAGAATTATGCCCAACAAACTCTCCTGACTTCATACACTCTATTTACCTTCTCAAAGCTATTCTAACATCATGATGTATTACATACTATATATCCATCTATAATACATCAATAGATAACCAACATAGTGTTTTTACAAAATAATGGGTACCAAAACCATGGTCCAAGTCAACCCATAATGGTTCCCCATTGAGGGGGTTTATAAAAAAATTTAGGGGCTATTACCCCCAAACCCTGATGAGAATACATATAGAGTTTATAGTAGTACATTTTAATGTATAGTATTTGAAATACATTGTAATGTGGAAATAGGCTCCACAACATAAAAATCTCCCACTTGGAGATTGATTTACTCTAAGCAAGGTTCTTAACCCTTCACTATCATTTGTGAAGGCCAACTAAAACTGAACATAGATTAAATTTATCCCTTGTGACCACCTTGGTCATCATGTCTACAAGATTCTGACTGGTATGAATCTTCTCTAGCTTCAGATTCTCTTCTGCTAAAGTTGTCATTATGAAATGGTACCTAAACTATAGATACTTCATCCTAGAGTGGAAAGAAAAGTTCTTTGCTAAGTGTATATCACTCTGACTATCACTATATAGTTTCCCTTCCTCTTGATTATGGCCCAAATCTTCAAGAAATTATTGTAGACAAACCATGTCTTTGCTTACCTCTATGGTAGTAACATACTCAGCCTCTATGGTTGACAAAGCCACACGTTTCTATAGTCATGAAATCCAGCTCACTGCTATGTCACCTATAGTAAATACATATCCTATCATACTCATACTATCTGTCTAGCCATGTTTGAATCTACATAACCATGTAAAGTGGTGTCCAATCCACCATAGTTAAAAATTTTCCCCATGGTCCCTCTCAAGTATCAAAGGATCCACTTCATTACCTGCTAGTGCCCTCTACCTGGATCACTCATGTACCTACTTACTACTCCTATTGCATGAGCAATTATTGGCCTAGTTTACACCATGGAATACATTAAGCTACCAATTGGTTAATGAGTAAGGTACATAGGACATCTGTATTCTCTCCTTCTCTATTTTGGGACACTATTCCTTTGATAACTTGTAATGGCCTACCAAAAGAGTCCTAACTAGTTTAACATCCTACATAATAAACCTCTCCAAGACCTTTCTAATGTACTCTTCTTGAGATAAATTTAGCTTTCATTCCTTCCTATCCTGATTTATTCTCATACCAAAGATTTTTTTTGTTTCTCCCAAGTCCTTCATATCAAAGGAATTACTACGTTTTTCTTTGAGTACCTTTATTTCCTACATGTTCTTAATTATAACCAACATGCCATCCACATATAGACACATCATAATGTAACTACCATCATCAAACTCCTTTATATATACACAATGGTTTGAATGACACCTGGAGTATTCTTGCCCCATCATAAAACTATCAAATTTATTGTACCACTATTATGGAGCTTGCTCTAAGTGATACAAGCTCTTCTTTAGTTTACACATCATGTTCTTCTTCCTTGTGACCTCATATCCTTATGGCTACTCCATATATAATTCCTCCAAATCACCATGAAGGAATGTATTCTTCACATCTAGCTACTCTAAGTGCAAGTCTTTCATTGCCACTATACCAAAAAAAATCTTGATAGAAGTCATCTTTAATACTGGGGAAAAAATCTCATCAAAATGGATTCCATTTTTCTATGCAAACCCATTTACACCAACTAGGACTTTGACCTTTTCTTGCCTCCATCATCCTCTTTAATTCTATACGCCCACTTGTTCTACAATGTTCTCTTACCTTCAAGTGGGTTTACCAAATCCCAAGTCTAATTTTCCATGAGAAACTGATGTTCCTCATCCATTACTTGCTCCCACTTCTTCCTAACATCTACCTTCATTACTTATTCAAATCACTTTGGATATCCATTATTATTCAATAATAAATAATTAAGATATGGAGAAAAATGTTCAGGTTCCCTTCTTACCCTAGAATACCTTCTCACCATGGGAGTTTGGGGTTCTTGTGGAGTAGGTGTTTGAACTAGTTGCTTAGACACTTTATCATCTGTAATGTCCTTTAATACTATGTATTATTTTCTAAAATCCTCTCTCTAGTATTATAACTATTGTTTATACATGACTTTTTCATCAAAGACTACATCCCTAGAATGAAAGATTTTATTGTCCTTAAAACTCCAAATTCAAAAACCAAAGTCATCCTCACCATAACTAATAAAGGTGCATTTTTCAGACTTAGCCTCTAACTTGGTCCTATCATATTTATCAATATCAATATGAAAAAAATCTTCATATCCAAATACTCTAAGAAAGGAATAATAAACCTTCTTACTAGACCAAGATTCTTAAGGTATGCCTCCATCCAAAGAAGATGAAGGACCTCTATTGATCAGATATATAGCCATGTTTATGGTTTCTACCCAAAACTAAAGGGGTAGCCCTACATGCAACCTCATGTTCCAAGAATGCTCTATGATAATCTTGTTCATCCTTTCTAACACTTCATTATACTATGGATTTATTAGAACTACCTTTTGTCTACAAATTCCATTCCTAGAATAGTAATCAAAAAATGCATTGCTACAATATTCCCCACCATTATCTAACTTGAGACATTTTAAATTGAGACCTATTTCATTATCAACCATGGATTTCCATATTTTAAATGTATCAAACACATCATATTTTATCCTAATGTCATACACCCAGAATTTCCTAGTTGCATCATCAATAAAAGTGACATAATAAGATGAGTCACCAATAAAAGATACTCTAGTTGGCCCCCATGCGTCTGAATGAACCAACTCTAACTATTCACCTTCCTCATAGGTCTAACCTTGAGAAACTTTATCCTTTTCTATTTTCCATACACACAGTCTTCACATAAATCTAAATTATACCCTTTCAATTCAAGTAACCTATCCTTCAAAATTTGCATGCCCTTTTGGCTCATGTGACTGATCCTATTATGCCATAAATTTGCATCTACATCTATAGAAACTAAATTACAATATTCAACACTACTTGATAAATATAAGGTACCAATATTATTACCTTTTTCTACCATAGGACCACCCTTAGTCACCTTCCAAAAATCTATTATACATGTCACCATACAACCTTCATTGGCTAGCTATCCTGCGGATACCAAATTCTGTCTTAACTTGGGCGCATGCCTAACATCCTTCAGTATCCAAGTGTTCCCATTATATATCTTGATATGAACACTTCATTTTTATACTATGTTTCAAGGCTCATCATCACTAAGATAAACATGTCTAAAATCACTTTGAACATAATCAACAAAATAATGCCTATATGGTGTAGCATGAAAAGAAGCCCCTGAATCTAAAACCCAAGACTTAATAATATTATATATGGAGAGAATTAATTCATCCTGACAAACATTACCTACTATCACATTCACCTCATTGGTGTCTTACTAATTTTTATTCTTTTTCTAAAGAACCCAACAATCCCTCTCTGCATGCCCAATCTTTCCACAGTGTCAGCATACCATCTTGCTCTTTGATTTTGACCTTCTTTGACCATTTTAATTTCCATGATTTCATTTTATTCTAAACTTTTTTCTCCCTCTACTCTCCATCTCCAAAGTATCACCTAAATTATAAGTTTCCCTAGAGCTTTTATGTTACATTTCCTTGCTAAGGATTAATCCTATGACATCCTACTTGGCATGGTTAGAGACCAAGTTGCTCACAGCCATTACCAGGATGTTTCAACTCTTTGGTAAGGAACACAAAATAAGTAAAACCTTGACTTCATCATAAAATTAAATTTTTATAGATTTCAACATACTCATAATCGTATTAAATTCATTCAAATGATCAGAACCATTTTCAAACATCTTCATATTAAATAACTTTTTCATTAAAAATATTTTATTATAATCAAAAGGTTTCTCATATAGCTTCCCTAACACATTCATGAGACCTTATGTGGTCTTCTCCTATGATATATTAAATATTACCAAAGGTACAAGGCCTAACCTAATGGCCCCAAGTGATTTCCTATCAATCAACTCCCAAGCCTCATCTATCATACCCAATGGTTACTTTACTTTTCCTCCCAGTGGAGCATGAAGATCCTAATAAAGGCAATCCTTCATCTGCATCTTCTATAAACCAAAGTTCTATCCATTAAATATTTAAATCTTTGATCTATTATAATCATTCATAGCTCCCACTTAAAATAATAACCCTTCTTGTCATTCAACACTTCAACAAATACAACTTGAAGCTCTGATACTAGTTGTTAAGATTAAAATAGAAATTAATTAAAAATAATTTCATAGAATCATAATAATAAGAGATATGAATAGAAATAAAATTGCACAACGAGAAGACAATATTTAATATGGTTTAACCAATGTGGGATACATCCACCAAGAAACACTTGCGCATATTTTATTACAAGCCAACAAAATTAAAATCCACTCTCAGATCTGTCTTCTCATAATTATAATACACAAATATTGTTTAGAGTTGTGCTCAACAAACTCTCCTAAATTCACACAATATGTTTACCTTTTCAAAACTGTTATAACATCATGATGTATTACCTACTATATGTCCATCTATAATACATCAATAGACAACCAACATAGTGGTTTTACAAAATAATGGGTACCAAATCCATGGGCCAAGTCAACCCATAACAATTCCCCTTTAAAGGGGTCCAAAAAAAAATTTATGGGCTACTACCCCCGAACCCTGACAAGAATACATAAAGAGTGTACAATACATTTTAATGTATAGTATTTGAAATACATTATAATGTGGAAATAGGATACACAACATAACAATATGGTTGATCTAATTGGAAAATAAGTAAAATAGAATAGTCTATAAATTGATTAGATCGAGTTAGTTAATCTAGTCTTATAGTCTATTAATAATAATTAAATGGTCTTAAATTTGGATGATTTAGTTTTAAATACAGAAATAAAGTTAAATACACATGAAAATAGATCGAGCTAGTTGATCTAGTTGAAACACATAACACAGAACTTATATCAAGTCTAGATAATACAGTCTGCAATGTAGCATAGAATGACAAATATCAATTAGTAAAAATATAATTTATAAGATAAATAATTATCTAAAATTAAGACCATGAGATTTTACTAAATATTGTGTTTGATAATATAGGCTTCCAAAGATACTATCTTGTCTATTGGATAGTGTCAGCCCAATATTTTAGAGTGATAATTATAGAGGTAGTGCCATTTCCATAGCCCACTAAATCCAATTTCAAGGGTAATTTAGAAGTAAATTATCAATTATAAATACTAATCTGATGCACCACACAATCAAATAGATGGATGGATTCCTAAGATTTAATATAAAAGTAAATCTTAAGTGTTTTAAAAATCATGTGAGGTAAATGGAAACTAAAGATTGTATTTAGCTCTGTACTATGGCTATGAGTATTGGGGCAAGCCCTTCATGCCATGATATATATAAATGATAGCCAACGACCATAAAAAATACCATTTAGCCTTTTATGATAAAAACTAAGTAGTTCTAAAACTATAAGTACATAGTTTTTATAGAAATCCAAACAAGATAAAAATAAAGGTGAAAATCATTTTGTTGAAAATCGAGTTATAATTTTTAAAAGAAAATAAACAAGTATCCAAATAAAAACTAAAATTTATTCTAATTAGTATGAAATAGAGGTTAATTTCCTTTGCTTATGCTATTACAGAACAAGATCAAACATGTTGATCTAATTGTGTAAATATTACATAATGGAAGCGAGCTAGTCAACTCAATTTGATGGTAGGAAATAGACATGGAACTAGATCAAGTTGGTTGATATAGTTGACTGTGGGGGTATAGTTTTATAAAACTAAAAAATTAAGGAAAAAAATATATAATTTGAACTTTAAATGCAAAGTAAGAAATGAAATTTTATTAAAATTGATAAAATGGAAATATTAAGCTTTTAAGAATGAATATAGAGGATAGAATATGATCGACCAGGTTGATTTTGTAATTTTTTTGTGAATGTTGAATTAATGTTTGATTAGGTTATCCAAATGATTTTTGATCCTGTAAAGGCAAAAACAATGTTATTAGATAGAATCAAGGCAATCGATCAGTGTAAATAAAATTGATAAAAATAGTTAAATGAAACTAAACCGATCAAATCAATTTCATTATTTGAAACTAAAATACAGAAATAAACAAAATTGAGTTGGTTAATTTCATTAGGCATAGAAGGAAAAATAAATGACTAGATCAGCTCATTGAATCCAATTAGCTGAGATTGAAAACCCCATGCATAGAGAATAAGATGGGATCACCATGATAGATATAGTTGGAACATGTGCACAGAAGATAAAACATAAACAACATGCTTGATCTAATTAAAAATCTACATACAAAAGATAAAACATAATTGATAGGTTCAATCTAGTTGAAAACTTATGCACAAGATATAAAATTGGATTGACATACTCAATCTAGTTGATTGTAATTGAAAATTTAAAAATTATAAGGGTTAGATTGATGTAATATTCACCAAAATGTATGCAACAAATTATGATAGATATACAACTTATCCTACTTAGTGTATTTCAATATCAGAGAAGGTGATCTTACCAAATAATTCAATACATAGTGATTTATATTGGTACATGACCAATTCACATCCATTAAACCTAACTAAGAGATATGTTACCATACAAAACTAAAGGATAGGGTTACAAAGCCTCTAGGCATATGACATTATGTAATAACACTAGATAGGCCTATGATACATAAAATAAATATGATCTGGTGTTTACTAAATATTGTGGCACAAAGGGAGATAGTTAATAACAAACAAAACAAAACATTCAAAGATAACTCTACTCAATTCAATGTAGAGGTAAACTAATCAAATAATATAAAATTAATTCTATTACTTTATGCAATATTTATCTATGAAATGAAAGAGTAAAAGTTAGGAATACTTACCTTAAATTGAACCTATCATGCCTCAATCTCTCCCTTGGCCAACGGTGCTTTGCAAGAGGTTATTTTAGATTTGTAAGGATTACACTATATAAATAATTTCTAATCTAAAATATTCCTACTTTAAATCTAAGACTTTACCACAAGACAAGCTTCTTTCCCTCTAAGGAAAAACCCTAAGCAATGACTCTTCAATTGTATAATTAGCAGAATTACAAGCTGTAAAAATATGAAAACGAATTTTCCTCTTTATTAGATTGAAGTAAAGGGGATATTTATAGACAAATATTGAACCTATACCCTCATAGGAATTTAATCAAAAAAATTGATTGTCTCGGTCTTGTTAGGTAAGAAAATTTAGTCATTAGGCCTCAAACTAGGTTGAGTAGGCCAATATAGTTCCATAATGTGAAATCAATCCTAAACAAGATCAACTTGGCAGACATAGTAATAAAAAAAGTAGAATAAGGTTGTTTTCTTAGTTAGTGGTTATTTTGGAAGGTGAATTACTTATAGGAATGACGGTTTTTAATTAATTAAGGAGTTGGATAAAATTAAATTATAGTGGTTTTAGGTAATGATATAGTGACCAAAAATCTTACAAAGCACCAAAGGTCTACCCACCCCTTTCTTGGTGTTCCCTTTATGGCATGCACTTAGATAAATTGAAACTTGATAGGTTCTTGTAAGAGAGAAATGTCAGTAAATGATAAAGTTTAAAAATATCATGTGTATACATATACATTTATTTTAAACATTGCATTTATTTATTTATTTATGTTCTAAGGTTTCACTAAATTTATAATTTCCAAACATTAAAGAGAATTTCTCTTTAACATCAAGGATTTAGTATTGTTGTTTACCTTACACAAAATCTTTTCTTGTAATTAGTTTTCAATTTCATTTTTTTCTTGTTTTCCTATAAAATGTGTTCCAATAATTTTAAAACTCATATGAGATGTCATTCTGGTAAATTGGTATTCATTTTTACCTAATTCATGGTGTGAGGGGCACTACCCCAATACTCAATCCATTAGAAAATAATATATATGAATTTTAGTTTGTACATATCTCATAGTATATCTGAAATACTTAGGTTTTGTTTTTCAGTCATAAGAAGTCTTTGACCATTTATTATTGTAATTCATTGGTAAGTTGTTAGCCCTAGAAAGTTAATCTTAATGTGCCCTAGAAATGGTATTGTGTATCTACGAGATGGTGGAATCCTCTTTAGTTAGTTCCCTTTGGGTTGTGTTCACTATTTAGAATTGGGATCAATGTTTTTGATAGCCTAAAAAAAAATAAACACACCCTTAATCCTTGTTATAAATTTCAAAGTTTAAAATATAAAACCATGATAATAATGAATGCATTTTTCTTACATCTTTTTAAGTTCAGTATTACATTCTACCATACTTTTCAAACTTATGTTTGGATTCATTATATATGTACATTATTCAAATCTAAATATCATAAAATGGGATAAAATAAATAATGTGAAAACTCAAGACTTCCTCAATTCATATTGATGAAATATCTAATCCAAGATCCTACCTATCACCACTAGGAACCAAAGGGCATGCATGATTTAGTTTATTCCCCCTTATCCTAGACCTTGAGGTTATCTTAATGACTATCATATTCTTATTATTCTTCTAAGGTTCATATTAGATTCTAATGTCCATGTTATCAAGACTAGATGAGAGTAAATACGTCATCTGTCATGGCAGAATGAGAGTGGTTAACATGTTCCTCCTCATCCCCCTCAATGTCCCACAAGGAAAGAAAATACATATAAGGGTTATGATATCATTAATCAACTACACAATACTCACGTTAAGATCTCAATATTATATTTTCTCCAAATAATTATAATGTATAAATATGTTCTTTATGAATCATTATGCAACATCATTTTACCCAATAATGTAGAAACTTCTTATTTTACTTATATCATTAATAATTTAGGATAAATGGAGGAAAGTATTTATTTAAAAAATGAGGACTTACCTCTAAGCATATCATAGATCAACACCTCCCATTATATATCTAGGTTTATGTGAAAAATAAATCTATCAAAAGGTTTCTTGTAGATAATGGATCAAGTTTATATATATTCAATATCTATTTCTTAAAACTATTGGATATACATGCACAAGATCTTACTTATTCAGACATGAATATTTTAAATTTTGATAATATTCTATGGAAATTACTTGGACAAACTACATTTCATATAACTTTGGGGCCTGGAATGATATCCACCATTTTTTAGGTCATACCTAATGACCTTAATTATAATAGTCTTTTAAGAAGACCTTGGATACATGAGATGAACATAGTTATTTTTAATCTACATGCATGTTTAAAGTTTGATCACCAAGGTATTTTTATTATAATTTTAAATTAATTTGATATATTAACTCTAATTAAGATAAAAATACTTGAAGGGTAACGAATGTTGTAAATGACTTGTAGCTAGAAAAATGGAAGTAAAGTACTAAAATTGGAAAAAGTTAGAAAGACTAATAAAGCTAACTATGAAAAGCACAAAGAGGACCAAAAAAATTATCTAATTTTTTCCTATTAGGTTGACTATATGTGAGTGAAATATGGTTGGAAATAATCAATTTAGACATGTAAATATAACTAAAATAGTAATTATCATTATTCTAGGTGAGCATCGATTAGAAATAATTAGGATTAAGTATAGCTCTTGACCCATATGGGTCATTTTTAGCTTGTGAAAGAAAATGGAAAACTAATGATACACTCACCTTTTCCTTCTTGAAATATGAGTGTATGCAAAATTTAGGCCTTCAACTATGCATGAATGACCTACAAATGGCCTCTTCAAGGTTGAAACCCCATTGAGGTTTGTGATAGCATAAAACCTAAAAAATGAGAGGGGGAGTGTAATGAGCTAATATGACCCAAGTTATCCTCATGATGATTGAGTGTTATCTACATATCCATAATACTATGAATATGGTATCAAGCCTCATGTAATTCTCCCACCTAAAGTGATTTGTGAAATAGTGCTCTTCTATTACATGTATGCATCTAGAGATGGTTTGACAACTCGATAATGATTTGCTTGACTCAGATAGAATAGACTTGTGACTTAGATAATTGTTTTTTTAAGTGAATAGAATAAAATTTGGAAATAATATGGAAGATTTTCTCAATGTGTAATAGTATAAGTGTGTCATAATAGTGAAATTACCAAGTTGTAGAATAAGGGGCTTATATATGCATTTATATAAATCAAAATGAGTGAAACCTCATGCTAAATATCCTAAAAATATAGAGAAACCTATAAGTAAGGGTATAAATTTTAAAAAGATTCATTATTGTAAATGGGGCAAGATCAACCTACAAAGGTTGAGATCAACTATTGATTTCGACCAATGTGAATCAATTCTAACTTGGAAAATGTAACATTCTTATTAAGAAGTTTGAATGTACATTTAAATACTTAGATAGGTTTTTTATAAAAATAATAATATTTATATAGGCATTAAAAAATAACTTATAAGGGATGGGCCAATATAGTTACATAGGATAGAGTGAGGTGGCAAAATAAGACCAATTTAAATGTTTAAGTCAATTAAGACAAACTTGGGCCAAAATTGACTATATACACATTGATACATACATACATACATATATATATATATATATATATATATATATATATATATATATATATATATGTTCTTTAATTTAAGAACCATTTAAATTATAGGCATTAACCCAACCTAAGGATCAGTAAATTCCTCATATTTAACTAGATGTGTAATAATTCAGATCAATGGAGACACCAATGTCTTCTTCTAATCCAATGGTATTATCATCAATACACTATATTAAATATGTATTTTGGATAATATATTTATTAAAAATGGGATATAGCACAATTATTGGGAATACGTACACAAGGTATTATTAATCCATCCAATTAGTTCATCTAAAAGGATGATAAAGATTTAGTTATTTAGAGGAATCCAAAAAATAAAAAATAAAAAAATTCTACACAAACCATAATTTATAACCCATTTCCTCAAATAAAAATTTGATCTAAAACTTGAAATTCATAATACATCTACATTATAGTTGGTGAATCCTAAAATGATCGATGATACAACTTCTCTAGAGACCTTGACATTAGATGAATTTTCAATGGACTAGTCTCTCTTAGAATACCCTAAGACATAAGAGGAATTTTCTTCCTCTTATCACAATAACATTTTCCCTCATTCAATATCCATCCAAGAATATTTTAGAGAAACTAAAGATATTAATATCCACATCAAAATGGATGTCCCATATACAATTCCTACATCATCATAAAATGAATAAAAATCAACTATAAGTAATGAAGGGACAATAAAATTTTAGTATGGAATAAATAAGGTTCCATGACCACTACTTCTTATGGATTTTTTGAATAAGGATGAAGATAAAACTCTTTGAAAATCTCTACATTATCACCCAAAATTATTTGCATGGGATTACAAATATATTCCTAGAATTGATCATGCATTTACAATGCATGATATACTACCATACCCAAACACTAAACTAGTTAAGCAAAAAATTAGAAAAATACATCCAAAAGTATTCTTGGTAGTCAAACATGAAATTGAAAAACTATTAGATGTAGGTTTTATTCAAGATATTTATTATCCTGAGGGGGTCTCTAACATAGTAATAATTACAAAGCTTAATGGTGAAACTCATATGTTGTATAGACTATCAAGATTTAAACACGACATGCCTCAAGGATGAGTTTGTATTACCAAACATTGATATGATTGTTTATTATACTACTAGTTATGAAATTTTATCATTTATAGATGGTTTTTTTTAATACAACCAAATACATATTAACCCCAAATATCAAAAAAATTATCATTTATCATAACTATTGTCACCAAATCTTGTACCCTATAAGAGGGTGTTCAAGCCTCTTCCATATTTGGGAAACATGAGAACACTTCTAGGTATGTGGGTGTACCTATAGTGGAAGTGAGCCTCTAGATTTAAGTTTTAGCTACTTGAATATATCTTGAAGTGCTTTCTCCTATGCTAATGCTTGCTTATGGGGAAAATAGTTAGAATTTTCATGAAATGAACCTATTCTAATGGGGTGATACACTAATATGTTTTCCACATGACCATCATATTTCATCCACTAAGAAATAAAGCATACAAACTAATCTCAAAGTTCTAAAGGATTCTAACATGAGTGCTTCAATATAGAGGTGAGATGTATAAAGCAACACAAGGTAAATAAATTAGAGGGAAAATTACACACTCCAAGGATAATCATACACTTGAAAGGATCCTAAAATAATTGACTACACTATATATGACCTATTAGAATGAGAGTTTCTTGTAGAAGACATGAAAAGACAAGGAAAAGCATATAATCACTAAACTTAACCATTCATCACTTTGCACACTCTAAGTCAAAATGTGACATCAAACTAGTAGGGCTTCACCATACTAGGTTTGGTATTTTTTTACAAAGGTCAAAATGGTAGCTACTTCTAGAATTTCAGATAGAGGAGAAAGAATGAAGTTTAAAGGTCACTAGAATACATGTCTGATTGATAACTAGTTACATCATAGGGGACTGGAGTATGGAATAGACCATGAATGCTTCCCAAGACAAATGTCCATATAAACCATGGCAAACTCTCCAAAATGGTGTAGAGACTCTTTAGCTAACCTTTGTGAAACTGCCTTCATCATCTACAGGAGGTTGAAACATGTTATAATAGTCATAATATGTGCTCTTAACTACAAGCTATATTCTAGACACCTGTATTCATCATCTACAATTATTCATTTTTTTTTTGGACTTTGTTCTTCACATTTGATAGTCACTATTCATCTCGGGTCTTTGATTAAGGTTTTAACATATGAGTCTGAAGAGCTTGATTTGCTATAGAATCCTTTATCCTACATATTTTCCCATGTGGAATTCCCTTACCACATTTCTCATTCCATTATAAACTATGTTGATTGTCATTTAGATATGTAGCCTCATCTTATCCATCTAGAACCTAGGTGAATTTGCCCAGTCAATCTCATTTGGAATCTCTTTGCTTTGACCTTTAATGCTATCACTGATCTAGGGTCCTAATATTATGACATTTTTCATCATTACACTCAATCTAAGTTCATTTACCTTTGACTCTCACTCGCACCATTAATCTACTTGGTATAATTAAATACATACCATTGATTTTGCCTAAACCCACTAACTCTATCAGGTTGTCCTCACACCATCAGATCTAGATATATGTTTGAATGCCAACCATTAGATCTTCCCCCATTTTAACTCAAAAAACTAATTTTCAATACTTTATTTTGATTTCCGTATACTTGACCATCATTGACATTTGTGTGCCCATCATAATTTAAACCCCAATGGTTAATTATTGAGACTTGATTTTTACATCCATGCGACCATCACTATCTACTTATTCAAATTTAAAGATTTATATCTCAAGATAGAGATATCGTCAATATGGCTTATTTTTAGGGGATGTTCTTGGAACTAAGGGCATTGATCTCATGTGATCTTTTTGCCACACAAAGCTTTTAAGCACATTTATAATATGCATAAGTGAGCTAACCTATCTATTTTTGCATGATGTCCCCAGATAGTCTGGTCTAGTTAGAGTTGTGTTATGAGATTTTTCTTAATCCTATATACCTCCAATAAGTTCTTGAGGCATATGAAAAATTTGTTCATGACTCTGAATTGTTCAAACACCATGAAAACTTGCTACTTGTATTTAAGACCCCAAAATGACCCTTAAGTGACTCATATTGACATAAAACTTAATTATACTAGGACCAAGGCTAAAATGGCATTAAATTACATTAATAAAAATACAAAACACCCTATGAAATTATGTTATACCCCTATATAAGTTTTTTTAATTATAGGGGGGTTGACCCATTTTGACTTGTGGTAAAAATAATCAATAATACCATGGAGAAAGTTTTGTTATGTATTCATGTCATTTAGATTAAAGAATGCATAGACCACTTACAAGAGAACTATGACATACATATTCCATGACTATATACACAAGACTATAAAATATTATGTGGATGAATTACTTTCAAAACATGATCAAGCCATAGACTTATGATAGTTATTTGAAAGACTGAAAATTTAATGTATGTTTAAATCCAAAAAATGTGTATTCAAATTTACCTCAATAAAGTTACTTGGATATATCATATCTTAAATAGGTATTTAAATGGATACCAAAAATATCAAATCAATCATAGATATGCCTCCTCCAATAGGGTTGAAGCAATTACAGTCCCTAAAAGGAAAATTTGAAACAAAGAGATAGTTTGTAGCTCAATTGGCTAACAAGACACAATCCTTCATGTGCCTATTAAAGAAAGATACCAAATTATAATGGGATGAAAAATTTTAACCCTTTTTTTGATAGATAAGGTATCAAGGTTAAATGGGTAGAATATCCTAATTAATTGGGTGAATAAAATAATTCTAGATCATGGCAATTAAACTTACTTAGATAACACAATATAATGAATCTACAATTTACTAAATATAAAGAGTATAATGCGAATTGATATTATGATAATTTAAATACTATGAAGGGAAAATAATTAGCTTATTTTTAGATGTGCAGGTAGATCTAAGTTGTGCTAAGGTGGAAGTCGATAGGTTGATTCTCAGGATCCAGTTGTTAGATTATGGAAATATTATTTTTAGAGGCTTATACACTTGTGTCAATATGTGGACACTTGCATCGATGTTTATATTTCTGTGTCAATGGTTATATCCTATATTAAATATTAATTATATTTATAAGTGACTATTTCTTCTAGTTAGGGTTTTTTGTTGCCTTTTTGTTGATGTATTTGGATTGTGCACATAGGCTTTGTATGATTATGTATATCTCAAACCTTAATTTCTCACCTTAGGTTAGGTTACCTTACCAAAAATGGGTTAGTGGATTCACAAATTTGACATAAACTCAAGGACCTCTCTATCAATAAGCATTTCCTACATAGACAATACTCTAATTAGGGACTTAGACATGTGTAGTTCTCCCTTAAGTGTGGTATTATGTGTGCATAAGGTTGAAATATGCTATATACAAGGGCATGCAATGATCTATATTATAACTTTAAAAATACCACTCATGGGTTTTTATTTGAATGCTTCAAACCTTTAATATGACTAATCCTATGATTGATATAGAAAAAGAGAAGAATGGGTAAGTAAAACTTAGTTATATAGTTGATTGAATGAACTTAAATAGGTGCTTTATTGGTATTTGTTACATGTGTGATTGATAATGTTGAATGGAATTTGTTTTGTATTTATAATGTACCTTTTGAAAATATAGCATGAAAGGGTTAGATAAGAAAAATAGGCCAACCCATATATTTCAAAATATTTACAATTGGGATGAATTTTGAAGTACAAACACTTGATAAGGAAACTAAACACTAGCATTGACACTAGTGTCACCATGTAAATGCAAGTGTCTGGTATAATAGAATTTTTTTAAAGGTTTATAACTGATAGTAAAAGATATAGATCATATTTTAAGCTTTATTTAGTGTATAAGTTATTTGGGTCATCAAAATGATAGGGTCAGACTATAAGATAATCAATTAGGCCTTGTGAGATGACAAATGTGAGCGTTTTGGTAGTCGAAAGGTATAATACTAAAGGGTATAGACCTAATTCGTATTTTTAAAGTTTAAAATATTTATATTCTATATATAATCATATTTTTGTATCTAAGTTTACCCCCTTTTAATAAAATAATGCATAAATATGAAATCACTAGGTTAAAGGAAAGAAAAGTGTACCTAGGTGTATACAACACACCTTGCCTTTACTTGAGCCCTAGTGAAATTTTTTGTTGGTGTATGACCTATAAAAAAAAACATGTTATAGTATGAATCAATGAATTTAATCTTAAATTGAATAATTTAAATGCTTGAAAAGCAAAGAGAGCAAGGAAGGAGTACACTTATGTTTTGATGTAACTTTGTTGTCCTTAGTACTTTACTTTGGTAAAGTTATTTCCTTATGAAAAATTAGAGAAAAAAGAGATTCATACCTGAACCTTAGAGATTTTAGGAGTAAAATTTGTATGGTTATTATTACCCCAATCTAGTACAATGATGATATGTGGCATAGCCATTGAGATCAATGAATCTCAATCGCACAATTCAAATGAAAGTACAATAAAATCAAGTTAAGTGGTATAACCAACTCAACCTAAAAAATGGGATTAATGATAAGGCCATTTATGTCATTGAATCTCTATAAAACTAATAAAAGGAGAAAAATTATATATACATGAAAGGATCAAAATGGTACTTCTTGGTAAAAACAATGCTTCTTGGTAAAAATAATGCTTCTTGGTAAAAATGATGCTTCTTGGTAAAGTGTTTTGAATATTTATTTGAAATTTTTGGTGAACTTTCATGGAATATTATCCTCTAATGTGTCTAAATATAAACTATATAAAAAAAATTAACCTTTAATCTATACATGTGTATAATATTTATCATAGATATGAAAACTCTATCCCAAATCTGTAAAATCAATGTCAAATGTATAGGATTCTAACCCAAGTGTATATCTAAATCATGTAAACTATATCAATTTTTTTCAACTATGTATGTGTATATTCATGTCTCTATGAAATTACCCCACTAATATCCCCCCCAAATAAATTTTTAGGTTAGGGGAATTTAATATTGTAGTCACCTTACCTTAAAAGGATAAGAGAATTATATTATCTGTGTATGAATCGTGTAACATATAGAAGTAGCATGTATAAGTAGATATATCAATGAAGTGCAAAATATGTGATCACAAAACTCCAAAATATGCATGATATATATCATGGAAACATATATAGATTAATAATACAATCTCGATAAACAATCAACCACACACATAGGAGCACCCAATGTCAAAAAGGGGTCTAAGGAGACTAAAAATAAGGGTCATGTTCAAATGTCACACACTCAAAGTGAGGAAATATTAAAATTTCCACACACAAATAAATAAAAATCAATGTCACAAGAGACTATAGGCAAAAACATACTCAAAATTTACATAAACAAAATAATATCAAGTAATAAGTGCACTAAAGGAAGTGACAATATGTATAAATGAAGTAAAACAACCAACATAATCATATCATACTAGTCCCTACATGTATGTGTTAGAAAAAAATGTCATGTAACATAGTGTAGACACCTAAAAAGTGTCTAACCCTTTTGTCTTCCTCTCTCCCCTTGGTCCCTTGCCACTTCAACTATCCCTAACCTACCTAAGTCTTATTAATTGAAAATGATCATCTATTTTTAATTAAATAAGTCCATTTTTTTCCCTCTCCTTGCCACCTCACCACCCTAGGATACCCTCCTTGGATCCCTTTCATTCCCCACATGGCCATTTAATGCCTAAGACTCCCATTCCAATCTCTTCCCATGCCCATTTAACTCCCGTCGACCGTTTCATCCTCGCATTCATTTGACCCGACGTTTGGGAAACGGATAGAAGGCTATTTTTAGCCTTTTTCCGGCCTTTTAGCCGCCGACGTCGGTCAACCGTCGACCGACGTCGGTGATATTGCTAGCATCGGCACCCTTCATAACGGTTTTCTTCGCCGTTATCACCCCCTCTGGTCTTCTCTTGGCTTCTCTTGGCTTCTCTGCGTTTCTCCCTGGCATCTCGACTCTTCAATCTTTGCATCAGACCCTTGTTATCCATCCTTTCACTTGACCTCTCTGCCAATCAATCTGACTCTCTCCCTCAGGTACACAGCAAGCTTCTACAAGTGAACAATAGGGATTCTTCATCAGCAACAAGTCTTCACATCCGGCATCACCAGCAACAAGATCAACACCTTCTTCAGCAGGGCACACGTAAGTACTCTGTTTGTTTTCTTTATGCTTTCTAGTCATCTACTTTTAAACTAGATTCAACTCTTCTATCCCCCCAGACTGCTAACCAAACCAGGTAGACCCGGATCCCTATCTCCCTGAGTGGCCTCCTTGGTCTCTCTATTCCTTTTTGACATTTTGTCCATTATCTTAGACCTCTGCACAGACCTTCAACTAAAACCAGACTCTCCCAAACCATTTTGCACGCCCACAGACCTGTCCACAGACCAAGCCCAGACCAGACTCTGTCCAGACTCGACCAGACCCTGACCAAAATCCCATCCAAGCCTATTTCCCTGACTGACGCCGGTCATCACCCCGACCGACGTCGGCAACATAGCCCACGTCGGCACCTTTGACAACCGACGCCGGGGACTATGACTAAGCCGACAGCTTCTTCCAAGTAAGCCTTTGCTTCCTTTTCTCTTTCAGTTTGCTATCATTTCAGTCTATTTTAGCATTCTGTCATTTATCAGTCATTCATCTCTTATCAAAATAGTGGGTTGACCTCCCTTAAGGAAGTTCTCATACTTCTGGGAACAAGATTTTGCCTGGCAACCCACCGTCTATCTGTCTAACGCCTTTTTGTCCAAGCTTTCTTCTTTGTAGGTGTCATTCCTCCACAGCCAAGGAGGAGTGCTCACAAGCGTATGGATTACAGTGCGCAGTCTATATCCAGGTACTTCACATGCCTTGTCCATTATCTCTTTAGTTTCTTCTCTCTCTTAAATCTGTAGAAAGCGAATTAGCGATAGAAACATTCTGGCACGCCCGGTGGGACCCTAGGTTCCTCCTGGGTTCCTTCTCTTCTTCATTCATTTAGGAGCATTAGGTTCTTACCTTTTCTCCTCCTTCTTTTCTTCTCAATGACACTATAAGCAGGACTAAAACGAATCTTTCTTCCTTGCATTTCTAGACTAGTCTAAACATCATACTCTCAACCCTTTCTCAAACTTGTCTTCATAACAAACATCACATTTCGACTTGGGCATTAAAACACTTTGCATTCATTTCTGCTTGTGCTTGCATCTTCTTAGTCCACATCTAGTAACTTAAATCTGCATATTGAATAAATCGTAGACACTTGATGATACACTACCAAACCACATGCACTAAAACGAACATAAAACTTACTTGAGACAAGGCCCGACTGGGATTTCATCCCCCAGCAGATACCTTACCCATCCCGGTGACCCTACTTGGATTTCATCACCAAGGGGGAAGCCCACTCCGTTCTCTGGCGGAGGATAAACTCTAGGCGAGGTATATCTTGGCTAAGTGAGACCGGCTAACCACTGGAATCGTGAAGTGAGGGGAGCTTGCTCCTTAGCACCAAGCCACGTACCAGACCCTAACACAGATCTTTGAGCACCTTAACAACACCCAAAACCATCTTTAGACCACCTTCTTCTAGGACCCTTCTTACAGCCAATCTCCCCAAACATTCATCTAAGGCATAAGCCACAGCTTCTAGAGTTAATTCTTAGGATTTATCGCTTAGGCTTGTCGATCTCTCTCTGTTTTCCTCTTCTCATCTATTTGTTTGAGTGAGTGAGGACGCTTTCTTCATTGTTTTTCCAAGAATCTTCAAATCTTTTGGTTCTCTGGAAAACACAGTCACCGGCATCGGTTCTGCCACCGACGTCGGCTCTCCCCTGTCACCGGCATCGGTTCTGTCACCGACGTCGGCTTTCCTCTCTTATCGGCATCAGTTATATGACCGACGTCGGCTATATGCCTTACCGACATCGGTTTTTAAACCGACGTCGGTCTCTGTCACTGTCCTTTTCTTTCAAAACCAGCAGCCTAAAACCTGTCATTTCTCTGTCAAAGACTCCATTCTAAGTTTTTGGAACTGCAAGAACACAGTTTCTGGAACCTGACCCTCCTTTTTGACCACGCTCCCTCATCCCTAACCAGTCCTATCATGGAGTTCCACTCAGAGACTGAAAGAACTCCTACAGGACCGACCCCGACCCCGACCCCGACCCCGACTCAAATTCCCATCATCCCTAAAGGGGACCAAGATTTCGAGAGATTCTTGGACCTCAATACCGCAGCCCTCCAAAACTATCTCTCGAGAAACCTAATGCGAGACCTTTCGGGTGACGTGGCGATGACATCCACACCATTCGCCACCCAACCCCTTTTGACTCAGCCTTTCACCTCAACTATTAACCCAACCATGGCCAATACACAAGGTTTGGCCTCCCTGTCTATTCTTAGACCGACCTCCATCGGGGTTCCATTACCCCCTCAACCACCTGCAATTCAACCAAGTTCTACATCATATCATAACTTGACTGTCCCGACCCCTCATACTCTTGCGCCCATAAATGCAGGCGTGCCAACCTATCTTTCTACTAGTGCTGCCATTCAACCACCTTTGGCGGTGCCCAGTCAACTTATACCTTTGACCTTCACAACGCAACCACCTCTAGCCTCCACTTCTGCCCCTGTGACTAGTCATCCGTACATTGTACAACCGACTATGTCGCACACCTCCTCTAACCTCTTCCAAGCGCCTTACAACCTAGGGGGCGCCCAACCTGCCAATCCGTTAGCAGATCTTATCAAGATGCTAATGGATAAAATGTCCAGTCTCGAAGCCTCCATTTTCAGTTCAAGCAATACTTTGTCATATGAGCAAATTTGCAACGAGCCCATCCATCCTTTCGTCCCTATTCGACCATACCCTAACCATTAGGAGCTTCCTAAATTCACTCGCTTTCAGAGTAAGGAAGACCCACAACAGCATCTACCGGCATTTAGACATGCATGTTATCTTATTTCCCATGACGATGCGTTGCTTTTACGCACGTTCCCTATATCGCTTTCTGGCCCAGCCCTTGACTGGTATAGTTCTCTTGCCAGACACTCTATCTTTTCATTCGTTCAACTCGCCCAACTATTTCTTGACCATTTCTCAATCAACATCACCAAACAAGTCTCGATCACAGACCTTTACTCCATCAGGCAATTTGACGACGAATCTGTAGTCGATTTTGTCGCTCGTTGGAGGGGCCTGATTAACCAGCTCTCCTTCTCTTTGCCTCAACCTGAGCTCATCGAGCTCTTCTCTCGAGCATGTGCCAAACACATCTCTTCTACCTTGCGGATTCAGACATTCCACACTTTTGATGAAGCTTTCATCATGGCTCGAAAGCTTGAACTCCACGCTCTTGAAGAAGATAAGGTCAAATTGCGTAATACCAACGCAAAAACCAATGACCATTCTTCTTCCAGACCTTCTTCTGCCAATTCCGAATCTAAAGGAGTGGCCAATACTGTGGTCGTTAGATCACCATCCTCGACAACAACTAATCAATCTCAACCTTCTACATCTTCCAACATCACCAAACAATTCCAACAATGGTACATTCAGCATTCTTACACTCCACTTGGAGAACCATACGCTTTCATTTTGGAAAAACTGCTCAAGCAGGGGGTCCTCAATCTCCCCCCAATCCGACCACCTCAATTTGACCCTTCAAAAGCCATCCCTACATGGTATAGGGAGGCCGACTTCTGTCCCTTTCATCGCGTCCAAGGCCATGACATCGACAACTGCCGAACCTTTAAAAACATCATCCAAGACATGATCGACAAGGGGGATCTTATTTTAGATAACCCGAACGCCCCACCTAACCAACATATCGACATTTTCAAACAACCATTTCCGAATCATCCGCCTACTCAAAACAACGTCCAGACTTCGACCAACGACCCTCAAGACCATGACATTCACGTGATTAACACTATCTTGCCTCTTGTCCTTGACCAACCTCTTCCATTTAAGGATGAAGAACCTTCTTCTCCTGCTAGTCTTCCATCTACCTCTCTTACATTGGAGGACGCTTTGACCACATTAACATCATTAAGCCCACCTTCATCCGAAGACCCTACCTTGCCTACTCCTCAACTACAAGTAGAAGGCACGCTCATCCATGCCCTCTGCCCACTTGAGGAGCCACACTCTCTTATTTCTTCTCCACCAAGAGAAGAACCCGTCTCTCCACCCGTTTCAACTGAGGAAGACCCAGTCACAGTTTCCTCTTGCCCTTTGCGTGAGATTTCTACATCTTACTCACCTCCACCCACATCTAAACCCAAACCTACATCTAACCTCGCCTCACACAATAGTGGCCCTCGACCCAAACACACGAAAGCTACTAGACCTCACCGGAGGATTCCTCCTCCACCTTCGTCATTACCTTCAATTTCGGGCCCGCATCCATCCACTTTAGTAGGAGTACTTCCCACTCCCATCCTTCACAGAGGCAAGTCGCCTCTATTACTCTCTCAACCCATCAGACATACATCTCCTCCAAACCCTCGACCTATGCCTTTTTCGCCTCCCAAACCAACGTCACCAACCCTCACTGCAATAAAACATCTCAACCCGTTAGCAGGTTCATATGCCTTGCTCTTACGGCGATTATTAAAGTCATCTCGTATCGACCTCCTGCCTCTTAGACAATATCAATCTCTCGAACCTAAACCACCTTGGTTCGACCACACTTGCATTTGTGCATATCATCGCATGCCTGGACACGACACGGAACATTGTTGTGCCCTCAAGGTTGCCATTTGCCAATGTTTGAAGAATGACACCTCCCCTTTCAACCACATTATCAACAAACCTTCAACACCGCCCCACTCATCAACTCTCAGATCCAGGACATCTTGGTTCAACAACTCTAAATTCTATCATTATCATCACATTTCGGGACATGACACTGAGCGTTGTTGCGCTCTCAAAGCTGTCATTCATCAGCACCGGAAATAGGACTCCCTTCTCATCAAGGACCCTCTTGACCACCTCTTCGACAAAACATCGACCCCGACTCACGCCTCTCCAACCTCATCACTTAAATCAGGATCCCCACGCCAGACTGTGGTCCCTTTGCCGCCTTTGACCCCCTTATTCGACATTAATACCATCCATCTGACCACTAAACCTCAACCGACCTTAACCGATCTTTCAAACATTCTCCCTACCCACTGGGGGAACTCATCCTTCATCCAAACCTCGACCAACTTTTCAACCCAGTCTCTACCACATATCAATCACTCATTTTATCTTAAACCTCGACCAAGTATCCATCGACCCAACCCCCGACCAATTACTCGACCAGTCTCAACCAAACTTCAGCCAAATATCAATCAACCAGACCTCTCGACCAAACATTCAACCTTTTTCAAACCAACCAACGACAATGTCAACCAACTTCACATCCGTCAATCAACACCTGACCAATCTGGAAAGAGGCAAATGGGGCAAGTTTGCTCCTAATTGACTCAGACCTTAACGCACTAGCATGGCCCAGGGACTTATCAGACCTTGAGCCCCCCTTTCTGTCTTGCATCTCCGACCATTTCCACTGTTAGTCGAGTGCTCGATCACTTGACGTTTTACTTGAGCTCGTCCCTTGAGCAACTCCTTGTCATTGTCATTCCTTTTCCTATCAACCCTGCTTCCTAACACTTGTCAACCCTTTTTTGTCAAGCAGTAATGCTTTGTCCTAATAAAAGGGAACCCTTAAACCTCTACAGGCTCGTCCATGGCTAAACTTCAGTCAACAATCATATCAAAAATATTATATCATACCAGGTCATAAAACACTCTAAATGTAGACTGCTCCCTCGAAGGACAGCTACATAATTGCTGTATTACTAGACTGATCCCTTGAAGGACAGCTAGCCCAACTTATCAAACATTTAAAGCAAAGTATAGACCACTCCCTTGAAGGATGGCTATGACTAATTCTTGCTACAGATAGCACCTTTCTTAGAAGCTTCCCGCATTGATCAGCTTCGCAACATGACCACTACATTAAAAGACATCTCTATGTAGGCTTCCCGCATCGATCAGCCTGCACCAAAAAAAAAAAAAAAAAAAAGAAAAACGATTGACACGCTATCAAGTCATGGACACGCCTATAGTCATTCTTGGGTCACCTATAAAAGGGGCAAGGTTCTTCCTGCCACCAAAAAAAAGGGTTACCCCATCCTCTCGTATCACATAACTCGTCCTATCACCCCAACACACTCAAGGGACTTCGAGCTCACTTAACGTCAAGTGATTCGACTATTTCTCTAGCACAACACTGGTCCACGACGCAATGCATACACGGGGCTTTTGTTCTAACAACCCCTATCCATGCTGTCCTTTTTGGTCTTTGTCAATGAAAGAGCAATTTGCCTTTCACCTATCCTTCACTTTGGTCACATTAAACCAAACCAACTTCAACCTTTTCCGACCAAACCAACTTCAACATTTTCAAACCAACCTCAACATTTTCAACATGACATCAGGCATCGCCTTGTCCTTTTCACATAGTTTCTATGGACACCAATACACATGGAAACTATCGACCAGACCTAATTTATGTTAAGCATAAACCAATACTTGCTGAAGCATAAATAGACCCCATTCATTTTTAGCATACATCCATCACGACTATGGAAAATTGCTAGGGATGAAAGACCTTTCGACCAATGTTGCAGGATACACCATTTGGAAAAGGCTGCAACATCTCTTCCCCTCATCATCTCATCATTTCGACAATCGACCAAACTCATCATTGACCATCTTGACCCTCGCAGTCCGAACTACATTGGTCTGAGGCCCTATGACCAGGGCTATGTAGGCAGCACTCAGATAACACATCCTCTGAGGTTAGCTCGACCACCCCCGTTTGTTCGTCTCTTTGATGGACAAACCTTCTCTCCATTGACTCTGACCAAGACCAATCATTTTCCTTTGACCAAGACCAATTATTTTCCTTTGACCAAAACCAATCATTTTCCTCTGACCAAGACCAATCATTTTCTTTGACTAAGACCAATCATCTCTTTGACCCTTCCTCCCTTCTAGGGAGAACTACATTGGCCTGAGGCCCTTCGCACAAGGGCTATGTAGGCAGCACTCAGATCACATGACGTTTCTGAGGTTAGCTCGGCCACATCCTTTCATCCATCCATCCCCTTGACCAATGACCATTGGAGATCATACCTATCTCCTCAGACCCTGACCACTTCTGAGACAACTCTGTCTTGGTTTTGTTTGCACGCATGCTACCTCATGGCTGGTTAGCAGAATTGTTCGCAGACCTTATTTTTGGACCCTCACAAGTATATGATCGCAAGCCGGTTGATCTGCACTACTTGTGAATTTTTCGTGTTTTTGGGAGCACTTCCTGAGCCTTGGATACCTAGAACACGACGACCATTTGGAGCTTCAGCTTAGATTGAGTGACCCGATTAGCAGACGACTAAATGCTGGGACCCAGTTACTTTGATTTTAGCACTCCTCGACCCTTGACCTATGACCATTTGACCTACCTATCCTGTAATGTGGTATACCGGTAATCACGACTTTTGCAGCGTTTTCACTCACTTCTCACCTCTTTCTCATCCACCTTTTGTCAAATCAGCACTCGACATCAGGTTCCTTCCCTCGACTCCCACTTTGAGGGGGAATACCTCATCCATACTTCGGGGCAATCCATATCATCCTTCACCTGGGGCAACCACCTCTTGTTTTTGTCTTGAAGTTCATCTAGAACAACTAACAAGACAAAAAGGGGCAAATGTAGACACCTAAAAAGTGTCTAACCCTTTTGTCTTCCTCTCTCCCCTTGGTCCCTTGCCACTTCAACTATCCCTAACCTACCTAAGTCTTATTAATTGAAAATGATCATCTATTTTTAATTAAATAAGTCCATTTTTTTCCCTCTCCTTGCCACCTCACCACCCTAGGATACCCTCCTTGGATCCCTTTCATTCCCCACATGGCCATTTAATGCCTAAGACTCCCATTCCAATCTCTTCCCATGCCCATTTAACTCCCGTCGACCGTTTCATCCTCGCATTCATTTGACCCGGCATTTGGGAAACGGATAGAAGGCTATTTTTAGCCTTTTTCTGGCCTTTTAGCCGCCGATGTCGGTCAACCATCGACCGACGTCGGTGATATTGCCGACATCGGTACCCTTCATAACGGTTTTCTTCACCGTTATCACCCCCTCTGGTCTTCTCTTGGCTTCTCTTCGCTTCTCTACGTTTCTCCCTGGCATCCCGACTCTTCAATCTTTGCATCAGACCCTTGTATCCATCCTTTCACTTGACCTCTCTCCAATCAATCTGACTCTCTCCCTCAGGTACACAGCAAGCTTCTGCAAGTGAACAACAAGGATTCTTCATCAGCAACAAGTCTTCACATCCGGCATCACCAGCAACAAGATCAACACCTTCTTCAGCAGGGCACACGTAAGTACTCTGTTTGTTTTCTTTATGCTTTCTAGTCATCTACTTTTAAACTAGATTCAGCTCTTCTATCCCCCCAGACTGCTAACCAAACCAGGCAGACCCAGATCCCTATCTCCCTGAGTGGCCTCCTTTGTCTCTCTATTCCTTTTTGACATTTTGTCCATTATCTTAGACCTCTGCACAGACCTTCAACTAAAACCAGACTCTCCCAGACCATTTTGCACGCCCACAGACCTGTCCACAGACCAAGCCCAGACCAGACTCTGTCCAGACTCGACCAGACCCTGACCAAAATCCCACCCACGCCGGTCATCACCCCGACCGACATCGGAAACATAGCCGACGTCGGCACCTTTGACAACCGACGCCGGTAGGACCACCGATGCCGGCGACTGTGACTAAGCTGACAGCTTCTTCCAGGTAAGCCTTTGCTTCCTTTTCTCTTTCAGTTTGCTATCATTTCAGTCTATTTCAGCATTCTGTCATTTATCAGTCATTCATCTCTTATCAAAATAGTGGGTTGACCTCCCTTAAGGAAGTTCTCATACTTCTGGGAACAAGCTTTTGCCTGGCAACCCACCGTCTATCTGTCTAACGCCTTTTTGTCCAAGCTTTCGTCTTTGCAGGTGTCATTCCTCCACAGCCAAGGAGGAGTGCTCACAAGCGTCTGGATTACGGTGCGCAGTCTATATCCAGGTACTTCACATGCCTTGTCCATTATCTCTTTAGTTTCTTCTCTCTCTTAAATCTGTAGAAAGCGAATTAGTGATAGAAACACATAGAATAACAATTACATGGTGTAAGATGTAAATAATATTATAGGAATGTGTAAGTGTTATTATATAATCTCAACATGATAATGTGAAAATGATCATAAAATAATGTAACTGGTGTTGATCATGATCAAAGAAGCAGATGTCCACATTCTAATATGCCATGTGGGAAAAATAAAGGTCCAACATATGTATGTGAAATTATCATGGGTCTAGTATATGCCTGTATCATAGTAAATTATTTGTGAAACATGTGTGTATAAAAAATAAATGATATGTTATCTATTAACATAAACTAAATGACATAGATGTTAAGGACCTAGTAAACATGTGTATGTTTAATAATTTTTTATATTTTCTTTAGAATGTGTGTGTATATTTAATTATAGTAATATTATAAAGAAAAAATGTCTAACCTATGATCCCATCTAAGGGATGCTCATAAGAAGATATCAAACTAGTAATATCACCAATGAGCATGCAAAATTGTCATATTTACAACTGTAGAATTTGTGGCACTCTACATATGTCTCGTATGACTCTATGGCCATGAAAAGGTAATATGAGGATTAATGTTTCTTTTAACCCATTGTTTAGTGCTTTGTGGTTTCTTCATTTCAACTATAATTGAAACATGTTTATTTTCTCTTAGCAACTAGGTGGACTGTGTAGGTGTGGATAAGGATTTTGTAGAGTCCATTATGTATCTTTGGTGTAGTAGTATCTCAAGTATTGTCCACCTAGGAAATGGGATTTCCTTTTTTTTACCCTTATACACATGATTAACCTTATTAGGTTTTATAACTAGTTATTTTGGAATAAAATTCTCTTATATAAGTGGAGGTTCATATGGAATTCTAGAAACACTAATTACCCTATTGGAATGATTGTATTTAATACCCCCATGTAATTTGAAAGGTATTACATAGAGCTTAAGTATCCAAGGTCATACCATAACAAATCAAATACCCTTGTGTATGGTATAGTATAAAAGGTAGTGAACATATGTGTTGGATCAACTTGTAAAGGTAAATCAATCTCACTAATAACTTGTTGTGATGTCTTGTCGAATGCTCTCACCATTTTGGTCAAAGGGTATAAATCATCATGTGTATATCCAAAATGTGTGATAAATATCATGGTACATACATTTTCACTAGCACCATTATCAACCATAACATTGTGTAAAGGTTGATGATTAAGGTACACTCTAACAACAATGAGTGAAGATTTGAATCATCATCCTCAATGTCACTCTCATTGAATATAATATAAGGTGTTTAAACCATAGGATGTATAATGAATTTAAATGTCACATTAATACCATCTAATGGGTTCCCATAATGTGGTGGAGGATACTCATTATATGCCTTTTTCACATCTATATCTTTCTTAGAATAATCTTATAATGGATTATCAAATATGTTTTAGTTTTGATGGTCACCAGGTTGTGATCATGAATCCTTTGGAGGATCATCAAAGATATTTTTTTTTATTATGATAAGTTATTTTAATGTGATTTTAATGTGAGTCAGTTAGAATCACTATTTTAGGCTTAGGAATAGCATAGGATTCCTTATTTTAAGGAGATCCAATGCTTATTAATATGTATGTCATTTTATTCCTATGTAATATGAATCAATCATGTATTTGGTTGTTTTATTGTGAACCAAACTTTTCATTTGGTACCAAAGTGAGGAATTAATTCATATGAGAGTCTATGAAACATTTCATATCTCTTCTAGAGTTTCTATTCTAACTCTATGTTTTTCATAGTATATGTTGCATTATGTTTTAAATACTCTTTGTTTTCTAATTCTTTTTTAATCTAATAACTTCACTACATGTAAAACTCAACTCAAGTGAGATTTCAATCCTACAAACTTAGCCTCAATGTGACTCTAATTGGGATATATATTGGTAAACTCATCTTGAGCCTAGATGTTAAACATGGATACTCCATTCATTGGTCTATTCATTAGTGATAATATTTATATATCTTTCATACATTAATTAGCATTATAAAAAGTACTTATTCTCATCAATGATCTGTATCTTTCTAACTCAACATCTTTGTTATGCCCATGCATCATATGTAATTCTACAGTATTATTAGGTTATATTTAAGTTAATAAGATTTTTAATAATATTTATTTTTATATTAGTTGGTATATGAGGATTTATATTATATAGTCAATTTAGCATTAGCGTCTAGTTTAGTCGATAATCATTAATATTATTAGTTTTTAGTTTTGACTATAGTATTTTGTCAAAGACTTTTATCAAAATTAGAGTATATATAGTTTTTTAAACTTTGCATTCTTTATATTATTTGTAAAGTGGGATAATCATTCTTTTGAAAAGTGGGATGGTTGTAGAGTAGTTAGGTCTATAGATATATGTTTTTAGATCTAGTAGTTTATTCTGTGAGTCTATATTTTGTATTTTAAAGGACTCAAAATCAGTAGAAAATGATATCATATGTCTTCATTTTTTGTTCATTTTAAAGTATGGAAATTCTTTTAAAAAAATATTTTGGTCTCAATTTTCACCTTGGAAGGTGAAAATCTAGATGTAATTAATGAACAAAAATTTATGGGGAATAGTAAGTGGAAAATAAAATCTACCTACATAGCATAATAGGATATTAGAATGGTAGAGTAGGGATGATGAATCAAAGGACATTATCGGTATTGCTCTCTCAAAATCTGAGCTACATTACATAGATTTATAAAATCCATCCACATAAATATTGGATAATCTAAATAAATTATATGGAGCAAAAGAAGTAAATGTAAAGTTCTCACTAAAACTCCAGTTATTTGGATTCAAAAAAAAATGATGGAGATTTCATGTCAATTCATATAAAAAATCTAAGGTCTCTCATTAGACAACTAGCAAAAGTCAAATATACATTATAAGATGAAGATGCTAAAGCAATATTGTTAAATAATTTATCTTCCAAATACAACAATATTATTTTCAATCTTGGATAGATGCCTTCTCAAACCTTGGAAAACATGATTTCATCTCTCCTAGCTGAAAAAAAGAGAACAAGTGTTGAAGACATGGAAGAGGAAAGTGAAAAAATAACAAGAAATAAGGCTAGCTCATTTTTTTAGGTAAAAAGTGATGAAAATAAATCTTCAATAAGAAACCCTCTTTGTCATTATTGTAAGTAACTAGGACATATATTTATGTAATTTAAGAAAATATTTCAAGATATAATATATGATAAACTAAAACAAAAAACTTTAGTTTTTTAAGAGATTGAATGGGATGGATATCTTACCTACACTAGTGGTGAATATTCTTCTCATTGTAGTGATATATATATATATAGAGAGAGAGAGAGAGAGTGTGTGTGTTTGTGTGTGTGTGTGTGTGTGTGCCCACTTGAATAATAATAATAATATATGATCATTCTTATTCACATGTGTGATATGAAACAATCAAACATTATATATCTCCACTGTGATGATAGTATGAAGGATCATCTTGGTGTAGAAATCATGCACTTGATAAGAATCATGATTGGTTTTTTGATGTGTTTGTATGAGTTGGTTGATGGATCCTAATTCATAAAATATGTATTCACATTAATATGTTGATGGGCCCATATTCATATCAGTTGTAGTTACCACAGTCTTTATTTTTGTTAGGGTCATGTGCAAGTTCCATGACTACATGCTACATTTCATTATATGAATATTTGAAGTATATTCACACTAGAGGAGGGAATGATAAGTTATTTCAATGTGATTTTTATGTGAGTCAGTTAGACTCACTATCTTAGGCCTAGGGATAGCATACGATTCCTTATTTAAAAGAGATCCAATGCCTATTATTATGTATGTCATTCTATTCCTATGTAATTTTAATCAATCATGTATTTAGTTATTTTTATTGTGAACCAAACTTTTTAGTTTATTAATAAGGTCTTGAATCTTGTCTTTCAAGGTATAAGATATATTATTACAATGTATAGAGCCTTGGTGATAGTCACAATATGCAGTAACATATTATCTTTTTGGTAGAGTTCAGCTTGTATCAACCTCTATGAGAGGAAGGAGAGATATGATATGACACTCCATAAAATTCTTAAGTAATGAAATCAAAGACTTAGGTAATTATGAAAATTTTCTCGTAGGTGCATTGGATAAGATGAGCTAATTAGGTTATTGTGACACTATATTAACTATTGTGGTTTCTTCTTTTTTAGGTTCTATAGGTTTAACCTTGTATCTTGATTTGATATGAAACTTGGGAGTATATGTAGTTGGTGTGTATGCTGCACACTTAAGCATGTTTAAGACTCACTATCTTAGGCCTAGGGATAGCATAAGATTCCTTATTTAAAAGAGATCCAATGCCTATTATTATGTATGTCATTCTATTCCTCTGTAATGTGAATCAATCATGTATTTAGTTATTTTTATTGTGAACCAAACTTTTTAGTTTATTAATAATGTCCTAAATCTTGTATTTCAAGGTATAAGATATATTTTTACAATGTCTAGAGCCTTGGTGATAGTCACAATATGTAGTAACATATTATATTTTTGGTAAATTTCAACTTGTATCAACCTCTATGAGAGGAAGGAGAGATATGATATGACACTCCACAAAATTCTTAAGTAACGAAACTAAAGACTTAGGTAATTGTGCAAATTGTCTCATAGGTGCATTGGATAAGATGAGATAATTAGGTTATTGTGACACTAAATTAACTATTGTGGTTTCTTCTTTTTTAGGTTCTATAGGTTTAACCTTGTAGCTTGGTTTGATATGAAACTTTGGAGTATATGTAGTTGGTGTGTATGCTACACACTTAAGCATGTTTAATGAAATAAGTTTAATTTCATGATCCTGGACAATATGGAATAAGTCATCAAAATATTTAAACTTATTAAATATTATAGACTCGTGTAATAGTGCAAGCAAACTTTGCTTAAAGATGTCTTGAATCTATTTATCTTCCATCATTTTGGCCAACATTGTTTTACACCTGAAAACATATTCATTAATAGGTTCATTGGTTCTTTGTTTGACCTTATCAATTTGTGCATATGAAATATTTTTAGTGGCATTGATAGAGTAATGTGCTAGAAAATGATCCACTAAAGGTTTGAATTCTTTCACTAATTAGAATGGTAAATAATAAAACATATTAAAGCATATTCTTTTACTATCCTTAGAAATGATTTGGTCAAAATTATATCATTTAAAGTATAATCAAGAAATGTTGCATAACAAGATTGGAGATGTTGTTTATAATAACCCTTACCATCATAAAATTTGAAATTGGGTGAAATAAAGCCAAGGTAAAAAAATATCTCGAGTGCTAGAGGATTATGTAATACATCTTGTGAATCAATAGCATGAGCTAATTTCAAATCATTTTGTTCAATGTCAATAACCTTAGCTTCTAAATATTGAATAACTTAGAGAAGATTTTATATAGTAGATCCAATGGGATTTAGATTTGAAATTTGAAGAGCCAGCAAAGAGGATGAAAATACCACTTATGTTGATATAGGGATTGAAACCAATAATTGAGTTAAATTATTAATTGTTCCCATGGAGGATATGGAAATAATTATTTGATCTTTGGGGAACAATGGTTTGAAAACATATCACATGCCTCCACTAGACGTAGTAGTTGATTTTGTACTCAATGGGAGAGAGATTGGAATGGATGTGTGATAGGCATATCTAGTAACCACAATATTTATATCAGTAAATAAAAATGGTTCTTCATTAACACCTTTTGATTTTTTAGTTTCCAATATATTATTAAGGATATTGTGAAGATATTATAGATTTCATGAATGCACTCTCAAAATAATGCAATAGATTTATCTTATTCTTGATCTAATTTTTCATGCTCATTATTTTCATGTTTCATTATCCTCATGATTAGATTCATCTTCTAAAATATTTTTTTCATTTATTTTCTCATTGTCATTATTACCACTCTCATTATTATCATAATTTGACATGGTATTACCTTGAAACATTTTAGGTGGCCAAAGGGGTAGCTCAAGATGTTCAATAGGAACACCACCTAATCTAGGATTACACCTAGGTTTCATATAAATGACAGAACAATTATGAATAAATACAAGAAGCAGAAACCTTAGAAGGCTGAAAATCCTAGAGCAAGCTAGGATTTGCATGGAAAGACATAAAGGTCGGGTTCATAAAATGTTTAACCCTTTTTTATGATAGATAAAAAATTAGGATTATAGTAGTAAAATATAATAATCAAGTGGATGAATAAAATTATTCTAGAGCAGGCTAATTAAAATTATTCAAATAACACAATATACTAAATCTAGAAAATTATAAATATGGAAAGTGTAATGCCAATTAATATAATGATAATTGAAACACAAGGGATAATACTTAGCTTATTTAAATATGTGCATGTAGATCGAAGTTGTACATAGGTGGATTTAGGTAGGTTAATTCTCAAGATCCAATTGTTAAATTATATAAATATTATTTATGGGGCCTTGAAATTTGCATCAACATGTGGACACTTGCATTGGCAATTATATTTGTGTATTGATGGTTCTATCCTATATGTAATATTCATTTTATTGTAAAGATATTACCTATGAACATTAGGGTTTTATGTTACCTTTCTATTGATATATTTGGATCACGTGCATAGGCTCTATATGATTTTGTATAACTCAAACCCTAGTTCCTCACCTCTAGTTGGGTTACCTTAACAAAAATGGGTCAATGGGTTCATGAAGTCAAGTTGATCTCAAGGAAACATTTTTTAATGAGCACTTCTTACATAGACAATACTCTAAGGAGGGCCTCAAACATATGTAGTTATCCTTTAGTTGGGCTTATGTGTGCACAAGGGTGGAATATGTAATATACAATGATCTAGATTGTAACTTGACAAATAATAGTCTTGAGTTGTTATTTTCATGCTTCAGACCTAGAATATGACTATGCTTATGACTAATGTAGAAATAATGAAGAATAGGATAGTAGAACATAGTTTTGTAATTGATTGAATGATTTTAAATAGGTGTTTATTTGGTATTTGTTACATGTGTGTTTGATAACGATGAATGGTCGTTATTTTATAATTATACCCCACCTTTTGAAAATATCTCATAGAAGGGTTAGATAAAACAAATAGGCCAACCCATAACTTTCTAAGGATTTATAATTTATATGACTTTTGAGGTACCAACACTTGATAAGAAATTGGACACTAGCATCGATGTTAGTGTCCTTATGTAAACATAAGTGTCTCGTAGGATTAAAAACTATTAAATTTTTGTAATTAAAAATGAAGGATATAGATCATACTCTAAGCATTTTTTGGTGTACAGGTGATCTAGGTCATCAAAATGACTAGGTCAGACTATAAGATCAATAGTTAGGTATAGTGAGATGTTGAATGCGAGCCTTTCAATAGCTAAAAGGTCTAGGGCTAAAAGGTAAAGCCCTGATTGGTATTTATTAAGTGTGCAGGATTGATATGTTATATATAAGCATATTTTAGTATCTAAAACTATTTATCAACACAATTTTGATATAATTAAATAATATCTCCTCAATCCACATATTCTCATGCCATTAATATCAGACATGCCTATATTGTTATACGTCTCAGTTATTAATCATACTTTGGGATATTTACTCATAAAATATGTTGATGATTTGTTTTATTATTTCAAGAGATTAAATGCTTAATTCCTAAATAATAAGGGTCTAAAATATGGGAAGAATTATGATTAAATATAGTAAAATATAGGTTTATATCAATTTGATCAAATTAACTTACATAAGGAAGAAGAACACTTATCTAGAAAATTGAGATGAGTCGGGGTATGAGAACTTGTATACATAACTGAGACACTATCTAGAACCTAAATCTATCTTTTGTTTTCTGATTAGATAGGAGCACTAGAAATAGGACACCCTAGTGTCTGATGCTATAGTCCTTTCTTGACACTGTTATCCTAAAGCTAAAATCTTTTTGGGTTTTGTTCATCTACTCAGTATGACCCTATGTACCAAATTTTAGGTTTTGAGAGTCACCAAATATTATTGTAGGTCCATTTCAATCTGTAGTACTTGTATTTGTCTAAACACATGGAAACAACAAATAGCTCAAAAGAAAAAGGGGGGAAAATTGGTTTAGGGGAAGAATGATTGAATAATCAAGAACCCCTATTATTCTGATTACTACCTACATTAACCCTCAAGCTAGGGTCTCAAATCTAATTTAGTTCTCCCTTAGGGAATGTGTATAATCAATGCAAATGATTGATGCAACAATGAATTTATCCTTAGCCCTTCCTTGATCAAGCATGAAAAACTATGTGTGATGCAGAGAAGCTGAGTTATACTATTGATTGATTTTATTATGTCTAATGTGCCAAAATAGTAAGTACCAGATATAAAATGCCTTGTGTAGTCATTTATATAGGAGACTCATTATTTTGAATTTGGGAGCTTTATTTACATTTGGATGACATTGATAAACTTAAGAAAGGGTAAGACTCATCATACAACATAAATTGACCATTGGAACTAAAAGTACTCTTGAACAATAGCATTGAAAACTAGATACCCTTAGTTTTAGCGCTGTAGTCCTATTTGGGCACTATTGTCGAGAGGGTATGGGACCTAGGGAGATGGGTCTAGACCTAAAAGATGTACTTAGGTCTGAAAGGGTTAAGTATGGAAATCCATGAATGACCATGGATAAGGAAAATTATGTCTAGAAAATGTAGTAAGACCAAGACAAGTTAGATAAAAGGACATGGCTAAAAGTGAATAAAAGATCATATTCTCTAGTTGGATTCTCCTATAAAAAGACTATGAAAAGACATAATATGTGTGTTTTCTTGACCAATATAGGGTGTATACATTTCCCACCTTTTAATATAGTGATGCAATGAAATGAAGTACTAGAGTAAAAGAAAGAAAGAAGATGCATACCTGAACTTATATGTGTGAAGATAAGTGTACTAAAAAGGGTCCAACTTTCTAGCCAAGGAAGTGGATGAAGAATTGAAATAGTGCTTGGAAAAATAAGGAATCCCTATAATAGATACCCCCTATATTAAATCTAAATAATGCATAGAGAAGTAAGGAATCCCTATAATAGATGATCCCTGTACTAAATCTGAATAATGCTTGAAGAAAGAAGGAATCCCTATAATAGATTCCCCCTTTAATGAATCTAAATAATCTAAACTAGATTTGAGAAGTGCTCAAAGGTCCAAAACCAATTTCTAACCTCTATCCTACACAAACTCTTGGGTTTGAGTCTGAGTAATACAATGGACCAATCACTGTAGATGACCATATGGTCGAACCTAGTCACAACCTGAGTAATGTTTGGGTGTAAACTAAAAAACTCTAGTAAATGTGTATTAAGAAAATGGCATGTCGTTCCATCCCAATCTATATAATCCTTGAAGATGAAGGATATGGACATCTGTGCCATGCCCCTAAATTTAGTATGTCAATAGTCTGTATATTTGTAAACTAAATGTGTATCCCTCTAAATGTCTTGAGTAATGCTGAGTGACCCAATATGATCTGAATCATTGTATAATCTTGACCAAATTGAACTGAGTCATGCTAAGTGACCCATATAATATAAACCATTGTATAATATTGACCAATCTTAGTTGAGTGATGTTAAGTAACCCATATAATCTAAACCATTGTATAATTTTGACCAATCTGAGTTGAGTGATGCTAAATGACCCATATAACCTAAACCATTATATAATCTTAACCAATCTGAGCTGAGTGATGCTAAGTGATCCATATAATCTAAACCACTATATAATCTCAACCAATCTAAGTTTAGTGATGCTAAGTGACCCATATAATCTAAGCCACTATATAATCTTGATCAATCTAAGCTGAGTGATGCTAATAATTTGAATTTTGGAGGTGTAAAAACCATGTTGAGTGACCCATGTAGTCTAAATCACTATGTGTTTTGATTGATCTGAGTTAAATCTGATAATTTGATTGCTAGAGGTGTAAGAACCATTATGTATCTATCTGTGTGAGTGGATAGGTGTGCTACATAAGTGTAGGAATAGGAATAGTAGGAATGATGCCCCCCTTTTGGGGAGAGGAATGAAATCTGTGATAGAGGAGGTTGAGCTAAAATTGATGACTAGTGGTAGAATGTATAGTTACTAGGTTGGTATAGTTTGAATTGATTGAGAGTTTATTATTGAATTGGTGAGATTGAATTACTAGGAGTGAAATATATCTTTGACTGATTAGGATCAAAAATTATATCTAGATATAGTAGAGATATAGAAACATTCATGTTATGGTAGGAAAATGAGGTAATAATAGATTGAATGAAGTGAATGGTTGATTTCTTGAATATTTTGGGTTTCTTAAATGTTTTGGATGAATGTTGATTGGTGAAGACCAAGTTGTATGAAAGTTGAATAAGTGTGGATTGGTAAGGACCAATTTGTATGTCTAGGTATAAGATAGGTATATAAATGTGTGTGCCATGGTAGTAAAATGGTGTATTAAGAGAGCTATCCATAATTTATGTCAAACATTTCATTATCACAATTCTGAGGAATAAAATGGTTTATAAAATGGAGCTACAGAGCTCAAGTTATGGGCAAAAGAGTGTTTTGCATTTAAATAGAAGAGTTGGTTGATATAGGAATTGAGTTTGACTTTGGGTTAATTTGTGTAGTGACAAGTTTGATATATTGAAGCTCTAGAGTTCAAAATGCCTAGGAGATGAGCACCTTATACAACCCATTTTGAGCAGTTGGCAACCTAAATTGAGGCTAATGGGGAGATTAGCTTGGTAAGTATGCTTATCACTTGATTTTACCTATTTAAAACCCTATTTTGGTCATTTTTGAGTTGTTTTAAGTAATCTAGAGAAGCTTTGACTAGTTCCAATGCTCCTGTCTTGCAGTTAGCATTGTTGTCTAAGATATAGAACTATTGTCCAGGTTCTAGCGTTGTTGCCCAGCACTAGTGTTCTTTTATAGTACTATTTTTCACTCTAAATGATTGTTAGAGTTTCTAATTTGTTATCTATTATTGCATAGTTTGAGTGTCGACTTGGCATGGTTGTCTAATATATAGTCTATTTTTTAGTGTTTACAAGGTGAGGTGTAGATATGAGAGTTCTACAGAGGTTAGGTGATGGAGATACTAAGGATGTTACCATTGTCTATTGATGAGTGTGTTGTTATGGATAGGGTTATATTAGGTCATGCATGTGACTTGGGTATGGTGTAGTGGGACAGGTATATGATTATCACCTTATGTGAGAGGTAGAATGTTGATGCATATACATTAAAACTTCTTACTAAATAGATCACTATTACTCTAGAGGATGTATACCATATTTTGCATTTATTGATTAGTGGGTGATAGGTGACATTATAGGATGACAAGGGTGAAGCTACCATTGATCGTGCATTGGTATATTTTGTCAAGGTGCCCATAGGAGTACATCATTGAGGCAGTGATAGTGATGTGTTATTGTCATTGATTGTGTAGTCAAGTGTTTCATGTTTACAAAAGTGGTTAGTTATATTGTTCACTTCTTTTATTGTAATGGATGGTAGTGGAGTGTCTATTGCTTATAGGATGCATAGGGTAGTTCATAGGATTGAGATGTATGGTATTATGTTCTTGTGGGTTAGGAATATGCTTTCCCACTTATACAGAGATTTATATATATTTACACAAGAGGCATTCAATGGTGGTATGGGTATGACCACTTTGTTACATTGTTGGGTATATTAGCATATAGTAGTTGTGCGACCTATTGGATTATCGAGGGTAAGTTGGGCATATCCATAGTTATTTGGTGAGAGATGTATGAGTGAGTTATATATTTTATCTCCTAGGATAGATCACTATAGGAGGATGTTAGACATATTGGTGGCCCAAAATATCATATAGAGGCCCTATAGAGGATTTCATAGATGGCCTAAGGATGGAGAGAAACTATAGTATATTAGGGTTAGTTATTGGCTAAATGATCATTGGATTGGATTTTATGAGTAATTTTAGTATAAGCACATGAATAAGTAGTTTAAAGTTTGATAAGATGTTCCTCCTATAGCATAGGTATGGTTGAGGAGTGCACAAGCACTAGTGAGAGTCAGGGCTCCTACGAGATTGATTGAGGCTTAATTGGCATCAATATCTTTAGATGAATGAGATGTGGTTATAGATATTCCTAATGTAGATCATGTGGGATACACTAAGGCATATATTGCATGATGGGCTAGGTAGAGATGGGATTTATTGTATCATATAGATGGAGTGGATGTTCTTGCATATAAGGAGCTTGAGTTGATCTAGATGATGGGAGGTAATTGATTATTATATTTGAATTATACCTATGTTTGTGCTTTAATTTGGATTTGAAAGTTTATATCTAATGTAGTGTTGTACTTCTTATGTGTGTAGGTGGGATGGGAGGTGTACATGATGAGGCACCTACTGGGGTGGCCAGGGGAGATGATGAGTTTTGAGAGACTATCATTGAGTTGACACTCTAAGAGCTCACATGTCATGTTCCTAATGATGCTATGGAGGAGGGTTTGATAGAGAGAGTGATAATTATGGCTAATGTTTATGCTCATTTATTTGATAAGGCTACTATAGCTACATCTACATATGTTAGGGTAGTAGGAGAGAGGGATGAGCTTAGAGCTAAGTTGGATAGGCATAGGATTCCTCCACCTGATTATGGTGTGGTGAGCATGAAGATATGTGGATGACTATATGGATCTTCAATGATGATATGTAGAATTGTGTGAGGAACATGGTCAATTTTAGAGTAGGATAGTTAGTGTAATAGGCATTTAGGAGCTCAAGGAGGTGCAGGGTTATCGATGCTAGACAAGATTATGGGACTAGCACTGGAAGAGAGAGTGAGATTGAAAGTGAGGGCATGACCCCTAGTCATGATTGATTGTACCTTGACATGATGTATATGTTTTGAAAAATTTGTGATATATATATGCTATTTTGATTTTGAATTCATGTGTATCTGTGCTATGGATTCTAGAATATTTTGGTATATGGATTGTAGGTGGTTGATTTTGGAAATGTTTGATTTAGTATTGATTTTGATTGTCACATTTATTTGGTAAATTGGTAATTTAGATATGTGATTTGATGTTTTGATATGTTTGGATGTGATGTTTTGATAATTATGATGTTGGCTTATTGATTTTGAATTGTAATCATATGTAGGCAAAAAATTGTTTGTTATGGTAATTGGTAATCTATTTGGATAAACTTGAGTTAGTTTTTGGGATTGGTAAAGTAGGATTTGGATATGTTTGATTTGGTTTGAGTGGGAGAGTGTTTGGATAAGTTTGGTTTGGTAATATCTAGACTTTGATATTCTAGTTCTGGCTAAGGATGTCTATTTAGAATCAAGAATGTTAGCTAATCTAGAATCAGGAATGTTAGTTGTTAGTAAGAGGGGAAAGTAAGATATCACTATGTGCATATTACCTCCCTAAGAGTGGCTCAAGAATAAAAAGGGTAGCTAGACCTTTGGTTCCATCATTATCAAGCTAAGTGAAGCTATAAAATGATGCTAAAATGAATGTATGTCATATCACATTATGTTATATCACTATCTAAACCTTGTTGGCCAAGTGAACAAGTGCCCATACTACTCATGCTATGTAAGAATGTGCTCTATAGCCAATACTAGCTACTATGAATAAGGATCATCTATCTGTAATCGAATACCATGTGGCCTCTATTGTGATGTATATGACTAAGTAATATATCAAGGTGGAGCTAAAACCTATTCTAAGGGATCATTTCATCTTAATTGTAACATATTGTTATGTGAGATAAGACCCTAAAAACTTGATTGTAAAGAATATTTATGTGGAATAGTACTCTATAATGTGGGTTCAACTAGTCTTAATCATATCAAACTGCTATGTGAGATAAGACCCTAAAAACTCAGCTCTAATGAATTTATCTAGAATAATAATTTGTTACTGTGCCTGTGACTCTGCTAGATATGTATATAGAACTACACTATGTATTCCATAGACTATACTTCTATATGTGGGTTATTTTTATTGTACTAGTTTTCAAACTTTTTGAATAGTTGGAATAGGAGATATATGATATTTTATCCTAAAACTAGCATTTCACTCATGATGAGTGACTGATGATTCCTATAAAAGAATGTCCTGGGATGACTCAGTCGTGGAGGAATGTGGTCTAGGGTTCCATAATTGAGGAAATCTCTATGCCCCCTAAGTGAATGCTATAATATCATTATCAACACATCTAGTAATGTAATCTTTGAGTCTAAAATAGTCATTATCTCTGTGTTCATGGATGTGATGATAGTTGTAAAAAGGCTGATGTGGCTGTCTATGTAAGAGATGTGGATCTCATTGATGAATAGAAGGTAATGTGATTAACCTCCTATCTAGTAGTGATGATAATATGATAGATGGGTTATCCTGCTCTAAATCAAACTGTATTGGTGCTTTACTATTATTCTCTATAGTGCATATTATAGGTTATGTTCTAAAAACTTATTCTTTGTTCTTGACTAGTTATTTTTTTGGTTGTGGTCTCCTATCTTGTCAAGGACATGATGGATGCTAAGTAGTAGGAGCTATATCTGAAGATGTTGCTATGAAGTCTAAAGTGATCCAATAAACTAAACTTACCTCCATTAATCCTAATTTATCTTCCAAAGCTATAATTATGTAACACAAATGTCTAAAATAAGGCTCTATCTGATATAGTAGATGGTTGAGGAGAGGTTGGCAAAGGCCCTTGATGAAGACATGTTGAATCTCTATATATGTTGGTTTATATATCAATCTTAACAAATGAGCCTTGCATCTTAAGATATACTCGCTAACTGGCTCTGAAGAATTATTATGTAGTGTGGCAATCTTCTCATATGTAACACAAGGGCCCATTTTTATAATTTAGTTCCTGAGAAATGCCTCCTTTAAGTCATAATATGTGTGCAATGAACTGATAAGGAGTAGATGAAAGAACCAATTATTTGCTTCCCCCACTAATGTATGTTTAAATAACTTGAGTAGAATCAAAGGGATTGCATGAGGTGGCAAAGCCTTTTGAAAGGTCTGAAGATGTATGAATGGATCTCTAGTTCCATCAAAGTGAGGTAATGATGGTGGCTGGAAATGCTTAGGCAATGCAACTTTTATGAATGTCTTTGGAATAGGGTTACCATGTAGATCATTGGCATCTATCCAAGATTTATAATATTTGTTTTCCAAGGTAAGGAGATGCACTTGGTGTTGTAGTTTACCAACTGCATGCATCAAATAAATGATCTCTTGGGATGGTACATTAGTATCTTGAAGTGGTTCATTTAATCATTGAATTTGATTGTTAATTTTAACCATGAGAATTCTATAGTTAGCAAGTGGATCATAAAGAGGGGGTGTTCTCACTTGAACCTTTGGAGTAATGGTAACTTGGACCTTACTAGAGGGATGTGGGCTACCATTCTCTTTATGTGACGAGTGAGAACTAGGTTTTACTGTAGTCAGGGGTGGCTTGGGAGATTCATTGGTATCTTTATGTTTTAGTGAATCACATTCTAATTTAGTAAAAGATGTGCTATTAACATTAACATGTGTATCATTTGACATAGAATCATTAATAGAAGTAGAAACATCATTTGGAATTGCATTAACTTTGAGAGGAGTGAAAGAAGGGTTAGAAGCATGAGATGCATTTTCTTCTTCACTATATGCATAATAGTCATCATTATTCCATGTATTATCACAATCTATATTTTGTTCATTTGAAATAGAAGAATTTAAATTATCATTTTCATATTCACTTTCATTCTCATATTCATTTGCATGTTCACTATCATATTCATCATCACTTCCACCATTGCTAGGGAGAGGTGTAAGAGAACGAGTTAATTTATTTCTAATATGCAATAAGTTATCATTGGAATTTGGAATATCATGTGTATCTATGCTATCCATGGATGGAGTATATGCATTTTATTCATTCTTAACATGAGAAGGAAGAGTAGAAGAGTTATCATTTGAACATTCTTTTGAGAGAGTAGAGTTAGGAACACATAATGCATCTTTTGAGCTATGTTTTGGTAATTTTATTATATTGTATTTATATTGATGTATTTTGAACATAGAATTAGTAAAAGGTAGAGAGAAATCAAGCTCACAGGGAAGAAAATCATCACCAATAAGAGGTTCACTTGGAAGTGCATGATTAATTTGTGCATTTTATGCATTGTGTCTAGGAGAATGAGGTGAGAAGTATCTTTCCCATTTATCAAAATTATTTTCATTAGAAGAAGGAATAAAAGAGATGGGCTTAAGAGAAAACAGATTCATCTATTTGTGATTCACCCTCATCATTATGTATATCATCATATCCTTCCTTATAATAATAGTCATTATATTCACTATAAATGAAATCATTTTCTATAGTTTTAGCTAATATGCAATTTTGTAGATTTGTCCAATCATTGTCATAATTGTAAGAAAATTTTAGAAATTGATCTATGGGATGAGGAGGAATTGCCTTTGTGGCCATTTTATCACCAAAGAGAACTTTGAAAATTACTATGAAGCAAATAAATGCACAAAGAACAATTGACATTGAATTTTGAAAATTACTTTTGATAACTCAAAAATTTTACATTAAATTTAAATTATTTTTCTAAAAATTATAAGGGAGGGAAATTTGAGGTTTGAGGACCTAGTTTGGAAAATCTAGGGTTTTAGAATTTTTGAAAATTATGAAATAATTTTGAATTCTAAAAATTATTTTAAAATAGGAATATGTACAAAAAATTAATACAAAAATCAGAGTTTTAAAAATAAAATTTGTGCATAAGAAACTACTAATTTTGAAATTTTGAAACAGTTTTTGACAAGGTAATTAATTTGCAAAAATTATAAAATAGTTTTCTAAAATTGGCACAAAGGCGAGGCTTGTTATTTGATGACCTAATTTTGAAATTTAGGGTTTTGAATTAGGGTTTTAGAATTTTTGAAAATTATGCAATAATTTTAAATTCTAAAAATAGTTTTTGACTAGGATAAATGTACAAAAATTAATACAAAAATTAGAACTTAGACAATTAAATTTTTGCACAAGATAAGAAGGAAAAACCTTAAGTGTGGCTAGGGTTTTAATTTTTTTAATTCAAAGTGAGTCGGGTTCACCAAATGTTTTATTATTTTTAGAGATTAAATGTTTAATTATTAAATAATAAAGGTCTAGAATATGGGAAGAATTATGATTAAAATACATTAAAATATAGGTTTATATCAATTTGATCAAATTAACTTACATAAGGAATAAAAACACTTATCTATAAAAATGGGATGATTCAGATGAGTTAGGGTCTGATAACTCACATATAAGATTGAGACACTATCTAGAACCTAAATCTATCTTTCATTTTCTGATTGGACATGAGCACCAAAAATAGGACACCCTAGTGTTTGGCACTATAGTCCTTTCTTGGTGTTATTTTCATGAGGCTAAAATCTTTCTAGGTTCTATCCATCTACTCAGTATGACCCTATATACCAAATTTTAGGTCCTATGAGTCATTGAAGCTTGTTATAGGTTTGTTTCAATATTTAGTACCTATATTTGTTTATACACATGGAAACAATAAATAGATCAAAATAAAAATGGGAAAAAACTAAGTTAGGGGAAGAATGATTGCATAATCAAAAACTCCTACTATTCTAATTATTTCCTATATTAACCCTCAAGCGAGGGTCTCAGATCCAATGTAGTTCTCCCTTAGGGAATGTACATAATAAATGTGCATAATTAATGCAAGAATGAAATTTTCCTAGGCCCTTCCTTGATCAAGAATGCAAATATATGTGTGATGCAGAGAAGTTGAGCTATACCATTGATTGATTTTATTATGTCTAATGTACCAAAATAGTAAGTGCTAGATATAAAATGCCTTGTGTAGTCTTTTATATAGGAGACTTATTATTTTAAATTTGGGATCTTTATTTGCATTTTTTCCAACATTGGGAAATTGAGGAATGAAGCAAATAAAAGGGGTAAAAATCATCCTATAAAAGAAATTGATTGTTGGGACAAAAATTGCTCTTGGACAATAGCACTAAAAACTAGACACCCTAGGTTTTAGCATTGTAGTCCTATTTGGGTGCTATTGTCTAGGGGGTATAAGACTTAAGGAGATGGGTCTAGACTTAAAATATGTACCTAGGTTTGAAAGGGTTAGGTATGAAAATCTACAAATGACCAGTGATAAGCAAAATGATGTTTAAGGAATGTAGTAAGACCAAGACAAGTTAGATAAAAGGACATGGCTAAATGTGAATAAAAGCTCATATTCTCCAGTTAGAGTCTCTTATAAAAGGACTATGAAAAGACATAATATGTGTATTTTCTTGACCAATTTAGGGTGTATACATGATCATAGAGAAATTAACATTTACTATATTAGTCATATATTAGTAAATTATGATAAAAATTACACTATCTAGTGGAAGAATTAAGTTTAGGTCTTACAGTTGCAACACATAAATTATGATATTATATGCTTAATAATGACACTTAAGTTATCACAAAAGTGGACCCACTTAAGTTTCTCATGTCCAAGTCACCTTTTTTAAGACACATTGTACTTTGACTTAAAATTTATATCTCGTATATTAGTAAATGGATAAATTATTGTAGACCATTTAGTTTTTGCCCCATTATTGGATGCATCACCAATTAATGATGATTTTTTTGATGGCTTCACTATGTGTCACATTATAATGTACTTTGATGGATCAAAATGCACCAATAGTGCTAGAGCATGGATAGTCTTCATTACTCCATAGGTTCAGTCATTTCTATTTGCATTTTTTTTGGGATTTTCATGTATAAAAAATATAGTAAAATATGAGACTTTAATACTAGGTTTATCCACTATACACAATAAAAATAAAATTTATGAAATCATCTGAAGATTTTTAATTAGTGGTTAATCATATTTTAAATATTTATCAAATTAAATAAGAAAATTTCATCCCATACAAATAAATGGTACAAACATTAACGATGAATTTTGACACATTCTCAATTTCAAGCATACCTTGCAAAGATAATAGAAATGTTGATGAAATGACTAGTGTGACTTCCATGATCCATATTAACATCAACAATGAGCAAATGATTTTTAGTATTCATTAAATAAGATACCCATCAGTTACCATGATAGCTTTAGAATTTTTATAATTCTTGGAAGTCACTCATCGCACATTAAATTTAAAATGGTATAGAGGTATATGTAATTTCTTATATCTAGCTGTTATCCTATAAAATGTTACACACAATGATAAATGCAAATTACAACATGAAGCAATGTTTTATGTTTTAATTGGAGGATATTGATTTAAAATACAATTTATTGGGTAGTTATTTTGATGTTTAAGCCATGAATAAGTTAAATTATCCCTACTTGAAGTACACGATAGTGAATGTGGCATCCACTTTAACAAAAAAGACATGTCTTAAAAATTATTACAATAAGATTATTATTAGCCTAAAATGGATTAAGAATGCTATGAATACTCAAAAATCAATTAGCAATGTCAAAATAATAGTAACCTAAATCATACTCCATCATATTAATTGCAACCTATTGTTTCACGTTGGTCATTTTCCCTTTGAGGCTTTGATTTTGATTGGAAAGATAAATCTAGAATCATCAAATGGTAATAATTTCATCATTATAGCCAAAAATTATTTTACAAAATAGGTCGAGGCCATACCTTTACAATATACTAGAGGAAATTATATCTGTCACTTCTTGATGACACATATTATTTCATAGTTTAGACTACAATCCACTATTATAAAAGATAATGGATCAGCCTTCAAAATTAAGCTAATTAAGTGATTATGTGCTAAATTTAGTATCCATCACACTTGCTTCACTTTATATTACCCATAAGGTAATGGGCAAGCATAAGTGTTAAATAAGACAATCACGAAAGTCTTAAGAAAAATCATTGCAAAACATGACACAAATTGGTATAATTATATTCTTTATGCACTTTGGGCATATCACACAAACATGCATACACTAACGAAGGATACACCATATTCTCTTGTTTAAAAAATATAAGTATTATTACCTCTATAGTTGGAAATTCATTCTTTGTGGGTCTCTTTAAAAGACATCATTAAATATAATGAGAATCAGACAATGGTTACAAGAATTATAAATACTCGATGATAAGCATATTCAAGATATTAAACATCTAAAATACTATGAAGATCACATCAAAAGAGCATATAGAAATAAGGTTCGTAATCATGAGTTTAAAATTGGGGATATAATACTAGAATAAAATCAAAATAATACTAATGTATTTAAATAAACCAAAATTAAGTTTAATCCCAATTGGTTGTGTTCATTTGTGGTTACTACAAAAGTGTGTACATGATCTTATCATATGGATACACCCAAATGGAAATATATGAAAAACTATGAAAATCATGCATGTTAATTGTTATTATACATAAATAAATCATTCAAAAATATAAAATATTTTAAAAATATAAAAACATAAAAAATATTCTCAAACATAAAAAATCAAAACATGAACATGACATGAGTTATTAGTTTACTATTTTAAATATGTTATTTATTACATATTTTTTTAGATATCATATTCTTTTCCATACACACATGCATTTCACAAGGTATAAGAGTGTGATACAGGATATACATATCTATATGGATTCTAAAAAACTAGATTCCCTTCTATCGAGGGGCCATGCCTATGGTAGGGGACATCTAATTTTACAAGTTACATTATATAAGGTTATAAATCTCTATGAACTCTTTACCATATCAATATACATATTTAAAAATGTTTTGTTAATTACTCATATCTTACTTTGTGGTACATAGATATGCTACTTTTCTATGATGTGGCATTGATACATATGGATGGTGTAGACTAGTTTTCATATGTTATATGTTCCCTTGATGTTGTTACTTTCTTTCATGATATGATATACATTTATTGATTATTTTTATTGGCCCTTGGATCTTGTGTGAAATAATTGATTGAAAATATCTATGAGATTATTCCTAGGTATGTGCAACATTTTAATATATACATTTTTTGTGGTCCTTGTATCTATGTTTTTTGAAATATTTGAACATATTCCTTGTTTTGGCATTATAAAATGTTATTCATATGCATATTTTGGCCTTGTTTTATGTGACATATTCATATCCATTATATGTGGCCCTTGGCCTTATTGTATGACACGGTGTGACATTACATAACATTGCATGTTAAACTTGATTGGTGGTATCATAATAAATATTAGGAATTTTTATTTCATAGTATACTTTAGAGGTACTTACTTTACTACATGCTTCATTGCTTAATTTATCTTTACATGACACATGTATGCGTCATAGTCAATATGTTACATACATGTTTCAATAACAATTACACATACTATTTTATGATGATGTACTTTCCACATTATGACATAAGATTATGTGATTATATCTTTATCACATGATACAATTAACTCTTATTTTGAGATAAGTGACTTACATTCCACATCCATCATCTCAAAAAGGAGCATCATAGAGGTCTTTTCTTAGATATTAAAGCCTCCATGACTATAAAAACATCAAATTTGTGACATAAAACAAGTTTAAAAAACACAAAATATAGGGTTAAAAATTATAGAGTACAAGTTTTAAAATATTAAAACTAATGAAAAATAATATTCTATAATAGAGTACAAGTTCTCAAAGATTCAAAATAATTCAAAAATAAAACACATGACAAATATTGACACATTGATATAGATTTTGGGGCATATGCATATGTGTTAACTTTTTAAAGACTAAAAATACATATTTATACACACTTAAATGCATATGCATGGGAAAATAAAAAATAGTTACAAGATCAAACATATAGGTTACAAATAAAGTTACAATTGAGTACATAGATGCATGGCATTCTATATCATTTAAGCATAGTTCAAAGGCATGATGCTTGTTCATGCACATTTAAAATAATAAAATTTGTAAAGGCATGATCATTGTTCATACACTCTTTTAAATTTTAAATTTACAATTTCAAAGTTCAAAAGGCATGATGTTTGTTAATGCATATTTTCAAAGTTCAAAATTACAATTTTAAAGTTGAAAAGACATGATGCTTGTTGATACACATTTTTAAAGTCCAAAGTTACAATTTTAAAAGTAAATGGTTATTAGTTTAGTTTAAATCTATGATAAATGTGGTCATGATGGGGGCATGAATATTATTTATTCTCTTTTAATCATGTAAATGGAATCTAGATCCTTTTCTAGAAATATGAATCAATCTATTATGGGCAATATACATTTGAGTCTAGTGACACTCAATGGCCTTGGAAATACTTCTAGAAAACTTATTTTGTGGTTCCATATACTATTATGGGTCATGTACATTTTATTATAGTGACACTCAATAGCCTTGGCATCACTTCTAGTGAGCCCATTATGGTTCTACCTTTTTGAATAAGTCAATTAGGTACTATTCACTCTTGAGGTTTGGAATATGCATCTTTCCAACTCAAGGGCTTGATTAGTTATTCAAAATTGGGACTTGATCACTCTAATTTGTTTTTGGTTCAAATTATCCAAGTGATTCAACAAGGGTGAATAGTTATCCATCATTAGTTATAGGTTATAGGGAAATTTAATTTTGTCTCCATACATCTGTACTCCTTCCTTTCTCTCTTTTCAATTGTTTAAATCTCAAATTTTGGCTTTTTCAAATTTCAAAGTACACTACCCATACCTATAAAAGGGTTTGTGTGGAAGTAGATCTAGCTAGAGACCTCAAATAATCCATTGAGATTCAAGTGGGAAATAATCTTTTTATTCAATAAGTTCTCTATCTTAATCTATTAAACACCTATTTTAGGTTCCACTACTCAGATCATATGATCCAGGAGTATCCTTTGATTTCCCCCACTCATCTTGCTTCTCAAGAGAAACATGGGCCTAAGCCTAGAACCCATAACAATAACTATGATGAGTGGACCATCATCACCAATAAAAAAAATAGCTCAACCCATAGCAATGGTAAATCTTAGGCTTCTATATATTTCCCATCAAGTGGTCCTAGTGTTATGGCTTCAACTAGCAAAGTTAACACTACTTTTTCTAGTTAGGACCCACTAATTATGTGCACACCTCAAGTGGTGGCTTCTATTATCACTCCTTTACCTTATGTTCCTCAAGCTCTATAATCATAACCCCTCCTTAGGTGACATCTTTAGATGAACTTAATCTCATCACCCTTGATTGTAAAGTGGTCTTGAAGCATTTTTAAATCCCAACTTCCTCACAAGATGAGGACTACATGTCATAAAAGTGGCAACATTTTCATCTTGGATATTTTATGAAACATAAACCCTCTTTTAACCAATTTGCTTCTCTTGAAGGCCACATAGAGGGGAACAATATGAACCTTGATGTTTCCCAATGTTAGTATTTTCTTGGAATGTTTGATTATTCATTAATCCACTACAAAAGTATGTGGTTAAGGAAAATTATTAATTTTTTAATCATATGAAAATTCTTTATTTTCAAGAATTCAATATCTCTGACTTCCTCCTTCAGAAATCTACTCACATTATATGGCTTGGGGCCCTTTATCATCATACCAATCATGAGCCTGGGTGTGGTGGTGCCATCACCCTCTTAGTTCTAGATATTTTTCAAAACATTATTTCTTAGGGGTCTGACCCCACTCATCAATTCATCTAGACTCTTTTTTATTTTTTTTATTTCATCATTAGGCTGGCTAACCTGTACACCTCTAATGATGTTATGGAGTGAACCATGCTTTGGAGATGGTTGGTATATTCCATTATAGATGATCATTATATCCTTTATGGGGATTTAAACATGGTTTGATCTTATGAATATAAATAAGGTCATCATCCCATGTGCTAGTGTACTAGGGAAAGAGAGCTTGGTATTACATTCATAACAAACTTGGGGTGTTTGATCCAAAACACCATCGAAGGAAAGATTAAGTGCTTAAATTCCTTGATCACACTCTTTTTTTAGAACATGATTTATTTTTATTTGCTCCAATTCATAATATACTAATTTATGTGGTCCCTAACACTTTTTATTAGATTATCATCTTATCTGCTTCAATATAGAATCAGATACTCCTCAAGTGATACCTTTTTCAACATAGTTATCTCTTAATATTGATCATATTAATCATAAATAATGATTAGCATATTATCAAAATTTAGAAATTTCTTCGCAAACCACCTAGGGCTACTGGATGGATTCAATGGTGGGCTGATGCTCTTTCTTGCACCATTACTTACCTTCATTTGTATGGTAAATAGGCTACTATTTTTTGCTAATATATTCATAATTCCATAAATAATGAATACATTTGGGTTTAATAGGAACTTGAGGCCTCACCTTTCAATGTTAACCTTCAGACTCAAATAGCCCTTTGGTGACATAAACTCCAAATTAAGGAGGCATACAAGGTTAAGGGAGCTTAGCTTCAAGTTTAAATGCATTGAATTAAAATTGGATATAAATTCAAAAAATATTTATTCTCTCTCCTCCATTACAGAAGATTTTTTGATATAATCAAAGCCATTAGGGAAGGGGATGCTAGTTTAAATAGGTTAGTTAACATCTTTCAAGCCTTTGTACACCATTATCATGGTGTTTTTTAGCTTATTAGCCCACTTCACTTGAGAATGAATAAAATATAGCTCAATGCCTCCATGTTGGCCAACATAAACTCTTTAAATATCAAGGGTTGATTATGATATTCCTCTCATTTTGAATGATCTCAAGGAAGCAATTATGAAAATGGCTATAGACAAAGCTCTAAGTTTTGATGGTTTTCCCTGTGAGTTTTATCAAACCTTATGAGATATTATGGGCCCTAATCTTCACAAGGTCTATTTTAAAGTGGTGTTTTCTAATTCACTAGAGCCTCTCATCAATCATGGTAAATTAAAATTTATTCACAAGGTTGGTGATACTGAGGCTATTATTCATTAGAGACCCATCACCCTTCTGAATGTTTATTACAAAATTGTTGCTAAGGATTTAACACTCAGGATTAAACATCTTCCTTTCATTGTTCAAAATGAAATATCATTATATATATATATTTTATATATATATATATATATATATATATATATATATATATATATATAATGTATAATGCCATTATTATCTAGGAAGATTTGGAATGGGCTTGAGTGTCTAATCAAAAGGCCCTATTTGTCAAGATTGATTTTGAAAGGCTTATGATCTCATAGATTATCCTTTTATTATTTCCATGTTTCAAGCTCTTGTCTTTGGCCATCACTTTGTACATGTTATGAATATGCTTTTCCAATATGTTGGTATGTGTATTAATATAAGTGGGGCCTAGTTTAGTTGGTTTTAATTATATAGATCTATCAGATAGTATTGTCCTTTATCACCTTCTCTATATGTCTTGGCAACTCAAGGCTTTAGCTATTTTTTAGCTAAATTTTCTTCCAAGGGCTTGGTGAAGGGCATGTATCTCCCTAATAATGATAATAATTTGATTAATGGTCACTTTAATGATGATTATTTTCTCACTTACAAGAGGATTAAGTTTTAGTCAAGAATGCTATGGATTTCCTTCATATTTTTGGTCTAACCTCTAGGTCATCCACATAGTGGAAGAAAATCTAGTGTTATCATCAGTATCTCTCACCCAAACCTCCTTGGTTGGAGTCATATAAATGGAAATGAATCCTCTATGGAGTTAAATTTAATTTTTTAGGCATTCCATTTTCCTTTCATGCCTCTCATACTGACTTATGGTCTTATATGGTTCAAAATGTTGAAAAAAAAATCTATTTTTGGATTACCAAGCCCTTATCACTTGCAAGTGAGTTTTAAATTTTCTCTAAGGTGTTGGATGCTATCATGTTTAATAATCCTCTTATTGGCTTCCCTAAAACTATTCATATGCTAAGATGGAAAATCTCCTAAGGGATTTCCTATGGGTCAATTCTAAAGGCCACAAAGGATTTCATAGAGTTTTGTGGGATATATGTTGCCAGCTTAAAGAGGTCGATGGCCTAGGAATCATTGATGTTAAGATTCAAGGGATTGATCCTAGCATTAATTAGATCATTATATGTATATAAGGTGATGAATCCTTGAATATTTTTTTAAGAAATTATATCTCTTAGGGATACCCTTCTGGTAGAAAGGCCTAACAAGGCCTTGGTTTACACACTTTTTTCATAACCCCTATTCTTGTTAAGATTAATAGAACTTTTATCATTTAGAGTATCTATAAATATTTGGAAAATCTCAAACCTAATATCATTTTTTTGGGAAATGTATTCAATAATGACCTATCTCTTAATACTCACTTCCTTTGGTGGTCCCCAACGTTGAATTTTTATAATGTTCCCTTTGCATCAATCCCATGGATCAAGGGGTTGAGTTTATTCAAAAATGATATTAAAAATATTGGATATTTATTTTGAATAATTATTTGAACTTGGGTTCCTTGGTATATAGTTAAAAATAGATTTAACCTTAATAAGGAATATGCTGAGTCTATTCAAGAAATTCAGAGTTCCATACCTGAAAAATTCCCTTCATAAGCTTAGAGTTAATTCCATTGCTCCCTAGTGGAAGGATTAGTATTGGCCTACTGCCACACCATTTTGTGATTATTCTCCCCATTTATGGTATAATATTTTGGCTCCTCAACATATTTAAGATGACATTCTTAACCACCAATAAAATATTCATTCTAGCTCGGTAGTCTGCGCTAGAATGTTTTCCAATATAAGGGATGCCTTTCTTGAACCCAAAAAGGCTCACTTTATTTGGTGTCTTATTTATCAAGGTTTATATATGTGTGAAAATCTTAAGCACATGGGGGTCTCATATCTCATTTTCCTAACTTGTCACCATCTTGAAACACTCAATCATATTTTTTGGTTTTGTACTCATGCCCAATCATCTTGGAATTGAATTCACACCCTTTTATCACATTTTAGATTAGAATTATTTACCTATAAAATGTTTATCTTGGGGTATTATACCTTGTTACCTATAAGATACAATATATTTTGGTAAATTTTTTATGTTGTATTATTTTTCAAAATTGGAAAGCTATAATCTATGTTTTTTTTTAATCATGAAGATATGGAAAGAATCTTTTTTGTAACTAAAAAGTTGTGATATATAATGTCATCATCTAGATTAAGGGTCAAATAGACAAGATTCATTTGGATCTTAACCATCTTTAGTGATTATTAGATCACTGGGGAATACACTGTGCACAATCAACCAAGAGCCCCCAGATCTTCCATGTACCTCTTCTCCTCCTCATAGGTGAGAATGTTGTTTTCATAAGTATTTTTATTGAAAACATCATAATAGACCCTCTCCTTGATATTTCCAATTATCTCATGGTCATGATATATCTAGTGGTCCTAACAAAAGAGGTAGTGGAGGGGGGTTGGGTCTCCTCTCCATAGGACAACTTTTCATGCTTGACCCTTGCTATTTCACCCTCTCAGTAGGGTGATGAAAATGAAAACTAGAAACATAATGATGGATTGGATCCTTTACTTGTGAATGATGAGCCCCTTCTCAAGGGGTTGGGGAAGAAATATGCAAGATCCTCCCTCTCCACCATTCCCTCTGGCAAACATGTTTTTTATCTCATCTTAATAAACTATGGGTTCTTATGTTTTTTATGTGCTCCTTTTTTTGGTTATTATGTACTTATTTCAATATGACTCGATGTGAGAATTTTTATTTTTGGTCATTATTGACCCTTTGTTGAACTTGTTTGTCTCCTAAGGATTTTATAGATCAATATGATTTTAATTCTGGGGTGTGACTCTTTCCACCCATTTTTTTGTATGACTATTATTATACTATATAGTTTTTTAGTAATATAAGTGTGTTTTTCAATCAAAATTTTAAAAAATGGACAAATGAATACTTCATGTTTTGTTGTGAGATTTTCTAAATTTAAGTGCCCTATAAATTGAAGTATTCTCTCAAAGACAAAGTGTGTTGTACACACTCAGGTTTAATTATTTCTCCTTTAATCTAGTAATTTCATTACTCAATTAAGGGGGAGAAAATGTAGACACATAAATCTAATCACATGTACTTAACAATGTTAATTCTTGACGCATCTTGAACCATGTAATTTGCACCCAAATACATGAATCTTCTCCTTTATTCCTATAAGCCTTTTATTTAAAAGTAGTATCAACCCTATCTTTATTATCACTACCTTTAAAATTCAAATGCTAAAACTACTTAATATCACCCTCAGACTATCCCTAGCTTAGGAAAAGTTTCCTTGATATTTTGGGACAAGTTTTTTCTAGGTATAAAGGAGCATTATTGTGCTCTTGTCCAGCTAGACTGGTCACATCCCATACCTAATAATGTCTATTTTCCAAATTTTAAAGTATTATGTTGGGTATTATTATAAGTTTGATAAGGTCAACTAACTTAAATTATCAAAAGGTTCTCCTTTAAAGACACATCAAATGTCATTCATTATCCCCACTTATTATCACTTGGTTTTTATTTTACATGCTATTGCACATTAAAAAAATCTACCCTAATCTTTTCAAATTTAATATCATTCAAAAGTAGTGATAAGCCAAGTCTAAAAAATCTCAAAGCAAGTCAAGACTATCATTGTCAAGTTTTTAAACACTAAATTTATGTGTGTGAGATCATCTAATTTTAATAATATATAAACAAGTAAGCACAAGGGTGATAAATAGATCTATAATAGGCCAATTAACTTGCAAACTTTGATGAACAATATTCTAAATTTAAATACTAAGATATGTCAAACATGTAAAGTACAAGTATTGATTGATATTGTAATGAATGAGAAACAAGAGTACTTAACTAGCTTATTGTGTCCATATAGAACCAGGCTGAAATAGGCTAGAAGTAGACTACATTAACATTCTAAAATAGTCATCAGATTTCAAGATTTTGCATTATGTGGCCTTGAATGCTTGCATCATATACAAATAGTTGCATCGATGTTGGTGTCTAAATTAAATGTAGGTGTCTAATATGGAATAGTGAATGGATCTAGATGTGATCAATTAAAGCCTTATGAGTTTTATATCACCTTTCTTCTTATGTGTTTAAATTATGTATATAAGTTATCACTTGTTATCAAATTATAAAACCCTTACTTCCTCACCCTTAGAGTGATTATGGGAAAAATGAGTTAATGGGAGCATGGTGTCGAGCAACCCTAAGGACCCCTCTATCAATGGGCACTACCTACATAGATAATACTCCAAATAGGGTATCATAATTATGTATTTCTCCCCTCCATGTAATCTTATGTGTGCATAAGGATAAAATGTATGATAAACAAGTACATAGAGTGACCAAGATTTTAACTTGGAAAATATGGCTCATGGGATTCCCCTTAAATAATTTAGACATACAAGGATACTACTCCTATGCATGATATGGAAATAGGGATGAATATGGAATATTTGCTCACTTAATTTTTTGATTGAGTGCTTTTGGTAAGTTACCTTGTGAGATGCTGGGAGAAGAATGAATGAGGGTTGATATTATATATATACCAATCCATTTTTAAAATATCTTGCACTAAATCACTATGGTCAGCCTATAGGATATGTTTCATTTATAAATTGGACGAATTTTGGGCACTAGACACTTAATTTAAAAATGGATACTATAGTTGATGTATGCATCTGAATAGGATGCAAGTGTTTAGGAAGATAGAAAATAAGTACATGTCCAAAACTTGCATAGAGTGATAGTAATCAGGTTTATAGCATTTTTCACTTTATAGAAGGTCTAGTCATTAAAATAACAATGGTCCGAATAAGAGACAAGTAATTTAGCGCAAGGATAGTGAATGCAAGCCTTTTGATAGCAAAAAGGTCTTAGGATTAAATGGTACAACCATGATAGGTATTTTCCAAGTGTACAAGATTGAGGTGTTATATAATTAATATTTAGTGTCTACATTCCCCCCCCCCTTAATCTAGTAATGAAATTATTGGATTAAAGTAAATAAATGTGTACATGGGTGTGTATAACACACCTTGCCTTTGTGTGAGTCCAACTTGAGTGATTTTTTGGTGATTAACCTATAACCAAAATCATGTTACAATATATAATGTGTATATAATCTAGAATTTAAATAATTTTAAATGTTTGAAAGTAAAGAGAGTAGGGTTAGGATTACACCTATGTATCGATGCAACCATCTTGCCTTTTGGAAATTTGATTTGAAGAGATGATTTTTATAAAGCCTTAGAGATGAGATTAGGAAAATTTAGGAACCTATAAGTGCATATATATATATATATATATATATATATATATATATATATATATATATATATAGATAGAGAGAGAGAGAGAGAGAGAGAAAGAGAAAGAGAGAGAGAGAGATTGGAGGAAAATATTGCCCCAACCTTGTTGAAAATGTGATTTTCCACATAGTCATTGAGTATACCTCAATCATGCAACCCAATCATACTTATAACCTAGTGAGTGTGAGTGATCCAATCAAATCACACTATATATTTGGTGAAGCTAGATGATTTAATCAAGTCTAACTTATAAAATTAGTGAGATTGAGTGATTTATTGATTATCTAAAATAATTATAAACACTTTTATAACTATATATTTCATACTTAAGATGTGTTATTGTCATCTTAGTGTTGCTCTAACATAGAAATTATATGGAGCATTCCACATTTTTAACTTGGTGCAATAGTTGGTGAACTAATTACTATAGTATATTGGCTCAATACAATCCATAGAAGTCTATCCTAGGTATGATAATAGTCCATAGTAATATTTGAAATCTGAAATTTGATTTGATTTTACAATTTAAGGTGATCTTTTCATGTCATATGAACCTCATATATGTCTAAATCTGAAACTTTGGTATAAAAATGGTACCAATGTATATAATGTTACCACTAATGTGTATTTGAATCATATAATTGTGAAATTTGGCCAATTTTGAACATTTTCAAGTGTGGAAGACATGTTCCCATGACATGCCCCCACTAAATTTGTGTAATTTAAAGATTGGTGTAACTGTGAAGAACATGTTTTCATAGCATGCCCCCACTATAATCTAGAGATGTTGAATATTAAATAAGTGTGGATGTCATGCATTTTTGGCATGGCCCCACTAAAATCTAAAATTGTGAAGGTATGGAAGCCGTGTCTCTATAACATGCCCCAACTCATATTTTCCCATGTAGAGGTGATGGGAAGTATAAATTTATATTTACCTTATCCTAAAAGGATAATAAAAATATATGATCTATGTATGGATCATGTACATATAGGATCAACATGTCTAGGTAGATATAGAAATGAGGTACATAGTATGTGATCACATCAAGTCCTAATATGCAAGATGTAAATCATGGAAACATCTAGATAGTAACAATATAAATTCAACAAGCAATCAAGCACACAAAAGAGAACTCAAAATTAGAACAAAATATAATAGTCTAAGAAGACCAAATACAAGGGGCATGTTCAAATTATGCACAATCAAAGGGACATGACTTAATCAAATGTTCCCAAATCATAAAAATACATGTAAAAATGTCCATATACAATAAGATATGACATATGTAAATTTAAAAATAGACAATCATATGCATGGGGGTAGTAAGAAATGGAGCATATTCAAATGCCCAAACAATCAATATAATACAAGATAATAACAAGCAAGGAACATACTCAAAGAAGTGAAAAAAGGAAAGCATGGAATCATTAGCAACTAGCATAAGCATATCATTATAGTCCATGGACATATGTGTTATAAAATAATGTTAATTACATAGCATATCAAGTATACTATAAAAGATATAAACATGGATAAAGTCATGTGTAAGTATATAAGCTCAAAATATGATAATAGAAATGATCAAATAATAATGTAACTTGGGTGTATTGTGATAAAATAAGTGGATACCCCTAGTGTATTGATGACAAGAGTATAATCAAGGCCCAACATCCATATGTGCATATATCATGTGCCTAGGTATGCTTGTATCACACTCAAAATATGCATGAAACATTTGTGTATATAGAAATAAATGATATGTTATCTACCAACATGAAACTAACAACATAAATGCCAAGGAGTTAATAAAACATGAAAATGTTGGATATTTTAAGATTTTTTGAATTTTTTACTTTTTAATATTTTTTAAATATTTGGGAGGAGGAATCAAAGAAGCCTTCATCATCGATCACTTGAGACATTTTTCAACCTTTCTTTATACCGACACATTTCTGCCTCCTCAATATTTTTGTGTAATTTTTTACAGAAGCCATCGATGGGGGAAGATGGTCACATCCATCATGGCGTAAGAAAATATCCCTATCCATAATAGTAAAAGTGATACACATATATGAGGTAATCAATATTACATTCAAATTGGTGAAGCAATGTTTTCCAAATTTTAATGTCAGATGTGGGTCTTGATCTAATATTCATATGATCATGGGGACCACTTGCGGTTCAAAATTTATTGGTAAGTGGATGTACCCATAAGATTATATAATTAGTAGAGAGTATGTTAATTTAGTTGTATTATGTCCTAATTATTGCAAAATTTGGTGCCACAAATTTTATCCCAATTTTTCCTATCAAACTTGAGATGTTGATAATAGGCCCCATCAATATTAGTAGTAATAGTTAGATCTTCATCCTTGGTTGCTTTAAAGGATGGTTTTATTGTGAACCTTTGGAAGTATTTTGTATTTTTAATTGTTTGAGAATAATTTATATGTGGTTTTTATTCTTATATTTTTTAATCTAGTTTTGAAATACCTCACATTAATTTGTATTATTTCCAATGATCTTATGATAGTTACAATATGGTAATCCCACTTTAGGGAGAAGTTTGGTGCCTAATGTATGTCTATTAGGAGGTAAAGGTATCATCTTATGTTTAAATAACATAGAAAGTATTGTATATGGAGTGTTGTGGTTTGTTGTGATCTATAAAATATATTGTGGATTCTTATCAAAGACCTCCACATTATTTAAATGATGTATTTGCATTTTTCCTTTGTAAGTATGGAAAACTAAGTATTTACATTTTTATCTTCTATTTTTTGTTTGCCCTTATTTTGATTAGATTTTACATCCTCTAAAGGTGTAGTTAACTTATATGTTTAAGGACCTATATATTTGAATAGGTTATGTGAAAGATGCTCAAGTGGATAAAAGTTTATTTTTTTCAATTTCTCATTTGTCATATCATGAGATAAATCATCATCATTGTCATGCTAATCAGAAACATGGACATCGTGATGCTTAGTGTTGACTGCTAAATGAAACTCAAATGTTTGATTTTATTCTAGTTTTGGTATTATTGGATTCTTTGGTAATGATACTTGTTCTTGATGTGTATCCCTTCACACCTCAGTGGTTAGTGACTTATTTGTATTTAGAGGTAAATGAGCTATTATGCTTGACTAACCTATTTCATAGGTTTGTATATTCTCAATGGGAATACATTATTTAGGTGGCACCACTTTATAAATGCCCTCTATATAAAAATGTATCATTTTGAAAAAAATTAAGGGTTCATCATCTATAGGCATTGTCAACAAGGCTCCATCATGTATGAATTTGACACATAGATGTAAAGCAGATGGTATGGATTATATTAGGTGTATCCATGGTCTACCTAAAAACAATTTATAATGTAAGAATTTGTAAATTACTTAGAATGTAGTTGTAACCATTTTTGGCCCCAATGTCACATCTAATGTGGTTTAGCCAACTTAAGGGCTATTATAATTATCAAACCCTTTGATATGCATAACTAATTTTTGGATAAGATTCATATTAATGCCCATGGTGTTTAAGATATTTGTGCTACAAATGTTTAGACCTGATCCATTATCAACAAGCACTATTTTGGTTCCTTTGTTATGTATATTTACTTGAATGAATAAAGGTAAATGTTGGTCAATAATATCCATGGATGTTAAATTGGTTGGATCAAAGGTGAACAGTTGTGCATTGTTTTTAAGATCTTATATAACATATGTAAATTTGGTTCAATGTCACTTAGAATGTGGGTATCACATAATGTTTCATATAGGATATCCGTATAGATATTAGTTTGATTAAGAAATTCAAGGATTGAAATTTTAGCATGTGTGTTTGTCAATTGGTCAATAAGGTCATAACCCTTAGATTTTATCATAAGTTTATGTTTAGGAGGCACATGTTGTATGTTAATAAGTCATGGAGTAGGTTGTGCACCTTTTCCTTTTTGTGTGGTGACAACATGTACCATTGAATCTAATATAAGCCATGGGTGAATAATTAATGGGTGTGGCTTGGTAGCTATCACTCAAATAGGAGGTAAGTGGAATAAATTATTGAGAACATGCATGTTGGTAATATGATACCAAATCTATTGTATTATAAAATTAGTTAGAAAGAGAGATTAAATGCTGATTTCATTTTAAAATACTCTCATTATATTAATGGATTCATTTATTACATTAGATGACAGGGTTGATTAAGTAATCATAACAACAAACCGTAACTACAATTAGAAATAAGAGGCAAAATAGCCTATAGATGCATCCATATTTAGCCTAAGTAGAAGAAGGGAAATAAGATTTTTAAATTTTAAATATTTTGAAATCATAAAAACTAGGCATAAAAAATTAAAAAACCTTAGGTCAATTCTAGGGTTTTGATACCAAAGGTTAGGTTCACCAAATGTTTAACCCTAAATTTAGATGTGTGAGATCATCTAGGGTTAATAATATAGAAATGAATAAGCACAAGGGTGATAAACATATATATAGTATGACAATTAATTTTCAATCCCAGATGAACAATATTATAAATGTAAATATTGAGATATGTCAAAAATAGAAACTACAACTATTGATTGATATTACAATAGATGGGAAACAAGAGTACTTATCTAGTTTATTGTGCACATGCAAATATGGGCTGAAACAAGCTAGAATTAGACTATATTAAGATTCTATAATAGTTGTTATATTATTTAATTTTACATTTTGTGGCCTTGGATACTTGTGTCAAATATAGATAGTTGTGATGACACTAGTGTATGAGTTATACGTAGGTGTCAAGTATGGAATAATGACTAGATATGGAAGAAACCACCTAGAGCCTTAGGGTTTTTTTATCACCTTTCTTTTGATGTGTTCAAATTATACACATAGGTTATTTCTCTTTGTTAAATCATCAAACCCTAGTTTTCTCACCCTTTGAGTGACTATGGGGAAAATGGGTTAGTGGGCACATGGTGTTGAGTTTTCCCAAGAACCCTTTTATCAATGGGCACCACCTACATAGTCAATACTCTGAAGAGGACCTCAGACTCATGTAGTTCTCCCCTACATGTTATTTTGTGTGTGTATAATAATGCAATATATGATAATAAGTACATAGAGTGACCCACCTTATAACTTGGAAAATGTGGCTCATAAGATGCTCTTTCAGTACTTCATACCTATAAGGATACTACTCCTATGCCTAATTCGTAAATAGGGATGAATAGAGTAGGTTTTATCACATGAATACTTGGTTGGGTGCTTTTGGTAAGTTTCCTTGTCAGTTGTTAGATGAGGAATGTTGAGGGTTGATCTTGTATGTATACCAATCCATTTTGAAAATATCTTGCACTAAAATACTTAGGTTGACCTTTAAGATATGTTTAATTTACATAATGTATGAATTTTTGGCACTGGACACTTAGTTTGAACATGGACACTAACATTGACTAAGCATGCGGCTAGGATGCAAGTGTCTAGGAAGCTAAAAAATAGGTATAGGTCCAAAACTTGTAGAGAGTGATAATAATCAAATTTACAAAAATTTTCATAGTATAGAAGGCATGGTTAGAATAAAAGTGGTCAAACTAAGTGAGAATCAATTTGGCACAAAGAGATAGTGAACACAAGCCTCTTAGTAGTGTGAAGGTCTTAGGACTAAAGGGTATAACCATTATAGGTTTTTTCTACGTTTACAATACTGAGGTGCTATATAATTAAGATTTAGTGTCTACATAAGTATCAAAGCCACATTTATAGTTTCATACACATAGTCAAGAAGCACAATTGCATAATCACTCTAGGTGGGAGAACTAGATGGGATTGATTTCCATCTTTGGGGTATCAAATATGTAAAAAATGGTTAATAATTAAGGAGGTGATTAAGTTCAACTCAACCCATTACACTCCCCATCTCTTTTATAATTTGTAAGATTTCAATGTGCCCTTAGGGTTTCAAAGATAAAATGAAGAAAATAATAAATTATGTGTGGCATAATCTAAATCACATCTTAACTTTCTCAATAGACATAGGCATAAAAGGTGCAACAACTAAGTTCCCATCACATTCAACCGAGATAAGTCTATGGTCAATGGACTTGAATAACTTACATTGTTGTCCATTTATAATAGTGCTGTCCAAAAATATTCTAAGATTATGTCTTTGATTTATCATCATGAAGGTTATGATTATTTTTATATTTTCTTATCAGTCATTAATTATAGTATACTGAGACAAGTACATGGTCAATGGACACAAGCAGCCTACATTCTTGTAGACATTTGATAGTCCTATCCAAAATAAATTTCAAATTTTGTTTGAATCTTGAAAATACATAGTCACATCTTTCACTGATTTCCACTATCAGACATTTGAAATAGTCAATAGAAATCTTGATTTAAGTGAAGTACATTTCTTCTTAGTATTTTTTAAAAATAACAATTTTCCATATTTGTAAATTTCTAAAACTAGAATTGTTAATTATTGTGCATCTTTAACATTATGATATTTGTCTAGTTTTACACATATTAATACAACACATTTATATTTTTTATCAAAATATGGTAAAATAATAACATGTATTAGGATCAAGGCACTATGAAGAATACATCATGTAAGATAAATATTATGGATGTCTAGATCAGGATACATAATCATTATGCAAGGGCCAAGTGAAAGGAAAATAGATACAATTTATCAAAAGGCTAGAAGAATGATGAATGTAAGAGCATATGTATACATGTATGTAAATATATAAGAATATATATGATAATAAAACAAGAAAACATGAAGAAACCATATACAATAGATTATGTCCTAACTAATTTAGGATCTAATCAATGGGATGTGGCTATATATGTCATATATCATGCAAAATAAGTGCATTAATGTGTATGGAAACATCTAACCAACCACTCAAAAGTAAGAATCATGTATAATATTGGTCCTCATATGTAATTAAATTTTGATTTTGTAAATGTGGTAGTACACTCATAGGGGCACTCACACATGCATGATATGCATTGCATTTGTTATCTACCATAAATTATGTATAAACAATTACGTAATGTATTAGAATTTGTTTAATAATTGTATCATCCTTTGAAGAAATGGTTTATGCATTATTTTATTTATCTAAATATGCTTCCTCTATTGATAATGAAAATAGACTCACATTAATTATCAAATGCAACATAGTCATGATTCTTACCAGTTATTTCCCCTATTGCACTTAGCCATGACCTTCAAAATATAAAATTGTATCAAAGCAATGTAGGATCAATGTTGAATAGAAAATTACATGATTTAGTACCATGATTTTTAGGTAACATAATGGATCTAATGCATACCTCAGCAAAATTATCCTTACTCAAATGTTTATTGTCATATCCAAGATATTTGAGAAGTTTCATGCTACATACATTAATTTCATAAAGGTTTATAATCTCAACATTGTTGCATTATTTTCCATCTATGTGAGGGATAAGAATCAAATGATCTAGATATGAGGAATGATTTTTTTGTCCCCTTTGAATGCACACTTGTATTATTAATATTTTTAGGTAGATATTGTTTTTTAAATATTTCTTAGGAACATCTTTCTTGGTCAAATTTTATTTCTTAAGGGCCTCTTTCAGAAGCACATTTTCTTGTTTAGCATGTGCTTATTTTTGTAACTATTCCTTTTTACCTCTTTTCATAATGTATATTTTTTTGTTGTAACTTTTATTTATGTAAATGTTCTTTTAATAATTTTTACTTAGTAAATTGTTCATTTTTCAAATTTTCCTGTTATAATTGATCCTTATGTAACTTTTCCTTTTCCAATTTTTCCTTATGTAAATTTTCTTTTTCCAATTATTGCTTATAAATATGTAACTAGAGTTTGAGTGGGTTGCTCAAGTATAGAAGTTGTGTTTGAATTTGGTGGTGATTTGATGGATGTATCTAATATAGGATCACCACTATCATTAATATTTTATATTTTTCCATTCAAATCCCAACACTTATTTGTAAGATATCTATACATGCTATGATAGGAACAATAGTATTTGGATATCTTTAAAGGATGAATAAGAGGTAATGTGATTAATTTATTCTAAAGGATATCCCTTAGAGTATAATTGGGTTTCTTATTAACTTTATACAAACTTGTTGAGCCATGATCTTTAGATCTATTCTATTTTTGAACCCATACTTGAGATGGTTTTTTTTTAGTTACAAAATTATTGAATGGAGAGGTCGAAATGAAATTGACACTTGCATACTTAGGATTATTGACATGTACAATATTATTATCAAGTGATGTAACCTTTATACATGTATACTTTTTAAATCCCTTTACAAACTCTCTCATAGTAAGTATCTAATCTAGAATAGCCTCATTATATATACTATTATTCAGAGAATGGAAATATGTAGTTTTATAAACATAAATATTAGGCCTCTCAAATTAAATATGCATATAAAGTCCATTAATAGGATGCACCCTACCTCTTGGGATAGTAATTATATGGACCTTTTGTGAGGGATGGTATTTATCATGACCTTGAGGAGGGGCAAAAGAAGTTACATGTAGAGGTTCACCAAAATGTTTTACATTATTTTGGATTAATGAAACTTAACAAGTGTATAACTATGAAATATTTAGATTGTATAATATATAGCCATAACACAAATATAATGTTATTGCAAAGTATCATTGAACTATTTACAATTTAATATAGATAGAAGTAACCTAAGGGATTAAGATACTTATCTTATTTTGGGTTTGTGTGGGATAAGACTATGTGCAGATGATAAAAAGGGTTGGAAATGAAACATTAGTCACTTGGATTAGGAAATTGAGTATATGGATCTACATGTACTAGTCCACCAGAATCTAGATGCCTACATTAGGATACAAACATTTCCCTATTACCAAATTTATCCTTATAATATGTCCCTAAATATCTTGGCACAGATCATTATGTATCCTTATAAACCATCTTCATGTATGATATTAGGTGATCATTATATGAAAAAACCCAAAAATTTAGTTTCTTTCACTTTGAAACCATAGCTCCACATTTGACACCAGGTTAACATGTAAAAATTGAGAAGATTGATGGGTTGAGCTAACCTCAACCACTCTTCAATAAATAGTTGAGTTTTGCCTACATATCCAATATTCTATAGAGGGAAATTAAAACACATTTAGTTCTTCCCTTTAATTGAATTTGTGCAATTATGATCAACTAATATGATTGCATCCTGTAATCTAGCTTTTGACACTTAACAATGGAAACTTGGCTTGGATTATGTGCTTTAGACTTGGTCAAAGCGTATTCCTTGTGACTAATTTATAATTTTGGAAGTCTATGGAAGTCCATCTCAATGTAGAAGTGATAAAATATGTTTGATTTATGTTTACTTGATGGATTATAGATGGGGAAATAAACTTAGGCATATTGTGTATAAATAGATAAGTCTTTGGGTAACTTCTCACGTCATCAATATTTAGATGTAAAAAATGACCCATTAAGAAAAGTTTAATTTAGAAAATTATCATTGATTGGTACATAAATGAGTTCAATGGAGGTGGATAGTTTTGTAAATTTGAATTCATTTGAGTATTTATAGAGGTGTACAGATTACATGAATAATGATCTAATGATCAATAGATAATCTAAATATGATATTAAGAAGGTTAAACACATACTAGGGAGTTCTTATAGTTACTGAAAGAAAATCATGAGGTCAAACCCATAGAAGATAAGCATATCAGATATAAAGTTAGTTAAGATCCATGTGTGTACACATAATTCATATATGGATAAGATCAGTCAAGATTGACATTTCTAAGACTTGCCTAGAATTTTAGCCATTCTTTTGAGAGGCAAGGTGCAATATGAAATCTTACACATAAGATCTTACAAGATTCTTCCCAATTGAGCACATTTGATTTATGAAAATCCCACCAAAGAGGTATGACCCCATTCAATTCATGATTTAGTGTACTTTCCCATGTTTCTATATGTGGAACATGACACTCCAACTTTTGAATGAATCCTGTCAAGTCCTTGGTACCAAAACATTATGGAATTAACTATTATATTATGAACACCATGCACATTAGCCTAGTTTCATGATCTATTCACATCAAACTTACCATGTCCACATCTAAATATCCACTAATAGATGATGTAGACCTCCATGGCCTATTGGGTTTAATATAATATTGATTAGTTATTTCTAATTGATAGATGTCATTAATCTTAGACCTCATAGGTAATTGCATAAAAGGCAATTTATACTTGTTATCTGAAAATTTTGTGGGACTTGAGGTATCTTTATTGGTTGAATTCATTTTTGATCCACCCTCTATATCCTTTTTAATCCCTATAAAGGATATGATGAGTAAGGAAATGTCATTTTCTACACCACTTCTCTTTTTGGCTCAGCATCCACCTTGAACCAACTTTTCAATCTATGTGTGTATGGAGAGGATGGTTCCATTAGTATCATATATGGATTTGTTATGCTTTTATTAATAGTAATATAATAATGACATTAGACTAGTGAGATTCTAGCTAAGTATCCATTGTATTGATGGTCATAAAACCATTGTAAGTATTTTTTTCCCCAATCAGTGTGGGGTAGTGCATCTTATATGTCTTCATACTTATAACTTCAAAATCCTTGTGCAATTTGAGCTCAGCCACCTTTATCTCCACTTTATCTAGCCTTATAATAGGCTCAACATAGAAATATCCTACCATGATTAAATCCACTGGTTTGTAACTTAGAATTGGCCTTCCAATCACTTCTTAAGTAGATCTAGTGATCATGTGCTTTATCAAAAATTGGGAAATAAGAGATGCTAGATCCTAATTAGATAAAAAAATTGAGCTAAATTAGGATGTAAAATATATGCATAGATTTAAATGATCATTTATTTTTAATCTAATATATTTGGAAAGATGCTAAAAAGGGAAAATTTAATAAGGAAAGAACTTTGCTAGAAAACAAGAATGCATTTTTAAGACTGAGATTGAAGATTCGATTATATGACTGTGTTGACCGATTACAAATATAAATCAAGTATCTGATTGATATCTATAAAATTCCATTATAATTAGATATGGGTGTGTCACATTGGTTTCCATAGGGACTGTCAACATCTGGTAGGCTTTTGAACTCTATGAAAATTTGAATCTGTGCATTGTTCACTGTTGGTCCTGTATAGGTGTTATGTGGTGCATAAATGTTATAGAAGCTATTGTGTACCTTCTTATTCATTAAAACCCTACCTCAATAGGTCATGTGAAAAAAATTAGAATGAAGGATAAAAATGGATTAACAGTTGAAGTTGTGATTGACCTCAACACTCCTTGTGTTGAACACTGCCTATATACTAATACTCTAAAGAAGGATCAAACTCCATGTAGTTCTCCCATACTATGGTGGTGTGTGTTAAATACAGGTGTAAAATTATAAATTATGGTGCAATCATGGTGTAATTATATACTTTAATAATGAGTTATGATCTAGGATGTGTATTCAAACTTAGCTTAGGGCTATTAGGGTTGTGTGGACATTGAATTAGGAAAAAGGGGTGCTTTTATCTCAATGTGTATTTAGATATTATAGTTGTTTTCAATCATATGAGCCTCTAGTGAATTTATTTTTGAAAATGTGGATTTATAGTGATCATTTTATAATTATTTCAAATGGATCTCTCTAAATATGTGGGATGACTAATTTGGCAAATTTGAATTTGAGCAAATAGTCATTATTTAGCTAGAGAACATGGTTGGCAAAATTGGCCAGTAATAGGAAGTGGGATAGTCTAAAATTAACTTGTTTGAAGAACATAGATAGCTAAACTAAAAGTGTGGATCAGTCTATTTTTTCTTGCATAACACACCTCATTTTTAAACTAAAAATAGGGGCCCTCTTTTTGCTTTGGAGTTTGGTCTTATACCTTAAAGAGTTTATTGATAGTTACCTTTTTTAAATTGCCTTCTTGGAATCATATGCTTTGATATATGTGAATATTTAAGTCTAGATGAGATTTATCATTTTAGCCAAGCCTGAATAATTAAATTTCCATCTCAAATACTTGGCTTAGAAATCACATCTAAGGTTACATTAGTTTGAAATTTCTAAATTTGTATAAATCCATTAAGTATTAGTCTATTTTGCTTGTTTTTTAAAACATATCCAAAGTTTCTTTTAGAATAATTCACCTTAAGTTTGTCTAAATTATCTAACTATTTTAGATTTTTTTGCTTCTTTTCTTGAATATTTTTCATCAAATTTCACTTTAATTTAAGATAAATTGACTCTATGTTTGCATAGTTTCATATTTTGCCTTAGTCGATTTCATTAGAATGGACGAAATTTAATTTGAAAATGGTTTTATTTTCATAAAAAATATATTCCTTTCACTAAGTATCTACACCTTTTTCATTTGCATTTAAACAGACTTAATCATTTTACTTCGAGTAAACTTAGTTGTTTGCTTTTGAAATTAAAGCTATTGACTCAGCCTTCATTTATTTTGATTGTAGGTGATTAAACTCTTCTCAGAGCCATGTGGTGAATTCTCATAGATCTTGATATATTAGGTCTATTCCAAAAGGTTTTATACACTTAATTGATTTTCAAAGTATTCCTGATGAGCCTCTATATTAATAAAGCTCTGGGCAAGCATATCAATGACATGTTACCAAGTGTTAATATCCCAATAACCTACTAATCTTGACTGAAACCATACACTACAAAAGCTCCAAACAAGTAGGTTGGCATTATTGGATCATGTGGTGTGATCTTAGTGACCCATTACCCTAGAAGGATCCATACAATTAAAGAGCCTCTATACAAGCACACAAGTGAGATGTTACCACATGACATCATCATGATAACCTACTATCCTAGAGATGTTCATATAAAATTAGCAAGATCTGATAAAGTGGGTGATCAAAATGACATCATGTGGTGAAATACCAATACTCTATAAACCTAAGGTAATCCATGCAACCAAATAGTGTATCATAACTCTAGGTGATTAGGATGATGATACATGGTGGAATATTACTTCACCACAATAAAATTAGTCAACATGCATAAAATCCCTCCATCAAGTAGCATAAAAACACTAATAATACATGTGTTAGTGACCCTGATAAGAAAGGACAAGCTGGTTGTGAAGCCAATGAGGCACAAACATAAATTTTATGGCCCATCTAGATGTCAAAATTATTAAAAATCTAAGAATAGATTGTGCATCTGATTTAATTTGTATAATCAAGTTGTGGATTGGTTCCTCACCAATAAATTGTCATAAATGATGAAATTCAATGTGTAAATGGTTATATTAAACTAAGAATCATGATTGAGAAATGAACCAAAACATGGCATGTACATTGGGGTCACACATAAAACAAAAAAGACAAATATATGCCTTAAATAGGCATGATTTTAATTGTGCAAAAAGTGGGTGGATAGCTATCTCGATGAAATCCTAACTAATTTCAACTACCAACATTTAATTGAAGCATGGTTTCAATTGTGTTAAGCTTGTGCATGACTCCAATCTGTCAGAGTCCCAACCACATTCTCTCAATAAATAATGAATGTTTGTAACTAACCCATTAGTGAGAAATATGAATTTGAGTTCTAATTCCTCAAGCCTGCATGCATATATAAGATAATTTCTTGTATTGTAATAAGGGTTGGCTCCCTTAAATTATAATAGATTAGTGGATTAGATTAGTTGGTTCTCACTAGTTAAGCATATTATTTATTTATTTCATGCACTTTCCCTAATTTCTTAGTTAGATTTTTTGAGTTGAGATTGTTTGAAATATATATATATATATATATATATATATATATATATATATATATATATATATAACTCACATGAGTATCTAATGAATCCTAATCAATCCCTTTAATATAAATATATTTATATTATATATTTTTTATTTGATAGACTTAGTATATGCATGTATATGGTGACCTTATTTTCCTCATTGGATCTACTACTTCATCTCACAGACTCTTGTATTATGTTTAGTTGAAGTTGTACTAGATCAGGCTCAATTAAAGACTAGTTTATCTAGGGTTTTTTTGGTCATTAAAATCATGATGGTATACATTATAAAGCATGATTTTCTTTATCTTTTTCCTTGGCCTTCCCTCATTTTCTTTATTTTTTATCAATATGTTAGATTAAATAAGTTTAGTATTTATGCAATATGTTATTAATGTTATATCTTTATTGCTTGAATATATGTTTATAGTTGTTATTGCATTATTGTATCTAAGTGTGATACATACATGTTTGAATTAGCTACATTTTAATGCTATATATGTACATTTATTCCCTTAAGAAGCAATTTCTACATCTAGAATGCACATTTGATTTGTCTAAAATATTCATCGAAGACCCTTGATATGGAATGGTCACAACTAGTTAACTAGGTTACCCTATGTACCAAGATCTGGTAACTAAGACCTTGGGGAGATTTGTTCACATAAGTTTCCTTTTAGAATAGATAAGGATTAATAACCCTTGCCTATTGTTGGTTGCATAAAAACACCTCTCAACTTGTCTAGTACTAGAAAGAGGACCTAAATTGGATTATTTTAGACTTATTATTTTATTTTAAGAGGTTTCCTAGTTCTTTTCCACATTCTTGGACTGGAAAAGTTGATTATCTGAGTCCTCCAATGGACCTTGATTAAATAGGAGGATGTAATTATCTTATCAACATTTTAGGACCTTCCCATGACTTGCCTAAAAATCCCCACAAATTCTATGTGAAGTATATTTATAGTGGGTAAAGACTACTAAAGAGCACGTATGGGCTTTTAAAGAAGCCATTATCAGAAATTCAAATTCATCATGATTTTTTGGCTTGTCACCTTACCCTCATTAATAGATCAATGACCTATTCTTTGTACCTTGGTCTACCATAAGGGTGCATCACCACTTGGGCCATTTTTGAGAATATATTCCTTAACTGTTCCAGTGTGCCCATTGACCCTTCTATCTTTTTTTTATCAATTTTCCATGGCCTATAAAGATCCTAATGAACCAACTATTACATTCAGCTATAGATTCCATCAGCTATACACTAGGTTGAAGGATCCTTTCCTAAAAGTAGAGGTCACATCCATAGAAAACTACCTCAATGTTTTAGATCCTTTGACTATGACATTCATTAAAATTAACCCATATACTTTCACATCATTAGAGTTTTTCTATCAAGAGGTTGTTAATGTAGAATAATAGTTAGTGACTAAGGGATATACAACTCACCCTTCCTATCCTTTTGAATAGAAAAAATTTTATGCTGAAGATACTTTGAGTTACATACCTATAAGTCATCCCATGGACCAATATGTTCCTTAAAACAAAGCATTTCCCTAAGCCTTCATCCAACCAAACCTCCCTATGATAAATGAGAGCCATGTTTACTCTTTTAATGAATGTAACTCAGTTAATTTTGTGTATAATTAGTAGGCTACATCATATTATTTTAGTGATTCAATATATTTAGGTACTATTACTAATCAAATAACATTGTTGCAGGAGATAAGCATCAGGTAATGAACAATCTAAGATATGAAGTTATGCACCTAAATGCACCATTAGGAGCCTACAAACCTATTTGCATTTCCAATGTTTTGATAATCATGCGCAGTGAGGATGCCCCATTTCACAAGCTTGATCCATTCTTTGAAGGATACAATAGTGGTGACGAGACTCCAAAGATAAGGAAGTATTATTTGTATAAGGTAACCTAGTGACCAAAAAGAAAATTGATGAAGAGCTACCTATGTAGAATGAACAACATAACATCTCTTACAGTTGGCCTGAATAATAACTAGAATAATTGGAGAAATTGGATGAGGAAGATGCATGTTATGCACCTGAATCATTATTATCCTATTCTCCTACTCCTATATTTCCAAAACTAACTCAAGATGTCCAAAAACATGATGTTAATAGCCAAGTGTTCCTCCAAATAATAGAGGCAGTCAAGCTCAAAATGGGAAGTCAAGAGAATTCAATCTTGAATGAAGATGAGTTCCTCTCTAAGCCTAAGTTAAAGGAAGAGAAGGAGCTAATGAGATCCTTTGATGACACCATAACCATCCATGATTTCCAAATTCCAACATGTTCCCTATCCAAGGAAACATAGATGATCAAGGTATGAATAAAAGACCATAAGCATAGTGGTCTAAATGAAGAAGTCATGCTTATGGAAATATAATCTATGAATAATCTAATTAGTCCAAATCTCCACATACTTTGGCCATTGATAACAAATTCAGAAGGTCTTTGATATGGTAATAACCTGAGCTACTCCTATGCCTTCCTAATGATAAATACAACAAAGAGGATGCTATGTAGCTATCTATTTGTATCAAATAATATCAACCAATCGATCCATCATTGGTTGAAACAAATAAAATACCATTGTCAAGTTGGATCTTCCAATCAATCTAGTATGTATATATACATAACCCTATCCCTCACCAGAATACAATGTATGGATTGAGGTATTTTATTCACCCTATCCCAAGTGTTTTCTATAAATTAATTATAAACACATTGTTGAATTTCATAATATTAAGTTGTTTAAAATTGCTTGGAAAGAGCATAGATAAATATTTATGGTATAGTGTATTCTATCATAGAAGATAACATATATGCAAGTAGATTTTTCCTTTTCCCTTCTCAAAATCATGAGAAATTAGGTGTTTAACTAATTTAAGCATGCATTTACTTGAAAACCTTTGTGAATAATTTATTTTCCCTTTCCTATTTTGTTTTCTTTTTCTTTCCATCCTATCCCTTGTTGTTAGTTTAGGTCTGATTTTGTTTGCTTCTTCTTTCTATTTTGGGTTTGTCCTAACTATTTTTGTCATATGGTTCCCATATTAGTCAAAGTAATGAAGAGAAAGGTTATTATCTAAGTAATATAAATGGTGCTCAAAGAACCTAATTGCAAATTTTACTTGAGAATCTTGTGTGAATTATAGTGATTACTTTTTTCCTTTCTAAAATTCAAAGGTCAATGATTCTAAATAGAACTTGTGAATTTATAAAAGTTATGTCTTATCCAAAACCATCTAATACACTTAATGAAATTTTTGAATAAAAATGTAGCCTTGCTTCAATTCTGGGTTGTCTTGAGATCTCATGAATTTACTGATTTCCTTTTACCCATGGCTTGGTCTCCAACTCTCTATGGATGAAAAAGCAAAATCTATTTTTAATTTTTTTTTTAAAATAGAGCTAAAATGTAAAATCTAAAGTTCTTCCTTGAAAGGGTGATCTTGGTAACCTCCACCATAGGCTTTCTAGCTTGGTTGGTAGTGGAACAAGGCCTTTAAAGAACACTAGATATATCTTTGTCAAGGATATAAATACTTAGCTGGTAGTAGAGAAATGCATGCACCACTTCCTTACCCAACCTAAAATGTAAAATCTTTTTCTCCCTTAGCAGTTCTAAACTTGTGCAAGTTTAAATTACCACATGTAAAATCAAAGGAAATGAATTAATCACTTAATCACACAATTGGATGGTCTTTGGCTAGATTCTTAACTTAGTATGTCATGTGTTCCTATGGACTTTAGTGCCTTTTAATTTTGATTTTCTCTAAGTAATTGCTTGCAACTAATACTTTTTATTCTTGTGAAATCATAAATTTTAGACTTTTGAAATACTCAGAAGTATTTCCTAGTAGGAGTCACCATTTGTTGTTGTTTTCACAACATGCCCTATTTTCAAATTAAAAATAGGGACCCTCTTTTTACTTTGGAGTTTGGTCTTATAACTTAAGGAGTTCATTGGTGGTTGCATGTTTTAAATTTCCTTCTTGGAAGTGCATGATTTGTTAGATGTCAATATTTAAGTATGGATGAGCTTTATCATTTTAGCCAAGCCTATAATTAAATTTACATCTCAAATACCTAGCTTAAAAATCACATCTAGGGCTGTATTAGTTTTAAATTTTGTAATTTGCATGAATTCATTAAGTCTTAGTCTATTTTGATTGTGTTTTGTAACACATCTAAAACTTTATTTTAGACTATTTTTCCTTAGGTTTGTATAATTTATCTAACTATTTCAAAGTTTTTTTGCTTTTTTCCTAAATATTTTTATCTATTTCCACTTTAATTCAAGATAAATTGACTATATGTTTGCATATTTTCATCTTTTGACTTAGTCAATTTCATTAGAATGGATGAAATTTAATTTGAAAATAACTTTAGTTTCATTCAAAATAACTCCCTTTCACTAATTTTTTGTGACTTTTACATTTGAATTTTAAAAAATGAGTCTTTTTTCATAGATACAAGGTTTTTTGTATGGCCCCTAGCCATACATGTCAACATTTTTGACTAGAGCCAATAGAACTAGCTTGGGACACAAACAGAGAAGCCCAAGTCCCCCTTACATCATATACTAACATTACTTAAATCACCAAAAACCACCATAGGCCAACCTAAATCACCAACGGCCACCACCAGCTTACCATGCCATAACGAGGATTTAAACTTGCGTGGGGCTGGACACAACCAAGCCACTTTAACCAATGCACCCACATCCCATTGACAATAAAATTAGTCTTTTTACTTTGAATAAACTTATCCATTTGATTTTAAAATTAAATTTTTTGACTCAATCTTTACTTATTTTGTCCTACAAGTACTTAAACTATTATTCATGCCACATTACAACTTCTCACGACTCCTGATAACCCATACCTATTCTAAAAGGCTTTCAACACTTAGTAGATTTTTGAAGTTTGCCTAATGAGCCTCTACATTAGAAAATCTCCAAATAATTGGATCAATGAGATGCTACCAAGTGTCAAGATCCTAATAAATTGCTAATCCTAGCTAAAATCATACATTATAAAAGCTTCAAGTGATCAGGTTAGTGGGATTGCACCACATAGAATGATCTCAATGTCTCGCTACCCCAAAATAATTTATACAAACAAAGATCCTCTATGTAAGTGGTGTTAGTTATTAAAATTGCATCGAAGAAATTGATCCCTTGTCAAGTTTAAATGCCCAAGTCCTATTTTTAAATGTTCATTATATGTCAAGTTTTGTGTTAGATTGGCTAAGTATTATTTTGGTCTTTGCTTAGAATATGTTGAATGTATATTTCCTTTGTGAATTTTTCTTGTGTAAAAATTCCAAGAAAATTCTATGTTTCAACCAAGGTGTTAGCAAAAATATCGAATAGCTATTTATTTCAAACATTTTGTCTATGGCAAAAAGCTCAAAGGCTTATTTCCATCGAACATTTTGTCTGCTACAAAGAGTCTGGAAGCCAAATTCTTGTGGGTATTTTGTTCTTAAAAAAATCTTGATAAAATAGCAATATTTTAGAAAAATCTTAAGTTCAATTGATTCGGTAAAAATGTAAAGGTCAATTTCTTTAGGGAAATTGTTTCGAACAAAATGTCCAAAACAATTGTCCTAACCAAATTGTCATAGAACAAAATTCCAAAGAAATGTTATAGAACAAAAGTCCCAAGGGCCTAAATGTCGAATGCAAACAAGAACATTGAAGATGAAAGGCCTAAAAAAATATCTCGAAAGCCAAGTTATTGTGGAGCAGAAGACCTAATGAGAAAAATCCCCTAAAGAAATTTACCTAAATTGCAAGTATGGCAGTCTCATAGATGTCTTTTGATAGGAACATATATGTCAATTTTAAGGCACAATAAGTATTTTTTGGGATTCAAATGTTCTAAGATGGTTGCACGAGCATCAAATTTAGGCCCTGTGAAGTAGCCATTTGATTTCAAATGGAGGCAGATCCATGGCTAACATTTTCTCAGGCGAGGATGATCCAATAGTGTGAGCCAAGATGGAATTTTCAAAGGGATCAGATTACATGATAACATGACAAACATTTATATTGAGGCTGGTTAATTTACTTAGTCACTTTTAAGCCCCATGAATGCCTAGTTGGATTTGATGTGGCATGCTAAATGTTAGTATATGGTAAACTTTGTCTTGGTAACTAAAATTAATGGTTTTTTCATGGATGGGTAATGATTCAAAGCATAAAAGAATATTTTTGGGCTACCCCAAAGCATATTTTCCAAATGACCATGGATATTTTATTTTTCCATCACAGTTGGAGCTTTCCAATTGTAATCATCACAAGGTTATGAAATTTCTTTGGCATGTACAGGAGAAGGGTAGTTATCCATAAGATTCCATATTTGCCATCAATTAACAAAAAATCATCCCTAGGTAGTTGCACATAATGACAAAGTTTGTTTGGCCTTCTACCATGAATATTCTCCTTTTATCTCATGTGGAAGGCATCTCCCACCATGAAATCAAAGGATGTGTTCCAAATCTTCATCATTACTCATAGAGATAGCTAGAGTTATGATTTTTCTTGCTAATGGATGAATATTTCAGGCATGGCAAGGGAATATTTTCCAACTAGAAGCATCTTGGCAAACTTGAAAGTTTATTTAGAAATTTTAAAAATTATGACCCATAGTCCCAGATTTAAAATGTGTAAATATAAGGCTTGTCTTCTATTCAGGGTTCATTGTTTTTCTTCCTTAGTATAGGATCTTCCACATTTTGGGATCACTGTTATGTGCATTTTACTTTTCTTTCTAAGGTGGTTGTAGTTGTACAACCATTAGCAAACTTTGAGAGCATGTTTATGTCTCCCATATCCAACATGGAGCAAATCCACCATGATTGTCCCCATGGTAGCATTTTGAAAACACTGATGTGTGTAATATTTTCTTACAATGTTAATGAAAATGCTTGTGGTTATCTACTAATTTCTATTGATGAAGTGCAATGATATGTTTTACAAATGCTCTTGATTGGAAATTTGGGTTTATGTTCATTACTAGTTATCATTTTGATTATAGATTTAGATTATAAACCCTTTTTGCATCATTTTAGGATATGTTTTTGAATAACTTGTTAGGGTACCCTAGGTTTATGGATTTGACAAGAAAAAAAAATGTGAGATTCTAGTTTCAATGTATGTTCTAGGATTTCAAGGATCATTTGGGTGTTTGTATTTCATTGGCACTAATATGTGTAAATTACTCCTATTAGTTCCATTAGATTGCATTTAAGTTTTCTATGTCTTTTCAATATGTGATGTCATAAATGTTAAAAGAATCCCTATTGATTAAAATCCACCAGAACACTACCCTCCCCTTTTTTGTAATTATCTAACTTGTCCTACCCTATCCTACCCTACAAATAATACACTTTTTGCATATATTTTATTATTTACTAGTAGATGTATAAGATATTACATACTTAACATATGTCTACATTTTTTTCTTTATATCTTAGCATTGCAATTATTTATTCAACCCCTTTGTTGTTAAAAATTCTTTAGAGTGAATGTTTCAATCACTTTCAAATCTATCTTCAGTAGCTTGTATATGACATAGTACATTTGTTCATTCTATGTGACATCCCTTCCTAGGTGGAGTGAATGAGTTTGGTTATGGCCTAGTCAGATCTATGCCTTCTTTACGCTAAAAATCCCCATGGAGGTTGAATTTCAAAATATCTCCATGTGAGAAAACTACCCCATAAGTCCTCTCACCTTGTTTTAGGTAGAGCCAAAAGTAGTAGGGAGCTGAACATACCCTTCGTAGGTGCCTCTCAGTCATTTTATATAGTTTGTGTAATCTTGATGCCAAACCCTTCCATATATACAATGACATACTAGTGGGTTTTTCATCATTGTTTACCAATTTCTTTCAAGTGTGCAAGGCTAAGTGTACAAGGTGTACAACTAGGAACCAACACTCAACTAATGCCATTAGTAGGGATACTTATTCTCACTTATGTTACTAGGGACTCTTGTAGAGAGCTATAAGTATTTCAAGTTTGAAGGTTCTTTGCTTATTATTTGCTACAGTCAAACTATCTTGGTCATCAACATCATAGCACCCCACTGGGTATGTGCTAGGATTTGAGATATTTTACAATTTGACTTCTAATGAGTTTATTGCAAAGAGATATTAAAATTACATGTTGAAAGGTGCTTTCTCCCATTTTGAACATATTCTAAAAAATTTAGTGTCTTTATTTTATATCTCATTAAGATTTATCAAGTTTAATTTCAACATGTATCACAAACAATTTGTCAATTGTTATATTCTAGAATTTTGACTCTAGTGGCAACTCCAATCTTATCATTTGGTTTAAAGGAATATCAGTGCCTAGTTTAAATATTTGAGCTAACTTTTAGATTTGAGTATTTTCTTGTTTGCAAAGATGGAAGGATTGAGATCATCCTTCAAAGGTGACTCATCCAAACAAATTATCCTACCCCTAAGTCTACATCAAAGGCGAAAGAGACATATTTGGAAGCCCATTGAAGAACATAATGCAGATACAAAAGATTTCTTGGACTGTCAAGATCCTGATAATCTTGAACATTTTGTTGAGATCTTCATTGTTGAGGACTATCATAGCTCTCCTAACAAATTTGAAACTTATAATCCAATTTATTACCCAACTCTTTCTCAACCATTTGAATCCCCTCCAAGGTGTGAACCACAAAGTCCACCTTATTCACCCCTCCAGATCCCTTTGCCATTAGTTATTAAACCTTCCATTGAACCAATCATGAAGCATAAAGACCTAAATGAGGATGAATGTCCTACATTCTACATTTCCAAATTCATGCCTATAAATTTTAATGACATGGAAGGTTATCCTAATGAAGCCTCGAATGAAGTAAAGAAGTGCCTTCCAAAATTATAAAGGAATAATGCACTGAGTGGTGATCAACACCTGAGGGATTTTCACAATATTATTAGATATTATGAGGTTGAGTATGAGGATGTTTGCATTAAGTTATTTGTGTACACACTGGAGGAATATACTCATGAATGGTTCAATTCTCTTCCTAATGGATGCATTGATTCATGGGAAGAAATGAGGAATGTTTTTAGAATTCAATATGGTGATAGAATTGATCCAAGGTTCCTATTGGATAAATTTGAAAACATCAAGAAGAACCCCAATTAGTGTGTTTAAGACTTTAATACATGATTCAACAAAACTATGATGCAGCTACCTAAAAATATTAGGCTCAATGATACAGTGTGCTTGATAAAGTATTTTGATGCCTTTGACAACAAGGTTGTGTACTACTTGAGGGACAAGGCTCCCACAAACCTATAGTTGGTATTCAATATGGCTATCCAAATTAAAAATAACATAAAGGCTATGGGAAATCCCATGAACAAGCAGGATGATATGACACTGGTCAATTTGGAAAAGACATAGTCCACAAAGATAGCCAACCTTGAGGTGACTATTAAAACTTTGGCCTCTACTGTCAAAGAAATGTCATACAAGTTAACTAGAGCTGAAAAGGGATCCCTTATGTGTCTACTAGTCAATAAAGTGCTCCAATCATAAGTAAGGCCTACTTTCCACCATCGAGATAACGATAAAGGGAAGAGTCATGCAAATGAAAAAAGAATAGATAAAAAATATAATAGAGGGGTTAGAAAAGTACCTAATCTGTTAAATGCCAAGGTGAATGTGGTAAGTTGTGACATTGATATTGATTGGTATGAAAAGTGCTTCCTTCCACATCCTCCATATGATAAACTGAACTGATTGACAAAAATGTAGATGAGCCTAAGTATGTGTCATCCAAATATGATATTTTGATGTTCAATTTTACAATTCCCCAAAGTAAGATGTTTGCCTTCATGGAATTATTGAGTGATACTACTATTAATTAGTTTTGGAGTGTAGTCGAAAGGGTAAGAGTCCTAACTTTTGAATTTGCTTGTGATGTTAATATGGCACAAGCATATGAATTTTCCATGCATGATTTCAATTTTTAAGATCATTTATGATTAAAAAATATGATGGGAGAACTTCATCAATTGAGGTCAGGTAGCTTCTAATTAATGCATTAGGTACCTAAGAGAAAGAATATTACTTGAGAAGCAAGTATCAAATTGCTACTCCTCAAGACATTTCCCCTAAAAATCCAAAGGTAGGGGATGCAAGTAAGGAAGCTAAGAGAACTTCAACAATCCAAAATGCTTCCAAGATAGCACCTGTGTCTTAAGCTACTAATCCTAGAGGTGTTCTTGATAAGAGCAACAAAATGTTTGTCTTGTCAAGTATTCCTAATAGTGCAAGTGATGTTAAAACAAACCCACCCTTGAAGGTTATTGTTAAAAAAGCAAATTCATCCCAGCTTACTCCACTTCATACCATAAGTGATTGTATCCCAAATAAATGTTTTATTACCCTTCCACCAAATACTCTTCTTCCTCAGTATATCATATGTGATATGGCCCACGTGTTGAGCCAACTAAAAATCACTATGTCACTTGTTTAATTATTATGAATACCTAAACATAGGAAGAGGGCTTTTAAATACTTGGAATTTGGTGAGAATTCAACTAAAAATGAAATTGATTTACCCCAAATACCCTTGAAAATTGATGAATAATCAGAAGAGGTTGTTGAACCCACTCCAGAAGTCTATTTTGAGACTACACTAATAGAAATTCAACTAAATATGGATCCATTTTATACAGCTCTACGAATTAATGGTTTGATTGTTCCCAACTAAATGTTTGATTCTGGTGATTATTATAACATAATTCCCTTGGGTTTCCTAAATGATCTTAGAGTGAAGATTACATTCGCTTTTGATAAGTGTTATTCCATGGATTCATGAGAAGTTCTAGTTATTGGACAAATCAAGGGGTTGGTAGTGTAGTTGGTAGTGCCTCCAGGCAAATATTTAAATATGGACATGGTAGTCTTAGACTACCCACCTAAGTGGGGGATGTTTTTATCTTGTAAATGGGCTACTAGCATGGGTGGATGTGTTTAAATGGACCTCTCCTATACCACCATTCTGTTGGAGGGCAAGATGGTTAAACTTTATAGAGAGTCAAAGATGCTACATGTAATTGAAGATCCAAAACATGATCTCAATGAAGTGTTATACATAGATGTTGACCTGGGTAGCTTTTTTGGGAATGTTGATGCTAATGAATAGCCTATTGTTCTTGATATTGAACCTAAAAATGAAGGCACAATTTGGAATACGTGTTTTGATAGAGCTTGCTCCAATCTTGGAAATGGAGTTGGGGATGTCTTTTATGCCCCTAATGGTAAATGATTTAATTTTTGTTTTTAGATAGCCTTTGAGTGCACAAATAATACTATCAATTATGAGGCACTCTTTCTTGTTTTACAAATTGCCCATGAATATGGAATTAAAATTTTGATTGTAAAGGGTGATTCTGAACTAGTGGTAAAGCAAGTCTGTAATGCTTATGCCACTAAAAGCAAAAGGTTGAAACAATATTAGAATGTTGTTTGGGATTTGCTTGAATTATTTGATGCATTCAACATTTTTTATCATGATATAAGTTTTGACAAAAAAATCTGACAAACTTGCATGGTTATGTGCTCAATTTGATATTACAAATATGATCCCTCATTGCCAATACCAAGTGAAGGTGCTTATTAGGCCTTCAATCCCAGATAATGTTCATCATTGGTATGTGTTTGATGATGATGAATAGATTAAGAGGTTTATAAATTGTGAAGCTAAATTCCATGATCAACTCATAGACCTAGAATCCATGATTCAAGTTTGTGATGGAAAAGAAACCTTGTTTGGGAAGGACATAATTCAGTTGAAGACAAACATGCTCCCTAGAGGACTAGTAAGTTTAGAAGTGTCTTTTGATGGAGCTGATAAAATCAAATCAAGTGACTCATTCATCTCAAAGGACATGATTGAGTTTAATTTGGGTTCTCATGAGAATCCAAGAAAGGTTTGGCTGGGTACTTGTTGGCCCCTTTTGGTCCACATACCAAGCTCATGCCCAGATGGACAAGCTAAGCAGAGTTATAGAGCTTTGAAGGTCAAATAAAATTTTTGTGAACAAGTATGGAAGGACCTACAAGCTTTCAAAAGAGCTACGTATTAAATTTTTATTTTGGCTAAGTCTTTAATTGATAGATTTCTTTTGAACTTTTTTTTTGCTAAGTTCAAAATATTTTGAGACCATTTTTTGGCTAAGTATTGAAGATTCTTTCAAATAATTTATTCAAGACAAAGTTTCCAAAGACCTAGCTATTTCAAGGAAATTGTTTGTATCAAAAAGGGCTAAGTTTTATTTCCTTTGAGATATTTGTTTTAGGTCTTTTTGGTTAAGTATCAGGAATTGTTTTAGACATTTTATCTAAAATAAAAAACCCAAAGGATCATTCTCTCAAAAAGTGTACCAAACAAAATCCTGAAGGATCTTTAATTCATAAGTTGGACCGAATGAAAATCTTGAAGGGCCATTTATTTTGGGAAAGTGCCATAGATAATGTCCTAATGGGTTATTCTCTTCATAAAGTGCCCTATACAATTTTTCCAAAGGGTTATTTCTTGGGAAAATGGTCTAGTTCAATGATTCTAAAGGATCTTTTTCAAGGAAAGTGCCCAAAATAAAATGTCCAGTAAAAGGCCCAAAGTAAATAGCCTATAGAATTTGTGATCTAGATAGTTACACAAATGTCAAATTCAAGCACAACAAATATCCATTGGGATTCAAATATCCCATGATTGGCATGTGGATGTCAAGTTTGGTCCCTTATAAGTAGTCATTTAGATTTTAAAATCCAAAAATGTTCATGCATATATCAAAGTTAGTCCTCACAAAATAGCCATTGGAATTTTAAAAAAACCATCAAAGGGTCCCTGACTGAATGCAAGCTTGACAAGTGTCAAGATTTTAATAACCTAGATCAAATCTACTGGCACATGTTCAACCTATCAAATAGATATGATAGCATGAGAAAGGGTCAAGGTCAATGGAGCCTGAGTTGGTTTGTTGACAACCAATAGACAAAATAAAAAGCTAGGATATTTTTTTGACTAAATCGATGCAGTAATTTGACTTGGGTAAAGCAAGTGAATAGACCTGAGTTGGCAAAAAATATATGTAACTAAGCTCAAGCAACTAGAGTTGAACCAAGATTGAAAATAAGGACCAAGCATTACCAGCAAAGCTCCATAGAGGTAAGATAGGTCTTTTAGACCTAATATAGGCCAAAACTATGGCAACTTGTTGTAAAAGGGACTAGGCATTGATCAAAGTACCATATATATAAATTATAGGAAAACCAATAATCTTGGATTGGTTTTCATCTATAGTTGACTCAGGTCTAGGTTTCAAACTCAAAGTAGATGTGCATAATTAAAGGAGGAGCATCTAAATCATATCATCAACAAGTAGCTACCCAAACTAAGATGTCATCATGGTTCTATTATATTCATAAGCATGGTGATCTCATCCTTCAATAAATATAACATTAATACATAGGAGCTCAAGGTATTGCTAGAATAGTTGAATGCATAAGCAACCATTAGACATCATAATGCAAGTTTATGCCACTCTCTAATCTTGTTAGGGAAATCTTCCTCCTCCCCATGCACACTTAAGGTTCTTGTTATGATTTCCAAGCCTAATTTGTCAGATAAACTATTAAAAGAATGGTTGCAGTGCCATAAAGGAATTAAAAGCTATACCAATTACCCCAAGTGCTACATTAATTATAAAATAAGCTTGCTATAAAAGCTTGGATTTTCATTGTGAAAGGGGTCGACACATTTTAACAACCTTATGCTATTAAAATTTCACTATATGAGAATTTGTATTGGATAAGTCTTGAAAATTAATGAGAATTAAGCTCACCTCTTTCTATTCATCTGATGATCTGTGTGTTATTTTGTGTTTGTTGATCTCTATCTATGAGTAACATTCACTCCTCTCATTGTATTTCATTACCAATACCTCCTCATTCAACTTAGAGCTCACCTACAGGTCATATTTTATGCACATTAGGGTCTATGTAGGATTTGTCTATGGATAACCTTCATCCCTCTCAACATTGCACTATGTTCCTACACCTCTATATGAAGCATTTATGCATTTGGAGTATCCTTGGTAGAACCTGTGTGGAAATGTCTTGTTCTCAAGAGTTTGTAGTGTGCTTATGGTAGGAGGAACACTTATTCTATTCTAGGTGCATCACCTCTTTTATGTTTATGCATATCTTACCTTCTCCCTCACCTTTCCCTTAAAAGATCCTAGGTTTATATTAGCAGTAGTTTACCTTTCTGCTCTTTAGGCATGTGCAATTGTCTTAAACTAGGTACACTTAGAATATAAGGAATCTAACCTACTCTGAAGGCTCATCCCAAGGAGGATAAGGGTCCTACACCTTGGGGGATGTTCCCATCATTATGATAATACAATAGATTCTCATGCATATAGCTACATGATAATACTTCCATGCCCAGTACCTTAGACTCTTATGCCCCATGTAAGGCCTTCATACTTAGCACCCCACTAGATAATCTCCCTTGCACTAATAGAGTATCGATGAGTACATTTTTAGAATGACAATAATTTTTGGCATGCCCAGTGGGATCAATAGTAAAATAAGAAGCTAAGGAATTGGTGTTATCTTTAGATAATGAGTGTAGCAGACATAAAGTAGGATCACCTAGTGACTCCAAGCATCTTTGGTCTGTAGAGATCAGCCCCTTACCTATATACCAAGAAGAATAAGATCATCTATAAGAGGTATTGATTTCCATTTTAGTGAGATTCTAGTGCCTTCAATAAGGAGAGTTAGAATATCCTTGTCCCTTTTCAGAATATGTAGTGCAATCTAGTTGCCTCCCAAAGTGTAGTCTACACCTCAATTTAGAGGTTTTACGCAAGAAGGCAAGGTCTATTCCCTATCCCATTCATGGATGTGCCAAGGAATCAAGTGTTTGTGCCTTTCAATGGAGGTAGCCTATTAGTCCTAGTGAAGTAGGATGACATTCTGATGTTTGCTCTCAAAAGCTTGTCTTATTTCATAGGTGAGAATTCAATCTCCTTTGTGGATCATATTCAATATATTATGAATATCTGCTTAGTGCACCATGTAACTAAAGATAATGTTGTAGTCAGACTGCTTACTTCCTCATTCAAAGTAAAATACCTTCAATGTTACTAAGGTTTGAGACCAAACTCTATTCATAGCTAGGATGAACTTCACATATAATTATGCAAGCAGTTCAAGGTTTGAAGTGATCACTTGTCCCTAATAGAGTAGCTCATGACCATAAAATAAGTCATGTATGAGATGATCATCAATTTCAAATTCATATTCCAAAGGGTCTATGATAGAATCCCATTTTTATGTAATCCATATCCTAACACTACATTTCTATATTTTATAAAAGCTCTTAATAGTGATATAGTGGTGATGATTCAGTCTATGGGAGGTGTGGTCCTCCTTGGTACCTATAAAGTGATAGTGCACATAGAAAATTGTTTAATTCAAGTAGGCAAGATTGTGCCCAAACTCCCTATGTAGATATTCATAGATCCTCTCCTAATCAAGTAGTTTCATAACCTATGTTAGCACCTATCCCTACTTTAGTGAGCCCACCTACTCCACCTATCATCTCTTCTAATGAATTACACAAAGTGAAGGCATTATTGTCAAGTTTTGGCAATTAACTAGTCACCCTCAAAAGGTAGTAAGTGTAGTATCATAAACATCATCAACCCTTCACTTAGAAATACTAGTCAAACATACCTCCCTACCAAGGTAGTGGTCAAATTCAAAATTAGGTCACATACAACAGAGTGCCTTATACATAAAAGACTAACACTACCATCACCTATAAAGCCCTTATTCTAGTACAGAATAATAAAGCAAGAGATTATGAATGGTGCTTCCCATGAAATCATCCACATAATCAAGCTACATGCATGAATGAGTTATTGAACTAAGTGTTCATGGTGTAAAGCATGCCTCAGGCACAAGATCAAATAAGTAACATAGCCCCATAGGAGGAAGGGATCCAAGTACCAATTTAGCCATAGGATGGGTCTATTTTCATCAATTAACAAGAGGAGGATTTTACCTATGTGAATCAAATTGGCACACCTGGTGGAGGAAGCACTCCAACTAATTTTAACACAAGATTTAAAAGGAGAGATATAAAATAATCTACACTATCCTCAATTCCTTTTCTTGCAATTCCCCAAGTCAATCACTTAGTTACGTAAGCCAAGGAACCTACACAAGCTTTATTCCTGGAAAACATAGTGCAAAAAGAGGGACCATCTTAGGTTAGTGCATTAACACTAGGAGAGACCACTATTCAAAGGCCATAACCAAAGGGATCTCAATTTCCCTTCAACATAGTAGAGTAGATGAAGAAGATGAGCCTCAATGTCACAATGTGTAATGCACTTACTATTCCATCTTAATAGAACTTGCCCTAGGATGCGTTAAAAGGCTTCCAAGAGTATCAGGCCCCTAAATTGGTGCCTACCACTTATGCAAGATTATGCCAACAAAAAGAAGAATAAAAGGTGTGTAATGGAAACAAGCCACTCCCATTCTATATCAATTTAATCATAAGCCAACACATAGTGCATAATTGCATGATCGACTCAGGTGCAAGTAGTTCAATGATGCCCAAAAAGATCATAGATACATTGAGAATTACATATTCCCCTATTCCAAAAGGAGCAATCTATCTCAATATCATGATGGTCAAATTAGGAGGTATAATCAAGGATTTAAATCTAATATTGCATGCATGCCCAAGCATTTCCATTGTGTAAGATATCATAGTCATTGACTTACCCCCTTATTTTTCCATCTACCTATCTTGAGACTTCATGGCAAAGGTGGGTAGATATTTGTATTTAGATTAGTCACACATGTTGTTTAGAACTAGATATGGGACCAAAGTGACCATAGGGATAGATCCTATATTTAAAATTCATGTAGAGCCATACTCTCTAGCCTAGTCAAACAAAATTATGTGATGTTTAACCAAGAAGAGGATTCAATTCTCCATGAATCTATGACACTACTACAAGAAACCCCAAAAAATATATTGGATAAATGGGCACATGAACTCTTTGAGTGCAACCCATATGATAACATATAAATAAGATTGGGCACATATTACATCATAGAATAAAATGCCATGTTTGCTGAGCTTATGAAGTCAAGTGAAGACCCTAAAGGTATGTGGCAGTTATACTTTGATGGCTCCCAAAGTAGGAATGGCATAGGAGCTAGTGTCATGTTGGTCACCCTTTAAAAGGAAAAATACTTCCATGCCTTTAGACTATAGTTCACTTGCATGAATAATGTTATCGATCATGAGGTGTTAATTCAAAGCCTCCATATTGCATAGAAGAAAGGAATCAAGACACTTTAAGCACTAGGTGATAGTAATCTATTTGTAAACCAAGTTAGACTGCATAACATGACTAAAAATAGCATGATGAAAGCCTATAAACATAGAGTCTAAGATCTAATAGAAGACTTAGTTGCATTCAACATCATTTCCTTATAGAGATCATAGAACATCGATGCAGATAGGCTTGTGACTATAGGTGCATAGTATGACATTCCATAAAACCTTATGAATGATTTCAAATAATTCATCAAGTGTTCAAAAGTAATGATAAAATCATCAACTTATTATAAGATGAGGCAAACTGTTATGCCATGAACCAAGTGCAACTATGAACTTGATATGAAGATCAAGTTGTGTAATTGAAAGGAAACAAACTGCTAAGGGGTTTAGTCACCCTAGAAAGTATCTTTGACTTTGATGACTAATTCAAAATAAAAAGGTGTAGTATGATAGCCAAGGAAGAAATCTCAGTGCCTATAGTCATTTTGGAAGGTAAAACTATTAAAGCTTGTAAGGTTTGCTCCATGCTAGAAATCAAAAGCTTCATTCAACTTAGTAGGAGATATGATGATATGTTTGTATGGAGCTATAAGGATCTAAGGGGTTTTAACCCAGGCTTAGTGCAACATATAATTGAGCTAGATCTTGGAACGTAATTGATGTGCCAAAAGTAGAGGCCCATTAATCCAAATTTAGATCCATTAATGCGTAAGGATATTTCCAAGCTCATTGAGGCTAGTATAATACTTCTAATCAAACATTCCTCATGGGTCACAAACTTAGTTCCAGTACATAAGAAAAATGGGGAGATTCATCTCTCTATGGACTTTAAGGACCTGAATAAGGCTTCCCTCAAAAATCAATATCCTCTCTCATTAATGGAGTAGATATTACAAATGGTCACAAGAATAGAGACATTCTCATTTTTGGATGGTTACTTAGGCTATAACCAGATCCTTGTGTAAGAGTGTGACCATTACAAAACTACATTCACCACTAAGTGGGGAACCTTTGCATACTAGTGCATGCCATTAAATTTAACAAATGTAGGCACAACCTTCTGAAGAGCCATATATATGGAATTCAAATATCTCATTAATAAGATCATCTTGTTTTACCTTGATGACATAAATGTCTTTTCTAAATGTACTAAGGATCATTTGGATCACCTGGAGTAAGTCTTTTAGAAGTGTCATGAGTTCAAAATATATTTGAACCCTAACAAATTCATCTTTTTATTCTATGAAGGTGCCCTCCTTGGGTACATTATTTCAAAATAAAGACTTGCGATTGATCCAGAGCAAGTCAAGGCTATCTCATCCCTTCCTCTTTTGAGCCACAAAAAATTCTCTAGACCTTCCTAGGGAGAATCAACATTGTGAGAAGGTTTATGCTTGGATTTGCTATCCTGGTCAAGCCTCTCACTATGATGTTAAATAATAATGATGCATTTAGTTGGATGTGTAAGGGTAAAGAAAGCTTTGAGGCCTTCAATCATGATATTTTGCAAGCACCCACCTTGATCAACCTAGATTACAACAAGGATTTCATACTTTATGCATTTGGTGGACCTGAAGGCATCTTAACCATCTTGACATAGCAAAATAAAGACAAATTAGAGTAGCCAATTACCTTCTTCATCTAGGCACTAAAGGGTTATGAGTTATGTTATAGTTTTATATAAAATCACACACTCATAGTTGTGAAAATATTGAATAAATTTATGCATATTATCTCTAACAACAAGATCTAACTTATGGTCATGCATGTGAGTATCAAGGAGCTCTTTCTCAGTAGGGACATTAGTGAGAAATGATTTGGCTGGATCACCAAGGTAATGAAATATGATGTAAAAATCTAGGTTACCAAGTTAGTATGAGGAAAAGGACTTTGTAAGTAGCTAGTGATAGTAATGGAACCTGAGGATGGTACAGTCTTAGTGTCACATGAAAAAGAGCATGTAAGTGAAGAAGCCATGACTAACTAGGTACAGGATATGAAGACCTTCCTTCAACATAATATGTATCCTCCTAACCTCAACAAAGCTAAGTATAGGCATTTTAGACTATAGTCCATTCCCTATATACTCATAGAAGATGTGCTCTTCATAAGGATCTCAAAGGAGTCCTCTTGAAGTGCATTAAATTGGAGAAAACAAGTAGAATTATTCAATAATTCCATGACAACCTTGTAGGAGGCCATTACTCACCTAAAACCACTACTGTAAAAATCATGTGAGCTAGATATTATTGGCCAACTCTATTTAAGGATACACATGTATATGTGCAAAACTATGAGAAATGTGCCTTCTTCACAAGAAAATGAAGGCTTACAACCTTACCACTATGCCCAATTCAAGTTGATCAACCCTTTATACAATGGTTCCTAGATTTCAAAGGCATGATTAACCCACCATCAAGTAATGGGCACAAATGGATTCTCACAACCATCAACTATTTCACAAGGTGGACAAAAGTAGTTGCACTTAAGGAGGCCAATGGGACATCCATCCTCAATTTTTACAAAGGCATTATAATGAGATTTGGAATCCCTACCACCATTATCTCAGGTAATGTATTGGTTTTCTATTAAACCAAGATTAATGAGTGGGTTGTCAAGCATAACATCTACTTGAGTACCTCATCAAACTATTACCCTCAAGGTAATGGTTCAGCTAAGTCCATGAATAAGAACCTAATTTACATCATAAAAAGGACTATGTAGGATAACCAATGAGTTTATCATACTAAGCTCAGAACTACTCTTTGGGTTGATCAGATCACACCTAAGAGGGTGTTGGGAAAATTTACCTTCATGATATTTTATAGAAGGGAATATAGATTACTAGCATCCCTTGAGTTGCCTTGATTAGAACTCATGTATCTCTTGGAGTTACTTGAAAGTGATCCCCTTGAGGTAAGACTAGCTGAGCTAATAGATCTCAAAAAAACTAGAATGCAAGCTACACACACTATGTAACTCCAACAAGTGCAAACCAAGAGGATCTTTAACAATAAGACCAATGAAAAAAAATTTCAAGAGGGAGACTTAGTGCTCAAATGGGATGCAGATAGAGTGAAGGTTGAAGGGCACACTAAGTTTGACATAATATGGAGTGGTCCATATACCATCACCATTTGTAAGCCATCTAATCCCTTCTAACTCACCAAAATGAATGGAGATGAGATGCCAATCCTAGTCAATGAGATTCACCTCAAACACTATCTCCATTAATATTTTTGAACATATGTAAATAAGTATATTAGATGTTTTCATTTCCCTAAATCATGCTTTGCATTCCCTTGTTTTAGAGTAGTTTTAATTCCTCTAAGCACCTATGCACACTTTTTCTTAGCTTAGTTATTTTCCTCTAAGTGCCTTTGTCATAGTTCTTATATTGTCAAGTGAATCTCAATTCATTTCACAGCTGAAGGTATGTAGATGGTGTGTTTTCAAGAGAAAGAATTAGAATCTCCAGAGACACTATGCCTAATGGATTGCTCATGGTCTAGGTTCTCAAGCATAGTAGGCATGCTTCCCTATGAGTCACCAAAAATGTTGGCCATTTTTGGCCCACATACCAAGATCATGCCTATATGGACAAGCTAAGTAGAGTTCTAGATTTTTGAAGGTCAAACAATAATTTTGTGACTAAGTCTAGAAGGGCCTATAGGGTTTCAAAAGAGCTAGGTACTAAACCTTTATTTTGGTTAAGTCCTTACTTGATAGATCTCTTTCAAGCTTTTGTTTTGTTAAGTTCAAAATATTTTGGGACCCTTTTTTGGCTAAGTGTTTAATATTCTTTTGGAAATTTTTCTGAGACAATTTTTGAAGACCTAGTTCTTTCGAAGAAATTATCAGCATCAAAAAGGGCTAAGTGTTATTTCCTTCAGGAGATTTATTTTAGGTCTTTTAGGCTAAGTATCAACAATTGTTTCAGACATTTTGTCAAAAACAAAAATCATGAAGGATCATTCTCTCAAAACGTGTACCAAAAAAATCTTGAAGGATCTTTATTTCATAAGGTGGACTGAATAAAAATACCGAAGGGCCATTTCTTTCAAGAAATTGATGCAGACAAAATCCCAAAGGGTTGTTCTCTCAACAAAGTGCCCTATAAATTTTTTACAAAGAGTCATTTATTAGGAAAATGGTCTATTTCAAGGATTTTGAAGGGTCTTTTTCAAGGAAAGTGCCCCAAAAAAAATGTCTAGCAAAAGGCCTAAAGGAAATAGCCCATAGAATTTGTGATCTAGATAGTTACACAAACATCAAATTCAAGCACAAAAAATAGTCATTAGGATTCAAATATCTCATGACCAACACACAAGCATCAAGTTTGGGCCACTATAAGTAGTCGTTTAGATTTTAAAATCTAAGGATGTCCATGCAGATGTTAAAGTTTTTCCACACAAGATAGTCAGTTGAATTAAAAAAAAATGTCGAAGGGTCCCCGACTGAATGTAGGCTTACCAAGTGTCCAGATCTTGAGAACCTGGATTAAATCTAATGGCATGCATTCAAAATATCAAGGAGATCCAATGGTGTGAGTAAGTGTCAAGGTCAATGGAGCTCGAGTTAGTTTACTGATAACCAATGGACAAAAGATTGATCTAGGATATTTTTTTCAACTGAAGTCGATAGAGTATTTTGACTTAGGAAAAGCAAATGAATGGACCCGAGTTGGAAAAAAAATATATAACTAATCTTTAGTAACCTGAGTTGAACCAAGATTGACAATAAGGACCAATCAATGCTAGCAGAGCTCCATAGAGGCAAGATAGGTATTTTAGACCTAATATAGGCCAAAAAGGTGGCAACTTGTTGTAAAAGGGACCAGGCATTAAGCAGAGTACCATCTATATAAATTATAAGAAAACTAATAATCTTAGATTGGTTTTTGTCTATAGTTGACTCAGATCTAGGTTTCAAAGTAAAATTAGATGTGCACAATTAATGGAGGAGCATCTAAAACATATCTTCAACAAGTAACTACCCAAAATAAGATGTCACCATGGCTCTATCAGATTCATAATCCTGGCGATCTTATCCTTTAATAAATAAGACATTAATATGTAGGAGCTCAAGGTATTACTAGAATAGTTGAATGCATAAGTGGCCACTAGACATTGGAATGCAAGTTCATGCCACTCTCTAATATTGTCAGGGAAATATTCCTCCTCCCCATGTGCACATAAGGTTTCTGCTATGATTTCCAAGCCCAATTTGTTAGATAAACTATAGAAAGTGTGGCTGTATCATCATAAAGGAATTAAAAGCTATATTAATCACCCCAAGTGGTCAATTAATTATAAAATAGGTTTTTTATAAAAGCCTAGCTTTCCATTGTAAAAGGGATCGACACGTTTTAACAACCTTACGCTACTAAAATTGCCTTCCATGAGCACTTATATTGGCTAAGTCTTGCAGATTAATGAGAATTAAGTTCACCTCTTTCTATTCGTCTGATGATTTGTGTGATATTTTATGTTTGTTGATCTTTACCTATGAATAACTTTCACTCCTCTCATTGTCTTTCATTACTAGCACCTCCTCATTAAAATTGGAGTTTACCTACAAGTCATATTTTATGTGTACTAGGGTCTACGTAGGATTTATCTATGGATATTATTCATCCCTCTCAACACTACACTATGTTCATGTGCCTCTATATGAAACATTTATGCATTTGGAGTATCCTTGGTAGAACCTATGTGGAAACATCTTGTTCTCAAGAGTTTGTAGTGTGCTTACAGTAGTAGAAGTGCTCACTCTATTCTGTGCACATCACCTCTTTTATGTTTATGAATTTATTACCTTCTCCCTCCCCTTTCCCTTAAAATATCCTAGGTTTAGATTAGTGGTAGTTTACCTTTCTACTCTTTTGGCCTATGCATTAGTTTTAAACTAGGTGTGCTTAGAATAGAAGGAATTTGGCTTATTTTGAAGGCTCATCCTAAAGAGTGCAAGTATTCCACACCCTGGAGATGTTCCCATCATTATGATGAGACAACCAATGCTCATGTGCACAGTTGTGGGATAATACTTCCATGATTATCACCTTAGACTCTTATGCCATATGTAAGGCCTTCATGCTCATCAACCCAGCACCAAGCTTCCCCACACTAGTGGATCATCCATGAGTGCATGTTTCAAATAATAATAGTACTCACCTGAGTGTAACTAAGAAACAAGTTTACTTGTAGCTACTTAAAAAGTACCAAGATTATTTAACATGGTCTTATTATAAGTTGAAAGAATATAGGGAAGACTTATTACAACATGTCATCCCATTATAGCCTGATATCAATCCTTTCAAGTAGAAATAGAGACCTATTAACTCCATCTTGGCCACTAAGATGTGCGATGAGTTAAAGAAGCTAAGGGATGGTGGTATCATTCAGACCATCAGGTATTCATCATGGGTTGCAAATTTAGTCCCTATGTGAAAAAATAATGGTGACACCCACTTGTGTGTAGATTTATGAAATTTAAATAAAGCTTCTTTGAAAGATAATTATCCCCTACCCAATATGGATAACCTATTTCAAAGTGTTACTAGATCAAAGATTTTATCCACATTAGATGCCTTCTCATGGTACAACTAGGTTGTGGTAAAGGAATCTAAGAGACCCAAGACCGCATTCAAAACACCTTGGGACATGTGTGTATATATGAGGATGACTTTCGGGTTAATGAATGATGGTGCAACATTTCAGTGAGTTATGGATGTTGATTTTGCAATGGTAATTAATAATTTTATATTTATGTATTAAGATGACGTCACCATTTACTCCAAGATTAGGGAACATTTGGAGCATCTAGAGAAAGTGTTTATCATATGTAGGGAGTTCAACATTTTTCTCAATCCCAAGAAGTGCCACTTTGGAGTGTAAAGGGCCAAGTTTATAGGACATATAGTATCCAAAGATGGTGTCATGATTGATATTGAGAGGGTAAAATCCATTGACAAAGTGCCTATCCCATAGTTCAAGAAGGGAATTTAGTTCTTCTTTGGACAAATTAATTTCATAAGGAGATTTATGTCTACTTTTACAAAGATCACTTTGCCTATCACTTTAATGCTAAAGAAGGACCAGACCATCAAGTGGGAGGAAAAGGTCATGCAAGAATTAAATGACATCAAGGGAGATTTAAAGTCTACCCTTGTTCTGGCCAGCCCTGATTACACTAAGCCATTTTAGATATTCTCTTTTATATCATATAATACTATTTCTATTGTTATTTTGCAAAAGAATAAAGAAGGTCATGAGCAGCCTATAACTTTTTTTATCAAAGCTATGAAAGGTCCTAAATTGAATGATACCATCATGGAAAAATAAGCTTTCACTCTCTTGAAAGTTGTCAAGATGTTTAGGCCTTATATTCTAAGTTTAAAGATTATGGTTTATGTCCCACATACCATAGTGAAGGACATCTTGACTCAAACTAAAGTATCTAGCAAGAGATGCAGGTGGGTCAACAAGTTAAAAGAGTATGACATGGATATTCAGACCACCAAGTTAGTGAGAGGGATGGGTCTAGTCAAGCTTATGGCTGAGGTCAATTTATAAGATGTTGAGGTAAACACTATTATTTTTAATGTTGATGATTCCTTGAGTTAATTTAATGCATCTCCATGGTATAGAGATATTGTTTATTACTTGTAAAATTTGAGTTGTCCCCTAACTTAGATAAGAATCAAAGGAGAAATCTTAAGCTTATTTCTCAAAAATACCTCTTGACTGAGAATGGACTAGCATGGAAGAATATGGATGGGGTTTTCCTAATATGCGTGCTAGAAGAACAAACTGCTGACCTGATGGTAGACTTCCATAGTGGAGTATGTGGTGGCCATTGTTCACCTAAGGTTACGCTCATAAAATTTTGAGAGTTGGTTATTGGTGTCCATTGTTTTTAAAATTTGTTTCTCATAAAGTCAGAAAGTGTGAGAAGTGTCAGTGCTTTGCTGGGAGGATGAAAGCTTTAGGTTCTCTTCCTTTGCAACCTATGATAATTAAAGGCCCATTTAAACTATGGAGAATGGATTTCATTGGAGAAATTGTTTATTCATCAAGAATTATACATAAATGGATACTAGTTGTAATTAAATACTTCATGAAGTGGGTTAAAGCAGTCCCTATAAAGAAAAAAACACACTAGGTGGTTATGTATTTTTTTCTAAATCATTTTATTTGTAGATTTGGTGTGCTTGTCAAAGAAATTATTGGTAATTCCATAAGATTCAAAGCCAAACCTTTGGTGGTATTATGCAAAGAGTATGGGATTGAAATGACCTATGCTTCCAATTATAACCCTCAAGGGAATCGATAAGTAGAATCTAGTAACAAGAACTTGCTCAAAATCATTAGGCATACTCTATAAGAAAATAAAAAGAAGTGGGATGAATAGCTAAAGTTTGCCTTATGGGCTGATAGGATTATGCCCAAGAGATATACAACCAAAATCTCTTTTGAGCTTGTTTATGAAGATCAAGTGGTTTTGCCTATGAATTTTTAGTTTCCCACTTATCAGCTCATGCATCAACTAGAAGATGATGAGCAAATCAACCACTATGAAATCAGGATGAAATAGATTATTGACCTTGATGAAATTCAAAGACAAGCTCATGAAAGACACCTCAAGTTCAAGGAAAAGCTAAAGAATGTATTTTATAGGAAGGTTACTCCAAGGACTTTCCAAGCAAGTTACCTAGTTCTATTTTGGGACAACAAACATGAGGAGAAAGGAAAGCATCATAAATTTGATGCCTGGTGGATGGGTCCCTATTCCATAGACTATCATATTGGGGAACACACATTTTTCCTAAGAGACTTGGATGGTGAAATAATGGACATCTAAAACACTTCCTTGATTGAGTCTATAACTTGTGTACCATATTATATAGTGTAGAGTTTTGTCTTTCTATTATTTTATTTGTTATTGCCTCTCTACTTTGGGCTTTATTTATACAATTTCCTTTCATGTTTCTATCATTTGTTTATTTTTAGATCCTCTTGATATATTTTTATCAAGTCTACCATTATTTTTTTGAACCTCCATGAGTGTTTATTGATATATTGTTAAGTCTTGACTTTGTGGCCCAATGGATTGGCACCTAGTCTTATGTTCTGGGGTTATTTACACACCCACAAGGGGTATGAATCCTTGAGTGAGAGCCAGTGTTAATACTCAAAAGTAAATTGAAGTAATTGAGCCCTTGTCAAGTTTAAAAGCCTAAGTCCTCAACCCAAGTCCTATTTTTAAATGTTCATTATATGTCAAGTTTCATGTTAGATTGGCTAAGTATTAGTTTGGTCTTTACTTAGCATATTTTGAAGGTCTATTATCTTCAAGAATTTTTTTCATATAAAAATTCCAAGAAAATTCTATGTTTTGACCAAAGTGTTAGAAACAATCCCAAATAACTATTTATTTCAAACATTTTGTCCATGACAAAAACCCTGAAGGCTTATTTTTTTTGAACATTTTGTCCACTACAAAGAGTCTGGAAGCCAAATTCCTATGAGTATTTTGTTCTCACAAAAATCCTGATAAAATTGTAATATTTTAGGAAAAATATTAAGTTTGATTGATTTAGGAAAAATGTAATTTGTTTTAGACAAAACATTTGAAATAATTGTCCCAACCAAATTGCCACTGAATAAAAGTCCTGAGGGCCCAAAGGCCGAATGCAAACAAGAATGCCAAAGACAAAAATCCCAAAACCATTATCCCAAAAACCAAGTTGCTACGAAGTAGAAGGCTCGATGAGCAAAGTCTTCAAAGAAATTTACCTGAATTATAGGTATGTTGATCTCATGAACATCTTTTGATAGGTGCACAAACGTTAATTTTAAGGCATGGCAAGTAGTCATTGGGATTCAAATGTTCTAGGATGGTTGCATGAGTGTCAAATTTAGGCCCCATAAAGTAGCTATTTTATTTCAAATGGAGGAAGATCCATGTCTCATGTTTGATTTGGTGAGGATGATCTAACAACAAGTGAGGATTCAAAAATTCAAACACCTTATGAGAGAACATGAGATTGATAAGTGTCAAGATCTTAGGAAAGTAGCAACATATCTAATAGTGAGTGGAATAGGTCAAAAGGTTAAGAAGCCTAAGGTGATACCATGTGATATAATGGAACTCAAATTAATAGAGACAATTTTCAATGTACATAGGAATCCCATAGGGCTACCAAGTAGCACATCCTTAGAGCCAAGTATAGGTAGTGTCCAATAATGCTCTACCCCTTAGATCATGATTTGATGGAGCACATTTGCTCACCCCAACCATATCTAATAGTACATAGACAAGTTTGAAAAAATAAGGATCCTATAGACAAACATAAATATTACAAGTGGCATAACTGCATGCCATGAATTAGAACTTGAGTATCTCACACAAGATCAACAACATGTGTTTACTCAGGTAAAGATGATCCAATGGTGTGAGCCAAGATGGACTTTTAAAAGGGCTCAAATTTCATGAGAAAAGGACAAGTGTCTAGATTGGAGATGATTAATTTTTTTAGTTAATTTTAAGCCCCATGAATGCCTAGTTGGATCCAATGTGGCATGTTAAATATTAATATATGGAAAACTTTGGCTTGGCAGCTAAAATTGATGGTTATTTCATAGATGGACAATGATTTAAATCACAAAAGAAGATTTGTGGGCTACCCCATAGCATATTTTCCAAATGGTCATGGATCTTTTCTATTTTCATCATAGCTGGAGATTTTTAATTGTAATCATCATAAGGTAATGGGATTTATTTTGTGTACACAGGAGAAAGGTAGTTGTCCAAAAGATTCTAGATTTGTCATTGATTAATAGAAAAGCATCCCCAAATAGTTACACATAATGACAAAAAATTTCATCCCTCTATCATGAATATTTTCCTTCCATCTCATGTGAAAGGCCTCTCCTACCATAAAATCAAAGGATGTGTTCCAAATCTTCATCATTCCTCATAGAAGCAGTTAGATTTATAATTTTTCTTACAAATAGATGAATATTTTAGGTGTGGCAAGGGAGAATTTTCTAGATGGAAGCATCTTGTTGGACTTGAAAGTTTATTTTACAATTTTGAAAATTACAACCCATAATCCCAGATTTAAAATGTATAAATAGAAATCTTTTCTTTTATTTAGGGTTGGTCTTTGTTTTTGGTTGTTCTTCCTTAGTATAGGATCTTCCACATTTTTAGATCACCATTATGTGTATTTTGTCTCTTTATAAGGTGGTTATATCTATATAAATATTAGCAAGCTCTGAGAGCATGTTTATATGTCTCCCCTATCCAATATGGATTAAATCCACCATGCTTTCCCCCATGGCAGCATTTTGAAAACACTGATATGTGTCATATTTTCTTAAAAAGTTAATGAAAATGCTTGTCTTTCTCTACTAATTTCTATTGATGAAGTGTAGTAATATGTTTTATAACTATTGTTGATTAGACATTTGGGTTTATGCTCATTACTGGTTATCATATTGAGCAAAGATTTAGATTATAAACCCTTTCTACATTATTTTAGGATATGTTGTTGAATAAATTGTTAGGGTACCCTAGGTTTATGGATTTGACAAGAAAAAATAATGTGAGATTCTAGTTTCAGTGTATGTTCTAGGATTTCAAGGATCATTTGGGTATTTTCATTTCATTGGCACCAATAAGTACAAATTACTCCTAGTAGTTCCATTAGCGTGCATTTAAATTTTTTGCATCTTTGTAATAAGTGATGTCATGAATATTGAAATAATCCTTGTTAATTGAAAGCCGCCAACACACTGCCCTCCCCTTTTTTTTTAATAATTATCCAACTTGTCCTACCCTACAAATAATACACCCTTTACATATCTTAAGTTTTATTTACTAGCAGATGCATAAGATATGCATACTTAACATATGTCTATATTTTGTGTTTTAAATCTTAGCATTATAGTCTTTTATTCAGCCCCTTTGTTGTTGAATTTTTTTTAGAGTGAAGGTTGCAATCACTTTCAAATCTATCTTCAGTAGCTTGTATATGACATAGTGCATTTGTTCATTCTATGTGACAACCCTTCATGGGTGGAGTGAATTAGTTTAGTTGTGCCCTAGTCATATTTGTGCCTTCTTTGTGCTGAAAATCCCCATGGAGGTTAAATTATAGAATCTTTCCATGTGATCAAGCTACCCCACAGGTCCTCTCACCTTGATTCAGATAGATCCATGATAGATCCATAAGCAATGGGGAGATGACCATACCCTTTTTAGGTGCCTCTCAATTATTTTCTACAGTCAGTCTAATCTTGATGCCAAGCCCTTCCCTAGCTATAATGACATACTAGCAGGTTTTTCATCATTGTTTTCCATTTTATTTCAAGTGTGCAAGGCCAAGTATATGATGTGTACAATTGGGAACCAACAAGTGGAAAAGAGGGATGTTTCCACATACAAACATCTTGGTGACATGATATCCTAGATATCTTTGTACAAAATTAGTAATCCCTAGGCAAGAAGGTGAGTGGGATGATGCCATGTGGTGAAATATCACTGCTCCATAGCCCCAAAGTGGTTCATATAGCCAAGATATGTGTTTCAATATTCACACACACACACACACACACACACACACACACACACACACACACACACACACACACACACACACACACACACACACACACACACACACACACACACACACACACACACACACACACACAATTTTTAGAGAGATTGTGATTGGTTTGAATCTGGAAAATTAGAATATGTGTTCACTAGGACAAGTATGCTATAATCAAACAAGATCATAGTGTCTTACTATTTAGGTTAGTGGTTTATGGTTTTTTGGGATTTTCATAAAAATCATACACACTGATAAACTATTTGAAGGGAATGAAACTATTTATATTTACACTAAATTGTAGTCAATAATACCTTTTTTCTAATTTAACATGTGTAATAAATACAAGTAAAAAGTAGCTAAGAGATAAAAGAGAGAATATCTTGTTTGATGTTATGTTTTAGAATATGATAATGATCAAGAATCATCATAGGATTGTAATAGAGATTAGGTTTCTATTCACTCTGAATTTTGATTATGTTTAACCACTAGATAATTTTTTCCAATTTGGACACCTGTGTCGATGATAATGTCCTAATGTTGATGCTAGTATTTAGACCACAATATAGCTCCAATTTCAAATCCATTAGTTGGGTTCTTTTATGTTTTTTGTCTCCTTCTACCTGATGTCTTTATATCTTTCACACATGTTATTTATCTTAGTTTATTGATCAAAAGGTTTGCTTCTCTTTGTCTTTGAATGATGCCCTAGGAAAAATGGGTTAGTGGGAAAATGGTGTTGAGTTGACTTCAAAGACCCTTTTTTCAATGAGCACTGCCTACATAAATAATACTTTGAAGAGGGCCTTGGACTGATGTAGTTTTCCCCTACATGTTGGCTTGTGTGTGAATCATGCAATATGTGTAAAAAAAGTACAATGGTGACGTAGCTTATAACTTAAAAAATCAATATCTTAGGTTACTCTTTTAGTATTTTAAACATATGTGTGTGTTGTTTTTATGACTTATATGTGAATAGGAGAAAATATGAAATCTTTGATTTATTGAATGCTTGATTAAATCATTTTTATAGGTTACCTTCATCTTTTTGAGTGTATGATAGGTAAGGAATTAATGAGGGTTGATCTTGTATTTATATCAATCCCTTTGCATAAGTAATTCACATTAAATCATTTAGGCTTACCATTAGGATACATTGTATTTAAAAATTAGATGAATTTATGGCACTAGACACTTGTGTTAGAGTAGGAAACTTGTGTAGATGTAGGTGTCTATTCTAGATGATAATTTCTAGGGAATAAGAAAGTAGGTATAGACTCAAAACTTGTAGAGGTGGCAGATAAACAAGTTTTAAGAATTTTGGTAAAAATAAAAGGTTTGGGTCATCAACATAAGACTGGTCAAACCAAGAGATAGGCCAAGGGGCACAAGATAGAGAAAATGAAAGATTTTAAAAAATGATAATGGTCCAAATTGAGAGGAATAGCCAAGGTCTAAGTTTTCCAAATATACAAGACTAAGGTGTTATATAATCCATAAAATAGTGTCTATATTTTCCCCCATTTAATCTAGTAATAAAGTTGCTAATTTAAAGGAAAGGAATGCATACCTAGGTGTGTATAACACACCTTGCATTTGCTTGAGTTCAACTTGAGTGTTTTGTTGGTGATTAACCTACAACCAAAAGTATGTTATAGTACATAATAATTGCATATAATCTAAAATTGAAAGTATTTGAAAATATTTAAATTGAAAGAGTAAGGTTTAGGAGTACACATGTATATCGATGTAACCACCTTGTCTATGGTCAAGTTTATTTGAAAGATATATCATTATAAGGATTTGAAAGATATATATAAGGAGATAGAGAGAGATATTGGAAGGCACATGCCCCCAACCTTAGAGAGAAGGTGAGTTTCCACTCAGCAGTTGATATTAGCTCAACCATGCAACCCAATCATACTTGTAACCTTGTGAGCATGAGTGAAAAAATTCAACTTGTATTATCAAATTGGTAAGGCTAGATGATACAATCAAGTCCAACTTAAAAACTTTGAAAGGTTGAGTAATTTAATCACCTCAACTGTACCAAAAGTGAACCAACTACTGTAGTAGATTGAATCAATACATTCCATAAAAGTACATCTTGGGTATTAATGCATAAAAGTACATTTTGGTGGGTGTTGACAGTACCTGAGAGTGTTTTGAAATCTAAAATTTATTTGGATTTTACAATATTAGGTGTAAATTTCATAGCATATGCATCTTAGATATGTCTCATTCTTAAAATGTGTATAACAATGGTACTAATATATAGAATTATGCCACAATTGTAAATCCAAATAATGTACCTATTTGATTTAATCAACTTAGAAACTATGTAAGTGTGGAGAACATGCTTCCAAAACATGCTCCCACTCTATATGGAGAAATTTAAAAACTGAAATAAATTTCAATGTGGACATGTTTCCAAAACATGCCCCCACTGAGTCTAGGTGTACTAAATATTGAATAATCATGGATAACATGCCTCTAAATCATGCCACCACTAACTCTAAAAACTAATATAAGTAATAATGTGGAGGACATGTTTTCAAAACATGCCCTCACTAAATCTAGGTGTGCCACATACTGAATAAGTGTGGATAACATGCTTCTAAATCATGTCCCCACTAAATCTAAAACTGTGAATGTGTGGAATTTATGCTTATTATGACATGCCCCCACTTAATCTAAAAACCATATCAATCATGAATAATATGCTTCAATGGCATGCCCCCACTGATCTTTGCCCCCCTATTTGAGTTGAGGGAAGAATAGAAACTAGTACTTACCTCACCTCAAAAGGATAAGACAATTGTATAATCTATAAATGGAACCATGTATCATGTAGAAGGAACATGTATATGTAGATATAGTATTGAAATGAATATAATAATGTGATCACTTTAATTCTTAAGATTTATGATAAATATCATGGCAACATCTAGATAGTAATATTACAAGCTCAACAATCAAATCAATCACACACACAAGAGTACTCAAAATCAAGTCAAAAAGCAATGGTTTAAGGAGACCGCAAACAAGGGGCATGTTAAAATGTCGCATAATCAAAGGGACATGATTTAGTAAAATGTCTAAAAAAGTAAGGATGACATATTTACATGTCCATACAATAATCAATGACATGTTCAAATATCAAAGAAAGTACACATAGGAATGGGAGCCATAAACAAAGGAGCATATTCAAATGTTGGAAAAAGCAAGATAAAAGTAAGGCAAGACACTTAAGTAAGTGCATGAAGGAAATCAGAAGCAACCAACATAAACATATCATAGTATCTCATGGATCAAATGTGTTAACAAAAAACATCAAGTGTATAGAATATCAAATACCCTATGAAAGATATAATCATGGATAAATATATGTGTAAGTACATATATGAGCTCAAAACATGATAATGTAAAGTGCCCATAGAATGATATAAGCTGGAAGTATCATGATCATATAGGTGGAAGTATGTAATGAAATCTTTCAATTTAATGAAACATGCAATTTAGTGGTAATGAATTAATCACCATATGTAATGAAATATGAATGAAAATAAGAAAGCTTGACTATAATGATCATGTGGTAATATAATAATGGTTTTGTTTCTATCATTAATTTTGAAGTATCTATAAAAATATCCTAAAAATATATATATGTATCTATTTAGGTATCTATATCTACTATGTATGTATATCCCATCCACATGTCCCTATATTTAAGACCTAATCAACCAATGATTCCTTAATAAGATTAATGTGGGAGTGATCAGTCCTAGTATAGAGTACACTAGGAGAAAGATTCTACTAGTGATCATCTTCTATGAAGGTTAATGGACCATGTGTCCTTATAAGGATCAACATGGGATGACTCAACAATTTTAGATGAGCCTCTAGGAGAAGTATGTGAAATAAGTCTAGGTATTTCTTTCTAATACACAATAATTCCCTGATCAACTATGTAAGTTTTTTCTCAAGATCAAAACACTCATTATCTCAATTTCCATTAATACCATGTAATTATAAAAGTGTTATCAATTTTCCTTTTCAAATTGGCAAGGTGGATAATGTTAATTAGGAGGAAGTGTTATCCTTCATTTATCTAATAGTGTGCACAATATGTCATGGGATCTATCATGGTACTAGTCAAACTAAATAGGTTGTTATTTTGTAGAGGTATATGGTCTAACTTTGGGAGATACTCGGTAATCATGTTTATTTCCTTTGTTCAACTCCTTTATCATTTGTTCTTTAACATATATTTTTGGTTCTATACAAGGTGTTTAAATCAGTTCATTATCTTTTGTAACTTGTTTATTTACCTTGGAAACATGGATCTTATCATGTGTTATTTTTAGTGAAGAGATAGACAACTTGGTTTGAGTATGCATTAGAGCACATGCATATTTATGCACAACTTGATATATGGTATCAAATGAAGAAAAGGGCTTACTCAATGCTCATTATCTGAGTGGATAAAGAAGACCTCTACTAAATATAAATTATACTTCTAAATCTAAGGATGTATAATTTAAGGAATACAAACCATCCTTAAATTGAATAACATAATCTTGTATAGACTCAATTTCTATTTATGTCAATGCTTGAAAATGTTCCATTGGTAACTTAGGTAAGGTATAACAATGAAACTGTGATATAAATACATCTTCAAGTTTTTTTTAAAGTTGATAAGGAACCATTTGGAATACCATAAAACTAATTAAGAGCCCCTTAGTTTAAGTTGTGATGAAAAGCCTTTTAAGAGCAAGCTTCCATTTTGGGCCCAACATTCAAAGGAGTGTATGTATTGTTGTAAATGAATAGTAGGATCCCCTTGACCATAAAATGAGGAAAATTTAGGCATAATAAATTTTGAAGGGTAAGGATGCCCAAATATATCCTTAGCAATAGGTTGCTTTGTTAATATATTCTCCTCAAAATAGCCTCATGAGAAGAAATTTGCAACTTAAGAGTGTTGACTTATTGTTTCAAATCTCCCATGGTAGTCATAATAGATAACATATCACAAGAAGAGGTTGAATCTTTTGCTAGTGGATGTAAATTAACATGCACATGAAACATAAGAATAATTAAATCATTTCTAATATCAAGGGGAGGATCATCACATGCTTGTATTGTAAAGTGGTATCCATGGTTAGAGAGGTGAGTATATCATGTTGGATAGCACAAAGGTTAGTACTATTATCATTACAAGGTGTTATTCTATTCAAAATCTTGGTACATTCAATAGGAGTAGATGAGAAAAGTTCACTTGTAAACATTTGCTCTTTTGTATTAGAAAATGGAAAGGAGGCAAGAAAATAAGTATTTATTATTTTCTTGCAACATCATGATAAGGAAGAATACAACTTTCACTTTCGGTTTTACTTTTCAAAGGAGGGAGAGAAGATGCAATGATAGTTTTGATTTTTTTTACTTACATGACTTGATCTTGGAAAATGATACATGAAATATACTTGGGACTTTACTTGTGTCCCCAAACAATGCATGTCTTATAGTCATTTACTTATGAATTTTCATATGCACTCTCATTTTTTTTCTTCAAGCAAGATGATGGGATACATAGGGCATGCATGTTATTCACCACAAATTAAATGGGGAGAAAAAAATTGACTATTTTCACCTAAGTCATCCAAAGAAAGCATAGAGATTCCATCAATATTTTCATCATGAGAGATAGAGGACGAACATTCAACTTTTTAGACATTTACATCAATAGAAATGGAAGAAACACACTCATTTTTTGAAGCAACTAAAGGATGTATGCATGTAACATTTTAATTTTCAATATTTTGAATGATACCATTTTTCATATTTATTATATCATACAACTTTGGTAATTCTTGAATCACTTCATCATTATAAAGTAGAGGAATGGGAGAAGTGTCATATCCAATAGGGATATCATCACACTCATAACCACAAGAAGAAATTTCATTACCTTGCTCATTTATATTTGCATTTGCATCATTGGTTCTTTCATTATCATAGTTGTAGGAAAAATAGGTTTTATCATGTTGTTGGTGTTCTATAAGATCATATATAATACATTGATCATCAGGTGGATTAAAGAAATGATCATAATATTTAAGCTTTCATGTATGATTTTCTATTAGTGACTCCATAAGGATTTTAACATTTAATAAAATTATGAAGCACACAACCACTAGGGATAAAGTAATGATGTAACTAAGAATTCTTAAACTATACCCATACAAGTAGGAGGGAAAGAATAAAATCTGAAAATAGCATATATAAATCTAAAATTAAATTATTTTTAAGGAGAAAAACCTACATGAAAAATTGGGTTTTGGCTCAATAACAAAGGATGGGTTCACCAAATGTTTTATGGTTTTTGTGGATTTTCATAGAAAACACATAAATTGATAAATTATTTGAAGGGAATGATAATATTCATATTTACACTAAAGTACAGTCAATAATATAGATTTTTCCAATTTAGTAATTGTAATAAATATGACAAGTATAAAGTAGCTAAGGGATAAAAGAGAGCATATCTTGTCTGATGTTCTATTTTGAAATATGGAAATCATCAAGAATCATCATAGGACTGTAATAGATATATGGGTTATATTCACTCTAAATTCTAATTGTGTTTAACCACTGGACGCTTGTATCCAAATTGAACACATATGTCGATGATAATGTCCTAATGTTGATGTTAGTGTCTAGACCACATTATAGATCCATTTTTAAATCCATTGGTTGGGTTTTTTATTACCTTGCACCTATTGTATTTATATATTGCACATAGACTATCACTATTAGTTTATTGATAAAAACCTTAGGTCCACTTATTTTTTCCCTTGAATGATGCTCTGGGAAATATGGTTTAGTGGGCACATGGTGTCAAGATGACCCCAAAGACCCCACTTTTAATGAGTGTTGCCTACATAAAAAATAATCTGAAGAGGGCCTTAGACTGATGTAGTTCTCCCCTACATGTTGGATAGTGTGTGAATCATGTAATATGTGCATAAAATGTATAATAGTGACCTAGATTGTAACTTGGAAAATGGGATCTTAGGTTAATCCTTCAGTACTTCAAAAATGTGTATGTGTTGTTCCTATGACTGATATGAGAATAAGATAAAATAGGAAAGATTTGCTTTATTGAGTGTTTTCTTGAATGTTTTTGATAGTTTGCCTTGGTCTTTTTGAGTGTATGCTAGGTGAGGAATGAATGAGGTTTGATCTTGTATTTATATCAATCCCTATGGAGCAGTAAATCACATTAAAGAACTAAGGCTAACCATTAGGATACATTTCATTTGTAAATTAGATGAATTTAGGGCACTAGACTCTTACATTAGAGTAGGATACTTACACCAATGTAGGTGTCTATCATAGATGCTAGTCTCTAAAGAATGAGAAAGCAGGTACAAACTCAAAACTTGTAGAGGTGAAAGATAAGCAAGTTTTAAGCATTCTGGGAAAGATAAAAGGTCTAGGTCATCAACATAAGACTAGTCAAACCAAGAGATAGGATAAGGGGTACAAGATATAGTAGATGGGAGAATTTAGAAAGTGGTAAAAGTCCAAAAATGAGAAGAATATCCAAGTTCTAATTTTACCAAGTGTACAAGACTGGCATGTTTTATAATCCACAAAATAGTGTCTACAACTAGGGTGGTTTTATTTGTGTACATTGTTTGGTCCTAGGATAATATCATCACTTGTAACTAAATCTAGAACTGACAACCTGTATGCTTTGAAGCTCACTCAAGTACACTTGTGAAGCACATTTTCTATAAAACTAGATATATAAAAGTATTGCATATATTGAGCAAAAATGAACTGATGTAAATGAACTAAACATAGCATGCATAGGTATTTGAAGTGATGGATGACGCAACAGGGTAGAGCACAGGTCGCAGCTATAAGGAGGTGCTTTGACTACAACAAGCGTCCCAGGGAGCACAGAGTGTTGGAAAGACTCCATTTTTGCAGGGTTCAGGTCCATTTGCTGCTGTAGAGCATCCTGGCATGCGCATACCCAAGGTCAATGGTTGCCTGGAAAGATGCAAGGAGAGGCCCAAGCTAGTTATACCAATGGACATGATTGCTGAAGACATAGAATACTATTTGAATCACTCCCTGTACTTACAAGTTTTTGGGGCTTAGGACTTCACTCCAGTTCTTGGAAAGCATGGGCTCAAAGGACGTGGGCATCGAAAGGAGAAATTGATATTACGTTGTTGGCTAATAGATATTTCGTGGTCACTTTCACCTATATAACTAACTGTAACAGAGTTTTTGCTGGAGGCCCTTACTTTCATAACCAAGTGGGACTGTTTATCAAGCCGTGGCATGCCAGTTTTATACCTTCAAAGGAATTGCCAAATCGTATATCCTAGTGTGGGTGCGTCTGCCTCACTTTCTATGGTGGAATGCTGTCGTGAAGACTCTGCAATTACTTACATCCCTATTGGGAAGGCCAGTCGGCTCTTCAATGTCAATCCTGGGGAAAAGGATAATGACTTATGCCCGCATTTGTGTTGAAATTGATCTTAGTAAGACAATACCATATGCTGTTGAAATAAGTGTAGGACCCTTTTCTTGGGTACAATAGCTAGATTATGAAACTCTTCCTTTTTGCTGTCATCTTTGTCATGCTTATGGACATTTACAGTGATGGTGTCCCACTTCAAAATCCACTAAACCTCAGCTTGCTCAACCTACTCGCATTCTTCTAGAACTGACAAAGAAAAGGGCCTCGATTCTAGGTGAGGCACCTGAAGTTGATGGTTTTATGCCAGTTAAAGGCCACTATAGAAATAGAGGCCAAAAATGGTCCTTAAAAGAAAGACAATTAGATGATTCACTTAATATATTTGAAATACTAGATGACCTTAGTCAACAGGAGGTGAATCCAAGGTTGATGATTTTGGATTAGGGGATTGAGGGACCAGCTCAGGAGACCAATGCTTCAGGTGCTTTAATTGAAACACAAGATGTTGGAGATTGTCATATGGATATGGACCAACAGATGATGATTTTGAAAGGAATGAATTCCTCAGTAGTTCCCCCTAAAGAAGATGGAAATCTTCCCCTCACAGGGAAAACTGGGGACTCAGGGGCTGCAAGAAGCAGTAAATCTTCTCCTCATTTGGGACTTTTGCAAAAAGACCTTAAGAAGGGAGGGGGGAGAAATCTGGCAAGCTTGGTAGAAAAAAGGACCTAGAAAAGATCAAGCTAATGGGAGAGACTTTGGTGGAGTCGGGGTCAGTAAAGACTCTGGATGCTCACTTTTTGAACCCTCTAAAATGATTGTACTATCTTGGAATGTAAGGGGTTTGAACAACAACCCCAGACAAAATGATGTTCATAACTTGATTAGAAGTCATAGGCCAAATGTCCTTTTTTTGTAGGAGACTAAGCTTTCAGTTGAAGATATGTTTAGATTATGCCTAAGTTGTGGAGGCAAGGAAAATGTCAATGCATTGGCGCTATCAGATACTCAGGAGGACTAGCTTGTCTGTGGAACCCATGGAAGATCAGTCTCATAGGCTGGATATCTTCAAAGTTTTCCATGACTATGATTGCTTCTAGCTTTGAGATGGGGGAAGTCATTCTCTTTTCCAATATCTATGCCCCTAATGACTGGCGGGGTAAAAACTCTTTATGGGGCCACATAAGTTTTGTCTATAGCTTGGCCCCCTTCCACCCTTGGATTATGGTAGGTGATTTTAACGTTATTCTAGATTTGACTAAAAAGTGTGGTGGCACATCAAGGCTAGACCATCTGCTTTGCTAATGCACAATTATATTGAAGTTTTAAACTTAGTTGATGTCAGGCCCAATAATGGTCAGTTTACCTGGAACAATTGCAAGAGTGGGGAACATTGCATTGTTGAGAGACTCGACCATTTTCTGGTTTTTGGTTTTTGGATTAGAGGTATGTGGTCTACGGGGTCTAAAATTTTAGACTAGAGAGGATCAGACCATTGGCCTATCAAGCTTAATAGTGTTTCACAGTATCACCCTTGCATTCTCTTTCCTTAGATTCCAACTCATGTGGCTATGGGATCAATCTCTACATGAGTCTGTGGCCAATTGGTGGCACTAGGGTAGGCCTGCCCATGGTACGATGATGTATATTCTTGCCAAAACTCTACAATATGTGAAGTACAAGCTTAAGCAGATGGAACCACCAATAATTTGGGAATATTTTTCATGCTAAGGTTGTTGCACAAACCAAGCTTGATGGTATCATAAGAATAATAAGGGAGGAAGGACTGACTGAAGACTTACTTCAAGATGAAACATAGGCTATGAAAGACCTGGAGGAGTATGAGCTATAGGAGGAAATTTTTTGGAAGTAGAAAGCTCGGATTGAATGGCTCCAGGAAGGGGATAGAAATACATCCTTTTTCTTCAATTCATCCAAAGCCAGGAGACATGGAAATTCTATTTCAGCCATGGTCAATGAAAGAGGTGAGTGGCTTAACTCCTTTTCTATCATTTCAGAGGAGGTGGTGCAATACTTCTCTACTCTTTTTAGGGAAGATGCTAATGGGGAATTACCAAAAGAATCTCAGTTTCTCTTTTGTATTCTATCGTTGGTGATGTGTGAAATGAATGAGAATTTAATGAAGGAAATCACACTTGGAGAGCTTGAGGAAACCATTATTCAGATGAAAAAAGGGAAAGCGACTGAACCTGACGGCTTCTTGACTAAATTCTACCAAGAATTCTGGGACATTATCAAACTTGACCTTTTAGCTATTGTTCAAGAATCTCAGTGGAATAAGCAAATGCTTAAGGCTACAAATGTGACTTATCTTGCCCTCATACCCAAATGCGAAGGAGCTGATAGACTAAGTCAATTCTGCCCTATATCCCTTTGCAATGTTGTTTATAAAATTATATCTAAAATCATTGCAGATAAGTTAAAAAGAGGGCTGAGTGCTATGATCTCTGAAGAGCAGAGTGGTTTTATGAAAGCCAAACAAATTCTGGATGGTATTGTTATTTTTGTTGAGTCCATTCACTCCATGGCCAACTCAAAAGATAAGGTGATGTTCATTAAGTTGGACATGGCCAAAGCCTTTGATAGGGTCAGATGGTCATTCCTATGGAAGTTTCTTAGTGCTTTTGGTTTTTTGGATGAATGGACTCAATGGGTCATGAGCTACATTTCCTCGATTTCCTTCTCAATGCTTATCAATGGAGAACATACAGAGCTATTTGGTGCTTCAAGGGGGCTATGACAAGGTGATCCTCTATCTCTATACCTCTTTCTTCTCCTTGTTGAAGGTTTGGGGAGGTTGATCAGTAGGAACAGAGAGGATGGGCATATCCAAGGATGGCGATGGGGAGGTAAATTGTCGGTGCAGTCTCACCTACAGTTTACTGATGACACTGCCCTGATGGGCATGGCCACAATGAGTGAAACAACTAATTTACGTAGGGTGTTGGATGTTTATCCAATGGCCTTGGGAAAAAAGGTCAATGAATACAAGTCATCCATCTTCTTTCGTCAACACTCTAGGGCCCATTCAACACGGATCGCGAGGACTATGCATTTTCAAATTGAGACTCCCCCTTTGATTTACTTGGGTATCCCTATCTCTACTGGCTATACATCCAAAGAACCTTGGTAGATGATTTTGGAGAAATTTTAGGTGAAAGTGAATCATTGGACTCACAGGTGGTTATCCTTTGTTGGCTGGGTACAAATTATCCAATCTATGGTGCAGGCTTTGCCCATTTACAGATGTATGCTCCAGGTTGCCTTGATGGGAACTGTTAAGGAGTTCGATTCAGTTACCAAGAAATTCTTATGGGCTGGTAGTCTGAATTCCACTAAATAGAGCCTAATTAGATGGGAGATTGTCTGTAACCCCAAATAATATGGGGGGCTCAGATCTAAGGTAGATGGAATTAAATGGTATTGCTTTGGCAGCTAAACTTTATTGGCGTTGGTGCACTAAACAAGACAAGGCTTGGGCCAGAATTAGCTTTCATAGAAGTACTACTCTAGGACTATTCTGAGGGATATTCCTTGCTATCCTCTTATTGGGAAAGGCTCGATGATATGGGGTACTCTCAAAAAAGGGGTTGCTCTCATTGGGGAAGGCTTATTCTAGATTTGTAAGCAGGGATCCAAGGCTCTCTTTTGGACTGACTCTTGGGATGGCTATCCTCCCATCATTTCTCAATTCCCAAATTTGTCAAACCTTTGTCAGATATTCCTTGATGCTGGTTGGTCTCAGGTGAGTGACTTCAAAGATTACACTTCATGAGGATAGTTGGAGGTAGCACACTGGAAAGCTCCCAAAAATTGGCTAGTTAATGGGATGTAGGAGGAGAATGAGGAGCCTGATGAGCATCCTCTCCAGGCATCACTATATCTCCCTTCAGGAGGAAGATGAGCTCACTTGGTCTCCCAATCCCAAGGGAGCTTACACTGTTGCCTCTGGATACCAGGCCTTACTTCTTCAGAGATTGGGCAGGGGGGAAGTGCATTGGTGGAGACAGGTCTAGAATAAATTTTTATGGCCAAAATGCAATTGTGTTGTTTGGATGCTGGCTTGGAATAGTGCTTGACTTGGGACAATCTCTGGAAGAGAGGCTTCCAAGGCCCTTTAGTTGTGTTATGTGCGAAGTGGCCGAGGAGGATTCAACACACCTATTTTTTTGATGCTCCTTTGCCTTGTAACTCTGACACTATTGATGGGATGTTTGGCAGTGCCACTATTTTCATGTTCTAACTATGGTCAACTTTTGGAATGGTGTGGGAGAATTCCCCTCAAGTATTCCTTTCTTGTAGGACTCATGGTTAAGGGGCCCCATTTTTTTGTTATGGTAGATCTGGATTGAGAGAAATAGGCAAATGTTTTGGGGGATGAGGGTCATGGCATAACAAGTATGGTATAAAGTCGTGGGGATGATCCAAGAGATTGTCCAAGCAAAAAGTGTGATCTACCTTCCTTTAACCAAATAAGATGCTCAGGTGGTGGCACGACTTGGATTCCAGCAACTAACTGGTAATTCAGCGTGTGTTAGGAGGAGCAGGCAAGTCAAGGAGAAGATTCTAAGGATTGATCAGTGGTAGCACCCTCCCAGTGGGATACTCAAGGTCAATACGGATGGTTCCTCCAGGGGTAATCTGGGGCCCATGGGTACTGAAGGGATAGGAAGGGATTCTGAAGGTATGGTTATTTTTCTCTTTGTGGTTCTTGAGGGGCTGTAAACCATCAACATGATGGAAGGCCAGGCCATTCTTTATGCCCTTGAGAAAGCTCAGACTTTAGGTTGGCATAGGATTATGTGTGAATTAGACTTTCAAGTCTTAATTAACCTACTCATTTAAGAGGAAAGTGTTGGATGTCAATTGGCAACTATCTCTGATTGTGCAACAGATTTTGTAGGTTTGCTCACTCATGGGTAGCGTAACATTTGCTCACATTCCACGTGAATGGAATAGGGTAGTAGATTATTTGGCTAAATGGGCGTCTGAGCATTTGGATGGTAGAAATACTGAGGATTGGGAGTCTCTCTCCCCACACTTCATTTTGATTTGGAAAGAATTCTAGAGGCATATAGGGTGGTTCATAATATTGTTTAGTTGGGTGTGTGCCTAGTCTTTCTATTTTTGTTGCTTTCTTTTGCGGGTTTTTTCCCCCTGTTCTTCTTGCAATGCTCTTCTTTACTTCTTAATATTATTTTTACCCCTTTTTTATTAAAAAAATAGCATGCATAAATCTTGGTTTTCATTTTTTTTTAAATTCTATTTTTTTATTTTTTTTTGAATATATGAAACCGAAAAAGGAAAATATTAACCAATGACTCTCGTAAAATCATCACATCAATAAGTCTTGTATCTAGCATAAGAATAATGATTTCTCACGAATGGAGAGTATTATACCCCCATGAAGTAATTAGCCTCAACTCAGAATATGAAAACTAATATAATTTTGAAACATACATGTCATGGTCATGATAAAGATTTTTATTATATTGTGTATGTTTTTTAGCATGATGCATTCTAGGACTCTTTGGAACCCATCATGAAGTGAAATAACTTTGTGTTGGTGTCCTTTGTGGAACATTTTTAATTTATTGTAATATCAATCTAGGATGTGTTGGAGTAAATATTGGCCCTCTAAAATTTATGAAATATATCTGATTTAGTGGCTTTTCAAGAATATGTCTCCTTGGATAATTGACCACTTGCTTCTAAATTTTCTAAGTAGATTGGACATTTTTAGGTTATTCAACTATAATATATTGTGTAAGAACAATTATCTTGGGTTGAAGAGGGAAATATCATGAGCTATGATAACCTCATTAGAAAAAATGTATTTTAAACATCTATGTACTATATAAGGAACTACAAGAAGCTACTAAATGCAAAGGCATTCTAATAACATATTAAAGACCATACACTAGGTACTAATGTAAACTTGGTGGCCATATGTGTTGGACCAACTTGTAATGGTAGTGTGATCTGACTAATATAACTTTGAATGTGACCATTGATGCCCTTAATAACTATGGTAGTAGGATATTTATCTCTATATGTGTTTCTAATATGAGAGAGGTGTGATCTATCTCTATCTATCTATCTATCTATCAACCATTACACTTTGGATAGGTTTATGATCAATTTAATATTGAATGAATAAAGAGTGAAAATCAAAACCATCATCAACAATATCATTCTCTAAAAAAGTGATAAGTGGTCTAGATGGCACTAAAACATGATATGTACCGATTACTATATTTAAAGGATGTTATGACTCAGTATGGGGATGATAAGTAACTAGTGGAGGATGTGCATTATATCCATAATGCACTTATGAGTTTTTAGTTATTTCTTGACTTGTACATGTAGGGAAATGATCACTAAATATCTTCATTTTTATACTCTCACTTGGTTGTGGTTGTATATGTTCCTTAGGTACACTCACATCATTGATGTTCTCATCTATCAAGTCATGAATTCTATGTTATAAACTAATACATCTACTTTTAATATCCATATATCTCTATGATAATCACAAAAGCATTTTGATCAAATACTTTTTGAAGAGAATTAGTCATATAAATATCTTTATGGGAGGGTGTGATATGACATTACATTCCAATAAATTTTTCAATACCTTGTAGGGAGCTTATAGTAAGTTGGTAAATTGTCTCCTTTGAGAAGCTAATAATATAATGCGTATAGTAGGTTGTGAAACTACATTTACCATAGAATTTTGATCACTCTTATTCTTAGTTAGTCTCACCTTGTATGATGGCTTACTTGGGTTATTAGTTTGAGAAGTAGAAACATGATTCATTACATACTTAAAAGTTTTCATTTCCAATAATTTGGCCTCTCTTTCCTTAATTTTATTACACAAATCGATAAATGATAGAGAATTCTTCAACATAATATATTTGTGTAGAGGTGGAAGTAAACGTTTCTATAAAATGTCTTTATAATTTCTTATCTTCCATAGAATTTGTCATCTTGGATAGCATGGTCTTATACCTTAAGACATGGTTTGTAATTGGATTCTTGTTTATGTTGAACATTCAAAACATATGAATTATTTTCACTAATATTGATTGAAAAATGTGTAAGGAAGAAATCTACCAAAGGATTGAATTCATGAACTCACTTATGTCATAAGTTATAAAACCATATTAATGCATATTCTTTTAAGCTTATTAGAAATCAATTGGTCAAAAACCTATCATTGGATGCATATTCTAAACATGTTATATGAAATTCCATCAAATGTTGTTCAAGGTCACCTTGTTCATCATACAATATAAGCCTAGGTGTCATAAAACCTTTTGGTAAAGGATATGTTGAAATATGTTAATCCAGTGCAATATGCAACAAAGTTTGTGAATGAAGTGCCTCATTTGGTTTTGAATGGCCCAATTCCAAATGTAACACCTTAGTTTACAAGGCTATAAAATATTGCATAAGGGATTGTACATCAGGATTATAATGTTCATTAACCAAAGGTGGTGCCACAAATGGCTGAGTAGGAATAGGCACATTAATTTTTGAAAACCATGGAATTACCCCCATAGTATATGGTAGTAGAAAATTTATATCAAATGAAGTATAGAAAGGTAAGGAACCTATAACAGTTGAAATTTTATTATATTTTTTTTGAATTTAATCTCTAACAATCTTTATAACCACAATTTGCATATCTTAATTTTTTGAAATAAACCCTTTTAATTGTTGTTTATATGTGTCATCAAATTGATTACATGATGTTTCTATTTGGTAATTATCAACTTGAGGATATATTGATCTTATAATTTTTTAAAGATAAGTTTAAAAACTTTCTTAGATTGCTTAAAATATGAAATAGAAACCTAGAATATTATTGTTAATAAAGAATTTACCAAATCTGAAAAACCCTAAAATAATAATTGGAGATTAAAAAAAGAAGTAAATAAACCCTAGGAAAACATACAGTTAGGGTTTGTAATATTCAATCAATAGATGGGTTCATCAATATGTTTGATCAAAAATTAAGAAATAGGAGATGTTATATTCTAATTAGATAAAATGAATTGAGCTCAATTAGGATGTAAAATATATGCAAAAATTAAGCATTCATATATTTGTAATTTACTATATTTGGAAAGATGCTAAAAAGGGAAATTACAAGAAGGAAATAACTTATCTAGAAAATAGAAATGTAGGATTTATATTGAGACTGATTGTGTTGACTGACCATGAATCTGAATTAGGGATTTGATTTATCTCTAGACAAGTCTACTATAATTAGATAGGGGTGAAATGTGTTGGTGTCCTTAGGGAACATCAATGTCTGGTAGGAATTTGACCTCTATGGAAATTAGGGTTTGTGTGTTGTCACATGTTGGTCATGTGTATGTATTATGTGATGAACTATCTATTATGGAAGCCATTATGTGCCTTTTTTTTCACTAAAACTTAGTTCAATAGTTCATGTGAACAAAACCATAATGAAGTAGAAGAAGGGGTTAGCAGTTGAAGTTGTTATTGACCTCAACACCCCCTATGTTGAGTGTTTTGTACATACCAATAGTTTGAAGAGGGATGAAACTCTATGTATTTCTCCATGTGTTGAGTGTGTGAAAGAGTGTGGGGAGTAGGATAGTCCTATCTGAAGAGTAGATACAACTAAATTAAAAGTGTGGATCAATCTAAAAGTGAGTTTAGGTTATTTAGGATGTTAAGTATGGATATTTAGAATCATAATTTTCTCAATATTTAAGGGTCATCCACATAAAAATTGAAGGAAGGGCAGTCAAGGACCATGGAAATAAGAATGAGTTAATTGTGTATAAGGAGAGGTCAAAAGTGCATTATTTTAGCAATAAATGTTAATTTATATGTATACATCATGTTATTAGTTCTTCCATAATAAATATATTTTTAGGTACCTTATATCTTTTAGGCTCAATGTCCATCCATCCATCCATGTTCCATGACTTATTTTCCTTCACATACTAGACCATTTTAATTATTCTCTATTGTACCTTATTTACACATTTCAAAAAATTGTGCAGTTAATTAGTAATGTTTTATGAAAATTTCCTCATTGTGAAACACACTTATCAAATTTAATGAATTAGTTACAATCATCACCACTCTATCCAATACCAAAATGTAAAAAAATACATATATTTTGGATTCTATTGTTGTAGCATCTTTTTCATTCACATCCTTAGTTTGCATGGACTATAATAGTTAGGCTTCTTTACTCATTAATACCTTTTCCCTTGTAGGATTTCAATATTTTTCTTCTCACACCTTCATGATAGAAGTATTTTTGGTCATCTCTAGTGGAAATACCTTGGTCCTTATACTAATTTTAAGTGACAACTTGTATGAGGCCTTGCTCCTTTATACGAGTATTTACCATATTGACATTGGATAATGTCTTATATTTCCTTTGTTTTTCCAACACTAGCTAATCTTTAGTGTTATGTTACACTAAGATTTTAGTGTAAGCACAACATGTTTCCTATTTTTTATTACTTGTGAAAATTCACACAATGTGACTCATCTACCCACATAGGTAACAAGTGATGGGTTATCGCAATTGTAGATTTCTTTGATTGTGACCTTAGTAGCATCCATATCCTCTTTGTCTATGTGGTAACCCCCATCTTTGAGATTGGTTAAGGTACCCCCATATTTACTTTAAGGTGATGAAGGATCCCAATTTATCTAATAATACTATGAAAGTAGTGCCCAACCAAGCTATTATTATCATGATAGTGAAGCCCATCCTTATTAATATTATGGTGATGGAGGAACCCAACCTACTTAATGTTGAATGGATGGTGGATTCCATCGCATATTATGTTGCAGTGATGGAGGGAACCAACCTAGTTGAGGTAATAGTGATGATGGAACCTAACCTCCTTACCGTGGAATCTCTATTTCTATGGTTGTCATGTTTGGTTTTGGTAGCAAAGGTTTTTTCAGAGTGACTATAAATAAATTACATAAGGCATCATATTTTAGTTCTAGTAAAGCCCTAAAATTCTTCTCATCATCAATAGTAGATTTGAAAATGCTACAACAAATAATTTATGGATAACACACATAATGTTGTAATAAATGATAATTTGAGGTAGCATGTTTTGAGGGGCAATTCAATTCAAAAAACTCCATTTTGATGTGAGGACACTCACTGTGATGGTGCCTTTCTTGTCTACACTCAATACACTAGATAGAAAACTTTGGCTTATTTCCTCCTTATATCTCATCCATTCTTTGTAGCACTGTATCTAACTTAGCATAATTTTTTGCAATTTTGATGGGATATTCATAGTAGTATTTAATATATTCTACCCTCACTAGAGATTCTATAGCTTTAACTTTAATTTGGAATTGTGTTTACACTATCATAAACTGGATCTTACTTTGTAGCCCCTCTATGAACCATGTAGCCTTATCAATATTTTAAAACTAGAAAGTAACCTTATTTATCACATTAAGGAACCTAAAATCATAGTCCCATACAAGTTCTTCTAGTTTCTACCTAATCTCCTTGAGGTCCTAGATGGTCTAACTTATGCACCTTTGCCTTTTTAATTCTATGATCAGTTTGATTTTGACCTCATTTAATGTTAATCTAGTGCCACCATTCTTGAAGATGAATTTTAGGGATTGGCCACTTATTTTTCCTATTAGTTCAAAATGTTTGGATTCATCATTTAGGATACCCTTAGCTTCACATTTCATGTTGCATGTTAACAAATATTATTTTGGGTCTATAAACCCATCATAAGGTTGTAAAGTTACAAGGGCTCCAACACAAAGTGCCATTATCCCTGGAAGAGTAATACTTATCTTTAGTTATTTTTGAGGAAACTAATGTCTAAAAACTTGTTGAACACTTACAAGTATGGTTGGTGTACTTGAATTAGGCACTACATTGGAATGATAATCAATTCCCTACTTATGTGTTTCTATAATTTATGCAGCTTCCCCAAACCACTTTCTAGTTATTACGAGATCCCTGTATACTTTTAGATTACATTGTTTTTGTAATAGTGATAGTATAGGGGATGCATCCCTATGGAGTGAATGAACTAAACCAAGGGTGTTAATAATAACAACCGCTAAACCTTGTATAGACCCTTTTCCATATAGTGAATTATAGAAATACTACCCTTCCCATTCTAAATACATGTGTTGAAGTTGAAGTTTCTCCTTAAAACTACTACTAATACAGTTTTCATCCTTTTTGATCTCCACTATATGGGTTATCTAGTCCATTTCTTGTTCCCATATGGGTTGGGTCTTTTCTTCCTAATTGATGTCTATTTATCTCCTTGATTTTGTATGGTTCCCTTTGAGTTTTAAACTTGATCTCTTTCAATGGAGGTCTACTTCCTCCTGATCTCTATGATGTTTGATAGTTATTCATAATTTTAATCTAACTTAAGCATTATCTATTCAACATGGTTTTATTTACTACAAATTTTATGTTGTCCTAGTTCTTGCTAAATTCCCATTATATATTTTTTGTCTTTTGATTTATTTTCTTACATAAGTCCTATTTTCCTTTTAGGATTGATACTAGTCCAATCTCCCAAGTTCTCATATGCTTCATTCATATCAACATTATGGCCTTTCCCATGGCTAACATCTTCAAGACCATTTTAAGTCACTTCAAAAAATTCCCTCTTATTCAACTTACAAACAAGTCATGCATAGTTTCAAATGTAATGTATCTTTGCACATCAAACTTAGATACTTACCCATCAATGGTGGTTTTACCCAATGATTAATAACATGCATCCATTTCTTATCTAGATTATCCAACCTTTCCAATGTTTCTTCATTTGATTCAATTTTTTTGTTCTATGAGGTCATAAACAATACTTTTCAAGCCTTAACAACCATGCAGCTACTAATTCAAGAAACTTGGACCCAAAAATCTTGTGATATGTCCATATATGCGAGTAGTAATATTTTATTTCAAATGAACTGTTGTTCTAATAGACTCTTCTTCAACAGACTCATGTATTTTATTTTTTAGCTATATTTCAAGGTTTCTTTGACCTGAAAATGACTTTAACATATTGCAAGTCTTAGCAATGAAACTATTGTTAGCAGTGGTCCCTAAAAATCCTCATCAGTACATGTTAGTGTTGTAATTTTCAAGTTTCAATGACACTCACAAGATAGGTACTTGATTCATACATGTCAATTTGATGGTTAATTAACTTGTAATGCACAATTATTCCATCTAAATACTTAAATATGCAGGATCAAGATTCAGTCTTTGTGTTTTTGTGTACATTTTAAAAACTTGCAAATTCATATTCATATTTCATTATAGCAAGTGTGATAATAAAGGATACATTTGTTCACAAGAGATACTTATGCAAAAATCTCAATATATTTGAATCATCATAGTAATACTAGGAAACAAATAACTTGTAACTAACTTATCTATTTGAGAGTATCATGTATTTATAAAGTCAAAATTACTCTTTGGCTTCACAACTATTAGTTTCTTTCCTACCTAGTTTCAAGAAACCTTTCAATATTCCATTTGTATATTTAACTTACATTAATTTTTACAAAATAAAAGACATACATATGTGGCACGTACAATTTATACAATTTACTTGCAAAATATCATTCAAAATCCCTTGATAATAGTTGTCAATCAACATTTTTGATGTATATTGTTTATTTTTGAAGTGTCAATTATTTTGACTTATTTTCTTATAGTTCCCCATTTTTATAGGAGGGATGGGCACATATTTTGGAATTTTGACATTCTATGGTTGGCTAACATCGCTGTTAAAATTCAAAACTACATACATTTGAATTTTAGGTGGCTTTGAGCCTAGTTTGTAGATGATGTCCATGACTTTCCCAAGAAATCCATGTATAAGATTAAATTTACCCACAAGTTAGATGTTACATTAAATTTTTATCTTATGCACAATATAGTTTTAGATTCTAACTAGTGATCATTAGGTTCAATCTGGCATTCAACTTGAGATGCACTTGGGGGCTTCACAAGTGAAATTTTACTGCCACCATTTATAGCCACATAGCATCTTAGTTCTTGGCTTCAACAAAGGCATATGTATTAAGATTTTGAATTTCATGATTACAACACATAATTCTGGCAAATGTTCCTCTTGAAAGATAAAAGTTTACAAGAAACAAAGCACTCAAAACAAAAAATCAATATTGCATAAACATTATTGTAATTCTTAATTGATTTATTGTAATAAAGTTTACATGATTTTTATGTCTATATATACACACACATACACATCTAGAAACATTCATATATATAAACACACACACACACACACATATATTGAAAGTGAAACTAATATAAATTAATTGTAAACTAATTTTGAATTGACCCATGCTCTATCTTTAAGATTGTGTTAATTAACTGATCAAAAATAATCAATGTAAAAGAAATGAAAATATAAATCTTAAAAAAATACTTAAAAAAAGTCATTATGTAGTAATTTTGATACATTTTAAAGGATATAATCGTAATTACTTTTATGTCAAAAATAGACATAACATTAGTTTACTTTATGTCTTCAAGATTTAAAATAATTTTTCCAACATCTAAAATCAAATCTTTAAAAATTATATAATTTTTAATAATAAATTGATGAACCTTTCAAAATAAATTTAAAGTAAAAATTAATGAAAATTATGATTTTTTTCCATCATTAGAATTCTACACCCTATTAAATTGTATCAACTTAAAAAATAAACCATATTCAAATCAATAAAAGACCTTATAAAATGCACATATAACACATTTTTTATACGTTTAATTTAAAATGTTTCTAAGCATCAAGATGTTTAATTATTGATAGAAAATAGCGATACTACCAACTTCAAAATTAAAATAAGAAATGTATATAGGTGTGCATGAGAAATCATTTGTTATTGATTGGGGCGGTTCATCATATTCGTCCAATCTAACCACCACACCCTGCATAATATCACCAATAATATAATAAGTATTATTAAATTTATGGAAGACATTAGATTTGTTGACTGAAAATTTTGAGTAAGCTACTTCATTCAAACAAAACACCTATATAAAATATCATACATTAATTTTAGTCGTTAAAATTAATAGTCAAACATAAATTTTTATTTAAAATAGAATTTATTTATTTTTTTACCTGTAAAACAACGGACATATGCAAACAACAATTAACAGTTAAAATATATCAAAATGAAACGTAACATGCTTTGCATATAGATTCTTTACATTATACATAAACAACTATAGATTCTTTTTAATATGGTGTGAAATCCCTGACCTGTGTTAGAGAATATTGTTAGTCAAACAATACATAAACAACTCGGATTAATGCCACGGGTTAATGCAACCCGCCAGAATATCCCACTCACTGAGATAGTGTTAAAAGGTTAAAAAAATCACCTGGATGGAAATTTTAAAAAGCTTTTAATTATCTATAATTATTTTTCAAAAAACAAATAAGACTATAACATATAGAGGTTTTTTACAGAATTTTTTTTTTCGATTGAAAAGTGCATTTTATTAAATAAAAATAATTTAAAAAAATAAAATATAGTTAGTCATACAAAAAAGACGGGTAGAAAAAGTCACACCTCAAATATCACACTGGGTTTAAAAAGCCTTGTGAAAGTAGCAAAAGTAACTAGAAGGCCATACCGGCCAGTAGATCTAACACGTGTGCACTAACAACCAAAAAAAGGATAAAGCACCACAAAACAAACAACTCCTTAAGCAGCAGCAGCGAACATGGTAACAGGGGGTGGAGGCAACAGAGGGTCTTGAGGCTTCCATCCACACCCCCCGTCAGCAAGGGGGTCCTCATCCAAGGTAAGAGACTCTCACCCATCATTTTGTTGCTCTTGAGTTTGTTGCGGCTGCTCAGAATTCTATCGAGATGGAGAATTCACAAGCCCCAAGGACGTGAACTTGTCCTATTGGGGAGCCGCCCAGCGTCTTCTACTGCCACTATCACGATGAGACGATCCACGCCTAGGAGATGGCCAACGAGAGTGAGGAGAGGAGCTCCTCCAACACCAGGACCTATAGCTTCAAGACCGAGAATGCCTAACTCCTCCACCACATCCCCGAGGAGGAGTGTGATCAAGTGGCTCTCGACTGACATCACAAGGGGCATTCCCCCAGTGATCCATCAGCTCCTACAAATGGTGAAGTTCTAGCCGCACTTTATTCGTCTGGCTCTAGATCTGAAGGTTAATATTGGAGATCACATTAATTTTGTTAGAAATTAAAAACACAATTTCCATAGCTTCATGATTAAAACAAGCTTTATTTCTAGACTTCTAGATCTGAAAAAAAATCTCAATGCAAAAAATCTACCAAAATCTATTGTATCTTGCAGGAAGCAAGGCCGAGTCCTCCAAGAGAGCCACTTTCTAGGTGAACATTTCGGGTCTGAAGGGTTTAAAAAGAGAATGAATCTATCTCCAAGCAAACTGAGCATGGGGACAAAACCAAAAAAGGTGCTTAATGGTTTATGGGTGGTGGCAAGCAGGATAGCTGGGATTAGGAACCCCCATATGCTTGAATCGGTCTCCAATAGGGAGCCCTTGATACATAATGCACCAAAGAAAATGGGCCTTTTTAGGTTCCAAGATAGCAAACCAAATATTATTAAATCTCCTTAGCCAGACATGGTGAAGAGAGGTAACACCCCAATGTTTATTGAGCACCTCAGTATCAATATGTTGGGGAGCAAGAAGATTATATCCCAACCTAGGGGCATATCGACAAAACAGAGTGGTTGTAGGCCAATTCCAATCTTTCCACTATGGAGTGAGAGAGGACACTCCAATTTTGTGCAGATACTCACCAGGTATGACATTCTAAATTTCAAAAATAGAATCTTTATCTTCTTTGTTAAGCTGAAACCTAGCTTTCACAATATTCCAAGGCAGCGAGTCCTAAGAGATTTTACAGAAAAGATCTCCAATGTGCTTAATACCCTTTTTAAAAAACCTAAGACTTTTTATCCAAGGAACCATGGCAAAGGGAACATTGTGGAAATTGATAATAGGGGACCACTAGAGAGATTGAGAATTAATGGAGAGACCATTCCTGAATCCATCTCCAACCCAAACCAGGTGAGACTTGAGCTTCTCCCAAGCCTTCTATATGCTTTGTATGACAAAAGAACCAGAGATTTTGATAGGCATTGGAGTGAGGAGAAGGGTGTGCAAGTCAAGACCCCACCACGCCTTCCTGCCTAGAGGAGATCTTTGAGCTATGCAATTTCGGATAAGGATCCTCCAGGCTTCATCTCCTTCTATGCTTTTTATAATCCACTTGACACTGAGAGCAATGCCCTGAATTTTAATGTCAATAAGGCCAATACCACTTGTTTCCTTAGGCCTACAACAAATGGCCCAAGACACTTTATGAAATCCTTGATGGCCTTCAAAATTGGCCTAGAGAAAGTCACAAAGAAGCTTTTCTAACTTGGCATAGGAGGAATTAAAAGGGGCCCAACAAGAAGAGTAATAAACATGAGTAGCAGCCAAGACCTTAGAGAAAATCTGAAATTTCTCAGCTAGAGTAAGAGGCTTATCAATCTAATAGGCAATTTTCTATTCAACCCTATGTATGACATAAGACCAAAGATTAGCAGGGGACGCCCGAAAGGCAAAAGGAATACCAAGGAATTTAAATTGAGTGTCTGGGAAGATCCATTACCATTGGTAACCCTCAAGCCAAGGGGGTTTAGGAGATAGAGATTATCTATAGCATTGGGTCTTTTTCCATTGAATGGAAGATCCTGAAGCCAAATAAAAAATATGAAGGCATTGCATGGCAGTCCTGACTGACTCTTCATCTTCTTGAAGAGTAACAAAGGAGTCATCCACAAAGTGACCATTAACCAATTGATGATCCTAAGCAGGAAGAGAGATACCTTTGATCAGCCCCCTATAATATTGTCAGCCAAAAGGTAATCAAAACCTTCTGTAACAAGTACATAAAGGGCAAGGGCAAGTGGGCATCCTTGTCTGATCAATTTGTGTAGCTCAAATATGTGAGACTATGTACCATGTATGGTGATGCAAGCTCCAACATCTTGAAAGAGCATGTTAATAGTGTGCAAAAATTTTGGTCCAAAGCCAAGAACCTGCAACATGGTTGTGATAAAGGGCCATTTTATGCGGTCATGAGCTTTTTCAAAGTCAATCTTGACAAAAAAGAGCTTTTTGATTAGAGGTTCTAGCCCACTCCATGCCTTCTCATACAACTATCACATTGTCCAGGGTATAACAATTCTGAATGAAGACCATTTTTTCACTCCTCACAACTAGAGGGAGGATATGTTTGATCCTAAGGGCTAGATCTTTGGCAATGATCTTATAAGAAACATTCAATAAAGTAATAAGCCTCTAATTGGTCAACACTTCTAAGTCTCCAACTTTGGGTATGAACTTAATATTGCCTTGATTTATGAGAGTCCCCAAAGAATTGGTATACAAAGCTTCAAGATACACATGATGCAAGTCAGGGCCCATGGTGTCCCACAAAGAATGATAAAATTCACAAGGGAACCCATCAATTTTAGGAGCCTTGTCAGTAGCCATCTGTGAAATAGCTTCCTTAAAATCATTAAGACTAAGAGGTCAATCACAAGCAACTCTATGGGCCTCTAAAAGTTTATAAGGAACAACACCCAAACAATGGGTGAGAGCATCTTGTCTAGTAGCAGTATCTAGCTGAGAGGTGAACACCTCTTGATAGTGAGCCACAAATTCCTAAAGCACCTCAGGTAATTTGGTGAGGCACCCAATTGCACCTTTAATGGCCTTAATCCTATTGGCCACTTGTCTAGACCGAAGCAAAGTAAAAAACTCCTTGGTCACTTTGTCACCCACTTTGAGCCAATGCATTATGGCACATAGTTGAGCTCCTCTGGAATTATAAGCTTTAGCCACTTGGAGTTTGTGTCTCCAATCAGCAACATGAAGCCTATAATTGCACATTGAAAGGTAAGGCTTCAAGATCCTAGGAGGCTCTGATAAATTCTTGATTGGTGGCGTGATGGATACACCGTCTAAAAGAGGCCACCTATTTGCCATATATTCTAAGGAAAGTGGAAGTATGTTTTATAGCATCAAACCACCACATAATCCATCAAGTAGACCTGGTGGGTCTTGGAGCAAGGTTCCAGATATGGCCAATGTGATTTAAAGTATGCTCATGCTTGAGATGGGCAATGCTAAGGTAAAATTGGGTGAATTGCGCCCAAACTTGAGGAGTAGTCCACTCAACATTAAAGCATATGGGGTGATGGTTAGACATAAAGGTGTCTGGTATAGCCAAGATAGGTCAGCCTTGTATAGACATAAAATAAAAAAGATCTTATTCAGCTAACAGATCTCGATTGAGCCTTTTGAGCACTCTATCCTCACCTTGGTGAAAATTAGACCAAGTGAACCAGGGTAAGTGAGAATATTTCCACCGGTGGTGATTGGGGTCAAACACCTTGATTTTGTTTCATAGATAAAACCATACCTCACGTTATCCTACACACCACCTCATAGGAAGCCATCATTCTTTGTCTTCTAGTGATTCTATCATACTGAAATCACCACAAAGAATCTAGTAAGCATCTAGAAGTGAGTTAGCTAGCCATCTCCATAATAAGGTATGTTCAATAGCATCGTTAGAAGCATAAAGGTTCACTAACCCAATTATTCAGTTGTCAAAATCAAAAAGTATCCAAACCACATTATTTGAAGAGTCATACCCCCATGAAATGATGTGTTGGGACAACTATGGTGCAAATAAGCTCATAACTCCTCCTTTTCCAGACTCATGAAAAGTGGCCTGACAGATGGCTCTAGGCCAAATAATGCATGCCACAGAATGAAGCATGAAGTCAAAATATTGACTTCTTAAAGGCATAATATCTTCATGTTTGAAAAGAGTTGATAGTTTTTCCTGATCATATACTTATGCATCAGATCAATAAGCCCTCTAACTTTCCATGAATAGACTAGCATAGAGAACTATCATGATTCATATATCCCTCTTTCATGAGGTTTGAGAGGCCTGAAAACCTATTGAAAGCAACAATCAAGATTCTTAAATCTCCTGGAGTAAAGGGTTGTCATTTATGTGACCCATATTCATCTTCACAAGAAGGTGAAGGGCTATGAGATCAGTGTAACACATCTTTACGGCTGAAGGTAACAAGATTCATGGAATTTGAGTCAATCACCCCTAAAGGGGGTTGTGAAATAAGGCTAGGACTAGTAGAGATCGACAAAGGGACTATAGTAATGACCACTTGTGGTGAGCATGAAATGGGGTTAGGTGGCCTATGCTAAGGAGATAAAAGGGATTTACCTAGACCAGAGGTAGCGATGGAGGCATGCAAAGGGTGTGAAACATTGTTCCTATTTGGTACTCTAGTAGGAGAATTTTTGTGTTTAGTAACCATGGTCCACCCATTAGAGGTGCCAGTTGAGGGATTTGGGTCAAACCCATTACATTATTGGGGAATGGAAGATGTGGGACCATGAGGGCACATTCCCTATTCATGTGGGAAGATGACTAGAAATGAAAGCAGGGATTTGGTAAAGCTATATACAACACTCACTGTGTGAAACATTTGTCATCGACTTGAATATCAATGGAATCTTTGAGATCCTTAGCAAGGTCGATCTCAACATAGACCCTTCATTGGGGGTGAGTGGCATAAAATTTATACTGATCATGGCAAATGAAGCACCCCAATGGCTTGATAAGCTGGTCTATAAAATTCCATAAGGGCAAGGGCAACCCAGGGAACTTAATCCAAACTGGGATTTTGAGTTTGGCCTGCTCTGTTACCTAAAAATCCCTAGTTTAGTGAGAGAAAACAACCAAAGTATTATGGATAAACTAGGGCCCATGGTTGAAAATGACCTTGCAATGATTAGGGTTATTGAAACAATATAGAAAAAATTCCTTGGTGAGGTTTTGGACACCTTCTAATTTAACCCCATGGTTCTACCAGTGGTTATGAACCCACTGTTTGAGGAGGCTCTCTAGGGGCACTCAACCCACAAAATAATCAACAAGAGTAAAGTTTTTAAAATAGCTCAAGCTCTATCAAATTCAGGTAATTCTAAAACTACATCAGGGACAGGCGTGTCTGGTTCAAGAGAGTTACCTTGTGATAAACCTTTGAAATGAATTTATGTACTTTCTTTGGTGCCATTTTTGCTATTGTTCCCACCAATAACTCCTGCATCAAATGATGCAGAATGAATGGTGGAAGTCATTTATAACAAGGAAAGTGAAAAAATCTGCCCAAAGGGTGGAGGGGAGGGCCAACTCAGTGCAGTAAATGTACATTTAAATCAAAAATCCTACCTTGATCTAAAAATATCGATAGCGTGACAGATTGGGGAGAGAGATTATGTGGTAATAGTCATCAGACGTACGATCGAGCATGCATGCTACCAACACCAAACTGCAGTAGAGCTCTAAAGGCATGTTTTTTGACTTTCTACTAATTATCATAATTTTTTTACAGAAATTCATTTATCATAGCTTAAAATAAATAAGACTAACAAAGCTCACGCTCACTTTAGGAACTGATAGGGCTACTCAAGAATCAAAATCATTTAGCATGAGATGAAGATTTCAAAAACAATACCATTATTTTAAGAATTTTGTGACTGTTTCCCCCCTCTTAGAGAGTTTCTCCTTGATTTAATTGGTTCAATGAGCATATTCACATGTTATTGGTTGTAAAAGTTAGTGAAATCTAGATGAAAAGAAAGAAATTTTAAATCAAGATGTTGTTGGAGATCCAATTGAGTGATAAAACTCTCTAATAACTTGATGGATACTTGATAGCAATACCATCCATCCCTTCTCCCAGGGTACATAGAAATTATCCTGTAAGTTGCAATGTGCATTTCTTGCTTACTTCAACCCATGATCACAACTTCTAAGGTTTTTTATTTGGCTTGTACCTTGATAATTTTTCACCTCTATAGGAAAAGAGTGGAAATATCACATCTCAATGCTAAAAAAAACATGATTATAATATGTCAATTATCAAACAAAAATACAAGCCCTATGATATAATCCATGTATAATCCATTTGGTATCATCACAAAACATTAATAAATACACTGACCAACAAAAATGTAATAATTTACCTGCCTGCATTTCATCGGCACTTTCATATAATCTCTCAGCATGACTTCAAAAGTGCAAAATGAGATTGAACAATGCAAACAATGTTTTATGAAGACTTTCATGTTGTAGCTATATATGCTTCTTTATCAAAATCACAACTTCAACCAACTGAAACCTGCCTCTTAATGAAAACATGGCAGGATAGCCTTCATGCATACGAAAAACTATGTTAAGTAAAACCATTACTTTTTGACACATTAGTAATAGATACTACAATATAATATCTATTATAATTGTGGGCAATTATAGTAATAGAGCCTCTCAATTACTGTTACAATTATATTATATTAATATATGATTATTATAGTATTATAATAATATAAATACCATCAATAATACATTAATAGATACTACGATATAATATTATATTAATATTAGTATACAACACAATATAACAAGTAACTGAAATAATCCTAAGAAAAGAAGAGACATTTGGAGGCAAGTAATAACTGGGAAAATATTAAAGTGGCTAGGGATTGAAATAGTTTGGTGGAAGCTACATATTACATTGATATATGTCACATGTCATAGAACTTTGTACATGTATCTTTTCTAGCTTATTTGAGTTCATCCCCTAAAATATCGTGTTGTTCCCCTCACTATCACTATACCTTCTTAGAGGATAATTTGAATGTACCATATCCTCCAAAACCTTGTTGGCACTTTGTTCCAGGGATTGGGTGCGATCGACCTATAAATTAAAAGAGTACATAATAATAATATTATATATAATATATAATAAGAGATACATTGAAAATAAATGCAATGTTACCAATGCATTATCAATTTTGAATAAAAACAAAATGCAAGGGAGTAACACAGAACAAAGCACAAAACATAGAACCTATAGATAAATGGCTAAAGAAAAAGATTTAAATAGTAGCCTCTCATAAAAATATATTACAATCAACAATGCATACCACCTATTGATGCATGTGTTACGTGTTATCAAACTCCAACTTGCAGGTCCATGTGGAGTGGCCCCTACTATTCTCTCAATAATGTACTCTCATTAATATCAAACATGTTTTGATTTTATGATTTTTACTAACTTACACTACATTATTCTCTCAACAATGCACTGTCATTAATATCATATATTTTTGTGCAGGTGATGGTACATAATGATATTGCATGTTCCTTCATATGATTTAGTAATGAGTTGTTGGAGGAGATGTTTTATTTCCCAGAGATCTTGAGCAATGGTGAAGGGGTGGGGAAGGGTTAGGCAATACAAAACATGAAAGTGGTGAAAAATTTTAAGGTGGTCTGGGTAGTGATGCTAAGGGTCAATGATAATGTATTTCATGTGATATTAGACACCACAGAACCAATATCATACACCAGACCTGGATTTAAGGTTGCGATTGGATTTACATGACTTGCACACTTTTTAAAAGCGTTAGTATCTTGGAAGGTGGAAACATATTTGATTGGTCATTTTCTATTGTTAAGGGTCATCGAGGATGCCATGAGTGTTGATTTGATTACAATAAGGATCCACATTCGATGAGTGAGTTAAGTCCATATTATTATATTGAATATATATTATAATTAATATAATCAAACATATATATTATAATATAGTTAATATATTATTATTGATATTACTAAATATATTATTACTTATTATATTAATAATTAATGAACTAATTTATAAACTAAACTAATTTCTAGAATGCCCATTTGATCAATGAGTAGTACTAGATTATCACTACTAATAGGTATTAATTATCAACAAAATTGGTCAAAGGCATGAATATCTTCTCTAGCTATGTTGCATAGTTGTGAAGGTACAATCACTCCAAACAACCTAAGTTTCATTATGTAATGTACTAGTATTTGTGTCAAAGGTGCAACTTACACTAAAAAGGATTTATTATTCAATGACGTGGGGTTAATCCCTACCAAGATATGGTACTAATGGTTTCACTTTTTAATTAACTAGTTTTTTATTACCTAATAAAAGAGCTTGAAATACATATTATGAAAACAAATATATTTTTTTGTCAAAAAATTGGCATATAAATATTAGCATATTCCATAGGTGTTATTTAGGAATATACCATTACATTAAATGTAATTGTATGATGGAAATTAAATGTAATATACAAATTATACCATTATCAAATTTTATATGATTATTATCAGGGCAAGTCATATAATACTGAGTACTGGAATAAGACAACTCAAATTTTTAAAAATATATTATTATTTCACTAATGTAGTAACTTCATGACTAGCATGGGTCCCATAAACATTTGGGATTAGAATCATCGGTAATAGTGGTCAAATATGAAGGGTTGGCCTTAATTTCAAGTTAAAGGGTATTTATGCATCCATCGCTTCAACAATGAAAAGTTGTAAAAGAATAGTTTCCCTTCGATTGACAAATGTAAATTTAGTTGCCCTTCGATTTACAAGAGTAAATTTAGTTTCATTTCAATCAACAAGAGTCAATTTAGTAAACGTGTCATCAAAAGTATGAACTATGGAAGCTTCAATTTCAATTTTTTGGGGAACGATTCAAACACAAAAACAAAATACTTAATAAAACTTTGGAAATGCAACCTTCAGAATTTATTCAATGATATTATAGCATTCACCCAAAAAGGTAAAACAATCATAATTCATAACATCTTACTTTATACAAATCAAATGTACTTCTATTTTCTAAGGATGAGCTAAAAGAAAACATTTAAATCATAGAACTAGGTTGAATAAAATCTAACTATGCAATTTTACACTTACAATATCAAATTGAGTATTCATAAATTCCATATCCAGCTGGTTCATTTCATGGTATTCCTCTATATGCCAATATCGAGTCCATGCACCTACTAAGCCCATCTATTAGTGGGTATCCCTACCCACCCCAACCATCAGTGGAGATGGAAGTCATAATACAATAGCCAACTTAGAACATACAACTAAAACTTAAAATTTGATGCAGAGTAGTATCATGCATTTGTTTTTACCTGTATACACCAACTTTTCCAGTGCACAACAAACTTCCAAGACCAACCTAGTTCATTAATATTGAATCTACACCCAATCTAACAAGAAGCACAATAGCAGTACTTGTTCATAGTCTAATAATAAAAACATATATAAATGTAAATGCTGTATTAATGATTATAAACAGTCTTAATTAATATTAAAATAAATTCCAATCAACTTTCACTTCACTTTCAAAATTTTGATCACTAAACGTATGAACTATAGAAGCTTGGATTATAATTTATTAGAGAGCAATTCAAACACACAAAAATAATATATATATTTAATTAACATATACCGCTAGTTTCAACTTCTATTCAAAATTTTTGTTCTGATACTACAACTATTGCAAAGTTTTTATTTTTATCTATTCCAAATTATTGTATTAATGGATCTATTGGTCTATAGGAAGAGGCCTTTGCAATTTTATATGCTTTTATTCATCATAAATAACATTCAAATCTACCTCATTTAGAGCTTGAGGTACACAAAGAGAAAGAAACATTAACATATCCAATGTTTTCAAAGAAAGTCTAGACTGATCATCATTCTTTATTTTATTTGACTTTGAGAAACCTTGTTTACATATGTTTGTGCTCACTAGAATAACAAGAATAGCTTGCCATAGTTGCATTAAACATGAAAACCCTTCAAACCATTCAAGTTTACCCCCACAGAGATCTCATGCTCTAAACATATATATATATATATATATATATATATATATATATATATATATATATATATATATAATATATATATATAAAGTATGATTTATAAATAGTATAAACAATTTCATCCATCTCACCTAAACATTTGATAGTATCTACAATAGGCGAGTTCCTAACACTAATTTTTTCACATAAACATGTTAACCATATTTTTGTTTGATAGTCTCTATCATCCACCTCATCATAATAATTATGATAATTGAAAACTAAGAAGCATTAAATATAGGTAGATTGTTGAACCTTGCATCTAGAGAGTCAGTAACCTTTACTATAAATTTTTTTCCCAATTCAATGTAATCATCTAGTGTCCTTGATATTTGTGAGTTAGGAAAGCTCTCAAATCTCAGTGGATGTATATGTATTATAACTTCTCCATCTGTAAACTCAAGATTTCATCCTTGTGCTCTATTTAAAAAAGATGAAATATGTATTGTACCTACCTCAAATATGTCTCTTTGAAATCTCCTATGAAGCATGTCAATAGTAATATATAAGGTAGTGCCAATGGAATTAATGTCAACATGGTCATCTTAAAACTTTTTATTTGACTTATTTAACTCAATAAGTACATCTTCAATTAAATGGATGCAAAATTGTACTTGAAAAATTCTTGCCAAATCATACATTTTTTATCCTCTAACTCCCATTCTCTCAAAAAAATAGGCATGAGTTTGACAAGCCTTTCCATAACCTTTCCTCTAGAGAGCCACCTAATTTCATGAATTTACAACACCTCTAACCAACTTATTTGAAATGACTCCATTAGATCTCTTAATGTTCCATATCTTTTCACAAATT